>OY776249.1:8347039-10747039 GCA_963675405.1 Cosmorhoe ocellata | reverse complement strand
TTTTCGCGCAAGCTATCCCAGAATAAGAGGTTCACGCCGATTTAGCTACGCAGGATATTACATTTCTAGATTAGGATCGCTGAATCCTTTAAGGGATTAGCGGCGTGCTGTTTCTGAAGAATTCCTTTGTTATGGGCTATGAAGCCGACTGAAAGAAAGGTCATAATGCACATAATATGATTAATGTAGATAGCGAACTAGGGCACACGAAATTAATTTATACATACTTCCATTCTAATCTTTATTCTTTATTAACGAGGAAATATTTATATTGTATAGTTTCATTTATTTATTTATTAATTGGAAAAGCAATAGCTATTACAAGGTGTCTTCAAAAAAATTATTTCGCTAATAGCATCAAAATAGTTGATAAAATATTATGTGAATTCTAACTAAAAAGAAAAAAGAGGCTAAAAGAAAATTAGCTTTTAAAACCCAAAAAGCTTAGTGTTAGGCATCGCCTTGTCTTGGGAATACCAAACAATAAAAGTGTACAAACAACCTGATAAACTTGTTAACGGTACTATATTCTGCCTATGGTTTGTATTATTTTTTTCATAAAATCATGTAGGTAAAAATGATCTAGAACTCAAGATCTAATATTAAGTGACCAAGCCTATTGTATCTAACAATAGGCCTGGTCACTTAATATTGTACTTATTTATACCTAGTTTTAAACCAGGTTTCAAAAACTGCGACAAAAGGTAATCGTGATTGTATCCAACTGGCAGGCGACACGTGCGACGGATCACGACCACGCTGCACGACGCGATTGTCGCTTTTTGTCACATTACTTATTTATAGATGTCGTGAGTGGGCCTCCAGAGGGACTAAGGCCTAGACCATAGACACATCCGGTAACGGGTCTTCTTGCTATTTCATAGTTCGTCTTATCTTCAACCTATTTAGGTTCTAAGACATTTCATCACGGTGTTTTCGTTCTGGCATAGATGGATTACACCAAGTTTTTATATGGTTGAGCACAGAATGTTCGAGTTCAAACGTATACCTACTAGCGAGCGAGGCGGTATCGGCCATCAAGAGTGGGACGGCAATAAGACGCGTGTGCATATGCGGAAAGGAGAAGGGGATAGGAAACGATCGTCACAAGTGTTATTAATAAAATGTAACATAGTTTATAAAATAAACTAAAACAATTGGATTAAAATCCGGCAGCGCACATCATTTTTTTAAACGGAAAAACCTATTGGTGCACGATCGGGTTCGAACCCAAGACCACCATGCTCTCAGTGGTAGAAGATGAAATTCGCTACACTGCTAGTCATCGCTAGATGTTATGAGCGTTTTGAACAGCGCTTTTGTCTAAGAAGACATCGTACATGCTAGGTGAATTCAGGTGTCAGTTTAACCTAATCCGAGATAAACATCCAACAAGAAAACCCAGTCAACGTTCATCTCGCTACCGCTCGTCGCTGTCTCTTATGGTTCCATATAAGCCTTACGGTTAACTTACTAGATTGTCTTGTTGAACCGTTTTCAATTGTGATTTGAATCGGTCATCTAATACTGGATCATACAGTTGAATATTTATAAACAATTGTAAATTTTTCTTTGTATTTTTAACCTCAATAAAGTGCGGAGTAATATTACCAGACTTCAAAAAAAAGGGTACTTAATGTATTTAGGGTGTACAGATTTTGGCAAATAAGGTGTCGTTACAAAAGTGGTATAGGTTGTACAAAATGTAAAAAAAACTAATATGTCTATGAAAATCTATTTTCAGTTACTTTCGGTCGTTTTTATTATTTGTAAATGCTATTTTACAAAGTAAATTCGATAACTTGGCTTGAATTTTTTCTTGAGTTACAATAAATAACCTCTTAGTCATAATTCGGATCAAGAATTATAGGCACAAAATGGTCAAAATGTGAAGCATAAAATAAACACACATTACCTTAAGAATAAAAGCGATAGTTAAACGTAAATAAACGTTTAAACTACATTTTGTATTTCGCGTACAAATCGTTGGTGTGATGATGCCTCGCAATCTGCATACGAATCAGCAACTCAAAATACTCAGCCCTCAGCACTAGTTCCTAACCATTTGAATTTATAGCGAGTGACTTCTATAATTTTATTGAAATGCAATTCGGCTTTATAATGCTATTATTAAAGAATTCTAGCTGATTATGTTAATTCGAATGCAATTTTTGAGTAAACATTCTATTAGGCGCTAGCTAAGTAGAAAGGGCGCAAATCGGGTACATTTGGGTGACTTGCAAGCACTTAATTTGCTCTTGAGACGCGCTGTCTTGATGCTACTTATAGAATGTATGGGACTGACGCGGCGCAAGCCAGATAGAAAGGGCGCTAGTGCGGCGCGCCTTAGACATCACAGCACTGCTTCTATCTAACTTGCGCCCTAAGAGTTGCTCATAAAAAAATAAATAGTTTACTACGAGCATTCCCGTTTTCCACCACTGGGGTACAATGACACATTTTTGAAAAAGTTGCAGTAGTAAGCCTGAGTGTAACTACTAAGGAGTTCAAAAATATTTGAACTGGTGCTAGCTATCTGATCTATTAATGTTTGTGCCCAACGTTTTTGTTCGTATTTTATTTATGCAAAAATCGTTTCACCAATTTCCAATTGTTATTAAAACGAGTGTCAAATCGGCAGGCACACGTATAATATCAAGATTTGATTGGATACCAATTTCGTATTTATTCCATAAAATCATTTTTTTATATTGTTGTAAATTTTTTGAACTAAATACGTTGAGTGACAACAGTTGTCAAAGAGTTACTCGCTGTCACTGTCATATTAAAATGATGCTACTACTCTTTATATGTATTGCTTTCCTTCTCTCCCTCGAAGTGCAGTGCGTTCAGATTGCGGGATCTCCCGTCATACTATCAAAGTCGCAACTCATACTACTAAAATACTATCATTTAATTTAACTTGTACTGACTGATTTTAGTTCCTAAACATTTCCGCTAGAGGCGCTGGAGATATGTATTAAAGGAAACTATTCGTAAAAAGTTTTCGAATCATCAAAAACATAAGGGATACCTACTGCTTTATCACGTATGACGTAAGCACCCAGTGATCTGTTATTTTAAAATTTATCTCTATGTAAGCACCATAGTTTATTTCAAAGTGCGTCAACTACACGCCTCGCAAAAGTCACAGCGAGTGATGTGATATCTCACAATCACACTGCGCTCGACATTACAACGTCAACACAATAAAAATATGAATATCGAAATGACAAATTCCATCTACGCAGCCTGGAGGGCACTTCCTGCAGAGCGGGAAATTTACTTTGCAAATAATAACGTAAAAAATATTATCCCTCCGCCAATACGGGGCTTGTGTTACTGCGCGTCGGCAGTTCATGTAGAATGTGCTTTGTCGTGCTGGCTTTTAAGCTCAATATGGAACAATAGCAAAACTCAGTTGCGCTGATAGTTATCTTCTAAGTATATAAAAATAGCTTCCTCCTGCGGCTTCGTTCGCATAGTAAAAGTAGCCTATATGCTATTCCAGACTATAATCTATATCTGTGCCAAATTTCATTTAGATCCGGCCACTTCAGTGTGATTGAGTAACAAATATCCATACATCCATCCAAACTTTCGCATGTATAATATTAGTAGGATTATATAAGTAAGATTAGATTCTTCCGTTACTGACATACTGGCTCTTCTTCTTCTTATCGTGATATTAGTTCTCATGAACCAGTGTGGTAGAAGGATTAAGGTACCTACGCCTTAGACGCTCCTTTCATACACTAATTGACTGCCAGATCGCATAACCTAAAGGAAGTGAAGATAGCTGTATTTTGGAAGGTTGATTCCTTACTGGGTAGAAGGGCATAGATTTCTAAATTCAACCGCTAAGAGGAGCAGTAGAAGGTTGAAGTTTGGATGAAGAAATATTACACGAACAAGTCTAAGGACTTCCACTAGTTTGTTTTATATGTTATGTCAATATAGCCTGTTCTATAAAAGAAGAGTTGTCTGGAAACTTTTATGGCAATGACATAAGACACAAATTCAATGATTCATGATTCTTCTTTTATTGTACTTTCATAGTTTAGTCACAGATGAATCATAAATTATGATCATAATTATTCTTCAGGAAACAATAACTTTTGGAAAAACATCTCAAAATAACTGCTAGTTGGCAGATCTTTATTTTGGTCGGTATAAGATGACTGATAGTTATTCCCACCAGTGGGAAAACTGTGTTGGAAATTTCGGGTATGAGCACTGGTGGTGTAGTGGTAGCCCCTGCCTCACGATCCGAAGGTTGTGGGTTCACAAAATGTATGGGCGCAATGCCAGTGCCCGTGAAGGTCGAAACATCGTGAGGAAACCCTAGAACTAAAAGTTTGAAGGTGTGTGTCATAGATTAGTATTCTTATAAGCGGAATACTAACTACTGTGCAAAATGTGGGCATGTGTCAAAATTAAATATAATGATTGAATGTGCCTCTAACTGCCTTTTTTACATCCTCAAAGATCGTAACTACAGATCTGAGGAAATATCTACCGAGCCTGTGGATTACAGTCGTGATCATTTTGATTTTTATATTTCGGGTATAATCCATAGTAATTTCCCAACCCCCGATTTTCAATCGAAGTGAAGCTTCCCGCATAGACAGTACTCTTTATTCTATTCCCACGCGTGGGTGAAGTGTTTATTATTTCATTGTGCACGGTGGATGGGCGAATATTTCTTTAGATATGGATGGGGCGTGAAAATTTCCTTAGAAAAAACGTCTTCGCCCTCATAAATAGTGTAGAGTGTGTGCTTTGAAAATATTTTTATAATGGGTCTATTTTGCGGGTATTGTGGAAATGGGGTTTTTTGTTGAAGGTTTCAGTACTCTCAAACTGTAAAAAAATACATGTAATGATGATAATAAGCACTTATCTTCTCTTTCTTTATATATAAAAATGAATTGCTGTTCGTTAGTCTCGCTAAAACTCCAAACATGGGTTTGGTGAGAGATGTGAGTACGAATGAAGTTAAAGAAGCTGTGCAAGATATGAAGAATGGAAAAGCGGTTGGACCAGATGGAATACCAGTGGAAGTATGGAAGTTACTAAAGGCGGATGGATGGAAGTGGCTGAGTTTATTCTTCAATAAGTTGTTGCAAGAGGAGGCGATCCCTGACGAATGGTGCAACAGTTCACTAGTGCCCATTTTTAAGAACAAGGGTGATGTACAGGACTGCAACAACTACCGAGGAATAAAGCTCATGTCACATAGTATGAAAATTTGGGAAAAGGTGATAGCGAGACGAATGCGAGAAGAGAGTGAGATATCACAGAGCCAGTTCGGGTTTATGCCAGGGCGAGGGACAACGGACGCCATATTTGCACTTCGCCAGCTGTGCGAAAAACACAGACGTGCACACACAAACTTACATATGGTGTTCGTTGACCTGGAAAAGGCATACGACCGAGTACCCCGGGAGGTTCTGTGGTGGGCTTTGAAAGAGAAAGGAGTGCCAGGGAAGTACCTGCAGCTTATCCGGGCCATGTACAGTAAAGCTAGTACACATGTTAGGTCCGAAGCTGGCGTTACCGATGAGTTCAATGTGGCTGTAGGCTTGCACCAGGGATCGGCTCTAAGCCCTTATCTGTTCCTCCTGGTAATGGATGCTCTGACATCGGACATACAGGAGGAGGCACCCTGGTGTATGCTGTTCGCCGACGACATTGTTCTTGTCGGAGAAAACGCAACCGAGGTCCAGAACAGGCTGGGAAAATGGCAAGGTAAACTAGAGAGTGTCGGATTGAAGATCAGCAGAACAAAAACCGAGCACTTGTTCTGCGACTTCGGTGGTCCCTCTAGTTTTACCCCTATTGCCTTAGATGGTGTATCCCTACCAGTCTGTTCCGATTTTCGGTACCTCGGTTCAGTAGTACAGAATGATGGTGAGATTGATCGGGATGTAAGAAATAGAATAAATGCGGGATGGATGAAATGGCGACAGGTCACAGGAACCACGTGTGATCCGAGAATGCCCCTTAAACTTAAGGGGCAAATCTACAAAACGATCATTAGGCCTGTCGTATTGTATGGGTCTGAATGTTGGGCCACCAAGGGAACGGACGAGAAAAGAGTGCATGCGGCGGAAATGCGAATGTTGAGATGGATGTGTGGAGTGACAAGGATGGATAAAATAAGGAATGAGTATATCAGAGGAAGTCTGAAAGTAGCACCGGTGACAGAAAAGATGAGGAGTAATAGGTTAGCGTGGTATGGGCATGTTATGAGAAGAGATGAATGTCATGTGACAAGGAGAGTGTTAGGTATGAATGTGGATGGATACAGGGGTAGAGGTAGGCCAAAGAAAAGATGGATGGACTGTGTGAAAGAAGACATGGGTAAGAAAGGAGTGAGTAATGAGATGACGAGTGACAGAGGGAAATGGAAGAAGGTCACATGTTGTGCCGACCCCACATAGCGTGGGATAAGGGCAGGAAGATGATGATGATGAGTCTCGCTAAAACTCGAGAACGGCTGGACTGATTTGGGTCATCCCAAATCAGTCCAGCCGTTCTCGAGTTTTAGAATATTTCAAAACCGAAATGATTCGGTTTTGAAATATTCGTTCGAGTTCAGGGAAGGTTTAAATGGTGAGAAAATAAAAAAAATTGCGAAGAATAGTAAGGTGATACGAAGTTCGCCGGATCAGCTAGTACTATTTATATAGTGTTTAATTTGTAAACTGTTTCACATGAGTTTTATCCAACTTTAAAATGGAGGAGATTCTCAATTCGACTTCATGTTTTTTTTTTAATACTAGATGCCAGGAAAAACTAGAATGCGCGAACTTTTAGCTAGAATCTTAGGATCAGTCAAGGCTTTCGCATTTGTAATACCTATAAGTAAAATGATAATAATGCGTAAGTATACCAACATAATATTTCTATATTTCTATAAATAAAATCATTATAATTATTTGTGCATAATCCTTATTATATCTATATCTTCCTATCTTGTTCTACTAATAATATAAATACAAAAGTTTGTATGGATGTTTGTTACTCAATCACGCTGAAACGGCTGAACGAATCTGGATGATACGCGTAGTTAATTAAATGGAATAATTTTATCCGAGTAGGTACCACGCGAGCGTAGCCGTGCGTGGTTGCTAGTATATAATAACTAGAACAAAAATTCAAGTTAATGTTCACACGGATGTTTGTCCTGTGTGAGAATCGAACCCACAACCTATAGCGCAGAAGGCAGAGCTACTAACTGAACTGTGAGGCCGGTCAACTATTTTATTTACATTTATAATTTGAAGTTATATGTCGACAAAACAAATTAGTTACAAAAAACAAAGTAGTCTGACCATTATTTACGTCTCTACTTACCCGACTGTTAGTAACAATGTAAACATTGATTTGACACTTTACTTTTAACTATACAAACTTTATTTTAATTGTATTTCAAAGTTTTATGGACAAGTCTGGGAACCTGATGGTACAGTCTTGAACAAAACTGCTTTACTTTTTCTGGCCGAAAACTGGAAAGTACCTACTGCTTTAAAAATTCTACTTAGGAAAAAAGCTTTATGGCATAGAGAGACTATATATTGATAGATTCAGAGACTTTTTCAAGCTGATAATAGAGTTACTTTTCAAGCCATAATCCTACAACCCAGTTATTGTTTTTCAAATGCAATTTCTTGTACTTAATACTTTATTGTACACAGTAAAATATTAAAAAACAAGTCATCAAAAAAATACTTGTACAAAAAAAAAAAAAAAAAAGAGCGCTGGTTGTGAAAGAGCGCTGGTTGTGTAGCGGTAGCACCCCTGCCTCACGATCCGATGGTCGTGGGTTCAAACCTAGTCGTGCACCAATGAGTTTTTCCATTCGAAAAATTTATGTGCGCAATGCCAGTGCTCTTAAACGGTGAAGGAAAACATCGTGAGGAAACCGGCATAACCTAGAACCAAAAATTCGAAGGTATGTGTCATAGGTTAGTATTCTTATAAGCGGCGATGGGCTTGCAACCTGTCACGTACGGAATACTAACTACTGTGCAAAATGTGGGCATGTGCCAAATGTCATGTTTGGACTTGCCTCTGACTACCCCCTTTAGATATCCTTAAAGATCTGAGGAGATATCTACCGAGCCTGGGGATTACAGTCGTGATCAAATACTTGTACAAAGGCGAGCTAAACCCTACAAGAGTTTTCTACCAGCAGGTTTGCTGTAAGGTTTTACAGACTAGGGAGAAGCTATAACATAGGTGGATAAAATTTCATAATTTAACTGATCCACAAATCTAACATACTTTTTAGGCGAGTGTACGTATAGAATAGTGCCGAAGGTGCTAAATGATACAAAATGCCGGCTTCCGAACAGGCTCGTCCAATTAACACGTGTCCAGCGTGGTTGCCATAGCAACGCTGTACGACACACACAACGTTAAACAAACTAATTGGCTAGCGCTTCTGTCGGCGACTTCACCCCGCTTTTATGAATGTAAAACGATGAATGGCTAAATTGAAGTTAATTGATGAATGAAAATGTAATAGTGGACTATTAATGTTAAATTTGTTTATTGCGTAGTTTGCGGGGAATTTCCTTAATTGGTCAAAGGGTTTATTGAATCTCTGAATACTTGCTACTTTTGATATTGTCGTTTCCAACAACCATCCAGTTTCCATCACGACTGTAATCGCTCGCTAGATATCTTATCAAATCTCTAGTAACAGATCATGGAGGATCTAAAGAGGGTAGTCAGATATGTCCAAACACGTTTCCAAAAGCAATAAAATAATATGATAAAGTAGCTTCCGCACGCGGTTTCAGTCGCGTGGTACCTTGAAAAACAAAAACAAATCTATCCCACAGGTACTGTAAATATTTCCGGGATAAAAACTAGCCTAATCTGATGCGCTCTTAAATTTTTTCACCACTTTCCTGTGTCACTAGTTATCTCGAACGAAATTGAACGGATTAAATTACGTCTCAATAACTCCTTTTGTCACTTATACCTCTATTCGATACCATTTAAGTAATCAATTTTAAACCATTTGAAAATGTAACTAAGTTCATTTTCCATTGTTGCAGGCATGCTGAGATCTACATACGACCGGCCAGACCACGAACGTGAGTACCCTTGAAATTCAAGCTACCACTTTTGCATGCCACTGTACGCGGAGCCAAAGGCAGAATCATACGTACATTTCAGCACAAAACAAACTCGCATACAGCCGTTGTATAATAGCCATCAATTTTTTCCCGCTCTACAAGCGCAGTATTGAGTGAATTACTCTTTTACGGGAGTTGGACGCATCGGTGCTACTAGGGATTCTAGAAGGTTTCTCGATCACACTTTTTGATTGACAAATTCGAATGTCTTTTTAAATAGTAACACAGTATTTAGGTACGGGTCAAAACGTGAAGTGGTTAAGCGTGACTTTGCGGAAATGCATTTGCAGGACAGATCCTTTGTTAAATCATGAGTTAGTTTCACACAAAAATCCCATCTAATGTGACAATAGACAGCATTTAAATAAATAAATAGATTCATTGATGCGTCGCTATATACTGAAAAAGGCTATAAGATCTTACCACAAGCTTCGGGCAATATCAAAGTAAGTAATATATCTTTGATATTGCCATGACCTATAAAAGTTGTATTGAACTAGTGTTATTGCAAGCTTGAAACAATATGATGGTTTGTAAGAGCTTGTGGTAAGACGAGTGATGAAAAAAAAAACAATAAAGCTGGAGCTGTAAGGCTGCCGTGCTGTCATCGCAAGATCACGAAGAAGAAGTAAACTATCTTTGTAATGGAGACTCGCAAACAACGCTAGTAACTTTTGATAGATCGATCTATCGTTGAAGATAGGAATGGTAAACATAACACGTGAACCCATCCATCATGAGCTTGATAAACTTTAATTTGGCGTATATTATACTTATTATTTTATATCCGGCTGTCTAACCTACTTATGATATTCAATTTATACGTATAGAGGACGATTCTCTCATTTTTTCTTCTAACCAATATTGTCCCACTACTGGGAAAAGGTCTCACTCAATTCTTTCCAATGCTGGTCATACCTCCCATCAGTCTTTCTGAAGGCCATCGAGGTCCCCCCCCCCCCTCCGGACGAGAGATGGATGTGTGGAGTGACAAGGATGGATAAAATAAGGAATGAGTATATCAGAGGAAGTCTGAAAGTGGCACCGGTGACGGAAAAGATGAGGAGTATGGTTAGCGTGGTATGGGCATGTTATGAGAATAGATGATTGTCATGTGACAAGGATAGTGTTAGATATGAATATGGATGGATACAGAGGTAGAGGTAGGCCAAAGGAAAGATGGATGTCTACCCGTGACCACGACAGCGTGCAAACCTGTCGAAACGTCGGGAAAAGAAAAGGTAATTTTGAACGCGATAAATACCCGTCTAATACTAATAATAATGTGTTCAGATCGCGTAAGTTTAAAAGTACATAAAAGATGGATGGACTGTGTGAAATATTTCTACAACGTTAATATACATACAAAATTAAACCCTATATAAAACAGTCTAGACTTAAAAAACGGCTTTAATGGCTAGATGGTGAATTTAACGAATGCCAACTTCTGTTTATTTTTTAGAAAAACAAAAACAAATATATTCCATGGGAACCGTACATTATTCCAGGATAACAAGTAGCCTAATTGTGCTATTCCAGACTATAATCTATCTCTGTGCCAAATTTCATTCAGATCCGTTTAGCCGTTTCAGCGTAAAAGAGTAACAAACATACATCCATACATTCTTACAAACTTTTGCGTTTATAATATAATTAGGATGGCATACATTAGTACATAACGTGTATCCAAAAACTTCAGGGCGTAGATACGAATGAGGATTGTGGACATTGCGCGCGAGGTTTCAGTTCGGGACGAACTACTAGTAATATTAGTATGATTACTATTTAAATAAACACTGCTCCATCGGTAGGGACGTACAAATAATAACGAGCAGGCCACTATTCAGTCCACCACTATTCGTCAAATAAATCAACTGAATTTGCATTGTGTGTTGTGTTGGTGTATTTTGCGAAAAACGCCTGTTTTATCTGTTATAAACTGCGTAAAAGCCTTAATCAAAACGCATACGATAATGCAAAATATTAACAGTGGTAAATATAGGTTGTGCTGAATGTAATGCCCGGTTTCCTCACGATGTTTTCCTTTACCCTTTAAGAACATAGGGCACATAATTTTTTTTTAATGAAAAAACGATCAGGTTTGAATCCACGACCTTCAAATCGTGAGGTAGGGGTGCTACTGCTAACCACTAGTGTTGGATATATAAAATAACTAGCTTCCGCCCACAGCTCCGCCCGCGTCGAACCTGAAAAACCAAAGCAAGTCTATCGAACGGGAACCGTACCGTTTTTCTGGGATAAAAAGAAGCCTATGTGCTATTTCAGACTATAACCTCTATCTGTGCCAAATATCATCTAAATCTGTTCAGCCCTTTTAGCGTGAAAGAGTAACATCCATACGTTCATACATTCTCACAAACTTTCGCGTTTACGAGTATAACTATTAGTGGGACAATTTAATATTTCCAATAAATTCAATAGTGCATAATATTTGAGTTGTATCGCTCAGACAGAACGTGTATAGTTTCAAGCATGTTTCAAACAGTTATTTACTAGTTAGATACAAGTAGTTAGTGATTTTCGAAGCGAGCTCTACGGCTTGATAGCTGACGTGAAGTTTGCATGAACAAGGTTTCACTTGAAGGTATTCCTCTAAACGTCAGGGTGTTTCGCTTCGCTCGAGCGGAAAATTTATTTGCATATAAACTTTACTATTTATAATTATTATTATATATAGCGAAAGTTTGGATAGATATTTAGGTAATTAAGAGTACTCGTATTACTCAATCACGCTAAAACGGTTGAACGGATCTGGATAAAACTTAGAAAATGAGTAGTTTACGACCTGGAATAACTGGGTAGGTACCACGTGAATAGAGCCACGCGCGGAAGCTAGTTATATTACAAACTAGCTGATGCCCGCAGCTTCGCCCGCGTGAATGTCGATTATCGCGGCTTTTACAAACTTTCATCCCCTGTTTTATCCCCTTGGGGGTAGAATTGATCAAAATCCTTTCATAGCGGATGCTTACGTCATAACATCTACCTGCATGCCAAATTTCAGCCCGATCCGTCCTGTGGTTTGGGCTGTGCGTTGATAGATCACTATGTCAGTCAGTCAGTCAGTCAGTCAGTCAGTCAGTCAGTCAGTCAGTCAGTCAGTCAGTCAGTCAGTCAGTCGTCAGTCAGTCAGTCAGTCACCTTTGAGTTATACATATATATTACAAATATGAAAGTTTGAATGGATGGATATTTCAATTCGAACCAGTAGTTCCTGAGATTGCAGCAAAAAATCTCTTCAGCTTTATAATATTAGTATAGATTACTAAGGTAATCGAATACCTAATACATTGTATTGTTGTAATACTTTATTCTTCTATACACCCTATTATGGAAACTCACAAAGGATTTGAAGAATCTTAACGATTTCGCTCACAATAGCTGTCGGTGCAGCGGGCCCTAAGCAAGTGATTAATAATACCACTATTCGTATTATTTGCGTACCTTTGTAACATATTCAATTTCTAATGTGAGTAAATTAATAATACGGCAGTTTTTATTAATTTATTACCTTTGAAGCATATTAAATTTCTAGAGAAACACATAACAAACATGATCGCGATTTTAATCTCCAGACATGGTACATAATTTAGTTACTTAGATCTTTGAGGATATCTAAAGAGGGTAGTCAGAGGCACCTCCGAACATAACATTTGGCACATGTCTACATTTTGCACTGTAGTTAGTATTCCGTACGTGACAGGTTGCAAGCCCATCGCCGCTTATAAGAACACTAACCTACACACACCTTCGAATTTTTGGTTCTAGGGTATGCCGGTTTCCTCACGATGTTTTCCTTCACCGTTTAAGAGCACTGGCATAATTTTTTCGAATGGAAAATCTCATTGGTGCACGAACAGGTTTGAACCCACGACCTTCGGATCGTGAGGCAGGAGCTACCACTACACCAGCGCACTTATAGATTAGCGCCTATTATTCGTTAAAATACTTAATTGAGCAGCGCCTGTTTCTCTTTAAAATATTGCGGTAATAACTCAAATAATAACAGAAATTAGGCTCTTTCTTCCGGCGCCGTATCTTCACAATAACAATACAGAAACTCATTTTACGAGACATTCTTTAAAATACCTTTTTACAAATGAAAAAGAGCACTCGTGCAAACGGCTACCTGAAACACTTTGGAGTTTAACGAAGGGCAGTGTCGTTAAGAGGCGCGATTTAACGGAAAATAACGGAAAAACTTCGTTATCGACGTAACGATCTGGCGTTATTCCCTGAGAGGCCTTACAGAAATGCTCGCGACTGTAATCGGACGAGCATTTGTTTTGTGAAATGAGGCGCGAAGTAATAGGATTTCCTTATAGCCTTTATAATTGCCTCTTGGTGATTCTTACTGTGCTGCTGGTTATATCTTGGACGTCCCACTAACTACCCTTTTAGGATAAGAATAAAAAACATTACAAAAATATAGAAACTCCTCTTTTTTTTGAAAACGTTTAAAAAATACCTTTATTTTTCTTCCTTTCTGAAAAGTTGTAATATACAGGTAGAATTCTTATCTATCTCTTTTGTATGAGCGTGTAATTTTGATGTAGGATCATTCTAGAAATTTCCTGCTACGGCTGGACACGGGCCATCATGGGAATGGTATAAATTACAACATAAGTGTTCTAGTGTAATATAACTACAAGCTCTTTCAAACAACGTCAAACAAGCTTGAAGTACTACTTCAATACATTTTTGATTGGTCGTGGTACGAAATATTAAAGTTTAATTACGAGTACTTTGACATTGCCCAAAGGTAAGGCCAAATGTATCGGATTATCATCATCAACATCATTTTCAGTCTGTGTCTACCCACTGCTGAATATAGGCCTCCACCATTTTGTGCTATAAATAAGTCTTGATACGCTGGATCTTTCTTCAGGACTTTCCTCACTCATCCTTTCGATGTCATCGATCCATCTGGCAAGTCTGCCAGCCTTCGCTTGCCTTCTCGAGATGATATTTATGATTTTTAACCCCCGACGAAAAAGAGGGTATTATAAGTTTAACGTGTCTGTCAGTGTATCTGTGTCTGTGTATCTGTATGTCTGTCTGTGGCATCGTAGCTCCCAAACGGATGAACCGATTTTCGTTTAGTTTTTTTTGTGTCATACATAATTTTATCCCGAGTGTTCTTAGCCATGTTTCATGAAAATCTGTTCAGCCGTTTGCAGATCATCAACTTTTCAATAGTTGATGAGGGGATGTCAGATCCCCTCATCAACAACCTTCCATTATGTCCTATTGATTCGAAATTTGGTACCGTATTACTTCAATGATATTGAAAGACCATTGTAAAATAACATGACTTTAAATATGACATGTTAGGGTAAGGTTTAGATGTTAGGGGGTTTTTAAATATTTATATTTTGTATGATCTTATTGTTAGTTCTTCTTTGACTTCCACAACCTAACCTACTTCCAAACAAAACCTTTTCTCAACATTACTAAATCGATATGAAGTGAATTTGCATTTTTTCATCGCTTACAGTCGACACTTGACACGCAGGCTTTGTGTCGCCGACAATGGAACGTGAATTCACGTTTTGGGAAGCGAATCTACGTTTTGTAGTAACGGTGTTTTTAGTCCCGTGAAAAATTACTCTGTTATTGTAGGGTGTTATCCGGGATTGGGCTCTTGATGCGTTTGAATGGATGAGTTTGCCTTTCGCTTTTTGTTTACTTTGAACATTTTCTTTGCGAGTACAGTAAGTCTAGTGTGAATAAACAAACAGTTTTTTAGTTACAAAACGGTCCGCTAGAGGCGTTGATTTTGCATTTCAGCCGAACTTGTTTCATTTGTGTCATTTATAAATTACATTTGTATAAACCAATGTTAAATTTGAATATGCAGTGTTGTGCTTTCTACCTGTCTCGTACAGAATACTAATTACTGTACAAAATGGGGTTGGTGCCAAATATAATGTTTGAACATGCCTCTGACCCCCCCCTTAGATCTTCTCAAAGACCTAAGTAACTAGCGTGATACTGTATAATCGGCTTAAAATTTTAATCATAGAATAAAAGTGCAGACGCAGTCGCATGTATTAATTAAACTATATTTTTATTTGAAAATCAAAAAACCCGACCAAAAATCAATAAAAAACTCATCTTACAAACGCTCAGACAGAATTTTTTGACATTTTATATAACCTGTCATTTGTGTGCAGACGAATCCAACGACACCTAATTTGTCAAAATCCGTACAGCCGTTTCGGCTACGGCAACAGCCAAAGAAATTCGCATACATACTCGTACATAAATTATATACACCACAAACATAATACCCTTCTTCTCCCCGGTCGGGTAAAAAATACATTACTATAAAATGTAATTTTATTTGGAATTTAGTAAAATCAGCATTCCTCTTCAACTTATTACCATTATCAGTTTGAAAATTCCGCTTTTCCGAACAGGGGCACTAAAGTCAATGTTCATTACTACCCCGTTACTACCCTATCGCAAAAATGTAAGATAACTACACTTTTCGTATGCAAATTGCGAGATTGCAAACTCGAACGAACGTCTAATTATATCTTGACGCGAGTGAACTTTAGATTGTAACGTGGTGATTGCCTTCAAACGTTCACGTATGCTCTTTTTTGTTTTTTATGGTTTAAAAACTGTTATTATTGAGAAGACTTTGCATGCAATGTGCAATTAATATTGTATATTTAATAAGATAAGAGCGCTGGTGGTGTAGTGGTAGCACCCCTGCCTCACGATCCGAAGGTCGTGGGTTCAAACCTGGTCGTGCACCAATGAGTTTTTCCATTCGAAAAATTTATGTGCGCAATGCCAGTGCTCTTAAACGGTGAAGGAAAATATCGTGAGGAAACCGGCATACCCTAGAACCAAAAATTCGAAGGTATGTGTCATAGTATTCTAATAAGCGGCGATGGGCTTGCAACCTGTCACGTACGGAATACTAACTACTTTGCAAAATGTACCAAATGTCATGTTTGGACTTGCCTCTGACTACCCTCTTTAGATATCCTCAAAGATCTAAGTAACTAAAAATCTGAGAAGATATCTACCGAGCCTGGGGATTACAGTCGTGATCATCTATTACTATATTTAATTATTTATCGGAAAACCAACAACTAGTAATAGTAAGTAGGTAAATGAAAATTATATAAATTAAATTAAACAGTGAAAATACTTACCTATTTTGTCTTCTTTTCCGTAAAGTAATACATCAGTTCTAATATAATATTCTATAATAGTGTTCTATAATGTTTTAATATAATAAAGTAATATTCAGAAATACTACAGTTCTTGCTGAGAAAAAGGGTGTCACAACTACTCTATACTGCTTTCTTACATAAATAACCTAATCCATTTCAAATATTGTACAAAATATAACAACCATAATCCTATTTGCTTATAACAAATACCGAACGATATCTTTCAGTAGAAATTATTTGCAGATAGCTTCTTCGATTGGCAATCAGTTAAGCTCCCAGAGGAGTCTGGGCATACTTGGGCTACCACGTTTAAAGATTAACGTAACAAACTGTTCCAGTGCAAAAATGTACGATCCTCGATTTAAGAGCCCCAGTCAATTTAGATCCGTAGATATTGTATCGATCCCGAGCAAGCTATGGATTGCAGACAGGCGAGTGTAAACGCTATTACGGTAGCTACAAGATTTAATTTTCTTAAGAGTTTAGTTGTTTATATAAATTTTAACTGTCTTTTGTTGTAGGATGTAGATGGAAACTGCCATTATTATTATAATTTAGTGACCATTATATTTTATGTGCTTTTTCCGAGCGTGAGCTGTACTTCTTGCCATGAGTAAACAACGGATGTTTGGTGTGCGACACGATCTTTCAAACAAAATATAATAATGTTTAAAATATTTTTTTATTGATAATTATTAACGGGATCCCTAGAAGCGAAACATTCGAAAGTGTGAGTCATTAATTAGTATTGTTATAAACAACGATGGACTTATAACCTGTACGGAAAACGGACTGCTCTATAAAACGTGGGCTGCCAATTATAATGGTTAACTTGCCTCTGACTACTCCTATTTAAATATTGTCAAAGATCTAAGGTACTAAAGGTCTATGAAACTGGAAATTATAGTCGTGATCATGTTTTTTGTACAGGAAAATGTTGTTATTCAAAATTTTCCGGAAATTAACTTCCGAATTGACCTATGAAGACTTTCCTTCAGTCTTTAATGATGTTAGACAGCCGTTTGCCGTCCGCGTCCGCACTACCCCTTCTCCCCCGTGTTCGCGCCATTTTTACCTCCAAGATATTATTATGATCGCCAGAGGAGCCGTTTTCCGTACGCCCACTTATAATTTGCGAGCGTTCAGTATCTACAATCCTCACCGGAATACTGGATATCGCTACGCCGATTCGAACCCGCTAACCGTATTTTATAACCGATAACCGACCCTTATTGATATTTTTTTAGGACTCGCAATATTGAGGAATCGCGCCTGCGTGTAAATAATCTAGTAGATCTAGATGAGCGGCTGTTTTTATTGAAAATATTGCGGTACCTCTCCCCCGGGAATCGACTGAACTTGGTTTATTCATGTTCCCAATCATCAAACTCATCAGAATTTCATTTCGTCGTCGGAAATCCGCGTAATTTAGAAAAAAGTCGCATCCCAAAACAATTTGGCGAAGTTCGCCGTTCCGAAAGCAAATAAAGAAGTATTTTAAAAATATACCTACGGCGGAGTAAAAAAATGTTGGCGAAAGTTTATTGTAGGGAATGAGAAATTTGAGTTTATCTTGCGACTGAGCTGCGGGCGGCGGGAGTTCCCGGGACTTCCCAACAATATTATCATTCGCGCTACATCCGCCTAAATATCTCTTTCCATTCATGTTATTACAATTATTATCCTTAAAACAATTTTGGATCCTTGGATTCGAACTTTATATTATCTTTTTTTCATAACCGACGAAAAACGATTCTCGATTGGACACGTATTTTTATATCACTGTTTTTTTTACAGATTACTCTGGTTTTGATGTTTTTTTATTAGATAAGGTTTCACGTTATACCCTACACAATTTTAGTAGTGCCTCTCCCATAAAAAAAAGAAAGTAAGAAAAAAAAATTATTTAGCCCTCACACAAATTTCCAAACCAATACATAAAAATAGATAAAAGTTGTAAAAGAACTAAAAAAATGGGTAGGTACTTACAAAAGATAAAAAAAAAATAGAAAAATACTACATACGAGTACCTTATGAATTATGAATACCTACTTTATCTAAATATAATTTAAAATTAGCCCTTCCCGCAAAATAGTATGCAACAAGGTATATAGGAAGGTAACAAGATATTCTAACTAATAGCACAAAACCTTAAAACTATAAACTCAAATACATATCTCTTCAATATCATGTACGAAACTTTCTAAGTAGTGAGGCTAAGTAACATGGCAACATTGTATGACGAACAAGTTAATTTTAACTAGCATTTCAACCATATACTTTTATTGCCTCCTCCGTCCCTCTCTATCCAACACCTATTCTCTGAAACAACGCTAGTTTTCTCTTTCTATTAAATAAGTCAGCACTAAACGATTGCTGTATAAAGTTTTTAGTGTATTTGAAAAATCGGTAAATCGTGAGTTGACTACGTACGGTTCCGTAAGTATAGTTTATACTTTGTACTTTTTATTATGAAAATATGTCGTAAGCGATTAACTAGTAAATTCAATAAGTGCAACCATACCACAAGCTCATACAAACCATCATGTATAGAAACTTCCCATTTCAAGTTCGAAGTAACACTACTTCAATATTTTTTTTATAGATCATAGTACGATATATCAAAGTAATATTGATATTGCCCGAAGAGCTTGTGGTCAGGCCCTAGATGCGAATGGCTTAATAATGCCCTTTTGGCTGTCGCTGTAGCCCAAATGGCTGAACGGATTTTGACAAATTAGGTGTCGTTGGGATTTATGCCATATTCGTCCCTAATGTTCGGCCCTCTCCATTAAAAAGTCTTTGTTTGTCCCTCATGATAATATTTGTCCACATTCGTCCCTCATACCAAAATTATTGAAACTACAGTGAACGTCATAAGTGTAATCACCACGACCAAAACGGCTGGTACACTTATCCCTACCAAGCTATCCCTACTGGTAGGGATAAGTGCACCTTTGTGTAGATCTATTTCTACCGGTAGGGATAGGCGCACAGAAAATTTCCTCTATTCCTTACTGCTATTTTAGTATACTTAATGTTAAATGTTAAATGTAATCCAGTCTCCTTTAGTTTCGTAGTTTTAATAAACAAATTGACTTATCGTATTATTATTTTATTTTTTTAATCGATAATTAATTCCAACCATATACCGAACTAATGAACTAATACATACCAGATACCAGGATAGCAGAAACGATAGAGAGGTATTTCACTGTAGAATCACAAAGAGCCAAAAGATCACGGGTAGCGAAAACCTCTTTATGGTTTATGCATTCCTGGTACTTGGACTTCTACATGTTTCCTGAAGTTAATGCATTTTTTTCAACAAATTAACTTATCGTATTATTATTGTATTTTTTTCATCGATAATTAATTCCAACCATATCGTAGTGGGTACACGGGTAAA
Organism: Cosmorhoe ocellata; assembly: GCA_963675405.1. Taxonomy (NCBI): domain Eukaryota; kingdom Metazoa; phylum Arthropoda; class Insecta; order Lepidoptera; family Geometridae; genus Cosmorhoe; species Cosmorhoe ocellata. The sequence goes on along the minus strand of OY776249.1, from coordinate 10,727,261 downwards.
CAGGAATTATCCCTACACCCACCGGTGGGTGAAGAAAAACATAAATATGTTCAAGTAAATAGCTTATTTCAAAAAAAGGGCTGGGTTGATTTGTTTCAAATTAACTGATTTATATTTATGTGAAATAGAAATTCAAAATACCTTACTGTTCTGGATAAATTAGGGAATTTCTGAATTTTCAGAGGTGTTTTTGACATGATTTTTAACCTAGGTTTTCTAACTAATTCGTGTTTTGGCTCCGGTTAATTTATCACTTATATCCTTGAGTATCGTGTAGTTCAATTTCAATGTAATCTTAATAGATTACCGCTTAATAGCGGTAATAGAATGATTAGGGTTGCAATACTTCCAATTTTCAAAATGCTGGGCCTTAATACATATTATAGGTAAGACTTATAAAACACTTTTATTAATATTCATCCGTTTACATTTCGTTTAATAAAGTATTATAGAAAAAAGAACTTCCGAGGTGATGATTAAATATGTAGGTTAAAAATTTAACGTTTAATTATATACCTATTCAGTATGAATCCGTAAACACTAATCAGCCAAAGTCATAATTTCTAAAATATATTAATTTAATCTTAGCCGCAGCTTTCTTTTGCATCGACTACCCCAAAACGTGCGCTTTAAATTGAGTTTACCCATAGAGTTTACCTTTCTGAGCATTGTTCATATCATACTTACAATATAAAAGTCAAGTAAAGACTTATTGCTTCAACTGTACTAAATCAATGATAATTTGCCTATACAAAAAACGTGGGCCGAATGTGGAGCAGAAAAGTGGGACGAAATAAGATTTTATGATATAAAATATATTATGGGCCGAGTAAGGCATACAATGTGGGACAAACGAAGATTTTTTCATGTGGGCCGAACTTTCTAGGGACGAATATGGCATAAATCGTCGTTGGATACCTCTTAATTACAAGCATGATACAGACTTTACAAAATGTCCAATATGGCGCCTGTAAAAAGTTATTTTTAATTATTTTCAGTCGGTTAACTTTTTGCAATAAATACTAGTTATAAAGATAATAATAATAATAATAATAAGAAATCAGAAGAAAGATGAATAGGTACCATCTGAGCATTTCGCTGCTTTAAATGCAAAAACAAAGCCTTTCCAGCCCTAAGATCTCCATCACTAGAATCCCTAACTAAACACCAACTAAGTAACTAAGTTAGTACCTACCAACTAAGTTCAGAAGATAATAAATATTTAATCGAAAAATCCTAAACGGACCCCTAAAACGGTTGACATATTCGCTCTCCGTGAAACTGGAGCGTTTTTACGAAGTAACTTTATTTAACGCTTCGTTTAATTGTTTCAATTAACTAAGTTACATCGTCCGACTTTTTGTATCACGTGCAATATATTAGACGAGTTTGCAGTGGTACCTACCATTTATTTTGTTTTCTGTTTTATGGACTACCAGATGGCGCCACCGTGGTAAAGCTTATCAGAGTGGCTATTACGAAACTCTGATTACAATCAATTACAATGAATGTCTATCAGCAACTATACGTAATTATGATAAATACTGAAAAGGACGGAAATGTCTAGTACTTTCCCGCTAACGCTTTATTTGTAATGGATTTCCGCAAAGTCACGCGTGAATCAATCATTGTAATTCTGATATTTACAATACATAAGGCATTAAACAAATAATATCAAATAATAATTTTAGGGCACTAAACTTTCCATAATACAAGTCACCACTAGCAAATAGAAGCTGTTTGTAACAATGTTTTGATAGTATCAGAATTACGTAATCGCAGCACAGAAGCTCCTTCCATACACATTATTGTAAATTTGATACAACGTCCCCACTAATGATGCGATGTCTTGTTCAAAGGTTGAGCCACTTTGAGCCACTTTGAGCCACTTTGAGCCACGGTAATGAGCCCCGATACCAGCCCGCGGTTTCATTTGAAACTCGTAAACTTATTGAGCACTCGCTGGATAGTTCACAAGATTTCTAAGCAATATTATTTAAAGTTTTCTCATCATGAATTCTAAGACTTCAAGTGGTTTTGAATAGAGTATCGAACGGTGTTTAAGTGAAAACAAAAGGTTACTTTGTTACCTTTATAAAAATAATATTATTAAGAGACTGCAGGGCAAAGGCCTCCCTTCCTTGTTTCCAACCATCACGGTTTTGGGCTACCGTGGACCTTAGCAATAAATAAATAAATATTGGTGGACAGTTCACACAGCGCCATCTAGCCCCAAACTAAGCAAAGCTTGTACTATGGAAACCAGATGGCTGATAGTATAATTATATACTTTTTTTGTAAATACATACATAGCGTACACAATAACACCCAGACACAGAAAAAACATCTGCGTTCATCACACAAATGTTCGTCCTGGGTGAGGATCGAACCCACAACCTGCAGCGCAGAAGGCAAAGCTACTACCAACTGAGCTGTGGGGCCGGTCAAAATATTTGCATATTTACTTGTTGTTTATTACAGACAAAGTTGCGCACAGTGGGGCGATTATGGATCTTTGCTTACAATCAATGTCAAATACGTTTTCATTGTAATCAAGTGATTTGGTATGACATAAGAGTGTTTTTTCAATCAATTTGAGCCAGTTTTGACAAGTATTGATTGTATCAGAGTTCCGTAATCGCACTACTGAGGGTCTACCATAAGTTTTCACAATCTACACTCGCTAGCGACTATAGTTAAAAAAATGTATGAAAAATTTGTACAGCGCCTCTAGCGGATAGTTGGGTACTAAAATCTCACGTAGCTTACTATCCTACGTTACAGCGTACTACAGCGACTGTAGTTTGCGCTCATTAATTTGCTTAGAATTTGGTACCATGAGTAACAATTTTGACAGATGTCATAGTAACGTACTATTAGGTACTACTGTAGTAACGTCAGCCAATCTAAATGTGACAAATCATGGTAGGCGTGCTGGTCGGCTAGTTTACTATTAAGTCAGTGTTTCAATTTTCATCATCACCGACAACTTCTCAGTATTTATCGCTCACTATTTCTTCGAAACGGTACCTTGAGGCCGCTGCGAAGTTCTTCTCTAATTAAGTGCGGGTACAGTCGCGCCCGCGGCGATCTAAAGGCCTCAAATCATTTCTATCTATTAATAAAATTTCCAAGAAAAACTCTATTTAATATTTCAGTAAAAGTTTTTCGTTCAGTTATTCTGCTAAATTTTGTTTTTGTGTCAAAAATTACAAAGACTCGCTCTGTAACTAGACTTGTGAGTGATTGGCGTTTCTAATATTTTCTTCATTCGTCCGACTTTGTATAAGGTTTAATAGTTATTATTAATATTTTTTAAAATTAAATAATTGCTTTAAATATTTCGTCACAGTAGTAAATCCTACTAATATTATAAACGTGAAAGTTTGTAAGAATGTATGTATGGATGGATGGATGGATGGATGTATGTTTGTTACTCTTTCACGCTAAAACGGCCGAACAGATCTGAATGAACACAGATGTAGATTATGGTCTGGAATAACACATAGGCTACATTTTATCTCGAAAAAATGTACGGTTCCCGCGGGATAGCGATGTTTTTGTTTTTTGAGGTATCACGTGGGCGAAGCCGCGGGCGGAAGCTAGTAATAAATACGCTATAATTATGATTTCCATTTTTTTTTTACTCCGGATTAGTTGACATAATATCTTTAGATAGTTTGTAACTATTTGACAAGTATTTTTCAGCTGTTATCTTTTTTTATTTTTAGTACCTATGATAATATTGTGTGTACTATATATTAAGTATATTAAGCGGAAACCTTAAGGGCACGTGCCAAATATAATCTTTGGACCTCCTCCCCCCTAAGATATGGTTGCTCCCACAAAGCTTGGGTTTATGTTGAAGGCTCATTTGACAGTTAGGTAAAGCCTAACAAGAGACATCACCCCTCAAACGACTTTCATAATTGCGACACTAAGTCGCAATCGTTTCAACTGGACGTCAATTTTCACCCTTTTTAATAAACTGCCACTTTGAATCACCTCGATTCGGTGCTTTTATTTAGAAAAATATATCGACCGCGACATAAATAAGCAGGCGACTTTTTGTCGCGATTACTTTACCACACTGTCGGAGACAAAGCGTCGCTTCGCCCCGCCGCTAAACGGTTTATAATACCCGATGCGTACAAACTATAGCAAAAGATTTGTGATTTTTGTAGCGATACTGACAAGACAATCGAAATAGATTTTTATTAAAACTGAAGTACCAGGCGAGTATGACTAAGCAAGAGTTTAACGTATTTTCCAAAGCCAAAAAACATTCGTACTGTTACTTATGTTATGTTTCAAACACTATCATAAATGTTTTTGATTTAGGTAGTACCCAAGAACGTTTGACGATAATGAAGTGTGCATAGCGTAACTTTTATATATTTTTAATACGATAGAATTGAAAAGATTCATTTCACACACACATGCATACATAGGAAATAATCAATTAATATAACTAGAAAGAGACTAGAGTATAGAGTATAGTAGTATAGAGAAGAGAGACAAAAATTGTTCACACAAGGAAAGAATTTTAGATAAATATCGCATCTCCACATACATACAACATTAGCGTGCGTGACACTGCCCCGAACCCATCAGCATGCGGTGTGACCAAAAAGGTTCCATCACAGCATAAAGTTACTTCCAAACTTTGTAATGTGTTGGCTTTGGTTACGTTAAGTTACCGCGATTGCCTGAAAGAGACGGCGCGACTTGAAGTCGTGTCTGGTAATATGCGAGTGAGGGGGACAAACGGACACCAAACAAAGTGTCTGTCATAATTGCGTCAATTTGGCGCGAGCACAGTCTGCACTGATGACGTCACCAATGTACTTTATACCACGCAGGAGCTAATATCTAAACATTCATGTAAAATTGTTGCGCGTCTGACTGACAAATCCAAAAGTACCTGGGGCCTTACCACAAACTTTTACCAACCATCATGTTTCCGAAACGTCACATTTCAAGCTTGAAGTAACACTTGTCACAGGTCATGGTACGAAATATCAAAGTTACGAGTATTTACTTTGATATTGTCTAAAGAGCTTATGGTAAGGCACCAGGGGCCTTACCACGAATTCATAATACATTACCGAATTAGTATTACATTTTAATTTTGTACCATGACCTATGCAAATTGTATTGAAGTATTGTATTATCGTGACGTTTCTATAATGGAATCGTTACGGAATCATTCTGGAAGACTTCGTGGTAAGACACCAGAACCTTTGTTTTTCTAGAACAAGAAAAATGGAAATCAGTGTGTTTACTATTCTGATAAGCCTTGATGAATTTGCAACAAATTACAAATTGGCTAAAAGATAATTGCTAAATATGAATTACTACTTAAAATACAGTATTTGAAGTAGTTAAATGTACTTTTAAACTTACGCGATTTGAAATAATAAAAGGTAATGGTAATTGAATAAAAAGGTAATTTGAACGCGATAAATACCCGTCTAATACTAATAATAATTGAAGTAGATCATTCTTATTTAGCAATTTTTTAGCCCATTTGCAAATTTTTTTTAGTATAATATCGATATCGTCTAACCCGGTGTCGTCCCGCTTTCTCCTCGTCCCGGCTCCGTCCCGTCGCCGTCCCTGCCGTCATAATCGCCCTCGTCTTCGTGACAACCACGGCCGACTCTAGTTTTCTTCGTGAAAATAATTGCGATTGAGTTGAGTTTCGCTATCTGACGCCCGTCGCCATTAATTGGTGCTTAAACAGAGAATTCATTTCCCGACAACAGCCCGCTGATGGGAATTTTCCCATTTTTGTTCTTCAGTTTCATTTTAATTGTGTTGATTTTTTTTGTGGGCTCTTTGTAATTTGTTTGGTGTTTCTATTGTGTTGTATCTACTTTATAATTGACTTAAAAATCTGACTTGAAAATCCATACACCTTGGGTTACATTATTGAAGTTTTAGTAAGGATCCCTATTTTTTTCTTGTCTATACTAATATTATAAAGAGGAAAGATTTGATTGTTTGTTTGTTTGTTTGTTTGAATTGAATAGGCTCCAAAACTACTGGACCGATTTGAAAAATTCTTTCACCAATATGTAGAATGAACTTTCAGGATGAACATAGGCTACATAGACTTCGCGGGCGACGCCGCGAGCGGACGCTAGTAATAAATAAACTATAAGTTATGTTACTCAGGGATTAGCATGCTAATGCCATAAAATATCTTTTATCGCATGCGCTGTGAAAACTATTGATGATAAAAAAAAATCTTTAATATTATAAGCTTTATATTATGTTATATTAAGGTACCTCGCGAGCGAAGCCGATGGCGGAAGCTAGATTTATACGTGATGATGTTATCAAACCGCCAACGTAATTTATTTAAATATTAAAATCATTATCAAATAGCGGCTATAAAACGCAGCAGCCTCAGTCAATGTAACAATTTGCATATTTTATTCCGCGTCAAAGCCTCCATATTGACGCGAAAATCACAGCAGTAACAGCAGTTCCACGCTGTGGCAACTGATCACCAGAACGCAGCACTAAATTTTGAACGCATCGTTAACCTTGCCTTCCGAAATGTTCGCTTCGGATATACTTAATATTACAGTGGCGCCATCTGTGAGCAGTGAGCGGGATTATTTAAGACGTGCGTGATATTATCGCGAGATGGCAAATGCATAAAAAATGCGACGCTAAAAAAAACTTTTTTATTTATACTTGTTTTTATTTTTAGAGCACAGGCAAGTGTAGTGGAAGCCCTGGCCTCACGATCAGGGGTTCAAACCTGGTCTTGCACCAATGAGTTTTTCCAATCGAAAAATGCGCGCAATGAGCGCTTGAGGCGAGCATAACCTAAAACCAAAAATTTCAAGTAATGTGTCTTAGGTTAGTATTCTTAAGTCACGTACAGAATACTTAGTACTGTGCAAAATGTGGGCATGTGCCAAATATCATGTTTGAACGTGCCTCTGACTACCTCCTTAGATATCCTAAAAGATCTAAGTAACTAGAGATCTGAGGAGATATCCACCGAGCCTGGGAATCATAGTTGAGATCATAATTTGTTTTTTTTAATTAGAATTTGTGAAGTATCCCAGTAGTGTCAATTTTCACAATAAAATTGCTGGTGAATTTTATTTATTGAATACTATATTTTTGATAATAATTTGAACAAAAGAAGGGTTTTATGGTGAATCTAACCTGCACCTCTCGCGTCGCCGGAAACCCTCCACGCCACCGAAGTCATAGATAATAACATAGGTACAAGGTAATGTGTCGTTTGAGTACCATCAGTTGTATGAAATCCGAATAAATACACATAAACTTTCAGCGCATCACCATAAACCATACCATCTGAGTCGTAAACTTTAAAAATGCACCAAGCAGGGCTAACATCGCATCCACGACAAAATTTTGTCGACGCTTTTGTCTTGAATTTGTGTTATAAAGTTGCACGACGAAAAAAATACTTTTACCACGACACGACAAAATTTTGCCGTGCCGCTCATGTTAACCCGGCAGGTCCTCGTAAACCAGGTGTAACCTGCAATAACTTGCTACGAAGACTCTACGAAGTTGCTACGGTGCTACGGGCTACGTTGTAGCACTTGCTACAATGCTCAGCGTTCAAATATTTTATTTAAATTCTCTATTTTACGTGAGTTGATTTGTCAAATATTTTATTTTAGTTTAAATTATTTACTTTTCCACATTTTATCCTACATTTAAATACACAATAAGTATTAATTTGTACGTAAAATGTACAATACACAAATTACTCGTTCATTTAATAACAATTCTCTTGTAAAGTGCAAAATTTGCAAAACTATTCCCCGCAGCCAGTTTGTTTGCATAAACCAAAGTGACACACAAACGAATCGTATTTTGAACTCTGATCCCTTGTAATAGAGCCACGGAGAGCGCGCCGCATAAGCACAATATTATCTTGACACTGAAATAATAGTGGAGGAATTTAGAAGTCGCCTGATGTCCTGAAAATTGTCGACTGAAATAGCTGGGGATGTCATAAAGTGTAGTGGACAATATAATTAAAGTATAATAAAGTAGAAGTGACATTATATCACCCTGCTTTTGGAAAATACTGAGTTATGTCATTTATATATCTTCAATTTTATTGACTGTATATCTTGAGTTCAATGGAATTCGATGATTTCTAGGTGTAATTCACCTAGAAATCATCTCAGCTCAGGTGAATTAAGTTTACGAAGCCTTTAATTTTATACCTACTTATTTAAAAATTATTTTTAATTCAAAATCAACCTAAACCAGCCTTTTTATTTTATTATTCTTCAAATAATAATAATAAATAATGCTGGACAATCCACACAGCATCATGTAGCCCCAAAGTAAGCTACTCAAAGCTTGTGTTATGGGTACTAGATAACTGATAAATTTAATACATTATATACATAGATAGATATTTTTTTATTATACATAGAAAACACCCAGACCAACGGAACAAATTTCTGCAGATCGTACACAAATTTGTTCCGAGGCGGGAATCGAACCCGCAACCTCTGGCGTCGCAGGCGGACTCTCGCCCGCTGCGCCACTGAGGTCGTCTTGTATAATGTATTTACATTCACATAAAACATATTTTTTTACTTAAGTAATATACATACATATATGGAACCTAAAGACCGTTACAAAAAATCTATAGATAGCTCAACTAATCCAGATTACTGTCATGGATTGAATGGAAAAACTCATTGGTACACGACCACGATCGTGAGGCAGGGTTGCTACCACTACACCAACAGTGCCCAAGTCAATAGAAATAAACAGACATCCGAGTCCCAAAATCCCACGCTAAACACAACAATTATTTATTAAATACATTTAATGAAGCGTGTCTCCAAATAATTACCATTTGGGCTCACAGCCAATTAATGCATATTTAAAAACCCATAGCAGCAGTAAGTCGCGTTTAATAATTTATACACACACCACGAATAAACAGGAGAATACATTCCGTAAACGATAAATAATTCCCGAATTGAATTTCCGGACTAAAACTGGACACCGGCGCATTGTTCCCAACAATTCCGATTTCCAGCGCAATCAATTTATCCTGGCTAATTTTAAGATACTTCAGACGTTCTCCAGTGCCGCTTTGACCGCAAACCTCCTATCAAAACCGTCTAACTTTCCTATTTTTAAACCGTTAAAGCGACGAAAGTTCAAAACTCTTTAAATATAATGGAAAATCAATCAACTCGTTAAAATGTTGCCTATTAGACATCGCATGGAGTTAAATTTAAAGCTATTTAGAACTCTTTCTCTGTTATGTTAAGGTTTAAAATAGATTTATCATATCGTATAGTTGGAAAACTATATGTATTGTGGAGTCACAGGGCTCAGAGCAAAACCGCACCGTTTCGGTTCCGATTGCCCATCGAACTGGCAACATTTCGTTTCCCTGAAACTCGGTCAAACCTGCCATTCCGCGTTTTTATACGAACGGAACGTGTTTGATGGCTCTTTTAAAGTTCTAAAACCAGACCGGATTAAACCAGTTTTGTTTGAGACCGGCAATAAAGCAGGCGTGGGTTAATTTTGCCCGTTTGGCATCCGAAGTGGTGTTAAAAACTAACCCAATATAGTTGTCAAAGCGCTCTGGGAGGGTTATGTAAGAATACGTGACCAGGACAGTTTTGGCAGCCGCCGTCGGCTGAAGACGGCGACAGGATTCCTTGCTTCAAATGTTTAACTTAGATTTTTATAATGTGAGTTTAGGTGAGGAAGTTGGGCGCCAACTTGTGATAGTCGAAAAAAACTTTGAATAGGTTTCGTATGTTTTTTACACCGTATAATTTAGGTACTTACACCACAAAATAGTATGTAACTGGTGTCGTGATATACGAGTATAATTACTTCGTAAAATATTTATCGTTAACTAGCTGTTGCCCGCGACGTCATCCACATTATACGAGTATATACTTGCGTGCAAAAAATCGGCCCAGCACAGGCTTTAAATACTATACGGAATGGGTCGATTTTTTGCACGCAAGTGTATATTAATATAACCTTAACTAATATTTCACAAAGTTCTTGCCACTAATTGTTCTTGCTGTCACTAATTCTGTCGAACTAGTGTGGTGAAAGGATTGAAGAGGCTTCTTTTTCGCAGTTCTTCCTACTTTTCTTTTAAATGAATTGCTCCTCCAATAAATTAAATTTCAATATTATTAAATTAAAAAGCCTAACACCTAGTTGAACTTGGAGCAACGAAATCGTATTCGATTCGAAACTGTTTTCGCAATGGAGCTTGGCGCGCTTCCCGAGTACGTGTCCCGACTACAGATTCGACCTGTCCTATCAGAGCGCTGGACAGTCCCAGGGCTGCATTCAGGAGCTCAGGGAACGGGGAAGGGGGGGCGTTACAATGCCTGCCCCGCAAGATAACCGTAGACTGTGACTTTCTTTATGCCGAAAAATGTGTCATTGCATGGCCAAATAGCAAATTATTGTCACATTTTCTTTCTTTTGCATATAAACAAAACTTTCAAGCTTGAAGTAACATTACTTCAATACAATTTTTATTGGTTATGGTACGAAATATCAAAGTTATATTACTTTTATATTCCCCCGAAGAATTTTTCGTAAATCTCTGATTCTTTACCTAGTATAATACCTTAATAAAGTGATCCTTAATATTATATTGATAAAAATATTATCATTGACTTTTGTGTCCACGGAACGCCTATTCTGTAAGCACCTAAGTACAGCCCTGGCGTGCCAAGTCCGGCATAGCACAGAGCCGTGCGGAAGAAGCGTGTGCCAACATTTCGAAATATCGCCAGTTTTTTTCGATTTAATTTCTTTCCGATGGCGCTTAATAGGCAGTTCGGGATGAATTATGTAGAGGAGTAAATGGCTAGTTCGAAACGCTTTTAGTAGAGCATTCTGTTCATTTCATTAAACCCGATAAAATCTTAGCAATTATTTTCAGAAGTGTACGGAAACGTTTTTCCCGAAGTGAATGATACAATCTGTTACAACACACCGATAAAACAGGCAATAAGGTCACATCCACGATATTGCGTTCGCATTGCGACCTACAATCTTGAAAGAAGATCGCTTCACTCAAGTCTAGGGCCTCTCCCTTTGCGAATTTTACCTACTGTCAGACTAGAGACAAAGCTGTGCTGATTCGATTTAGTTACGAACGAACGGGATCTTCTTTGATGTGTCGAATGAAAGGCACCGATCCGTCTGTAATACACTTAGCTGGCCCATTTCAGCCCGCCTCCCCGGGTGAGCCAGGGCCCCCAGATGCACTCCTTGCCGGTTCAATAAGATTTTCATTAAGCGTTGAAAAGTTTTTAATGAGCACAGATTCGGCACAACCCTTGCGGACTGGGGTATTTTCGGCTAAATATTTACCGGTATTGCTATTTTTATTCGTTAATCTTTTTGAGAGTTTACGCGAATTGATTTTTTGATTACCTTTCGATGTTACGCTCTCGTCGAGGATTTGGGTGGCTTTTGTGCTCGTCGCAATTGTAATCTCTGGGGGAGGAAACACAATTTTCATTCACTATATTATATAACTAGCTGTTACCCGCGACTTCGTACGCGTTAGATTATTTCTGCGCGTAGCGTTTAGCGCGCGCGTTAATAATAATAAGCATATCTTTTTTATTTCTCAATCGATTTGGATGAAACAAGTTGTAAGTTTTAACCCAAGCTTATTTTAATACATCAATGAAAACTGCATTCGATTTGGTACAGCCGTTGTGAAGATTATGTAGGTGAATATTTCACACAACGCCATTTAGTACCAAACTAAGCAAAGTTTATCGCTGGAGCCGTTTCCGAGATTCCGATTATATAAATATATATATACAAGAGCGCTGGTGGTGTTGTGGTAGCACCCCGGCCTCACCAATAACTGGTCGTGCACCAATGAGTTTTTCCATTCGAAAAATTTATGTGCGCAATGCCAGTGCTCTTAAACGGTGAAGGAAAACATCGTGAGGAAACCGGCATACCCTAGAACCAAAAATTCGAAGGTGTGTGTCATGGGTTAGTATTCTTATAAGCGGCGATGGGCTTGCAACCTGTCACGTACGGAATACTAACTACTGTGCAAAATGTGGGCATGTACCAAATGTCATGTTTGGACTTGCCTCTGACTACCCCCTTTAGATATCCTCAAAGATCTAAGTAACTAAAAAAGATCTGAGGAGATATCTACCGAGCCCGGGGATTACAGTCGTGATCATACATATATATACAAGAATTGCTCTTTTAAAGGTATAAGATACCTCACGGTTATAAATTTTGCGATGTATTAATTTGACACCTAGCCCAATTAGTGAAATCAAGTCGTTTTGGGTCCAATTCAGATATTCAACCTGCGCTAAATAAATTAGCGTCAGTTACGTCGTTTCGAATAAATTAATCGCGATCGAAGGTAAATAAGCTACGAAGAAATACATCGAAGTTTCCGATTCAAATTCCAAGTAAAATAATTTACTAGTGAAAAATTGCTTTCCACACGGCTAGGAAAATGAAACGCTATAAATGCTTGGTGTTCGGAAAACAAATCATCTATGTGCGGAAATTACTATAAGTAGCTGCAAATAAGCTCAAAACTTATAAGACGCGACTTTAGACGCGACTTTATTTAAAATATCTCACATAGCAAGTCTCGCACTTACACCAAGGTATAAAACAGGTATTCTACATGTTGTATCAAACTGTTTTCATTTATTGTTTGCACTTGAAACAAGTTGTGAGAATATTTGTATACAAAACCACCAGAATGCGTGTGAAGGACTGTTAAAAATGACGCTTAACGCCAACGCATCTTAAGGCGTATTTCGTAGTAGTTACATAAAATTTTTCTTATGATGCATTCGACCCTGAACTTTATCCCTCTAGTTTTCATATTTTTTTCTCGCGTTACTTTCAGTTTTTTTGTGTAATTTTGGTGGTTATATTTCCAATAAAAACCTAGTTTTCGATACGGTGTAAAATACCTGAATTAAAGTGAATAGTTATTTTCTAAATACTTCGGAAAAAATCCCGGCATCAGAAAAAAAACATCTTTTGTTTAAAATCTGAATTAAAGTGAATAGCTATTTTCTAAATTCCTCGGTAAAAATCTCGGCATCAGAGCCATTTTTCGTTTAAAATTGTCTTAACAGTTTGACTTAAAAAACTGGACACTGACAAAATTGATCTCAAAAGAGACAGATGTCATTAATAAAGAAGAAGAAGTTACACTATTCCGTTCATGGGCATTATCTGACACACGGTAGGATATAAACTTGTATCCGATTCAATCAATACACTAGCTTCCGACCGCGGCTGCGCCCGCTTGGTACCTTGAAAACAATATATCCCGCGGGAAGCGTACATTTTTCCGGGATAAAAAGTAGCCTATGTGCTATTCTAGAGTATAATCTATATCTGTGCCAAATTTCATCCAGATCCGTTCAGCCGTTTCAGCGTGAAAGAGTAACAAACATACATCCATCTATACATTCTTACAAACTTTCGCGTTTATAATATTAGTAGGAGTAGGATAAGCTATTGTCCACCCCCAGGGTGAACTATCATGTTCAGCCGTATATTCGTCTGTCTCGACATGGATTCTTATGTTAGCTCTCAATCAATCTTGTTACTGAAGTGATATAATCAGTGTCTAATCAAACAAGTCGTAAGACTCAGTATGATTAGTAATTATTATTTCTCGTATGTTTACCGATTGTAATCAACTTGTGTTTATGACAAACAGCAATTTGTTGAGATTGGAGCGTGAAAAGGATTTAATTAGATACAAAATGCTTCTATCCGCCATTCATTTAAACAGTAAAAAAAAACCTCACATATAATTATGTACATACATGTACACTTCAAACTCGTTATCCTCCTTCTTCGTAGTCGAATAAAAAAAAGTGGTAGTGCCTCCGCTTTCCAATTCTAAAGTCGTGGGTTCGAATCCGGTCGTGCATCAATGGATTTTTTGTTCGAAAAATGTATATGCGCTATATCAATACTCAAACGGTGAAGGAAAATATCGTGTAACCAGAATGTCGTAGAATCTAAAATTTTTGAAGATAATTCAAGTTCAAGAAAAGAACCTAATACGCGCTCCTTAACCCTATCAACACACTAATTTTAAATAATAGAATTGTATTTGTTGACTCGAGAGAGATAACTCGCGAAACCCAAATTATAAGTACCTATTCGGCGATACGTCGGTCGGCTTAGTTTTACTGAAAATGTTGAACCAAAAGTCGCAGCTAAAAGTCGCGTTCCCCTTTTCACGTTAGGTTAACAAATAGGGCCACATCTGATAACCGGCCGGTAGCTTTCTTCAGTTCACGCCACTTGATTGATGCCTTCATCGTGCGGGTGATTACGCGTACCTGAAGGAAACCGTATTAAAAGCTTTATTTAGACAATTAAATTTTGCACTTTATGCAATATATCGTCTAGTTTCTTGTATTTCTGGTCGCTGTGGCTGTGAATTAATCTTGACTAATGTATTATTCAAAAATAGCTTCCGCTTGCGGCTTTGCGTGGTAACTCGTTAAATTAGAGCCTATGTACTATTCCACACTATAATCTATCTCTGTGCCAAATTTTTTGAAATCGGTCCAGTAGTTTTTGAGTTTATTCGTTACAAACAAAAATACAAAACTTAGCTCTTTATAATATTAGTAAGTTTAATGAATTTAATTTAAGCTAGGTTCGAGAATAAAACGGCAAAATGGCAGATCAAAACTGTATCATACATGCATAAAATTTTTCCAAGCCAGTATATTTTCTCATGGCCAATGTTATTTTCCGAAAGGAACTAGAAATAGCAATGTTTCATCAAACCACAAACCTTCAGCCTATCAGAATAATCCGTGCAGATCGCTCTGAATGAGCCGCACTAATAAAGCATAAAATCTAGCGAAAACATTTTGCCAAGACGTAAAAAGCAAAGAAATCAGATAGGGCGTTTTACTTCAAACTGTAAGCACATGTGGGCAGGAAACAGAATGCCGGCACCGGTTACTAAGTCCTCGTCTTCCTGTCCTTTTCCCACGTTGTGAGATCAGCACATGTTTTTTCTTCCATTTCCCTCTATCATCCGTCATCTCAGTACTCACTCACACCTTTCTTACTCATTATCATCTTTAACACGGTGACTGAGTAGTACCAAGATTCGTTATGAAAGTTGACAGTCATTTTTATTTGGTGGAATCAAATACATTTTATCTACGGTGGAATTATGTGAAAATCGACTAAATCACTAAATTGGGTAGGTACCCACATAAAAATGTATAGTCGATATGGTAATTTGTTTAACTACTATTAATATAATAAAATTTTGGATGGATGGATGTATAGATGCTTGTTACTCAATCACGCTGAAACTGCTGAACTGATCTGGATGAAAATTGGCACTGAGATAGATTATAATTTGTAATAGCACATCTAATGTGTATCTATAATGTGGATCTTCTTTTTCTTCTTCTTCTTCCTGCCCTTTTCCCACGCTAAGTGGGGTCGGCACAACATGTTTTCTTCCCTTTAGCATCCGTCATCTCAGTACACACTTCTTTCTTATTCATATTATCATCTTTTACAGGATGTCATAAAAAAGTTATCGTCATTTTCTCGCGCTGGTAAACGCAGGTAGATTTCCAATCTGCTTTCTACGTGATAGCTGACGAAGGTGGCTGCCCCCTCCCCCACCCCCTCCCCCCGAGTACAGCCTGGCTGTAGGCCGGCCATTTCCTCTAGACTAGGATATCAGACATGCCACGTTAATGCAGCTTGGTTTGGTCTTACTACTTTTTAAATGGTCTTTTGGTTTCAAGATTAAAAATTTTATGAAATTTTTTCCACATACCAGTTTTAAGGGAAATGGAATTTTATGGAGAGGTTAGACTAGTTATATGTAATCAATAACTGCTGCTCGCAACTTCGTTAGCATTTAATTCGTTTTCGAAAGTTAAATTTTTATTCTGCTATTCAGGACAAATACAACAAATCAGAAACCATGAAAATCGGTCCAGTCGTTCTAGAGTTATAAGTGTTCGAACAATCATCATCATTGGCAGATCAAATAATCGCCCACTCCTGGGTATAAGCCATGTCATTTCAATCGGCCTTCATATCCAAATCTTTCACTCTACTAATCAAACAATAATAAATCAATTTATTCTCGTGACTGACCTATTGATATACAACGTAGCCTAAACCGACAGTCCTAGAGAGCTGAAATTTAAAGGGTGCTCTTCTTATAGCATGAAGACGTACACTAATAATAGGATTCCCAAGATCCCAAACCTCTAACGGTCCAGAAGTTGATTGTAGAGGGTAAGGGAGGTTGAAGTTTTAATAAAAAATACCCTGTGCAAACTAAATAACGGGAAATATAAACTGTGTAGAACTTATGTAAGTTGGTGTTTATTTAAAACAAAAACAAACAATAATTTTTCATATTAAAAATAAACTTATGTAATTTAGAGCAATTAACTCGACTGTAACATTCAAGAATATAATAATTGGGTGTAATTATTACAGTGCCTGGAAAATAAATGAAAAGTTACGTATAACAATATATTTTCTCTTCTTTTGTAACAATAGCCCCAACTAATATTCCTTTAATAATAAGGCATGCCTTTTGATGCGGTATAGCCGCAAGAACTGCTATTCATAATTTATTATTACGACCCCAACGCCGGCGCACCCGTCCGATTGCCAAGTCTTATAAACTACGGGTATTCTTAGTTTTTTGGACCAGTGTAGTGAAAGGATTCAAGTAGTGGGTTTGAATCGATTGATCAATAATTTTCTTTTTTATACCAACACTCTAATCAGAAACCATGAAAATCGGTCCAGTCGTTCTAGAGTTATAAGTGTTCGAACAATCATCATCACTGGCAGCTCAAATAATCGCCAATAAATCAAATAATTATAGTGTAGTGTAAGGATTGAAGTTGTGGGTTTGAATCGATTGATCAATAATTTTCTGTTTTATACCAACACTCTCAAATAGAAATCAAAATTCTGACTAAAAGTAATTGAAAATTGCTTCGTACAGCCGCCATATTGTTTTTTTGACATTTTGTATGACGTCATTTTTGTGATTTAAACAAATCCAACAACACCTGATTTGTCAAAATCTATCTAACTAAAGCACTGGTGGTGTAGTGGTAGCACCCCTGAAGTCGACAGCAGAACGCCACGGCATGTGTGCGACGCCTTATGGAACGTTCTAGAATCAAAAACTGAAGTAACATCCCATCCATTTCCTAGATTCGCTCTCAAGTTTTCCCGCCAGTGTTGTCTATATTGGCCGCCAAGTAATAACGCTCACATTACTGTGTTCCGGTCGGCTGGGTGAGAAAGGCGTTATCGCTAGCGTTAAGAGTCTTCTATACAACGTCTTAGGATAAACGAGTAATATTTTTAATGGATAATACGCAAAATGGAAGAATTTCTGGTCCCTTTATCGAATACACTGGCAATAATAAATAACACGAGTACATTTTATAAGTAAAAACTCCTTTTTAACAGAACAAAAAGGTTGCGATCCTTTTTTAAAAAAATTTGATAGAATGTTTCATAAAAATTGGCTATCAAGAAGTTTGAATTCCGAAACGTATTTGCTTCCCAAACAAATGCAGACATCGGCAAAGTAAAGCACGGCCATTCATCCAGCTCGACGACCCGTGGTTTCCTATCGCAGACTAATCGGTCACTTCCTACTCAGCACACCACAGATTCCGCAAGCCCGAGGAAACAAGTAGTTGTGAATAAGCTACCGTGGCTCATTACTTATTTACAGGCACGGCAAAAAGTTGGAACAGCTTTGAGAATAAAATAAACTGCGGTATTCTTCCAGTAGTCTAACCAGGCGTTTGTTCGGACTTTAGAGCTATTTTTCAAAACTATAAAACCCGTTTGACGTTATGTGCACTGTAAAATGGTTAGTCAGTTTGACCAATCGCGGACTGTTCGATATTTGAATTATGACGCATGGAGTGGCGGTAAAATTGGCGACGTTTAGCCTTGCTTCTATAGCATCTACAAAAATGCAAACATTTTGAAAATAATTTAGCTAATCGAGATTTTGATAATTCGGCATTTATATGCTCATACTTATCCGTTGCTGCACTTAATTTGATAAAACTTGTAACAGATAATTTATCATTATAGTGATCTGCCTCTCTAGCATGAGTCACTGCGAGTGACTGCGTTTTTTCTGACAGCAAAAGCGTAATTTTTCTTTGACCAAATCACAAATTAACCATAGTTTTTTGACTTTATTCGATACCAAAGCCACAGGCACAAACTAGTTAATTACTTTAATATTAGTACTTCCTCTACGAATGTTATTAAATAAAAAATCCTTTGGCGTTCTGCCATTTCAATTTTCAAAAGAGGTGACAATATTAACACCTCTTTAGCGAGTTAAACTCTTCAACAATGGACAGACTATATAATTAACAACACTTGAAATGGCAATCAATTTAGTTGCATTCCAATTATTATCGGGTCTTTGGGGACTTGGTCCGGGGCGAAGCCCGAGCTCCTTAATTGCAGCGAAGACCCGCGAGACGCGGTAAATTAAGCTTCCACTGTCAAGATAGAATTCTGACGATGTAAATATTGGCAACATTGTTCGAAAAGATTTTAAACTTGCTGTTGTGATTTTTTTTATTTTACTAGTTTAACATAAATAGGCACCTCAAATTATGATTACCAAAAAACTACCCTTACTATTTTTATACACAGCGGCAAAAAGGAAATGCCACAGTTATTAGAGTGGAACAATTTTTAAAAGTTGTCTATGGATCGATATGGCGGGAAACTTTGACAGCTGTCATTTTTGGTTTTAAAATAGCTATTATGTTCTGTGGTAGCTGTCGCGGTCGTTATGGGTTATAATAGCCGTTATTTCATGAAAAGAAAAGATATTGAAGCAATTTCTGCGCTGAAACGATTAAACGTAAACAATGCGAGCGCCCTTTGGTGTCCAATCACAAAGCGTATTGTGCTTCGAGACGGAACCTAATGTTTTGGGTGCGTGGGGTCACGGTCAGCTATTGTTGGCCAACAACGAAACAACGTTCTCGTGATACTGATAGATGGCTATGCTGCTACGCTAGACGAATTACATTAATAAAAAAAATATCATCAAAAATATACCTAAGTAGGTACTTACCTTTATTATGCTGATATTTTTTTACATACTTACCTACCTTTAAACGAGCAATTCTTGTATTATATACTTAATCCTAATTTCGAAAATGGCTCCAACGATTTTCATGAAAGGTATTTATTAAGGTATAAAGGGGTTTACGGGGGTGATAAATCGATCTAGCTAGTTTTCATTTTTAGAAAACGTCGTTTACCCAAAAAAAACCGAGCAAAGCTCGGTCATCCAGCTTATGTACGTAAAATAAGAATGTATAAATACCATACTATAGGTATGTACATACGTACCGAAATCATAAAGAAACGGCTGTTTCAGCTAAGTTTTGTTACAAATGGTTATTTTATGACGATCAGTTTGTTTTCTGACAGCGAACAATGTCAATTCAAACTTATTTATAATCAGTATTATAATGAAACGTGTACAAGCTATGAAACTTTAGTATGCTCGAAAGTTCAAGTAGTATATTACGAGTAGGTATTTGAATGTTGTCTTTGTTTACTGCTATCTCAGCTGTTCAAGTTTCGATACCCACGGGTCAAAGTCTTTTGAGTTTCAAATTACCGTATCTTAGAACCGTTTGACACCGCCCGTCCCTTAAAGTTCAAATTTGAGTTGGAATAGGAGTTTGGGCCTGCTCGCTTTAGCCCCACTTGCGCTAAGAATTAAATCTCGAATTAACCAGCCGGCGACGTCGAACGGCGTGAGAAATTAACGTGGAGTTGAATAATTTGTGATTTAACTCTTGGTGCGAGTGAGGCTGCTGTCAGAAGCTGGAAACTTTGAGACGCCGATATAAAGTTAACAAAACGACGCGTAAAATAACATTTTCGTAAACAAACTCGTTGCTTAAGTATAGATAAAATGGGAGCTTACGATGTCGGCAAGAAATTAAGCGGTTGAACGGGTTCCCCGGGATACTCGGCGCTCCACGCTCGCTGTTATCAAATTAGTGCTAATGGACAATTTTAATGGTTTTAATCTTGCTTTAATATCTACCTACATTTAAATCTTTTACGGAAAATGTCCCGGAAAAGAAGGTATTATGATCTTCTTGAAAGATATCGACTTTCATAAACTCTTCCTTCAATACTGAAATATTACGATAGAACAAAGTGGCTATTATATACTTGTGAGCTTACAAAAAAAGGTTCTTTAGAACATTCGGCGCGGTTAAGGCCACAACTCAAACGGGCTTAGCTACGTTTCTGGCTAAGCAGCCAGTGCCTATGTCACGGCGGAATGAGATCGGGCAATACATTTACGTACCCCTTTCACTGCACCCTCGTCGGACCCCGATTAAGCTGAATATTACCGTGCACCTAAGTTACGCTAAGTGTTTTCCCAACTGGGCTTACCCTTATTGTTCAGTGAAAAATGTTCAGCGCCTGGATTAAGCTTTACGTAGATATTACGCTGGAAAAGTTAAATAACGTTTTAGGCTGTAGCCAAGGACGAGGCAAATAATTCAACACTAGCTTCTGTTAGAAGATAATTAAATAAGGGTTTGTTCACACTACATCCCTCATTGACGAATCATAATTATTTTTTAAGGACAAATTCTCATTTTTAGGACGTATTCGTGATTTTAATTTTGGTAGATATAATGATTCGTCAGTGACGGATGTAGTGTGAACAAAACTTTAGGTAGACCAAATTAATACAGCTTAGTTAAGCTTACATTGTAAATTAACCTCACTCTGGAAATTCGGTTTGGATTTAGACTGAAGCAATAAAAATTAGGAATAAGCAGGTGTGGGTAGAAACGGAAAGTAAGTTTTGGATGGAACGGGGAAAAATACCTACTAGGTGGAAATCTTGGGTCGAATGGGGAAGCACTCACATTGCGTTGTACCTACGTATTATTGCGCAACATGACAGTAAATTATTATCGTTCTATAAACAGACCACAAATCGATCAAAATTTTATAATACGATTCTTGAGTTCATAGTAAAGAGGCGAGCACTTTCACAAGCTTAAACAACCTATGAAGAGCTGAATAAACAGATACCTATACACAATCCGATCACTCTAAAGGTAAAGAAGGGTGGGCATACATTTAGAGAATTGTGTCCCCAAAATAGATCAAATAGATGAAACTACGTATACAAATCTTACCTATTTGCTCAATGAGCCTTGATATGATTTGACCGTCCCTTTCATCGTTTGTTTAAACTAGCAGTTCCCGCGACTTTGTTCACGTACGACATTATATTTTTGTATATCATACGAGTTTGTGGAAGTTATAGGACTACAACACAAAATCTTCTGTTCCTAATATAAAAATGAATTGCTGTTTGTTAGTGTCGCTAAAACTTGAGAACGGCTGAACTGTTTTGGCTCATTTTGGTTTTGAAATATTTGTGGTGGGTGA
The DNA here is from genome assembly GCA_963675405.1 of Cosmorhoe ocellata. Lineage (NCBI taxonomy): Eukaryota > Metazoa > Arthropoda > Insecta > Lepidoptera > Geometridae > Cosmorhoe > Cosmorhoe ocellata. Next base: position 10,705,700 of record OY776249.1, on the reverse strand, counting down.
GTCCAGGGAATGAATAAGGTAATGGTGAGAAAAATTATGGAAAAATTGCGTGGATAGATGTAGGTGATACGAAGTTGGCGGGGTTAGCTAGTAGATATATTATGTATACAAATATATTGCTTCTAAAAGCTAGTCGGCTCAAAGTGTATTTAAATAAAAACAAACCTTCAAATTGTTTAGTTATATATAGATACAATACTTACCTACTTATTATCCTGAAAGGGTTTATTGGTGGAAACAATTGCCGCGCACTGATACTATACATTTCCAACTTCTATGATATAATCGCAGGGACCTCGCCGGAATTGGTCCTAGAACCAATAGGGATAGAGCCATTTTATATTCGTTCTGTTTAGCGGGTGAATTACTCATGAGTTTTTGCGAAGGCTTCGGGGGAGGCTTAAAAGAAGGTTTAAGCGGCGAATGGAGCGCCCCCAGCGTTTGCGTAGGCGATTATCGCGATTTTTAGCACCGAAACCTGTGATATTTTCGAGGGCGTTTTTGTTTGTCGCAGTATGTTTAAGGGGAAGTAATCATTTCTGACTTTTAGATCTCGGTGTCAGGTCTAATGATTAATAAACTGAAACCATTTGAATTTTTCTCAACCAAACGATTTTTTATCAAATTATTTAAATTATTCCGTCTATATTACATTTATACACATTATGTACACAAACAGACAGCTTAATGATAAAACTGTCTAAGTGATAATTTAAATAATTTGATTCAAATACTGAAAAGGACGGAAATTTCTAGTACTTTCCGGCTTTTTCTGAGAGAAAAGACTCTTTTCTCTTCGCTCGGTGGAGCAACACTAGTGCGGAGCGAGTCAACGGTCCTGAGGATGCTTCGTGGAGAAGCGAAACACGTATCGAGTTTCTATTTGAGGTGTGGTGTTGGGATTATTAATATTAATAATATTTCTATAAGGCATTTTGTGGGGCTCATTAATATTAATAAGCTTAATTAATAACCTCATTAGATAATAGTTTTAGCGGGAAAGTACTAGAAATTTCCGTCCTTTTCAGTATTTGTAATGGATTTCCGCAAAGTCACGCCTGAATCAATCATTTATAATTTGATTCGTCAAATCGTCTTAACTAAAAGAGCCCTGAAATTACCATTTCCGTTCGTGATGTCGTAAGAAACTATTTCATTTCAAAATGCACCTATTTGCAACGCAATTTTGCTAAAACATTTAAAATCCAGAAGTAAAATTGTTATACTTACTAGCGACTGTATTGTACAATGTAATTTCATATGTAGATGAACAGAACAATACAACAATAGCATAGCATGAAGCGCACATTAACACACATTGTGTTCTAACGAGCGTGGCACTGATAATGATAACACGCACCCCGCGCTCATGTCAAAGGGGTAACATTTTATCTGGCGACTTAGTTAACTGCAATCGGCGATAGATAGGCTACTGTTACGAGACTTGTACAATGGCCGTACTTCCGCTTTCACCCGTAGACTTATCTATCTTCTTTAAAGATAATAATATATGTTTTACAAAAAGTAGAAAACGACTTCAAATAATACTGATAACCTCAATCGTAATTATTGGTACTTACTGCAAATATTTGTTAGTATTGATTTTTACAAATAGTAGAATTTATTTCGATAAAAATGTGATTTATGATTATGTGGGATCACCACTGGAGTGATACTGAAGAGATATCTACATACCAAAAAAATAATCATAAAAATTCGTTCCTAATTGGCAGAGTAATCGCGAAACAAACATACAAAAAAAAGAAAAAAGTATATAATATACTCGTAGGACCGGAATTTAGATATTCCTCTTTTTTGAAGTCGTTTAAAGTAAATGGTGTGTTGGTAAACGCATCAGATGCGATCATTTATTGTTCGCAATAGTCTGAGTTTTAGGGAAAGAATACGGAAAATTTGCAAAAATTTTTTTTTCTTCTTCTTAACACGACACTAGGTTGAGGGTAGTCATGACTGCCTCATGAATAACCTCTCTTTAGATATCCTCAAAGATTTAAGTATACAAATCTGAGGATTACATTCGTAATCTGATCATGTTTATTTTTGTTATTAATATTTAATTTTGAGTTATAAACCCGTTATGTATATTATAATATTCCATATCCAACCTACGCTTAGGCACATTTTAGGTAGCCACTTTACCTAAGCCTCCTCTAAAAATAACAGCAAACCCTCGCTAAGCTCGTATTACGCGCACGACTTTCCGGCAGTTTTAGTAAATCTACAACTCAACGATTTAATATTCTTTTCACGTTTCCTATCTAGCAGTTTTTGGTGGGAATAAGCAACATTTTGTTATGCTGCAGTTGGTAACATTAGTTGGTTCGCTTTACAAACTTCTGCCAAGTTAGAAGATTCGATTCTGTGGCAACTTACCTGGCTGGAAAAGCCAGGGGTTATGACCTGAGTTTCATTATTTTTATCGTGTCACTAGTTATTTTTGAACCAATATGGTGAAAGGATTTAGGTGCGCCTTAGAGGCTTCTTTCATGCATGCACTTGACACTTCAAACTCTTGAGATTCTACAACAAGCTGGTTACACGATGTTTTCCATTACCATTTAAGAGTACTGATATAGCGCACATACATTTTTCAAACTGAATAATCCATTGGTGCACGACTAGATACAAACCCCACGACCTTAGAATCGGAAGGTAGACCACCTTTTCACTCTTCTCTGAGTTCCATTTATAAAATCTGGTGATAGAAACCCAGTATGACCGCGGGTTAAAGCTAAGGGTCCACCTTTCGGCATCGTACGCATCGCATCAAACGGATGAATTTTTCACAATGCGTCCACCTGATCGGCAGCGATCGCATTTGCCGCCGCAACTGCCAGCAATCGGATTGCCGACGCCACTTCATTCGGGGTGTTCGGGCGGGGTGCGTCCATCTGACCGGCATTCCGAATGACATGAATGACGGCACGCATCGCAAAAGTTGCAACTGCGTTGGCATTGCCGATGAACAGATTCGAGCGATCCGTACGATGCGGTGCGTCCACCGATACGCACTTGTGTGACTTTCTATACAAAGAATATTACGATCCGTTTGATGCGATGCGTCCGATGCGTGCGATGCCGAAAGGTGGACGCTTTAGCTTAAGGTAGCAGTAGTCTCGGTCTTCAACGAAATTAGTTAAGTTTACGTCGTCATTATTGGCGTGGTTGACAAAGGCGAGTCTTCTCAGGCTTCGTCATATAATTGCTCTTGGTATTTAGTGGTGACTGTGGATTCCAATGTTCGATGGGAAAGTTATGCTGATGGATGGACTGGCGTAATTACAGAAGACACGTTATGCATAGTTAACCCTACTAATATTATAAACACAAAAGTTCTTGATGAAATTTGGCACAGAGATAGATTATGGTCTGGAATAGTACACAAGCTATAATTTAACAAGGTATCCCGCGAGCAAAACCGCTGGCAGAAGCTATTCTGAAATCCTATTGTTATCCAACATGTTATTTAAGACGAATGAACGAAAATAATGAATGAATGGACGTATGAATGAATGAATGAATTAAAGTAGTTTAGAATAAAATTTAGTTGAGATTTTCTTGATTAAACGATACGGCGACAAATTAGGTGCGGTGACCCAAAGGTTAAAGGACACAATGGCAAAACTTAAAGTTTGATGGTCTACTCTAAATTATACACATCCCGGCCAATAGGGGTCAGAGTGACTGACCGAATTAACCCGGCCACTTCCAGGACTTGGCCAACAATAGTTAACCCACCAGCGCCGCCGCTGTCGAAGGTCGACTTTCAAACGACTGCACTTTGCCCAACTTCAAATGAACATCGTCAAAATTCGTAGCGGGCACAAATTTCGTAACCGCAAATTACGCGTCTTTGAACGCTCGAAGTGCAGCGGAAATAGCCGAAGTCGCTTCGTTAGAGGTCAGATTGGACCTATTGTAGTCGGGCGTAATCATCGCCGGACAATGGCCGGTGATGCGGTGTAATTGTCGCTAAATACTGTCGAATCACACCGCTCATAGAGACTTTTAATCGCTACGTAATCACTTTTTTCTGAGTGGCCCCCATCAACTGATTTAACGCGTAGATTATCGTCGTTGGAATGGCGCGATTCGCTGCGAATGCCGAATTAAATTTGGCCGACGATCGCTTTTATACCGTCGTAATTTTCGCGCGATGAATTTTATATGCGCGTTAATTTATAGTCGAGTTCGTTGCCCAAATTCAGAACTAGCTAGAATAACAAAAAATATACTTTAGAAAAACCGTTCTTTACATTCTAATAACGAGTTACAGCGAGCGGGGGTTGCCGCATGCAGAGCCGCTAATTGAAACTATAAATATAAACCTCTAGCATTTTCTCCGCCTCTATTTTTCTCACTCTGTTTTTGCTTTTAAATATACTCACAACTGACCGACGTAAACCTTCACTGTAACGTCGAGTGTGCCACTTTCGATCTACTACTCAATTCTGAACAATACGCAAATAAGACACCATGTGTTGCGAAACTATGCCCAATGTAAAAGCGTACATTGCTCGCAAGAGTAGTACGTTGCATGCTTTCAGTTGCTCCGCGATACAATTTCCGTAACAACGCGGCAATGTGCTTAAAACAACCTAAAAAGTTGCCTCAAAGTTATTTCCACTAGAAATCGCATAGTAGCGTCCGGGTATCCGCTCTCCCGGCAGGGGTGAGGGTGGCGCTCGCGATAACCGCTTTTTATACGCATAATGCTTGGGATCTCGTGCTAAGCTGATAGAATTGTGGTGGAATCAGCAGGCCTTTTGAAGTTCTATTAAATTGTAACACTCGCGCGTTCGCGTGAAATTGTAGCTTTATTGAAATTGCTTCAAATTATTTAACTTTTTTTATATACGCTGCCTGTACATGTGAGGGTTCTTTGCTACGAAAGCACCCAAATTATTTATGTTATGCAAATAGATCGTAAGCTTACCATCTAACTCCAATATCTACCTACCCACTTTAATCAGGTTCCTTTGTTGGCAATCAGTCACGTGTGTTAACCACAATCAATATTGTGGTAGGTACCTACTTATGTGCTTGACTTTATTTGTGTTGTAGGCAAACGATGATAACATCACTGGTAGCTACTTGAAATGCATATCCGTTGTGTGTTCAATGAAATTGTACACAAACAGACAAACACAACAGGTTTCACGCGTTAGACTGATAAGTGCTAGCTCATTAACATAATACAACAATGAGCAGATACTGGTATTAATACGAGTATAATATTAGACTTGCTTTAGCCCGCTGCTTTGCATGCTAGATGAAAAGTAGTTTATACTATGTTTTATCAAATCCGTTCAGCCGTTTAGACATGTCTTTAAACATTTTTTTTGTTATGTGAATAAAAAGTATCTAAACATTAAAAAAACAACGTTGAACACCGGTGGTCTAGTGGTAGGGACCTTCGATTCTAAGGCCGTATTCATTATGGTAGTCAAGTAATCAGGCTCACTCAAAATATTAGATAGGTAAGTACCTATCTATAGCTATGTACTCCATCTCTGTGATCAAACGCAATATTTGTCGATCGACTGAGATAGGTAGGTACGAGTACTATGAAGAAGCTCTGAAGTTAGTTAATTGACGTTTCCAAATTTTAGATCAAATGCTTACACGATCGCGGCTGGGTTTGACATTTCTTGTCAAATTAACTACCGAAGTGAAATTTGCTGAAGTGGAGAATGATCGGAGATGTATTATGTTGATTTCGGCAATGTGATTTAGTTTACATAGCCAAAAATACGTTATATTGACACTTTTTATAACTTACGAAATATCTTTAACTAGCTGACTGACAGAAGTTGGCCCGATCCCTTAAGAAACGTATTTTCAGCCTAACCAAATCTTCAAATTTTTTCCAATATTTCTTTCCCTGAAAACCATGAATAAGAAATATTACGAACATTAAAAATAATAGTCAAATCGATCAAGTCGAAATGATACGAATACCATTTCATTTTTATTAATGTAGATATCTACGTAAAATCATACTGGGTTTGTTCGAACACTAGAACGGCTGGACCGATTTTCATGGTTTTGATTTGTTGTATTTGTCTCCGTCCCGAATATTATAGCAGAATAACACTTAAAACATTGGAAAATTTACGAAAACATAAAATAAAATGTTCATGGATTTCGTAAATTTGAAAATGAATTAAACGCGGACGTAGCCACGTTCGATAGCTAATAATCATAAAGGTAAGCAAGTAAATGTTGAATCTATTTTCGAATTTATAGAAATTATAGTAACATATTATTAAAGAAGCTTGAAAATGGATGTTTCAATGTGAAATAATAAATTACGTCATCTTAATCCTAACAAAGTAACACGCCTACACGCAGCCGTACAAATGGTGGCCGTTACCGCAAATCTACAAGTGACAAATCCCACTATAAATGTATCCAGTATCGTAGGAGTAGTTAACGCACAGTGGGCACCGTCCGTACACATTAGTGGTCGCTGGCTATAATTTATTTGCCAGAGTAAATAGGATTAGCAGAACGCCGGGCGGCGCACAGTGGGTCATTTTTTGCGGTGCGGACAAAGCGCCGCAAGCCGCCTCACTGTGCGAAGTTTTACAATATTCCAGCAAACCTGTGCGATATCGATTTATTTTTCCTATCATACCGGAACCGGTAAATTATGCCCTTGTTGAGAATTTTCCCCTTTGTAGCTGGCAAACTTTATACAGAACTGTACACTACCTATTGTTTGTTTTCGGAAGTTTTTGACTGAAACTACACACGGAAATACTTATCAACGGATAGGATGAGAAATACGTGACAGGTGACACTAAAATCTTGGACAGATATTGCGTTACGGTAAGGTAATCCGGCCATCCCTAGTTTATCCGAGCTGCCGTACAAATAAAAATACTTATCACGTAAACCCGCCCCGCGCCGGCGCCGGCGGCCGGGCATCGAGGCAAAGCTAATAAACTGTCGCGGCCAATCAACGGGCCGCACCGCCTTGCCATTGGATTTGACCGTCACTACGAGACTCGCGGACAAATCTCACCCGAACAAAATAAGCCCAGTGACTCGACGTGAGCAGTTTAGGGTTAAAAACACTGTTTACACACTACAAAAGCTCGAAAGAGCGCTACGTGATAACATTATTCGGGTGAAAAATGTATCGAAAGGTACAAGTGGTGAATCTCGAGAGGGCCACATCCGAATAAATAAACCGTGGGGGTGCGGTGCGAACTTGCAAAAAACCCCCATTTACTGCGGTGCCGGGCGCGAATATAAAATATTGATCTCAACGGAAATTTATGAAAACATAAAATGCGGAGGTGCGAAGTCGCCCTGATGGAATACTCTTGTATGCTTGGCGGCCGCTGTCTTCGCGCGTCGCGGGGATTGATCCCGCACAGGATCATTAGCTACTTTCCTCGCCTAAAGATCACTCGAATAATTCTGGGAAAGGATTTCTGGATTCTATCTCCATTCCGGCAGCGTGCAAGAATTCAATTCGGATCACTTATATCATTCGCGTCATAGAAGTTCATAATGGCGTTTGGTTCAGGAAAAATTTTGCAAATGAAATTCTGTGAGCGAGGGATCTTGTCCGCCGGGAACCCTCTCCACACCCGGTTATTGCCCATTTTTTATATAGAAAAGTCCATTTTAATCCACGCAGCGGCAGTCGTAACTCTCGCCTTTATTTAGTCACTAGATTACGCTTAACAAGCCCGCGTTATTTCTGCTTCCTTCCGCACGAAATGAGTCGATCGTATATATTTTAATTTGTGCTTTAAAATCGGGTAATGCGGTCCAATTTGGCTAGGAGCCACGCCAGCCGGATTTGGCAATGAGTGATTTCACACTTCACACTCGACACGTTAGGTAATAGGTTTACCGTATGATTACCAGCTGCGGATTAGAGCATGTGCCTCTCGGCTCCAGCGCGGCCTAGGCCCGATCCCACTAATGGAGAACGAAATTTCGCGATGCAAATTCGATTTTAGCTCCAAACAGTAAAATATTAGTCAACAAGTGAAACTTCAGTTTGATGTTGAGTGCAACATTCTAAATATCAGCAGTAGTTTCGAACTAATTTTTGCAATATATCGCCATACTAAATCCGCGTCCGATGCAACTGCGCTTGGCTGTCAACTTGACGTGATGGATGACGTCATTAATACCCCGTGATCGGAACAAAACGACCCCATTAGGGCTCCAGCCATAGGAGCTTCGCCTAAATCTCGACTGAATTGTGACATGGGACATCAGCATAATAAAGTAGATACACAAATCGTCGAGTCCATATAGAGAAAAATGAGACAGGACACATCAATCGCTTACGCGTTCGCATCAAAAATGTAAATACGCAGAGCCGGCCGCGGACGAATAGCAACATGACACATTCCCGATATAACCCTCATAAAAGCCTCGATAAAATATGGAGAGAAGCTAAGGATAGACGAGTGAGGAAAACTATTACAGCGAGTCTTAGAAGGAATGGATTCGGGGTCATCGCATTGTGTCATCTCCCATATCGAAGGGTATCGTTCGTCAGTGTAACAGCCGGACCCGCTGGGGCTACAAGATGGATGGGTCTCGGGAAAGGACGTCGCCATGTTTGAGCAGTGGGATCGTTTACATTTGTAAATGGATTTTAAATTTCGCTCCTAACCACACACTGACGCTATTTATACAGTAGCAAATCGTATTGTTCACTATTTCACGGTATTATAACATTAAACGTCCAAATATGATACCAATTAATTAAGCCCATATTATTTACACCACATCTGTTTGGCTAGAGTGCTTTTAATAAATTTAATTCGCACACAAATCTCACAAATGAGACTTGCAGTGGAATCACCACTGGTTGATGTGTAATGATTGTGTGTATAAATCAAAATGACATGCGTTTAATCGCGGCCTCTTGCGGAACCCTCGAGCCTCATCCGGTAGGGTTCCTCGCGTCTTTGTAGAGAAAAAACGGTAAGAAAAGCGACCCTCGCTAATGCACAGGCTATATCTATTTGGGTACAAAGGGCCGTGAGTGCGCTTGACCTCTAGGTGGATGGAACGGGTCTGATGTTTGTATGTTTTGGTAAATCTTTCATGTAATGCTGACGCGGTATTTGGTTACTTTTCACCGAAAAATTTATACCAACCCTTGGAAATAGGGTTATTATGTAACATGAGCACTCTTACTCTCTTACCTACGCATTCAGAAATAATGTGGCTAAAGGTTTATAAATAAAGTATGTGCTTATGTGTAAATAAATGGGAAAATATACAAGCTTCTGAAAGGTTAGGTAGTTCCGGCAAATAATCTTTTTGCGCGAATTGGATTAGGGCGTTAGTGAGTAAGTGAAGTTGACTAATTTACATAAAATCAGCGTATCAGGCAATTAATCAACCCTAAGCCAGCGATCCGTGTAAAAACAAAAACGCGATATGACAGCGGGCGCACCTGTCAACGTCACGTCAAGTCCCACAGCGCGGCCGCCATTTTATATCGGAATGCAAATAACCTCACAAATCGGGGGTGTAACGCGATCCGTCCCGGGGCACCCCGGAACAGCTGATTTATTTCATACGCGATATGGTTTTACCGCAATTGAGAGCCCTCAGCTTAACCGCGCTCAGATACGCTTCAAGATACCTATCGGTCGCAGTGCAGAGCGCGTGACGTCGGCAATATTTCACTTTTTTGTGCAAGTGAAGGGTTCGCGCCCAATTACGCAAAGAAAATGCACGTTTTTTTACACGCAGCATCATAAAAGCGACACTTGTCTGTAGGCGCGTGGATGGGCCACTCAGTCGGTGTCGAATGCCACTCGGGATTCAAGATGGCGGGCGCTGCAGCACGTTGACAAATGCGCAACGCACGCGTTCGCCTCACGTCTGTCATTTGTTTTTCAAAAGAGCCACAGTAATTAGCCGACGATGACTGCCAGATTGAGTTACGACTGTAAAATGAGCATAATTTTTCAGTTAGTTTTGAACCGTAACTTATAACTCTTAGTATTACGACGCATGTGCACATTCAAATGCAATTTCCACGATCGATAATTAAGTTATATTGGCAAAGGTATAAAATGCCACGATAAAAGTACCTACCAGTATAACCAATAGAATATTTCACGGGGTCGCGCATCACCGCATCGGCGGACTAACGTGATTTTCCCATCGACACGGGTGGGATTATCGCGAGTAGTTATCTAGGTAAGAAACGTCCATCACCGGCGTAATTTGGATATATGCGAATCCCCTCTGGCCTGGTGTAATCGGGTGAGCTCAATGACCCGCGAGGGGCGCGGGCGACGCGGGGTGGTCGCATCATCAATCTCTATCAGGGCATCGCCGAAGGCGGTTCGACCGTTTCCGCTGAAAAAAACCGGGCGTCGAAAAATATGACCGCTTTCGTGTGGCGTGACAGTGTGTCACCGCCGCGTAATCCCCTGGCATACGTCTTCTTGTCAGGGGATGACCTTTTGTGATGGTTTTACCGGACGATTGACAGTTGCTGGAAATTCAGCCAGCGGTGAATCCGGTGACGAGTGCTCTGTTATCACGTCGACAATAATTCCTCAACATAATTATAATTGCCGCGATTTGTCCGCCTTTCATTAGGAACAGCGACAGTCTCACGGAGCAATTACACAAAACATCAATTCCCGACGCCGAATCTCATTTGTGAATCGTTCATTAGCGGAAAGGGGAGGAATAGAAACTTTTGACAAAAGTTAAGACGTAAACGCCAAATGAATCTGCATTATTCGCCACCCCCCACTCCGCGAGATAAGACAATTAAATAACTATCTCGGACCATTTATCTGAAGATGTTTTGTTTTGTTTGTTTCTATTAGGGGTAATTAATGCTCGTGGAATAAGTCGAAGGTTAATGAAGTTGGCTATCGGACATCTGACGGACTGGTTCGCTCGCGACGCGGCCGGCCAAGAGCTCGTTTGCTCGTCCTGTTGCGGAATAGTCCCAAGTAAAGTATGCAGTACTTTCAAAGACTAGACCCGCTCATGCACAATAGATAAAGCACATCTAGTCTGTTTCGATGGTACAAGTTTTGTAACAAGATATGGCAACAATTTCTTGGACTGTAAACTTCGGACTGTTTAAGAACAAGACAGTTTGAGGCGGTTGCGACAATTGACTTTTGATGCAACCAAATACAAATCGCTCTAAGGCTTATGATTCACAAAATAGCGTCTCAAAAGAATTATTTTATTTTCAAGTTGATCCATGCTGAAACTGAGAGTAACTTTAAGTTGCACGGACGTGATTGGCGGCGCTCATTCGGAACCTACCGCAACCCTCTTCCGATTCGTTACACACCTCACGCGATTGTGCCCGCACTTTTTCATCCCACCTCAAGTAATATCGCGAGGAATTTCCCAATTTCAACGCCCCTGTTCGATGACACCTATGAATCTAAGTCGCACTTTGTAACCCCCCGGAATCCATGGACGGGGATCCGTCACCTCGGTAACTGCATTCTTCAGTAGACAGCTAATTTGGCCCCCCATTTACGTGTAAGTAGAGCATCGATCACCAGATCTCGGCATTTCTTCCAATCTACCGAGCGCCCGTCTATCGGAAGATTCAATGAATGATAACGAGGCTAATAAATACGGAGTCGGCTCACCAAATGGCTGTAATTAATTTAATGGATTTAGACAAAGAAATATGTAGAGTAAGATAGTGAGATTGATGGCGAAAGCGCCGCGTTGTTTTGACCATTATCTATTGTTGAATAGTTGGGACTTGGACAGTGCTTTGACAAAGATTTACTTCCCGGTTGAGTTAATGGTTACTTTAAAAGGAAAGGGCATTCAAGTTGTAGCAAGTGTTCAAATCAATGGGTTACTATGAAGCTCCGAGGGTAGAGGAGGAGTGGTATAATTGTACGGGTATCGTGTTTCGACGCGACGTCGGCGGCCGGTTCTGAAGCTCGCTTTATTTTTCTCCATTTACTTGTAAACACTAATGAAGCCGCCTCTAACGAGCTCTAACGTTGCACTTTCCGCTTATTATCCAGTCTGTAATCTAACATCCGTAACCAGTAGGACTCCGGGCGAAGTGAAATGTCTTTTCGCTCTGTTTATTTTATTATAATCCTCCGAGTTTCAATGGAGGAATTCCGTGAAGTCTGTAAATCGATACGTAGTTACTCTGGATGATTCGTACTTATTACAATCTTTATGAAAGCTTACACAAGTTATATGATGACTGTACCTACATCATGTTCCACTTTTTTGGTGCGCATGTTCGCGCAGACAACGCATTAACATAAGGGTTCATAAAAGGCCTCGCCTAGTCCATTCGTTGGAACCCGAGGAAGTGTTCCGTCTACCGCTTATATCTCGAAATCAGCGCAACATAAATTAGCGGACAACTCGCGTGACGTACCGACTTAGGTACATCTCCTTATCGCGGCCAGGAAACCCAACCAACTGCACGCCATGCACTAAAAAAACAACGCTAAGTCTTTCCACAAAGAGCTCACTTTCCTCTGACATAGAACACTCGAAGGACGGTACGACTTTCCAACTCCAACTCTATTCGTAGAGACGCACGGTCTAAATCCGGATCCAGACAAAGCGATAGTCGACAGCAAATAAGGTAACATTGCCAGTATGTCAACATAAATAAAGCTGAGTGTCCTTTAACGAAGCAGACGTCGACGTCGGGACACTAATAAAGACCATCCGAGACGCTTTAGACTTAAAGCAAAGATACATAAGATCGAGAACCGAGTGGCGAGCTAAAGGGGTAGTAAATGAACGTTCGCATTTAGCGGTCATGGTGGTAGTGATATGGGTGGACTTCCTTTGTCTGGTAATCTTATCAGACGGCAAGTCTTGACATGATACATGGCCGGGCTTTCTCGCAATACTCAGCACTATGACACGCAGCACGTGGTAATACAGACGGCATCGTAATCTGCTCACAAACATTATGCCAATTGGAGCCGAGCAAGGTAATCGATCAATTTTAATAGAATGAATCCGTCTATGTACCGGATAAGCCGGAATATATATCGCATTGAAAGTCGGCCAACCGTGAGCCATCGATTAAAATGTACGCATAATGTCATTACGCAAGCCCATTCCACTTGTAACCGGGAGATAGCGGCCTTCCTTTAGAGCCTCGAATTTCGTTAATGCCCTCTGATTTTTTCGATAATAACCCCGAAACCTTCCGTTATAGAAAATGTAAAGGAATTATAAGAAGGCCTGCCGGCCGCGCCGGGTCGAGCGCCGAGACGGGCGAGCCCATTCAACAACCAGTAGGTAGTTTTATTTTATCGAGCTCATAATGGACGGGAGACAGCGCCGAGCATCAGAATGTAAGGTCTACAAAAGCTCCGCTCCGATCCGTTCGCAATCGCAAAACTTTGAATACACCTCTTTCGACTATCGAAAAGTTCCCGATAATGGATTTGTTCGAGGACTCAATTGTTCTGCGATGAATGGGTACTAATTAAAACGAAGTCACGACGACGCCGGACCAACTTCCCGATTGTTTCCCAACTATAAATCGCAGCGGTGCTCTCTCATATAAATATTGTACGGGATGGAACCCCCATCCCGGACGAAGTTCGGTGCTAAATTTAAAATAGAAATTGGGGAATCGGCAATGGAATGTGTGATTGTGTAAGTGTTTTGCACACAACTATACCGCGCGGATGATGTACGACACCGCGATATTAATCGGCATAAATAAGTACTTACCCGCCGTCCCGGATTCTAGTTCGAATCAAGATTACGGGGTAAATTCTAAATTGCTTCGAAACGTTCTCGTAACGAGTTTAAGATTGTGGGCACGTGTTGCCTTCACGTCTCCAACGGCAGAGATTGGCCAAATATGTCTCCTTTCTATGGATATGCGTCCTACACGCGAGTGGCAAGGTGCTTCGCGTCGCATACATCAACGTCGCGCTCCTGGAACTACCTGGGACGAGATTACGGCATGACAGCCCGCTCCTAACTCAGACATTTGCCGTAAATGCCTTCCTCGCTTTATAAAGTCGTCCAAAACGTATTTTATTTGAGGTAAACGCATTAAGCTTACGTTATTTATCCTATTAGTAGAATCAGGCTGGAATTAACCTCGGGAGCTTACGGCGCGGCCGGCGGGCGAACCGCAGTCACTTTATTACCGTTCTCTTCTTTTACCGTTCCCAATAAGAAATCACGTTTGATCGGACCGGAGCTCGGCCGCAAATGAGCCGAAACACACCCCCTTTATCTTCCAATAAGTAACTGAGCTTTGGTTTCCTGGGAAAATGCGAACTCTAAACGGGAAGTAGTAGACGCGATGCCAGATGGCTGGAAAAATATAAAACTAAACGGACCGGAATATGGATAGTGTATATCTGATTGCTATTCAGTTTTACGCATAGAACAGTCTCAATAAATACGAGATACTAAAACCCAGCGTCGAAAAGTCTGCAAAAAGTTCGAGTAAACAAACGGAAAAAACCGATCGTTGGAATTTGGAGGGAAAAAAGTGAGTTTGTTCCGGTACGCGGCGACAAATCCCTGGGTGACGTTCAAAATCGCGTTCCCTTTTTAAAGTTGAGACGATTCGCGTAACGAGTGTCGAATTCTGGACCCCATGGGTCTTCCGGAGACGAAGTGGCCCCGGAGGTACCTCGGTAATTACCCACCATTACAGACAAAGGACGACTGCTCCGATTACCATAATTCCCAGCGCAGAGAACGGGATATAAATGGCCTACATTTTGTAGTAGCACGACGACTGACGTGTGTATTAATGACTACGCTTGTCCTCTTAAATTAGGCGAGGGATTTGGTGATTTAGTTTTTCATTGGCGGCTCCCGACTCCCGCCGCTTTATACAGAACAGTTGTTCTTTGACATCGGATAGTTTCGAATTGTGTTATCAGTTTTACATCTTCTGTTAAACGATGTTATGATAAAAGAAAATAATATTGCAAACTAAATTTAAATTGCTGTGAATATATCAAACATGCTAGATCCCCATTTCTATAAGCAAATCAAATAATTCCTCGCCGCCGTCGGTTGGTAGGTAAAGGTAGTGAAACGCTCGAATAAATTCATTAATCTCTAATTAGTACGAGTAGAATGGTTCTCAAAGGGCGCGACCACAAAGGGCCTGACGATAATATCGGCAACTTCGCCATTTTCTTTCGCGAGCTCGTGGAGGGGAGCTGATTCGATAGCGAAGAAAAAAAACAACACAAAAACCCTTTTAAAATTAATTGAGTTTTCTTGCGGCTACATCGGGCTGTAGGTACAATAAATTAATTAACGCTTCGAGAAATCCTTAAAATTTGTCGAGGATCAAAAGTTGCTATAAGGCCCGATAAGAGGCGAGGGGGGACAGATAATACTTCGATTTTCCATTAGGTTATATTAGCGGAGAGGCGCACCCCGCGGTTTAAGCGATGCCCAAGGTTTAATATATTTCCTTTATGAGAAACTACCGAAACACGCGATCTTTGATCCATTTGCATGGCCGCTCCGCCCGGCTATTTGTTTACGGACATTACGGCAGCCAATATTCGGTCTTAATTGAATTTCGACTTGTAAATTTTCGTGGATAGAATTAATTAAATTTTTCCCGGTTCTAATACTCGCCGGCCTCGCGGCCGTGGACTGATTAATTTCGTAAAAGCCTTTAACTTTGCAAATAATGCTTTTGATAACAATTTATAGACTGTTAGCTTGTACTTGGTTTAGTTAATTTTGGCTTAAAGCTCCGGTGGGTGAAATCAAGCGATTCATATTGCGATTGTTATCCGATATCTATGAACTCGATCAAAAATTTTGAGGAATATTGTTTGAGATTTTAGCGGCCAGTATTTTAAATAAGATTAGGTATATCATTCTTCTCTTATCGTGAATGGAACAAAGTGTACCTCAGAGATTCTTTTCGTGCACGACACAACGTGTCTTCGAACTTTATAGGTTCTATGACATCCTGGTTTCATGATGATATTATCCTTCACAGTTTGAAAGTAGGTACAGGTATATAGCCTACACAACTTTTCGATCAGCAAATTCATTGGAGCATCACTAGATTTTTACCAGTTACATCATTTATCGGGTTTTCTCATGGTCCAATTATTTTCTCCCATTATCTTAATGAAACCACGAGTGATAGTTGTTTTAAATGTATAGCTACTTCATAACTGAGCTCTGTTCTCTCTTGTCTCCAGGTTGTCTGCTGGAAGGATCCCGTCTCCCGCCTGATGTGCCTCCGCGAAACCCTACAATGTCTCGGCTGAACGGCCGCATCACGGGAAACCCCGCCGATCTGGGAGACTTTGAGCCTTCGTGCCTCGTGCGCACGCCTTCGGGAAACTTCTATGTGCCTTCAGGTGAATGTTAGAACCTTTCTATACTAATACATAGCAACTATCTATTAATTCTTTTTATCAGTCAACTGGTTGTAGCCTGGTCCTGTGCATTTAGATTAGTTTCAAGCAAAAGTGGCTGAGTCATTAACATCAGAGCCGCATCAAATGAAACACGAAGTTATGAAAGGATCTGTTGTTGTGGAAATATCACCCAACGAAAGTCAATGAATTCTTTAAAACCTCTCAAATTCCTATACATCTTAAACCTCAAAAGTAGTCGATCAGCAAAGCTATGAAATATGCTGAACGTAATAAGATCTTTATGACTTTTGTTGAATTTAGTTGTAGAATAATGGTCCTTATAGTTTCTGATACACGGAATCCTTGTATAGGTGTCAGAAATGTGGCTGCTGAGTGTTATTTTTAAAACGCATACATTTTTCAGGGGACATCCAAAAAAATCCATCCATGGATTACAAGTCGAACTCCTCCTGCAGTAGTCCAGGAAAGGACAAGAGTACGTTAGAGAGAATGGACCGGGGCGAGAGGTCGCACCCCGCTTTCGGCGCGCCCGTCCCCGTCCTCCCTGTGAGGAACAACCTGCGATCCTCGCACTTCCCTCCAGCAGCCTCGAGGTTCCACTTCAGGAAAGGATTGTCTTCGAGGTGCTCGTGGAAGTGCACCGCCATAGTCTTCATATTACTTTTTGTTTTACTCTTAGCGATCGCGTCTTATATGTCCGGTAAGTTTGAATTATTCATATCCATATTTACTTCTATTAATTAATTTAAGAGTTTGACTCTTGTCAGCATAACTGATGAATCTTTCTCAACTTAGTTCTTTCCAAGGCAACCTCTTTGATCATATATTTACTTACTAATTTTATAAATGCGAATGTAACTCTATTTGTTTGTTTGTTTGTTACTTTTCTCCTTCTTTTCTTTCAAAAGAATGGGTACATTCTTTTAAAGTTTCTTGTTTATAAGACTTATGATTAAGGCATCGCATATGCGTTGATATGTCAGATAGTCAGTGATGTAAAAGTTTGATGTATTTGGATATAAACTATAAGAAACTTTAATTTTAACCGCAAAGCATAGGAGCTTGAAGATTTAATTGAATCTTACATTGATACATCAATCTGAAAAGCAGATGATATTCAAATTCGTCTCAAACTAATCAATCATAACAAATGGAAATACCTTAAAAGTCTATGACTAAAACAAGATAAATATGAAAACCTAATCGTGAAATGATTTGTGCCTTGTACCGATGAAAATTACTAGACGATAAAATTTGTTCGACAGATATTAATATTCCCAGGAGGATCGATAGGCAAGCCTAGTGTTGAGCTAAGGGCAATTAAAATGTAATTTTAATCAACCTATTGGAACTAAAATTTAATATTAATGCTATGCTTTAAATATTGTACTATAATTTGTATACACTTTCATTGTCCACAGCGTCATACTTCGTCAACTGGTCATATCAAAACTCAAAAGCGTGTACTGTACTAGTAGGCGAGTCGACGGAACTGTTCCCAACATCCAAAGCGACGACTCTCGAGTCCAACAAGTCGCTCGCGAGACCGCACCAGAGCTCGCTGGCCACCACAGGTAACGAGACCCACTCGCGTCTACGTAGGAGTGTAGATGTAGATGGGCATGCTTCTGTTACGTCTGTTCCTATACCTTCTTTGGAACCTGTCACTTTAGATAAAATGCATGAAATCACTACGCCTTCTATCGATGGTAGCTTAGCGCATGGTGTGGAGTCGGCTTCTGAAATCATCGAAGAGGGTTCTAATGCTTCTGTGGTTAGCGACGTCGATGTGTCTAATACTGGTGATCTAACAAAGCTTAAGAGCACAACGGCGGAGGATATATTCGCGGAAATGACAGTTGCGTTGACAACAACTGAAGATGTTCCAAAAGTAACGACTGCGGAAAATAACCCAATAACCAAAGGTGTTGTAACTGAAACAGTAACTAACATAAAAGCAAATGTAGAATCACCGATTGAAATAAATGAAGATGTTAAAGAATCAACTAAAACAGAAAAAGTTAATATCGCTTACGAGCCGCAAGACATGCAAGCCGATTCTTTTCCCTCGATCTACTCGTATGGAGCACAAAAGCTTCAGTATTTAAAATTACTAACAAGACTCAACCAAGCTAATGAAGAACTACATATTAATCTGAAAGACGCTGAAGTACCAGATAGTGGTCTAAAGAAGTTTAAATATGACAGTGAAAGAAGTACAACTAAAATTCATACTACCAACACACCCTTATTTGTGAGTAATGAAACTATCACAACAACACCAATAACAAATAAACCTACGGAGCATTTAACACTCATCACAACAAATAATTTTGTCGCACAAACTGAGCATGTTGTGACTACAGCACCGACACTAGTTGTATCTAATAAAATCCTCGCAAACACTACTACAGAAGGCCCAACAACTGAAACTACTGTAGTTGTTGATGAGAAGACTGTAAATACGCCTGAAATGAAAACTACTACAGAACCAAATAACCCTAAACATGTCTTAATTAATCTCACTATATCATCTGATGATGCTGTGAACTCGGTTTACAAGCCGATATACTCTTTGACTTTGACAGTACCCACACTAGGTGATACAAATGAAATTCCGACTGTTAAAATAACTCCAATGGAAGTCGAGCCTACTCAGCCCTCTAACTTCAATAAGCCTGTTACTCTAGAAGGAACCGCAAAGACAATCAAAGCTATAAATACTGAAGAATGGGGAGGAACGTGCGAATGTGCTTGTCCTATTTGCAATAGTAATACAACTGATGATTTTTATGATGAATACACAGATAGCCTTCCGTCAACTGAATCTGATATGAAAAACACTAGCGATTGGTCTACGGTGCCAGCAGTAGAAACTACTGGACTTGATAAAGACACATCATCAGAAATAACGTCAACAATAGATATTATTTCATCGACAACTGATGATATAGCTACAACTGACGATTTAGCTTCGACCACTGTCTATTTAGCTTCAACGACTGAAATAGATACTGAAGTGCCGTCTACAACAGAAATGGCATGTATTTGCCCTAAGGTTGAGCCTCCACCCATTCTTATATTGGAAGGTGAGGTCGATTTGAATAAGATCAGAGATAACTTACTAACAGTCACGAAAACCATCAACGGATAGGGTTTCCGATCATCGAACTTTCTACCTAACCTACTAATTTGCATGCGTAATAAACTGGTAAAATCTGTGGGGTCTTTTCAGTTGAATAACAATGTGCTTAGGGAAAATGGTGATTTTATACAAACTATTTAAAATTTCAGTAGTTAAATGCTTTGTAGATTGTAGTATTATATTTTTATGCATATTTGAATGCTATTTAATTTTCAGTTTCAGTTTTTCGTTACTTTGCTGTGAATAGTATTGCGTTTTTAATATTATTTCATCACATACGCATGTTGAATTTATTAGACTTTAAATAAAAACATTGAAACAAGTTTTATTTTGTAGGTGCCCGAACATTCCCCGCCCAGTCGTTTCCCCCAGACGGGACGACATTCAAACAAATTACTTTAGGTGAAAAATTATCAAAAGAAATCCCTCCATATAGTTATTGGAACATGCAGTTCTATCAATCTCAGGCTTCTTACGTGAAATTCGACTACATGATACCTAGAGGAGCATCAATAGGGGTTTACGCAAGGCGGAACGCTCTGCCGACTCACACGCAGTATCATTTCTTGGAAGTTTTAAGCGGATTCAAAGCAAGGACTACCAGGGCTTCACATGTAAGTTTTCTTTGATATTCCCATTAAAAAAATCAATCCATTCATCATAAAATCAGATGTTTTCTAGTTAAACAATAGCAATTTTTTTAAGATATTCTATAATGAAAATGAACATTTCCAGCCATCCGTGAAGAAAGAAGTAACGCACTACATGGAGCAAGGCCACTGGTTCCTCTCTGTCTACAACGACGACGGCGACCCACAAGAAATCACTTTCATAGCCATGGTGGCGGAGGAGATGACGCACAACTGTCCGAACGGCTGCTCTGGTAAAGGCGAGTGTCTGATGGGACATTGTCAATGCCAACCTGGTTTTGGAGGCGATGACTGCAGCAAAAGTGAGTACATAGTTGATAATTTGTTTCAGTTTTTAAACTGTTTACTTTGCCATGAATCAAATTTACTCCATTTTGGTGCCTTTTTTGCTCTTGATCTTTGTCAAAAATTCAAATAACTTCATCTTTTTTTTTGATTCCGTTTTTGTCCTATCTATTTTCAATAACCTGTTAGAAGATCCTATTGCATCTAGCTGCTTCTTTCAGGTGTTTGTCCAGTCCTCTGCAGCCAGCGAGGCGAATACATCAACGGCGAGTGCCAATGCAACCCAGGATGGAAAGGCAAAGAGTGTTCTCTACGTCACGACGAATGCGAAGTCCCCGACTGCAACGGTCACGGTCACTGCGTCAACGGAAAATGCTCCTGCGTCAGAGGTTACAAAGGCAAATTCTGCGCCGAAATCGACTGCCCGCACCCTACTTGCTCCAGCCATGGTTTCTGCATCGAAGGAACTTGCGTTTGTAAGAAGGGATGGAAGGGCTTGGACTGTGCGACTATGGACAAAGACGCCCTGCAGTGTCTCCCGGATTGCTCCGGGCATGGCACGTTCGATGTGGACTCGCAGACTTGTAACTGTCATGCGAGATGGTCGGGAGAAGACTGTTCCAAAGGTGAGTTATTTTGTTTTGGACTGTAATTGTCTTTAAAGAACAACGTAAGCAAATGGTACTCATCATTGATTGAGTGAAAGATCTGTCTGAACTGTCACTGTCCAACAAACACCACAGCAGGCCATTGCAAGGTTTAAGGCCATAAACATCTGAATTTTAAACAATCCAGCAGTTCCAATAGGTACTCTTTATACCAGTAAAGTGTTGAAGGAAAACATGGAGAGGAAACCGACGTAACTTAAAAAGTTCGAAGTCAAGTGTACGATAGAAACCTCTGAGGCGCATTTTAATCTCCACCCTGGTTCGTAGTAGGATAAGAAGTTACAATATTATCTCACTTCCGCAGAGGTGTGCGACCTGGACTGCGGCCCGCACGGGCGCTGCGTGGGCTCGGCCTGCGTGTGCTCGCCCGGCTGGAGCGGCACGGCGTGCGGCGCACGGCTGTGTGACACGCGCTGTGCAGAGCACGGCCAGTGCAAAAACGGAACCTGTCTTTGTGTCTCTGGATGGAACGGGAAGCACTGCACTCTGGAAGGTATGTTTTTGCTGCATTTACAATTTTTTAAATTCATTTCATGATCACGACTGTAATCTCCAGGTTCGTTAAACATCTCATCTCAAGTTACTTAGATCTTTTGAGGATATCTAAAGAGTCAGAGGCACGCCCAAACATGATATTTGGCACATACCCACGTTTTGCACAGTAGTTAATCCCGTACGCGACAGGTTGTGCGCCCATCGTGAGCAATTTTTGCAACGGTAATAAACAGCAATTACACTGGCCAAACTCAAGAATCATTTTTATCTCTTCTATAAGATGCTCACATACGACTGGGCTGTTTGTTTATGCTTTTTACGCTGGCCTGTTCTTGTATAGGATATTTTAAGCATTTCATTTTGTATATTATCACGTCAAATATATCTGTCCTTCTTTTTACTATGTTTGACAGAAATATGTTACCAAGTACAAGTTGTATTATAAAAGGCATACCTCAGATTAATCAGAGAAAACTGATGTTTAATTCCAGGTTGTCCTCGAGCCTGTGCTGGGCATGGTAGCTGTCGTGTCGCTAACGATGGCCGCTGGGAATGCAAATGCTTTGACGGCTGGGACGGACCTGACTGCACCACACTCAAAGAACAGATCTGTGACGACGCTAAGGATAATGACAAAGGTAAGAGATCTAAAGATGTTATCTGAAGACATGTTTATGATGACCGAGTTAATGATATAGATGGGAAACGTTATGTTGATTATCAAAGGATATCGGGGTAATTACTAGTAGAGGCATTTGTGGTGATAAATGATAAAAGTATGCTCTTACGAGACAAAAAATTTCTCTTGTTAAACTTTTTTAATTCACCATCCACAGATGGTTTAGTAGACTGTGAAGACCCGGAGTGCTGCCAAAGCGCCGCGTGCAAGGGCAGCCAGCTCTGCATATCCTCCCCCAAGCCTATAGACATCCTCCTTAGAAAACAACCTCCCGCCATTACCGCTTCCTTCTTCGAACGGATGAAGTTCCTTATTGACGAAGGTAGTCTTCAGAACTATGCAAAGCAGGAGACTTTCAATGAAAGGTGGGTTTTTATGTTCGGTGTTGTGTGTAATATTTACTATGACATGTACACGTGTACACGATTCATTAAAATGCTGTCTGATTTTGTAATCAATTTGATAGTTAAATTAAAGCCATGTGTTTGTTGCCTGAGTCAAATATATTTAACTTTGTATTATTGTGTAAAATCGTAGCTTGGGAACTTGAGATATAATATTAAACTAAAGTCTTAACGAATCGTGTACCAATTTGAATATATTCTAAGTGAAATTAACAATATTTGTTATATTAATATGCAATGTTGTGCCCCAGTCAATCCTAATGTTTTATTTAATGGAAGTTGTAACACGTTGCTTTTTCTTATTTTCTTACACTTACGAAATAACAAAGAAACGATTGGCACCTGCATGTTCTGATTTAACATGACTGTTGTCGTTTCTTCCTTCTAAATTTACATAATTAAGGATATTTACTCATTATGTGTCATTTCTCTCGGTTTTCTTACGCTGCGCAGTATGTTTTGGAACCACTTCAACACGAGGTAAGACTTGTGATGCGGGATCACGGTGACCCTTTAGTACCTACATGTTCTTTGGTTTTAGACTTGCTGTGTTGTATACTAATAATTGGCATTTATTATATTTTATGTATGTGTGCATGTTGTTCGTCATTAGTGTGTTTGTTACCTACTATTGTGTCCTGTGAAATTGTGTTCGCTTTTTATGTATAATATGTATAATATTATCATGTACTATGTCTATCCACTACCATATTTAGGGCCTTAGTTTACCATCAAAGATATCTTCAACTTTAGAAGAATTGACTAGGTCAATTTGAGTCATTAGAATCATGGTGTAGTAAAGTATTCGGTACAATTCACTTCAGTTTGTAAGCAGTTAAAAATCCATTAGTTTTTTTCCAACTTGAAACTAAAACGTTAATGATAGTTTGAAAACCTTTTACCTTCCCATTGTAACTAGATCTTTAAACGATAATTATTGTGAATTGTTATTTCCAATCCAATCCTCACTTTCTTTCATGATCTTCAAAAATATCATTCTCAGATTCATTTTCACCTTGCTTTAAAATTTATGCACTACAATCATTATCATAATTTCCAGCCGGTCAGCAGTAATCCGTGGTCGAGTAGTGACCTCCCTAGGCTCAGGGCTGGTGGGAGTCAGGGTGTCTACGTCCACTCCACTGGAAGGGTTCACGTTGACGAGGGAAGACGGGTGGTTTGATTTGCTGGTGAACGGAGGTGGGGCTGTTACGTTGCATTTTGGAAGAGCACCGTTCAAAAGGTCCTCACAAGTTGTCTTCGTGCCTTGGAATGAGGTTAGTATACCTTATGCAAATTTTCGATAGAGGTATTAAGTGTCAAGGTTTATAATTATTATTTGAATAGTATTATGTGACTCGAGCCTCAACTTGTTCATTTAGCATCACACTGAAGCTTCATCATGTTTGTTATGAGGAACACATAAAAAAACTGATTTCCTTACTCATTCTTCTCGCAATTGGGTAAGACTTGACTCGCACCAAAATTCAACTAGCATGGACCACATTAAGATCTTTCAAATAGTCATTGATGTATTAGACTTACTATCGGGAACCATTATTACATCAAGTTCTTTTGACGATTTGACTGTTACTCTGTGACGTTGACAAAACTATTAAAATATAAAACTTGACACTGGCAAAATTGATCTCAAAAAAGACAGATGCCATATTATATAAAGAAAAAGAAGACTTAGACTTTGAAAACCAAAAGGTCAGTTTTTTATTTTCGATTGGGAAAGTTTTAATAGCTGGATATATTCCACTAGAACGTTAGCATTACATGTTTACTCTTACGTAGGTACTTCACGCTCACCATGTAACACATCTGGGTCACATCACACAAACTTGAACTTGCAAAGGTCGAACAAGTCTATAACTTCACAACTCCGCCGTGTTCTCGTTACCTTCATGTAAATAAGTTATCTTGTACCGTATTATCCCGAATCTCACTACAAGTACCCATACTCCAGTACCTACCTAGTATTTGTTTAGGATACTTATTCTGTTAAGACATTTCGATCGTCGATTGAGCTGAATTCGCAGTGACATTAACGTATTCTGTAGAACTGGTAGTCTAGTGATAGTAGCCCCGCCTCCCGATCTTAAGGTACATTGCAAGTTAATAAAAGCTTTAAAAAATTAAGAGAGGTACCATCTTAGTTTGTTCACTAGAACGACCAAATTAACATTTCTAAATAACAGGTTTTAAAAAAGCAAAAATTGTCAAATTGATCAATTTTCAACCATTACTGTAACTTTTATACATGGCTTCTAAAATAAGCTAAAACACGCCGATCAGTCATCACTACGCCAGTTTAGTCAAATTAAAAACTGTCACTTAAAATGTTTACGCTAATTTTGCATTTCGAGTGAACAAAATGAGATCGTGTTTCATTAAATATTTTATGTTAGTCCGCGGAACAAGAGAATTACCACGAATGCCTATTTCGTGTAATCGGTTTTCGCAGTATCGTCTGTCATTTGAGTGAATTAAAGTACACGGTCAAATTTTTACAGAATAAGCCTCCAGTTCAGACTCGAATCTCGATCTCATTATACCTTTATTCGGATTATCATTATTGGAAAACGGTTACGAGTAATAAGCATTTTAATTGCATTGTGCCGATTCCAGTTGGAGTACTCAGTCTATGATAAGAAAATCTTTTTTACATGGAATTTTTCAAATTTTAATAAAACAGAGCACGTATTTACCTAGTTTTTACGATCGAATAGGCCTGTACTAAATTTTCGGTCAATTTCTATTTTATCTCTCAGTGCTACGTTGTTGAAACTAAAGTCAAAAAGGCTGTGTAAAACTACGAAGCAGCTATGAAGGTCTACGTAGCCTTTCATATCGAAACGACTTCACTAAACTTCATATGAAGCAATTTAAAGTTTTTAGCAAGTCGAGACATGCGAACCGGCGATTAAAGTGGCATTACGCTTTTTACGAGTCAATTATTTCGTTTAAAACTTTATTTCTCGCTGATTTAGGTACTTGACGAGACATTTTTAATAGTACCTACTTGCAGGCATGGACTAAATAATAGTACGGCTTCGAGTATTAAAATAAAAGCTCGTAGGTAAATACAATCACGTAAGATCTATCGCGTGAGTTGATAGTGAAATGTTGGATATGGTTACGGTTTAACGATCTTCTAAATGAACTGTAATGAACTTTCTTGACGAAGGTCATTGGTTACCACAACTAATCGAAGCTTCAGTGGCGTACACTTGCCTAATAAAGTTTTAGTAAAACATTGCGCAATTCAAGCAGATGAGAAAGGCCAGTTCAAGAGTAGGTACCTACCCTTTAGAATCGATTACCGAGGCGCATTTATGAAGATCGTAATGAGAGTGAATGAAGCAAAAGAGGTGTGTCAGGATCGTAGCAAGTTGAGATCCGTGATCTCTGCCTACCGGTCGGGAAATAGGCGTGATTTTATGTATGTATGTACCTACACAAAAAGCGCTGGCCCAGCGAGTTTCTTGTCAGTTCTTCTCGGACTGGGGATAGGACTGGAATTGGCACCTAGCATATAAGACTCACCTAGCATATAAGACGATTCAAAATAATCCCTGTGATTTTACTGAATAAAGAATTATTGACTATTGACTATTGTACAAAAGGCTTTTACTCGATTGCGAAGAAGGAATGTGTTTTCTATGTATGTTTATATTTGCAGGTGGTGATAATAGATGAAGTGGTGATGACGACGGCAGATGAGAAGGCCGGCATGGGACCACCACAGGCCTGTCTGGCGCACGACTACGACGCCATGAAGCCTGTAGTGTTGGCCACTTGGAAGCATGGCTTCCAGGGCGCTTGTCCTGACAAGAGTGCTATTCTTGCTGAATCCCAGGTATGATTATTTTCCAGACGGAACGGACTCTTCTAGGAGAGAAAGGTATGATTATTTCCCAGACGGGATGGACTCTTCTGGGAGAGCAAGGTATGATTATTTTCCAGACGGGACGGACTTTTCTGGGAGAACAAGGTATGATTATTTCCCAGACGGGACGGACTTTTCTGGGAAAGGAAGGTATGATTATTTCCCAGACGGGACGGACTCTTCTGGGAGAGCACTGGTGGTGTAGTGGTAGCACACGTGCCTCACTATCCGAAGGATTGAAACCAGATCGGGCATCGATGAGTATTTCCATTCGAAAAAAATATGTGTGCAATGCCAGTGCTCTCAAGAAAAACATCGTGGAGAAACCGGCATACCTTCTAGGTGCACTTATAAATCAATTTTCGAAATTCAACCTCTAAGGGGAGCGGGAGGTTGAAGTTTGTATGGAAAAAACATTACGCGAACAAAGTTGCAGGGAGATCCTAGTATCCTATCCTCTGAGTATTTGGAAGATCTACTTTCCTTAATATATAAGAGGTTGCTTTATTTTCTATTCCTCGCTCATTCAGTTCCTTCAGAACTTAAACACTCTTTTCCTCTCCAGGTGGTCCAAGAAAGTCTGCAGATCCCCGGAACAGGTCTAAACCTTGTCTACCACAGTTCCCGCGCGGCTGGTTACCTATCCACCATACAACTCCAACTAACCCCTGAAAAAGTACCAACAACTTTAGCCCTTATACACCTCCGCATCACGATCGAAGGCATACTATTCGAGAAAACTTTCGAAGCCGATCCAGTGATCAAGTTCACCTATCCGTGGAACAGGCTGAATGTTTACAGGCAGAGAGTGTATGGGGTTACGACAGCGTTGGTGAAGGTCGGGTACCAATACATGGATTGTAAGGATATTATCTGGAACGTGCAGACAACGAAGCTGAGTGGGCATGATATGAGTATTTCTGATGTGGGTGGCTGGAATCTGGATATACATCATCGTTACAACTTCCATGAAGGTGGGTTTACGATTGTACATCTCCATAAGGAAAGTCAGATAAACATCGCAAATTAATTTAGCGAAAAACAGTAAAGCAATTGAGCCCAATGTTTATATCAAAAGATTGATGCTGTTTAAACTTCACACTATTTGGTCAACATTTCAGGGATTCTGCAAAAGGGCGATGGCGCTAACATCTATCTGAAACACAAGCCTCGACTGATCATCACCGCTATGGGAGATGGCAGGCAGCGGGAGTTGGAATGCGGAACTGAATGTTATGGTAACTGACCTAGATTATTGGTAATTATAAGCTTGGTGAATACGGTCTTCGGGTGGCCTATAAACTCAGGATGGACCATCTCATCAAACTTATGTTCAAAACAAAAGTTTTAGCTCTAAAATAAATCGAGCCTTCTTGCATTCTTTATAAAAATAAAACCGGCTTAATGTGAGTCGGTCGGACTCACGCGCGAAGGATTTCGTACCATTTGTTCTGTTTTATACATCATCTATGAAAATTTCAACTGTCAACTATCACGGTTTATGAGATACAGCCTGGTGAAAGACAGACAGAGTCTTAGTAATAGGGTCCCATTTTACCCTTTGGGTACGGAACCCTAAAAACAGGCGTGGTGGCGCATTTTGGCTGGTGAAACATGATAATTCAGCACTAATTTGTTTTGATACTCTTGGCGGGTAGTTCCAAATCAATACATTTTGCAGCTATATTAGCTGGGTGCTACGCCAAACAATACGCTAAAATATTCTAATGTTCTTCTTCAGGCACAGCCAGCAAGCAACGGCTGCTAGCTCCGGTAGCGCTGACAGCGGCCCCTGATGGCTCCATCTTTGTCGGAGACTTCAATCTTGTGCGGAAGATCAGTACAGATGGCACAGTGCGGACCGTGGTTAAACTAAAGTGAGTATTAAGTTATATCGCTCTCTGATATAGCACCAAATTGTGCACACTTTTTGCCAACATTTCCTTAGATTCGTGTATAATGATCAGCTCGGTTAATTTCGAAGGTTTTTTGGCTGTAAATGCGTTTTAGCAGTTATGAAACTTAAATTGTTTAGGTATGTATAACTTAAGGCATATTTTCTATTTCAGCGCCACCAGAGTATCCTACCGCTACCACATGGCTCTGTCTCCTCTCGACGGAACTCTCTACATCTCTGACCCTGAATCGCACCAGATCATTAAAGTCCGCAACACTGATGACTTCAGCGACCCTGAACACAACTGGGAGACTATCGTCGGATCTGGTGAAAGGTGTCTGCCCGGTGATGAGGCTCACTGTGGAGACGGGGCTTTGGCTCGAGACGCGAAACTAGCGTACCCTAAAGGAGTAGCCGTTTCCAGTGATAACGTTCTATACTTCGCTGATGGAACTAACATCAGAATGGTCGATAGAGACGGTATTATTACAACAGTGATCGGTAACCATATGCACAGGGCGCATTGGAAACCTATCCCCTGCGAAGGAACTCTTAGCGTTGAGGAAGTTCACTTGCGATGGCCGACAGAACTTGCCATCAATCCGTTGGATAACAGTCTTCATATAATCGATGACCACATGATTCTGCAAATGGCGCCTGATGGAAGAGTCAAGGTCATCGCTGGAAGGCCGTTACACTGTCCATCACCACTGACGGGGTATGATATGGAACTGGCGACTTATGCGACCCTGGTCATGCCACAGAGTATCGCCTTTGGAGCAGCAGGAGACCTCTACGTGGCGGAGAGCGATTCCCAAAGAATTAACAGGGTGCGACTTATTACAACTGATGGCAAGATTTCGTTATACGCTGGAGCTGAGTCGAAATGCAACTGCTTAGAGCGAGGATGCGATTGCTTCGAAGCAGATCACTTCTTGGCTTCCAATTCTAAGTTCAACACGATTTCTGCAGTAATCGTCAGTCCGGACGGCATAGTTCATATCGCTGACCAAGCAAACTACAGGATCCGGTCAGTCATGGCGAGCATTCCTGATGCAAGTGGAGCTAGAGAATATACGATTTACTCTCCCGATACGCAAGAGACGTATATTTTCAACAGATTCGGGCAACATGTGATGACAAAGAATATTCTCACTGGAGAAAACAACTACGTATTCACTTACACCGTCAATACTAGTAATGGAAAACTGAGCACGGTCACTGATGCAGCGGGCAACAAAGTTTTCTTACTCCGTGACTATTCCAGCTTGGTCAACTCGATTGAAAACACCAAAGGCCAGAAATGTAGGCTCAAAATGTCCAGAATGAAGATGCTTCAGGAGTTGAGGACTCCAGACAACTTCAATATGACTTTCGACTACCACGGCACTACTGGGCTACTTAAAGCTAAATACGACAGCACTGGTAGGAGCTATATCTACAAATATGATGAGTTTGGAAGGCTTACATCTGCGGTTACACCTACAGGAAGAATTATTACTCTAACATTCGACCTCAGCGTGAAAGGTGCTACTGTGAAAGTCAGTGAAAATAATAGGAAACCAATATCTATTTTGATAAAGGGATCTTCAGTGAACACCAAAGTTGGAGAGGCTGAGAAGAAGACCATTATTTCCACTGACGGTAGCATTTCGACAAGCATGCCTTGGGGACACATCATTTCTACCGACACTGTTCCATACACGATTCTATCTGAGATCGACCCTATTCTAGGAGAAAGTTACCCTGTGCCAGCTAAACAAAGAACCGAAGTCGGTGGTGATTTAGCGAATAGATTCGAATGGCGATACTTCCTCCGAAGACTGCTATCGAACAAAGGAAAGAGCAGCAAAGCAGTTGCTCAAATCGGTCGAAAGTTACGAGTGAACGGCGAAAACCTTCTAACTCTTGAATACGACAGGGACACGTCAACTGTGGCTGTATTCATGGACGATAAAGTTGAACTACTGAACGTAACCTATGACAGAACGGCCAGGCCAGTTAAATGGGGACCCAGAAACGATATATTCGCCGAAGTCGAACTTGAGTATGATCGATTCAACCGACTGACCAGATGGAGTTGGGGAGACTTGAATGAAACTTATGGATTCGATAGAGCAGGAAGATTAGATGAGATTCGATATGGTGATGGTTCATCTCTCGCGTACTCTTTTAGAGATATGTTTACAAGTTTACCGCTCAAAGTTACCACACCTAGAGGCAGTGACTATCTTCTTGATTACGATGATTCCGGTGCTCTTCAAAACTTGACTACCCCACGAGGGCACATCCACACGTTCGCTCTCATGACCTCTCTCGGTTATTTCAAGTACCAGTACTTCTCTCCAATGAACCGTCATCCTTACGAAATCCTTTACAATGATGACGGTCATATTCTGGCCAAGATATTCCCGCACCAATCTGGAAAGATTCTATACGTTTACGACAGCACCGGTAAATTAGAAACTATCCTAGCTGGAGCATCTGCTATCCGATATGCGTACCACGAAAATACACACCTCGTAAAGAACGTTGAAGTCACTGATCCAGATTACGAACTGAAACAGGATTACAAGTATCACGCTGGTATTCTGAAAGACGAGAAAATAAAGTTCAATTCAAAGAGTGGTTTGAATAACGCCCATTTCAAGTATCAGTATGACGGTAACGCGCGGCTTTCGACAATTGATGTGAACATCAATAGCAAGGAAATGCCACAACTCCGTCTGAAATACAATCAAAATCTTGGAATACTTGAAGCTGTCAGCGATCTGAGGATTTATAGAAATACTTTCAACCGTTCTGTCATGCAAGACACAAGCAAACAGTACTTCACGATTATCGATTACGACGACCATGGAAGGATAAAGACTGTCCTTATAAACATCAAAGCCTTCGATGTATTCAGACTAGAGCTTGAATACGACGTCAGAAACAGGATAAGATCCAAACGCATGATGATCGGAGACACGTCTTCTGTAGCACGAATCAGTTACAACTATGATGGGCATTTGATGGAGGTGATTGGGTCTGAAGATGACTGGAAATACAACTATGATGAGAACGGTAACGTTATTGGAGTCATCGAGCAAGGAGAGAAGCGATACCTCGGCTATGATATTGGAGACAGAGTGGTTCAATATGGCGAACTTGAATTCAGTAGCTATGATGGCAGAGGTTTCGTGATCCGACGCGGAGAACAGAAATATAGATACAATTCCAGAGGTCAATTCGTTCATGCCTTCGAAAGAGACAAGTTCCAAATGTGGTATTACTACGATGATAGGAGTAGGTTAGTTGCGTGGAAGGATGACAAAGAAAACGTGACTCAATTCTTCTACACCAACCCTCAAACACCAAACCTGATAACCCACATGCACCACACGAAGACTGAAAAGACCGTTCGCTTCCTTTACGACCAGAGAGACTTCCTTACGTGTATAGAAACAGAAGACCAGCGTTTCTACGTAGCAACAGACCACAACGGCTCTCCTTTAGTTGTCTTCGATGTCAACGGAGAGATTGTCAAAGAAATCAAGCGCAGTCCTTTTGGAAAATTCATCAAAGACACCAATCCTGGCTTCTACGTTCCTGTAGACTTCCACGGCGGTATACTGGATTATAATACGAACCTTATCTACTTGGAGAACAGACTATATGACCCTGTAGTTGGTCAATGGATGACACCAAGCTGGGAGCACCTTGCCACCAAGCTCAGTCTACCAACCGACATATTCATCTACCGATTCAAGAACAACGACCCAATAAACCGACACCAGAACGTGCCATACATGACTAGCTTAGGCAGTTGGTTGCAGCTGTACGGATACGATCTGGATAAGATGATGGGCTCCAAGTATATCACGGACATGATCTTCCAGCCGAAGACATCGGTGACTACGGCTCAGTTGGCGCCCGACTTCGGAGTCATGTCTGGACTTCATTGCATTATTGAAAAGGTAAACTTAGCATAAACATTCGGAAAGGACATCACGAGATAATTAAATGCTTTTTTGGATGTTACATTTTTCAACAAATATCCTTCTGGTAATTAATAGTTGTTCTATATTACAGGTCAATGACAAACTCTCTGACATCGACTTTGTCCCAACTCCGCTCCTCAAGATGGAACCAATCACGCGCAACTTACTCCCCCGAGTGTCCTACAAACGCGGTGTCTTCGGCGAAGGAGTTCTCATATCCAGAGTCGATGGCAAAGCCTTCATCAGCGTCGCGGACGGAGCGAACAGCGTCGTCGAAGATGTTATCACAACTGTCTTCAATAACTCTTACTTCCTGGATGTTCACTTCAGTATCC
Source organism: Cosmorhoe ocellata (assembly GCA_963675405.1). Lineage (NCBI taxonomy): Eukaryota > Metazoa > Arthropoda > Insecta > Lepidoptera > Geometridae > Cosmorhoe > Cosmorhoe ocellata. The sequence continues at coordinate 10,672,864 of OY776249.1, read as the reverse complement.
ACGATCAGGATGTCTTCTACTTTGTCAAGGATAATACTTTGAAGATTCGGGATGATATGGAGGAGTTGCGGCGGTTGTCTGGGAAGTTCAATGTTTCTCAGGATGAAACTAATGACCAGGGTTCTGAGGTAATTTCCTTTTAAATGTCTCCATTATTTCTGAAAATTCTCGTTTAGTCTTCAAGTAAGAGCCTTGTATTTTTAAACTTTCTTGACGTTCGTATTGTTTTGCATTACAGATTTTATTCTTCAGCTTTTTAATCATATTTTTTTGTACAGGTCCGAGTGCATGCAGTGGGTAAAGGTTCAGCGCAAGCTGTTATCGTTCTCCGCTACGGTGTGGATCCGGCTCAGGAGCGGATCAAACTCCTCAAACACGCTCACAAACGCGCCGCTGCCCGCGCTTGGGAAAGGGAGAAAGCGCTAGTCGCAGCCGGCTGGGAGGGCAGAGGGTCTTGGACAGAGGAGGAAAAGGAGGAACTTATATCGCACGGGATAGTCGACGGATGGGCAGCAAGAGATGTCCATTCCGTATCGAAATACCCGCAATTAGCCGATGATCCAGCTAACATAGTGTTCGTTCGCGACGGCAGAAGAAAACGGAGACGAAGTGGCCGCGCTCGCCACCGCTCGTGACTCTCTAAGCGTGCCATTACGACGCCATTTCGAAATTTTATCGATGGCGGTTACGTTTGAAAATTATTTTTTATAGAACTGAGATTTCGACGGCTCTTGTGATCGATATTTCTAAGTTTTTCTAGGACTGAAATGCGAAAGGTTAGAGAATAAGAAAATTACGGACAAAATGAAGTTGTGAACCTTAGATCGCTTTTTTCTTACTAGGCGGTTTAAGCCATTATGATGCTTATTTTTAGTTACGTACGATCTTTTCTTTATTGGACTGAAATGAATCTCTAATCGCACGACAGGGTAAAGAGACATAATGTGAAGCTTAATGATTAATAAAAAGAGCATAATAATGAACAAGCGGAACCCAAAATACTCAATGCGATCACAATTTTTAATCTCAATTTGATATTACTTTGTAATGAACTTTTTAATATTTTAATTAATCCTATATCTACCTACTAGTAATTATCCTATACATCACTTAGAATTTGTATGAGTTATCATCGTCACCAACATTGTATTCCTATCACGTTTTAGCCAAATATTTTTTCTATCCATAATTTATTTAGGTATTTGTAAATAATGAAAGTAACGATATTTTATTATGTAGTTGTTCCTTTTTTAATGTTAGACCTAAGGTCTTTATACTTCGCAATACTATACCTTGTAAGCAATAATTTTATATTGTTTAATATCCTTAGATTCTTCCCCATTGTTATTCGTGTATTGAGTAGCTTATTTTTAATGCGCCAGAATCCTATTTAGAGATATAATAACCCCGTAAAGTAGTGCGGCCTCGTAACATAGAACTATGTCACACTTTGCTTGATTCTTTATCAAGATTCTCATATACCTAACACAAAATGAAATTCGATTGATAAACTTACGCTAATGTTTCAATTCAATCTTTCAGGCACTATAAATATGAATAAATATTCGGGGAATTATCATAGAGTTTCATCTAGCCCCAAAACTGTTTTGACTTGGTTTTCGTAAGCGAGTTTATCAAAAGCACCGACTATAGAGCATGCATGGTGTGACATAGATCAGACCTAAGATATACAAGAAACGTCTATACGTACTTTTGCATGTGTTGTGCAATAATCGAACTTTAGGTAATCGATTAGGTGAGCTTTTCGCTGAATTATCATCTTCTGTTTTCTAGAGACTGAATTTGATTTTGTATGTATTTTGCGTAGCTGCGTATAATCATGCTACACTTTAGATTAAACTACTAATTGTAGGACTGTCAAGACGCCATTTTGTATACCTGTCCTCTTCTAAATGCAGGTGCGAGAAAGAGAGAGCGATACAAAATGGCGTCTGACCAGATTTATTTTAGGAGCCATTTTGTGACGCTTTTACCTCTAACTACAGAACGCGAGTCAAAAAGCTTATTTAAAGAGATATAGTACTTAACAGAAGACTTAGCACAAAATGTGAATGTACAAGATTTACGCAGTTATAGCTTTGTATTATGAATATTTCCGAATGATAAATCAGCGAGGAGCGTATGTATTTTTAATAAATAAAAAGTAGATATTTTATAGTGTATGTCCATGAATGTGTATCATTTAAATTGTGGTGTCTATTGTGTTAGAGGTACTAATTTAATGATAGTTGACTGAGTGACAGGTGATACGTGGATGATATTTTTTACTAAAATGAAGTATAGAAAGAGAAGGGAAATTTTAATCAATGGTAACTCCACGGGCGCGCCCTCGTTGACCCTTAAAAGGTGATATTTTTGCAAAATGTGACTAAACGAAGCAATACATGTAATTTAATACGTCTTATCTTTATTTAGTAATATTAAGGTGTACTTTTAATTTAAATTTAATATAATAATATATATCTAATGTGAATGTAGCGTATGATTTTACGGTGATATCTAGTGCGGTATAGTTATCTTTTTTATGGTGTATAAAGAATTCTAATATGTAAATAGGTACTTAATATAATATGTAAAAATATTGTACATATCTTTATGCTTGAATTATTTATAATGTAAACCGTTAAGGTATTAGAGTAATTATGTAATATGTAAAGGGGAAATGAATGTAACTACCCTCCAGTCTTGACACCAACCGGTGAGTAGTCGATTAACTCGCCATTAGTGCCGGCCACTCAATCGTATTCATAGATTGGCTTCTAGAGTTATTAGAGGCTTTCATGTCGCGTTCTTCACAAATGTGCATTTATCTAGTAACTGATTTCCTCTGTATGCATTAAGCCTTAAGTTCACCAACACAAACTGGCTGTTATACTTAACCAATACGTAGATATTATTATTAGTATTAAACGGGTATTAATCGCGTTTAGTTATCTTTTTCCCGACGATGATGGTGAGTCTCGTGACCACGACAGTGTGTAAACCTGTCGAAACGTCGGGAAAAATAGGTAAATAAAACGCGATAAATACCCGTTTAATACTAACAATAATGTGTTCAGATCGCGTAAGTTAAAAATATGTAATACGTAGATAATCCAACTGTCATAATTATGTTCTCAACCGTGTCTTGGCAATCTATGTACAATCGCTAGAAAACTTCAAAATAAAATTCTTACTATTATAAATGCGATTGTAAAATGAAACTGTATTTCAGTCACTTAAAGTTCATACAAAAATATAGCATAAAAAAGCACGTTACGTCTCATATTTCCCAATTTTCCGGATAATCTTGTTTTTTTTTAAATTAGGTTTTTTACGGTTTATGTCGGTGAACTAAAGTACCTAATTATTTATTTGTGTAGGACATGGTAGGAGGATGGTAGGACAGCTGTGTGTAGGCACACCTTGTAATAGATCGGATGAGTGCGTGCTATGGCCGATGTAAGCATGTACAATAATGAAATATAGAAGTATTCTATTGGAATATGTAATAAAACATTAAAATCATGAGTTGTTTTCATTTGAACCCTATATCCAAACAAAATTAGGTACAAAAAACAGCCTGAAACAGTGAAAATATGAATGAAAGTTGAAAAGAAATAGGTAGGCGTGGTATGGGCATGTTATGCGGCGAGAGGAAAGCGGCGCGCGACCCGTGCACCCACTGGCTTCACCCACCGGTGGGTGTAGGGGTAATTCCTGTTTACCCGTGTACCCACTGCGATATCATCATCATCATCAGCCTATAGCAGTCCACTGCTGGACATAGGCCTCCCCTAATGAGCGCCATTGCGCCCTGTCTTCAGCTCGACGCATCCAGCCTCCGCCAGCAGCCTTTCGCAGATCGTCACTCCACCTAGCCGGAGGGCGTCCTACACTACGTTTGCCGAGCCGCGGTCTCCACTCGAGAACTCGTTTACCCCAACGGTTATCGGTTCTTCGACAGATATGGCCAGCCCACTGCCACTTCAGCTTGCTAATTCTCTGAGCTATGTCGACAACCTTAGTTCTGTGTCGGATAGTCTCATTACGGATTCTATCCTTCAGAGAAACTCCGAGCATAGCTCGTTCCATAGCTCGCTGAGCGACTTTAAACTGCGATATGGTTGGAATTAATTATCGATGAAAAAAATACAATAATAATAAGATAATTGGTTGGTTGGTCATTTTTTAGACAAATTACGTTAATTATTATATATTAGTTTGTTCCTGTTAAATGTAATCCAGTCTCCTTTAGTTTCGTAGTTTTAATAAACAAATTGACTTATCGTATTCTTATTTTATTTTTTTCATCGATAATTAATTCCAACCATATCGAAGTGGGTACACGGGTAAACAGGAATTACCCCTACACCCACCGGTGGGTGAAGCCAGTGGGTGCACGGGTCGCGCGCCAGGAAAGCCATTTTACAAGAAAGGTGTAAGATTTGAATGTGGATGGATGTAAGGGTAGGGGTAGACCTAAGAAAAGATGGATGGACTGTGTGGAAGAAGATATGTGTAAGAAGAGAGTGACTACTGAGATGACGGATGATAAGGGAGAGTGGAGGAAGAGAACCTGTTGTGCAAACCCCACCAGTGAGATAAGGGCAGGAAGATGATGATGATGAATGTAAATATGAATATCAATGAAAAAAATTGGTAAAAATAATGAATGTCGAAAAATTGACAATGTTGTCACTCCTTGGTGCCCGAGATAGCGATAGCGGGGACGAGAACCCTCTCGTCCCCGCTATCGCTATCTCTGGTTCTTCTGAAATTGTTATTTTAAAAACTATTTTAACCTTGACTTTAGTAGCTCGTCTTTCAAGCGGATAGTATAAACATGGAGCAATAAAAGATTGATAATAAGTTATTTCACGAAGGGTACATTTAAAATTAACTAATATTTTACGTGATAACGTAAATTGTTTTTATGAACAATGACGACTAGTGAGAACAATGATAAATCTGTAGAGGAGAAACGTCCCGAGAATGCTTTGACGAGACGATCTTGATAAATTTGGCAGATTAACTTAAGACGGACATCTGGGAGATAGGGAGAGACTTTTGCCATGAGACAAACAAGAATTTAAGTTGATGCCAGTTGTTTGATTAAAAAGTATCATTATAATTACTCTTGTCAATTATCTGTTCAGTAAACTTACACTAGGGTTAGTGTAAGTTTACTGTTTTTTTTTTAAGTTTACTAAACTTACACTAACCCTGCATTGAATGAAAATAGGTTCAATTAAATAAACAATTATAAAAACAATATATTTCCACAAGCAAAACATTAATCAATAATATATCTCTGGTAGAGAAGATATAACTACAGCCATCATATACTGAGAGACTGCACGACAGAGGAACAATGTAATTCAATACTAATAACAAACAAAATAAGGATTAAATTAGAAAAATCTGTCACTCTATGCTTCGAGGTTGGCCTGAGAATTGAGCTTTATTTCGATCAGATAAGTTTTAATATTGTTTGATTAATTTACAAAAAAATATTATGCAATGCAGTCTGCCAATATATCTAAGACCTTATTACAGTCATAGCGCATAACTGATTAGACTCTTGCCGGTATTGACCCCCCCTTTTTCGACTCTCTCTTCTCTTGACCCCCTTTCCCGCGACTCCCTTTCCCGTGACCCCCTTTCCCATGACCCCCTTACCCTCTTTGTGAACCCACTCAGTTCAGCACTAAAACTGTAATAAATTTAAAACTAGTGATATGTCACTTTGGAATAGATGACTCAAAATAATTTAATTTAAAAAGACAATAGTAAAAACATGTTTATTAAATATAACGTAATTCTAACCTTTTAACAATAATAAATTGCTAAAACGAATATACAAATTTCATAATTATATTATGGCAACAATAATAGAATAATCATGTAAAATTCTAAGCCTTTAGGAATTTATCTAACTACTCTATCAACAAGAGTAAATATTGAACTGTATATAATATTTTGTATACAGTGTATATTGTATACAATGCATACTAAATGCCAACTTCGTGCGAGACTGTCCGTGCGGAAACAGATAATAATAATAATAATAATAATATGATCACGACTGTAATCCCCGGGCTCGGTAGCTCCTCAGATCTTTAGTTACTTAGATCTTTGAGGATATCTAAAGGAGGTAGTCAGAGGCAAGTCCAAATAGTCAGTATACTAGATATGTATACAAAATACTGACATAATTATGTCTTCTTGTGCTGTTAAAAACCATTTAATTGTTTGTCCATGTCATGGTTAAAATCTTATTAAAATTTGATTTAAATTTAAGTGTATTCGTTTTATTTTGGAATGCACCAAGTGTGGATTTATAAATAATGTTTAAAATGAACCTAAATAATTTTAATGTCATAATCCCCACCAACCAGAATACAAAATATTGGTGGGAAAAACGCCAATTTTTTTTTAATTGTCTTAATCCCCACTGGTGGGGACAGCTTAGTGGGGATTAAGACAATAAACCTAGTTATCGGATCCGAGTACCCAAAAATATGAGAACCAAAGTTGCAAATGTAATGCATGCACATAATACCCGTACAAACTTAGCATCTATTTAAAATATGAGCTGTGCTTGATACTGTATGACACGACTGAATCCGAAACTGAACGTGTGCGGGCGAGCTTATCCATGAAACACAGCTAATGCAATCAACCCAATTAAACTAGCTAGAGCGTCAAAAACTTAACGTCGCGGTATGAACATTGTCATACATCGCCATACGTTTGATTGAAACGCGTTTAATTTTCCTTTTTAGTCCCGACGCAAAGAGAGATTTATAATCTGTTATAATATAATTATATAACTTTAGAACGTTTGAAATCGGACGGATTAATAACACCTATCTATTAGATATAGCCTCTAGATTTTTGAAATTATTTACATACAAGAAAGTAATTTCAAGCGAGGTAAAAAAACATTTGTATTAAGTAAATACCTTTACATCGATGATTTTATGCAGCGTCATGTGGAACTTTTTACTCAGTGAGGCGCAAGTAAGATAGAAGGGTGTGCCTTAGGTGTGCCCATCGCGCGCCCTTTCTACCTGACTTGCGCCGCGTCAGTCTCATACATTATGTATGTAAGTACAGTCGCAGAATGAAAAGGTTGACCAGTTTTCAAATATTTTGTGTACGCGTTGCAAGCGCATGTTATTTTAAACTGCGTACTAGACGAGTGCTGCACTGAAAATTATGTTTAACTGTTTAAAAAAAAAGATTAAATTCACTTAGACAAATTTTCTTTGACATTGCAGATAGTTATCAAATAAGCAAGCAACAACAGATCTTAAGGTCAACCTTTTCATTCCGCGACTATACATTGAAGAGGCGTTTTGACAGAACGCCTCAACAGTTTGCAAAATTCGTGATGTCAGATTAAGACACGTAGGCGCACGCGGCGCACGCGCCCCATACATCTGACTTGCGCTCCATACATCTGGCTTACGCCCCTTATAACTGGCTTGCGCCCCTTATATCTGACTTGCGCCCTTTATATCTGGCTTGCGCGTTTTCCATTTGGCTTGCGCCTTAAATAACGCCTTCGTGTCTAAGACATGTGTAAATGGAGTAGACATCATATTCTATCTTTATGGAGCTGCAAACCAAATCGCTCGTAGACATTAGCGGTATAAAAAAAAGACTTTTCTTTCACATCTCAACCGGGCCAGTGATTTTGTCTCGTGTAGTGTCCCATTGGTCCATCATGTCGTGGTTAACCTGGTCGATGGTCCATTTCTGGTTATTATTAGTGGTAGAACATTTGTTCACGTATAGTTTGTTCGACGTTGGGTCGTACTCTACGCAGCTGTCGCTATGGCCGTGCTTTATTTGTTTTGTATCCTGCAAAAAATATTGTAGAGTGAAATAATAGACAAATATATACATATAGACAGACAAGATCCAGACATAAGTACCGTTTTTTATTCATTCACTCTAATTATATCAGACCTTAGGCTTCAATATTTATCTTAGAATTGATATTTTAAGTTGTAATAAAATATTGTTTTAAATAAATATCAGGCGTGACCATTGAACTTGGCACTCATTTCACATTTATGTTTTTGATGGGATGGTTGACACTACTCGATTACGATTTTATTATTTTTTTTATATTTAAAATGATATTATGAGTAAGAAAGAAGTGAGTACTGAGATGACAGAGGGAGATGGAGGAAGAAAACATTTGTGCCGACCCCACATAGCGTGGGAAAATAAAATAAATAAATAAAGAATGCTGGACAATCCACACAGCATCATCTAGCCTCAAAGTAAGTTACTCAAAGCTTGTGTTATGGGTACTAGATAAGTGATATATTTAATACATTATATAAATAGATAGATATTTTTTTTATTATACATAAAAAACACCCAGACCAACGGAACAAATTTCTGTAGATCGTACACAAATTTGTTCCGAGGCGGGAATCGAACCCGCAACCTCTAGCGTCGCAGGCGGACTCTCGCCCGCTGCGCCACTGAGGTCGTCAAAAGGGAAGGAAGACGAAGAAGAAGACAACTCACAGTCTTATATCTCCACAGTTGGTTGCCACCTCCCAAATGGCATGAGTACATTAAGATAGGGCTCTTCGGGGCAGACTCCGGCAGATCCCAACACATATTTTTATTTTTACATCTGAAATAATCATAAATTATTAGTGGAAATTTCACACAACGCCATCTTGCTCCAAACCGAGCTAAGCTTGAACTATGCAAACAGATAGCTAATAGATTAATTATACATTTTTTTTGTAAATAGTAACGTGTGTTTCATAAGTTAAAAAACATAAACATTCCTTGGAGGGAAACTCTTATCGAAACTCCTTCGTGGATTTGGCAAATACTAATTAATTTTGACTTTACTTCTTCGACGTTAGGGTATAAATTGCCGTGTAACGTGTTATAAGCTTCTGTAAATTTTTGATATAATTCTTTGGCATATTTGACAAGCTTTCCATTTGGCATATTTGACTTATTCCATTTTTGTGGGGTAAGTTTTTGTCATTTAGCTCATGGAATGTTACTATGTATGGTCGTTCACTCCGGACTGACCTGATGTCTTTATGCCAGGAGAGGAGGAACTCCACCTCTCCCGGGTTGGTGTCGCAGTTCTGCAGCGATAAGGCCGTCGCCTCGCCGCCCTCGTGCGAGTCGATACACAGCTTAGGATTCCCGACGGGACTTATCTGTTAAAACACAATATACTTATTTACACTTTACTAGCTGTCCCGGCAAACTTTGTACCGCCTTCTACATTGCTTAGACAACAGTGAGTGATAGTAATAAAGTTCAAATTGACTCTACATTTTATTTAGAAAACGTTTGTATGGGAAATATAAAAGGGCTATTTTTAGGGTTTTCCCGGCAGTTATTCGAATTTTTCTTACCATTTAAACCTTCCCTAGACCTCCACGAACATTTCAAGACCAAGATAAGATAAATCCGTTTAGCCGTTCTCGAGTTTTAGCGAGACTAACGAACAGCAATTCATTTTTATATATACAGACTGTTTAGATACATATATTGAGTGTGGCAGGGTGCGCAGGTAGAGGAAGGCCGAAGAAATAATGGTTTGATTGTGTGAAAGATGATGAATGTAAGAGGATTAAACTCAGTTGACGAATGATAGGAGTGGAAGAAAAGATGTTGTGCCGACCCCATTTAGCGAGTGATAAGGTCAGGAGAACGATGATGATTTATTTAAACTTTATTGCATACAGTCTGAAAGTAGCACCTATTATTGAAAAGATAAGGAGTGTTAGATTAGCACGGTATGGACACGTGATGAGGGATGTAAACCATGTCACCAAAGGAGCTATGAGTGTGGCTGGGTGCGTAAGTAGAGGAAGGCCGAATAAGTGGTTTGATTGTGTGAAAGTTGATATGAATGAAAAAGTAGATTTATAATCAACGAATGATGGGAGTGAGTGGAAGAAGAAAACATGTTGTGCTGACCCCACGCGTGGGATAAGGGCAGGAGAATGATGACTTTATTGCACACAAATTACAAAAAATGTATGTCTGCAATGCTCGAAACCGTGATGGAAAACATTGCGAGGAAACCGGCATACTCTACAACCAAACATATGAAGGTGCGTGTGCATGCTTGCAACCCGTCACGTAAGTGTATAAACACAGCAAACTTACCCGTCCTTCTGCGAATGGTTTTGGCTCAACCGGTGGGTATTTTGCAGTTAAATCGAAAGCAATCTGAAATCAAAAACGTGCTTATTTCATCAAACTGTATAATCTTTATATATAATAATAATAGAGCGCTGGTGGTGTAGTGGTAGCACCCCTGCCTCACGATCCGAAGGTCGTGGGTTCAAACCTGGTCGTGCACCAATGAGTTTTTCCATTCGAAAAATTTATGTGCGCAATGCCATTGCTCTTAAACGGTGAAGGAAAACATCGTGAGGAAACCGGCATACCCTAGAACCAAAAATTCGAAGGTATTTATTTAAATTTATTTAAATTCTTTATTGCACACAAAATACAAAATATGCACAATTGGCGAGCATAATGCCGAAGGCAATTATGCTCGCCAATTGTGCCAATTGCTCGTTAATTGAAGGCAAAAGAAGGTATGTGTCATAGGTTAGTATTCTTATAAGCGGCGATGGACTTGCCTCTGACTACCCCCTTTAGATATCCTCAAAAGATCTAAGGAACTAAAAGATCTGAGAAGATATTATCTACCGAGCCTGGGGATTACAGTCGTGATCATATTTTTTTTTTTTTTTTTTTTTAATAATAATAACATAAACGAGCAATTCTTGTATATCATCATCTTCCTGCCCTTATCCCACGTTATGTGGGGTCGGCACAACATGTGATCTTCTTCCATTTCTCTCTGTCATTCGTCATTTCAGTACTCACTCCTTTCTTACCCATGTCATCTTTCACACAGTCCATCCATCTTTTCTTTGGCCTACCTCTACATAATAATAATGATAATAATAAGGATCGTGAGGAAATTCTTACAGGCTGAAGACCTTCAACCTCAACTAGGTACCTATTAGACACTGATATGCACTTGGCTTAGGCCCGTGCATCTTAGTCGACCCCCAGTTTTGTTTAGAAACTGAGTAACGAAAAGTTTAAAAAAAAAAATAATAAAAATAATAATAATAATAATGCTGGACACTATCACACATATATATATATAATTGGAATCTCGGAAACGACTCCAGCGATTTTCATGAAATTTAGTAAGCAGGGGGTTTCGGGGGCGATAAATCGATCTAGCTAGGTTTCATTTTTAGAAAACGTCGTTTACCAATAAAAAAAACCGAGCAAAGCTCGGTCACCCAGGTACTATAATAATAAAAAAACAATAATAATAAATATTGGTGGACAATTCACACAACGCCATCTAGCCCCAGACAAAGAAAAGCTTTTATAATGGGAACCAGATAGCGGATAGATTAATTATGTGTATGACTAACTTTACAGCTCAGTTGGTAGTAGCTCTGCCTTCTGCGCTGTAGGTTGTGGGTTCGATCCCAATCCAGGACAAACATTTGTGTGATGAACGCAGATGTTTGTTCAATGTCTGAGTGTTATTATTTATTCTGTGTATGTATTTACAAAAAAAGAATTTAATTAATCTATCAGCTATCTGGTTCCCATAGTACAAGCTTTGCTTAGTTTGAGGCTAGATGGCGTTGTGTGAAATGTCCACCAACATTTATATATTTACTAGCTTCCGCCCACCGCTTCGCCCGCGTGATACCTTGAAAACCAAAACGAATTTATCCCACGGGAACTGCATTTTTTCGGAATAAAAAGTAGCCTATGTGCTATTCCAGACTATAATCCATCTCTGTGCCAAATTTCATCTAGATCTGTTCAGCCGTTTCAGCATGAAAGAGTACCAAACATCCATACATTCTCACAAACTTTCACGTTTATAATATTAGTAGGATTTACACCAGTGCTCTACCCTTCTTCAGAGAGTGGAAGACCCTGGCAGTACCGGGTTTGAACCCACTATCGGTCGCTGTACCTGAGTTATGAACCATCTGAAGCTTTTGCATTGTAGTTTCTCCCTGAGGGCCTTCTGCTCCGAGATGTCTCCCGTGTCGATCTGCAGGTAGTGAGGCCGGCGGTTGTACAGGAACACTGCGTACTCGTCCATCCACACTTCGGCCACTCGTCTGTAATTCTGTAATGGATAAACGAGTTAACTAGTATCATCATCATCATCGTTTAGAGCGCGTGACAGGTTGCAAGCCCATCGCCGCTTATAAGAATACTAACCGTTGGTTCACACCTGGTCGTGCACCAATGAGTTTTTCCATTGGAAAAATTTATGTGCGCAATGCCAGTGCTCTTAAACGGTGAAGGAAAACATCGTGAGGAAACCGGCATATACTCTAGAACCAAATATTCGAAGGTATGTGTCATAGGTTAGTATTCTTAAAAGCGGCGATGAGCTTGCAACCTGTCACGTACGAAATACTAACTACTGTGCAAAATGTGGGCATGTACCAAATGTCATGTTTGGACGTGCCTCTGACTACCCTCTTTAGATATCCTCAAAGATCTAAGTAACTATAGATCTGAGGAGATAACTACCGAGCCCGGTGATTACAGTCGTGATCATTTTTTTATTTTTTTTATGATATTGGTACGGTCGACCAAAAAATTGGTTTACCACCCTAAGGTTGACTGCCGCTTACAGATTCATAGGTGATAAAGATTAGTTTCGCTTGCAGATCTATCTGACAACTTCTATTTTTTTAGTATGTAGGTACTGAACCTTGTTGTAATTTTTGATAACTAGGAAACTAAATAAAAACTGGTACACCACTTTCTTGGCCTACCGTACATGCCCACATTTTGCACTGTGATCAGTGTTCCGTACATGACAGTTCGCAAGCTCATCGCCGCTTGTCACACATCGTAGAAACTTCGATGGTACTCACCTTGCCTACGAAGTCGCCGTGTCCCGGGTTCGGGAAGGGAGCGAACTTCCGGTATATGTGTCCGACGCGCGAGCACGGCGCGTCCACCATGCGACCTCCGCATTGCCAGATCTACGAAACAAAATTATAATTTATTAGCTTCCGTTCGCGGCTTTGCTCGCAAGGTACCTACATAAAATATAGCCTATGTTACTCAGGGATAACGTAGCATTCTAACGGTGAAAGAATTTTTGAAATCGGATCAGTAGTTTTTCAGTTTATTCGTTATAGCTTCTGCACGCGGCGTCGCCCGCGAAGTACCTACATAAATTATAGCCTATGTTCATCCTGAAAGTTCATTCTACACATTGGTGAAAGAATTTTTCAAATCGGTTCAGTAGTTTCGGAGCCTATTCAATTCAAACAAACAAACAAACAATCAAATCTTTCCTCTTTATAATATTAGTATAGATAGATAGTATAGACTAGCTGACCCGGCAGACTTCGTACTTATTTAGAAAACGTTTGTATGGGAAATAGAAAAGGGCTATTTTTAGGGTTTTCCCGGTAGTTATTCGAATTTTTCTTACCTTTTAAACCTTCCCTAGACCTCCACGAACATTTCAAGACCAAGATAAGATAATTCCGTTAAGTCGTTCTCGAGTTTTAGCGAGACTAACGAACAGCAATTCATTTTTATATATATAGATAGATAGATAGACTAGCTTCCGCCCAAGTATCTTGAAAAACAAAAACAAATCTATCCCGAGGGAACTGTAGATTCTTCCAGGATAATAAGTAGAGCGCTCGTGGTGTAGTGGTAGCACCCCTGCCTCACGATCCGAAGGTCGTGGGTTCAAACCTGGTCGTGCACCAATGAGTTTTTCCATTTGAAAAATTTATGTGCGCAATGCCAGTGCTCTTAAACGGTGAAGGAAAACATCGTGAGGAAACCGGCATACCCAGGAACCAAAAATTCGAAGGTATGTGTCATAGGTTAGTATTCTCATAAGCGGCGATGGGCTTGCCACCTGTCACGTACGGAATACTAACTACTGTGCAAAATGTGGGCATGTACCAAATGTCATGTTTGGACGTGCCTCTGACTACCCTCTTTAGATATCCTCAAAGATCTAAGTAACTAAAGACCTGAGAAGGTATCTACCGAGCCCGGGGATTACAGTCGTGATCATATTTTTTTTTTTTTTTTTATAAGTAGCCTATGTGCTATTCCAGACTATAATCTACCTCTGTGCAAAATTTCATCCAGATCCGTTGTTACGTATTCTATTCACACTTCGACAAGACCCAATTATTATAATAATAATAATAATAATAATAATAATAGATCTTTATTGCAGACGAGGTCCATAGGTACACAATACACTTATACAATATAATACAATATAACACAAAACAATACAATAGAGTACAACATTATAATAATAACATTGCAGTTATAAAAACTTAATACTAAAGTAATACTAATAAATTTATAAAATTATGTGCTGATCTTGGCTGATCTTTTCCCATCCCTATTTTCCTTTCGTTTTCCCCTCCTTATTTTGCACTTTTCGATAAAACAATCCGATCGTGAGCACGTACAATTATCGCTACTCTCCAAAAAATAATTAATCCATTAAAATCAGTGTTCCTAGACTCCAGCCCAGAAGCCAAAGGTAAGCCCTTAGAATCACCAAGATCCGTTCAGCCGTTTTAGCGTGAAAGAGTAACAAACATACATCCACACATCCATACATTCTTACCATCTTTCGCGTTTATAATTTTAGTAGGATTTAGTATCAGCATTGCACCCGTGCAAAGCCGGGGCGGGTCGTTAGTTTTGGTATATTATAGTGTACCTTAAAACTGAGTTCATACTGCTCGCCGCCCCAGATGTCCAGTCCAGGGTCGTAGCCGCCCAGCTCCCAGAAAAACTCTCTAGACATAGCGAATAATCCGCCCGCCATCACGGGACTCCTGAAACCACCACAAAAACATCAGGAAACCAAAATAACTCTGTGAATACTTTCTTATTCACTTACTTTTGAGAATAATTTGTGATTTTATTGAATAAAATATTTTTCAATTTCAAGGTTTCAAATTATATTAATCGGTTAATAGCTTAGTACCTGGGTGACCGAGCTTTGCTCGTTTTTTGAGGGTAAACGACGTTTTCTAAAAATGAAACCTAGCTAGATCGATTTATCGCCCCCGAAACCCCCTGCATACTAAATTTCATGAAAATCGCTGGAGCCGTTTCCGAGATTCCGATTATATATATACAAGAATTGCTCGTTTAAAGGTATAAGATTGTGCTGGTATAGTGGAAGCACCCCTTTCTCACAATCGTAGGTCACGGGTTTGAACCTGGTCGAGCCCTGGTGGATTTTCACCTTTGATTGGCTCTCTGAAGCTATAGAAACATATATCTTTGATTATAAGCTATCACATACAGAATACTAGCTACTAAAATATTTTAATAACTAGAAATCCGATGAGATATCTACCGAGCCTAGGAATTAGTCGTGATCATGTTTTTTTTGTAAGCTGTTGGTTTTTAAATGAATGATTGAATGAATGAATGAATGACTCTTAGAGACCGGTGTCCTCGGGACCACCATCTACACAAACACGATACACCCACACACACTACATAACAGTCTTAGGTACATAGGTTTATCCATCTTTCTTTAATTATTCACTCTTTTTTTATATTTTATTTTACCTACTTTTTGTTGGAACTAATATTACCACATTCCCGGAGGTGGGCGTTGCAATCTGCGACACAGTATTTTACTTCTGCAGATCGCATCGCTTTCTACTTTGTTTATGTACTTACCTAGTTTAAGTTCCTAAGTTCCTAAATAAATATTTTTTTTAAATGAATGAATGAATGAATGAATAAATGAATGAATGAATGAATGAAAGAATAAACGGCATGGGCTTGCAATCTGTCACGTACGCAATACCAGTCGTAAAACAAACTGTCCTAAAAGTGATTTACTTTTGGACGTTCCTCTTCCTACCCCTCACTGGGCACTCACTCGAAGGGCTCCGGCATGTTGGCGAGGTCCTTCGGCAGCACGGGCAGGCGCTTGTAGAAGAACTCCCAGTCGAAGGCGCCGCGCGCGCCCTCGTCCTGCGCGCGGTACTCGAACGAGTCGTACGCCACCACGTCGATGAACGGGCAGACCGCCGTGCGGTAGTCCAGTGCTATCGGCTCTGAACAATTATCATAATCACAATTTTAATGATTACTAGCTTCCGCTCGCGGCTTTGCTCGCAAGATACCTACATATAACATAGCCATGTTACTCAGGGATAATGTAGCATTATAATGGTAAAAGAATTTTTGATATCGGAGCAGTAGTTTTTGAGTTTATTCGTTACAAACAAAAATACAAAACTTTCCTCTTTATAATAAGTATAGATATTAGTATAGAAGTATAGCAAAAGTATCTCTACTTTATCCTTCTAATATTATAAACGCGAAAGTTTGTAAGAATGTGTAGATGTCAAGATGTCTGGATGTCTGGATGTATGTTTGTTACTCACGCTGAAACGGCTCAACGGATCTGGATGAAATTTGGCACAGATATAGATTATAGTCTGAAATAGCACATACGCTACTTTTTTCCCGGAAAAATGTACGGTTCCCGCGGGATAGATTTGTTTTTATTTTTCAAGGTACCACGCAGGCGAAGCCATGGGCGGAAACTAGTATTACAAACTTAAAAGTTTGTAAAAATGTATAGATGTATGTTTGTTACTCTTTAACGCTGAAACGGCTGAACGGATCTGGATGAAATTTGGCACAGATATAGATTATAGTCTGGAATAGCACATAGGCTACTTTTTTTTACAAAATGTTGATTGACTTCTGTTAGTGACTGTACTATGCCCGTCTATTTACAATAAATACATACACAGACCTAGCAGAGGCGGCAACCAGTTGACATTGGCCTCCGTATGCGAGTCTAGGAACAGTAGGACATCCCCTCGCGCCTGCCTAGCCCCTGCGAGGCGAGCCGTGATTAGTCCAGAGCGTTTTTCGAGTCGAATCACGCGCACTTTAGGCATATGAGCAGCTAGATAATCGTCTAGCTTGGTTTTGAGGAATTCTGAAAATAAAAAACATGGTTAGATTTATCTGTCCACTATTCTAGTGTCCACATATTCATGTGGTAGCATCTATGATTTACTATCCGAAGGTGGGTTCTTGTCTGCATTAATGGGTTTTTAAAATTTGAAAAAAATATATGCGCTTTGCCAGTGCT
Source organism: Cosmorhoe ocellata (assembly GCA_963675405.1). Taxonomy (NCBI): domain Eukaryota; kingdom Metazoa; phylum Arthropoda; class Insecta; order Lepidoptera; family Geometridae; genus Cosmorhoe; species Cosmorhoe ocellata. The sequence continues at coordinate 10,655,646 of OY776249.1, read as the reverse complement.
TTCGAACGCTGAAAGAAAATATCGTGAAGAAACCGGCATACCCTAGATTCTAGGGTATACACACCTTTGAATTCTTAGTTCTAGGGCCTAGAACTAAGAATTGGAGGGTGTGTGTCATACGTTAGTAATCCTATAAGCGGCGATGGGCTTGCAACTTGTCACGTATGGAATACTAACTACTGCAAAATGTGGGCATGTGGCAAATATCATATTTGGACATGCCTCTGACTAATCTCAAAGATTTTAAGTAACTAGACATCTGAGGAGATATCTAGAGAGCCTGGGAATTACGATGTAATTAAACTAAATATTGCAGAAATACTATGGCAGAATACAATGGACATACTATGAAAAATAACATCTTTGTAACATGTATTTCTTGCAATAAATTCTACTTTACTTTTACTTTACTTTACTTTACGAGTACAGTCATGATCATATTATTATTAGTATTAGACGTTTCGACAGGTTTGCACGCTGTCGTGGTCTACCCGTGACCACGACAGCGTGCAAACCTGTCGAAACGTCGGGAAAATATAAGGTAATTTAAACGCGATAAATACCCGTCTAATACTAATAATAATGTGTTCAGATCGCGTACGTAAGTTTAAAAGTTTTTTTGATACGAGGTTCTTAAATCGACGCGTATTTCTGTATAACGTGTATAACCAATAATTGATTTACGTCTGCGACTGTACATTGTTAACATATATGCATATAAACCTTATTAATGTGCATAAACAGATGGCGTCTAAACAATAGTGAAAAGGTAAATGCAAGGTTGAACGTACAAGAAATTTGTTACACATTATGCTGTCAATACACTAGGTAGGTATTGTTATATAATAAAACTAGCTTCTGCCCGCGGCTTGGCGTGGGAACCATACATTTTTTCGGGATAAAATGTAGCCTATGTGTTATTCCAGACCATAATCTATGTCTGTGCCAAATTTCATTCAGATCCGTTCAGCCGTTTTAGCGTGAAAGAGTAACAAACATACATCCATCCATACATTCTTAAAACTTTCGCGTTTATAATATTAGTAGGATACCCAGTAATAATCCCCAGACTTGGTTATACACCTTACCACAAGCTCTTACAAACAATCATGTTTCAGAAACGTCACATTTCAAGTTTGAAGTAGCACAACTTGAATAAATTTTTTATAGGTCATGGTACGAATATTAAAGTTATATTACTTTGATATTGTCCGAAAAGTTTGCGGTAAGGCCCCAGATGTTAGACTTAAGAACATTTTAAGGAGATAAAGGGAGTAGTTAGAGACACATCCAAACAAAACCAGGACTGTAGTATAGATCGGTAGATATTTCTTCAGATCTCTAGTTACTTACATAGATCTTAGATATCTAAAGAGGGTATTCAGAGGAACGTCCAAACATGATATTTGGCACATTTTTGCACAGTAGTTAGTATTCCGTACGTAACAGGTTGCAAGCCACATTGCCGCTGATAAGAATACAAACATATAAAACGTATCTTCGAATTTTTGTTTCTAGGGTAAGTATGCCGGTTTCTTCACGATATTTGTATCAACTAAAAGCACTAGCAAAACTTTTTCGAACGCAAAAACTCATTGGTGACCGACTAGGTTTGAACCCACAACCTTTGGATCGTGAGGCAGGGTGCTACCACTACACCACCAGCGCTCCCTAGTTATTAGATAAAAAATGATCTCACCTTTAGTACTTGCATCATCAACGAGCAACACTTCTTTTATAAGATGCTCCGGTGACCGGTAAAGTACTGAGAAGGCTGTTCTAAGCAAAGTACTCCAATGTTCATTATGAAAAGGCACGACCACACTGACTGACGGCAGTGACTCTAAATACATTTTGTTTCTACACCCGCGGTGGCGAATATCAGGTAAAGACCGGTTTAGAGGGATCTTATCGCTTAAGGCCCCGTTGAAACCGTTCACAGCATACAATTCCTCTTCTAACTTGGCTTCTGATTTCGGCATGATAGCTGGCTTGCCCTGCTCACCGATGCCTGTAAGTGAATGGTTAGTGTAAACTGGTGCGATGACCTTTATTTCATTGATTTAAGGCCCAGCATAGTAATCATTCTATTACCGCTTAATAGATTACATTGAAATTGAACTACACGATACTCAAGGATATTCTGAAAATTCAGAAATTCCCTAATTTATCCAGAACAGTAAGGTATTTTGAATTTCCATTTCACATGAATGTAAATCAGTTAAATTGAAACAAATCAACCCAGCCCTTTTTTGAAATAACCTATTTACTTGAACATATTTATGTTTTTTATAAATTGTCACTTTCGTTATGTAATTCAGAGCTGCCATATTATCATGTCGCATTCTATGTACTTGTCATTTGGGTATTTCGCTTTGTGCTATGTCTGATTCCGCGGAGATCCGCGTTGCTATACGGACCTATGTCACTTTTTTTGTAACTTTTACGTATGGAATAGAGTGACGAATATCTTCTGTGGAGCTGTACTTACATTTTCATACAAAAAGTGATAACGTTTTGCTCCCCTTAAATATAGTCCAATATTTGTAATTTTTGGAAATGTTGTAGATACTACGATAAACTAGGCTTGTACATTTTTCATTAACGAAATATTAGGTACTTAACATTTACATTTTACATCTTATACCTTTAAACGAGCAATTCTGGTATATATTACGAGTATAAATAAACTGAATCGCGGAAGCGGCTCCAACGATTTTCATGAAATTTGGTATGCAGAGAGTTTCGGGGGCGATAAACCGATCTAGTTAGGCTTCATTTCCAAAAAATTAGCTAGTTACCAGATAGCTAATTTTAGCTATCTGGTTCTCAAAGTTACAAGCTATGAGACTTCAAACTAGATGAAATGTCACCCAAATTTGTAAAATGTACTTATCTATATAAGTAGAATTCGTTATCTTTTTCTATTCGTTTTGACGACCTCAGTGGCGCAGCGGGCGAGAGTCCGCCTGCCACGCAAGAGGTTGCGGGTTCGATTCCCGCCGCGGAACAAATTTGTGTACGATCTGCAGAAATTTGTTCCGTTGGTCTGGGTGTTTTCTATGTATAATAAAAAAATATATCTAACTATGTATTTAATGTATTAAGTAAATATATCAGTCATCTAGTACCCATAACACAAGCTTTGAGTAGCTTACTTTGGGGCTAGATGATGCTGTGTGGACTGTCCAGCATTATTATTTTATTTTTTATATCATAACATTTCTAATCAGGATGTAGGTACTCACCCACACGCTTCCTTTCCAAGCTTATCTGTGTGTAGTTGTGCCAATCGATTTTCTGAAACCACGCGGAAAGTTACAATAGGTTAATTAACATCGTTAAAGATAATTTTGTATTAAATTATTTGATAAATTAACCTTGATACCTGCCGGAGGCGATTATACAATAATATTTAGAATTTTTGATAACAAATAGATAACTAAGTAGGTAGCTAAACTCCATGGCTACAGAGAAGGTTCTTTACGATTGTTTTTTATGTGATTTCCTATAGGTTTCAGATCTGGCTGTGCTATCTAGCTTAAAGAAAATACTGGTTGTTCTATAATGATATTTTAATGAAATAAATCAATAGAATGCAGTATACAGTAATAAAGTAATATTGAAATGCGAGATGGTTTTGAATGCGTATGGAATGAACGATGAATGTCGATGCGCTGCCTTTTATAGAAGTGAGAAGCTCCCTCTGGTGTGGATCTTCAGAACTAGGTGCGTTTGCTATTGGTTTGCGGCAGGCGCAAACATCCCGGCGGGCCTTGAGAACACTCAATGATGTGGTATTCGAGTAATGATGGGTCCCTGGTTGGCTCCGGTAGCAGCTTCTGCGTTCTGGTTGTCAACCTCGAGCGGGCATATTCGTGAAAATGCCCTCTTCACACAGCCCTTGGCTGTTCGAATTTCAGCGACCCTGGCAACTCCATCCCGGCCGGGGTATAAAGTTTCTGTGAGGCGGCCTAGTCTCCATTGAAGGGGAGACATACCGTCTTCTTTTATGAGAACCATAGTCCCAGCCCTGATTTCATCTCTGTTTCCTTGCCATTTAATTCGTTTTTGAAGCTCCGAAATGTACTCCATGGACCAGCGTTTCCAGAATGATTGCCTCAGCTGCTCGACTCGCTTGTACCGCGATAAGGCGGGCAGCGCTGATGCGGTGACGTCACGCTCGGCGGGGGTCGTCAAAGGTCGGCCGATCAGGAAATGAGCTGGTGTGAGTGGGGTAAAGTCGTTCGGATCTGAAGACATAGGATACATAGGGCGGGAATTCAGGACAGCTTCGATTTGTACCAAAACTGTATTGAATTCCTCATAAGTTAAATTTGCATTTCCTATAACGCGAGAAATGTGGTGTTTACAGGATTTTACCCCAGATTCCCATAACCCCCCAAAATGAGGTGTATAAGGTGGAATAAATCGAAATTCAATTTGATTATCTGACGCGTAATCAATTATAGACTGAGTATTGTCTCGTAAAAAATCTGAAAACTCCCGAGCTGCTCCCACAAAGTTCCTACCGTGATCTGAGAAAATCTGTAAAGGTTTACCTCTACGGGAAATAAATCTTTTTAAAGCTAAAATATAACTAGCTGATGATAAACTTGTAACGAGTTCTAAATGCAACGCTTTAGTCGCGAAACACACGAATAAACATAGATAACATTTTTCAAGTTTAGCACCCCTACCTTTTCTATTTAAAATAAAAAGCGGACCGGCGTAATCTACACCGCTGTTAAGAAATGGATAACCTTCAATAAAACGTTCTTTGGGCAAATTACCCATAATAGGTTGAATTGTTTCACCTTTCATACGACAACATGTTACGCATTGTCGTACAATCTTCCTTGCTAAATTCCTAGCACCTAGTGGCCACCAGCTTTCTTTTATGTGTGCTAAAAGTGACTGGCTACCTAAATGCATTAGCTTTAAATGTTGATACCTAAATAAAAGCGAGGTAAAATGATGCTTACTACATATTAGCTTTGGGTGCTTTTTATTGTAAACAAAGCTATCAGAATTTAACAATCTACCCCCAACACGCATTATCCTATTTTCATCTAGAAACATGTTTAGACTAGACAAACTACGATTTGATTTTATTTCCAACCCTTTAACTAATGCGTTATACTCATTTGGAAACGATTGCATTTGAGCTTGACGAGTTAAAACTCCTAGCGAGTTATCTAACTCCTCAACTGATAAAGAGCCGGACAATCGATCACATTGACTTTTTATGCGTGTGTTATGTATAAAGCGCATCATGTACGCACGCGCACGTTGTAACCTATTAAAATTCAAAAACCTATTGAAATCTAATATGCTGTAGGGAACATCACTACAAATCATACTAACTGTAGAATGTTTTAACTCGGGCAGGCTAGCCATATCATGCGAACTATCCTGATAAGCGCTTGTTACGTTAAACGTCACACCTTGGTTTATTTTTGTGACGAAATGAAACTCGTCACTTCTATTGAACCACCCTAGACCTAGCGTTCGACTAGAACGGTTCTCGTCTAGTGATAGACATTTTGAATTGTCTTCACTTTCAAGTGTATGTAAAGCGACATCAGGCGAATTAAATGTCCATTTGCGCAATGGAAAACATCCAGACAAACAAACATCAGATACCATATGCATAACTGAGATAATTCGTGCTTACAATCATGGCCTATCAAAAGATCATCTACGAATAAATCTGATAGAATGGCACGTGCGACATCGTCGTCCGCACACTGTAATCCTAGCTGCCTAATACAACGTATGCTTAGGTACGGTGCCGAGGCTGTGCCATAGGTAACTACGTTAAGCCTGAATACACTAATGGGACTTGATGTATTTTCTCGCCATAATATTAACTGCAAGTTTCTCTGATCTTCCTGAATTAATATCTGTCTGAAAAACTTCTCAATGTCAGCACAAGCTACGTATTTATACTGACGGAAGCGTAAAAGTATTGAAAATAAATCGTTCTGCAAAGGTGGACCTGTCATCTGAATATCGTTAAGCGATTTACCGGATGATGTTTTCTGACTCGCATTGAAAACTACACGTAATTTAGTCGTAGTACTTTGCTCGCGTAGCACACCGTGATGCGGTAAAAAATAATGAGGCAGTGTGAAATCAAAATTTTCGATACGAGTCATGTGTCCTAAGCTTAAGTATTCCTGCATAAAGTCACTATACAAACTTTTATACTGTGGCGATCTTTCTAGTTTACGTTCTAATGATAAGAACCTACCTTTCGCTATTTGAAAGCTATCGCCTAATGTCTCAATCGATTCATTGAGCGGGATGCGTACCGAGAATCGACCGTTTTCTATCCGCTCAGTTGTTTCGGAAAATAGTTTCTCACAAATGAGTTCCTCGGCGGAAAGACATTCGTTCGGTTTGCTAATTTCTTCTATTTCCCAAAACCGTTTTAACTGATCGTTTAGTTCTAACGTTTGAATATGATTACATTGAAGTCGAGTAATGCGCGACTTGGTGTTGTAAACTACACCTGAAATAATCCACCCTAAAGTGGTATTTTGCATGTACGGCCCTTGTGGTAGACGAATTCTACCATCGACTAGTAAGTCCCAGAAAATATCTGCACCTAAAAGTAGATCGATTTGCGAAGGCGTATGAAAGAATGGATCAGCTAGAACTAAATTCTTAGGTATACCTAACGAACTATAATCTAGTCTAACTGACGGCACTGAATTCGTGATTCGATTCAGCACAATACAATTAATGCGTGTATTGTAATCTCCGATTAACGACTTGAGATTGATTTCACAGGACTGGTTCGACTGTGTGACCGATTGCCCTATTCCTGTGATCTGAACAGTGGACTGTATCGATTTTACGTTTAATTTATTGAATAATGAGCCGGAAATGATGCTGTGTTGACTACCACTATCAATCAATACGTGAGCTTTGTGATAAACACTGTCGCTTCCGGCAACTTCGACTAATGCGGTCGAGAGTAATACTGTTTCAAAACTGTGTTCGTTACAACCAATAAGAATGCGTGATTGCTCGACATCGAAGTCGACAGTGTTTAAAACAGTAGCTGTAGTAACGTTCAGTGTGGAGTTCGGTTGTAGCTCACGGGCTACGACCGACAACGATGAGAAATCTCCACCATGAAGTAAACTATTATGCTTTTCGTTGCATTGCCTACACGAACCGTAAATACAATCGGGTAACTCGTGACCCGATTGCAAACAGTTGACGCATAGATTGTTACTCTTTACAAACTCAATCCTATCCTGACTTGATAAACCGATAAACTTATTGCAAGCGTAAAGCGAATGCTTGCCGTCGCACAATTTACAAGCGCGGGTAGTTTTGTGCGTTGCACTACCGTTTCGCGTTGATGCGAAACTATGAACACTACTTTGTTGAATAGATTTTTTAGTAGGTTCCTGATTTACTTTACTACTGTTGGTTAAAGAATGATGCGCTTTAACCATTTCTAACGTGTCTGCCTTGTCCTTTAAAAAACTCAGTAAATCGTTTAAAGTTATGCGCCTATTTGACTGAGTAGTCTGCGAAGATAAACTACTTCTAAACTGTTCCCATTCCTTTTCTATGACTGTATCTAACTTAGACACAACTAGGTATATGACGAGAGTATCCCATGATTCTGTGGATTCTCCCAGAGTCTTCAACGCACGCAAATTCTTAAGAACTGTATCGATTAACTTCCTAATATGAATTGAAGACTCTTTCGTTATTTGCATCGAAAATAAAGACTTAACGTGATTGTGTACTAATAATTTCGAATTATTATACCTATTGGTAAGCAGTTCCCATGCTACTATGTAGTTTTCATACGTAAATTCTACTGATTTAATAACTTGGGCTGCATTACCTTTAAGAGATGATCTCAAATAATGAAATTTCTGAATATCATCGAGTTTTGAATTATGAATCATAGAAAGGAATGTGTCTCGAAACTCTAACCAACTATCGTACGATCCGTCGAATGAGGGTAGTGAAATGGTAGGTAGCTTGATCAGTGAATGACTATTACATTTTGAATCGTTGCATTTAGAATCGCTACTTGAGAGACTTGAAATACTTCTAGACTGAGCTATTAAATTAACGACAGTAGCCTGAACCTGATAATATGAATTTTCGAAAGTTTCACGAACTTCTAGTTGCTCAGAAATATCACTTTCTGACACGAGTTCTTCGACGGCACTTTGAATATTATTGAATTCGACTAATAATGACTTGGCTACATCGCTACGTAACTGAACCTCAGCTATTTGCCTGTCCGTTAAATTTGCTCCGTCAAAAGAGGTTATAAATTTCACGAACAAAGTCAGTCTACCTTTGATTGAACCACGTTTTTTATTATATTCACGCATAATACTGTCATTTAAATCTGTACCTAGAGATGGCTTAGGAGATTTACTGCGATTTGACACGTTATCAAGACTCATTTTGGAAAGTTATAAAGATGGGGGTACTCACGGTTTATCCTGAAACACCACGCGTTCTGACTGCGGAAGAGAAACAGTTTTAATACAAATTGAAATAGGACAAGGAGGTAAATTGGAACGATTGGCCAGACCCTTCTCCGTAGATCCCACGTTGCGCCACGCGATGATCCGGCTCTGAAGGTCCAATGTTTTTTATGTGATTTCCTATAGGTTTCAGATCTGGCTGTGCTATCTAGCTTAAAGAAAATACTGGTTGTTCTATAATGATATTTTAATGAAATAAATCAATAGAATGCAGTATACAGTAATAAAGTAATATTGAAATGCGAGATGGTTTTGAATGCGTATGGAATGAACGATGAATGTCGATGCGCTGCCTTTTATAGAAGTGAGAAGCTCCCTCTGGTGTGGATCTTCAGAACTAGGTGCGTTTGCTATTGGTTTGCGGCAGGCGCAAACAACGATGTTTTCCTTCACCATTGTAGACCACTGCGATTATGTATATTTTTCACAGTGTAGGAAAACATCATCAGAAAAAAAGCAGTAGACAACTTCACACTTATTAACAACCCTCAACTAGTAGACCATATCCATGTGATAGACAGGTTTTATATAGGTACCTACATTAAGACATGTCTGCTTGTTCCTTAGGCATACAGCCAAGCCCTACAGGCTACAAACAAGAGCGGATCCAGCTTTGGTGCCAGGGGGGGGTCACATAGTCGTGGTAAAGTCGCAAAAAGTTATAATCGTTATTTATATAACTTTAATTAGTTGTCCACCTAGGTCCTGGACCCAGCCATGGGGGGGGGTCATGACCCCCATGACCCCCCTGACTGGATCCGCCCTTGGCTACAAAGGCTTATTACAGTGATGAGAAAAATGAACATAGGTAATATTACACATTATGTTAACTTTGGTATTAAAAACGCGCAGATGACGCGAAGCACGAATGCTGTCAAACTAATTAGAATAGTATTAGACTGTAAATTAAGTTTATATTACATTGTTTCCTGCTTTATAATTATTTTTACATTTTTATAAAAATGTTGGAAGTTTGGTCCAGTAATAGTCGATAAACCAGTAAGTAGGTGGCTACAACCTGCTTATTGTAACGAATGCACTATGCACTAAGCTTATCATTGAAAACATTATTACAATTTTACAACATTTGTAAAACATTGTTTGCTTAGAACGCTCACTAAGTGATGAGCTCATTTCATTTGGGAAATTCTTAGGTACTTCATGAGCAATTGTTTAGATGAACTTTATTTTCATTGGATATAAATTTTATATTTATATTTTTTTTTTATTTTTTCCGCCGTGGAACAAATTTGTGTATGATCTGCAGAAATTTGTTCTATCGGTCTGGGTGTTTTCTATGTATAATAAAAAAATATCTATCTATGTATATTATGTATTAAATATATCAGCTATCTAGTACCCATAACACAAGCTTTGAGTAGCTTACTTTGGGGCTAGATGATGCTGTGTGGATTGTCCAGCATTATTTATTATTTATTATTTATTTATTGGTATAAAATATAAAATTGAACAACTTAACAGCTTTCATGCGATCTCTGTACTAAATAGGTAGCTCAAATAGGAATAAAAGTTGAGTAGACTCTTAAGATATCCTCAAAGATAAGTAACTAGAAATTTGAGGAGATATCTACCAAGCCTGGGGATTACAGTTGTGATAATAATAAGTTGAAGTAGAAAGAATCGGAGAATGAAAAAAACTCACCCTCAAACTAGTTGGTACAAAATATCCTTTGTTTCTAGGTAACAAAAATCCTTGGTACTCTGGCAAGTTATTTTGTGATCGTAGCGCTTGCGAGATACTGTATTCAGACAGGTTTCTGTCGCTGAGTGTTTTTATGAGATATAGCAGTACAACTATTATTGTGAGCATCAGTAGATTGCGGAGTCGGAGCAGTCGGGATATATGGCGCCTCATGGTGTGAATGGGAATAAACCTGCAAATAAAGGCACTGATGAATTTATTTTCAAAATTTGAAGGTAGTTACAGTACTTATCTATTACTGTTTCACATGTAAGTATGTAACCTAATTTATTTAGTGTGTAAACTGACTTGACTGGCCTCACAGCTCAGTTGGAAGTAGCTATGCTTTCTGTGCTGTAGGTTGTGGGTTCAATCCCCACCCAGAACAATTTGTGTAATGAATGGGGATGTTTGTTCTGTGTCTCGATGATGTGTATTCTATGTATGCATTTACAAAAAAAAGTATATTAATCTATCAGCTATCTGCTTTGCTTAGTATAGGGGTATAAGGTGTAGTCTGAATTGTCCACTAATACCTATTTATTTATAACTGTAATTATGATAGACCTATATTTATTTATTTATTTATATATAAAGAACACCAATATTAATGCAGCAACTGCTCTTGACTAAATAGAAAGTCCTAACGCCAAATCAGATGATAATTTATTTGAATTTTTATAATTTATGTAGGTACACATAATTATTTTGTAGTTTTACATTCAACTTTTTATAAGTCTAATTTTTAGCTGCCTGTAATTGGAACACATTCCATAGTAAATACAATAGTTTTGTGCTGTTGTTAATTTTTGCTGTGTGCTGTTGGCATTGCCTAACAAATAAATAAAATAAGTTATTGTTATTTTTTTAAATATGACTTACTTTCTCTTCATGGCAAAAACTTAGATTACGATAGAGAAAACTTGATTGCTTCGTACGTAGATTAGATTCTGATATTACTGTGTCTGTGCGACGGCAGTCGGTTTGATATTGTTTAATAAGGGCGCAGCGATCGTAAAGTTACAGCAAAGAACAAATAAGTACACAAAAGAATAAATAAACACACCTGTAGCTTAGTATTTGCAATGTTGATACGAGTACCCATAAATAATAGAAAAACAAACAATAAATACCTACGACATACTTTACAGGTCGAAAAATAATAACGCAGAGAAAACCTGCGGTTTATTTACAAACCTTTGTACGTAAAACAGTGTGTTATTATGATAGGTAATTTATTAGTCACAATACATAGAATACAGGTTATTTCTCGGTTATTTACATAATACTCTAAGAAAACTTGAAAAACAAAACTGTAATTATGATAAGTATAATAAATCGGTAAGGAACACGGTCGAACTCGGGCGGATCGACCGACCGACCAACACACCAGCACAAACGAACGAGCTAGGTACCTACTACAAAAACAACAAGCGAAAGCGAGCGAGCGAGCATGCGACACTGCTGAACTGCTGTCTGTCTGTCAGTGTCAAATATATATCTAGATTTTTTAAGTTGTCAACATCACAGTTTTGTAATCAAATTGTCAAGTCAATTTTAAATAAAAGATGGCCAATTTTTCCAAACTCTCGGGAAATTTTCAGATGATTACACTGTACCTACCAATCAATATTTTTTACACTCACTTCACTTTACTTCTTTATTTTGACATTTTTTTCTTTTTCTTCTTCTTCAATTATGGCATCTTACTCAACAAGAACAATTTTGCCAGTGTCAAGTGTATTTTTATTTAAGTATTGTCAACGTCACAGAATCATAGTCAAATTGTCAAGACAATTTTAAACAAAAGATGGCTGTTTTGTTAAAAATTCTCGGGATTTCCTCCGATGGATTTACATCTTTACTCTGACGATTTTACACTTTTACACATAAATCTTACAGCACGACTATCGATGGACACTGTCATAATCAAAAGTAATTTTTGTCACTGTTACCACAGAGCTTTCTACTAGTACCAAAAAGTTATGAACGCGCCCGAACGAAAATTCTCGATAACGATCGCTGTCTTGACAACTGTTTGTTTTTGATTGGTTGAAAATTTTCAGGAAAATCAAAAATCATTCCAATTTTTTGGTTGAGGTTGTAGTTGAATTTATATTTAGGCCATTGCAAACCGAATCGTTATTTATTAGGACAAGGTGAAAACAAAGAGAAAGGTAAGCTTTTTTACTCTTGCAAGTCGCAACAAAGAATTTAATATCTCCCTTGTCGCCCCTCTGCAATAAGGATATCCGCTATCCGGTCACCGCAGCCCTTCAATACAAGAACGGAACCCGAATTTCCAATCCATTTACTACTTTACTGCCCACTTCTGTTGCCTCTTTAGATAATTTAATTAGCGTAAAGTAGTGTTGAAGCGTGGAGGTAAGCACAGGTTATTGTATTGCCTATTCTTCTGGTGCTAGGAGCCAGTCAACTTATACGCTAAACACTGATTGTATGTCTTTCAGATGGCTCCATTCAGGAGTAAAGTTCTCTTCGGATGTATGTTAGTGCTAGTGAGTGCCGCCGTGCTGGTGAAAACTGAAGAAGATGATGAAGCTACAGTTGAGGTTAGTAGGTACACTTACCCAAATGCTTTTGACTGATAAAAAATATTGACCTACATTTCACTGCCTTATCAAGATTTTATTTACTTTACATAATCACAAATTCAATCATGTCATTCACCTAAGAATAATTGAGATAGAACTATGAATAAAATAATAATGCCTAACCTATGTATGCCAATTTATATCATACAACTATTTGACTTTAACATGATAGTCTAATGCTCCATACTCACATACAGTTTTGCTCGATCGAGCTATCATGTCGAGCCTACATTTGATGCGGTTTACTACTAGATGCGAGCCTTCGAGCCGCGAGTTTTGTGGTCCACACATTAATTTTTACTCATTTTTGAGTAAAACTATTGAGTAATACCGTATGTGAGTACGAAGCTTAAGAGACATGTGATGTTACAATGATTGTATTCACAATCGTAAATGTCAAAATCACAAAATGTCTCTTACATTGGAAGTTATTGACAGTTATATTATTAACAGATTGAACAGGAAGTTGATGACTACACTAGTCCAGCAGTTCCTCAGAAAGTGTTCTTCACGGAACATTTTGATGACCCGAAATCCTTCACGAAGAGATGGGTGAAATCCGAAGCTAAGAAGCAGGGTGTTGATGAAGATATTGCCAAATATGATGGCAAGTGGGAGGTAAGAATTATTAACCTTTTTTATAGCATTTTTTATAGTCACTTTACCTATGCGCCTTTTGTATAACATAAATGCATTGAAAAAATCCCTTTTACTTCATAGTAAATGATCAATATCAGGTTATCACTTAGCAATTAAATTAAAGAAAAATTTACGTCCTTTTCAAATAAGATAATGAGTTCAAAGTCTTACTAAAAATAACACCACATTTGTGTCTAGATCAGTTTAATGTGCCCATGAGATACGGTATCGTAAAAGAGTCTTCAAATAAACCTTTTTTCAGCTCAAGACCCCGACACGGAAAATCTTCAAAGATGATCTTGGCTTAGTGCTGACCACGGAGGCTAAGCATGCTGCCATCTCAGCTCTGCTGGATAAGCCATTCGAGTTTAAAGACAAACCATTTGTAGTCCAATATGAAGTCACTATGCAGGTAAATAAAACACTATTGAAATACCTATATACAACTCATAAGTAACATATTATGACCTCACAACTCAGTTGGTAGTAGCTCATCCTTTTGCGCAGTAGGTTATGGGTTTGATCCCACAACAAAACATTTGTGTGATTTAATGAATGTTCTTGTTTGTTCTGTGTCTGACTGTGTATGTATTCCAATGGGAAGCCTAAAACATAAACCCTAGGGAGCTGAAATTTAAAAGGTGCCCTGCTAGGTTTAAAGGAACTCTAAGAAAGGAATTGCTCAAATTCAACCTTTACATAGTTGAGGGAGAGGTTGAACATTACACATGAAAAATTCATGTTAATTTCTTTAGTAGTATCATACGTAATAACAACTACTGTGCAAAATGTAAGCATTGCCAAATATCATGTTTGGACATGCTTCTGACTACCTTATTTAGATATACTCAAAGTAACTAAGGATCTGAGAAGATATCTACTAAGCCTGGGGATTACAGTTGTGGTCTTGTTTTTGTTTAAAACATGTGAAGGAAACTGCAAGGAGTTCGATTTGATTTTTGCATAAAGTTTTGTTTTAAAAGTCTAAATATAGGTACAAGGTTTATCACTTGTTATATTTTCAATTGTAACACCATTGATTACTCATAATCCATATTGCAAGGTACTCCGTAACAAATAGGTTCTGCCACACTAATTGGCTTATCAGAATGTGTGACCGCTTTTATTTCTGTACTGTACGAAGAAAGCGTCACTATTACATCACTTGAAAATTGGATTCTATTTATACATAATCCAATTATCATGTCTAGGCTTATTTTCTTCGTGACATAATGAATATTTGAAAATGTAAATCAGATTACAAGTTGCTAACCAACTTACAGGGAATTTGAAATATTGATATCTGTTGTATTGTTTTGGCCTACTTCTTTTTGTAGGGATTATAAAAGGTTAACGGCTAGTTTTCCCATGCCCTGTTAATTAAACTAACAGCTTGTTAGCATGTTAATGGCTTGTTAAAGTTCTTTTGTGTTCCATCATGCCCTGCTAAAGGATTATCGCCGTAAAATTAAATGTCGTAAAAGAGATATCTTACATTCTTGTTAATTTCGATGCCCGATCAGATAATGCTTTGTTATGTACTTTTTAACTTACGCGATCTGAACACATTATTATTAGTATTAGACATTATTAGAGTATTTTGATGTTATACGAAAACTTGATGTAGTTTCGTTTCCATTTACCTGCAGCGTCCATAGCCGAAACAAAATTTAAAATATCTTTATTCCATAAAATCAATAATATTTCGACGGAAGGCGAGGTCGTGATAGGCCACGCAAGTGTTGAAAGATATTCTCAATACCTTCGAGAGAGGTAGAAATCTCAAAGTTGGATAAAAACATCTTGCAAACAAAGGCACAGGAGTGCCACTAGTCAGCATTATGGCTCATAATGTTGAATAGTGAAGATGCATCGTTTTGGCTGTTGCCCAGAAAACATTTTGGAAATGCTTTTCATCAGTTTGTTATAAACAGCATGACGTCACTTTATCACTTGGCATCTATGCAATGCTAGTCATCAGTGAAAAGGCATGTTTACTTCATGATGAACTTGAATTCAGACGTTTCAAATCAAGATCTATTATTATAAACTACTATTTTAAAGATGTATGTTTAGTTTTTAAGCTGAAAGAACTTTATTCTTAAAAAGACTATTGTTGTATTCACAAACAATGAAAGAAAATATCATGAGAAATTCAGAATGTCGTGAAAGCTAAAAGTTCCAAGACATTGTCATTCAGCACACTGGTCCAAAAGAATATTACCTATATTGACAATTCACACAACGCCATCTAGCCCCAAACTAAGCAAAGCTTGTACTACGGGAACCAGATTGCTCATAGATTAATATACTTTTTTTGTAAATACATACATACAATAGATACTAACACCCAAAAACAAAACAAACATCTGCATTCATCACACAAATGTTAAACCCTGGTGGGGATCGAACCCAGAACCTACAGCACAGAAGGCAGAGCTACTACCAACTGAGCTGTGAGGCCAGTCAACGACACGACTAAAATACAAACTTATTTCCAGGAAGGACAGAACTGTGGTGGTGCTTATATTAAGCTACTCTCTCGCGGTACCAACACCAAGGCTGACCTGCGTCAGTTCCATGACCAGACACCTTACACCATCATGTTCGGACCGGACAAGTGCGGGAACGACAACAAACTGCACTTTATCTTCAGGCATAAGAATCCCAAGAACGGCACTATTGAGGAGAAACATAGCAAGAAGCCCACGTGAGTTTTTCTTCATGATTTTAATCTGACTGCGAAGTGAAGGAGGGTAATGTGTTTGGGGTGTATGTTTGTATACGGCTTGTAACCCAAACGGCTGGACAGATTTTTTAGACAAGTTAACAAAATTAAACATTTTAAAAACCCCCGGCACAAATTTTGCCCGCCATTTGTGGCGGCCATCTTGGATTTGAAATTAGTCATAGTGTGTAGTATTTAACTATTCAAGCCCTTTTATTTGATACCTATATTGAGGGAGTTGTGAAAAAAAAAGTTATTCGCCATTTTGTGGCCATCTTGGATTTAAACAGCCAAATTGATAACCTTTTTTGAAGTTTGTTAAAGTTTAAGTAGTTTATTTATCTAAACAATAATAATAATTTCGTCATCTTAATCGTCATCATAATGATGTTTGTATTCTCCTCCGTAGAGAAATTTTCTTTTTGGCTATCTACTTTATGCAAGACTAGCTTCCTCTCGCGGCTGTGTTCGCGAGGTACCTATATAAAATATAGCCTCTGTTACTCAGGAATAATGTAGCATTCTAACGGTGAGAGAATTTTTGAAATCGGACCAGTAGGTTTTGAGTTTATTCGTTACAAACAAAAATACTAAACTCTCCTCTTTATAATATTAGTATAGACGAGCTTAATAAAATTGTTCCTTTATGGCCTATCTTATACCTTTAAACAAGCAATTCTTGTATAAATATGTATATACACTTACATATACAGTCGTGGTCAACTAATTAGGGACACTCTTTGGTTAAACCGAATTGTGAATTTATTTTTTATTTTCCAACGAGTCTAAACCATATTCCATATCTCTTACATGTAAGTATAATTAGTCATTTATGTGCCCGATTATACAAACAATAACAACTTCTTAAACATTAAACCTCTTTACAGTATAGCTGATAGATTATCGTAGTGCTATTTGTTCAAATAATGCTGGCTGGCCATTTAATTAGGGACACTGAGATATTGCGTTCTATTTTCAAAATTTGAATCTCAATACTTTTTTACTTCTTCTCTTATTGTTTCGTGGTAGTTTTGGCGGCAATCCCGATATTTATTTTAAGTTTTGAAAAATATTTTGAAGAAAAATGGGTAAAAATAAAAGTTGCGATCCAACACTACGAAAAATTATCATGAAGTTTGTTGTCGAGCATGGTTGGCCATACCGAAGGATAGCAGAACATTTAAATTGTTCAAAAACTATGGTATACAATGCAGTGCAACATGTCAGACGCAATAACACAGATTTAAATGTGCCCAGAACAAAAAGATCGAGAAAAACAACTCCGCAAGAAGATAGAATGATAGCCAGGTTAGCTAAGAAAGATCCGTTTCTAGGCTCTATTTTAATTAAACACGAAGTGTTTGGGACAGACGAAAGAGCTGGTGTCTCAGCTAGGACCGTTCGACGACGTCTGGTAGAAGCAGGGTTGTTCGGAAGAGTGGCTCGCAAAGTACCGTTGTTGAAGAAAGAACATAGAAATGCTCGTTTGGCGTTTGCACGTAAATATGGACATTGGACCTACGCCCAATGGCAACATGTATTATTCTCTGACGAGACCAAGGTTAATTTGATTTCTTCAGATGGAAGGCAATACGTACGGCGTCCAGTAAAAGCGGAAATGAATCCAAGATTCACAAAAAAGCAGGTGAAACATGGCGGTGGAAACATTAAAATGTGGGGTTCATTTTCTGGACGTGGAGTGGGACCTGTGAGGAAAGTTCAGGGTAACTTAGACCAACATCAATACAAGGCAATATTGGAGGAAACGATGCTTCCTTATGCTGAGGAGCATCTCCCTATTATATGGACGTTTCAGCATGATAACGACCCAAAACATACCGCCCGTTCAGTCAAGTCGTTTCTTACCAGTCAGTCAGTATCGGTGCTAGATTGGCCAGCAAATAGCCCGGACCTTAACCCAATCGAGCACCTTTGGCACGAAATCAAGAAAAAAGTAGCCACTTATCGTACCACAACTTTAGATGAACTTAATGAAGCTTTTTGTGAGGCATGGGCAAACATTCCTGTCGAAACATGCCAGAAACTGATAATGTCTATGCCACATCGGTGTCAAGCGGTAATTACTAACAAAGGTTTTGCTACTGGGTACTGATTTTACACGTAATAAAATGGAGCTGTTAAAGATATTATAATACTGCAGATTATTAGTTTTGTTTAACTCTATTTTTCATTATAGTTTACTGTCCTTAATTAAATGTCCAGCTACAGAATTATACCTTAAAATTGAATACATGTTCAACCTTTGATATTAAATACTTTTTTCTATTTATTTATTCTTTTATTTACAGCCATTTAAAGCATAATAATCGGACCAAATTATGCAAATAATAGTTACTGAGAAATCAATAGGGTTTTATATTTGTATGTACATAACCGGTTATTGTTCTTCACTATCTTGCATGTCCCTAATTAGTTGACCACGACTGTATATAAGTATATAGTAGTAGAGCGCTGGTGGTATAGCGGTAGCACCCCTGCCTCACGATCCGATGGTCGTGGGTTCAAACCTGGTCGTGCACCAATGAGTTTTTCCATTCGAATAATTTATGTGCACAATGCCAGTGCTCTTCAACGGTGAAGGAAAACATCGTGAGGAAACCGGCATACCCTAGAACCAAAAATTCGAAGGTATGTGTCATAGGTTAGTATTCTTATAAGCGGCGATGGGCTTGCAACCTGTCACGTACGGAACACTAACTACTGTGCAAAATGTGGGCATGTACCAAATGTCATGTTTGGACTTGCCTCTGACTACCCCCTTTAGATATCCTCAAAGATCTAAGACATCATTTTTATCAGATATATACATATACAGTCGTGGTCAACTAATTAGGGACATGCAAGATAGTGAAGAACAATAACCGGTTATGTACATACAAATATAAAACCCTATTGATTTCTCAGTAACTATTATTTGCATAATTTGGTCCGATTATTATGCTTTAAATGGCTGTAAATAAAAGAATAAATAAATAGAAAAAAGTATTTAATATCAAAGGTTGAACATGTATTCAATTTTAAGGTATAATTCTGTAGCTGGACATTTAATTAAGGACAGTAAACTATAATGAAAAATAGAGTTAAACAAAACTAATAATCTGCAGTATTATAATATCTTTAACAGCTCCATTTTATTACGTGTAAAATCAGTACCCAGTAGCAAAACCTTTGTTAGTAATTACCGCTTGACACCGATGTGGCATAGACATTATCAGTTTCTGGCATGTTTCGACAGGAATGTTTGCCCATGCCTCACAAAAAGCTTCATTAAGTTCATCTAAAGTTGTGGTACGATAAGTGGCTACTTTTTTCTTGATTTCGTGCCAAAGGTGCTCGATTGGGTTAAGGTCCGGGCTATTTGCTGGCCAATCTAGCACCGATACTGACTGACTGGTAAGAAACGACTTGACTGAACGGGCGGTATGTTTTGGGTCGTTATCATGCTGAAACGTCCATATAATAGGGAGATGCTCCTCAGCATAAGGAAGCATCGTTTCCTCCAATATTGCCTTGTATTGATGTTGGTCTAAGTTACCCTGAACTTTCCTCACAGGTCCCACTCCACGTCCAGAAAATGAACCCCACATTTTAATGTTTCCACCGCCATGTTTCACCTGCTTTTTTGTGAATCTTGGATTCATTTCCGCTTTTACTGGACGCCGTACGTATTGCCTTCCATCTGAAGAAATCAAATTAACCTTGGTCTCGTCAGAGAATAATACATGTTGCCATTGGGCGTAGGTCCAATGTCCATATTTACGTGCAAACGCCAAACGAGCATTTCTATGTTCTTTCTTCAACAACGGTACTTTGCGAGCCACTCTTCCGAACAACCCTGCTTCTACCAGACGTCGTCGAACGGTCCTAGCTGAGACACCAGCTCTTTCGTCTGTCCCAAACACTTCGTGTTTAATTAAAATAGAGCCTAGAAACGGATCTTTCTTAGCTAACCTGGCTATCATTCTATCTTCTTGCGGAGTTGTTTTTCTCGATCTTTTTGTTCTGGGCACATTTAAATCTGTGTTATTGCGTCTGACATGTTGCACTGCATTGTATACCATAGTTTTTGAACAATTTAAATGTTCTGCTATCCTTCGGTATGGCCAACCATGCTCGACAACAAACTTCATGATAATTTTTCGTAGTGTTGGATCGCAACTTTTATTTTTACCCATTTTTCTTCAAAATATTTTTCAAAACTTAAAATAAATATCGGGATTGCCGCCAAAACTACCACGAAACAATAAGAGAAGAAGTAAAAAAGTATTGAGATTCAAATTTTGAAAATAGAACGCAATATCTCAGTGTCCCTAATTAAATGGCCAGCCAGCATTATTTGAACAAATAGCACTACGATAATCTATCAGCTATACTGTAAAGAGGTTTAATGTTTAAGAAGTTGTTATTGTTTGTATAATCGGGCACATAAATGACTAATTATACTTACATGTAAGAGATATGGAATATGGTTTAGACTCGTTGGAAAATAAAAAATAAATTCACAATTCGGTTTAACCAAAGAGTGTCCCTAATTAGTTGACCACGACTGTATATATATATATATAATCTGAATCTCGGAAACGGCTCCAACGATTTTCATTAAATTTAGTATGCAGGGTGTTTCGGGGGCAATAAGTCGATCTAGCTAGGTTTCATTTTTAGAACACGTCGTTTTACAAAAAAAAAAGAGCAAAGCTCGGTCAACCAGGTACTGTTTTAAATAATATACGCTATTTATTTCCCTCAGTCAACGTCTGGATGAGATCTACAAAGATAAGCA
This sequence comes from Cosmorhoe ocellata, assembly GCA_963675405.1. Taxonomy (NCBI): domain Eukaryota; kingdom Metazoa; phylum Arthropoda; class Insecta; order Lepidoptera; family Geometridae; genus Cosmorhoe; species Cosmorhoe ocellata. The sequence continues at coordinate 10,634,624 of OY776249.1, read as the reverse complement.
GCCCCATCTGTACACTCTCATCATCCGACCGGACAACACATTCACTGTGTTAGTAGACAACAAGGAAGTGAACTCCGGATCTCTGCTGGAAGACTTCACTCCCCCCGTCAACCCCCCGGAGGAGATCGATGACCCCAACGATAAGAAACCAGAAGACTGGGATGAGAGGGAAAAGGTTAGTTCAGCTCTTGCTTAGCAGTCATTATTAAAAAAAGAATATGATTGTAATCCCCAGGCTCGGTAGATATCTTCCTCAGATCTTTAGTTGCATAATTTTTTTAATGAGTCTAAAAACTCCTTTTTGTTCATTGTATGCTATATGCGCGTGTTCTGAAGGTTTTGATAGATGACGAAATTTTATTACGTTTCCTTTCAATCCATACACTTACCTGCAGCGCCTCTAGCGGACACTTACGGCAATGCTTGAGGCTTAATTGAGGAAAAATGATCATGACTGTAATCCCCAGGCTCGGTAGATATCTTCCTCAGATCTTAGTTACTTAGATCTTTGAGGATATCTAGAGGGTAGTCAGAAGCACGTCCAAACATGACATTTGGTACATGCCCACATTTTGCACAGTAGATAGTATTCCGTACGTGACAGGTTGCAAGCCCATCGCCGCTTATAACAATAATAACCTATGACACACACCTTCGAATTTTTGGTTCTAGGGCATACCGGTTTCCTCACGATGTTTTCCTTCACCGTTTAAGAGCATTGACATTGCGCACATAATTTTTTCGAATGGAAAAACTCATTGATGCACGACCAGGTTTGAACCCACGACCTTCGGAACGTGAGGGGTGCTACCACTACACCACCAGCACTCTTATTATCCATTATATTAATGAGTCTAAAAAAACCGTTTAAGAGCACTGGCATTGCGCACAGTTTTTTCGAATGGAAAAACTCATTGATGCACGACCAGGTTTGAACCCACGACCTTCTCCTTCGGGGTGCTACTATACACCACCTTATGAAAATGACGCAAAGAATTTTACAAATGGCGTATTTTTGTCACAGATTGTGGACCCGACCGCGCGCAAGCCAGAAGACTGGGACGAGGACGCACCAGCTCAGATCGTAGACCCGAACGCGGTCAAACCCGCCGGCTGGCTCGATGACGAACCCGAGAATATACCTGGTGAATACAGCCAGCGGATCTAGACTACTCACTACACACACTCAATTCCGTCTTTACCATAAGGGCACACGGGGCCCGTGCCCAGGACCCCCCATCTTCAGGGGGCCCCCGAATGATCGTCAATTTCTCTTAAATTTATTCTCAAAACATTATTGTTAGCAGAGTAGGTGCCTAACAGCGCCACCGCCAAAAAAGCAGCGGCATATTAAGTAATATAATTTGATTACCCGTAATAAATACAAGATCATAATAGAAAAATGTTAGTATAATTAGCTAACTTTACTGTCCAAAGGGCCCTAAATTCTTGTGTGCCCAAGGGCCCCAGCAAAGTTTAAGACGGCCTTGCAAACACTTTCGAATTTTTAGTTTTAGGTATCCGGCATACCTAAAACTAATAGATTAGAGATACCACCAAAAGACTAAGACCACGTACACATTAGGCGCTTGGCGTTGCGTTAGGCGCGCGTTTGTAGCGCACATACAGCGCGCTTAGCACGGCGTTTGATCAGAAACGCGCGCTTGCATGTACACCTAGATAAAAACTACAGGTTCTCAAAACGCGCGTTACCAAAGCGCGCGCTTCAAAACACCTAATGTGTACTAGCTCTAAAGAGACATCTAAACCAGCGGGTGGCCCTTGAATGTTTTTTATATAAGTTAAATATCAAGATAAATGCATGAACGAACCACGATCGACCGTATAGTGTGGACCCAAACTTAAAACGCGCTTCGCTCTGCCCGCAAACGAACAAATGAGCGAAGCGCGAGTTCATTACAATTTTTGGCAGCACTTATAATTTTTGCGAACAAACTTTTTCAATTGTCAATTATAGAAAAAATAAATATGCTTCTTGTCTCGGAGATGGGCGTTTGAGAGCCATATTTTGAGCTTCTAGGGTTAATATCACAAGTGCAGCCCGGCCCGCCTTTAGTTTATTTTGCCACCTTGCGGCCCTTGTCTGCCAAAAGGTTGCCGACCCCTGATCTAAACGGATCAAAAAAGCTAGCAAATACCTAAGGAGTTGCGCCCCAAAAGTGGAGCACAAGCCACAAACTACAACAGCTTGACATGATCCGCTTACAGTCACGAGACTGATTGCAGGGGCCTTACCACGAAGTCTTCCAGATCGATTCCATTATAGAAACGTCACTACTTCCATACAATTTGCATAGGTCATGGTACGAAATAACAATGTAATACTAATTCGGTAATGTATTAGGAATTTGTGGTAAGGCCTCTGATCAACACAGAAAAAAAAGGGTATGCCGGTTTCCTCGCGTTATTGGCATTTGCGCTGATAAATTACTTCGGAAGAAAAAACTAATTTTTGCACTACCAGATTTGAACCCCGATCTTCGGATCGTGAGGCAGGGCTGCTACAACTACACCACCAGTGCTCATTCGTCAGTAAAGTAATACTGTTGTGTTCAGACCCTGACGCCAAGAAGCCTGAAGACTGGGACGATGAGATGGACGGCTCGTGGGAGGCGCCGCTGATCGACAACCCGCTGTGCGCCACCGCGCCCGGCTGCGGACCCTGGGCACCACCCACCATCCCCAACCCCAACTACAAGGTATCCAACCTGGGGCCATACCCACTACAAGCTTCTACAAGCTCTTAGGCAATATTAAAGTAGTTTAACTTTGATATTTCGTATCGTGACCTATAAATATTGTATTGACGTAGTGTTTAGTGTTACTTCAAGTTTGAAATGTTATGTTGCTGAAACATGATGATTTGTAAGAGCTTGTGGTAAGCCTCTTGGGCGTCTGTACCACAATAAAACAAAAGAAACATGATCACGACTGTAATCCCCAGGCTCGGTAGATATCTCCTCACATCTCTAGTTATTTAGATATTTGAGGTTATCTTAAGACGGTAGTCAGAGGCACGTCCAAAATTTATATTTGCACATGTCCACATTTTGCATAGTGATTAGTATTCCGTACGTGACAGGTTGCAAGCCCATCGCTGCTTATAAGATAACTAACACACAGCTTCGAATTTTTGGTTCTAGAGTATGCCGGTTTCCTCACAATGCTTTCTTTCACCGTTTGAGAGCACTGCATACATATTTCGAACAGAAAAATCTATTGGTGCACAACTAGATTCGAACCCACGACCTAAGGATCGGAAGGCTACTTCCACTAAACCAGTGCTCTCCTAGACTGTCAAGTCCACGAAAGAAGCCTCTGAGATGTACTGTTATCTATTGTTGTTATCTATCTGCCTTCTGCGCTGTAGGTTGTGGGTTCGATCCCCACCCAGGACTGACATTTGTGTGATGAACGCAGATGTTTGTTCTATGTCTGGGTGTTATTATGTATTCTATGTACTTATGTATTTACTAAAAACAAGTTTACAATTAATCTATCAGCTATCTGGTTCCTATAATACAAGCTTTGCTTAGTTTAGGGCTATTATGGCGTTGTGTGAATTGTCCACCAATATTTATTTTTTATTATTTATTTATTCACCACCCTGGTTCGTAAGAACTAATGACAGCTGTAAGTGACGTATGTTGTCGGCAGGGCCCGTGGCGCGCGCCGCTGGTTTCGAACCCCAACTACCGCGGCAAGTGGACTCCGCGCCGCATCGCCAACCCCCACTACTTCAAGGACGACCAACCCTTCAGGATGACACCTATCGTAAGTCACAAAACACTTCTGTTTTATGGTATTACTAGCTACTATGTTATTTTATTACTGTTTTATGTTATACTAGCTTCCGTTCGCGACTTTGCTCGCGAGGTACCTACATAAAATATAGCCTATGTTACTCAAGGATAACGTAGCACTCTAACGGTGAAAGAATTTTTGAAATCGGACCAGTAGTTTTTGAGTTTATTCGTTACAAACAAAAATACAAAAATACAAAACATTCTTCTTTATAATATTACTTCTGCCGGGCGAATATAGCAGCCGCGACAAAATTATGTCGTGCATTTGTCTCATATTCGTACGAGAAAGAGCGAGACAAAATAGTAGACAAAATTTTGTCGTGGTGCTAATGTTAGTTCGGCAGAAGTAAAGAATAAAGATTTTATTTTGTAACACAAGAGCTTAACCTGACTGGCTGACTGATTCGTCACCGCCAAGCCGATACCCCCGAAGCTAGAATTTAGAAGGCTTCCTTTTATAACAAAACCACCCACTACGGCGGGATTTTTAGAAATTCCAACCTTAAGGTGGTGAAAACGGGTGAAAACGTTAGTATGAAATTATTGCGTGGAGCGATTTTCATGAAACTCTATGTACTGTCATTGCAAAATGAATGGACACGTGTATCAAGATTTTTCATTACATTAAACATTACAAAGAAATAAAGATATTTTTGCTACCCGTGTGGAGCCGGGGCGTGTTGCTAGTCTATACTTATAATATTATAAAGAGGAAAGTTTTGTATTTTTTTATTTTTGTATTTTTGTTTGTAACGAACAAACTCAAAAACTACTGGTCCGATTTCAAAAATTCTTTCACCGTTAGAATGCTACGTTATCCCTGAGTAACATAGGCTATATTTTATGTAGATACCTCGTGAGCAAAGCCGCGAACGGAAGCTAGTTATATATAAAATACAATGCAAAGTTTAGCTATAAGTTAATACATAAATAACTGTTTGTTTCAGCACGCGATCGGGTTAGAACTGTGGTCGATGTCACCGCGACTCCTGTTCGACAATCTTATCGTGACGGACGACGAGCTGATCGCCCAGCTGTGGGCCGCGCAGACCTTCAAGCTGAAGCGTGCCAAGATATCTAGAGACTCGGTAAGGGACATCTACTTAAAAAAAACTTGAGAGGTGTCAAGGGACACCCGGATGGAACGAAGTTCCTTTCCTTGCTTTCTATGAGAGAGAGAGAGACAGACAGAGAAACACGCGCACGCCGCACGGCTTACAACTATAGCAAAAAGTGTCGTTACAACTTTTCGTGAGAATTTTTTCCGTCTAGCCCCCTTTCACAACGCGCGATAAGGAACTTCGTTCCAAAAACGTGCACAGAGATCACTGGCGGTTTTATTAGCGGATATTGATCGCGTTCTAATTACCTATTTATTTCCCCGACTACCCGACTTTTTGAGTCTACCTGTGACAGCGTGCAAACTAGGGCATGTAAACCGATTAACCGATTAACCGAAAAACCGATTAATCGACTGATTTTACGTCGGTTTTTAATCGGTTTTTTCTTGGCAAAAAACCCGGTTTTTCGAGTTTTTTTTAATGAGTAATATATGACAAATTCATTTAAAACTACGCCTTTGCAGACTTTATTTAGATCGGCCATAACTTTCCACCTAATTACATACATACATACATATATAAAATCACGCCTGTTTCCCGACGGGGTAGGCAGAGATCACGGATCTCCACTTGTTACGATCCTGACACGCCTCTTTTGCTTCATTCACTCTCACTACATTCTTCATACATGCGCGTCGGTTTAGGGTACTCTCGACCTGGCCTTTCTCTAAAACGTCCCCAATGTGCTCGAGGTACGTACGCCAAGGTCTTCCTCTTCCAACTGTCCCATTCAAACTCGCCTTATTCACCTGTTTCGTCAATCTCCTTTCATCCATCCTTTCTACATGCCCAAACCATCTTAGCATACCCTTCTCAATTTTCATCACTACGTCTTCTTTCACTCCACAACATTCTTTTATCACACTATTCTTCACTCTATCATTCAAAGTTAAACCACACAATACTTCTTAAAGCTCTCATTTCCACTGCATTTATTCTACTTTGATGCTTCTTCTGCCATACCCAACTTTCACTTCCATACATTAATGTCGGCACTAACACTCCACCATGCACAGCCAGTCGTGCCTTTTTAGACACGATCCGACTGCTCATAAATGAGTGAAGTGCCCCATTCACACGATTTCCAGCATTCACTCTCCTTTCAATATCATCATTATGTTTCCCATCATTCTTAAACAGCGTACCCAAATATACCTACAAACTCTTTCACTTGTTCCACTCTTTCTCCTCTGATCATTATTTCACATTCTGTAATGCATTCATCTCTTTCAAAAACCATAACTTTCTTCTTACTTACATTTATTTTCATTCCTTTCCTGTCAAATGCTACATGCATGTTACCATCTCCTGTAACTCCTCTGCCGACGACGCAAGTATTACCTGATCGTCAGCATAGAGAAGACATTTGACGAGTAACTCATTCATTCTTAATCCACAATCACTTTCTTTCATATCTTGTAAGCAACTGTCCATGAATAGATTAAAAAGCCATGGTGACGCTACATATCCCTGTCTAACACCCTTTTCGATGTTAAACCATTCATTATATGACCCATGTATCCTAACGCAAGCCCCGGAACCCTCATAGAGAGATTTCAGAGCTCGCACCAGGTTGCTCTTTACCCCATACATCGACAGAGCCGACCACAGTTCATTCCTCATCACTCTGTCATAGGCCTTCTCCAGATCCACGAAAGCGCAATAGACCTTTAGACCTTTGGCCAAAAATTTCTCGGCTATGCATCGCAAGGAAAAGACTTGATCCGTACATCCCATATCCTTTCGAAATCCTGCTTGTGCATCCCATATCCTCTCATCAGTTTCTTTCATTCGATCAACACTTTCGCATACAGCTTACCGATGATGCTGAGTAGGCTAATGCCCCTGTAGTTTTCGCAGTCTTGCTGAATTATATTACAAGAAATGTTTTTAAAATTTGTGTCAGAGGTTTATTAAAATTTTAATTTAATTTAACTTGCTATGGTTTCATTTGAGTAAGAGAGAAAGAGTTTTTAATACTGCCGTATAAAGGAGTGAATTACATTACCTAGATAAGACTTTATCATGTTGTTCAATTTTTTTACTTTATTCGAGTAAGAGTGAGTTAAACATAATTACCTATATTAAAATATTTTAAAATTTAATTGGTACTTGCTTATTTAAATAATTACTTAGTTCATTTTTACTAAAATTTAAGGTTTTATTTTGTCCCAAGACACCTGTATTAAAAAACTGGAAAAATAACCGAATAACCGGTTTTTAACCGGTTATTGAAAAATAAAAATCGAAAACCCGGTTTTTTTAAACAACCCGGTTTTTACACGCCCTAGTGCAAACCCATCGAAACGTCGGGAAAATAAATAGGTAATTAGATCGCGATAAATACCCGTTTAATACTAATAATAATGTGTTCAGATCGCGTAAGTTTAAAAGTATATAGCACTGGCGGTGTAGTGGTAGCGCCCCTGAGATACGAAGGTCGTGGGTTCAAATCTGGGGCCTCACCACGAATTCATAATACATTACCGAATTAATATTACATTGTTATTTCGTACCATGACCTATGCAAATTGTATTGAAGTAGTGTTACTTAAAGCTTCAAATGTGACGTTTCTAAAACGGAATCGTTCTGGAAGACTTCGTGGTGAGGCCCCTGGTCGTGCATCTATGTGTTTGTCCATTCGAAAAATTTATGTGCGTAATGCCAGTGCTATTAAACGGTGAAAGAAAACATCGTGAGGAAACCGGCATACCCTAAAATCAAAAATTCGAAGGTGTGTGTCATAGGTTAGTATTCTTATAAGCAGCGATGGGCTTGCAACCTGACACGAACGGAATACTAACTATTGTGCAAAATGTGGGCATGTACCAAATGTCATGTTTGAACGTGCCTCGGACTATCCTCAAAGATCTAAGTAACTAAAGATCTGAGGAGATATCTACCGAGCCCGGGGATTACAGTCGTGATCATATCATGTTGAATTGTTAGAAATCATGGTGGGGTAAAGTCCTTCGCGCCACCAACTACAACCCCGGCTACTGGGCGATGTACGCGATATATTGCTCTATCCCCATCTGCGTGTACGTCGCCTTGCTCGTGCGGCGGGCTCGAGAGGTTTATGAACCATGCAGCTCGAGAATCTACTTGTATAATGCTCGTGATAAGCTATTGACTGGCATTACAGCTCAGTTGGTAGTAGCTCTGCCTTCTGCGCTGTACAGGGCTTGGAACCGGCTAATAATTTACCAAAAAAAACGGTATTAACCGGTATTTCGATTAAATTAGATTAACCGTTTAAAGCGAGCTTCGTTTGTCGTCGTAAAAGCGGGCGCGTCGCGGAGGTCACTAATATGGAAAAGAACGAAATCATTTCGTTCCAACCGGTTAATTAGCGAAACCCTTTTGCATTTATTGTTCTTGATTAACCGTTTTAATAGAGGTTATGGTAGAACGCAACCGAAAAGAAATGGTTGTAGATATTTAGAGCGATACCGATTTGTTTTTTTTTCCGGTTTCTAAGCCCTGGTGCTGTAGGTTGTGGGTCTGATCCCCACTCAGGATAAAAGTTTGTTTGACGAACACAGATGTTTGTTCTGTGTCTGGGTATTAAAAGTATGTAATTAATCTATCAGCTATCTGGTTCCTTTAGTACAAGTTTGGCTTAGTTTGGAGCTAGATGGCGTTGTATGAACTGTCCACCAATATTTACATATTTATTTAGGGTGCACTATTAGGCTACAAAAATATTTCAATCCTTCAAGAATTGTTTCCGAGATTCAGATATATATATGTAGATATATACAAGAATTGCTCGTTTAATGGCATAAGATTAGTGTATAAAAATATGTTGAATTAGTATATAGTGCAGTAGTGCTAGTGTGTGCAGTAGTAGCTATATTGTAGGAGTCGGTGTTCGAGCGCGCCTTGCAATTCGCCGGAGACAACCCCTGGATGTACGCTGTCGTTATATTCGGCACGTTCATCGTGGTAGGAGGCGGGGCCTACTTGTGTTGCGGCCCTAAATCTGTGAGTATCATCTACGAGGTGAGTTTTTGGTCAGTTTAAAGCCGGCGTCCAATTCTTTTATTACTTAACCGTATTTGTGTCGTTGGTTTAGTTATTGAATTTGATAAGTATTTCGTACGGAACTGAATAGTCGAAAAGATGACATATAATAAAATTGAGTCGTATCTGTACTTTTGATATTTTCAAATGAAAATTAGTGTTACCTAAAGAAGACTACTTAGCCCAAAACAACTAAAAACAATGTCTGTTTATCTGTGCGTTTGTGCACGCTAATCTCCGCAACGGCTTAACCAATTTGAATGCAGTATTCACTAATGTATTGAGATAAGTTTAGATTAAAACTTAGGCTTTGTTTCATCGAGATCGGTTGACAAATCAAAAAGATATGATAATTTTACTTACTTCCGCGCACGCTGGACGCTACGCGTAAAAGTATAAACGCATACAAAGTCGCGGGTAATAGCTAGTACTGTAATGAAACTACATACAAATCCTGTTCAAATTTCAATAGATAACTAGGTGCTGTTTTAAAAAAATGTTTTGCGCGGAAACCTAATTCTTTTTCGAAAATTAAAGTAGACTATGTTACACCTTATAACATCAGCTATAAGCCTGTGAAAGTCCCGTCAAAATTGGTCCAGCCGTTTCGGAGACTAGCCGGAACAAAGAGACAAGACAGACAATAATAAAATTGAATTTTTCGGTTCTAGGTACGGTGTATATTTACTTCTGTAAAACTCACTTGTGGATTTCACGTGCTTGTGCTACGATGAAATAAAACGTATCTATTTCTTCTTCTTCCTGCCCTTTTCCCATGCTATGTGGGATCGGCACAACACGTTTTCTCTATATACATATAATGTTACTAGCTTTCGCTCGCGGCTTTGCTCGCGAGGTACCTACCTAAAGTATAGCCTATGTTACTCAGGGATAATGTAGAATTCTAGTGGTAAAATAATTATTGAAATCGGTCCAGTACTTTTTGAGTTTATTCGTTACAAACAAAAATACACAACTTTCCTCTATATAAAATTAGTATAGAGTATAGATAATGGACATGATGGAAATTTATTCACCGTACCCTAATCTTCTAGCCGGATCCAGTCGGCGAGGCGAAGAAATCCGACGCAATAGCGGAGGACGACCCTCACGACTCCGAGCCGGAGTCCGACAGCCGCGCCAGCGACGTCGAGGACGTGCCCCAGGATAGCCCCAAGCCGCGCAGCAAGGCCGACCTCGAGGGACCCGCGCAGGAGACCCAGACTGAAAGCGATAGTGGCGAGGTCAGTAACCGTCACTCAGAAAAACTGGCGTAGGTTTTATAAGCAGCCAACTTATCCAACCGGCTACGCCAGTTTTTTCATGTAATTCATAGAAAAATGTTTGATGATCAGATACTATAGTTGACTGAAAAATTGGCGTAGTCGCCACGCAGGAGACGCAGACTGAAAGCGATAGTGGCGAGTTCAGTAACCGTCACTCAGAGAAACTAGCGTATCCGGTTAAGTTGGCTGCGCCAGTTTTTTTTTACATAAAAATTTGTGTTTCTGTCTCCGATGATCAGATACTTACTCTTAGGGCTACAGTTGACTCGCCGATCACTGAACTATAAATAAGGCAAGTTTAAGGGCTTGTTTTACCATGCTCTGTTAATTAAACTAACAATTTGTTAGTATTTTAACCGCCTGTTAAAGTTGTTTAGTGTTCCACCACAAAGGAACTTCCCTTACAGGCGATTGTCAGCCGTTAAATCATTCTTGTTAATTTTGATGCCGGATCAGGTAATACTTAGTTACCAAAAGTTTGATGAAATCGGACCTTAGACTTTTTTGAAAAAAGCAGTATACATGGTAAATTTATTTACTTAGGTCCACATAATCCCGGGTTCAGACTTTGGATTTTTTTATTGTAAAATCTGATAATATCCCAAAACTTTTAAAATTTAAATCTGAATTGTAATATAAATTATATCTTCATAGGCGGTGCCGGCGGTGGACTCGGAGGGCGCCGGCGACGGGCAGCGGAAGCGGAAAGCCCGCAAGGAGTGAGCGAGACGACACCACGTGCGAGCGGCGCAGGTATAGTCATAGTTATACGAGTGTCGAACCGAAGTGTAGAAGCAATTTATTTAGTAAAGCGTTTACACTGCAAGTCTAGGTGAGTTACTTGCTTCATGTAAATGCGAACGATTCATATTTTTTGACTGCAGTTATAATATTGTATTAGTTGTCCTCTTCTTATCAAAAATAAGTACAAAAATGTTTTCTAAAAAACGAATGCTAAGCTAAATTGAGCGCTGTTCAACACGGCCATTTAATATTCAATTTGTTGTGGTCAAAAAATGATTTCTTATTTAATAATTATCCATTTCTAAAATAACCAATATAATATATCTGTAAACTTGCATAATTAAGTATTATGATGCATTTCCCATGTTACTGAAATATCTGTATATTCGGTTTAATTATATACATTATTGTATTCACTAGTATTATATACATTATTATATTCATGAGGTAAAATTTTGCAAAATTAATATTTTAGGAAAGAGGCGTGATTATATGTATGTATGTATATTTTGCAAGAGTCACCAAAGATATTTTATTTCAATGACTATGAACAAACTATTTAAATTATTTCTTAGATCCTCTCGTGTTTTACTTATAGTTGTATATTCTTATCTATACAGGGTGTACCGGAAGTAGTAGTGTATTGTATATATGGAGATTTATGTATCTACCTACCTAATTCTTAGGAACTTTACGCCACATCCGTTCATTTTATTAGTCTGAATCACCCCACTTGACACACTGATTCCGAAACACCCTGTATAAGACTGGATAAAGCAAACTAAATAAAATTCAAAGTAATATACAGATAATATAAAACTTGTCTGAGATTAAAAAAGAGGGCATATTCTGTCTTAACCTGTGACATGCCGGAACGCGGATCCACGCGAGACATAATAGATTTTATATTGTGTCTGGAATCCCGGCATCCCAGAGGTTAAATGTTAGTTTGAAACTATTGTAAACTTAATATAATAACAGACAACATTCTATAAACATGTTTATACACGGCGTGGCCATGTGAGTTAGATTTGGCTGGAGTATTACACCTCGTTTATATCTAAAAACATGTTAGATACAATACATGTATAAACAAAACTTGAGTTTTGATTCAAACAAGAAATTTTGCAACAGTATTTTTTGCAAATTTTGTATACAACTATTCTAATAAATATTCTAGTTGTATACAAGTGTTTGACATGTTTTATACTCAGATATAAACGTGGTGTCTGGTTTACCATAGTTTTGTTCAAAGCATCTCATATTAATGACTGATTTGTAGCATTTGATTATTTGAATATTATGGTGGGTTAAACAGTTAAAAGCCTATAAGCCTATGAGCTGGAGTCTCACCACGAATTCATAATACGTTACCGAATTAATATTACATTGTTATTTCGTACCATGACCTTTGCAAATTGTATTGAAGTAGTGACGTTTCTATAATGGAATCGTTCTGGAAGACTTCGTGGTAAGGCCCCTGTATGAACGAAAATAACGGCTTTCATGAAAGGAATATATTCTTAATTTTTAATTACTGTATAATTGTTAATGCATCTGAAAGATTTTGTTTACTTACTACGAATATTTATTTATAAGTGACTAGCGAACCCGACAGACGTTGTCCTATCTTAACTATGAATATAGTATTTTTTTTCTTTCATAACAACGTTTTCCTTACAATAACAAACACAACAAAAAAAGAATTATCGGAATTGGTCCAGCCTTTCACGCGTGATGCACCAAGGGAAATAGGGATTCATTTTTATATAAGATTGTAAGATAGTATTAATTTCCTTCTCATTATAATATTGCATTTTACCATTTTTCTATAAATTTAATAATATATAAACGCATGATAAATGCTGTAGATATTCTGTGTTCATAAGATATAGTAGTTAGGTATTACTCGGACCATACTTGTGTACTTAGCGTCACATAATATCGCATTTATATGCTTTGTGTACATAAGTACATAATATTTACACTTCGATTTACCGAGTAGGTATATAATTGTGGTATTTCAGTTGTTTCGCAGACTAGCTAAATATTCTTAAGTACGTACGATCTTATTTTGTTCATTATAAAGACTAAATTAGCGTCCATTTCGCTAAATTCACTTGTTATCGACACGCTTTATCTCGTTTTAGTAGCTGTGTCACTTGGTATTATACTATAATAATAATAATAATAATAACTTTATTTCAGGCAACATTAGTCTAAGTGTACAAGATGGAAAATACTTAAAAACTACGGCCCATATAAAATACATATATACCTTACAGTCTAACATACATATAATAAACTAATTATTGGGAGCTGGAAGTGGGGGGAGAGGGGTGTCACCAAGCCTTCCACGGAATCGCCGAAATATGACACCCTTCGGCCAGAAGTCCTCTTTCATATAGAGGGCGAGATTTGAAGTCGGCACTCGCACAACAAATGAATTGAAACTCACATTGTTATGCGAATGCAACTTCTCCACCCTCAATATGACGTTGGTCTTCACCTTCATGTACTCCACCAGGTCAGTAGGCTTGGTGGCGAAGTGCAGTCGGGACACGTATAGCAACGTCATAGGTAGAGCGGGACGCAGTAGATGGTTCGGTCCGGTCGGCGCGGTAATATATATCGGAATATATCGGAATACTAACTACTGTGCAAAATGTGGGCCTGTGCCAAATGTCATGTTTGGCCGTGCCTCCTCTTTAGATATCCTCATAGATCTAAGTCACTAGAGGTCTGTGGAGATATCTACCGAGCCTGGGGATTACAGTCGTAGTCATGTTAGTTTTGTTTTTTGTCAATTCTAAACAAAACAACAGAAAATAATGAAAAATCAATTCAATTAAGGAACAAAATTTAGTTCTGCTTTTTTAAAACTGTTATTTAAAATACTAGCAACACGCCCCGGCTTCACACGGGTAGCAAAAGTATCTCCACCTTTTATATAAAATATGTTTGTTACTCGGGGATAATGTAGCATTCTTATGATGAAAGAATTTTTAAAATCGGTCCAGTAGTTTTTGAGTTCATTTAATACAAACAAAAATACAAAACTTACCTCCTTATAAAATTGGTATAAATTACGCTAATTTAGTCTTTATGTTGAACAAAATAGTATTATTCGTATCTTAGAGTTTTATAAGATAATTTGGTAAACAATAGAATCACCACCAATGTTTTGTCACCATCAAAATTGTATAAGCAAGGTGTGGTTAGTTTAAAACGGCATGTGAATTATAGGTTCATTATTATTTCGATGTAATCTTGCGGTGGACGCCTTTTCCGTGTTTTGTAACGGTGTCATTGACCATTAAGTTGATCTAAACTTGTTATGCTAAGGTGTATTGAGTACAGTCACATGTGGATTAAAAAGCTGGTTTTAAAAAAAACTTGTTGCTTAAACGGTTTTTTTCCTTAAATGTAAAAATCTGAGCACTTTCCTTCAGACGGCATTCGTCGTCCTTTTAACACTCAAATTTCCAAACGATTTCTGAATTATTTTGACATTATTAAGTTTAAATTACTGAATTTTTGCAATTAAAATCATAATTATAAAGTATACTTACCCATTGTTTGCTGGGTAGTATTTTGTATTATTCGTAAATACCAGTGAAAACTAAATATTTGAAATAAAAAAAAGTGTTGCTTGTATTTTGAAACAAAGATTTTTAGTTTTCAACTTTTAAGTAAGTATTTCAGAGGGTAATCCTAAAAACTCTAGCCATCTTTATAAAATATGGTACGCCAGTTTGTGGATATCACGATAGATAGTCAGGTAACCTTTATGTCAATGATATAAGATACAAAATGCAATAACAGTCCACCATAAGATATCGCTACGGTTGTTGACCGGCAGCTGATAACAGCTCTGTTATCTCACGTTCTAAGTACTGTGTGTTGTAGGCATAGTTAGTTACAACTGTGACTTAAAATAAACTAACTTATTTATAAATATTCTTTTTATTTTACACTATTTTTATACTGCAAAGTAATGGTGGTTTACTGGTAGCGCCCCTGCCTCACGATCCGAAGGTCGTGGGTTCAAACTTGTGTACTAGAGTTTTTACATTAAGGCCCAGCATTTTGAAAATTGCAAGTATTGCAACCCTAATCATTCTATTACCGCTTAATAGATTACATTGAAATTGAACTACACGATACTCAAGGATATAAGTGATAAATCAACCGGAGCTAAAACACGAATTAGTTACAAAACCTTGGTTAAAAATCATGTCAAAAACACCTCTGAAAATTCAGAAATTCCCTAATATATCCAGAACAGAAAGGGATTTTGAATTTCTATTTCACATGAATGTAAATCAGCTAATTTGAAACAAATCAACCCAGCCCTTTTTTTGAAATAAGCTATTTACTTGAACATATTTGTTTATTTATAAATTGTCGCTTTCGTTATATAATTCAGAGCAGCCATATTATCACGCACTCTACTTACTTGTCATTTGGGTACTTCGCTTCGTGCTATGTCTGATTCCGCGGAGATCCGCGTTGCTATACAGACCTTTGTCACTTTTTTTGTAACTTTACGTATGGAATAGAGTGACGAGTATTCTGGGCCTTAAAAAAATGTATGTACGCAATGCCAGTGCTCTTAAACGGTGAAAGATATCGTGAGGAAACGGGCATACCTTATAACATAGTTTACCTAGTATTATTATAATACTCTGGCCTCACAGCTCAGTTGGTAGTAGCTCTGCCTTCTGCGCTGTAGGTTGTGGGTTCGATCCCCACCCAGGATAAACATTTGTGTGATGAACGCAGATGTTTTTTCTGTGTCTGGGTGTTATTATTTATTCTATGTACCTATGTATTTACAAAAAAAAGCATTTAATCTATTAGCTATCTGGTTCTCATAGTACAAGCGTACAAGCTTTGCTTAGTTTGGGGCTAGATAGCGTTGTGCGAAATGTCCACCAATATTTATTATTTTATTTATTTATACTGGAGAGCATTGGTGGTTTACTGATAGCGCCTCTGCCTCACGATCCGAAGGTCGTGGGTTCAAACCTGTGCAACAATGAGTTTTTACATTCTAAAAATAATATGTGCGCAATGCCAGTTCTGCGCAGTGAAAGAGATATTGTGAGGAAAGTGACATACCCTAGAACATGGGTTAGTATTCTTATACGGCGATGGGCTTGCAACCTGTCATGATACAAAGGTCGAAGACGTGCCAAGTACCTCTGAGAGGCACTGTAACCCTTTCACAGCACTTGTTCAAAAATGTTTGCGACAGTTAAAACATGCAAAATGCAAATGTAAAAGCGGATATTTACATATAACGTGAAAACAAAGAGCGATGACCGAGAAACCGGTCGCGTAGTTCGTAAAACTAAATGAATTATTTATAAAAATCGCTACAGCTATGGGCTTAACCCATTTGCGCCATTGAATTTTAATAAACAATTCGGTTAATATCGTAATTACTGTATTTTTTTTAACAAAGCAACATAAAAAACAATTAAAATACTCAAGTTGTACAATGCAAAAAATGCATCCAACTAACCTATTATTTAATTAAAGGTTTTTATAAAAATCACTTAAAATAATCATACGGCGACTATAGGGAAATTATACAATTTACTTTTATTTTTTTTTGTGTCACAGAAAACAGATTCGGAAAGTCTTGAATCAAAAGTCTCTGACTAACCCCCCTGTGGACATCCCAAAGATGTAAGTAACTAGAGATCTGACATATGTTTACCAAACTAAAGGGCTTTACACACAGCAGCTATAATGTAAAGATGTACATTATAGCACGATACATCTCATTACATCTTTCCATAGAAATCGTCACGAGACCACACACGACAGCTATAATGTATGGCATAATATCTATGGGATGTAATGTACATTAATATACATTATAGCTGCTGTGTGTGAAGCGCTTTAGGAATTATTACTTAAACGGGTATTTATTACACTACACGGTATTCAGAGCCCGGTAGTGAAGGAGCCCTAACGCCTAGCCTCTACGCCTTACGCCCTAACTCTTATTACACCACTCTTATTTAGGGTAAGGGTCCCTGAATTCAGGGTAGTGTAATAAGTCCTTTAGTCATATTGTTCAAATGTTATACACTATTGGATTTTCCCGAGACCTCATTCGCGTAAAGTTGTTTCATACAAACTTCACTAAACCCTTAGAGATTGAATTTTCAGGATTCCTTCAAACAAACCTACTAATATTATAAATGCTAATTGGATGGATGGATGTTTGTTATTCAATCACGTTGAAACGGCTAAACTGCTTTGGATGAAACTTGAAAAACCTACGCGTTCTTTATCAAAAAAAAAATATATATGATCACGACTGTAATCCCCAGGCTCGGTAGATATCTCCTCAGATCTTTAGTTACTAAGATCTTTGAGGATATCTAAAGAGGGTAGTCAGAGGCAAGTCCAAACATGACATTTGGTACATGCCCACATTTTGCACAGTAGTTAGTATTCCGTACGTGACAGGTTGCAAGCCCATCGCCGCACTTTATCGCGTACTTTATCACCTGGAATAAAACAGGCTACTTTTTAGATAGGTACCACGCGAGCGGATCCGCGCGCGGAAGCTGTTATAAATGAATCTGCATGTCCTGACAGTACCTACACAGTGGAAACAATAAAATATTATTGTTATTCAATTAGGGAACCCCACTTCACAAGTATTGAAGTATTTAACTCCAGGTGGTAAATATGTTACGATGAACCAGCTAAAATTTCCTAAAATAACTACAATCTTATTTTGTTCAAAGACGCAAAGTCTAAGCGTAAAAAATGCTTAATTTGACTTAATTGCCGTGTGATTGACGTGAATTTAGCAGCCTGTAATTTGATGCTAAATAAAACAAAAAAAAAATCTATACAATAAAAGAGCCAAATGTAGGTATTAGCTTCTATTGCTTTTATAAATGAGCGCTGATGGTGTAGTGGTAGCGCCCCTGCCTCACGACTCGAAGGTCATGTGTTCAAACCCGGTGCAACAATGAGTTTTTCCTAACTGAATACTAACTAATGTGCAAAATGTAGGCATGTGCCAAATATCATGATCTCTGAAATCCTCTATGTATAGGCGACCAAGAAATTGGTTTACCACTTTTGATGACATCTCCCAGTAACATAATTATTCGCTAAGGATTACTATGACAGATTGTGACGTAGCAGTTATTAATCTGTCAAGCGAAAATAGCCCTTGATGTTTTGTACGTGCAAATGATATTCAGCCTTAGAGTGGTAAAACCAATTTCTTGGTCGCCTATACATCCTCAAAAAGATCTAAGTAACTTTAGATCTGAGAAGATATCTACATGGGGATTACAGTCGTGATCATGTTTATGTGCTGTATTGACGTTACCTAATAAATAAATAAATCCTTCACGTAAAACAAGATTGTTGGTATTTTAGTAAATTTTAGTAAGTCAATAATAACAGAATCGCCGCTACAGTTGATAAGTTTCACCGGTCATCACTTCACTCTAGGCGTGCTCACAACCGCACGTGTCGGGCATTGTAAGTCAATATCGTTGGAATACTTATGTCTGTCACTATTGTACAATTGACAATTAAAACACCTCTTTAAATGTATGTAGTTACAGATTTTTTACTTTTGAAATGAATATAAACGAAATCACATCTATATTATAGTTGTATTGTGTCCGGTTCAAGTGTTTCGCGATGTGGTTTATCTGTTTGTGTTCTGTGTTTGTGTTGAGTGATGCGGCTAAGCCAAATGTGGTGATGTTCCTTGCTGATGATTTGGTGAGTAATTACCTTTTAGTTTTAATGTTAAGACAAATTCTTCAAACCCTTTTAGATAAGCTCAAAGTTCTTAGTCTAGAGATGTCAATCATTTAATGGGAATTAACTGAGATTACGTCCTGATCATTTTTGTATTAGTCTCTATTATTTACATAATTACTGCGCCGGCGCCGGCGTCGGCAGATACCTTACCCGGCTGAACATCATTAGAGCGATACATGCCTTATCTATGGCGTAACAGATTCGACAAGATACAATAAGTGAATTTCCCGTTGAGGGATGTTAGTAGGTATGTATGAAGATCAGGGACCTTACCACAAGCTCTTACAAACCATCATGTTTCAGAAACGTCACATTTCAAGCTCAAAGTAACAATACTTCAATTCAATTTTCATAGCGAAATAGCAAAGTTATATTACTTTTACATTGCCCGAAGACTTTTAATAAGGTCTTAAAAGAGCGATTAAGTAAAAGCATGGTTTTGGTTTTGTTTTGAATATTATCATCAAAATGAGATGCGGGTATTTTTATATAATTTTGGCGGACTCATAACATCCTTTAAACGTGATATATTTTTTATTTTAAATCCTAATATTCGTGTATAAGATTGACAATTCTGTTAAATATCTGTAACATTTTCATTGAGCACGGTATTATAAGGTGTGTCTACGTTTTGTATCATGACTAAGTATACCTAATACCACACCCTGTGCCTACAAATATACCAAATCGAATAAGCTATTAGTGTGTATAATTATATATATTATAAGTACGAGTACATACGCGCAAATGTATGCATGTAGGTATTTTAGAACTGTCTCTTAAGGTGCCTTATTAAACCGACGAAGAATAAAAAGAGGTTCTCAAGTAAATATTTTTTTACCTGACATCAAAGTAGCGTAATTTGTTTGGGCTGTATGTGTGTAAGTAATGTGCATTTCTATGGTTGTCACTAGCCCAAACGGCTGAACAGATTTGAGATGTATTAGGTTCGTCGGAACGTACGAACGCGAACGTAACGTTCGTCCGAAAATAACCTATGTTGTCAAAAAATCAACATGGCGGTCTTACAGCTGCTTTCAAAGTGTCAATTAAATCGGTTTTTTTTTAACATTAATACAATACAATATATCTTTATTGTAAAACATAAAACAAACAATAACAAAGAAAAAAAATAAGTATAGGCACAGAAAAAAAAATATGAATTACAATGGGCGGCCTTATCGCTAAAAGCGATCTCTTCCAGGCAACCTTTGGATGGACAGGACATATTTGAAAGATAATTCTATTTTTTTTTTATACTCAGTGTTTATGTTATAGGGGTGGAATGACGTCGGTTTCCACGGCTCCAATGCCATAGCCACGCCTAATATAGATGCCTTGGCGTATTCCGGGATAGCACTGCACAACTACTACGTGACTCCGATATGCACGCCGTCGCGGGCCGCGCTTATGACCGGGAAATACCCTATACACACTGGTAAGAATACATAGGGTCGCGCTTATGACCGGGAAATACCCTATACACTGGTAAGAATACTCAGAGTCGTGCTTGTGACCGGGAAATACTTTACACACTGGTAAGAATACATAGGGCCGCGCTTATGACCCGGAAATACCCTATACACACTGGTAATAATACATAGGGCCGCGCTTATGACCCGGAAAAACCCTATACACACTGGTAAGTATACATAGGGCCGCGCTTATGATCGGGAAACACCCTATCTATACACACTGGTGAGAATACATAGGGCCGCGCTAATGACCGGGAAACACCCTATCTATACACACTGGTAAGATACATAGGGCCGCGCGTATGACCGAGAAATACCCTGTGCACTGGTAAGAATACATAGGACCGCGCTTATGACCGGGAAATACCCTATATCTACACACTGGTAACAATACATAGGACCGCGCTTATGACCGGCAAATACCCTATACACACTGGTAAGAATACATAGGGCCGCATTTTTTAAATATAACGAAATAAATAAAACCGTAAATTAATAAAATTGCTGACGTCTTAGCACGGGTATAAATACCTGCCTCAATCAAATATTTTGATTAGGACCATCTTAAGCAGACATAGGCAACTACATATTCAGTAGGTACTTAAGGTGTGCCTAAAACTCAAGGCGTGAATAGAAATTAGTATTGTAGACATAGCGCTCGAAATCTTAGTTCGGGGCGAACTTCTAGTAATTATTAGTGTAGCCAACGCGCAAACAAAGTTGCGAACGGGTCAGGTTTTTTTTATTTTTTTAACGAACTGCATTATACAACTGTACAGGTATGCAACATGGCACGATATACGGCATGGAACCTCGCGGTCTCCCGCTCTCGGAGAAGATTTTACCCCAGTACCTCCAGGAACTGGGGTATAGGACGCATCTTGTTGGCAAGTGGCACTTGGGATCCTACAAAAAGGAATATTTGCCGATGAATCGAGGGTAGGTATCAACTATATGTCGTATTCTAAGGATGTGAGTTTTGGGCCACCAAGGAAAGGATGAGAAAAGAGTGCATGCGGCGGAGATGAGAATGTTGAGATAGATATGTGGAGTGACGAGGATGGATAAAATATGGAATGAGTATTTTAGAGGAAGCCTTAAAGTGGTGACGGAAAAGATGAGGAGTAATAGGTTAGCGTGGTATGGGCATGTTATGGCATGAGGGATGAATGTGACGAGGAGAGTGTTAGATATTAATGGGGATGGATATATAGGTAGGTATCCATCCACATTCATATCTAATACTCATCTTTCTTCCATCTTTTCTTTGGACTACCTCTACTCTAGAGGTAGTCCAAAGAAAAGATGGATCGACTGTGTGGTGAAAGATGATATGAGTAAGAAAGATGTGAGTAGGTACCGAGATGACGGATGATAGAGGGAAATGGAGGAAAAAAACGTGTTGTCCGAGTCCGACCCTCTCTCCTTTTAAACTTTCTCCATTTTTTTCGTCATCGGTTGAAAAGTGTCAATGATTTTAGGTTTGAAAGCCACACTGGTTTCTGGACGGGCAAAATAGACATGTTTGACCACACCACCATGGAGCACGGGACATGGGGTACTGACTTCAGACGAGGTAACTAATACACCATATCTACTGATCTTACATTGAACATTTCAATAGAAATTTATAAATATGTGGGATTTAATAATAAGACAAGATTACGTTTTAAAAACTAAAAACAAACCGACTTCAATGTTGCACTAGGTACGTAGAAAAAAACCGAACTGCTGAACCGATTTTGATGAAATTTCTATGGGACCAATCGGAAACTAATCGTTTAAACACGAGAATAGTGAGAAGGTTTCTGCAATCTGAGCTTCCTGGAGAGGCCCGGCCCAACAACTGGGTGCACTTCGCCGAGGCCCGTGCAATTCAGTTAATTCCGGCTTTTGCTTAAAACTTTGTTAGTTACTTTTATAAAATGTAAATCTCTTATTGGCCTTATGTTACATTATTAACGTTAGAACTGTTTATACATAAGGCCTGTTGATACTGTTTGAAAAATAAAATAAAACAGAGTAAGACAAACAATACTTTATTTTAGGCAACATTAGTGTACAAGATGGAAAATACTTAAAAACTACGGTCCACCTATACATATAATAAAATGTTTGAGATGCCGTGTCTGTACTTTGATATTTTCAAATAAAAATTAGTGCTACAAGAAAACACGCTATGTAGCACAAAACAACCGTTTTTGAAAAAAATATCTGCAAGTAGGTATATCTGTTTGTCTGTTTATCTGTGCGTTTGTGCACGCTAATCTCCCCAACGACTGAACCAAATCGAATGCAGTTATCACTAATGTATCGAGATAAACTTAGATTAAAACTTAGGCTTTGTGTCATCGAGATCGGTTAACAAATAAAAGAGATATGATCATTTAACTTATTCCTCGCGTGCGCTGAACACTATGCGTAAAAGTAATCTAACGCGTACAAAGTCACGGATTACAGCTCAATATAACTTACGACATCACAACAAACAGACGAATTCTACTGACCTCAATAGCTTAATGCTTTATGTCTTGATTCGGTCTGTTTAATGCAAAGGTTATTTTTTTCAGGCTTTGATGTAGCGCACGATCTGTTTGGAAAATACGCCACCGATGTTTACACAGATGAAGCTGCAAAAGTAAGTTTATTTCGTAGCTACTTGTTACATACTTAACATGTTACAAAAACAAGAAAGGCATAATACATTACCGAATTAATATTACATTGTTAATTCGTACCATGACCTATGCAAATTGAATTGAAGTAGTGTTACTTCAAGCTTCAAATGTGACGTTTCTAAAACGGAATCGTTCTGGAAGACTTCGTGGTAAGGTCCCAGGTTTGACGCCACGACCTTCGGATCGGGAATGAGGCAGTGGTGTTACCAGCACCAGTGCTCTTAAGTAGGTCTACCATGAGTTTTCACAATCTACACTCGCTAGCGACTGTAGTTAGTACCATGAGTAACAATTTTGACAGATGTCATAGTAGCGTACTATTACTACTGTAGTAACGTCAGCCGATCTAAATGTGACAACTCATGGTAGACGTACGGCTGACGTTACTGCAGTAGTAATAGAACGTTACCATGACATCTGTCAAAATTGTTACTCATGGTACCAAATTCTAAGCAATCGAATGAGCGCAAACTACAGTCGCTGTAGTACGCTGTGACGTAGGATAGTTAGCTACGTGACGTTTTAGTACCCAACTATCCGCTAGAGGCGCTGTACAAGTTTTCATACATTTTTTTAACTACAGTCGCTAGCGAGTGTATATTGTGAAAACTCATAGTAGACCTACGGATGTCATAGCAGCGTACTATTACTACTGTAGTAACGTCAGCCGATCTAAATGTGACAACTCATGGTAGATGTAAAGATAAGAAGTAAATTTTGGTTCCAGGTTATCAGAGCTCACAACGCTTCCGAGCCTCTTTTCCTGCTAGTGGCGCACTCTGCCGTGCACAGCGGCAACTCGTACGAGTTCCTGCGAGCACCGGAAAAGGAAGTCGAGCGATTCAGACACATTAATGACACGCAAAGACAGAAGTTTGCTGGTAAGATTAAAAAAAAAAAAATATGATCACGACTCTGTAATCCCCAGGCTCGGTAGATATCTCCTCAGATCTTTAGTTACTTAGATCTTTGAGGATATCTAAAGAGGGTAGTCAGAGGCAAGTCCAAACATGACATTTGGTACATGCCCACATTTTGCACAGTAGTTAGTATTCCGTACGTGACAGGTTGCAAGCCCATCGCCGCTTATAAGAATA
This sequence comes from Cosmorhoe ocellata, assembly GCA_963675405.1. Classification (NCBI taxonomy): domain Eukaryota; kingdom Metazoa; phylum Arthropoda; class Insecta; order Lepidoptera; family Geometridae; genus Cosmorhoe; species Cosmorhoe ocellata. The sequence continues at coordinate 10,610,551 of OY776249.1, read as the reverse complement.
CTAACCTATGACACATACCTTCGAATTTTTGGTTCTAGGGTATGCCGGTTTCCTCACGATGTTTTCCTTCACCGTTTAAGAGCACTGGCATTGCGCACATAAATTTTTCGAATGGAAAAACTCATTGGTGCACGACCAGGTTTGAACCCACGACCTTCGGATCGTGAGGCAGGGGTGCTACCACTACACCACCAGCACTCTATAGCACTATATAGTATACATGATGATTTTTAGGGTTCCGTAAAAAACGGAACCCTTATAGGATCATTTTGTTGTCCGTCCGTCCGTCTGCATGTACAAGACCCTTTATCTCGGGAACGCGTGGAGGTATAGAGTTGAAATTATAAACGATATACTCCGGTTTTCTCTTGAAGCTGTGAAAAAATCAAACTCTATGTTAACGTAAAAAAAATACGGCCGTTTATGCCACAAAATACGTAGGTATAAAAAAAAATAAAAAAAATAAAATAATGCTGGACAATCCACACAGCATCATCTAGCCCCAAAGTAAGCTACTCAAAGCTTGTGTTATGGGTACTAGATAACTGATATATTTAATACATGATATACATAGATAGATATTTTTATTATACATAGAAAACACCCAGACCAACGGAACAAATTTCTGCAGATTGTACACAAATTTGTTCCGCGACGGGAATCGAACCCGCAACCTCTAGCGTCGCAGGCGGACTCTCGCCCGCTGCGCCACTGAGGTCGTCTACTGAGGAGGTATATTTCGACACTCTCAAGGGAATCAAAACTAGTATTTTCCGTTGACCTAGAACTATGAAATTTGGCAAGTAATACTTGCTTAATACTACTTTATAAGTATAGGGAAACATTTGAAAACTATACATTTGTAATTAAGCCAAAAATAAAATCCAGATTTCACAGGCTTCACAGCTCAGTTGGTAGCAACTCTGCCTTCTGCGCTGCAGGCTGTGGGTTCGATCCCCACCCAGGACAAACATGTCAAACATTGTATGATGAATGCAGATAGGTATTTGTTCTGTATCTGGATGTTATGTATTCTATGTATGTATTTACGAGTAATTAATCTATCAACCATCTGGTTCTCATATTACAAGCTTTGCTTAGTTTGGGGCTAGATGGCGTTGTGTGAACTGTCCACAAATATTTATTTATTTATTTTTATTTATATAGGGGTCTAAATTCTAGCTTTGTCCACAGCTGTGCTATCAAAGATGGACGATTCAATCGGACAGGTGATAGAGGCGATGCAGTCGACTGGTATACTTGAGAACTCGATCGTCATATTCAGTACTGATAATGGGGGTGCAGCGGCTGGCTTCAACGATAACGCTGCCTCTAACTACCCTCTAAAAGGGGTAAGTTATATAGTTTGATTGAGCATAGATATTCGGTTAAATGTAGGTAACTTTATATTTCTATTGATACCAACGACGCTGTTTCTACTACCCTAAGACCCTAAGGGGTAAGTTATTACGGTTTGACTAAGTATAGATATTACAGTGGCTAAATGAACCTTTATACATTTAATGATACCAATGATGCTGCTTCTAACTACCCTCTGAAAGGGGTAAGTTATTATGTTTTGATTGAGTCATTTCAATGGCTAAATTTAGGTACTTTTATATTTCTATTGATACCAACGACACTGTTTCTACTACCCTCTAATGGGGGTAAGTTATTAAATGCATTTAACTAAAGGGGTAAGTTACGATACAGTTTGATTGAGCATAAAATAAATCAATAGCTAAATGTAGGTACCTTTATATTTTCATTGATACCAACGACGTTGCATCTAACTACCCCTGAAGGGGTAAGTTACGATACGGTTTGATTGAGCATAAATAAATCAATGGCTAAATTGTAGGTAAGTACCTTTATATTTCTATTGATACCAACGGCATTGCATCTAATTACCCCTAAAGGGGTAAGAAGTAGTAGAAATTTGGCTCTGCGTCCCCAGTCGGGAATTCATTACTCTTGGGGACTTTTTCCAGAATAAAATGTATTCAAAAGTAGGGTATAATCTACATTCATACAAAACTTTATTCAAATCCGTTTAGCCATAACAGATATAGAGACAAACATAAACACATCAACTTTTGCATTAAGGCCCAGCATTTTGAAAATTGCAAGTATTGCAACCCTAATGATTCTATTACCGCTTAATAGATTACATTGAAATTGAACTACACGATACTTAAGGATATAAGTGATAAATCAACCGGAGCTAAAACACGAATTAGTTAGAAAACCTTGGTTAAAAATCATGTCAAAAACACCTCTGAAAATTCAGAAACTCCCTAATTTATCCAGAACAGTAAGGTATTTTGAATTTCTATTTCACATGAATGTAAATCAGTTAATTTGAAACAAATCAACCCAGCCCTTTTTTTGAAATAAGTTATTTACTTGAACATATTTATGTTTTTCATAAATTGACGCGTTACGTAATTCAGAGTAGCCATATTATCATGCCGCACTCTACTTACTTGTCATTTGGGTATTTCGCTTCGTGCTACGTCTGATTCCGCGGAGATCCGCGTTGCTATACGGACCTATGTCACTTTTTTTGTAACTTTTACGTAAGGAATAGTGTGACGAGTATTCTGGGCCTTAATAGTAATTTAAACCAGCGGTTGGCAACACGCGGCCCGCGGGCCGCATGCGGCCCGCGGATGTCTTGCGTGCGGCCCGTGAATGTTTTTTATATATAAGTTAAATATTAAGATAAATGCATGAACGAACCACGATCGACCGTTTAGTGTGGATCCAGCCTTAAAACGCGCTTCGCTCTGCCCGCAAACGAACAAATGAGCGAAGCGCGAGTTCATTACAATTTTTGGTAGCACCTATTTATGCAAACAAACTCTTTCAATTGTCAATTATAGAAAAAATAAATATGCTTCTCGTCTCATAGATGGGCATTTGAGAGCCATAATTTGAGCTTCTAGAGTTAATATCACAACAAAAGTGCGGCCCGCCTTTAGTTTATTTTGCCACCTTGTGGCCCTTGCCTGCCAAAAGGTTGCCGACCCCTGATTTAAACTGTTGCAAACAAAATTTGTGATAAAAAGGGGGTATTTTCTGTGGATCTACGGACCTAACAGGCTACAAAATCCTTTCAACTGTTCCCAGGTTAAGAACACGCTATGGGAGGGCGGGGTGCGCGGCGCCGGCGTCTTGTGGAGCCCACTGCTGGACAAGAAATCTAGAGTCGCCTCCCAACGTCTGCACATCACTGATTGGCTACCGACCATACTTAGCGCAGCCGGGGATACTAGGTTAGTGTTGTCACTAGTTATTTATTCTTGGTTCTAAAGAACTAGTGTGGTGAAAGGAGTAGCTCGCAAGGCCCTTTCGTGCATATCGATGGCCGTAGGTTCAATTGATGTAACTGACAAAAGTCGTGAAATGATTTGAGTATACAGTCTTTCTTAGTTTTTATCTATACTAATATTATAAAGAGGAAAACTTTGATTGTTTGTTTGTTTGTTTGTTTGTTTGAAACGAATAGGCTCCGAAACTACTGATCCGATTTGAAAAATTTTTTCACCAATGTGTAGAATATACTTTCAGGATGAACATAGGCTATATTTTATGTAGGTACTTCGCGGGCGACGACGCCGCGAGCGGAAGCTAGTTTTTAATAATTATAAGAATAAGTTAATTTGATGTACTTAACCAACAGCCAGATATAACCAGATCATAAAAAAAATAGATAATATAAGTAGAACAAAAGTTATGTATATGGCACGAAAAAAAAATTCAAAATTTGCTTCACCTGAACAATCGTGTATTGTCAGTTACATCAATTGAACCTACGGCCATCGATTATTGTCTTCGGTAGAAAATTTCGAAGGTATGTGTCATTGTTAGTATTCTTATAAGCGGTGATGGGCTTGCAAGCTGTCACGTACGAAATATTAATATTGACAAATGAGGTGTCGTTGGATTCGTGTATTCCCGTTGTCCCCTAATTCCGTGTCCCCGACTATCGGGGACAGCGGTACTTTAATTAAATATTTAAAATGACTTCCCGTTGTCCCCGAGTCCTGTCCCCGATAAAATAGTTGAATAAAATATGCAAAAATTATGCCCGCTGTCCCCGATTTTTCATTTTTCATTAGTATTATGAGACTGCATCTTCTTTTTTACCCAACAAAGTGGATTAGTCTTGGTACCCGGTAGATTAATAAAAAAGAATTTTGACTTGGTTATTAAGTTCTTCATTGGATTTTTATATATTTCGTCTGGATCACAAGAGTTTTTTTTATTAGTCTATAGCTATGTCCACACTGTACCTTTTCATCTTCAACTTTCGTCTCCATCTTTCTATTCAACTTTCGTTAAGCGCATTCAATATTTGAATGCCTTAATTGAACGCAACACCAGTTCAGTCGTAGTTCTGTTAATCTTTTGAAAACCAAAGATTTCAAAATCTTTGTTGAAAACATGTGCGACGAGAATATTTTACTTGTTGGAATATGTGCAGCTTACTTGGTCATAAGAAATTCCAGAAAAAAAAAGAACCAAGATTTTTTTTATTATTTATTATTTTTATTATATAGTTTACTAGCTTCTGCACGCGGCGTCGCCCGCGAAGTACCTACATAAAATATAGCCTATGTTCATCCTGAAAGTTCATTGTACACATTGGTGAAATAATTTTTCAAATCGGTTCAGTAGTTTCGGGGCCTATTCAATTCAAACAAACAAACAAACAATCAAATCATTCCTCTTTATAATATTAGTATAGATTATTTTGATCCCAAAGTTGTGGAAAGTTTCTGTAATCTTCAATAGACTTCAACATTAAATCCTTTTCTTCGTCCGCCATCTTGTTGTTGAACGCTATGTGGCACAGAAATCCACCCGATGTCGGATAGCGCGTCGCTTTCAACTGTCATCGCGCATGCGCTAAGGGCATGCCTCACGTGCGCTGTTGACTGCGCTATGACGCATGCATTGCCTTCTGTTAGGTCCAATCCGAAAACCAGCGCTACCTCCTTAACATTAGGTGGTAGCATTAAGCTGAGATTGGTCCTATTCAGCCACGCGACTTGCATGCAGGAAAGACAATTTATATCTTTTTTTTTTGTTTTACTTTCTGTGTTACTTTTCTAATTTTGTTTGGTTTTACCTTTGTTTTGTTTTTTTTTTTATCTACTTTTGTAGCGAGCGACATGCGTCTCACTCGGGTAACAATTTTCAACTGTCGAGCGGAGCGGCCGGACATGACGCGCTACGCTCGACTAGGGAGGTGCCAGTAAACTAGTGATGTGACACTCGTACAGATAATAAACTTAATCTAACTAACATACCTAAGTACCCATTTCCTACATACTCCCCCGATTGATCTGCTGTTGGACCCCACAATAGATCAATCTAACCTAGTCGCTTTATAATCTGGGTGCATCTTTACGAGGGCGACCCCGTTTACGTTTAGGAGCCACCGGTGGACACACCTCTGAGTGTTCCTCATCTCTAGCATGATACCGCTTCACCTGGGATACATGGTACTTCCCGACGATATCATCGTGCCTTTTACAGTGGGCCAACATGTAAGTAGTTGGACTCATCTGGTTGACGATGACGTACGGTCCATCCTGCTTCGGCATAAATTTAGCGCTGACGCCTTTGCTAGCGTTGCTCAGTGCGTGCGTCTTCAGTAACACTAGGTCACCTATAGCAAAGGTTTCACTTTCTTGTCGGTTCTCATCTTTCTTACTTTTCCTGACGTCCTGCTGATGTTCCATGGTCTCCTTACTTTCAGCAATAGCAGCCGTGAGCTTGCGTAGATACGGCGTGATCTGCGGCACGTAGTTGACAGCGTTCGTCACTTCGCGAATGTCGGCTTGCGCATCCAGGGGAGAGCGCAACTCGCGCGCAAACGTCAGGTAGGCCGGCGTCCTCTCCGTCGATTTGCAGACCGCCGTGTTCATAGCGAAACGGATCGCGGGCAATGCCTCGGGCCACTCTTTATGATGGCCTTCTACCAGGATGGCCAGCTGAGTCTTTATGTCGCGGTTCTTTCTCTCGACCGGGTTCGCTTCTGGGTGGTAGAGCGGAATGAGGTTCTGCGTGACTCCGAGTGCGGACATTGCGTGCTTCATGACGTCAGCTACAAACTGTACCCCATTATCAGAGATAAGCCGGCGTGGTACACCGTAGCGCAGGAAAACCTCGTCGATGAGTGCGCGCGCGCATGCCTCGGCCGTGGCGTCCACCAGCGGGAATAGCTCCACCCACTTGCTAGCAGGGTCTTCTACCACCAGGATCCAGCGTTCGCCGAGCTCTCCGCGCGGCAGCGGCCCGAAAAGGTCCACGGCGAGCACCTCGAAGCGCTGGGCGGGCACGGGCGTCTGTAAAAGGCCAGAGGGTTTCACATTCGAAGGCTTGTACCTTTGACATTCTAAACAAGTTTTTAGGTATTCCGTCACGTATCGTCTCATTCCAGGGAAATAATAGCGCTGTGCAATGCGCTTCAGCGTCCTTTCTATGCCACCGTGACCCGCCGTGGCCTTGTCGTGACACTCTTCCATTATCTCTTTCCGTAGGCTCTCCGGAATGACGAGTTGAGGTTCTTCTCTGTCCTCATCGTGCGTGTACCGGTAAAGCACCCCTTGCGTCGTGCAATATCCTCTTTCGGCCCATCTGGTATTGGCCACTTCCTCATCTCCTTCCATATCATTTATAATTTTGCCAACTTCGAAGTCAGCAAGCTGTGCCTCTCTAAGCGCAGACGCTTCCCAGCGCGGGGTCTCGACTACGACCGTGCATATCCCGCATGCAGGTCGGGACTCATCCTCGCAGGGCGGACGGCTCAGGGTGTCGGCAATAACATTGGCTTTACCTGGGGTGTATTCCAAATGTAGGTCATATGCCTGCAGCTTCATGGCCCAGCGCACGAGGCGACCGGTAGGCGACTTGAGGGTCAGGAGCCACTTGAGCGGCTGGTGGTCGCTGGCGACGCGCACGCGGTGTCCGTCGATGTACCCTCGGAACTTGTCGACCGCCCACACGACGGCCAGCGCCTCGCGCTCCGTAGTGGAGTAGTTGCGCTCGGCGGACGTCAGCAGGCGCGACGCGTACTCGATGGGATGCTCGTCGGCCGGCGACTCCCCCTGGAGTAAAGCGGCTCCCAAGGCGTAGTTGCTCGCGTCAGTCCTGAGTATAAATTCTTTATTATAATCTGGTTGACTAAGTATGGGTGCTGTGGTCAGTAACTCCTTCAGCTGTTCAAAGGCATCCTCCTGGGCCTCTCCCCACGTCCACGCTATATCCTTTCTAGTAAGTTGGGTAAGAGGCTGAGCAATCTTTGAGAACCCAGGTACAAACTTCCTGAACCATGAGCAAGTTTGAAGGAAGCTTTTAAGGTGCTTCATGCAGTTGGGCGTCTTCATCTTGCTAATAGCGGCAACCTTGTCTGGGTCTGGAGACACCCCATCTCTAGTAATTATGTGTCCCAGATATTTAACACTAGAACGAACAAACATACATTTGCTTCGGTTGGCACGTAGCTTAAAAACTCTCAACCGGTCGAATACCATTTGTAGTTCAGCAAGGTGTTTAGAGTAGCTACCCTCTGTGATAAGGATTAGATCATCAAGATAACACAACAGTGTGAGGTCCTTTAATGCTGTACCAGACTTGAACCGATCTATTAACCTCTGAAAGGTAGCAGGAGCATTGCACATTCCAAAAGGCATAACATTAAATCGATACACTCCTAACGGGCAGGTGAATGCACTCTTATCTCTGTCTTGTTCTGCAAGCTTCACTTGCCAGTACCCTGACCGCAGATCAATAGTGGACATGTAACAGTTCTTCTTCGTGTACTGGATTAAATCATCAATCAGCGGTAGAGGGTATGAGTCGGTCTTAGTGAAGGCATTCAACTTACGGTAATCCACACAAAAACGGAAGGTACCATCTTTCTTTGGCACCAGTAGAGCTGGTGAAGCCCACGCAGACTCGCACTCTTCAATGACACCATCACTCAGCATCTTGTTGATCTCCGCTTCCATTACAGCTCTCTTTGCAGGGGTGAGACGGTAGGGTGGTACAGCAATGGGTAGATGGTCTCCGGTGTCTAGATGGTGTTCAGCATAAGGTGTGCATTCACCTTTCTCACTGAAAACATCATTATAACACATGAGCAGATTTGCTAAAGAAACCCGTTCATCCACAGCAAGCATTGTCCCTTCATCATCTCGTAGACACTCCGCAGAGTAACATTCCACAGGCCGAGCAATAGCATTCTCACACTTAAGACGATGAACAGTCAGAGGTGCGTCCGGTAGGTGCCAAGTCATATCAGAAAAATTTAAAACTAACCCCGCTTGCATTATAAAATCAATCCCCAGCAATGTGTCATTATTTACAGCATGAGGTAATATAACAAATGTCACAGGAACAGTGAGGCTAGTTTTGTACACTACTACATCAACATCGGCTAGCTTCACTGTTGTATCCTGCATGCTACCGTCTGCAAGCTTAATGAGCATGTTTGTGGCACGAAAGGGAAACCCTTGCTTGAGGAGAAGTGCATACAGGGTACAACCAGCGATGCAACGTTTTGCAGCAGTGTCAATCAAAGCAGTACCATCCGTACCATTAATCTGAATCTCAAGAATAGGACGGCTCAGGTCCCTTACATGCTCAGGCACAGTTATGCTACTTAAGTCTAAGGCGTCACTCATGCATGTCTTGCAGTAGGGATTATTCACGATAATGTCTCTACTTAACCCTATCTTAGTGTCTCTATTATTTACACCTACAACACTTTCACACTTTTTGCACTGAAGTTGCACATCAACGTCAAAGTACTCACATGATTCCGCGGTCGAATTTACGCACGGAGACACACACGTCGGTGAAGCGGCGTCGGGGCTGCGGTCTGCGGACCGGGGCGCCCGCGCAGAGCTGCCCGTGGCCGGCGTCGGCGCAGCATTGGCGCGGCGCGCGGCTGCGGCGCGGCGGCGGCGGAAGGCGCGGCCCCCGGGGACGCGCGGCGCGGCGACCACGGCTGCGGCGGCGGTGTTCTCACAGGTCGACGAACTCACAGCTGGGATGTCGATGGGAAAAGTGTTTTCGAACCCAACATCCTTCACGTTTTCGCAGGTAAACGGCGTTGACGTCAGTGACGTTTCGATTGCGCAGAATTTGACAGATTTGACAGGTGATTGAGCGCTTCGTTCTCGTTCGACCGAACTCGTACGTCGTTGCTCAGTTGCAGTTGCAGCGCCCTCTTTACTAGCCGATGCGGCGGAATTTCGTACTATTCCGGGTGCGGGCGAAGGTTGCCGAACGAATCTCGAGCGGTTATCGCGTTGCTGTTGCCAACCGCGAACATTTCCGATTGGCTGAGAGTCGGCGTCGCTTTTGTTTCGGGTAGCAACCGTTGTATGAGAATAGGGGGCGCTGTTGTTTGGCGTGGTCTGGTTTGAATTTGCGCGGGAACTGGCAGGATTCTTCGAAGACTTTGAAGTTGAAGAGTCGGTTTCCGCGGTTTTCTTCGTAGGATGCTCCATTAGACTTTCTTCGATGCCTCTGGTTTTTTCAAGCAGATCTTCGAACGAGTTTAACGAGGAGCGCTGCATTCGTTTCCTGAGGCTACGATGCAGCAGACCGAATACCATATCGATTTGAACTTTCTCCGTCAGGTCTCCATCGGGTAGCTTGGCCAGGAGAGCTCGAGCATTCGCCACGAAGACGTCCGCGCGTTCATCGATCTCTTGTTCGCGGGCGAACAACTTCTTGTAAATTTCGTGCGGCGGCCTTTGATGGCCGAACGCACAGCGTAGTTTTTTAATGGCATCGGTCCAAGTAAAAGTTGAATGTTTCACACCAACATACCATATAGCGGCTTGGCCTTCTAACAGGAGCGGTAGGCCTCGTAGAGCATGATCTTCTTTCATGCCAACGCACTCTTTATATATTTCGATGGCATCGATAAACGCTTCGAGGTCGTCGGCGTCCCGCGACGAGCCGTTGAAGCGGGTCGTACAACCCGTAAAATTAGGTGCTAGTGGGGTAATGACGGAGTGGCCGGCGCCGGTTGCGGCGAAGGCGTTCAGCGGAGGCGACGAAGGACAGGCGTGCGCGGGAGGCGGCGGCGTCGGCGCTGCGCTTGTCGGCGCGCTCGACGCGATGAGACGGTCCACGCGTTCTAACACCTGCATATTTGCTTCGGCTTGCGTCTTGGCGAACATTGCGAACATGGCAGACAGCTGCTCCTGCGACAGCATCACGCTAGCAGGAGTGATCGATGCCGATGTCGGGGCGTTGTCCGCGGCGCTACCGAAAGACAAATTGTCCGTGTCGTCTTCACGTGACGCGGATTTTCGGCTACGCGTTCTCGGCATTTTCACTGTTATACACGATCACACACGATAGTAAGTACTTGAATTGTTTAATGTTCGTTGGGGTGGGTTCGCACAACCACTAGGCACGCGGAAAACTCGATTTTCAAACGCGTACGTGGGTTGTGGCCGCGAGTTGAGCGCCAGTGTAGCGAGCGACATGCGTCTCACTCGGGTAACAATTTTCAACTGTCGAGCGGAGCGGCCGGACATGACGCGCTACGCTCGACTAGGGAGGTGCCAGTAAACTAGTGATGTGACACTCGTACAGATAATAAACTTAATCTAACTAACATACCTAAGTACCCATTTCCTACACTTTTATTTTCCTGTATGTGTCCGTGTCTGAATAAAAATCTATTCTATTCTATTCTATTCTTAATGAACAAACAAAGGTACAGTGTGAACGTAGCTTATTAGATGTGAGTAAGAAAGGTGTGTGTGAGTACTGAGATGACGAATGACAGAGGGAAATGGAAGATCACACGTTGCGCCGACCACACATAACGTGGGAAAAGGGCAGGAAGATGATGATGAAATACTACATAGTTATTTTTTTTAATAATAAATATATTTTTTTTTCTAACCTATGTATATCGTCCCACTGCTGGGCAAAGGTCTCCCCCAAATCACGCCAACCATCTCTATCCTTCGAGGTCTCCCACCATCTGCCCTCGAAGGTATCGAGATCATCCCTCCAACGCTTGCGTGGCCGGCCACGACCTCGCTTTCCGTCAGGCTGCCAGGTTGTAATGGCATTCGCCCATCTGTCTGGTGACATCCGGCTGATGTGGCCCGCCCAGTCCCACTTGAGCATTATAATTAATAATATGGTATGTATTTATTTTATAGTACTCTCCATAACCTGGACGGCGTAGACCAATGGGAGGCTTTATCAAAGGATCTTCCGTCTCCCAGAAATTCGATAGTCCACAATATCGATGACATCTGGGGAAGTGCTGCCATCACCGTCGGGAAATGGAAACTAGTCAAAGGTATTTCTGGTGATTCTGTTGACTAGTACTCTCAAATGGTGGTGGAAAACATCGTGCGGAAACCGGTCTACCCTAGAACCAAAATTTAAATGGTGTGTCTTATGTTAGTATTCTTATAAGCGGCGATGGGCTTGCGACCTGTCACGTACGGGGTACTAACTTCTGTGCAAAATGTTTGCAGTGCCAAGTATAATGTTTGGACGTACCTCTAACTAACCTCTTTAGATATCCTCAAAGATCTAAGTAACTAGAGATCTGAGGAGATATCTACCGAGCCTGGGTATTACAGTAGTGATCATGTTGTCGTATGTATTTACAAAAAAACTTACCTATACTATTAATCTATCAGCTGATTCACTGGTACAAGCTTTTCTTTATTTGGGGCTAGATGGCGCTGTGTTAAATGTCCACCAATATCTATTTATTTATACGACCTCAGTGGCGCAGCGGGTGAGAGTCCGCCTGCGACGCTAGAGATTGCGGGTTCGATTCCCGCCTCGGAACAAATTTGTGTACGATCTGCAGAAATTTGTTCCGTTGGTCTGGGTGTTTTCTATGTATAATAAAAAAATATCTATCTATGTATATGTATTAAATTTATCAGTTATCTAGTACCCATAACACAAGCTTTGAGTAGCTTACTTTGGGGCTTATTATACATAGAAAACACCCAGACTAACGGAACAAATTTCTGCAGATCGTACATAAATTTGTTCCGAGGCGGGAATCGAACCCTGATAACATTGATTTTAAGAGGGTTGTGAAGCTGTAAATTTTCATACAAAAAGCAATAACGTTTTGCTCCCCTTTAACTGCGGGAATCGAACCCGTAACCTCTTGCGTCGCAGGCGGACTCTCGCCCGCTGCGCCACTGAGGTAATGAATAAATACACTGAATAAATGCAAAGGCTTGTTTACTGTCTAGGTTCGAACTACAATGGCGCGTGGGACCACTGGTACGGGCCGGGCGAGCGCGCAGACAGCTACTGCACAGACGCAGTCTACTCGGAGCGAGCCGGGAAGACCTTGTTGAAGTTAGGCCTGATGCCGGATAAGAACAGAATTAAAGAGATAAGGTGGGCTTTTGAATCACGTAATCACGATTGTAATCCCCAGGCTCGGTAGATATCTCCTCAGACCTCTAGTTACTTAGATCTTTGAGAATATCTAAAGAGGGTTGTTGAGCTCGTCCAAACATGACATTTGGTACTATACCCACATATTGCACAGTGGTTAGTATTCCGTACGTGACAGGTTGCAAGCCTATCACCGCTTATAAGAATACTAACCTATGACACACACCTTCGATTTTTTTGTTCTAGCTAAGGTATGCCGGTTTCCTCAAGATGATTCCCTTATTGCGCTCATACATTTTTCAAATGGAAAATATTGATTTTGATTTGTTATTATACCACTATACCACCAGTGCTCAATTTATTATACCTACAGGTTGCTACCAGACTACTTGCGAAAACTTCAGGTGGTTAAAGTACCTACCCATCAATATAAAAAACTTTTTTCTAAGAAACCAATGCTCTGAGCGCGAAAAAAAAACTGCTGTTTCATACATTTTAGAAATGGCTATTGAACTTTTGCATGGAACAGCTGTTTTTTTTCCGCGCTCAGAGCATTGGCCTCTTAGAAAAACTTGTTTATATTGATGGGTACTTTAAACCCTGAAGTTTTCGGAAGTAGTCTGGGAACACCCTGTATGTCATCATGATCTTCCTGCCCTTATCCCACGTTATGTGTGGTCGGTACAAACTGTGATCTTCTTCCATTTCCCTCTGTCATTCGTCATCTCAGTAGGTACTCACTCCTTTCTTACTCATGCCGTCCGTACCCTGTATGTATAGACAGATAATTGTAAATGTCCAGAGACGCAGCCACCCTGAAATGCAGCGACGCGTCACGCTCGGCGTGCGACGCGCTGCGGGCGCCCTGCCTCTTCGACATCGAGCTGGACCCCTGCGAGTACCGCAACCTGGCAGACTCGTGAGCGCACTTGTTTATTACTAGCAGACCCTCGCGAAACTTTTTCTCCCTCTATCATCCGTCATCTCAGTACTCACTCCTTTCTAACTCATATCATCTTTCGCACAGTCCATCTATAGTTTCTTTGCACTTGTTTATTACTAGCCGACTCTCGCGAAACTTTGTCTCCCTCTATCATCCGTCATCTCAGTACTCACTCCTTTCTAACTCATATCATCTTTCGCACAGTCCATCTATAGTTTCTTTGCACTTGTTTATTACTAGCCGACTCTCGCGAAACTTTGTCTCCCTCTATCATCCGTCATCTCAGTACTCACTCCTTTCTAACTCATATCATCTTTCACACAGTTCATCCATCTTTTCTTTGGCCTACCTCTACTCCTGTATCCATCCACATTTATACCTAACACTCTCCTCGTCTCATGACATTCATCTCTTCTCATCGCCCATATAAAAAAAAACATAAACATTCATCAGATCACGACTGTAATCCCCAGGCTCTGTAGATATCTCCTCAGATCTCTAGTTACTTAGATCTTTGAAGATATCTAAACAGGGTAGTCAGAGGCACGTCCAAACATGACATTTAGTACATGCCCACATTTTGCATAGTAGTAAGTATTCCGTACGTGACAGGTTGCAAGCCCATCGCCGCTTATAAGAATACTAACCAATGACACACACCTTCGAAATTTTTGTTCTAGAGTATGCCGGTTTCCTAACGATGTTTTCGTTTTCGTTTAAGAGCACTGGCATTGCGCACATACATTTTTCTAATAGAAAAACTAATTGGTGCACAACGAGGTTTGAACCCACGACCTTCAGATAGTGAGGCAGGGGGTGCTACCACTACACCACCAGTGCTCAATGTCAATACCACGCTATCTTTACTCCTTTGCTTTGCGCACATTATTGTTACGAATAGAAAAACCCAGTAGTATATTTTAAATTATTTAAACTGTTTTTCAGTGAGCCAGCCAAGGTGCTAGAAATGTTAGCGGAGCTCCAAGCAGTGAATGCGACGGCGCTCCCGCCCAACCACCGGCCGGACGACCCCAGCGGAGACCCCAAGTACTGGAGCAGACTATACACCAACTTCGAAGATTACAAAACGTGAGAGTTACTACTTGTCCACATATACTGTACTAGCTTCCGCTCGCGGCTTTGCTCGCAAGGTACCTACATAAAATATAGCTTATGTTACTCAGGGATAACGTAGCATTGTAATGGTGAAAGAATTTTTGAAATCGGACCAGTAGTTTTTGAGTTTATTCGTTACAAACAAAAATACAAAAATACAAAACTTTCCTCTTTATAATATTATAGTATAGACTAATTGATTGAGCGAGCGAAGGGAGAGAAAATCTCAGTGGAAAGTAGGGAGATTTTTCACTGTATGTTTGTGTACACGTCTGTTAGAGCATAACTTAAGAATCGTTAATCCAATCTGCTAAAACGTAAGAATTACTGCTTGGCCACATAATGTACTATTGATTGAGCGAGCGAAGGGAGCGAACATTTCAGTGGCAGGGTGTTTTGGCGTGGTATGTTAGAGCATAACTTAAGAATCGTTAATCCAATATGCAGATTCTGTTGTGTAGATTTGCTGGGAAGCATACATATAGGTAGGTATATGAGTTTAATCGGTGAAGGAGTTGAAGATATTGGGTTCCAAAGTCGAAAATAAAAATAAAAAATTATTGAGTGGGGTCGAATGACTTTACTTGTTCGTCCCAAAGTACCTAGTTTTTATTTTTATTCTAGAATGTATAGTTTTGAAATATACTTAACGAAAAAAAGGAAAATTAAGAAAACCGCGTCTTAGCACTCGGATAATCAAATATAGTCTTGTCATGTGATTCAGAGGAATCTAACGAAATCTAAATTTTTCAAAATCTGTCCAGCCGTTTGAGCTATAGCGACAGCCAAAGGAACTCTAATACACACATGCATCCCAGACTCTTAGTTTGCAGTCAGGTAAAAACACCGAATCGAATAAAATAAACTCAATGAAGTATTTCTTTATTTCAGATTATAGAAAAGGATCAAGTTTTCAAGATATTCAATCAACATCGAAATGAACAATAATATCGACTGCATTATCGTAAAATACTAGTCCATAGCGTTTAGTATTTAAGTTACACAACTTTTTTTGAGCTTTAATAATAAGACTTATTTTTCCAAATAATTGCCTTTACATTAATGCATTGGCATTAAATTTACTTAAATTCTATAAAAAGTAATATTGAGCTTTAATAATAAGAATTACTTTTCCAAATAATTGCCTTTCCTTTGGCATAAATTTACTTAAATTCTATAAAAAGTAATATAATGTATCTTTTGCTAGTACTTTCTAGAATGCCTAGATAAAAACTAGCTTAATTATTAGTTCTAGCCCGTTTAGTCTTGACACCAGACCTAACATTCTCTTTATCAGCCTTCCTTTTACCATTTTTCTTCCCAATCGTCTGCATATCTTTGACTGGGTTGTGATTTCCACTTAACGGTAATCCCTCTGTCTGCTGGTTGGATAGTATGGCCTCTTTGTATTGCTTTAGAGTCGCATCTTCTTTGGCGCAGTCTTGAGGTGGATTAATCATCTTACCTGAGGATATATGATGATATAGATGACTTAAATCGCAAAACCGCATCTGAATCGGTCGAACCGTTTTTGATATAAATGGCAACATTCGAATGCACACACGAACAATCTCTCACCCTAGTTTACTTAGATCTTTGAGGATATACATACAGAGGATAGTCAGAGGCACGTCCAAACATAATATTTGGCCACACTTTGCACATATTCCGTACGTGACAGGTTGCAAGCCGATCGCCGCTTATAAGAATACTAACCTATGACACACACCTTCGAATTTTTGGTTATAGGGTATACCGGTTTCCTCACAATGTTTTCCTTCACCGTTTAAGCGCATTGCGCATTGAATTTTTTCGAATGGAAAACTCATTGGTGCACGACCTTCGGATCGTGAGGCAGGGGTGCTACCACTACACCACAAGTAGGTCTACCATGAGTTTTCATAATGTACACTCGCTAGCGACTAGTAAAAAAATGTATGAAAACTTGTACAGCGCCTCTAGCGGATAGTTGGGTACTAAAACCTCACGTAGCTAACTATCCTACGTCACAGCGTACTACAGCGACTGTAGTTTGCGCTTCATTCCTTTGCTAAGAATTTGGTACCATGAGTAACAATTTTGACAGATGTCATAGTAACGTACTATTACTACTGTAGTAACGTCAGCCGATCTAAATGTGACAACTCATGGTAGACGTACAGGGGCCTAACCACGAATTCATGATACATTACCGAATTAGTATTACATTGTTATTTCGTACCATGACCTATGCAAAATGTATGGAAGTAGTGACGTTTTTATAATGGAATCGTTACGGAATCGTTCTGGAAGACTTCGTGGTAAGGCCCCTGGACTCCATTTGGGTTAAAATGCAAGTTACCTAAAGTGGTAGCGTTCTGAAGGCTGACTTTCTCCATAGGTCCCAACACGTCCCCCACGGGGTCTGAATGGCTACCCTGAGACAGGGTCTCTGCCAGGAGACGGTCTACCAAGTCCGACTCCTCAGGCTCGAAGTATTTACTCATCACTGACTTCAGCTGTTCCGTTATTATCTTCCGCGGCGACATGATACTGTAACAAGTTAAATTTAATTTAAAATTCAAAAAACCGTCTCAAACTTTGCCCGCCATTTTGTGGTGGCAGCCATCTTGGATTTCAAATTTGTCATAGTGTATAGTATTCTACTACTCAAGCCCTTTTATTTGTTACCTATATTGAGGGTGTTGTGAAACAAAAGGTTATTCGCCATTTTGAGGTGGCGGCCATTTTGGATTTTAAATTTGTCATAGTGTTTAGTATTCTACTACTCTAGCCCTTTTATTTGATAGGTAAGTACCTATATTTAGAGAGTTGTGAAAAAATATGTAATCCGCCATTTTGTGGCGGGGGCCATCTTGGATTTGAAATTTGTCATTGTGTATAGTATTCTACTACTCAAGCCCTTTTATTTGTAACTTTATTGAGGGAGTTGTGAAAAATTTGTAATACGCGATTTTGTGGCGGCGGCCATCTTGGATTTGAAATTTGTCATAGTGTTTAGTATTCTACTACTCAAGCCTCTTTATTTGACACCTAATTGAGGGAGTTGTGAAAATATTTGTAACCCGCCATTTTGTGGCGACAGCCATCTTGGACCGATTTCCATCAAACATACTAAGAACACTCCTTAATTCACCTTTCAAACAAAAATCAAAACTCAAAATCGGTTCATGCGTTCGGGAGCTATGATACCACAGACAGACACACACATTCACGTCAAACTTATAACACCCTGTCGTTTTTGCAACGGGGGTTAAAAATCCCTATTTCCCTTGGTCACGACATCGATCACGGCTGGACCAATTTCGCTAATTCTTTTTTTGTTGTGTTGTCATTGTAGGTAAGAAAATCAAAATCAAAATTTTTATTCAGTACAATCACAGGGATCACTTTGAAACGTCTTACATACTGGGTGAGTCTAGGTACCAATTCCAGTCCTATCCCTAGAAGGTTCTTATGAAAGATAAAAAAATATTCATGGTGAAGACACCTGTAAAGACCCTGTATAATTTTTGCAAGCTAGTTTGAAAAATTATACAGAGTGTCCCAAAAAGTAGTGTCAAGCGAATTTAAGTTTAAAAATTTAAGTCATAATTCACCGAATGTAATATTTTGACTTTACACCAACATTTTCATAGTTTTCACCAAAGTCACGCATCTGATTATTTTAAACATAAAAGAACAACTCATAAAAAATCAGTAGCGAAAAAAAATCTTTTTTAAAGAATGTTTTAAGTTGTTCATGACGTAAATTTTCAAAAATTCGGAAAAAAAATCATAACTCGAAAACTATAAAAAATCGCGGAACATACATGGGGGTGATTCGGGTACTCTGGACTTTCGCTTGACACTACTTTTTGGGACAGCCTGTATAGCTATTAGCTACATACTCAGTGTCCGTATCTTCGACGACTCCGTAAGACTGAAGCAGTTTCATCAGTTTAGCTGCGTTCACGTGCGTCAGTTCAAACCTCTCCACGAGACCCGACACGCCCACCGCTTCGAGCTTCGAGCACCATTGCAGAGTGCGGCGGAGTATGCATAGGCACTGCAATAGATAATAATACTTCACCATTATACACGGTGAGTTTTTGGTCAGTTTAAAGCCGGCGCTCAATTTTTTTATTACTTAAGTTTTTTTAATTTTAATTGGTTTATTAAATTGTAATATTCATTTTAAATTTGTATCTATTTTTATGAAATATTTTCAGAATACAGCTCTTCTATCTCATGAAATAACTGTCGCTTAAGCAAACGTGTTCTAAAAGTTAGTCAGGGCACGTCAGGGAAAAACTGCTTATCTACCGAAAATAATAAGAAAGTCAATAATTTAAAAATGATTGTTGTGAATAATGACGAATAGTGACAATTACGAAATCGTTGAGGCGAATCGCCTAGAATGCAGAAGGTACTACCACCTGTAGGTCTACCATGAGATTTCACAATCTACACTCGCTAGCGACTGTAGTTAAAAAAATGTATGAAAACTTGTACAGCGCCTCTAGCGGATAGTTGGGTACTAAAACGTCACGTAGCTAACTATCCTACGTCACACGTACTACAGCGACTGTAGTTTGCGCTCATTAATTTGCTTAGAATTTGGTACCATGAGTAACAATTTTGACAGATGTCATAGTTACGTACTATTACTACTGTAGTAACGTCAGCCAATCTAAATGTGACAACTCATGGTAGACCTACTGAGCTGTGGTGTGAGCAAGGGCGGATCTAGCTTTGGTGCCAGGGGGGGTCAAGTCACAAAAAGTTATAGGTAATCCTTATTATCTATCTAGACACGCGGCAGCGTGTCAGCCAAGTTCAAGCGAAGCGAACGGGCGATGCGCGCCTAGTGTAATATTACAGGAACCATTTGGGTGATTTTTCACCCCCTCGTAACTCAAAAACTATTTCACATAAACAAGTCAAATTTGGCTCATCTATTGCCACTTGCGAGTAAAATATGTGCATCGAATTTCATAAACACACCTCAAACGGTTATTTAGATATTAACGTCCAAAAATGGCTGGTTATGGAAAATTTTATCACTGACTGATCTATAGACGTTAATTATAACCCAGTTCTAGATGACCTAGAACGTTCAAATTTGGCATCCAGGTAGGTAGTGGGGTGGATACAAAGGAAAAAATCTGAAACTTGTAATTTTTTTATTTTTATCGTACTTTTTCAATTAATTGATTCTCCTAGGAACCCTTACTAGCGCCTGTAATATAAGAATAGCAATCTAAATAGATGACAGTCGGTCATTATGTGGATTTTAATAGGGTCTTGACGTGAATATAATAACGAGTGGAAGTAGTGTCTTGGATTGGTAAGTAGTACACTCTCGGTAAGTACCTACTATTATCGGGCTTACCTATCTACTTAGGTACCTAGGTATACAATGTGCTAATAGTTGAGCCGTCTATGTAGATAGGTAAGTATGACTAGATAAGTATTTAGGTTTAGACTAATAAAGTACTCTCGGTAAGTACCTATTATTATCGGGCTAACCTATCTACTTAGGTACCTAGGTATACAATGTGCTAATAGTTGAGCAGTCTATGCAGGTAGGTAGATATGGCTAGATAACTATTCAGGCCTAGATTATAGTGTGTCTCGGCTTGTCGGATAGGTAGTAGGTAGGTATACTTATTCAGTAAGTACCTACTCAAGTACCTACCTACCTGCTTAGTATGTATACCTACAATGTGCCAATAGTTTGAGCCGTTTATGCAGGTAGATTATATAAGTGTAATAATATAAGAATAAGTACTTATTTACTAATAAGTTCTGTACAAAAAGTAATGATATCCCATCAAAAACATAAATGTGAAATGAGAGCCAAGTTCAATACTTAAGTATGTTTTACTTAGTCGTTGACTTCAGCGACAAAAGAAGTGAGATCTAAACGGGTGCCAAGTACAATGGTCAGTCCTGAAACTTATTTATAACAATATGAAATATTTTTAACAACTTTAAAATATCATTTCATCTTAAAACTTAGTATATTATATTGAAGCCTAAGGTCTTACTTGGCTAGTTTTCTTAAGAGTACAAATTATATTAGGTATAGCCTTTGCAAGTTTTTATTTTATTCTTTTTAAAAATTTGGATTGCTGGTAGAAACTAGCGATTGGACATAGTAAGTAAGTAGTTAATTCTTATATGAGAACTAGCCAAGTTAGACCTTAGGCTTCAATATAATATCCTAAGTTTTAAGATGAAATGATATTTTAAAGTTGTTAAAAATATTTCATATTGTTATAAATAAGTTTCAGGACTGACCATTGTACTTGGCACCCGTTTAGATCTCACTTCTTTTGTCGCTGAAGTCAACGACTAAGTAAAACATACTTATTGAACTTGGCTCTCATTTCACATTTATGTTTTTGATGGGATATACATATATTATATATATAATTTTAATTAGTGGTCCACCTAGATCCTAGACCCAGCTCAGAAGGGGGTCATGACCCCCCCATGGTTCCGCCCTCGGGTGTGAGTGATGGAGTAGGTACTCTGAGGTGTGAGGGCTAGAGTGTCCGAGTGGTACCTCCCGCTTGTGCGTGAGGAGCGCGAGGCGCGGGTCAGTGGGCGCGCGGCGCGGGTCGGCGTCCGAGCAGCGCGTGCAGCAGTGCCGCGCGCGCACGCCGCGCCGCCCGAAGCACGCCGCGTGCTGCGCCGCGCCGCAGTACCTGGGCCGTCGTGTTACAAACATTACTAGCAACTTTGTCTGCGCGATTTCAGTCGTGGATGCACCTACTAATGTCCGGTAGTAGGGGATAACGCGTTCAACCAAACAAACAAACCCATCAGCGGAGATAAGCGGTTGAAAGTTTAAATAAAAAAAAAATATATATGATCACGACTGTAATCCCCAGGCTCGGTAGATATCTCCTCAGATCTTTAGTTACTTAGATCTTTGAGGATAACTAAAGAGGGTAGTCAGAGGCAAGTCCAAACATGACATTTGGTACATGCCCACATTTTGCACAATAGTTAGTATTCCGTACGTGACAGGTTGCAAGCCCATCGCCGCTTATAAGAATACTAACCTATGACACACACCTTCGAATTTTTGGTTCTAGGGTGTGCCGGTTTCCTCACGATGTTTTCCTTCACCGTTTAAGAGCACTGGCATTGCGCACATAAATTTTTCGAATGGAAAAACTCATTGGTGCACGACCAGGTTTGAACCCACGACCTTCGGATCGTGAGGCAGGGGTGCTACCACTACACCACCAGCGCTCTTGAAAGTTTGTTATAGTAAAGCTTGTATAATATATGTCGACGCAATATCATATAACCCTGATTTATTTAAAATAGAAGTTAGTTTAATTAGATTGAAGATTTATTGTAGTTAATAACCTAGGTAACATTTGTGATTCAAGAGTTTATTTAAATAAGTAATTAAATGAGTAATGTTTCGTTGGTAGTTCATAACAACAAACAATTACTCATAAACTAAATAAAATTGATTTTGAAATATTTAAACCGAAGGTTAATTAACAGTTAAATTTATTGATAACATGTAATAAGTTTCTAGGTATTTACTTTGACTAAAACTAATAAGAGACACCAACTTGAACCATAGACTATGCAGTGGAATCATTTGAACATTACTTTTAATGTTCAAATGTCTTAACTGAAATAAAAATAACTTGTTGTTAAAAGTAACTTCTAAAATTATTTTCATGAATTTAAAGATAATTAGTTTCAGTAAAGAAAATTGTTTAAACTATTTGTAAATAAAAGACACCAACTTAAACCATAGACTATGCAGTGGAATCATTTGAACATTGCTTTTAATGTTCAAATGTTTTAACTGAAATAAAAATAACTTGTTGTTAAAAGTAACTTCTAAAATTATTTTCATGAATTTAAAGATAATTAGTTTCAGTAAAGAAAATTGTTTCAACTATTTGTAATTAGTAACGGTTTTGCTTGACAACACGAATCTTCATGGTGAAGAAAAGTGATGTGGACGATCATTACTGTTCGAGTCTCGGTAGAGAAAAGATATAAGAAATTGTGATCTTGTGAGTACCCTTTTATAATAGATTTTTAGTTAAACTTAATTGTTTTAATTAATAAATAAATTACTGGTGTTGGCAAAACGTGAATTCTTTTATTTGCAATGGCTGATGAAGATAGTGACGTCAGCACTGCTGACGTCACTGTCGTTAAAAATCCTGTTGGTGATTGTTATTCGTTATCAGAAGTGGGATTACCACCCTCTTCTGCTCGATCATCTGATAATTTGAACAACGAGAATGTCAATGCTCCTGTTAACGGCATACCAACAGAGTTTTTCACGCAGATGTTGCAAATGATGAAACACGTGTCCGATCGTATGACTACTCAGTCGGATTCCAAAAACAAAATTAAAGATATATTTTTGCCGTCATACGATCCGGATGCCGATATCGGAGTACGTGAGTGGTGTCAGCATGTGACCACTGCCATGGAAACCTATAACCTGAGCGACTACGAGGTTAGGATGAAAGCCGCTAGTTTACTTAAAGGTCGTGCAAGGTTATGGGTTGACAATTGGCTTGTGACTACCGCCACGTGGCAGGAATTGCGCGAGGTTTTGATAATGACTTTTGAGCCGGAGAATAGATATTCCCGTGACGTTGTTCGTTTTAGAGAACATATTTATGACAATACAAAGGATATCGCGCAGTTTTTGTCACAGGCTTGGGTACTTTGGCGACGTATCACAAAAGATAAATTGTCAAATGTTGACGCAGTTGAGGCAGTAATTGGATGCGTTGGGGATGAACGATTGAGAATCGAATTGCTAAATGTACGGGCGTCCTCAGTACCTGAATTGATATCGGTCGCATCATCCATAAGACGCGTTAAGCGGCCGAACCCTGGCACACAAAGTATACAGCAAGGCCCGAACAAGCGATCTCGGTTTTCCGATAAGTCCCCGCTATTTTGCACTGTGTGCAAAAAGCCTGGCCACGATACACGCGAGTGTCGTTTCCGCGATAAATCCGGTACTCCTCAGCCGCGTCAACTTGATGATAAAACAGCACCGTCGCAAAGTACCTCTAAACCGACTTGTACATTCTGCTCTAGGGTAGGCCACACATATGAAAAATGTTATAAACGAGAACGAGCTGTAGTATCTAACGTCAATTGCGTAGGATCTCCCAAATTAAATTCAATGCCAGTTATGGTCGGTAACTTAAAACTACTAGCAATTTTTGATAGCGGAGCAGAATGTTCGGTTATACGTGAATCATTAGCAGCGAAACTGCCGGGTAAACGAGTCAATGTCGTCAACTGCTTGAAAGGAATCGGACAGTTTACGGTGGTTTCGCTATCAACATTAACGGCTGTTTGTGTTATCGATAATTTGAGTGTAGAGCTTCAGTTTCATGTAGTCCCTGACTACGAAGTGTGTTCAGACATTTTAATAGGAATGAATCTTATCGAAAACACAAACCTGAGTGTACTAGTAAATTCTCAGGGTGCCACTTTGGTACAGCAGCCAGCTGTATACCATGTTCAATCTCACAATGAAAAATTCGATAAAATTGATTGTGACTTAGCCAATGATGACCAAATAAACGAACTGAAAATTTTGTTGAACAAATATGAACACTTGTTTATTCACGGTTACCCACACACACGCGTGAACACAGGGGAGCTTGAAATACGTCTCAAAGACCCGAACAAGTGTGTAGAGCGCAGACCATATCGATTAAGTCCAGTTGAGCGGGAAAAAGTGCGAAATATCGTAAGCGAACTAATCGAGCATAACATCATTCGCGAAAGTAAATCTCCTTTTTCCAGCCCAATAATCTTGGTCAAAAAGAAAAATGGCAAAGACCGCATGTGTGTGGATTACCGTGAACTAAACCGAAACACCCTGAGAGATCATTACCCATTGCCTATAATATCCGATCAGATAGATCAGCTTGCAGGGGGTCTTTTCTTCTCCACGTTCGATATGGCAGCAGGTTTTCACCAAATACCCATATCAGAGAGCTCTATCGAAAAGTCAGCTTTCGTAACACCAGATGGACTCTATGAGTACTTGGCTATGCCTTTTGGGCTAAGCAATGCGTGCTCTGTGTATCAACGATGCATCAACAAAGCCTTGGCTCATCTTTTGTGTTCAGAAGATCAGGTTTGCCAGGTTTATGTTGATGACGTACTTTCAAAATGCAAAGATTTTGCTGAGGGCCTCTCCCATATCGAACGGATATTGATCGCTTTGAATGATGCTGGGTTTTCAATAAACATTGACAAAACTGCTTTCTTTAAACGCTCCATTGAATATTTGGGCAATATCATATCCGATGGACAAGTCAGTCCAAGCCCAAGAAAGGTGGAGGCTTTAACGAAAGCACCAATCCCGAAAACACCTAAACAAGTTAGGCAATTTAACGGTCTCGCCGGGTATTTCAGACGTTTCATTCCCAATTTCTCGTCTACTATGGTACCACTTTACGAATTAACTAAGAAAGACGCTAAATGGGAATGGAATGAGAGACACGATGAGGCTCGAAACCGTATTGTGCAACATTTGTCTACTGCGCCTACCCTTTCTCTATTCCAGGAAGATGCTCCTATAGAGCTTTACACGGATGCGAGCAGCCTCGGTTACGGAGCGGTGCTAATCCAGAATATTGCGAGTCGCCAGCATCCAGTCGCGTACATGAGCCAGCGCACCACTGACGCCGAGAGCCGCTATCATTCGTACGAGCTCGAGACCCTGGCGGTGGTGAGAGCAATAAAACATTTCCGCCATTACCTATATGGGAGGAAATTCAAGGTAATAACTGACTGTAATGCCTTGAAGGCATCCAAACATAAAAAGGATTTACTTCCGCGAATCCATAGATGGTGGGCCTTCCTGCAAAATTACGATTTCGAGGTTGAGTATAGAAAAGGTGAACGATTGCAACACGCCGATTTTTTTAGTAGGAATCCGTCTACAGATCTTTCAGTCAATATCATGACTAAAGACAACGAATGGCTACAAATCGAGCAGCGACGTGACGATGTACTTCGTCCACTGATAGATAGCATGTCTAGCGATAGCCCAGCTGTAGACTATGTGTTAGAAGATGGCATACTTAAGAGACCGCTCACAGATGCTATACTCGGTACGTACAAACCAACTGTAGTGCCAAAGTCATTCCAGTGGAGTCTGATAAACTCCTTCCATACAGCTCTACAGCACCCAGGCTGGGAGAAAACTCTCCAAAAGCTGAGGGAAACCTACTGGTTTGACAAGATGAGCACAATCGTGAGAAGGTTTGTCGATAATTGTGTCATATGCAGAACCTCGAAAGGGTCCTCGGGTGCAATTCAAGCACAACTTCACCCGATCCAGAAACCTACTGCAGCATTCCAGGTCATCCACATGGATATCACAGGAAAACTTGGAACGAGAAACTCTGAGGGACGGGACGAGTACGTCATCGTATGTATCGACGCATTTACTAAGTACATACTGCTTAGCTATTCCAACGATAAGAGCCAAAGTAGCAGCCTCGCAGCTCTTAAACGTGTCGTACATTTGTTCGGTGCTCCAGTACAGATTGTTGTCGACGGTGGTCGCGAATTCCTCGGTGAGTTCAAAAATTATTGTGAACGTTTTGGCATCAATTTACATGCAATAGCGCCAGGAGTAAGCCGAGCGAATGGGCAAGTTGAGCGGATAATGAGCACCCTTAAAAACGCTTTAACTATGATTAAAAACTATGACACCGAAAACTGGCAGACTGCATTAGATGCTTTGCAGCTTGCGTTCAATTGCACTCCACACAGAGTAACTGGAGTTGCACCGATCACCCTTCTGACACGGCGTCAACAATGCGTACCGCCAGAGCTCCTAAGGTTGGTGAACATTGACAATGAGTGTGTTGACTTTGATTTGCTCGAACAACATGTGCAACAGAAAATGGCTGCTGCGGCTGAGTACGATAAAAAGCGCTTTGATAAGACTAAAGCGAAAATGCGTCCATTTCAAAGAGGTGACTATGTACTTATCAAGAATAACCCCCGTTCACAGACATCTCTAGACCTCAAGTATAGCGAACCGTACGAGATCCACCGAGTACTGGACAATGACCGGTACACAGTAAAGCGGGTGAATGGCAGAGGACGTCCACGCAAGGTTGCTCATGACCAACTACGTAGAGCACCACAACCAGGTGATCAAGAAACCGTGTCGACGGGCGTTGAAGATGATGAGCCAGAGCATACATCTCAACTCGCTGATGCACCATATGAGCCACTGCCTTCCACATCCCAAACCGATCGCTCATAGGATGCGTGGACAAGGTCAGTTCTTTTCATTATAATTTGTGGAAGAATATGGAGGGTGTTCTACTTTCTGATAGTAATAACCACCACCCTAGCAGGTGTATAAAAACTTTCGTCTGATGGGACACCCCATCAATATTATTTTGCAAACTTACAAAGAAATCTGTACAGACTATTTGTATTACCTAGTTTCCCTTCCTATTTTATTATTGTTTTCAGAGCCTCTGGGGACCACGGTCATAAAGATAAGGCCTAGGCCCCAGCATCGTCCTTCCTAGATCCTCTAAACCTCTGTGGACCACGGCGTACAATACCGCTCAGCACCACAGTATCTATGACCTATGAGCAATATTACCGACATTACCTAACAGTAAAAGTACTATCAATAGATGTTTTTCAGAGCCCCTAGGGACCACGGTCATAAAAATAAGGCCTAGGCCCCAGCATCGTCCTTCCTAGATCCTCTTATCCCCTGTGGACCACGGCGTACATGACCGCTCAGCACCACAGCATCACCCTTGTCTACGAGGAATTATTTAGTACAAGTATGCGTGGAGCATTTGTATTAACCAAACAAAACATATTATTTAATGCGAGTATGCGTGGAGCATCGGCACCAAATAAATAACATTCGCTCATTTCCTTGTGTACACAAATTTTCCTATTTTTATTTTTGAATACTTTTCATACTAGGTACATAAACGTGAAACAATGTTAAATTATTGTACCTACTGCATAATGTCCTAGTTGATAACTTGGTTGATGGAATCAGTTATAATTATCAATGACAAATTCCAAGACAATGTTCTGTTTATGAAACAGTGCTTAAAAACAATAACTACCAACCAAGTTACAAGCTAGTGTCCATGGACGGATACCTGGCTCAAAATAAACCTTTCATTTCCAGAACCGCGACTGGCGCAGAGCACGCACCGTCTCGCAGTATGGCCGTGTCGACGCAATATCATATAACCCTGATTTATTTAAAATAGAAGTTAGTTTAATTAGATTGAAGATTTATTGTAGTTAATAACCTAGGTAACATTTGTGATTCAAGAGTTTATTTAAATAAGTAATTAAATGAGTAATGTTTCGTTGGTAGTTCATAACAACAAACAATTACTCATAAACTAAATAAAATTGATTTTGAAATATTTAAACCGAAGGTTAATTAACAGTTAAATTTATTGATAACATGTAATAAGTTTCTAGGTATTTACTTTGACTAAAACTAATAAGAGACACCAACTTGAACCATAGACTATGCAGTGGAATCATTTGAACATTACTTTTAATGTTCAAATGTCTTAACTGAAATAAAAATAACTTGTTGTTAAAAGTAACTTCTAAAATTATTTTCATGAATTTAAAGATAATTAGTTTCAGTAAAGAAAATTGTTTAAACTATTTGTAAATAAAAGACACCAACTTAAACCATAGACTATGCAGTGGAATCATTTGAACATTGCTTTTAATGTTCAAATGTTTTAACTGAAATAAAAATAACTTGTTGTTAAAAGTAACTTCTAAAATTATTTTCATGAATTTAAAGATAATTAGTTTCAGTAAAGAAAATTGTTTCAACTATTTGTAATTAGTAACGGTTTTGCTTGACAACACGAATCTTCATGGTGAAGAAAAGTGATGTGGACGATCATTACTGTTCGAGTCTCGGTAGAGAAAAGATATAAGAAATTGTGATCTTGTGAGTACCCTTTTATAATAGATTTTTAGTTAAACTTAATTGTTTTAATTAATAAATAAATTACTGGTGTTGGCAAAACGTGAATTCTTTTATTTGCAATGGCTGATGAAGATAGTGACGTCAGCACTGCTGACGTCACTGTCGTTAAAAATCCTGTTGGTGATTGTTATTCGTTATATACATATACACTAGTTTTTGTAGTTTTGATTTTAAAGGCATTTAAACTTCGATAAATATCGAGTCCCGCTAACAGTCACGTGATCGCATGTGACGTCAATTTCCAACGCTCCGCTTAGTAGTTGTGTTGTGCGATGACGTCACACAACTTCACGCATCGAGTACGAGTCCGCATCGCACGTTTACTTCTATAAATCGGAAACTAATTGACGAATCGAAGTAATTCTTTCACTTGTATTTTTTATTATTGACCGAAAATACGGAGGGCTAATATTCAAAATTAGTTAACATTCTCCATTGATTGAACGAGCGAAATCTCAGTGGCAGCTAGGGAAATTTGTCGTTGTATGTTTATGTATATTTGTTAGAGCATGACTTAAAAACCGTTAATCCAATCTGCATGAAACTTGGAGAAGGTCTAGCTAGAGTCTAGAGATTCCTTTTGGACATCGCGCGCGAGATCTCAGTTCGGGGCGAACTTACAGATAGAAAGATCAATAGGTATCTCATACTCACTCGCAGATCAGCATGGGTTCGCCGTCTTCGTCTCGCTTGCCGCACGCGCACCGCACGCGGCCCGCGCCGCTCTCTGTCGCACTCGCGGACGAAGGATCTACATTTATCATTAGATACAGGATGTTACCAGACTATTTCCGAAAACTTCAGGGGGTTAAAGTACCCATCAATATAAACAACTTTTTCTTTAAAACCAACATTGTGAGCTGTTCCATGCAAAAGTTCAATACCCACTTTGCTAAAATGAATACGTCTACTCTGCAAAACGACAACGATATAATCGGAACGAAATGTTCGTAAAATTTAGTCGAAATAACAATTGTTTTGCTGTCAAACTCTAATTATAATATCGTCCGTACGTAAGTCATAGTAGGTTTACGAAATCAACTGTCAAAATCCTTCCATCGTTCAAATAATGGTCAAAACGAATGTAACTTCGGGTATGTTTGCACGATTATTGTAGTGGTATATCGTTGATTGTTCTGCAGAGTAGACACCAATTTGGCTTAACGTATTTGGCTAACGTCAACCGCCAGCGTCTTTTTAAAACTGTAAAAGTTAGATGTAATAAATATCTAACTTATTCATCTAAACTTTAATTTTAATTAGCCATCTAAACTTTCAGTAGAAGTTAGGTACGTAGATACCTAGTACTAGGTACTCACTGTTGTAATCTTCGCCTTCATTTTGAGTCATAATTGGTTCATTTTCAGAGGCCTGAAAAATTTACACTCAATGAAAACCTAGAAGAGAGACCTCCCTAACTCAAAAATAAAACCGGCCAAGTGCGAGTCGAACTCGCGCACGAAGGTTCCGTACCATTTTCTATAAAAACAGCAAAAAAAAATCATGACCGTTGTATGGGAGTCCCAATATTTTTTCAGCGGCAACTGAAATACATCATATTCTGTGAAAATGTCAACTGTCCAACTATCACGGTTCATGTACAGCCTGGTGACAGACGGACAGACAGACAGACGGACAGCGGAGTCTTATCAATAGTGTCTCGTTTTACCCCATGAGTACGGAACCCTAAAAACCATGTTGTTTTGACCCCACTTAGCGCGGAAAAAGGGCATGATGATGATTATTGAGACATCAACTGCCTCTAGGCAGGGCTTGGAACCGATTAATAATTTAACAGAAAATGACGGTTTTAACCGGTATTTCGATTATAGTGCTCGGAGTGCAACCTGTTTCAAAACCTTAACTCGAATTTAGATCAACCGGTTAAAGCGAGCTTCTTTTGTCGTCGTAAGAGCGAGCGCGCCGCGGAGCTCACTAATACGGAAAAGAACGAAATCATTTCGTTCTAGCCGGTTAATTGAGCGCTCAATTAACCGGCTTTTCTTTTCGGTTACGTTCTACCGTAAACTCTATAAAGTACCTAAAACGGTTAGTCAAGTACGATAAATCCAAAAGGGTTTCGCGAAACCCTTTTGGATTTATCGTAGGTACCTTCTTGACTTTTAATACCTAGTTTTAAAAACTTTCCATAGTTTGGAGTTTTAATAGAGGTTACGGGTAGAACGTAACCGAAAAGAAAAGGTTGTAGGTACATAGGTACTTATTTAGAGCGAAACCGTTTCGAAAAAAAAAACCGGTTTTCAAGCCCTGCCTCTAGGTAGATTAGGTGCTCACTTGTGCCTCGTGGCTGGAGATCAACTGCATCTAGGTAGAGTATGTGCTCACTTGTGCCTCGTGGCTGGAGTCCATGGCGTCGCGCAGGTAGGAGCTGGCTAGCAGGCGGTGGAAGGGCGTGAGGACTGCGCCCAGGCGCACGGCGCCGCGCGCTGTGCCCTGCAGGTGGTCCTCGCCCTCCGCCGCAGACACGAACCCTGGCGCCTGGTAGCCCTCTGGAGCATCTGCATGATGAACACAATAAACACGAATGTGCTTTACACGACTGAAGTAAAACTTCTTTAGCTCCATCTGTATGGGATGTTACCAGAGTACTAGATACCGAATACTTCAGGGAGTAAGAGTATCCATCAGTACCTATAAAGAACTTTTTCTAAGAAACCAACACCAACACTGAGCAAAACGGCTGTTTCATACAAAAGTTGGCCAAAATGTATGAAACAGCTGTTTTTTTTTCGTGCTCACAATGTAGGTTTCTTAGAAAAAGTTGTTTATATCGATGGGTACTTTAACCTCCTGAAGTTTTCGGTAGTCGTCTTTTTCCACCCTGTATACACGGTGTATTTTTGGTCAACTTAAAGCCGGCCCCCACGTAATCTATATCTGTAACCCTACTCAAAAAACAATATAATTATATAATAAATCTATTTTTTTGTTTTTAATTATAACACGAAACTTACTCGATAATATGAGAATCGATAGTAGTTCCTATTCTTCGTTTGTCGGTATGCTAATTCGGCGCGCGGCGCGGCGGCGGGCGCGGGCCGTAGGGACTAGGGACTCTGCGAGGTCGTTGACTCTGCGCGCCCTACTATGTTTTTAACACTTAACTTTCGTTAATCTTTTCGACTATAATAGTCGAAAAGATTAACAAAAGTGTGTAAAAAACTTTGTTTGAATTTGATAAGTATTTTCGCAACTGAATTATTCAGTTCCGTAAATACTTAGGCAAGTATCAAATTCAGAACCTAACGACATAAATACTATTATGTAATAAAAGAATTGGGCGCCAACTTTAAACTGACCAAAAATACGGTGTATTTTTATTATATAGGCCTGCACTGTGTCATACATAATTAAACGAAACGTAAAGCCCTTATTACGAACAATATGACTAAAGGACTTATTACACTACCCTGAATTCAGGGACCCTTACCCTAAATAAGAGTGGTGTTAAGAGTTAGGGCTTAAGACGTAGAGGCTAGTAATTAGGCTCCCTTACTACCGGGCCCTGAATACCGTGTAGTGTAATACCCGTTTAACTGTCTACGAAGAAACAAATCTTATGACCATAAATCAGCTGTACATCTATAATTCATGTATACTAGTTCGCAAAATAACCAAAAATTCCATTCATACTAATATAACGTTCTTAAAATCAAAGCAAGTGACAAAACGTAATACTCGCCGAGCTAGCTATCTTGTTTTACCCAAGGTCAGAACAAATTACGGCAAAACAATGTTCACATTTGAAGGAGCGCAACTTTATAATAGACTACCCCAAACTTTTAAAAATGATGGCTCGCCTTGTGCATTCAAAACTAAACTGGCTAGTTTTGTTAAGAAAAATTGGCCTATTAATTAAATTTTATAAATTATATAATTCTAGTACCTAACCTACCTACCTCAGTAACTTGTCTGTGTACCTACTTAATCTATTGCTTAAGTTCTCTCTCTACTACTTTTTCCTATTTCTTTTTATTGATTTGTGCATATTTTAATACCTTCTACAGACCGAACGCACCTCCCCCTTTAACTCTTACTTATATAAATTATTACGTTAAGTTAATTAAGTGTTCTCATGTAAGTGACTGTGTCTTTTTTGAGAATAAATATCTTTAAACCTTAAACCTTAACTGGCTTTGAGAGAAAGAGAGAAAGAAAATGTGTGCTCACATCTCTCCCCTACAGTAATATACGAAACGTTACTTACCCTCATTATAATAAAGCCTCAAACTAACATCGTAAGACGCTGGCAGCTGGTTCTGACAGGTTTCCATGATCACCACGCAAGCCCTGATCAGCTGGACCGTCTTCTCGCGCACGTTCTCGAACGAGAACTTCGAGGAGTGGCTGCTGTCGCGAGTCCTCGAGGTCACGTCCATGGTCACCCCCGCGGGTGTGTACGAGTACTCGAACATGTGGTACTCGATCAGATTGTCGACGCTGCATTTGCCGTCGTAGAAGCATAATGCTAATTTGTGCAGCTGGAATATACAGTACCTATGTGTGTGGGCATGTACAAAATGTCATGTTTGGACGTGCCTCTGACTACCCTCTTTAGATCTAAGTAACTAAAGATCTGAGAAGGTATCTACCGAGCCCGGGGATTACAGTCGTGATAATATTTTTTTTTTTTTTTAATAGTTGGCTCAACGAATCTAGGCATTCGTGAAGTTAGCCGCAAGAGCTGCGCAGTATCGTTTTTCGGGAGCAATTGGAGGTATGGAGAGGGGCGGTGGGACTGTACAATGTACATGCGCAAACTCGAATCTGTGGCTGATTTCACGAATGCCTAGATCCGTTGGATGAACTATACCCACGTCTACCATGAGTTGTCACATTTAGATTGTTGTTAAATTATTCGCTCATTTGAGCAGGCTTATAGTCATAGACCTTACTGCCTAGTCTTGCGTAAATTAATTTCTTCCGTTTTCTATAATCTAACTTAATCTAACCTAACCTAACCGCCATTTTCTCCTTGGCGGGCTTGTCTGAATGAATAACAATGAATCTCTGTCACATTTAGATCGGCTGACGTTACTACAGTAGTAATAGTACGTTACTATGACATCTGTCAAAATTGTTACTCATGGTACCAAATTCTAAGCAAATTAATGAAGCGCAAACTACAGTCGCTGTAGTATGTGACGTAGGATAGTTTTAGTACCCTACCTACCCAACTATCCGCTAGAGGCGCTGTACAAGTTTTCATACAATTTTTTAACTACCGTCGCTAGCGAGTGTGTAGGTAGATTGTGAAAACCCATAGAGACAGGTATAACATTTAGATCGGTCAGTATGGGAAAGTCTGAAACTATAAGATATACGAAGGCAATTTTGTAAATTTTCCACCATTACTTTGTAAATCGTATTTTTTTATTAAACAGAAACCTGTAGAATTGTAGACGGTTACCTACAATTAGGTAGGTAATTGTATTTTACAATTTGTAATGTTTATTAAATAGGGTCCTGGTCTAACTACCTATAGGTAGGTCAAAGATTTAGGTAGGTAGTTAAGTAGGTACCTACGTCAGTTTACTACTTACATATTTTTTCTCAAAAGCTTCAAAAGCTTGAGCGAGACCCGTGCTGACGAATTGCGCGAGCTCGTCTCTGCATTTCTTCTTTAGAATCCTCAGTTTGACTCCGCCGAATTGGTCGACGGTGTAGCTTTCTTCCGGAAACACGTTTTTCAAGTATGATATTGTACTCACAGCGACAATGGTAAGCTGTTTCATGAAAGTTACAGAGCTTGTGTATGTTTCTGTAACTTGTTTTGGAAATAATCTAACCCATTCGGCTAGGGCCTGAAATAAAACAAACGTTTTTTTTCGGCGTTGCAGGAACATAGGTTATCAGAAACAATAACTCGATGGTATATTTTTATTATTTACTTGCCTGAGAAGTTACTGTTGCTGTGAGTGACATAACTGTAGATATTTAGGAAATTAAATTAAATTAAGGTAGTTAATTTATTGTTAAATTTACAATTTCCCGCCAACCGCGCGATTTTTTTTTTTAATATTTTGTTTTTAATTAACCACGTTGTTGATTGGCCAGTTTCTACACAGCAACAGACATCTTTGAGTTTGACGTCATAGCCATTTCCTGCCCCGCAACTTTTGAACCGAACTTTAAAAAAATTTATTAAAGACTTAACTATTTGCTAAATGAAAATAATGCTGGTTGAATTTTTGACAATAATTTAGTTTTCGCTGTTGACAAAAAATCAAACAAATGAAGGAAAGGAAAGAAATGTCAGAAAGTGTTTCAAAATAATTTTGATTGTATAATTTTTAAAAACAATATTTTTTGAAAACCATTTCAAAATGCTGTGTCCCGAAGGTGCGCAATTTGAGACCGAAATAGTTGATAAAGAAGATGATGAAATTTGTGGAAGAACACCCAACAAGATGCCTAAAGGGGGCGCCTCTAGTTTAGAAATGGCTTCATTCAAAAATTTGAAAACATGGAAAAAGTCGATATCCAACTTTTTTCGTAACCAGCTTCGTTCAACAAAGTCAAACGACGTAAGTACTACATAATTTGATCAAACATCTTTTAGGCAGCCATCACCGACTTGAGTTCGGCAAACAAATACCTACCTATACGTAAGTAGGTAGGTACGGTCGACCAAAAAATTGGTTTACCACCCTAAGGTTGAATGCCGCTTGCCAGTGGCGGATTTACAAATTTTCAAGGTATAGGCTGTAAAGCTTTTGCCGCCCTTGCC
Source organism: Cosmorhoe ocellata (assembly GCA_963675405.1). Classification (NCBI taxonomy): domain Eukaryota; kingdom Metazoa; phylum Arthropoda; class Insecta; order Lepidoptera; family Geometridae; genus Cosmorhoe; species Cosmorhoe ocellata. Next base: position 10,575,271 of record OY776249.1, on the reverse strand, counting down.
TCCACAATTTTCAAATTGTCATGTCCTAGATTATTTTTACAATTCAACAATTTCGTTGGAATTGCACGTAAAATAATTTTTAGTTATATTTTTGAGCTAATTAAAGCTCAATCATGTTTGGAAGGCGGGGTAATGCATGCTATAATAGTCGATACATAAAATTAAAATCGGTAAAATTATTCACTAAATTATTTACTACATTCAAATTAAAATCACCAAATTATATACAAACCAATAGTAGGACTGGCTACGGTAGGAAAAGAAAAATACATTTTCTATAATTTCGCTCTTTACACTCATTCAAAGTGCGGGGAGAGGGCGCAAAGACCGATTATTGGTTGGGGGCGGCGAACTAGCTGTTTTACTCTAGAATATGTAAGATTGCTAAACGGATTTACGGATCGTACAATGACAAATGATAAGTGAAAAGAGAAAGTCGTCGGAAAAATTTGTTGCAGACTTCTATCTGTAAAACATCAGAAAACAGAATACAGAAAACCGTCATCCAGAAATCTTTTTGATTTCTGGTAGCAAAAAAAAAAAAAATCGGTCCCAAATTTGCCGCCCCAAAAATCTGCCGCCCTAGGCTCAAGCCTACTCAGCCTGCTGGTAAATCCGCCACTGCCGCTTGCAGATTCATCGGTGATAAAGATTAGTTTCGCTTGCAGATCTATCTGACAACATCTATTTTTTTAGTATGAACTGAACCTTGTTGTAATTTTCGATGACTAGGAAACTAAATCAAAACTGGTACACCATTTCCTTGGCCTACCGTACCTACCTACTACCATAGGTAGCAAGGGCGGATCCAGCTTTGGTGCCAGGGGGGGTCACATAGCCGTGGTCAAGTCACAAAAAGTTATAATCCTTATTAATTAGTGGTCCACTTAGGTCCGTGCCAGGGGGGGGGTCACATAGCCGTGGTCAAGTCACAAAAAGTTATAATCCTTATTATATATCATTTTAATAAGTGGTCCACTTAGGTCCTGGACCCAGCCCAGGGGGGGTCATGACCCCCATGACCCCCCCCCCCCTGGATCCGCCCTTGATAGGTACATAGTACATACCTACATTATAATCGCTTGTTACTTTTTTCAGGGGGATGGTCCCTCAGGAAGTAAAGATAATTTTGAGGACAAGGAAATGAGCCCGGAGCAGAAGTGGCAGTCGCTAGGGAAAATCTTTAGACGCCAAAGTTTTGCCGAACACTGGCCCAGGTCGTCAAATCACCAGGAAGAAGGTCCATCACAAAACAAACGCTTGGCCGTTAGGAAAGTTCTTTCTAGTTATTTTGGGAAAGCTCAAAAAATACCTGTTGCAAATGAGGAATAAACTGTTGATTTTTGTTTAGTAAACGCTTGTTTATTTTACTGTGAAACTATGGTTCGACAATGTAGAATCTACCTACTCATAACCCAATAATAGTCTATTTTTTACAATTTTACCTTCTGAAACCCTTTTCTCGAATCACTTTTCCTGATAGGTCATTAGTTGGGGTAGGGGTAAACCAAAGACGTTATACTCTAGTTAAAAAAAATGCTGGACAATCCACAAAGCATCATCTAGCCCCAAAGAAAGCTACTCAAAACTTGTGTTATCGGTACTAGATAACTGATTATATTTTACATGATATATAGGTACATAGATATATATTTTTATTATACATAGAAAACACCCAGACCAACGGAACAAATTTCTGCAGATCGTACACAAATTTGTTCCGAGGCGGGAATCGAACCCGCAATCTCTTGCGTCGCAGGCGGACTCTTGCCCGCTTCGCCACTGAGGTCGTTGAGTTATAACGTCTTTGGGGTAAGCAGACAAAAAATGTTAAGAACCACTGTTTATAATTATGGGAAAGGCCCAATTATTATCTGTGGCTTAAATTTACATTGACATCTTCAAGATGTATTTATGTCATTGTCATCTGTCTAATTCGCGGCGTTCCCCTCCCTCCCTCTCCCTCAGCGACATTTCTTCTGTCCGCTGCCTGCCTGGCCTGCCTCCCTTTTTTTGTGCAACAAAGTTCACGAACGGGATTCAATTTACAACTTTTGCGTAAATTAAAACATATAAGTGTACATGTATTTTCGTGCGCCTGCTATCAAAAGTATACCAAATGATTTTGCAACTAAATTGAATTCTACACATTTGTATCTATTTGGCATGCGCTTGTATACGCCCTTGAAAATCGTGTAAAATCTGCATAGCAACAGTGCTTCGATCCGTTTTACTGGTATTTTATAGAGTTTCGGCTAATGTTCATTAGACGAGTGCCTTTGTGGGGTGAGTTAGTGATCCTTGAAATCAATCTATAGGTGTGTAGATAGGTATTCACTATGATACTTTGCATGTTTACAACATTGTTTATTAGTCGCCTTTGTTACAAGTTACATTGAAGGATGTTTAGAACATAAGTAAGTAAAGTAGGTACATACCTAGATATCTAGATAGGTACCTTTTATGATACCATAATACCTAGTACATCTGAACTAATGGGTTCTAAATGGTTTACATAATTTAACTGTAGGTATCAGTTATGCATTTAGGTACTTTTAGATTGCCTTTTAATCCTATAAAATACTCCAGCTATGTTTGAGTTGATCTTCTTATTCAGGAGTTGAAGTCTTTGTGAGATGGAACTCATGATGTGTGCTTTCTCCTTTACTGTCACATACAATGAAAAGAGAAAGAGACAAAATATAACAAGACATCTGTCTTACACAAAGAATATAGACCCATCTATAGTGTCACAAGAACATACAGCAGGTGACATTTTGTAAATAATTATTATGTTCCAATGTGTATGTATATAATGCTGCTGTCACTCTTGTCAATATGTGCAGGCCGTTTACCAGTCTGTATACAGGATAGCAGCAACATCTTTGTTAAGTTTACAATAATCCTAATATTATAAACATTAAAGTTTGTATGTAAGAATGTTTGTTACTCCTTCACGCTGAAACATCTCAAAGGATCTGGATAAAATTTGGCAAAGAGTTAGATTATAGTCTGCAATAGCACATTAAGCTACTCTTTATCCTGGAAAAATGTATGGTTCCCATGGAAAAGATTTGTTTTTGTTTTTCAAAGTACCATATGGGCGGAAGTTAGTTTGTCATAAATGTGCAGGACAGGATGGGGTCTCTAAAACTTTATTTATTTGATTATTCTATAAATAGTATAGATACCTCGCTTTTCCGCAAGAGGGTGTGTGTTTCCCCATTAAGACCCATTTTACTTTATAAATACTCTCTATTTATATTGAACCTGGTTTCTCATTGATCATGCGTAAGATTTAAATGCACAATACAAACTTCATCGATGGATACTGTATAATGTCATCATTATCCATTATCCCAATCTGATTTCACTGACTATTGGGTATTAGGTCACCCTTAGTTCATACAATCCACCAAGATCAAATACTGGTCTCAATCATCTATGGTATCCTCAAAAAAAAACTTACCTACCTGTGTCCATGATACCTTTTCTCTACAACTCGCTTGTAGATAATTGCATTCTAAACCACTACTACTTGTTAAGGAAATATACAGACAAAACAACCTTGGTAAAGGTCCACTGACCAGAACCCTACAACCTTGCCAGTATGGTAATAGATTGTATTATTAGAATTGAAACTCACAATATTATAGGTAATTAGGTACTCATTCTATAAAATATAAATAGCTTTTAATGTGCAGGGCTATTTATTTTTATTAAATTCAACTTACATCGCTTGAGTACTACTTAGTATACTCTTGGTAGGTGAATTATAATGTGTTGAATTTTTGGTCCACTGCTAAACAAAAAGCTCACAACATTTTTTTAACCATCTCTATCATTTACAAGAACCTTTTTTTTTCCAGATGTCTGGTGAGAATGCATGGCAGGCCATCAGAAACAGAAGAATATTGATTAACATAGTGGTAGATAACGTAAGTGTAACTAGTTGGTGCTTTTTAGTAGTAAGATGATCACAAGACGATGGTTCCATCCTTCGCTCTCAGGAGTGGATGCTGAGAGACTGTTACTGGAGCGAGGGCACGATGGGTACTTCCTAGCACGGCCTAGCATGAGCAATAAAGGAGACTTTACCCTCTCGGTGCGAAGGTGCAACGAGGTCACGCACATAAAAATACAAAACAACGGGGAATATCTCGATTTGTACGGAGGAGAGAAATTTGCAACTCTATCCGAACTCGTACAATACTATATCGAAAACCAATGCCAGTTGCGGGAGAAAAATGGCAACATCATCCGGCTAAAAACGCCTTTGAACTGCGACGATCCCACGACGGAGCGTTGGTATCATGGCCAACTCACAGCCAAAGAAGCTGAGAAAATCATGCTCGAGAACGGGAAAAACGGTTCGTTTTTAGTTCGGGAGTCCCAACGCCAGCCCGGCGACTTCGTGTTGTCTGTTCGAACCCGCGACCGAGTCACCCACGTCATAATACGGCGGCAGGACGATAAATACGACGTTGGCGGCGGCGAACAATTCCAAGATCTCGTTTCCCTTATCGACCACTATAGAAACTTCCCCATGGTAGAAACCACTGGCGAGGTACTGCGACTGATACAGCCATTCAATGCCACGCGTATTCAGGTCAGACATTTTCACAGACGCGTCAAACAGCTTCAGAAAGAGAACGAGGGTCCTATCGAGAGCATGGCCTATAAACAAGGCTTCTGGGAGGAGTTCGAAACGCTCCAGATGATGGAGAACTTACAGCTTTTCGACAGAATGGAGGGTTCGAAGCTAGAGAATATACGGAAGAACAGGTATAAGAATATCATACCTTTCGACCACACGCGGATCATTCTACGGGACATCCCGCCAGATGCACCGCCCGGCTCTGACTACATAAACGCAAATTACATCCGCTGCGACAGCATCGACTCTGGCGACTCGAAAGACAACGGCGTCGACGAAAACGGATCACCGCCGAAACGAGACTCCAAAAAAAGCAAGTCTTCCCCGAACCATAGTGTCGTTATAACCGAGGAAAAGTGCACAAAGAATGGCACGCAAAAGTTAATGCCTACCTTTGAACCGAGCGTGCTCCGATCAAACCCCAACTATGTGAACACAACGATTCCAAAATCTGCCGAAGAAACCGACGTAACAGAACGTGTCTACAACAAAGTCTACATCGCGACCCAAGGCTGTCTATCCAACACCATCTACCAGTTCTGGTCCATGATATGGCAGGAGAACGTCTGCATCATAATAATGACGACGAAGGAGATCGAGCGCGGGAAGGTCAAGTGCGAGAGGTACTGGCCAGACCTGAATAAAACAGACGTGATTAAAAAGTATACAATCTTCAACGAATCAGAATCGTCTACTCCGGATTATACACTTAGACGTTTCCTGGTGACGAAAAAGGATGAGCCGAACGTGAAGCGAACGATTTATCACTTCCATTTCACCGCGTGGCCGGATCATGGTGTTCCTTCCGAGCCGGGTCGCGTGCTGAACATTCTCCTCGATGTCAACTATCGGTTACAGCAGATAATGACTGGACCCACGCCTCCGCCGCAAGCTGTAGTTTGCGTGCACTGTTCCGCCGGCATCGGCCGTACGGGGACCTTTATCGTCATAGACATGATCCTCGACCAGATCAGAAAAGAAGGATTCGATTGCGAAATAGATATACATCGCACAGTGCAGATGGTAAGAGACCACAGATCCGGCATGGTGCAAAATGAGGCGCAATATAAGTTTATCTACATGGCTGTTTTGGAGTTTATTGAGACGGAAAAGCAGAGGGTCGGGCTCGGTGCTGAGCCAAGCCAGGACTCGCCGCGGGTCAGGTCACACCCAATGCCGTTTTTATGAAGAGTAACAACGAGATCTTCAAATGTTATAACTAGTAGATGTGAAGCCAGATCACTTTTTGACTACATTCTATTTGTTTTTAAAGTTGACTATATCTATGTCTTATGAGAAACCTATAGATTTTATAAAAGTAACAGTGTTTACTTAGTAGCTTGAGGCCTTAGGCCGCTGCTGGTCTACTAGTATCATAATGTGTACCTAACTAACTATACTGGATGCAATTTGCCTTTACGATTGCCAGTCTAATAAATTTCGAATTTTACGATAAGTGACTAACAATAACTTAATATTTTAAATCTCGCGATGGTTGTTTTTTACTATTTACTACGTAGGTACTTCTAAGTATCCATTCAATAATAATGCATTGGCCTTCTCCTATCACAATAAAAAAGATAAATTAATATGAGTTAAGATTGTAGGTAAATCATTAAGATAGATGCAGATCTTTAAGATTTTTGATCTTGATGATTAAGTAACTTACAGTTTTTGGAACAAGTTGGACTTTTGGTTATATAAAAAATTGCCCATATCATATTTATTTAAATTAAAACTCCTCTGTACTCACGTTTATTAACAGTTTAATAAACTTTAACTGAATTGTCCAGCATAAATTAGTTGTATTGTTACAATTGTTATTAACTTTCGGGTAAGTAAATAATTGTTATCTGGGAATCCCATGTCCTACATTGGTGTCTAAATCAAAAGTAATCTATCAGTCGTACACATAATCCCTCATTAAAGCTACCGGTAAATTCTTCTGTCAATAAAGTACCTAAATAGATTAACTTTTTTCATCAGGTACATTGTCTATTAAGAGATTTAATAGATTGTTATTTCTACCATTTTAATCTTTATAGCCTACGTTTTAAATATCATAGTCGATCCCTGTGTGCGCACTTTCACACATGTTAAGGGTGAATTATGTGTATGATTGTATAGGTATATGGTATATATGAAAACATTACGGCGACCTGATTATATGTACTGCTTTAAATATTATGTAATACAAAGAGTCAAGAGTATGACTTCAATGTGATCTCTAATTGGATTTAAAAGAATATGAATGTTTATAGGTATTTTAAATATTTTGAAATTTGAGTGATTATAATCATCAAATCAATTTAAAGATGAAATTTAAAAGTTCATACATACCTAATGTAATTATTTTTTTCAAAAAATGATTTTTATTAACAACTCACATTATCTTTATTTAATTACTAAACATAGGAAAAAGAACTATTTGGGAAAAGCTAGGTACAAATTGGTTTCATAATCAAAATTGTTGGATCTAATTTTAAATGCAGTTTTTTTTAGTTTTTCAAAAGTTCTGAACTACTTTTAATATGCAGCAAATTGTGTTTTTTTATTTTATTGTTTTACGATTTTGTAATTTTATTTGTTTCTTGTCAAATGTGAAATTGGAGGTGCTTTAAAGTGTGACGATTTTTTTGAGATGGTGCGATATTTTTATGGTTTGTTTGTATGCTTAGGTGATGTTGACATCAGAAAATGGTAAATGATGTAAGTACAATTGTTTTAAAAGGTCAATCAGGCAGTGACCGAGTAAAATGTTTATAAATTACTGTTTTCTTCATAAAAGTTTTATTATTTTGGTCTGTTGTACTTTTAAATTCTTAGACAATAATCCTCACTGCTTGATCTACCTTGTTGGCATTTTATTTAAAACAATTATTCCAATTTGTAAAGCTGATTTGAAAGTAATGAATTGTGCGAAAATTATGTTACTTATCTGCTAAAGATTATTGTTGTGTTATATTGATATAAATAATGAATTAAATGTGATATTGTATTATTGACCATTTTATTCTATGCATGATTAAACTAGGTCAAAAAGTATGTGAGAGATTATATAAAAAAAATATTTAACTGATAAAATAAACAAAAGTTGACTCAAACTAGTTAAATAGGTATTTTCTTGAAAATTAGTTAAAAAAAACTTCTTTATATTTTAAAATCAAAGTTTTCTACTCATAACTCCAGCTAGTACACTCACAGCACTTACTACTTCCAAATAGGTAGCCATAATTACTACAGCTTCAAAATCCGGCTTTTCCACATTTCTTATCCGCTGTTGACATACACAAACATTGTTTGATACATCAAAAAACCTTTTTAAAGGAATGTTGTTTCAAACAAGAACATTTTTGATAGTTTTTGACATGTTTTCTATATGTTTTTAATATAACTATTTTCACAACTTGTTTGTACATATGAAAGCAGTTCATATACCTTGGTATCACAGTTACTAAACATGACCTTGGATGTGGCAGCCTACCTATTGACAATACTTTTGAACCTATTGTGAATTTTTAATAGCTAGTCCTCATTATTTGCGTTCACTTCTTCAATCCCATCACTCTCCGTGACTAGAGCTCTTTCCAGGATTACTCTGCCTTCCTTGTATCTGAAATCAACATTGATTTAAATCGTTTCAGTCAGTTCAGTCAGTCTAATACTAGCAGTGCTCCAGGATTATTCAGTTTAAAACGTTTTCCATCTCCTATTCAGTAATTAATAATCGTCTTGATGGGCTGCTACCGTGTCCCCAGATCTAAATTCATATGACATTAAATGTCATTACAGAGATAGAGGTTTTAAAACACAGAAATTGACGCATCTATGTAGTAAAAGGAATTGAAATTTAAGTACCTTTGATTTTCCTCTGTAGCAAATTCATAGACCCAGCCTAGCTTGGTGCCACAGTTTTTGCAGGACACATCACGCACCATGTGCCGGCCAGTGAGCATCACTCTGTCCTGAACTTCAGAGTAAACAAGGTTTACTACCTTGTGGAATAAGAAAGCTCGTCCTGAAAGACAGATGTTGGTTACTTTCGTTGGCTTATAAATTTTAGCTTGGAAGAGAATTTCATATCAAATCACTATGAGCGTTTATAGAAAGTGATAGGCTTTCGTTGAATTAAGAATTAATGAAGAGGGCTTGAGAAGTTTTTATTTTAAAAATTATTGAATCTCGACAAGATTCAATAATTTAAATATGCGAATGAAAGTGCTAACCAGTCGCTCCCGTAAATCTTGTGCTGATCAGCTCTGAACGATTGGTAAGGTTTACATCGCAGGATGCACAGGAGAATAAACGCATGCCACCAATGTGGTCTAGAAATATTTTTCCCATTTTCTCAAAATATTTTCTTTGTTTCCAAAACAAAACAAACACAGCACAGTCAAGTCAATTTATTTGCGTAATATTGTTGCATGAGTTTTGTTGACATTGACACAATAGTGTGTTTGACAAACAGCTGATGTGTCTAATATTAAGTTTGTAACATTGGCAGTTATGTTACTTGCCTAAAATTACATACTTATAGCATCGTTTGCAGGCCTCCTGATATTTTTTTACACTTTCTCTTTCTGTGACCGGGATAATTTGAATATTTTGTAAATATGTTTCCTTATTTTGTAAATATATTTTCAACCAAAAACTAATAGTTTTAAAAGTTAATAGCAAATTTTGTTCGTTCGTTTTTCCAAGGTATTCTATTTCTCTTCAAGGCTGAATTGTTTATCAGTTGCCAGAGCAACAATGACATTTCACTCATGAACAATGAATTTCCTAAAAATAGTAAACACAGTTGCTTCTGTTATTTTATTTTTACAAAATTGAAATAGAATCATCCACTTTATTATGGAAGGTTTGAAAGAAGATGCGATCCATCAAACTGCAATTAAATTAGCAGAGGAAATTAAAAATCTATCAATATACAAATCGTTTTATAGTGATGTACAGGCAAGTAGATATTCTTTACCACTTCTCCGCTGTTATGATAGTTATTGCTTACCTATTCAATTGGTTGTGATGCTTTTCTTTTCTGTTAGAAATTAGTATCTTCGCCTAATGTAAAGAAAGAAGACTTCAAACAAACACTGCAGCAAGCAATGAAAGAGAAGGGTTTGGACACGAAACTAAGGAACACAGTTTTTCACTGGGTTAGGACGCAAAGTAAACAAAATGTAAGAAATTGCTTTGAGTCATATTATGCTTATTATGCTTTAAAATTTACCTAAGTACATGAAAATACGTTATTGCTTGGGTGTTTATCTTATTGCTAGAGTCGTGGGTTAGCAACATTTAATATTGCTTACCTACTTAGTACCTACCTAAGTTCTTACCAAATATCTACCTATCTAATTAGGTAGAAAGTAGGTAATTTCTTTTTAAATTTTTAAATATGTAGTTACGATACCCACTTAACGGAAAAAGGGCAGGAAGAAGAAGAAGTTTCGTTAAGTTGGTTTGTATTTTTTTTCAGAAATTAGACCCACTAACATCGCTTCTCAAAGCCAGCGCGCAATGGGAGAAGAGAATTCACAAATCATTAAATTCAATGTGCTCTGATTTAGAAACATCTTTGGCTAAAATTAGAATGCAAAGTGAACAAGAGGAGCTTGCGGATAAATGGAACGAACTAAGCACATACAATTTAGGTAGATATCTCTTTCTTCCTTCCCTAACTTATCTCTTCTCTTTCATGAGACATAAAATTTCACCTACTTACTAAGTAGGTACCTACTATACTACCTACCTAATAAAGTAGGTACCTGAGTAAGTAGGTACCAAAATTGTGTGTACCTGCCTATTTAAATATTTTTATTTCAGATTTATCAAAATACAGGCCTGTTTACGCGCCAAAAGACTTTTTAGAAGTTTTATTAACGTTATCCGGTTACGTGCCATACACGAGAGAGTAAGTACCTACCTGCATATCTACCTCAGAGAGCATATTCAAGGCATTCTTTGTGAGGTTGTTGTAGTGTTTCTGTACTTACCTACTTTTATAGTCTAGGTAGGTAACTAGGTAGGTACTTTAGTTAATTTTATTTTTTTCCAGGGATGAACCTAAATGGGAATTTGCGCATTTACCTCTTCAAGTTAAGACTTTAGATCAATTGGTAAGTTACATAATCCGTTTAATCATCATTTTGATTTTTTTGGATTGAGTTTAGCTTACGGTAGATATGGTACACTCAACCTAAAAAAAATACGTAAATTTATGAACAGAACGCATCGCGTTTCGTTTATTGGCTACGCATGGCATGATTATTCTACCTGTTGTGTAAATTGACTATCTATTACCAAAGTGTGATATATTTTTTTCTATTGATTTTCATAAATACCTGTAGGTATACACTATGTGCCTTATTAGGTGGTGGTAATGTTCTTAATTTATTATCTTACGTCTTTCGATTCAAATATTAAGCAGTTTATATCGATTAAACTACAATTTGAAGTACCTACCTAAGTAGGTTATTAATGTTAACAGCGCAAAGTGTACCCAGAATGGAGTAGTGGTGAGCCACTGTTAGGTGTGAACCCATGCCTCGCCGGTTCCTCCGGCTCGATCGAGGCGGAGCGTGCGGCGCTGGGCGCGCGCGTGGCGGCCCTGGGCTACGCTCCTGTTGCGCAGGAGTTCCTGAAACGCGGTAGCCCCCAGGCTCTGCGCGCTACTCTCTGGTCGCAGGTGCTCGGTTCGCAGATAGAATCTCAGGTCTGTCTAGTTCTCAGAAGTCTGAATTTGCTAAAAAAATAATTTGAAAAAAATTTGCTATTTCAAATTCAATTCAATTTCAATTAGGTACACGTAACACGTAGGTACAGTCCTTGTATCAATATTTAATAAAATATAGGTAGGTACACACACCAGCTTAATACGCATTTTGGGAGTCATCCATAAATTAGGTACGTCACACGAATTTCATGATTCCCCTCCCCTCCGTCCTTGTCACAGCTGGACACATTTGTTAGACTCCCTTCCTCCCTAGTGTGACGTCACATCATGTCGAAAGACAAAACAATTGGTATCTTATATTTACACAGATAAAGTTGTATTATGTTTTTGAGCTTTTCGTAAAGTAGTAGTTTAAAATTCGTGTTTTAACACATAAATTTTAATAGATTTTGAAATGTGATGTTACGCAATTTAGAACCCCCTCCCACCCCCTTGTCACACAATGTCACACTTCGTCGCCCCCTCCCTACACCCTTAACGTGTGACGTAACTTATGGATGGCCCCCTTGGTATTGGTAGGTAACTACAAAACATTTCGACGAGCAAAGCGCGAGCGATATAGGTATCTGACGTGTGCAATCATTTATCGATTTCAGAAAGTAACATACTTCAACCAACTAAAGAAGAGCGTTCTAGAAGTAGACCTGATGATAGACAAATTGATATTCAAGGACGTGCAACTGACGGCTTCCAATGACGATCAGTATTTCGTCTTTGAAGATTTATTGTATCAGGTAAGGCCAGTAGGCAAGTAGGTATAATACGGCCAACGGATGAAGTTAGGGAGGCAAAAGGAAAAAAAACAAAAGGAGGGCTTAATGCCAATCTGGATGAACTAAGTAGCTACACAGTAAAAAGAACATTATAAATCTTATTTATTATAATTTAACTGAAATTCCATAGACAAATTTTATTCATACTTTTTTTTACTTTCATACACAGCAATGCATAATTCATACACTCCTTCATTAATTTTCATATTTGCATTGTATAATAAATACCTACTCACTGTGTGTTAAAATAACTAGTACCTAAACATACAATACCAAACACATAATAACATACAAATAAAAAAAAGGTTGACCTACCTACCCCACGCAAAAATATTTTCAGGTTATGTTATGCTTTTCCCGCGACTGCGAGATCTTGCAGCAGCTCAAAGGCAGCATCGGCAACCCGCTGACTGTCACCATAAAAGGCAAGCACACCTCAGCAGACAGCACCACAGTTTTCCCCCCCAGTGGGGTCATTCCCTTCCACGGCTTTACTATGTATGGTAAGGAACTCAGATTTTTTAAGTTTTATAGGTGTACCTACTGCCTCCTACGTTCCCGATGCGATACATTCAAAGGTTGCACGAAGCTTTGAGCGCTAAAGACCCCGTTGTACCAATGTTTACTAATTACAGTTATTTTATTATTTTCAGCTACTCCATTTTGCTATCTATACGACGACCCAATTCAGTTATACTACACATTCCGAGCGTTCTATATCAGATACTGGCATCGACTTCATTACATTTCCACACATCCACAGGTATAGTGAAAACTTTTCTTACCAAACTTTTTGAAACGAAAGTGAAAAAAATCTTCACCAAAGAGATCCTAATCATACATTCTCTATGAATTTTATCTTTGCTATTTATGTATACTTACTGATAGATTGCAATAAAAAAATACCAACCTTTTTGAAATCTTCACAAAAGAAATTCGAATTTCGAACAGTCTGGTTAGATTTGCCTTTATTTTCACGCTAGATGGCGTTACTTTAAAATTTCCGTTACAGGGTATCGTTTCACTATGCCTTTTGTACGAAAGGCTGCTAGAAGCAAACGAACCTCTACTCTGGATACACTTTCGGAACATCAATATAAATCCGTAAGTAATACTTTGACCTATTGTCTCCGGATACAGTCAAGAATTACTAAGCCATACTGAGTTGAAATTTATAATAATTTCAGCGTTCGAGTAGTATTCAAGTGGCTTATGAGAGCGTTTAGTGGACATTTACCCCCCGACCAACTGTTACTGCTCTGGGATGCTATTTTAGGCTACGATTGCCTCGAGATCCTGCCATTACTGGCACTGGCTATCCTGAGCTTCAGGAAAGAAAACATATTTCAGGTAAACCTCCTTACTGCTAATATAACACTCACTCGGACTGCTAGCGCCATCTATTATCCATGTGTTTACATTTTATGAACTCTATTCACTAAAGTTTATAATCTGTTACAAAAAAACAGGTTATGGTCACAGTATCTATCCTCATTATAATTTACTAAACCCTTTTATCCCCTGCGGTTTTTATCAGGATAAATAGTCTGCCACATGAACTCTGTTCTTTATAGTTTATAGTCTGTTACAAAAAAATAGGTTATGGTCCCAGTATCTATCTTCATTATAATTTACTGAACACTTTTATCCCGCTGCGGTTTTATCTGTAGGTCAGTCTGTCTGTTTAATCCAGTCTCATAGGCACCGATACATATAAGCTCAACAAATAATAAACTAACAAACAAACTTCAGAACTTAAAACATTATGATCTTTCCAGGTTAATACCATACAGAATGTGGATGCAGTGCTCGCTGACCTGTCCACTATATCCGTGATACCGCTACTGCAGTTGGCATTGTTGAAGCCGTGACGAGTGGAGACGACAGTCTGTGCTGTAGCCGTAGGTGCGAGCGAGACGGGCATATTCACTTAGCTTGGATCTATAAACGCATATAAACATGGAAGCATTCTGAAAAATTACCCCAGATAAGAGCTCTAGTGGGCGGGGCTTGTCAATGTATGAGTTAAGTTTGCCTGCAGTTGTTAGTGGCAGCGGTCATCTAATTATGATATAATGTGGATATAATATAGCTTACATCATACAACTTACGAAAATATTATTCTTATTATGATATTAATCCCTTGAAGTACGACTTTCATGTTTATATGCGTTCACTGGCGTGGATACTTGGACAGCCATTGCTTATTCCACGCGCCAGAAACATGGGAAATTGATTTAAAAAAAGATAAAAATAAAGCTTAGATTGAGATGTGGCGTGGCAACATTAAAAAATATTGACGTACCTACCACGCGTTCGAGATGAAAGTGTGAAGTCTTGCCTCATCTCGCTCTTTCTCGTGTTACATCTCGGCTGTCGAAAGAAAGAAAGACAAGTAGTTTTTAATTCTACTATGGCGTTTTTTAGACAATGATCTAAGGTAGTGAATATTGCCCACGCGCTGAGATAAAACGTTTTGTTTTACGAATACCATTTTGCATTAAGTTGAAAAATATTGTTATTTTGTATTTTTTTTTTGTTTTTTTATACAAAAGAACTGTGCTGTGTCATTTTCTTAAGTTAGTTCAAAGCCTTCCTTGTTTGTATTTGTATAGTGTTTTATAATTTTGTAGGCAACTTGTAATTTCAAATTGAAAAAAAGAGTACAAATCTGTTACATATTATGACATTTTGTTTTATTGAAACATATCTACATAATTCTCAACTTAAATTAATACAGCTAGACAATCGATATTTATATGTAATATTTATGATTAAGATAAATAGAAAGATTATAAGAAAACATGTTGTCAGCCCTATCAATGAATGCAGACATTTGGTCTGTGTCTGGGTTATTATCTATTTTATGTATATATTTACAAAAAATATATACATAATCATTATAATTAATAATCTATCAGCTACGCTGGTCCTCATGGTACAAGCTTTGCTTAGTTTGGGACTAGATGGCGTTGTGTGAAAGGTCCAACATTTATTATTATTTACTAAGCGATTAGGGATGGTTTAGCATGCTCTGTTAATTAAATTAACAGCTTGTTAGCCTTTTATTCGCCTGTTAGATTGTTTTGTGTTTCACCATGTTCTAACAAAGGATTATTTTCCGTAAAGTGAAATGACGTAAAATAGATAATGATACTTCATTCGTGTTAATTGATCAGGTGATTTGTTAACAAAAGTTTGGTGATATTGAACCTAAGATAAGTAAATATTTACTGCACTTTCTTACAAACAACACACCAATTACCTTCCTCGTAGAAGTTGGTCTCAACATCAAAACCAACTTCCCGACACAAGTCTTCCAACTCCCTTTCTTCAAACACATGATAGTACCTTAGGAGTGTACTATCTGTATCTTTTAACTTATCCTTTTCTGACGACTCGTCACTCTTTTCGTGATTAACACTTTTAGACGTATCATTAACACTTTTAGGCGTGTTATTGTCAATTTTAGATACGTCATTAACACTTTTAGGCGTGTTATTGTCAATTTTAGACATATCATTAACACTTTTAGGCGTGTAATTCTCAATTTTAGACATATCATTAACACTTTTAGACGTATTATTGACAATTTTAGATGTATCATTAACACTTTTAGACGTGTTATTCTCAATTTTAGACGTATCATTAACACTTTTAGACGTATTATTGACAATTCTAGATGTATCATTAACACTTTTAGAAATGTTTTTATCAACTTTAGACATGTTATTAACACTTTTAGTCGTGTGATTAACAGTTTTCGACATATTATTATCAACTTTAGACATTTTATTAACACTTTTACATATATCAGTTTTGGGCAATTTATTACTCTTTGCCTTTAGTTTCCACGGAACCAGCAAGTCTTTGTGTTGGAACTGCGTCCTATTTTCATGCACATGTAAGTTAACGCCGTTTACATTGACTTGTACGTTTTCGGAGGCTAGTTTATTTTTACTCAGGTAGTTGGATCTGGTTTGGTCTTTCGCCCACACAGTGATTAGGGCTTTACCTGAAGACCGAAGAAGGCGGTGTATGGTGGATATAGCTTGAAGTCTTCTAGCCTGCAAGTGGAAGAAATAATCTCAGTGTCAGTAGGTATTGAAAAGTTTCATTTGCGATGTCGGTATTTTGAACAAAAAAATTATAGTAACATTTTTTAAATATCTTAAGCTATTTTTTGACAACTTTACTTGTCAATGATGTGGCTTTAAGTCTCGGTCATGAGCGGTTGCCTGTTATTTTCCTCGGCGGGAGAAATATTTGATTGTTTCGCAATTATTTTTCCAGGTCTTGCTTTTATACATTTTTGAGTAAATAATAAATCTTACTAAGGAGGATGTATTGATGTTTGTAACTCAATCACGCTGAAACGGCTGAACGGATCTGGATGAAATTTGGCACAGAGATAGATTAAAGTCTGGAACAAGGTACAACGCGGGCGAAGTCGCAGGCGGAAGCTAGTCTATACTAACATTATAAAGAGGAAAGTTTTGTATTTTTGTTTTTAACGAATTAACTCAAAAACTACTGATCCGATTTCAAAAATTCTTTTACCATTAGAATGCTAAATCATACTTGAGCAACATAGGCTATATTTTATGTAGGTACCTCGCGGGCAATGTCACAGGCAGAAGCTAGCGAAATAAAAGGTTTTCACCCAACATACCTTAGTACTCATATGGTGTATAACAGCGATGCATATAACGACATCTGCGCAGGAGTCCCTGAACCCCGCGTTTAGTAAGTCCAGGCGCACGCAGTCCGCGGCGGGCACGGCGAGAGTGTGCGCCACGCATTCCGAGAGTAGGCCGCTGCTGCGCTCACCTGCTATCTGCAATAAGTAAGAGCTTATATCTTTCTGCCCTTTTCTCACGTTATGTGGGGTCGGCAAATGTGATTTCTTCTATCTCCCTCTATCATCAGTCATCTCAGTACTTATTCCTTTCTTACTCATAATTATCTTTCGCACAGTCCATCCATCTTTTCTTTGGCCTGTATCCTGTATCTATATATCTATATATATCTTATTTAATTATACTCATTCCTTTTTTTTTCGATCCTTATCACACACATCATAACATGCATCTCCACCGTTTGCACTCTTTTCTCGTCCGTTCTGTTTTAACTTTTCAAAATGACACAATACCTGGAGTATATAGTTCTTTGGCATCATTCTCTCTATCATCCATCATCTCAGTACTCACTCCTTTCTCATTTAATCTTTCACACAGTCCATTCATCTTTTCTTTGACCTGTATCCTGTATCTATATCTGTATCACTCTTATTTATATAGACATTCCTTATTTTATCCATCCTTATCACACTCATCATAACATGCATCTCCGCCGCATGCACTCTTTTCTCGTCCGTTCTGTTTGAACTATCCAAAGTCACCGTACCTGGAGGATATCGTTCCTAGGCAGAATGTTCTTCCCGTTGCCGGCGCCCAGGTCCAAGACGACCGTGCCGGGGGCGGCGCCCCGCACGAACTGCACCACCCGAGGCCACGGAGTATGCCGCGTGCTGCTAAAGTGTCCGGCTATCTGCTCGTACACCTGACATACACATTAAACAAACATGATCACGACTGCAATCCCCAGGCTCGGTAGATATCTCCTCAGATCTCTGAAAGTACACTCTACAAATTGGTATAGGATTTTTTTAAATTGGATGGGTAGTTTAGAAGATTACCTACAAACGAACTTTACTTTTTATATTAGTAAAAATCATAATTTAAAAAAGAGGTACTTACTTACATAATTTAACAGATACACTTTAACTTATACTGGGGAGGTACAAAGTTATGTGATACAAAATAAAAAATAAATAAAAAATGGAATACTGGGTGTATTCAACACAACGCCATCTAGCCTCAAACTAAGTAAATTTGTATCATAGGAACCAGCTAGCCGATAGGTTCTTGGGGACATGAGAAGGGTGATCACGCATCTCTTTCTTACCAACCTGATGTACATGTAATTCTTCTAAATGAGATGCAGCACGGTCGTCTAGCTCTGTCGCACTCGCTCTGCCACTGTCACACAGGGATTTGAACCTGCATTCGCACGGACCGCTTCTCGTCCACCTAACACATAAAGTAATATTAAATAATTCACAAAGTACCTTACTATGCAGATAATAGAGTTGATTATGCAAAGTACATTAAACTAGTGGAATTCTTACAATATGCATATTACAAAATTGGACTCAAAAATTAATCTATCTTTCAAATTTATGACTCATGGACTCTATGACTTATGGATTAAGCTGTGATCAGTCAGTCAGTTACAGAAGTTACAGAAGAGTTTTATTGTATACTAGCTTCCGCTCGCGGCTTTGCTCGCGAGGTACCTACATAAAATATAGCATATGTTACTCAGGGATGATGTAGCATTCTATTGGTAAAAGAATTTTTGAAATCGGACCAGTAGTTTTTAAGTTAATTTGTTACAAACAGAAATACAAAAATACAAAACTTACCTCTTTATAATCTTATACCTTTAAATGAGCAATTCTTGTATCTATTTTCTGAATCTCGGAAACGGCTCCAACGATTTTCATGAAATTTAGTATGCAGAGGGTTTCGGGGGCGATAAATCGATCTAGCTAGGTTTCATTTTTAGAAAACGTCGTTTACCAATAAAAAAAACCTAGCAAAGCTCGGTCACCCAGGTACTATTATTTATAGAATAATAGTATAGATTTCATCATCATCTTCCTGCCCTTTTCCCACGTTATGTGGGGTCGGCACAACATGTGATCTTCTTCCATTTCCCTCTATCATTCGTCATCTCAGTACTCACTCCTTTCTTACCCATGTCATCTTTCACACAGTCCATGCATCTTTTCTTTAGTCTACCTCTACCCTTGTATCCATCCACATTCATATCTAACACTCTCCTCGTCACATGACATTCATCTCTTCTCATAACATGCCCATACCACGCTAACCTATTACTCCTCATCTTTTCTGTTACCGGTGCCACTTTCAGACTTCCTCTAACATACTCATTCCTTATTTTATCCATCCTTGTCACTCCACACATCCATCTCAACATTCGCATCTCCGCCGCATGCACTCTTTTCTCATCCGTTCCCTTGGTGGCCCAACATTCAGACCCATACAATACGACAGGTCTTATGATCGTTTTGTAGATTTTCCCCTTAATTTTAAGGGGCATTCTCGGATCACACGTAGTTCCTGTGACCTGTCGCCATTTCATCCATCCCGCATTTATTCTATTCCTTACATCCCGATCAATCTCACCATCATTCTGTACTACTGAACCGAGGTACCGAAAATCGGAACAGGCTGGTAGGAATACACCATCTAAGGCAATAGGTGTAAAACTAGAGGGACCACCGAAGTCGCAGAACAAGTGCTCGGTTTTTGTTCTGCTGATCTTCAATCCGACACTCTCTAGTTTACCTTGCCATTTTCCCAGCCTGTTCTGGACCTTAATTGCGTTTTCTCCGACAAGAACAATGTCGTCGGCGAACAGCATACACCAGGGTGCCTCCTCCTGTATGTCCGATGTCAGAGCATCCATTACCAGGAGGAACAGATAAGGGCTTAAAGCCGATCCCTGGTGCAAGCCTACAGCCACATTGAACTCATCGGTAACGCCAGCTTCGGACCTAACATGTGTACTAGCTTTACTGTACATGGCCCGAATAAGCTGCAGGTACTTCCCTGGCACTCCTTTCTCTTTCAAAGCCCACCACAGAACCTCCCGGGGTACTCGGTCGTATGCCTTTTCCAGGTCAACGAACACCATATGTAAGTTTGTGTGTGCCAGTCTGTGTTTTTCGCACAGCTGGCGAAGTGCAAATATGGCGTCCGTCGTCCCTCGCCCTGGCATAAACCCGAATTGGCTCTTAAATTATTAATTAATTTAATAAGTCAATTTACACCTGACACACACATCTCGCAGGATCAGTTGAGCTATCTATAAATTGTTTGTAATGATCCTACAATAGCTCAACTGTTTCATATTTATTTTATACTAGCTTCCGCCCGCGGCTTCGCCCGCGTGATACCTTGAAAAAAAAAAACAAATCTATCCCGCGGGAACCTTATATTTTTGCGGGATAAAAAGTAGCCTATGTGTTATTCCAGACCATAATCTATATCTGTGCCAAATTTCATTCAGATCTGTTCAGCCGTTTTAGCGTGAAAGAGTAACAAACATACATCCATCCATACATTCTTACAAACTTTCGCGTTTATAATATTAGTAGGATTTGAACATAGATAGAAACCTGAAGGTAAGTGATATTCTCATCTGTCTCTGTTTCTTCTCGGCAGTGATGACTTTAACACTCTTCTGAGTCTCTGGATCTGCATGGTATTCTATGACAGGGTCCGTGAAGCTATGTTGAATGCCATGTTGCCAGTCATACCTAAAAAAAAACATGATCATGTCTGTAATCCCTGGGCTCGGTAGATATCTCTACAGATCTCTAGTAACAATAGATCTTGGAAGATACCTAAAGAGGGTAGTCAGAGGCACGTCGAAACCATGATATTTGGCACATGCTCACATTTTGTACAGTAGATAGTTAGTATTCCTTTCCTAAAAAATACATACTTACATAAAATTACACCTGTTTCCTAATGGGATAGACAGAGACAATGGATCTCCATTTTCACACTGTCTTCTTTCATTTTCATCATTTGACATTCTCACCACTACGTCTTCTTCCATTAAAGTTTCATTTATAGATTCAGGCAGGACAGTTTCATGCTTGGTATAAAGAAATATCATTGCGAGTAAAGATGTGTGATTGTGTATGTACTAACTGAAATCACCTGGCTTCTCCTTGCATTAAGAGCATAGATCTTGCTGGTAATACAACTGGTACATTAATCCCGCTGTGGTGCTTCCAATCCATCACCACTGAAGATCCCAGGGAGAGAGACAATATGGTGTCACCGAACGGACTGTGTCTGTCAACATGGGATGGTATTCCTGGAAATAAGTGATTGCACATTTTGAATAAACATAATTTTATAGCTTCTGCCAGAAAAATTTCTATAAAATTTTGGCAAGTAGCTATATTCAAATTTTAATTTGGGATATTCATTCAAATGAATTTATTTGGTTTTGCCTAGATAAAAAGTAGCCTACAATGTAAATTCAGGATATTATAATCTACATTTTTATCAAATTTCATCCAAATTTATTACATACAGAGTTAGGTATCAAATCAACCAATTGCAAACACACAAACTATCTTAAAATTTTTCATACCTTGTCCAGGATTATATTTATTAACAGTCAGCTGATCTGGTCGACCCAAATTTAATCCCTGTTCTTCCAGCCTATTCCATAAGAAATCACATTGAATAGGAATCTTTTCCTTCAATGGATTACCCAAGTCCACATCATTGATCCCATATCTAAACTCATAGCCGTAGTGTTTCACTTGACGGTACTTGAGATTGCATGCATCCTCGGAAGTCCAATCAAACAGCTCAATCAATTCTTTTTCTTCATGTTTGGATATGAAGTTTTTGAGAAGAGTGAGACCCTTTGGATCCTCATGTGAACATATAACTTCAGTGGTTGGTACTATAAAAAAATATATTTGGCAAGTTGTTTAGTAAGTGACAGAAAAGTTGAGTTATAGACTTGCGTGTATGGGGTTATAAGGAGGGATTAATGTCATGTAAACAAGAAAAGTGGTGATTGTAGATAAAAAGATGGATTGTGAGAAAGAGGATATGGGTAAGAAAGGCGTTAATGTGGAAATGACAGCTCATAGAGGAGAGTGGAAGAAAATAGCATGTTGTGCCAACCAACTCCATATGAAGTGGGATAAGGATAGGTAAGTGATCACACAAAAAAGACATCTCTTCAGTTCTCTAGTTACTTAATCTGAGCGTAGCCAGAGGCATACGCCCATGTTTTGAGCAAAATTGCTCAAATTGATAGGTTTAAAATATTCTTACCATCCTCAACATAGTTCAAATACATTGGCGTTCCATCCTTGTTTGTTTTGACTTTGCCATGGCATGCATTGAAAAAGGACACAGCATTTTCAGTGCTCCGAAATATGAGGAAGGAATGAGATTCTCCCTTTTCAGATATAAATTTAGGAGGTTGAAATTCCAAGGATATTTCATTGAACAGATCTATCAAACTGCTCTTTTCAAATCCTGTGGCACAGCCAGCATTACAGAGCACGATGTTCTGATTAGAAATAAACAAATAAATTGTAGTTTAATTTAAGTTTTTCGTGTAAAATATGGGTGATTGAGAAGTATCGTTACCGGTCCAGCTGTTTCAGTGCAAGAAATGCCTTTATAAATTTTCAAACGTGTTGCGAAGCGTTTTCTTTTGCGTTCTGTCTTTCTTTTTTCTTCCATGTTTTTTGTCTTGATAGATAACTCAACTTTTATATGTTGAAATGAAAATGTTGCAAAACAAACAAAGAAAACAAGGTTAGAATTATTTTTTTTAATTTATGGACTGACTGAAGGAATTGACTTGACTTGACACTGGCAAAAATAAATTAGGAAGATTTTATTAATTAAAATAATGTCATGGCGAATGACAATGACACTGACAAAGTTGATCTTTAGTACACACAGCATACACAGCAGCACATAGTATAGTAAAAAAAAAATGTATCTTTCAAAAATCCTTTGATGCGGGCTGTGCTTGTGAAATTTTCGTTTCGGGCTGAAACGAAATACTGAATGAATGTCGCTGAAATTAATACCTACAGGTTTTCATCTAAATGAATACTCAAATGGTAAAAAAATCTATCATTGATTTCTTTGTTTTTCGAACGTATTATGATACGCTTTTTTGTTTCTTTCTAGGGTCCCGCGAAGAAGAGGAAAAGACATGTTATTTGCATGGCTTCAGACTTTTTCTATCCTAACACTGGAGGGGTCGAGGAACACATCTACAATCTGTCCCAGTGTCTGATCAAGCGAGGGCATAAAGTAATCGTCATAACCCACTCGTACGGGCAAAGAGTCGGCATTCGGTATCTCACCTCCGGACTCAAAGTTTATTATCTACCAATCAGGGTATTTTATTCTCAATGTATTCTTCCCACTATGATTTGTAACATAGCTTTAATCCGATATATTTTATTGCGAGAATGTATTGAAATAGTCCATGGACACTCCGCTTTCAGTGTGTTATGTCATGAAGTTTCAGTAATAGGAAAATTATTAGGTTTGAAAACTGTTTTCACAGATCATAGTCTCTTCGGGTTTGCAGACACGTCAGCTGTGCTAACAAACAAATACCTACAAATGTGCCTTTGTGAGTGTGATCACTGCATATGTGTTTCCCATACGGGGAAGGAAAACACCGTCCTTAGAGCTAAAGTCAAAGCCCACAAAGTATCTGTTATTCCAAATGCCGTAGATGCTTATAGTTTTACTCCAGACCCTAGCAAAAGAGATCCTAACATGATAACTATAGTGATAGTTTCTCGATTAGTGTATAGGAAGGGGGTCGATTTAATGGCTGCTGTGATAGCAGAAATGTGTCCACGATACCCAAAACTAAGGTTTATCATTGGTGGAGACGGCCCAAAAATGTGGCTTCTCCAAGAAGCAAGAGAAAAATTAGGATTACAAGATAGTGTCACATTGCTTGGTAGTCTCAAGCATTCCGAAGTTAGGAATGTTCTTGTGAAAGGAGATATATTTTTAAATACATCGTTAACCGAGGCTTATTGCATGGCTATAGTGGAAGCTGCATCTTGCGGCTTGAAAGTTGTGTCCACCCAAGTAGGTGGGATACCTGAAGTATTGCCGGAAAGTATGATTTACCTAACAGAGCCTAATGTTGGCAGTTTGATAACAGGTATCGAAAAGGCCATGCAAGATATAGAAGAAGGCAAAATTCTATGTCCTTTCCAATGTAACCTAATGGTGAGAAAGATGTACAATTGGATGGATGTCACAAGAAGGACAGAAATAGTTTATAACAAAATAATGAGTAATAAGAACAAATGTTTAGGAGAGCAGTTACATAGTTATCTGGGATGCGGTGTCTGGCCTTTCCTATTGGTGATAAGTTTAATGTATCTTCTGTTGCAATTGTATGAAAAAATACACAAACGGAAACACATTGATATAGCTAAGGATTTGAAACTATAGTTACCTTTTATGTGGTTGGCTAGATGATACCAAAGAATAGACAAAGATTATTTGGAATGACATTTTAATTATTATTATAAATAAAAAAATTTCTAACTTGTTAATCTGTAGTTAGCGTAACAGTAAATACAAAAAAATATTATATTAATAACATCCATTACATACAGTTGAGAATTATAATATTAAGTTTTTAACGCTTTTGAACATTTTATATTTTATTTATTTCTACTTTATATAATAATGTGATTTTTAAACATAAAGACTGATAGCAATGTACAAGTATCAATCCAGGTGGAGAACTAATTATGATATTGATTTTTCATGCTCTGCGAACAAAGAAAAAGATATTATTTATATTCTATGACCAAGTAGTATTATGAATAAAAGTTATTTAATAAATATTGACCATTATTTTGTGATTTGAAACATCATTATAAAGACTGACTTATCTCACACACAACATTATCATTCAATTCTTTAACCACATTGGGTTGAAAGCACTAGTAACACCATAAGAAGACTGGCCTAACAGCTCAGAAAGGGCATTATAAGTATTTTATGAGCTATCTCGTTTCCTTAGCTATGCTTAGGGGCTAGATAGCATTGTGAAATTTCCTTCAATATTTATTACTGTTACCATCTTTCTCAATGTTGAGTGTTGACTAAAAGTCCAAGGTGCTACAATTAAATGCCACTCATACAAATCAAGACATTATTGAATTTCCTTGCGAGCTGTTTAAAGTAGGTAGATATACATTACATAAAATCACGCCTGTTTCCGATAGTTTACGGAAAACTTTTCGAATAGTATCCTTTCATACATTTACCTCCATCGAAAATGTTAAGGAACTAAATAAGGTCGATAATATCGAAAATACCTAATCAGCCCAACAGGTTTTCACGATATATTAGAACAAAGTTTTCTTAAACTATCAAAAACTGACTAGCTAGACCTAGAAAACGCGATCAATATGCTTACACTTTGGCCTGCCTCGGTGGGTGCTGGGGCCGTACGCCCGACTGTTTGAGTTGCAGCACGATAGACCGCAGGCGCGCGACGTCCCGCCCACGTCGAGGTCCAAAGTCACACAGAGACGCGACCCGCGCCCACTCATTACCCTCCTCTGTGACGTCTTCAGAGCCCTTCGCTAGAGCTCGTTCTGCGTTTCTGTTATATAAGTTAAATAGTTAATACTCTGGAGCAATGGTGTTGTGGGTACAACTGATGTGGTAGAAATAAAAAATCCAATACAATGTGTATTGGATTTTCTATTTCTAGAAGTCCAGTCTAGAAGTCAAGGTTTCTGTGAAGGGTGGCATAGTTAGTAAAGCGTTAGTTGGCAAAGACGCGGATTCGAGTCTCATCTGTTCGAACATTTTGAATTAAAAAAGATATAGTACCTAGTCTAATACAAATATTCATGTGAACAACTTAATAATTTATTCCTTAGTCTATTATCTTTGTAAATGATACCCAATTTAAGAGTTATCCGTTACAAGTGAATGATTACATTACATAATGATATTGTCTCTCCCTACATAACATAATATTCTAATGTAACTAACCCATATTGCAGTTAGTTGTGCTTGATGTGGGTTCAGTCAGTTTCATTTTAAGAAATCTGTAGCTAACTTCAGAGAGGTTATGTAACATTGACCTGACTAAGATATATAGAAATTTAAAAAATCCAGACCTTAGACACAAACCCTTAAACCTTAGACACCAATCCACATTGTTAGTTTAAATCTATGCAGTACAAGAATACTCACTTAGCTGACTCCCTGACAGCATTGGAAAGAAAATATAATACATTAGTTGTTTACATTAGGCATGCTAATTACTTATAAAGGACAACATACTAAATAAAAATACATAAACATAATCAGGTGTATACAATGAGCTATCTACCAAGCCTGGGCATAATTGTGAGCATAATCTTATGCCAGGCAATGTGAAAGAATACTGCAATTAAATTATAGTTGACTACATTATATAGGTACCATAAGCTGTGCATAAGTATAGATTTTTCAAAACTAGTTAACATTTTTTGTTTCAAGATCCGCTTGTTCATAAATTTTGGGTTACATTATTTGATGTATGTTCAAAACAATACCTGTTTGCAGCTTTAGTTTTGGCAATCTGCTCATCGTGAGTCTTGTACCAATCTTCCAGCTCTTTTTTGGCTACCTTCAGCATCTCCTCCTTTTTCTTTTCCTCCTCGGCATCTGGAGAATAGATGCTTTATTTTATTGAAGAAAAAAAATGCATACTACAATAGGCGGCCATAAAAGAGTGCAAGGACCATTCATTTCATATTTCTTTGAATAACATATTTTAATTTAATTTATAACAAGTTGGGCGCAACAAATTCTGGAAAAGCAAAAACCTTTTTCTTCTAATCTTTTCTTCTGCTCCTCTCTCCAGATCTTGATCTTCTCAGGTTCCTCACGTTCTTGTCGGAACACACTCGGCTGAGGCAAATCATCCTCCAGCAGGTCGTTTGAATCAAAAGCTGATGCACTTGGTACTTCTGATTGAGAAGAACATAAAAAATAATATCAGTGATTGATTATTTTGAACTGTCTTAGGTATGTCAGGTGAATCTAGGTGTCATTTCCAGTCATCCCTGCAGATAATTAATTAACAAGGATCAAACTAAAAACTGGTAGGGCTTAGCGAGTTTCATCTACTTGGAATTTGGAGCAGTTACTGCAGATTCGTTCTTACGAGGGTAACAATAATAGTTAGGTACTTGGAAACTATAGGGCTTCACAAAATAAAGAGTAGGTAGGATAATATTCTGCCCTACTTTCAGTTGGTATATACATTAAAAATATTGTAGAAGTAGGTAGGTCATGCTCACTTTGTTGATTGGAAAATGAATCATCAACATTTAACAAAAGTTATGTCAGGTAGGTGTCTAGTGTTGTGTGTCAAATGTTTAAAGTGCTTGATTGTGAAAATTATTGATTTTTACTATTCATGCAGTTTATAACTATGAAAAGCACCAAATCTACGTACCAACGAAATCATTACCAACGAAATCGTCCACTAAACCATTGTTGGTGGAGGCGACTACAGGGGGCGGAGCGCTTGTTTCGAGCTCATCTTCAAGCCCTGCCAAATTGTTCTGTTCTCGCGCTAGAAACTCTGCTGCGGGGTCAATTTCTGGCTGCACGAAGTCGTCACCGAAACCATCCATCTTGATAAACTAATTTTAAATTCGTTACAAAAGGAATATCAATAATTCAACAATAGAAAGGAACGTACGCAAGAAGAAAGAACACGAATACTGACTGACTAAAAAAATGACAACTCTTTTTTGACGGATACTAAACTGAATTTGAATTGTAACCTGATTGACAGTGAGTGACAGATAAAAGCGCTGTCATAACAACAAAAAAAAGTTTCTAACCTCAAAACAAAAATAAATAGGTATAAATTACTTTGATGAAATTATAGTCGTAGTCGGAGAATACTAAGTTATTATTCTCGGTCCACGCCACGGTAAATGGTACATTATTGATAGTTGAAAATGAATTTGTGCGTTCGAGTCAAGAGCTTTCGTTCCAACTTAATAGGTTCTTTTTATCGCCTATCAACTGCGCCTGCTGAGATTGAAACCGAGGCTACTGAAACAGTGCTAATAGACGACAGTGATGATGCTCGGGCGCGCGAAGAACAAATCGAGAAAAAGAGAAATATATCTCGTCTCGCTGAGGCCCACTACAATGTGGTGAACGGGCGGAGACCATACGAGGTTCCGAAATCTCTAGCTCATCTCACCGTCAAGTATAATAGGAAGATGTATGGGAAGTACGGCATTGCTAGCGGGGTGAATCCTAGTAAGTTTCTAAACTTGAAGAATCTTAAGTACAGCAAAAGCATACAGCATCTAGGTACAGGCGTAAAAACGGCTCATCATCATCATTCATCATTCTCAGCCTGTGTCTACCCACTGCTGGGTATAGGACTCCATTTTGTGCAATATAGATCTTGATGCGTTGGATCTCATCCAGGACTTTCCCCTCTATCTTCTCTATGTCATCGACCCATGCCAAGTGCCAAAAACGGGTCATATAAAAAAAACATTCATCATTACAGTTTTCATTATAAATATACAACCCAAAGACAATTAATTGCAGACTATTTCAGGGGCTTACTATAATAGAACCAGCCTTTTCAAATCTTAGTAAGCCAGACACCACAGTTTAAATATTATCTAATCATTTCAGGTTTATGCTGGCCATCAAAACAAGATATTCAAGATAAACTTGAATATGAATCTGTTGCATACCCATTCACAATTCAACAGATGATGGACACTGCCACCAAGAACAGAAGAGAACAAAATATAAAGATATTGGAGAGGGACAGAGATGTAGCTCTCAAGTTTGCCAAGCTTGATCAATGGAAAAAGGAGTTGGATGATAAAATTGCTAAGAAGATAGCTGCAGCACAGGCTACTAAGGTAAAATTCACTGAAACATTTTAATGTAACTAGAAGGAGATAGATGATAGACGCCACAAAAAATAATCCTACATAGGGTAGATTTGACCAAGTTTTGTTATAACTATTCTCAG
This sequence comes from Cosmorhoe ocellata, assembly GCA_963675405.1. Lineage (NCBI taxonomy): Eukaryota > Metazoa > Arthropoda > Insecta > Lepidoptera > Geometridae > Cosmorhoe > Cosmorhoe ocellata. The sequence continues at coordinate 10,546,383 of OY776249.1, read as the reverse complement.
AATAATGTATATGAAATGCAAATAAAATAAGTTTACTCTTCGATAACAGTTAAATTCTGGGGATAATTCTTTTACTATTTTGGTTGAATATCCACATTTAGTAATATTATTAACTATAAAAGTACATAGGTGCCTCTAACTCAAAGCTGAACAGTGTTAGAGGTATGAATGTTGAATAAACCCTGAATTAACACTATGCTACTTTTTATTTTGGAAAAAGTTGATAAAAATTGTTAGTAATGCATAACTGGCGTCACTAGTATTTTTTTAAAATAATAGACCTTAAATTGGGGTTTCAAAATATTAAATAGAATTAATACTTTACATGATATTACACAGTTTAAAGACAGTACCTATTAAGTGCATGGAAGGATCTCAATCCTCCTTTAATATTTAATAACTGGATGACCGAGCTTTGCTCTTTTTTTTTGGGGTAAACGTCGTTTCTAAAAATGAAACCTAGCTAGATCGATTTATCGCCCCCGAAACCCCCTGAATACTAAATTTCACGAAAATCGTTGGAGCCGTTTCCGAGATTCCAATTATATATATACATACATACATACATACATAAAATCACGCCTGTTTCCCAACGGGGTAGGCAGAGACCACGGATCTCCACTTGCTACGATCCTGACATACTTCTTTTGCTTCATTCACTCTCATTACATTCTTCATACATGCGCGTCGGTTAAGGGTACTCTGGACCTGGCCTTTCTCTAGTACGTCCCCAATTTGATCGAGGTACGTACGCCGTGGTCTTCCCCTTCCAACTGTTCCATTCACACTCTCCTTATACAACTGTTTCGTCATTCTCCTTTCATCCATCCTTTCTACATGCCCAAACCATCTTAGCATACCCTTCTCAATTTTCATCACTACGTCTTCTTTCACTCCACAACGTTCTCTTATCACACTGTTCTTTACTCTATCATTCAAAGTTAAACCACACATACTTCTCAAAGCTCTCATTTCCACTGCATTTATTCTACTCTGATGCTTCTTCTGCCATACCCAACTTTCGCTACCATACATCAATGCTAATTATATATATATATACATATATACAAGAATTGCTTGTTTAAAGGTATAAGATTTATGAATTTGGTCCACAGGATAAGAAAGAGCGCCTTGTAGAAGAAGTCAGAAGACATTTTGGCTTCAAGCTGGACCCTCGTGATGAACGGTTTCAAGAGATGTTGGTCAAGCGAGAAAAAGAACAGAAGAAGAAAGAAAAAATGGCAAAGAAGGAAGCCAAAGAGAAGATGATGATTTCTAAATTGCAGCCTACTGATAGTAATAATGTTGTAAAGGAATAGATGTTTTTCTAGTATTTTTAAGATTTGTAGTTAATTAAATTATCATAATTATCAAGCATCAGTGTCTTATTCACAGGTTTTAGGGGTTTGGGTTTTATTGACTTTAGCTTGTCTGTTGTGCAGTCCTAAGTAGGCAAGACTCTTTATTTACAAATCATAATTATTCAAAAAATGTAAGTATGTGCTCTTAAACAATGAAGGAAATCTTCATGAGGAAACCGGCATACCCTAGAACTAAAATTTCAAAGGTGTGTCATAGGTTAGTATTTTTATAATAGGTGATGGGCTTGCATCCTGTCACAATATGGAATACTAACTATTGTGCAAAATGTGGTCATTTGCTAATGTCATGTTTGGACATGCCTCTGATTACCCTCTTTAGATATCCTTAAAGATCTAAGTCACTACAGATCTGAGAAGATTATATCTACCGACCCTGGGAATTACAGTAATGACAGTCTTTTTAGTTTAATTATTCTGTCTAGGGGAAAATAAAATGATATCTTCATAATATTCTTACAAAGTACTTTATTTTTATGCTACAAACTCATAGGGGATGGGCGCAAGTAACACTGGCTTCTCAAGACCGCTGACAATGTGAGCTGACTTGGGAGGGGCAGGCTGTCTCTTCAGGTTTACGGTCTTGTTGGCAGCGCGGGCTTCAGTCAGTAGCCTCTCGTTCTCCTTGACACGCTTGAGGAAGTCTTGCCTGCACTTTGAGTGCTTGACATGCTCAATGCGAATGTTGATGCGTTTGGGTAGGATCCTGCCGCGGACTCGCTTGTTCACGATCACGCCGAGAGCGTGGGCTGTGACGTTGTACACACGGCCAGTCTTTCCATGGTACACTTTGTGTGGCATGCCCTTTTGAACTGCTCCGTTACCCTGGAAATTAAATTATTGTCATTATTGGTGTAGAAATACAGATCATACAGGAGTAATAAATCAGTTCTGCTCTGTTGTTTGAGAGCTAGTTTGGTTTAAGCTTGGTATAAGGGAACATAGTAGGTACCTACCGACAGTGACACAATACAGTAGGTAGACATAAACGCTGAAAGTTATACTAATATTATAGACGCGAAAGTTTGTGAGAATGTATGGATGTATGTTTGTTACTCTTTTACGATGAAACGGCTGAACGGATCTGAATTTTGTACAGAGATACTATAGTCTGGAATAACACATAGGCTACTTTTTAACCCGGAAAATGGGGGATAGATTTGTTTTTGTTTTTCAAGGTCCACGCAGACGAAGCCATGGGCTGAAGCTAGTAGGTACGTCTAGAAATTCACCTTGATATCAACGATGTCGCCGACTTTGTACACTTTCATGTACGTGGAAAGCGGGATGGTTCCATGGGTGCGGAATCTGCGGGCGAACAAGTCCCTAGTTCCGCGACGGTAACCTTTGGAGTTCGTCATTTTTGCGCCTGAAATCAAACCAGACCTTTGCTGTAAATGCCGAGAACACAACACGTGGACATAACTCACTGAAAATACACAATTCACAAAGATTCACGCTATACTTTTTCAGAGGCAGTACAGTGGCAAAAAAGCCTCTGTATTTAGATGTTTGCAGTCAAGTTTTATAGTATTTTTTTATATTTTTGCAGAAATTCACGATATTCACCTTGCGATACAAAGCTTGACGGATAAAGAAAGAGGTTATGTTGTCTCTGCTACACTCCTCCTCCCTCATTCCATTCTACTCTATGAAGACTTTTTTTTAAAGTCCATTCACATTGTGCTTGCGTGAAAATAGCGATCATATTGATACCATAGACAACTAACATGGCACGAAATACATTATGTCAGTGTCAATCTAAATTATCATTTTTTTAAAGAAAATTAATGACAATGCGCGGGTTTTACATTCTACCTCAGAGTAAATTCTACCAATACCAAAAACTATGATCGTAACTCTACATTTATTTTATTCAGTGTGTAAAATACATCCAGCATTCCCATGGAGGCTAAGAACTGGTTTTGATAATTTACGAAACTTTATTTCGTTTCGTTTCCTTCCACATTTACCTTGAATCAGGCAGTTCATTGCCTTGCATGCCCTATATTAGTTCTTCAAAGTTTCCGCTAGGAGCGTTGCAGGTAATCTATGTCTGAGAAACTTTTTATTAAATTACCTAGTAGTTTAGGTATTGTAGGCAAAGATTATTGTAGGTATCAAAGTTCAAAATCAAAATTCACTATTTAGGTAGGTACATTAATTAAGAAAGGTTAGTTATATTCTAGGTAAGTAGGTACTCAATTTGATTATTTACTGCAAATAAATAGCCTTAGATCATTTACCTACATCTCATCAAAGCAAATAGCTGAGTAAGCTAGCTAGGTAAGTACCTACATAGGTAGGTACCTACATACACTGTCGCTATCTGACCGTGTCAAGGTAGGTACATGTCTACCTACCTACTTACCTACATGAGCAAGTTTTTAGGTAGGTATCTCTAAATAAAAATAAATAAATAGGTACAGTTTTAGATTCGTATAATAATCGCACAACAAACCAACAGCATAAAAAGCACGCTCGAGCGTTCTCCATTATTCAGTGGGACCTCGGACTGAAAACTATTTACACCTGCAGTCACAGCTACCTCAGTTTCACTTTCAGTTACAGGACAAACATACTCTGTCGCATTCACACAGCCAACTCCAGGACTAAACAGTTGGTTCTCCGGACATGTCAACTGCCTTGCTGTTACCAAATCCACGAGTCCCATAACACAAACGATAAAAGACCTGCAATCGTTGTCAGGACTCTCAAAGCTTCCAGCGACAGTGCAGGTGTAATTGGAACGACAGGAGTATGATGCAGCAGTTGTGCATAGCTGTTCAGAATGGCTGTATACTGAGCCTAATGGACATGTCAGGTTGTACTGCATAAAAGCACCGCCCATTGGCAGACACATTGTGTAACCTTTGCAGTCAGGTTCATCGTTGTTGGGAAATCTGCCGCGCGATGTACACTCTGTCGCCTTACTGACATCGTGTAAGCTCTGCAATTGAAGATGTTTGTTTATACTATCTATTTAGTACGGCAATTAGTGGGTATTTCTATCATGGTGGAATATAATGACGTATGCGTGATTAAACGAGGGCAAGGAAAATTGTTATTGCAGTTTTACTAGTAGGTACTTCTAGTGCTTTTGAAGTTTTTATACCTAGGTAAGGTATAAATAAACACTTCAAAAGCACTAGAAGTACCTACTCCAAAGATTAGGTACTGATTGTCGCTTGTATGGTGTTGATATGTGTTATGGGGAATAATCACAAATTGTGGAACTGAAAATGGGGTGGTATGGTCAATTGTTTGCATTATTTGCAGATATTTTTCTCAGGTCTGGGTGTTTTCTATGTTGGTATAATATGTAATGTATTTACAAAAAAAATGTAGGTAGGTATCTATGTAGTTTATCAGTCATCTGGTTCCCATAATACAAGCTCTGCTTAGTTTGAGCCTACATGATGCTGTGTTAGTTTAGTGTCCAAAAAAAAAGGTATTTTGCCACCCCCAGTTTCCTCTACGCTGATTTTCCGTCTGCTGTTGTTCATGGTTCCAAAAAAACTAGAGGGCTGATGAAGAAGAAGATAAACGGTCAGCGTGACGTGTTAAGTAACTTTCCAAAAATGTTAGGACTACTGCAGGATGATGACGTTGATAAATAAACTCACCACAATAAGAACAAACAACCATAAGCGTCTCATCATCAAACTGAATACACTCCAAACGTCGACTCCAAGACTAACTGAGCTGAGAATACTCGACTCGATAGTTGGGAAGGGTATTTATTATCAAAGTTATCCGTGTTACGGCTACTTGTTTTATGATGGCACTGTTTTTAATAATATATTTTATTGCTCTCGTTATCAACTGGAGAACGGAAACTGAAGAATGCCTTTGAGATGCGACATTAGGTACCTACACTAGTGTTGGCTCTAATTTCGATGAATACCTAGTTAAAAAGGGCTCTATCGATATCGATAATCTGATAAGTATCTACCTAATCAAATTTCCTATGGACTGGAATAGGCACCTAGGTGTAACATGATTTATATCTTTTATTTGAATATGCATTTATTTAACATTTTCAACGTAAGGGACCAACATAACAAAACTTAGAACTGTGAGCGCCCTGCCAGTCTACCAATTAGTTCATAGATAGTTTGAGTCAATGACAACCCTATTTTTGTTTGCACGAGATAAGTGATAAAATTATTTGAAGAACTAAGCTTGAAGAGGTTAGTTCTTCTCACACATTTTCCGAGTTGTTTGTGATTTTTATGTAGCGTAGGTACCTACCTAGACGTGACATAAATTCTTACTACCTTCACTCGTTTGTTGCCGAGTTTTTCTTAGCATGGAGTTATATCTACAGGTTAATCAGCCCCGGATCTTCAATTTTCTTTAAGAGGGGGATACATTAAAAAATGCCACTCACTTATATTTATTTTTACCTGTAGCATAATTTATAATTTCATCTATCAGATGTCCATTATGTAATTGATTGATATTTGGACATACTTAGGCCTTCCGGAAATAATGGATGCATCGCAGTTCTTTTTGTGTTAAGCCTATTTATTTACAGATTCATAGGCATGAATATGTAGAATCATCATCATCATTCTCCTGCCCTTATCCCACACTAAGTGGGGTCGGCACAACATGTTTTCTTCTTCCACTCACTCCTATCATTCGTCAACTCTGAATCATCAACTAGAATATAATTTATTTATTTATTAGGCAACGCCAACAGCACACACAACAAAACATTAAAAAACAACATGAAAACAAATTATACTATGAAATGGGTGGCAATTACAGGCATGCACGACAATTACAATAATATTTAAAGAAACAGACAACAGCTTAAAAACTTAAAGTTAATAAAAAAAGTTTATCAATTATAATGCTAAATAAGGTAAGATAAAGAAAAACAAAATTAAGTGTAGGTACCTAGATTATTTTATACACAGCACAGGCAGGATTGGATTTAAAATAAAAAAAATATGAATTGTGAAATATGTGAATTTGGCTTCCTCAAGATCCGGGGCTGAGTTTAATATACCCTACATCATAACATGGGATAAGGGCAGCGGGAGATGACGATGATGGAATTTTTCTACCTTGATTCACGGGTTTACGGGGTAGGTACAGGTATAGTCAATAGTCAATAGTCAATAATCTTTATTCAGTAATATCACAAGGATCATTTTGAATCGTCTTACATACTAGGTGAGTCTAGGTGCCAATTCCAGTCCTATCCCCAGTACGAGAAGAACTGGCAAGAAACTCGCTGGGCCCTAGCGCTTTTTTTGTATTATGAACCTTGTTAACATTGTTAGGGACACCTAGCAGAGTTGGAGCTGATTCGTCCCAAGCTTTTTTGTCATCTAAGTACTCTGATATTCTATAATAAGCTTTACGAGACAGGTTTTGTTTAATTACATTTTTGAATTTCGCAATCGATAGATCAAGCATGTCGCTTGGGATCTTGTTATAGAAGCGTACACATTGCCCTATAAAGGATTTGCTTACTTTAGTGAGCCTAACCGTGGGAACAGCTAGTTTATTTTTATGTCTGGTATTAACATTATGAAAATCACTATTTTTTTTAAATAAATTAATGTTTTTATGAACATACATCAAGTTTTCATATATATACTGACATGGCATTGTCATAATGTTAATTTCCTTAAACTTATCTCTAAGAGATTCTCTGGGACCCATGTTATAAATTGCACGAACAGCCCTCTTCTGCAACACAAATATGGTGTTAATATCTGCAGCACTCCCCCACAACAAAATACCGTAAGACATAATGCTATGAAAGTAGCTGAAATATACAAGTCTAGCTGTTTCTACGTCGGTGAAATGACGGATCTTTTTAACTGCATATGCTGCAGAGCTAAGTCTCTTCGACAATTTATCTATGTGCGGGCCCCATTGAAGCTTATTATCTAGAGTTATGCCCAAGAACACTGTGGTGTCCACAAGATCTATATTTTCGTTATTTATTTTTACATTGGTATTTATCTGCTTAACATTTGGTAGTACAAAACGAACGCATTTCGTTTTCTTTTCATTTAGTAATAAGTTGTTTACATTAAACCATTTTACAATTTTAGAGATTGCATTATTCACATCGTCAAAATTATGTATAAGTATGCTACTCAAAGCTTGTGTTATGGGTAAGTACTAGATAACTGATGTATTTAATACATATTATACATAGATAGATATTTTTTATTATACATAGAAAACACCCAGACCAACGGAACAAATTTCTGCAGATCGTATACACATTTGTTCCGAGGCGGGAATCGAACCCGCAACCTCTTGCATCGCAGGCGGACTCTCGCCCGCTGCGCCACTGAGGTCGTCAAGTCTTTTGTCAAGTCAAGTTTCTTGATTCTATTTGGTCAATAAAGTGGTTGATGCAGATTAGGTACTTTAAAAGGACCTTGAAAGCAAAGGAAATGGACTGAAGTAATTTTTGGTAAAACTCTAAGTACTTACTTACCGACTAGCTACGGGAAAACCCGCTAAGACATATTCAAACACTCATTTCATAGCTTTACGATTACGGCCATTCAGAGACGATTATCAAATAATCTCCTAATTAGATGATCTTATGACACTGTGTGCTATATAATCCAAAATGGCGTTCAGAAATGACGCAGTATCAAAATGGAGCAGCGGCTATTCATCGTAGTTGCCCTCGTGAGTAGACACCTGACCTAAAATAATAAAAAGAAATAAAAATATATATTATAATTTACTAGCTTCTGCCCGCGGCTTCGCTCGCGTGGTAGGTACTTTGTTAAATTAAAGCCAATGTGCTATTCCAGACTAGGTATATCTATCTCGATACCAAATTTCATTCAAATCCATTGAGCAGTTTCAGCGTGATTGAGTAACAAACATCCATACATTTATATACAAACTTTCGCATATAATATGTGACTGTACAATGCAGTTATTTTTAATGGTGTCCGAATCAACAGTTACAATAATATTAAAATAAAAAGTGTTAATTGGGACACTGTGTCTCAATAAATTTTGTACGAATCGACAACAACCCCCTCAATCAAGAGAGAAAACATGGTGAAGAACTGCTATTTTCCAGCAAAATATCCTAACATACTATTAGCTTCTGCTTTCATTCAAGCTCATGAATTCTTACATACACAAGTAAAGGTCATTCAAGTCATAATAAATTATTATTTCAAAGGTGTTAGGCGTTGCCTGGCAAGTCCAGGCCCAGGTCGACTGTACAGCAGCGGGCCGCTTCCCCGACCCAACCGACATCACCTGCCAGAACTACACTCTCTGCGTCCTCAGTGCAAACTCAACCTTACTGCCTTACAACTACGTCTGCCCCTCAACCTCTGTCTTCGACCCTACCCTCGCGCTCTGCACCTCACCTACCACATACACCTGCACCGTCACAAGCCCAGCACAGCCTGTCTGTACTGCAAACGGGTTTGTCGCTGATCCGAACTCTGTCGACTGTAGCTCGTATATACAATGCATTGATTTAAGCGGTAATGGCACTTACTCGCAGTTCCCTGTGACTTGTCCAATAAACGGTACCTTCTTTAACCCAAACTCCACGAACTGCGAAACTGATTACGTTTGCCCAGCTACCACTACAACAACTACTACAACTACCACAACAACAACAACAACTACAACAACTACACCTGCGCCGACGACGCCTGCGCCGACGTTTACATGTTCTTCAGTTGGTAGGTATGCCAACACCACTGATACGACCTGCCAGAACTACCATTTCTGTGTGCTTGCCGCAGATGGGACATTAGCTCAGTACGACTATATTTGTCCATCGACATCCGTTTTCAGTCCCGTCAGTAGACTCTGCACGACTAATTATACATGTCCAACAAATGTGACAGCTGGATAATTTTATGATGCTTGTTCTACGTGACGGCCCGTTCACACATGTCTCCGTTTTACTGTTCCGTTTTATCGTGTACGTTTTTTTTTCGTCGATGGCGTATGTAGTTGTATGAGCGACTTCACACATGGCACAGTATTCTGTATACCTACAGTAAAAAATATCGTTCCGTAAAAAAATGACATTCCGTTTTGTCATCGAATACTGGACGACGGAACAGTAAAAATATACGGATACGTAGAATTTTAACGGATAGATACTGTAGATCCATCCTTGTAGAATAGCGGCGGTATACTGCAAGTTTTCTGTTCACACATCGCATCCAGTAATGACGGATCCGTTGAACGTTATACGGTGCCTATGTGTGAACAGAGCATAAATTTATGACGTATCCGTTAAAAACGTACCAGTAAAACGGACTCCCATGTGTGAACGGGCCGTCAGTCAGTGACTGTTATAGTTACTAAAGTAACGTCAGTACCTACCTAGATAAAATGTCTTTGTGCTTACATCGAAACGGTCATTTACGATTGTCAATATTCACGTGAATGACACTCATTGATACGATTATTGATCGTTTACTTTGTTGTTGAAGTTTAAAGTACCTACCTAAACTATGAATTGTTTACACTGTCATAACAGTATTTGGGGTAAAAGTAGTCACAAAAAATCGGTAACAACGACCCTGGCTTTCGTAACAATGTAAGTGTATAAAGTCTGTAGATATATTTATGTTTGTAAAATATTGATTGACAGTATAATGGTTGCTAAATATTTACTCCTGAAAACAATGTTGCAATAGTTGTGGAAAATCGTCCTTTGAACAAAAATACATAAAATGAATACGTACTATTCACAGGATTCAAACATTGTTGCTTATGTCCTTAACTGGTTATTTTTGGCTTAATTGTAAAGTTGAAAATCACTTTTAGTGCTCCTACAGTACCTACACATCAATCAATATTGCTTATGATTTAACTTGTTATTGATAATATAACAATAAAATAATCAACATTTAGTTCAGTTTTTTATTGGTTCGAGTTATTCCTCTATACCTCTTATTCCTAAAGTTTATCTTAGACTTTCTCGCTTCTCGGTATTGCACCTCACTGATCAATAGTGTAGCTAGCTGTCTAGCCATTTGTAAATTAGATTCTATTTTATCTGTATTTACTTTAGCTTCTATTATGTTATTAGGTTCCATCATAGGGTTCACTTTCTCTTGAAGTAGAACGGCTGATATCGGTTGCTTCATTGTGGAGTAGAAGTTTCTAAAGAAATTCTCTCTTGCCTTGTTGATGACAGAAGACGGTATTTTCTTATTTGATTTTCTGCCTTCACCAACGGTTACTGTTGCTAGTGAATTCGTTATAAATGCTCTCTTATCATTCATAGGTACCACTGTTTCTGTTTTGTCTTCAAAGACCTTGGAAATATAGTCGTAGTCAGGGAGACTGGTGACCAGATATGATGATTCATTAAGCCGGCGCACTTGGTAATTTTTCACACAGTTTGCGGGTAGAGCAAAAGATACTAAAAATACATATTTTAGCAAAATAAAATTCCAAACAAATCGACTGTTCATCAGACACCGCCACTTTTAATGACATCCGGAATATAAAGTAACCTGTGTCATTATGCCATACCTGCGCAATGCATCATTGTCAAAGTGACAGATCATAAGTAATTGAACTTTTTGCTTTCGACAGGACCTAATAGTTTCCTGTCCAAAGAGTCCGAAAATTTCCCAAAAAAATATTACACAACCGGCCATCTTTTGTTTAAAATTAACGATAAAAAAAAACACTTGAGACTGTTATAATGATCATTAAAAGATGATTATATGAGTATAAATAAAGAAGAAGATAAACTGGATCTAAAAGTTTTCTGGACTTTCCCGTTTTTCAGGTTTCCAAAGACATATTTTCAACCACATCGCAACATATATTAATAGCTATAGCAGCCACCATCTTATCTCTAGCGTGATGTCTCGACTCGTTGTAAAAAGTGAATGAAAACTTCACAATGGGCGTGGAGAGTAGCTCCCACACACCAGAATCAAGGTCAAATTTGTCTAGCAAATCATCCAAATACACTTTACATTTTCATAAAACCACCCAAACAACTTTGCACTTTAAACTCGTGAAGTTAAGATGCAAGTTTGATTTGAATAAGTTAGGTGTAACTCAAGGTAAGAGCCTGGGACCATTCCCGAAGTGTTATTGTCTCGTCGCAACTCTTATTGAGTAAACTGCTTTAATTGCTACTTCCGCAAAAGAAAGCTGTGAATGAGATAGCTCAATGGTATTGGATTCCATTAGATTACTCATTTGAGATCTAGTCAATTATGTTTACATAGATAACACTTTTATGGACACACGCACAAGGGTTTTGAATCGTTATTTTTACAATGCCAGTGTTTTGAATCGTTAATTTTACAGTGAAGAAACGTATCGTAAAGAAACCGTCGTATCTAAGCTAGAACTAAAATTTAGAAGATGTGTGTCATAAGTTAGGATTCTTATAACCGGCAATAGGCTTGCAGTACCTACGGAATACTAACTACTGTATAAAATTTCCCCATGCTAAAAATGTAGATATCCTCAAAGATGCCCCCAAAATGCAAAAAGAGATCTGAAAAGATGCCTGGCGTTTAGAGTCATGATGATTTTGTTTTTGTTTTGTTTGATTTTACTAGAATTTGTATGAAGTTATGAGTTTTCCAGTCATCATTTACTTATTATACTTGCTATTAATGAGTTTCTTGAACTTTGTAGAAGCTTGAGGTGGTATGATGTGTTTCTGGAAAGCTTTGACCGTTTGCCAAGTGAAATGTGTGTGCATTTCATAAAAAATAGCAACTTTCGCTGAAGAGCAAGTGAGCAAACCGGCCATAATATATTTCACACTTGTGCAAACATTTTGTCAAACATATTTTTTTTTTCGTTATAAGTACTTTTACTTGTAATAATTAACGTGAATCTATGCAATTGCAATTCGTCTCATTGGGAGCTTTAGTTTTACTAGAGGCATCCCCCGGTTTCATCTGTGGTTATGCAATTTTAAACTTTATCCGCCTTTTCATTTCCTTGGGAAATTTGTCGGTATAAAAAGTAGCCTATGATTTAATCTACGCCTAGGGTATAAAGATTAACAAGTTTGAAGACAATTGTTTCAAATATTAAGAAATTTTCAAATATAAGGCTCTGAATGCGCACTTTTTTATTATTCGCATTATTTATATATTATGTATGATAGCAAATTTGCCACACTATACAAAAAAAATAAATAACAAAAACATTTTAGTCTTGTGAGAATCGACAAGATTTTAAGTTTTTGACAAGGTTCTACCCATTCTGATCGTGCGTAGATTACCTATTAGGTAATACGTGTTTGTCACCTTCTAAACGGCTGGAGCGATTTGGATGAAATTTTGTATGTATATTTCGATAGGTTCCTAGATAATTTGAAAACATAATAGGACCCGGTAGGTGGCGCTGTTGTCGGGCAGGGAAACATCTGCCGGGTCCGCTAGTATAATTATATCTAACTAGGATTATGTCACAGCGTGACTGACTAAAACTTTCAGAATGCACCAAAATTTATCATGTACGTTTCCTGATTACTGAATTTAATGATGACATCGCAGACTGCAGGTCAAACGCACTCGTAAGATGCGGCTGGTGGAGTCTTGCGTAACATTTGGACCCTGTTACATCTGCGAAATGCATGCTGAATATTAATCCGAGTACCTACTTACGGAGGAATGTTTTAATGGCAAAAGACCAAATTGATACTAACTAGGTACATTGCAAAATGTGGGCATGTGCCAAATATCATCTTTAGACGTACCTCTGACTACCCTCTTCAGATATTCTCTTTAGATATATCGAAAATTTATAGGTATTAGCAGAGATCTGAGGAGATATCTACCAAGTTTAGGGACTCCGAATACAGAAAGAACCAGAAGCCGCGTTCGACTGTAATCGCAAACCGCACGCTGTGTCCAAAAACCAAACAAGCGTCCCGCACCCACCTCACTTCCCACCCGCGTAATGTTGCTAGCTAGACATCGCTTACTCGTTTTTTTGGGTAAGCGTTGAGAGTATTGAAGGTAAGATAATAAAATCGACATTGTCCTTTCTTATAAATGTATTCATATTTTATATCTATGTAACTAATAATATCAAGTAATAAAAGTTTTATAAATAAAACACGAAACTTAAACTCAAACTCAAAATAACTTTATTCAGCGAAATCAAAATGTTAAAATGTTTTTTAAAGACGTATTCAATAATTTAATATCACTCAAAATAAAATCCCTCAGTACCTACCTACGTAATAAAAAGCAGGGAAAATCAAAACTCTTACATTGGCAACACTAACAAGATGGACGCATCATTCTCTATGACAATTACAAACGAAACAATTTTTGTGATCCCATCCTGTTTTTTTTGTAGCCCCGCTGTATTTTTACAGGTAAGAACGACACAAGACGGCATTATTTGTTTAAATTGCACACCGGTAAGTCACGTCACGCGATACGACGTCCACAGAGTGACTGATCGGCTGCGCTTCAAACTACTCATTTTATGAGTAGTATTTGACGCTTTAGTATTAGGCGCGTTCACGGTTTCTGTTCTTTCTGTATTCTGAGTTTAGGGATTACTATTATGATCTTGTGTGTGAGACAAAGGGAAAATCTGGTCTTCCTAACCCCTTAACAATAGATAATACCTTTACAGAAGAATAGATAAAACTGATGGTTTTAACAAAATATCATTGTGAAAAGGTTGTATGGTAAGCTTTTGTCTGTTTGTATGTGTCTTTGAAGTATCGTAGCTACCAAGAGGGTGGCCCGATTTCAATAATATTTTCTATACCACCTTTCAATGTTATTTTAGAAGAAGGAAGACACATTGGATTTATCTTGGATGCATCTAGTAAAAGTCTTATACAGTAGCTGCCCGTTGCTATAGCACACAAAACATAGGTTTGTGTCCACGGATACAGAATCAGATGGAATTAGCCAGTGATCCCGCCAAGTTGTATCCACTGATACCGGGATAAAGCCGAGGCAGGGTAGGTAGTCTGCAGTAGTGTGCTACATGTGGGTGGGGATGCCATGGCCGCCACAGGCTGCTGTGCCAGAGCAATATCCCGGTACTGTAAAAGTCCACATAAAGCCACGTGATAAGAATAACTCATTTTATTTACGAAAGCGTCTCCTTTGTAAATAAAACGCGTGTTTTGAAATTGTACATTTTCACTGTGCACCAGAATCGAACTGAATACCAAAATGGCGTCTGGTCTCGAATGATGATTATTTGCGAAACTTTGAATATATTTTAACTGATCTTTTTTGTGCAAGACAGACATAAATGCACTTTCATACAAAATGAAATTGTATTTTGTACGAAAGGTTGTATGAAAAAAACATTAGTAACGCGAACGAAAACGCAAGGTTACACTAGTCTAATAATATGTATACAAAACATTTATGTAAGAGCACTGGTGGTGTAGTGGTAGCACCCCTGCCTCACGATCCGGAGGTCGTGGGTTCAAACCGGTCGTGCACCAATAAGTTTTTCCATTCGGAAAATTTATGTGCGTAATGACTGTAATCCCCAGGCTCGGCAGATCTCCTCAGATCACTAGTTACTTAGATCTTTGTGGATATCTAAAGAGGGTATTCAGAGGCACGTCTTTACAAGATATTTGGCACAATATGCCCACATTTTGCATTGGGGTTAGTATTTACCTAATACGTGATAGGTTGCAAGCCCATCGTATTATTGGTTGTAGGGTGTTCCGAGGAAACCACGCAAT
The DNA here is from genome assembly GCA_963675405.1 of Cosmorhoe ocellata. Lineage (NCBI taxonomy): Eukaryota > Metazoa > Arthropoda > Insecta > Lepidoptera > Geometridae > Cosmorhoe > Cosmorhoe ocellata. Next base: position 10,531,302 of record OY776249.1, on the reverse strand, counting down.
GTTTTCCTTCATCGTCTAAGAGAACTATGGCATTGCCCACATAATTTTTTTAAATAGAAAAAGTAATTGGTGCACGACCAGATTTGAACCAACAACCTTCGGATCGTGAGGCAGGGGTGCTACCACAACACCACCAGTTATCCAATGTATATATACCCACTGACGTATTATTGGCGCTTATGATGTTACGTGTTAGTAAAAATATGCGCATCATTAAAACTTCCGCAATATCGCGGAACTTACGAGCATCAGAGGGTCTACCATGAGTTTTCACAATCTACACTCGCTAGCGACTGTAGTTACAAAAATGTATGAAAATATTGTACAGCGCCTCTAGCGGATAGTTGGGTACTAAAACCTCACGTAGCTAACTATCCTACGTCACAGCGTACTACAGCGACTGTAGTTTGCGCTCATTAATTTGCTTAGAATTTGGTACCATGAGTAACAATTTCGACAGATGTCATAGTTACGAACTATTACTACTGTAGTAACGTCAGCTGATCTAAATGTGACAACTCATGGTAGACCTACAGGTTCGTGCAACGAGCTATTGAGGAGAAAGACCTCACTAGTTTTTGTATGCTGCTTCACCTGCGATTGGCGCTAACGATGTGGAAGTCATTTCCTCACTTGCCACTCAGAAATACAAAAAAAAAACCTTTTACTTTCATCTTGAAAATGTCAAATCATACTAAGATATATTTCTACTACATAGGTAAGTATAAACTCCAACATAGGTAGGTACATCTAGGTACCTACCTAGGTACTACGTAAGTGCTATGTGTTACATACCGCCCTTTACTCTAGTAAATAAGATTATTTGTTAAGTAGCTAGTTACCCAAATAGACTAATAAGTTAATAGGCAAATAACACTCTCCTTAAGTTTATTATTAGATTACTAACGACCCTGTTATTGTTTACTGGTATTTTTCCACATCTAAACCAACCCTAATTATGTTTACCTATCCCATGATTTTAGTGTATAAAAGCAAATGTATTAGGTTAGTCTTAACAGTTCTATTTCATAATTCAAACTCGATACTTTCCACTGTATCTTAGTGTAAGAAATTAATAAAGTTTTTTTTTTTAAGTGATTGTGGCTTCTACTACGTAACATTTGGCGCAGCCGGTAGGATATCGCTAGTCACGCGTAAGACGGGGATAACGTTTCGTTGAACCTACACGGACTCTAGTGAAACGGTACCTGAAGGGTTTAAATCTTCTCCGCCGAACCTGCGACATGTGTATCCGCATTATATTTGTGTTACTGTGGTAAGTGGCTCAATTTATATGCTCTATTTCCTTCAAAACCTAAAACCTATTTCCTAAAAACCTAACTCCTAGATATCAAATCATTCAAAAATCTCGTCTCATTCTTAATATTCTAAATTCATAAAGCAAAATGTCCATCGATTCCAAATTCGTTAAAACAGAAACTGCCTCAATGGAGGACAATCTGCAAATGCTTTCGCTGATGGTGCCTGAATTCGACACCACGAAACCTCTACAAGTTTACCGATACATTCGTTCATGCGAATCAGCCTTTAACCTCGCGTCAACAACTCAAAAACAAATGCTCCTGACTTATGCTTTAAACAAAATCACGGGGCCAGGATCGTCAGACGTTCACATAAAAAATTTCACTTCTTGGTTAGACCTGAAAAACTTTTTAATTCAAAAATACTCGCAGACGAAAACCATTGATCATCTGCAGTTAGAACTTCAGTCGCTCTTTCAAAAACCAAACGAATCGATAACCGACTATTTCCATCGAGTTGACATATGTAGGAGCAAACTCGTCGAAAAAATAACCACAGAAATAAACGACGAGACATTGCCAGGTTATATAGCTGTTACCGAGAGGACTGCACTTAACGTTTTTATCAATGGGTTAAGCTCAGACATAGGCGTCATGCTTCGTGTTCGCTCTGTAACAAACCTAACCGATGCCGGACATTTCGCGATTCAAGAAGAAAAGATCCGCAACATGAATAATGCTAGGCAGGCGCTGTACAGACACAGCACCACTCGCACAAACAACATACGCGGAAACGAAGTTCGACCAGTACAAAATAAAAACTACTCTTCACAACCACAAAATAATTCCAAATTCTGCAATTATTGTAAACATCCAGGTCATCTAATAGCTGAATGTCGAAAACGCGCTTATAACAATAACATCAGACAGGGTCCTATCCCTGAACAACGAGCGCCGCAACAACGGCCTTCATCCTCTGCTAGGGTCAATAATTTAAACTCACAGGCGGCCGAGGAGATGGGCACTCGTTCGGAAACCGCTTCAACTTACTACTCCAATGCCCAGACACTGATGTCGAGCCCCAACTCGAGCCAGAACATGAATATCGAGATGGAGGCACTTCAACTAGAGTAAAACCTAGACCTAGCTTAGTTAGGAATCCTAGGAATCGTGAGTCGTTTCATTCAGTCCATCGGGGACAAACGACCATGATTCAACTCAGCGAGAGTCACAAAACAGCACCACAAAACAGACCAGTCTATCGAAGACAATTTTGTGATGCTAGTACTCAAACTGAATTACTAAATCTGACTCAATCAAATACTAATTCCAAAATCAATACTAAATCAAATCCTATTTCTAAATCTACTATATCGACTCAAACTGAAATCACAAATCCAACTCAACCAACTCCTAATTCAAATTTCTAAATCAATACTAATCCAAATCCAATTTCTAAATCTACTAAATCCAAATCTCAATCAAAATCTAAATCAAAACCTAAATCAAAACCTAAAGCTAAAAATTCCAAATCCTCTGAATCCATTACTATCTCTTCGCTCAACGTACCCCCAGAAAACCTTCTATATTGCCAATTCCACATCGAAGGTAAACCAGTTACCTTACTCGTTGATACAGGAGCCGCCATTTCGATTATTAAGAAAGCCAAGATAGGTACGGCACCTCTAGATGTATCGAACATCGTATCAATCGTAGGTATCTCGGGTAACCCATCCTCTATTCAAAGCTTCGGAACAGCTCAAATATCTCTAGACAATTTCCCCAAATTTAAATTTCATGTAGCCGACGTCAACATCCAAGTCGACGGTATTCTAGGTAACGATTTCATGTCCAAGTTCAACGTCAACATCTATGTCCAATCAAAATCGATGAGAATCCGCGATCGTACCTACAGACTCTTCTATATCGGTGAACAAAACCCAATTCAAAATAATAACGAACAATTCATAAGCCAACGTTCAGAAACTGTTATAGCATGCTATACCGAAGACATCAGAGACGGATACGCAGTTATCGAAAAACAACAAATTAATAACGATATTGCTATCCCTAACGCATTAGTAACAGTTAAAGACAACAAATTCCTAATCACTTGTGTAAACTCCAGCAACAATGATATAATCATTCCCATTCCCAAAGTTCATGCGACCCTATTTACGCATACGTCACACGACAAATCCAATTACCAAATCAATTTATCTAACGCAGTTAATAACTATAATTCGATCATCAATCTTATTCGACAAGATCACCTGAATACTGAAGAAAAAGAATCTCTCAACAAAATCGCCAACGAGTTTTCAGACATTTTTTATTCCGAAAGCGATCCTTTAACATTCACAAATCACACAAAACATTCAATCCCTACTACATCGGAAACACCAATTCACACAAAAACTTATAGATTCCCTTTCGTACATCAACAAGAAGTAAAAACTCAAGTACAAAAAATGCTAGACCAGAACATAATTCAACCTAGTACCTCTCCTTGGAGTAGTCCTATCTGGGTAGTGCCAAAGAAATTAGACGCTTCAGGAAAACAAAAGTGGCGAGTAGTTATCGACTATCGCAAGCTCAACGACGTTACAATCGGAGATAGCTACCCTTTGCCTAACATAACTGACATTTTAGATAAATTAGGTCACTCAGTTTACTTCACAACACTAGATCTAGCTTCAGGGTTCCACCAAATAGAAGTGGACCCTAAAGACATTCCAAAAACAGCTTTCAACACACCCTATGGTCACTATGAGTTTTTAAGAATGCCATTTGGTTTAAAAAATGCACCAGCTACATTCCAACGCGCTATGGACAACGTCCTCCATGGACTACAAGGTGAAAGATGTTTTGTTTACTTAGATGACATCGTCGTTTTCGCTTCCAGCCTTCAAGAGCATGAACAAAAACTTACCGAAGTATTCAATCGCCTTAGAGAAAATGGTCTAAAAATTCAACCCGATAAATGTGAATTCATGAGAAAAGAAGTAGCCTACCTAGGTCATATAATTTCCAACGAAGGTGTGAAACCTAATCCCGAAAAAGTAAAAGCCGTGCGAGAATTTCCAATTCCTAAATCTTGTAAAGATATAAAATCATTCTTAGGTCTTGCGGGTTACTACCGTAGGTTCATTCCAAACTTTAGTAAACTTACTAAGCCAATGACAAGCCTTCTCAAAAAAGATGTTCCATTCCTTTGGGGTCAAGAACAACAACAAGCTTTCGATAAATGTAAAGACATACTTACGACGACACCTATCCTACAATATCCCGACTTTAGTAAAGAATTCAATTTAACCACTGACGCTTCCAAATATGCAATTGGTGCAATCCTATCTCAAGGTGAAATTGGCAAAGATTTGCCAATAGCCTACGCCTCACGTACATTAAACAAAGCAGAATCCAACTATTCTACCATTGAACGCGAACTGCTAGCCATAGTATGGGCAGTAAAGCATTTCCGACCTTACCTTTTTGGTCGAAGATTCAAAATACTTACAGATCATAAACCTCTCATCTGGCTCATGAATGTTAAAGATCCTGGTAGTCGATTAGTACGTTGGAGACTAAAACTCGAAGAATATGACTACGAAATGAAGCATAAAGCTGGTAAAACCAACACCAACGCAGATGCTCTTTCTCGTCCACCAGTCATGAATTCTAATATCATTGATTTAACAGATTCGACCCCTAATTCACCTAAACAACCTCCACCAGATGAATATCTCCAACTCAACTTCGAACATTACTCTGCTCTAGATAACATCGAACGTAAATGCTTCGAATCCTCTAAAATCAAAATTTCGCCAGACCGATTATTAGATCCTAAACATAAAAACATATTTATTCCCACATCTTGCACTCTCTCAGATAATCTTGCCAACGAAGCATTAAGCTTATGTTCCGGGATAGAACCTTACATAGAAAAAACTAAAAATCTTTATGATGCCGATATCTTAATTTCTAACGAAAAACAAAACCTAATATTCTGCTATACCAGACCCAACCACTTTGATCCATGGGATTCTGAAAGTTATTTCAAAGCTTTGCTCTCTTGTCTTCAAAAACATACTATATCCCATCTTTACGTCCCTGACTTGAAAAATGACCATACATATAAATTAATCAACAACGAACAACATCGTATCTCAGCATACTTGGCAGAATGCTATAACTGCGAAATTACTATTTGCGAAAACAAAATCATCTATCCGAAACCCGAAGAAATTCCAAATATTCTGAAAACCTATCACGATGAACCTCTTTCAGGACATCGAGGTATAGTTGAAACCACGCGGAAAATTAGAAACGACTTCTTTTGGAAAGGAATGACTAACGATATAAAAACTTACGTCGATTCCTGCGTTGTTTGCCAGCGTAATAAAATTCAAAGAAAATCATTCCAAGCTCCCATGGTCATAACTTCTCAGTCAACTGAACCTTTTGAAAGAGTTTCAATGGACCTAGTTTCCTATTCAGACATTAGTGAAAACAATAATAAATATGTTCTAACTCTACAAGACGACCTCACACGATATGTACAAGCATACCCTATCCCTGACAAAGAAGCCGTAACTGTAGCACAACAATTACTCCACTACTGCCAACATTACGGAGTTCCAAAGAGATTTCATTCAGATCAAGGAACTGAATTCATGAACAAAGTCTTAAAACAACTCATGAAATTCTTCGGATCCGATCACACATTTAACACAACATACCATCCTCAAACTAACGGTGCCCTCGAACGCTTCCACGCTACCTTACGCGATCATATACGCATGTATCACAATCGCCGTCTTAAAAATTGGGATCAAATAATTCCCTTCGCGATCATGTGTCATAATACCTCAATTAATAATTCTACAGGTTATACACCTCACGAACTTCTTTTTGGTTTCAAACCTCGTCCATTTTATTCTCTGAAACCAATTCCCGATTACACAGCTTGTGATTATTTACAAGATCTTAATGAACGCCTCAGAGCATCGCGAGACGCGGCTCTGAAAAATCTAGAAAACATGAAAGAAAAAGCTAAAGAACGTTATGATAGTAAAATTAAAAATCATGTAGAATATAAGTTAGGAAATAAGGTAATGTTAAGAGTCCCGAACCCTAATAATCTAGATGCTAAATGGGAAGGCCCCTACGAAATTATACGCATAGGTTTTAATGAAAACTATTTAATCAAAGGGGCAGGCAAAAATCAACTGGTGCATGCAAATCGCTTGCGACCATATCTAAATTAAGTTAACATTAGATCTATTTCATTTACAGGGTTTGCCGTTTTACAGCAGCCCAAACAATGTCCTTTACCCAAATATTCCAAGACCCAAATTACATCTATAATTTCATGATTTGTTCTTTATTAAAACTTCTAGTCTGTATCATTATTTACAAAATCTATATTTTCTCAAAAATTATATAAGTAGTAAATTTAGTACTAATCTAACTCTTTCTTCTATTACAGGGCAACCACAGGAATCGTTGCCAATCTAAACATTTCTATACCCCTCACTTCACATGCAGGTATTTTTTATAACGACGAAGGAAACATATTAATCACTGAAGATTCATGGAAACTTATAATCTATAGGGATTTAAAACCCCTTTCTATTTCTTACGAATCCTTACAACGTCTCTCGAACAATTTCCAATCAATGTCAGCTCAATATTTTAATTTCCCAAACGTCCAATCTACTAAATCTTACCTTAATGTAAATCTTAATAAAATAGAATCTAGACTTTCTGAACTCAACTTATACTTAGGCAAAAACTCACGCGTCAAAAGAGAACTTTTAGACGGTTTTGGCTCTGTCCTGAAATGGCTTATAGGAACACCAGATGCGAAAGATGCTAAAAGATATGACGACTGTATCGACAAACTTGAAAAACAAGAAATCGGTTTAGCAGATCTCATGCAAAAACAACTTCAGATTACATCTTCAACAATGAAAAATTTTAATGAAACTATTTTCAAGATTTCATTTGATGAACAAGTTATAAACGAAAATATAAATCGATTAAACGATCATCTCAATAAAACTGAAAATCTTATATTTGACATAAAGATCAGCGAAGACATTTCTACAATATCTCTTCAAATCCTAGAGCTCGTCACAAGTTTAGAAAACGAAATCGATGACTGTCTTGCCAGCATTCTCTTCGCTAAATCTAATATAGTCCATCCTTCAATTATAAGCTCTAAAAGATTATATGAAGAACTCTTACGTTCTAATAAAATTCGCACAAGCAAACGACTTGTTACTCCAGTCTCGATTGAAAACTTACATACCCTACTAGACTCCTCAGATTTAACAGCTTACGTATACTCAAACCGCTTAGTTTATATTTTAGAATTCCCTCTCGTCACCAATTATCCCCTTACTCTTTATCATATTTACTCTGTTCCAATACAACATCCCAATTCCACTTTCCATTCAACCATCCTTCCTGAGCATATTTATTTGGCTACCGATCCAAGTGGGCAATATTATGCGTCTACGAGTTCGCTGGAAAGTTGCAAAATCTTCGCAACAAGAAACAGAGTCTGCAAGGACCTCATGATCTACGACTCCACGGAACGCCCTATCTGCGAGATACAACTCCTATTCAGCAAGAAGACTTCCATTCCAGAGACATGCACCATAACAACATTCCCTGCTGAGATCCAGACATTTCAACCACTAGAAGACAACAGATGGCTCTACATTCTCAACATCGAAACAGACTGCGTCCTACACTGCGGAGATGAAGTTAACAACTATAAACTTCACGACTCAGGAATATTAATTTTACCACAAGGATGTAAACTTCACACACGCTACAGCACGCTTACAGCCTACCAATCATCGGAAGAGAACATAACGTACCCTGTAATTCTTCCTGACATAAGAACGGATGACTGCTTCGAGATCCCAAAGAAGACAGAAGCCCCACATCTGCTTCCAATCACTATCAACGACTCACCTCGACAAATATTCAGACGAATTAAAAAGAATTCAAGCAACGGGAAAATCACAATCATTCATCGAGCAGCATAGTCCAATCTTCTCATGGTTCTACTTCACTACTGGTATGCTACTCCTCTCATACCTTCTACTAAAACTATGCAACAGATGTCCGAATGGTTTTATTGGAAGAAGGAGAAGAAGACCATCAAACGACAATTGCATTCAGATCTTCAACAACTGTTTCGATAACTCAAGAAGACAACGAACTACCCAAGTTGCGATTCCCTTGAGAACCCTAAATCCAGAGACTTCCTGCATAACAGACGACGAAGAAGACACCGGGAACACTCCATCATCACCACACTCTCAAAGATCAGGCACACATGCCCAATCTTTATTCTAAGGGGGGAGGTGTTACATACCGCCCTTTACTCTAGTAAATAAGATTATTTGTTAAGTAGCTAGTTACCCAAATAGACTAATAAGTTAATAGGCAAATAACACTCTCCTTAAGTTTATTATTAGATTACTAACGACCCTGTTATTGTTTACTGGTATTTTTCCACATCTTAACCAACCCTAATTATGTTTACCTATCCCATGATTTTAGTGTATAAAAGCAAATGTATTAGGTTAGTCTTAACAGTTCTATTTCATAATTCAAACTCGATACTTTCCACTGTATCTTAGTGTAAGAAATTAATAAAGTTTTTTTTTTAAGTGATTGTGGCTTCTACTACGTAACATATGTCTTGTTACTCTCGTTTGTCAAAATCCTTTGTTTATTTTTCATTTTCATTTATCTAAATATATATAACTCAAAGGAAACTGACTGACTGACATAGTGATCTATCAACGCACAGCCCAAACCACTGGACGGATCGGGCTGAAATTTGACATGCAGGTTGATGTTATGACGTAGGCATCCGCTAAGAAAGGGTTTTGATTAATTCTACCCCCAAGAGGATAAAATAGGGGATGAAAGTTTTAAAAAATGCTGCCGAAAATCACTATTTCTCGCGAACGAAGTCGCGGGCACAGCTAGTTCATACATAAACCCCAAACACATTACCCTCCGTCTTCGCTTCGCAGTCGAGTAAAAAAGAACAACCATCAAAATATGATACACCCAAACCGGAATCAGAGGGTTGAAATTCCGATCATCAAAATGGGTCAACCAACAGGTATAGATCGCAGGAGTGGGTGCACTCGTCGCTTTTTGCTTGCCTTTCGACGCGCGCGCATTGTTCAATCGCATTTCTCCGCCCGTGAGAACAGACCCGCCGTGCTTTACATAGCTTTATTCATCAAATGCGACCGGCGCGCGCGCACGCTATCTCCGATACTTATAATATGGACCTTGTGAACTGAATAAAATATATTGGTGTTTTGTGATGACTCAAGGATTGTCATGTGTGAAGTGATGATCAGCAGACAGTGAGTGGATTCTGCGAAATTATGGCGGCGCGGGTAGGTTCCAAAAAGCTTTTTACCTATACAACCTATATAAAATATATACAAGTAATACATAATATACGTGACCCTATGTTTAGATCTACAAACAAGTTCGAAACACGATAAAAACAAAACATTCTACAAAGAACAACAACAAAGAGTCTTATAAAACAGTCTTTGACATGTTTTCTACAAGTTTTGAATGCATTCATTCTCACAACTTTGTCAAGTAGACAACCTATTTAGTTTAATTATTAATGTACCTAATGCTTTTATTAATATATTTTTTAATGTTTAAAAATGGTCTCAAACATAGATAAACATAACGTGTCGGCTGTTGGTCGAAATATGAATGAATGAAGATGAAGCAATAAAAGATGAATTCGTAATTAATATGTTACGTATTTCACGAAGAAAGAGTACCTTCGTGAAATACTTAACTTATTAACTATGAATAATTTAAAATTAACTAATATTTTACGAGATAACCAAAACTGTTTGTTGCAAATAATGACAAATGTGGTGAGAATAATGATAAAGCTGTAGAGGAGAATCGTCCTGTCGAGTTTTGTGCTAGACTACTAAAAAGTAATGAATTTAATTTAATTACAGGTGTTTGTATTTGAACAAAATAAATCCGTGAGTCAGTCAAAAAAAAAATATAATTGTTACTCTATGTGTAACTTATTTCGATACCCATAACTACGAGTATAATTAATGTCACATCCACAATCAGATACATATGTATATGATCACAACTGTAATCTCGAGACTCGGTAGATATTTCCTCAGATCTCTAGTTAACTAGATCTTTGAGGATATCTAAAGGATAGTCAGAGGCTCGTCCGAATTACGTCATTATAATCTTCTTATCATGTCACATTAGTTCTTAATAAAGCTCGTGCAACTGTGCAAGTAAGCATTTTTCCTGCAAGCGTTATTTATAAGTATTTAAAATCGTAAAAGTCAAGATTGATCGTGTTGAATCAATTTTAATTGAATTGAATCAGTATTCCTATTTACAGTGTAAAGGTATAGTAGAAACGAATTCTTCTTAATTAAACTCTGACGACCTCTGTGGCGCAGCGGGCGAGAGTCTGCCTGCGACGCAAGAGGTTGCGGGTTCGATACCCTCCGCGGAACAAATTTGTGTACGATCTGCAGAAATTTGTTCCGTTGGTCTGGGTGTTTTCTATGTATAATAAAAAAAAAAATATCTATCTATGTATAATTATAATGTATTAAATATATCAGTTATCTAGTACCCATAACACAAGCTTTGAGTAGCTTACTTTGGGGCTAGATGATGCTGTGTGGATTGTACAGCATTAAAAAAAAAAAAAAACTTTGTTTATTTGATGTCATGAGGTCCATTTATATTGTTGCGCCAGGTGCCTTACCACAAGCTCTTACAAACTATCATGTTTTAGAAACGTCACATTTCAAGTATTTTTATATGTCATGGTACGAAATATCAAAGATATTACTTTAACTTTGCCCGAAGAGCTTGTGTAAGTCGCTGGTTTTTAGGAGTTGAAAACAAAATATTTTTTATTTTTTAGTTCTTTTGAGTTCATATTTGCATGTATATAGAAAACTCGTGGAAAATCTCAGCATTATTTATATTATTTATTTATTGAACAAAAACATCAATTTACAATCAATTTCACATGTTTCGACTGAGAGAGAACTTTTGTCGAGTAATCCACTTTGCTTTCCCTTTGAGAACCGTCATTTCTGGATAAAAAGTCCAGTAATGCCCTTCGCAGGGGATTATTGGAATAAGCCACTTCATTATACCGTTATACCAATAAGGATCTGTTTTATCTTTTCTCTTTTTACAAGCTACCATTAAAGTTATACTTAAACCTATCTTCTTTATAGTGGGAGTACCTAGGTCTTTTGAACCAGTAGTGTAGTGAATGGATTGAAGCAATACTAAGGTAGTCGTAGTAGTGATCTATAAAAACTCAGTAAACACTTAAGGTAAAGTCTTCAACGTTTTAATCAAAGCGTTTTATGTTGAAAATAAAGAAATAAATAGTTAATGGTTAGTTTAATGATCGCCATGTCTAGTCGAGAAGCTAATTTCAAAACGCATAAATCTTGTAGTTCACTGACAGCAAATAATTATTATTGTGGTATGTAATTGTAAATAAAGTTTATATGCTGCATACAAGTTGTTAGCATGGTACAAGCAGGGGAAGGAAGAGAGACATGTTTCAAGAAGGGATATAAGGGTAGAGAAGTAGGCCTAAGAAAAAATGGACGGACTGAAAAATTATAATATGTAAAGACACTAGTGGGACAAGGATAGATGATGAGATGATCCAGTTTACTCTTCTTTACGTGTCACTCTTTCGGACTAGTGTGGTGAAGGTATTACAGTCCACATCAGAAGCCCTTTTTGTGCTATTTCCTTTTATAAGCTTAGTATACTTTACATGTTTTGGGATTTTAATTTTCGTTTTTGCTTAGATTTGTTTTCTTCAAGCAGCCGAAGCCACATGAATATGCTAGTATTAAATTCCCAAGGCATTGATTTGAGTAATTTACTTTGTTATTAGGCTTTATTAGAAAGTTTTACGTAGTTATATTAAATTGGAATTCAGTTATGTGCCTCCCATTATCTTCTCTGTAATTGCTGTGTGATGGATTGTTTTCTTATCCTAAACTACGCGATTCAGTGTTTTCTTGAATCTCACTGGTTATTTCAGACAATATGCCGTTATATTATTAGTACAAAAAATATTAATTTAAGTGCTAGAATAGAACCTCCGAGTGACAGCTCAACTGTTTCACATATGTTTTTATATAACGTCGCTGTAGTGGGAAAACTAAATAACTAACACATTTTGCCAAATCGACTTTATTGCACTATCATCAAGTCCAATTCGAGCTGCATCTTTCTGTGTCACTATTTGATACTTATCATATTTCAATAAAAAATATAGCTAAATAAATACATGAGTGTATTTATTACAGTTGTAGTCACAAGTTGAGGTATTTGGAAGAGCAGTGTGAGGTTTAGCCACGGTGTGGGCTCACCTTATCAGCACCCTTTTCACGGGGAGCCGTGAAAAGTGACGGCTAACCGAGATAACGACCACTTGGCTTACCATGAACCGATGCTACAAGGCATTCATTTTAAAACGTGCACGAGAAATGATTAGATCACAGAAATGCCTTAGTAGACAATAGACAGTAGGCAAATATATGTGCTTGGACAAAGTCAAAGTAAAAATAATATCACAACTATAATCTCTAGACTCGATAGAGATCTCCTCAGATCTCTAGTTACCTAGTATTATCTTTGTATATATATCTAAAGAGGTTAGTCAGAGGCACGTCCAAACATAATATTTGGCATTATGCCCACATTTTTCACAGTAGTTAGAATCCCGCACGTGACAGGTTGCAAGCCCATGGCTGCTTATAAGAATACAATACTAACCTATGACACACGCCTTTGAAATTTTGGTTCTAGGTGATACTATGAGTTAAGTAGGTATAAAGGGTCAAAATACATTTTTAAGGCCATACCGCATGACTGGTAGTAAATATAGGTACTTAAATATTGCTTGAGATAACGTTGATATCTCAGTTAAAAAAACATTGCTTTATTATTTTCACATGACACCATTGCAGGCAAGAATACCTATAGCTTCTTTACATGAATTTCTAATAAAGCTGTGCGCATACCTAAAAAAACTTGCCTTTACTTCCACGCGGGTATATTTATAGGACTTTTGAATAAACTAGTGACTACGCCAGGTGGCGACCACTATCCATAAGAAATATCTCGTTAGCATCACATTATTAGTCAAGATTACTGATTCCATTTTGATAAATAGCTTGTAACTTATCTTTGTAATCTCTACATGCGATCGATGCTTGTAAGAGCTTTTGGAAACTACACTCTCCAAGCGCACAGGTACTATACCCTACTGGATTCTCTTGGTATGCCTTACCTACCTTCCGAGAGGTTAGTGTTTGATTTGACCCTTCATAAAAACGATTTGACAATCGATGAGAAATATCTAGCGGCGATGGACTTGCTACCTGTCACGTACGGAATAATAATTACCTTGTAGTGCCTAAAATATTGCTTATCGGTATTTTTAAGGCCTTACCGCAAGCTTTTATAAACCATTATAATTTCAGAAACGACAAAGCTTGAAGTCAGGGTCGCGCCGACCCCCCACAGCGCCTGTGTGCGAAACCTATGAAGAGCCTCTTTTTTTCACGAATCTTCATGTTTCAACTTAGGTACCTATGTGTCGCCTGATACGGCAAAATTTTTAAATTTGGTCTATAAAGTGGTGTACATTTTTTAGGTTCTACTATCGACACTCCACTACAAAAAATATGTTGTTGTGTAAGTGTATCAAAAATAATTTCGATGGCGGCGCCTCTATTGTCTTGTTTTGGCGCCTGTGTGCGCCGCACACTTCGCACATAGGGGCGGCTCGGCCCTGCTTGAAGTAACACTAATACAATACAATTTTTATAAGTCATGGTACGAAATATCAAAGTTACCTACATTACTTTGATATTGCCGGAAGAGCTTGTGGTAAGACCCCTAAAATATAACTAAATGGAATCCTTTAAAGGATACTCGTATCTATATTTACATCATTTTTGTGGCGGATGAGTTTGGAATTTTGAAAGGAGATAAGACCAAGTTATCACCTTGTTGACTTACCGGTGCGAGTCACCAAATGGATCACTCTAGTCGACTTTACCTTAGTTTTACTACTCCACCAGATTACTCATATAACCAGCTTTCAAGTTTGGGAACTTTTTACGGTTTTATCTAATGATTGCTTCTGTACGTAATTTATGTTAAGTTTTTATACCTTTTAAAGCCTTTTCGGAAATTGTCTGTTTCTATCATCATCATTAAACACAGATGAACATAAACTCACCAATCAGTAGACTTGCATTTTTTATTTCACCTATCACTTTCGAATGAAATAGAAAGGGATTATGAGGTCTTTTCAGACTTTATTACAAGCACTCTTATGTTATTTAAACAAACATCTTATAGTTTGCGTAACAGTTCAAGTTCGTACTCCAAGATTCGAGAGAAATTCGCGACCGGTTCCCGATGAATGGGGAAACATTTATATACAACACTGAGTAACATTTGGTACGCTTTCAACAACATTAGCGGATGTAACGAACTCACCTGTGAAAACATTGATATAATAGTGAGGCATCTAAGGTTTTGTAATTTTCGTTCTAATCCACCTGAAAATAGGGTTTACACCATCAAAAAAAGAAAAGAGGGAATGCGCGTTTTCATTTTCAAATATTCTCTCTCTCTTATGGTAAATCTGAAGGTAAATTTGACTGACTTCTGGTATAACTATTCTCAGAGTTATGTAATGTGAAATGCAAATAAAATGTCAGTCTATGGAATAGAGAGTCAGTAACCTATTTAGTATTCTTTTGTAAAGTAATACAACAAATAATAAAATAATCGGGCTATATTCATAAAAAATGTATTTTGTTAAAACAAATAGGTACTTTGTTACTTATACTTTGTTTTGCTAAAAAAACAAGTTAAGTACTTAAAGCAATGTCTGCGTGTGTTTTGGCAAAACTATGAGTATATCTTGCAAGAATTCATGGACATTTTGTCCAGACGTCACATATCCCTATATTTTTTCTCTTCAGTGTTTTTATCAAGGAAAATAATAAAGATTCCGTGCGTAAGTGGTCAATGTGTTAATTACCAGAGTGGGTAAATACTTCACAAGTGTATCAATTACGTAGGTATACTTTCGTGCAATTAAATGGTAAAGTGGCTTTGGAATCTTTGTTGGCAAAATATTCAATCATTCAACTTGTTTTTTTCTTTATCCAGAGGTACAAGGGCTAAGAAAGTAATTCCTAAAAATTAAGTTTGCATAAAGATAATATAACTTAAGCAGTGATATCGGCAGGAAAATATAACGACAGAATCCTATAACTAGTTACCAACGTATTCGCATATTACGTAGTTTTAGTTAACAATCTGGGTCAAAAACTTTTAAAGCCGGCACTCAAGCATTTGATCACGCAAATTCTTCAATATCATTCATAACAACTAACAAGCTATGATAATTAAGGAATCGGAAGTCGCGTGCGTGCACGCCGCCTGGTATATCCGATACCGTATGTGTCACTTTCCATTTCTGTACGTTCTGGTTTTGTTGTTTAATAATGAGGTTTGTTATTATATCAAAAAGTTTGACTTCACAACATAAAAAAACGTTACTCAAAGATTGATGGACAATCAATAGCTAATCGTTGGTTTTAAAGTTCTGTTGATATTTTCATAGATATTATATATAGATCCTTTAGGTCTATCCATCCACACGTCATATACCCACGTTAGTTTAGGGTATTCTTGCATAGAATTTCTTTTAAACGGCCCTTATTTGATTGAGATACGTATGCCGAGGTCTTCCCTTTACGACTGTCCCATTCACGCTCGCCTTATGTCCCTGTTTCGTCAATCTCCTTTCATCCACCCTTTTGACATGCCCAAATCATCTTAGCATACCCTGCTCAAGTTTTATCACTACGTCTTCTTTCACTCCACAACGTTCTCTTATCACACTGTTCTTCACTCTATCATTCAAAGTTAAACCACACATACTTCTGTACTGGTCCATAATATTAAATCGTTTAGAAGTGCAAATAGTGCAATAAAGCACAGTGGAGTCAGTGCTCTTGAAGTTAGATCATTGTTCTTGTGAGAAACCTGTGTGAAAGCGCTTTTCACAAAGATATACCACTCAATGATAATGTTCATTAAAAAATGTACTGTTCACATGGGTAATTATATAATTGTTAGATATCTCTGCGTTTTCTGGCGCCAATGGTATGTACCAATATTGATTAGGTCATTTTTATAAATATGATTCAAAATTTTCGAACGGAATCCCGCTTCTTTGCCTTGAACTGGATAACGCACCTATTTTACTCTGTGATATTCAATTTTTTATATTCTATCGGAATTTGTCCACTGACTACGCCTTTATGAATTCCAAACACTACCTGTCGGCTTATTGCGTTTGCCACTTGAAAAAGTAAAGTTACTACGAGATAAGTATCAAATAACTTGACATAATGCAGTATATTAGGTCTAACAAAGCGCGGAACTTGCTAAACTATGATAATCATCTTGGTATCAGGCACCGTTAAATAGCATGTATACTAAAACTTACCCACTATAATTTAATCGTTCTAAAGCGTCATTGTTGCGGTCGAAAGAGTTCAGTAGAGGAGGAACATAGTAATCTTTGTGACAAACTCGTAGGCAAAGACGACACACGGGTAGAATCGTTTGAATTGTTCCTGCCTCTGCGACATAATATTTTTATTATGATTAAGTTAACCTTACGTGTTTTATGTAGGTAAGTATAATTTTTTTAATCCCCCCGTTTAATTAATTTCCTCAATGATGGAAAGTAAAAAGAGATCTAAAGTTTACGAAACCTGGGAATTACAGTCGTGTTTACCTATATTTGTTTGTTTTTTATTGCGCGGATGAAGTCGTGAGCGTGTTGTCTAGTCAACAATGACTGGAATCACACATCACCATATTGAACACTGGTGTCAAGTGGTAGTGGCCTTCCGATCCTAAAGTCTGGGTTCATATCCGATCGTGCACCAATGGATTTTTGTATTCGAAAAATGTATGTGCGCTATACCAGTACTCTCAAACGGTGAAAGAAAATATCGGCATGTCGTAGAATCTAAAAAGTTTGAAGATCTCACTTTAATCCTTTCTCCACTCTGGTTCGTAAGAACAAGTGACATTTAAGAAGAAGAAGATCACCATATCATATCTACACATGGTTATGTAAGACAGACCTTTCACCCTACGCGATATATCCATAAGATTTTGATGATCATAACCATTAGTAGTACTTACAGGTGACATTCCCATTCGTTTTAATAACTGCGATCATTTGTATGATGGCGCCTTCGATCATTAAGGATGTCACGTTGCATTTATGACTGTCACGAGATGACATGATCGAATAAATAACTTTCGAGCAGTTTGAAATAAAATTTCTATAAATCCTCGTAACAAAGAGAGGGACAAATATAACGTTTTAGTCCCTGTAAAGATATTACACGTGTGACAACGCGCAAGATGAGTACCTACACCTACTCTTGACTTTATTACTTTAATATCGAGCGATCAACTAAATTTGTAACACCTAAGCATGTAATTACTTCAGTTAATTAATCTCATTTAAGCGACTACTGTCTTTCTGAGAATATATGCCTTTAAATCTAAACCTATCTGTTCCCCCAAGGGAGTAGAGCAGAAGACCAATGGGAATAATTCAAAGATTTGTAGTTAGCCAAGTTGAATTTTTGTACGTCTCTTGCAAAATTATGGGCAATAAGTTGTAGGTTGATCTTTTCACACGTCTCCAATCGAAATACATAGTAAGTATTTCTTTCACCACCGATAAAAAGAACAATCAAATATAAATAAGAATAAGTACCTAAGAATAATAAGGTACATTTGACACAAACACAAAGAGAAGAAATATAGTGTGTACAAATGCCTATTGGTATTAAAGAAAACACTTCTTCAATCCTCCTCTCAAAGCGCGGTCAGTAGGACCAAAAAAATGGTCATTTTGAAATTCTCGAACACATAACAAACCTCACTTCACTGTATCAAAAGACCTGTCTATCAATCGTTATGAAGTGCAAGCGCATGAGAGCCAGTGTGTCAAATCTATGATTGAAGTGACGTCAATGATGAGCCGCGTGTCTACCTAGACCACCTTTGAGGTTCCAAAGTCAGTCAAAACAAAATTTTAATTCAATAAAATCTTGATCATATTGTATACATGCTAGGTTAAATACGATGCCATCGCAATCATCATCATCATTTTCCTGCCCTTTTCCCACGTTATGTGGGGTCGGCACAACATTGTGATCTTCTTCCATTTCCCTCTGTCATTCGTCATCTCAGTACTCACTCCTTTCTTACCCATGTCATCTTTCACACAGTCCATCCATCTTTTCTTTGGTCTACCTTTACCCCTGTATTCATCCAATGCCATCGCAATCAAAGATCGAAAAGAGACAGGAACCTCGTCTCAATTTTTTTGTTTGCTGTTACTTTTTTACCTGACATTTTTTTTAAGGACGTAAAACATTTTTGACGCTCTCGCATTTTGCGATGATAAAAACGTAGATATTTATATGAAAATGTGGTATCGGACTGCCCAGTTTTTATTCGCTACATTTAGATATGAATAATATTACTTACCTTTAATTTTTGACCCTGACATCTTTACATTTGTGATTCCTCGATCATTAAATGTTACCTAAAAACCATTGATATTTGTGAATATTCATGCTAAAAATGTATTTTAAATAGGCTGTTCTCTCGATGGCCCATGCTAGAATCATCATAACTTTAAAAATGAGAAGGCAAAATGAAAAGAATTGACTTGGACCGATCGTAATACAAGTAATCAATTACGTGATAATCATTTTTAGGCACAAGAACCAATAAAATATTACGCTCTTAATGAGGTTACGTTAGATTCTTCTAGATAACAAGAGTGACATAGGCTATACAAAATGTCTAAATACTAATATGGCGGCTATGAAAATCTATTTTTAGTTGCGTTACGGGTTTTTTCATTCCGCACAGGCACATTTAAATTTTAAGCACATTTCAATAAGACCCAGTTACATTAAAAAATATGATATTATGTACCAATTTATTTTATGAGATTATGTCTCGGCGGCGCGTATTTACCGAAAATATATCCGTCGGACATACACA
Organism: Cosmorhoe ocellata; assembly: GCA_963675405.1. NCBI lineage: Eukaryota > Metazoa > Arthropoda > Insecta > Lepidoptera > Geometridae > Cosmorhoe > Cosmorhoe ocellata. Next base: position 10,511,794 of record OY776249.1, on the reverse strand, counting down.
GTAGTTACTTATTAGGTAAGTACCTAAGTAGGTACTCATAGGTTCATGAGAACCTAGCTTAGTGTCACGACCACGCTTTCACGACGGGTACCTTCAACACCAGTTTCACTTGCAGGAGTTATTTCGATAATACCAGCATCCTACAATACTTAATTCTGATGTCTCTGCTGTACAAAACGAGTATTGATGGTGGCCGAAATGTCAGTAAATGTAATTTAAAAAGGTTAAATTAAAATCGCTGGGCCTAGCGCTTTTTTGTATGATCCTTGTTTAATCAAATTGTTTGTGTCATATTTCGGCGATTCCGTGGAAGGCTTGGTGACACCCCCCCACTTCCAGCTCCCAATAATTAGTTTATTATATGTATGTTAGACTGTAAGGTATATATTTTATATGGGCCGTAGTTTTTAAGTATTTTCCATCTTGTACACTTAGACTAATGTTGCCTGAAATAAAATTATTATTATATTATTATTATTATTATTTTGTTATGGATGTCGAGCCGAGTTTGAGTGGATTCGTCCCAAACTTTACCTACTGATCAAACACGGAAGACTACTAAAGAAGGTTTTATTTAGATTTGATGTTTTAATTTTCAAGTTTGGCTGTTTCTACCTCAAGAAACACTAAAGAGAACTAACTCTTAAGAGAACTCTAGTGTCTAGTTAAACCTAATTTAGGATTTAAGACGCTAACCACCATTTAATGTCATGTTTTTTAACATAAATAAATGCTATCTATCTATCTACCTCTGATAGTTGCGATGTGGGAGGAATTATTAGCATAATCACATAACAAGCCCTCAATACGCTACGCCATAGTTCCACATGGTGACCAACCTTTTGGCCTACTACTAAAGATTAGGTGACTAATGAAAAATTCAAGTAGGTAAGGTTTGTCGTTAGTATTAACTACGAAGTTAAGTTTGTATAAAATCAAAGAACAATGCGCAAACGAACATAAAACGCATAGAATAATATTGGTTACCTATAGTAAAGAGCCAAATAGTCCAATGGGTCCTATATGAAGGTCCAAGGTACCATGTTTTTGATAGCAGGTCGAATAGGTGCTATATAGTGTAGGTAAAATGGGTACTGAACCGATATTTTCAGCAATCTCGCTGAAATTATATTACGACAATAACTGGTGCTTAGAGTACATTTCATTCCACGATCATCCTAAATAAAGCTGGAAAAAAATTATCGGACAAACGCGGAGTAGAAAGCATAATTTAGAAGATTAACTAATCCAGACTATCAGATGTCACGGTCGCGAACTCACAGCCGATTCTGTCGATGGAAGTGCTTAGTACTTTGCCTGATAATTTGTTCGTAGCTTACTTTGGTATGACAAGGGATCAGTCATCGTACTGTACATTGTTGAATTACAATGATAGAGCAGTCTGTATACCTTTGTTTTGGAGATTTGAGTCGTGATTATTTGAGAGATTGATTACAATCTTTGTACACCAAGTTTGTAAGTGGTCATTATCCAATGTAAGTTGCTTACAAGAGACTGAAGAAGTGATGACCAAAGCATGTCCACGATATTATTCTTTACTATAGATATATTTTTTAATTTTTTGGGTACTTTGAAGTTAAATAACAGACTGTAAAATATTACAATTTACATGCAAATCCGTTTAGCCGGTTTGACTTGATTGTGCAACAAATATAATTCAACAAATATACATATGAAAATCGAAACTTTTTTTAAATATTATACAAAACTTATTTACTTACTTAAGTTTTTCTTAGTGAAAATGGATCTTAAAAGGAAGTAATTCTACGCTATCAAAGTCACGCAATTTTCCCGCTAAATCATTATAAAACGCATCAAAAGTCGGAAGGTAGAACCTAACATAAACATAATACTCTTGAATGACTAAGCCAAATTTGAGTAATTACATAAAATGATATTAACAAATCTTTTTAATTTGCCATTAGAAAGTGCAACTTTTGGACACTTGCCTATAAAGTTTGCGGATTTCCGAAGTCAGAAAATATTTAGATAATAAAATTATTACGTAAGAATTCGTACAAGTATCTATTACATAAATAACAAATCTTCTTCATCATCATTTTTCTATTCCAGCGTTAGTGACTTGACTCATCTCAGCACTCTATCCATCCATCTTTTCTTTGGCTTACCTCTACCTCTGATTCTGATTCATATCTAACACTCTCTCGTTCAGAAACTAATACTAAAAACATAATAATATTTTTTACAAAAAGTTAATAACTTCTTCAAATTACACTTTACAACCTCAATCGTAATATTATTAACTAAACCCACCAGTTTATCGATTCAATTCAATTCAATTCTTATTTAGTGGCCTTTGTGGAAGGAGCCACAATTTCGCCAATGTCACGTTTTAGCGTTTCCACCAGTTTATCGAAAGAGTTTATAGCTCAAACGTCTGCGCGACACACTTGACACTAGCCACTACATTTAGAAAAAATATCCTAAACAATAAAAAAGAAGAAATAACCTAAAAAACAAAAAAGGAATCATCAAAATCCTTTCATAATTTGGCGGAGTAATCGCGTAAAAAAACATACATATAAATTGAGAATCTATTTTTTTAAAGTCGTTTAAAAACCAAATTAGTTGTTGCAATCTTCCATAGAAAATGACCCCTAATTAGTTGTTCTCGTTAAATCTTCCTTGTAAAATTCCGTATAAATAAGACGATTTCCTGGTACTTTCGCTATCTCCATCAGCATTTTTTACCTCAATGACTTGCAATGTTCATCAGGTGTCCCCCTAGAAGCAATACCATGTCATGTGGTAATGGTATGCACAGCGACGTAACCTCATGGTTTATTCACAAGCTTTATTTACTTTCGATTTGGTTTGTCTGGATATTACAGTGCGTGACATTGTCCAATCTAGCACTTTCACTGGCCTCTGCTGTTCCATCAATGGTGTCTCAATCTGCCTACTCATCTTCAAGCCTTGTCTCATTAGTTACATTACCCCTAGTTTCTATCGCATGGTCATTTGACTATCCTCACAGCTCAGTTGCTAGTAACTCTGCCTTCTGCGCTGTAGATTGTAGGGTCATCACACAAATGTTTATCCTGGGTGGGGCCCAGGATAAACATTTGTGTGATGAATAGAGATGTTTCTTCTGTGTTGGGTGTTACTATGTATTTACATAAAAGTATATAATCAATCTATTAGCTATCTGGTTCCCATAGTACAAACTTTGCTACAAAGTTTGGGGCTGGATGTCCACCAATATTTATTATTTGTTAAGTTATTCTAGAAAGTCCGGTTAATTATTCGATTTTGAATATTATATCAATGTGCACTCGTTAGATAGATAAATCTTATCTGGTTCATATGGTTGGTATAGATAGACTAAACAAATAAAACCAACAAAAATACCATAAATAAACAACTGTTCTCAAATGAACTATCCAAAAACTGAACTAACGGAGATTTTTTTAATGGGTGACTGAATAGAAAGTCACGATGATGCCCTCAAGTGGACATCTCAATCATTGTGTCCGCGACTATTGTGTCCGGAATTACCTGATTGAAATGTCTCAACGTAGGCTTGGCGATCAATGTCTATCAACGACTTTCAATTGGACTGGCCTCACAGCTCAGTTCAGATCTTTCTTTTGCTACTGAATATCTGTATGAGCGCTGGTGCTGTAGTGGTAGCACCCCTGCCTCACGATTGTAGGTCGTGGGTTCAAACCCGGTCGTGCACCTATGAGTTTTTCCATTCGAAAAATTTATGTGCGCAATGCCAGTGCTCTTAAACGGTGAAGGAAAACATCGTGAGGAAACCGGCATACCCTAGAACCAAAAATTCGAAGGTATGTGTCATAGGTTAGTATTCTTATAAGCGGCGATGGGCTTGCAACCTGTCACGTACGGAATACTAACTACTGTGCAAAATGTGGGCATGTACCAAATGTCATGTTTGGACTTGCCTCTGACTACCCCCTTTAGGTATCCTCAAAGATCTAAGTATCTAAAGATCTGAGGAGATATCTACCGAGCCCGGGGATTACAGTCGTGATCATATTTATTTTATTTTATTTTTTTATCTGTATCTAGCTTAACTCTTGCGCGGACACAGGAAAAATCGTTACAAGAAAATTCTAAAATTTTCAAGTCCCCACTTCATATAAATATTTATAAAAATAAAACTAGATCACTTAGCTTGTTTCTGTAAAAAGTAATATAATCTTGGATATATTTTCTGTGTTTTACGTACAAAAACAAAGGCCTATAAATTTACATACATACAACCTTTTTGGATTTACATAATATACATCCTGCAGGATATACACCTCCTTGGTCCTACTTGACATAAATACTTATAAAAAGAAAACTAGACCACGTAGAATGCTGACCTACTTTTTGGTAAAACTGAGTTTTATAGTACTCGGGCTGGTATGATCCCCGTAACTAAAGACGGCCGTCATAATGACGATTCTCATTTTTCAGAAGTCATAGTTTAAACCGGCATTCAATAGCTAGCACGTGGTCAAATAAAATTCTCAATATTACATAAATTTGACATTACAAAACAGGTTATCATAGATTCCGAATTTAGAGAATTAAAACAGCACCCAGTTTTCACTTTTACTTGTGTGAAGGCCTACTTAAGTAATGAAGAAAGCATTGTAACTCTTTTAGTCAGCAATTAAGTAAAAGTTCTTTTTGAAGAGCGTGTGAAGTGCAGGGGCAGTCTTTGGCATAATGACCTATAGTTGAATAAGTCTGCTTAGCTCATAATAGAGTATTATGTGCGAATTCATAATGGCTTTGGCAGTTGTGGTTACTTGCATAGAGTGTGTGTTAGGCATTTCCGTCATTACTACCATGATTTGACACAACAAAGCATCAGTATAGTAGCACGAGTATGTTTAGCCACAGTATCGTGAGAACTTTAACTTTTATTTAAAACCAGCGACCCGTCCTGGCTTCACATGGCTAGCAAAATTTGTCTAATATCCTTGAAAATTAAATATAGCTTTACTTGCTAATAATGTAGCTTTCCATAAGTGTAAGAAGATTTGAAATCAGTTAAGTAGTTTTTGAGTTAATTCATTACAAACAAAAATATATTTTTTTCTCTCTATAATACTCGTGTTAGTTTAGTTAGATAAACTTTATTAGGCCGGTTCACATTATTCCAGCAGCATTTCAATCCAGCGTCGGAAGAATTGGAATTCCTCCTGGAATGAACAGTGTAGAGAAAAACAAACAACAAAAAATCTAAAATTAATTTGTCTTCTTTTCCGTAGAGGAAAACGCTGTCTTCATTGCTCATGTTATAAGATGTAATAAAATATCACTTAGATATCTCCTCCACACTTTATTCACTGACCTTCCGACCGCAGTCACCATGTACCTAGTTCTACGAGTTGCGTGGCCAACCACAATGAAACTTCACTTTCCCGTGCTTATTTAAATGATGCGCCAAAATGTATGATTTGAATGTAATGGCTGATGTCTACTGAAGCACCATGTCAAAATACATTATCAAACATCGTATATACTATTTTACAAACTACATAATGTGTGGTTGACAGCAAAGAAAAGTAATATCACTTTACTTCCTTTTTTGACTACCTCAGTGGCGCAGCGAGCGAGAGTCCGCCTGCGACGCAAGAGGTTGCGGGTTCGATTCCCACCGCGGAACAAATTTGTGTACGATCTGCAGAAATTTGTTCCGTTGGTCTGGGTGTTTTCTATGTATGATAAAAATATATCTATCTATGTATATAATGTATCAAATATATCAGTTATCTACATAGTACCCATAACACAAGCTTTGAGTAGCTTACTTTAGGGCTAGATGATGCTGTGTGGATTGTCCAGCATTATTTATTTATTTATTTATTTATATTTTATATTCTTTGCTTCCTTGCTTGTATTTTTTTACGTATTCTGTTTTATGGGGCAGTTTTTTCCAATAGATATAATTTTCAAAAATTGTGTTTCCATTTTGTGTTGGAAATAAATACTTACCTAGTACCGTAAGTTGTGGACATAAGTTAGGAAGTGAAAATTATACCCATAACTTATGTGTGTTACCTTAATTGATAACAAAAAGTAGAAGTTAAATAATGTTTACCAACAACAAAGTAATTAAACTATAAAGTTACCCCTTATTGCAACAATTCTTAATTATTTTGCTTTATCGTTTTTCCTGTATTTAGCAATGAAACAGCAGAAATTAGAAGTTAAATTAATCACATAATGTCACGTAAAGCTTTAGTAGTCAGTGTGCCTAACTTTCGAAATTCGGTCGCACAAGCTTTGAATCAACATTACCGAATTACCGAATGCAAGTCATTTTCTCATCGAGAGACTCGTCACATATAACAAATTATGTAACTTTTGGATAGCTACTGTTATATAAGTATGCATGGGTCAATTTAATGTGTAGATGTGACCTGGGTAAGCATTGTTTTTCAAAATTGTACCTATTTTGGTGGAACATAGAGCAGAAATTTGTTGGAACATCATGTTAAAAGTAGGACAGTCGTCTTCGTAGTGTTTTCTAGGTAGATTAAAATTCAATTGATGTAGCGTCTTCCGATCGCGAATAAGAATATTACGAGAAAAGAGAAAAGTGTAAAGAATAGCACATCGTGAGAAATCATCACAATAGCTTCGGTATGCCACGCTGTTTCTCCGTATTTTCTTTATAAAATCGTAACCTTTTGTTGTGAAGTCGTAATTTCATTTATATTCATAGCAATCATCGCTCAAACCAGATTGTAATTATTGTTGCAACTTGTAAGAATTGACACCATATTTTCTATTTCCAGGTATGCCTGGTCTTTCTAGTGGCGCTAGCGAGGTGTCGGAGCGACCACACCACGGCCTACAGCAGCAGCAACGGCAATGGCCAATTCGGCGAGCTGCTCAAACCACCTCCGCCGCCGCTGCCTCAGATCCTGCCCGTGCCGTTTCATGGAGGAGCGGCGAGGTCCCAGCGGCAAAACGCTGATATAGCATACCAGTACCCACCCCCTCCCCCACCGCCTCCAACTCAGATAACTCAAATACCCTATCCATCTGACTTCAAGTTCCCAGCACCGTTCTACAAACAATACAACTTCAACTTCGTCCCACCCCCTCAGCCATTCACAACGACTCCTTCGCCGTCGTTGTTTCAAAAAGTCTCCACGTGGTTGTTTCCGTCGCAGCAGACGAGCTACAATGCGGGACTCGATAGTAACAATCTAGGTCCAATAAAAAAAGATTGCAACCCATGCAATTTAGTGCCATGGATACCAGTTATAAGATACAATTTAGGAGCTAAAAGTAATCAAGTTTACCATAGTAATAACCCAACTTACGGGCCGCCTAGTCCGACAGCTCTGGCAGATAACGTCGCCAAGTTTCAGCCACAACCGTTTATACAGAACATAGATCAGAAACCTCCACAACTGTCTCCAGGAATACCTCACGCAGTATATGGCCCACCGACGTCAACATTCAACAGTTACTCTGGAGGAGGAGCCATAAGTTCCACCTACGGTCCCCCAAGTCCAACACACACTATCCCATCACAGAATCCTATATCCTCAACATTTATTGCGCCTAGTTCTCCATACTCTATTACCAGCTCAACTTATGGAGTGCAAAGCTCTTCATTTGGACAGCCGAGTTCATCATATTTGCCTACATATAATCAGGGTGTGTCAGTAACGTCTTACAATACACCAACTTCTACATACCGGCCACCTACGTCATTGTATACTACCCCAGTGGCGTCGTACCAATCTCCATTCCCGGTGACTACATATGGACCTCCTGTAACTCCATTCTACGAACCAGGAACATTGAATAATGCTCTACCACCACAAAATGAGGTCGAAATTCTAAATGAATCAGGACCATTAGAAAAACAACAATTGCCAAGCGTGGCTCAGCCTACAGGTTTCAGGAACTCTTACGGAGAACTGATCAATAATCCTTATAGTCTGGATAGCTTATACCCCGTGTCGGCTACGGCAGCAGAATCAAATAAAGTCAAGACCCAAGTTCTGCCAAATGATTTTTCAAGGCCACCTAACCAGTCACTATCATTAGCAAATCCTGCACCATTTACATTGAATAGAGGAAGAAATATTCATACTTTGCAACCAGTAGCATTACCAAATCTGAGTGTATCTCCGCTACCGCCGATATTCAACGCCCGACCGTTCAGGCCGGTGGCGTCACCGTTTCCATCTAACATATTGCAAGGAATAAATCAAATGCAGCAGAAACCCAATAACGTTGACGTATCTCAAAGCATTCCCTTGGCTGAGTATACACATTCAGTCGACTACCCCGCAACCTTTGTTCAGGCACCTGTTATTGATATTGAGTCATTACGGCTCAATAACCAAACTAAAGCATATAGAAATATTCCAAATCATTTCGTAATTGATGAGATCAGAGACATTTCTTCACAAGCTTCTGAAGATCACGTTCAAGCAACAAAAAACATTCCAGAAGCGAGTTTTGAGAGCACAGGGGGAGACATCGGTAATGATATCTATGATACAGGTCTGCCGGCAGATTTAAATCCAAACTCCTATGACACTTCAAACCATAACTTTGGAGACTTGAGAGGATACAAAGATGAAGATGTCGATAAATATAGAACTGAGAATAATTTACAGAACATTGATTCACCATTATTATATCTGAAACCAAGTGCGCCACATAAAAGCTTTGGAAATTTTGTTTTAGCTGTTTCCACTCCGGTAAATGGTAATGATTTTGAAATTTATGATGATGTACCCCCTAGTAATCCATCAACACAACCTCCTACTATAACTGCATGGGATGAAAGCAGAAATGAATACAGCGAAAGCTTGTCTCCTTCACCTGTACAAAGCAATACGTATCAACCAAAAATTGTGCAAATTATAGTTCCATATACAACTGGAAAAAAAGAAAATAATAAAAATAAAGGCTACAAAGACCAAGCATCTCAACTATGGTCTGATACTCTTCTTGAAAATCATAGACACCAAGGAAGAAAAATCCCATCAAATACAGATTCTCCTTATTTAGCATTTACTGAAAATTATAGTACTTATCCTACTACAACTGAAGAAACTATACCTACCGTGACAGAGAGTGAGGATGAAAGATTAACCTCTGCTGCTATTCTTAATGATCTCTATGATGTAAAAGAACCGCCATTCGATATAGTTAAACTACAGCACACTATAGATGACTGGACCGAGCAAGAATATTCCAAATTCAAGCCTCCGCAAAGGACTCGCAGTAGTGAGAAATATGCTAAGAAAATTCCGGACGAATACTTCACTACAACGACACCCACTAATTTTGTTACCGAAACAGATAATTATTATGATTTATATGATCACGAAGGATCCAGCAGTAATCATCATTCAGTTACAGATAAAAGTGATGAAGAATACAAGCCTCGTATAGAATATAATAAAATTGAAAGAGCAAAGAGTAGATATAATACAGGTAAGAATGAAGAGGCAGAAGAAATTCAAAAGCTTCATATTTATACTGCAGCTTCTTCGTTCCGAGGCACAACTACTAGAGGTACAACGACTACTACTCCAGCCCCGTGGGGCAAGATACAAACATCAATATCGCCTTTGACAATGGAAAAAGTGTACGTAGTTACTTCGAAGCCATGGCGGGACACGCGAAACTCTACCAAAGACTGGTATGACGTAGAATCCTTTGAATCGAAGAAGACTAATGTAGATGCTGATACATCTACGTCTGAAGTCTCATACAAGTCTCCAAGGTTTATGCATCGTCCGTCATTTGGCTTCACCTCTGGGGGAAAGGTCGAGTCTGCGAAATCAGATTCTTCTTTCGGGTTCTCCAGAAGCTGGTACCAAAGCAGTTAGTTTCATTGATATAATACACTTAGAATTTGCTACAAAGTTTTAGAGTTTTCATTACTTTTTTCTTTATTTCAGTAAACGAACTGGAGACGATGAATAACAGTACGTCACAGCCGGATGACCCTCGGCAGAGGGTTACCACAAGCTCCGACGAGGTTCATTTCTTTTGAATACCTTCGAAATCTTACTTCCCTACAATCTGTACTACTATTAATGCACTCTCTACTCTACACCCAGTCGTAAACGTAAGTTTGCACCATTACCTTTGTAAGAATTTGTAATTACAACAACTCTCAATATCATTGTCTTCATCCAAGCATGTGGTACTTTCGATTTGATCATCAGGGTGATCAAGATCATAGATCATAGAGTCTTACTTCTTCATTGTTGTTGGTTTTAGTAAGTTTCTTTATGGTCATCGCTGGTCTCTTTTTTTTAGCCTTACTCCTAAATATTTAACTACTAGGGTTGAGTTTAGACTTTGAGGTTGACAACTACTTGCTTTATATGTAAGAGTAATGTAAGTTTTTACTTTCAGATAACGGACAGCTCAAATCGACATCGATACTAATTGGGTAGCCTTGATGCACAATGCATCGAGTATGCACCAGACTTCCTAGTGATTACAATCACGCATGTGGAAATTCAACAGAATGTGAACTAATTGTGAAGTGAAATTGACACAGTAATATCAACTATAGTGTGAACTATAACCACGGAACAAGACAATACTGATAAATTCCGTGAAGTGACAATAATATAACCTGGATAAAATTATACTAGAGTTTAAGAGGAGAGCAAATTAGAAAGAATACTAACAAGGTAAAGTTTGTTCTTTTTAATTTGATCAAAATATACAAATGATTTCTTAAAATAGAGCTAGATGTAAGTGTACCAAAGCGGGACTTATAGTTATAATTTAGATATGTTCTTAATAATTTAAGCTAATTACAGTTTGTAGAAGTTTTATTAGCATTAAACTTCATGATTCATATTTTACAACCATGAGACTCGATTATTTTAGTAATTTGTAAATAGCATTATGTAAATAAACAATTATTATTCACATGATTTAGTTTTGGCATTTGTTTTTATCATTGTTACGCGTCTACTGTTTCTGATTCGTCAGCCTTAGTTTCTTTCTTGAACTTAAAATAGATGAATTCTCCGGACCATAATATAACTGTGATCATAGTGACCACATTTAGTACTATAATGGGCACATGGTAGGAGCCCGATATCTCGCGAATACGACCTGAAATTGAAAAAAACACTAATTAGCTTAACAAGCAACAACCTTATGTATTGAAAATTATTTTGTCTTATCTGTATTGACGTATCTTCTATCTTTAGCTACGCTTACAGCTATCTAGTATTTTAACAGCTATTCTATCATGGTATTTCTCTTTCATAATTCAAAAATGTTTTGAGACTTAGAAAACTAGTTGGTAGTGACGACCGACAGTCAAGGGTAGGTACAATTCGAGGAACTTTCTTTAGTTCTTAAATGTATCCGCGTTGCATCCTTGCAGTCACAGCGTAACGTCATCTAACCCATCTTTGTACTCATACGTTACGTACATAACATTAAATCATGCTTGTTTCCCGACGGAGAAGGCAAACACCACAGATCTCCATTCGCTACCATCCTTTCATACTGCTCATGTGTGAAACTAATAAGGTTCACCGTTGATGAATACGTCAAACAGGACACTAGACATTTTTATACAAAAAATGTCTTACCTAAAAGAGATCCAATAGTAATAATAGTGATGCCATTGAAGAACATCTGGATGCCAGATGCGAAGGCTAGCCTGTCGATAGGCACGTAGCTTGGAATGATGACGTTCATGTACACAGTCCGGACGCCTTTGGTGATCCCCATGGCGAGGGAGACGAAGCACATACCGGTAAAGGTGCTGGTGAACAGCATCACTGAAATGCAATAGAAACATTATTTAGTAGGTATGCAATAATGTTTGCATGATCTGCTAACATTGGTCTGGCTAGATATTTTGATGCGCAAGGTATGAGATTTTAGATTGTAGAATTTTAGTATGGGGCCGGTCTGTGACTGACAAAACACTGCAGGAAGATTTCAAAAAAAAGTAGAAGACAGTTCAGTTTGCAAATGCACACTTTCTAATCTTCAATCAATTGAATATTGATCAGGATTGTCCGCAGAATAAAATGCATTCGTCAGTAAAACGCCTTTACAAGGTAGCATGACGTATTTTAGGTATTCTTGACGACTATAATAATCACCGAAAGAATATTCTCAATATTCTCCTTCCTTCTGGTCCCTTGGTAGCGTGATACGGTTTTAATCTCTAATGCAGTTCAAAAACGTAACAGGCAGCACAAAAGTCAAAGTTTACAACGTTTGTGACTTTTAAAATCTGCTATAACCACTGAAGACCTACTGCAAAGGACATTGTCTGATAAAACGAATGACATATATTTTGGGTGGCAAGCAGCGAGTGACGTGTTATAGATATCAGTGGGTGTTGGGCCTAGCGCATATGATTTGGCTATCATTGAATGATTAACTTTACGTGACCTCGCTCACTATGTGGATTTAAAAATATAAGGATAAGAAGTGGATATAATCGATACGTGACTATAGAATTTAGATTTCTTTATCACACCAAGTGTTGTAATAAACACGCAAAAAGCCCGTCTAGACTCAATAACTATTAAGGTTGGTGCTTTGAGATTAGGTGATAGGTGACTATTTATCGACTCTTAGAGCACTAAATGAGTTTTACTTTTAATTTTCAAAGTTTCAGTCAGTATTGTTACCTAATACAGATTGTAGATGATTTTGTGAATGACTTTATACACGAGAGAAAAATATTTATTTGAGTAGTCACTGCTAATCTGCTAATGATGTTATAGCTATCTCTCTACACAATGGGCTGTGGAAAATTACTCATACTTTTATCAGCATTAAAGTTCAATAACTCATACTAGTGCCTACGAGTAATAACTGGAGCATGAAGCATATTAAGCTAAATACCAATAGATCATTTATGTACAAAAATAGTCTGCACTTATAGATTATAGTTTTTTTTTATAAGGAAAAATAATGGAATGTTGTTATTGTAACCATTTTGTATAGTTCATTGTGGTTATTCTTTTGTTACGCGGACTAACTAAAAAAATGCTGAAGTATCTTATTTTGGGAGCGCTGGTGGTGTAGTGGTAGCACCCCTGCCTCACGATCCGTAGGTCGTGGGTTCAAACCTGGTCGAGCACCAATGAGTTTTTCCATTCGAAAAATTTATGTGCGCAATGCCAGTGCTCTTAAACGGTGAAGGAAAACATCGTGAGGAAACCGGCATACACTAGAAGCAAAAATTCGAAGGTATGTGTCATAGGTTAGTATTCTTATAAGCGGCGATGGGCTTGCAATCTGTCACGTACGGAATACTAACTACTGTGCAAAATGTGGGCATGTACCAAAAGTCATGTTTGGACTTGCCTCTGACTACCCCCTTTAGATATCCTCAAAGATCTAAGTAACTAAAAATCTGAGGAGCTATCTGCCGAGCCCGGGGATTACAGTCGTGATCATATTTATTTTTTATTTTTATCTTATTTTTTTAGACTAAATTATCTTTTTTTGACTAAACTGACGTGTGATCGACGTTTTCAAGGTAACATGATGGCGGAAATTAACAGTTTGCACACTTACCAGTTCTAATTAAAATGATCATCAACAATGCCCAACAGTACATAACCCTGGGAGATTTTCGGCACCATTCTCCTATGAAAGGCGCCACTAATCGGAACATCGTATCTGATAGTCCCACTACTGCCATCAACTTCGCTATATCACTGGTGTCAAACTTCAGCATGTCCTTAAGAATTATCGGGAATAGCAGCGAAAAGTTGGTCTCAACACACGCAGCTATTGACATACCGAATAGCATGTTCACAAAAATAGGATCTTTCAATAGTGTCAGATCGAAAAACGCTACTATTTTCTCCATTATAGATTTCTTCTCTTCAATAACTACTTCAACCTCTTTTTCTTTCGTTTTCTTAGTTTCTGTTTCATTGAATATGTTTATAGAACTTCCTAGATTGATCTCTTGAGACTCCCACCATTTATATCTGGACTCTGTGAGCGATGTCTCAACAGATTTGTTCCGTACATCTGGGTGTGATATAGCATTCCTCGCTTGCAGACTAGAACTACTGTATAGAGATCTCATTGATAGACTTTTTGATGGCTGCACGCCGTTTCTTAATGTTTCCACCTCACTTTGTAACGAAACTCCTGAAAACGATTCACGAAAACTTTGATTAAACTCTTGTAGCGATTGATCATCTAAATATTATATTGGAATGTTTATCGGGTAAAGGTTTACCATTTTTGGAAGATCCAGTTATGCTTCCATTTATGAGCTGTACTTCCGTTTCCTTTAATGGCACCATCTCTTCTGTTGTAGCTGGTAATTTCCAATACCATTTCGCTGGTCGTAGCAGGCAGGCTGCCGCAAGCGAGTGAAGACAAATGGCACTTAAGATCAGCACTGCGTATCTCCATCCGTATGTGGATATCAGTAAGCCCATGAGAAGTGGCATTAGAATGGCTCCGAGCCCTGTGATGGACATGCCGACCCCAATGGCTCTACTTCTCTTCTCTTTGAAGAATGAATTTATTGCTAGAGTAAACGCTGCCATTACTGCTGCAACGCCCATTGCTGAAACATAATAATAATAACACATAATATGCGAGTAAAATGTGAGATGATGATAGTAGAGATGACATGTGAATGTAGAGATGACAATATAGTACGAGTATTATAATTAAAGAGTAAGAAAGGAGTGAGTACTGAGATGAAGAATGACAGAAGGAAATGGAAGAAGATCACAATAACGTGGGAAAAGGGCAGGAAAATGATGATGATGACAATTGTATTGTAATTAGGATATGCAGATATTATGTACCTATGTAATGTGGACACGATACGGTCCATTCCAATGGCAATGGTTAGTAACAACTTTAAGCAAAGGAGGTTATAACTTGTAAAGGTCAAATGCAAGTTCCATTTTTACTCAATCATAAGTTGGCTTCTGCTTATCTTTAATGGATGAATGGATATCGATACAAAGATGAATGAAAATATCTATGTACTTACAATTAATAATACTGTAAGACAATATAAACACCCAGAAGCTCGAAGCTGCGGATGTGAGCATCAGTCCAGCTGATATGAAGAGGGCGCCAGCGACCGCCACTTTTCTGTACCCGAACTGCCTTAGCAAGGGCCCCCCAAAGAATGAAAGCAGCATTCCTATACTGTGGTTCAGGATTATGACCAGCGTGCCTTGTGTGGCGGAGAGGCCCGTCTCTTCAAAAGCCTCTTGGAAGACCAGCCCGAAGCCAGCTATGGTGGGAAGAACCACCACCTGAAACATTTTGAAATCGAATCAGTCAGTGAAAAGTAAGTACTGGAGTAGGTATAGAGGTGCCGATTTCTAGTCCGATTGTAACGTACTTTCAAACTTGGTAATAATATAAATTAAACTGAAGTCATATGGTAAAAACTCTTAGATCACTTTCTTCTAACTAAATGATGTAGGTATGGTGAAAACAAATTCTCAAAAGGTACCTAATCAAAAAAATAATAAGAGTTCTTTTGATTTAAAAGTTTCATTATGAGTGTTACTTTAAATTTAAAATTTAATCTTTACACAAACAGAAGTCATTGCAAGATAGGTAAACACACCGTTAACACCTACTGATAACCTAGTTGTTATTATCATTTCAAAGAAAATTTTGTTAGATCATTTATTAATAACGAATTCATAACCTTGTATTTGGTCGACAAATATTTTATGAAATGTCAGTCAAAGTGGCATTGAACAAGCATTGAACTGACCGCTTACGTTTTGGAATTTAGAATCGGTTCTTTGCAGGTGATCCGAATCGATTTGTTATTACGACGATGATATTATCCAAATATGTACCGTCATCACAAGTTAACATCTAAGATCCGAACCGTTCTAGATTCGTTGTTCGTAGATTTTGATCTAGATCAGAACCTTAGGCCAGTGTTCTTCTGTTCATAAGTCAGTGGTTGGAATGGATTTACGTAGGTAAATAATATTTTTAAGGATTAATTTGACTAACTTCCGGTTTATTAGTCTCAGAATAATGTAGTGTCAAATACTTCTAGAGACTTTTGGTCGAATCCATCCTGAAATGACCAAATTCTGGGTAACTATTCTCAAAATGATGTTATGTCAATCAAATGCAAGAGAAATGTCAGTATACTCTTTGGTAAATACGATTTATTCTAAGGATAGAGCTTCAGCTAGTTTGATTGAATTCAAGCAAATAAATTGAATATTCACTTATTCGTGTTCTAGTATTAAAGGCCAAACGTAAAAATAACTCAATAAAAACAACAACTAGATGGCCTTACATTTTGTGAAACTTTTACTATCTTCCAAATTAACTTACATTGTTAAGTGCGAAGGCCAACGTCACGATCCAGCCATACCCTCCATCAGGAGGCACTTTGTCCTTTATCCCTTTCATCATTGTGTCCAATCACATCACTTGTCCATTCAAATTCACTAGGTCAGCTGTTTTGTTAACAAACTGTCAAATAATCCACTGTCCACATGTTTCCGGCTTTACAATAGGGTGTAATGACCTGGTGACTAGTTGCAAGTGCAAGTTTCAAGTGCGATGTTCACTCTCTGCTACCTCGTTGTAAACAGCCACCCAATAAGCGGTGTTATCGGTTGACTGTATGTTCATCGCCTGTTATCATTAGAGTGTAAATTAATATGCTCAAATCTACTGCAAACAACTTATCTATTCGTGAATTCGGTGACATATTTACATGTACACCTATTTGTGCCTCAATGTTGAATCGACTCGGTGTGTGAGTTTATACTACCATCTGTTTTAGGTCTGTTTAGTTTGCGATGGGTTAAAATAGATATTGAGAAGACAAAAGAATTGTGAAGAATAATATCATTATTGAATGTTTCAACAATTCTTTTAATTTATGAATTTAGTCATCAATATTCTTGGTTCTAAACTTTTTTTTTAATTTTTGCTCTTGTGTATCCCGATTACAGTCAACGTGATAAGAGAAGAGTCAATTACTCTTGCTGCCAACATATATAGATACCTACCTACCTACCTACACAGATAGAAAACTGAAGATGCTATAATTATGAAGGTCTCTACAATATTGAAAACAAGAAAAAATCAAAATACTAGACGAGAAAATACGTTAAATTGTAATTGAGTTTGTCTATTTTATCACTAAATTTTCTCTATTGCCTAGTTTACACTTTGTTGAGTATCAAAAACAAGAGGGAGAAAAATCTTGAAGTTTTTTTTAAATAAATAACTACCATGTAATTTGGTAATGGTATTATTATCAGTCTCACAGAGCTGAGATATGAAGGATTAGTCAGATAACATAACTACACGTCTTGTTACTAAGGTGATCAGATTGTAGATTTTGAAATATAATTTGCTCTATATTTTTGATTTTACATTCTATGTTAGGGTATGGGTAGGTATGAGTGTATCTAAGTACGCAAGTAGAAGAAGGTTTAGAAAAGAGTGGTTTGATTGTGTGAAAGATGATATGAATGTAAGAGGAGTAGACTCAGAGTTGACGAATGATAGGGAGTGAGTGGAAGAAAAAAACATGTTGTGCCGACCCCAATTAGCGTGGGATAAGGGCAGGAGAATAACGATTTTAAGTTAGGGGAAAACCTCAAGAACCAACAATTTAGGGACACCTAACAAGAAAAATACAAATCAGTTGGGTAGAATACTTTTAACAGGTAGAATCTGTCAGCTCTACAATTAAAATAACAATAAATGGTAGAAAATATCTGGCAAGTTCACAGAATTGTGGAAAAAAATAGGTTTTGGGTTAACCGTGTGCAGGTAGAGCCAACAGTATTCTAAATATTCACCACTGTTCCATTTCGCTTTTGGTAGAGACGCAGGCGCATATTATAATAGCAAAACACTGACGCACAACAATATAGGTACCTTTGTCATTAATATAGGTTATAGCAACAGTACTCTACATTATACTCTTTTGTTTTCACTTCCACAAAACTCACGCGAGAAACACGTCATCACAAGCGAGTAAGCGTACGCGCACTGAGAAATTTCATTATTGTGACCAGATACTGTGCAGCTGCCAATGCCCGCACGCCCGACGCCATTGGCCGTCCCATTCTATCCCATTGCTAGCAAACTGCTACCTACTCATTGAGGGACACCGTAACCATTGTAATAACTACTAGTTTCTGCTCCTTTCTTTGCTCGTATGTTAACCGAATGTAGTCTAGTACCTATACTTTAAGAATCATGAACGATTTGTCCATTGGACGTTTACCTTTCGATCGTAAAACATAGTGATATTTTGGGCCTTAAGAGTTTACACAATAATGTTTGTAAGTAACTACCTACATATCATTTTCTGTTTCAAAATAATCCGTACTCTCACAGTAACAGCGACGTCACAAACGCAAAATACCTATGTAGTGTGTTCATATTATAACCTACTATTATCATTAAGTAAATTATCTTTATTTACCATAGATTTACTCTCAAAGGCATAAAACTAAGGGCAATTAGGTTGGATTTGGCTAGATTTTGATATAACTATTCTCAGAATAATGTAATGTTGAATGCAAGTAAAATGTCAGTTTACTCTTCGATATACTATTTATTTTGGGGATAGTGCTTAAAATAGTTTGGTCGAATCCGTCCATTATTTAAAAACATATTTATTAGTAGATTTTCTTCTTTTATTCGTGAAACATGGTATTAAGCCATGGTTTATTAGGGTTTATTTTAATAGAATATTGTCTTTGACTGTACTAATACCAAATGGTACTACGAGTTGAAAACGGAAATAATATAATTTTTGCATTTCCCCAACTCACACCATTCGGTCCAAAAATTTTGGCGTGAATTGGGAAATTACTCATCTCGTCGTAAGCATGAAGGATATCCACTTGACAAAGTTTAAATCTAATTATCTGTTCTCGTGGTAGATAGGGACTAATAAATGGCGGATGTAGGTAAGTACTTATGAGTTTCGATGTAAGCACTTATAATTTGGTTCCAAGAGGTCGCCAAAGTTGATAAAATTACAAGTAGCAGTAATTGGATCCGTAGAAACCAAGCAAATTCTAGTCTTGTGATAAACATTAAAACATGATCACGACTGATAATTCGGCTAGGCTCGGTAGATATTCTCCTCTCAGATCAGATCTCTAGTTACAAAATAGGTACGTGATAAATACCCGTTATTCAATTATAATTAGATCTCTAGTTATTTAGATCTTTTTGAGGATATATAATAAGGTTAGTCGGAGGCACGTCCAAAAATGATATTTGGCACATGCCCACATTTTGCACAGTGGTTGGTATTCCGTAGGTACGTTGATTATAAGTAATAATTATTGGTGGACATTTCACATAACATCATCTAGCCCCAAACTAAGCAAAAGCTTGTACAATGGGAACCAGATAGCGGATAGATTAATATACTTTTTTTGGAAATACGTAATAATCATATTATATGGAACAAACATTGTTCAACACACAAATGTTGGTCCTGGGTGGGGATCTAAACCACAGCCTACAACGCAGAATACCTACAAGCAGGTTACTATCAACTGAGCTAAGAGGCCAGGCCAGATGAAATGTTTTTTATTCGGGAAATTATCAGTTTGTAAACTGATAGTCTAGAGAGTAAGTACCTAGAATAATTATACTTATCTTAAATAAAACAAAACTAATTACAGTAAAAAATGTATTCGTAAGATTATATTTGTAAAAACAATATTATACTTATATTACTACTTATTACTAATCTTTTAAAATAAAATAACCTAAATTATATAATGCAATCCCACTGCAAAAGATAGATGAAGTCTACACCGACGCATTATTGTTATTAGCTGGCAAAAATAGTTATGCTTTATCGATGATAATATCCACATCCGACTTCGCTTGCGATCGAGATCGCATGTACTTTTCGAGACCCCATGAAAGAGCGGTTAGCCATGTAAAAATGTTCAAACAGTGCAGAGTGACTGCAGTAGTAGCATTGTCTTTGACCCAACCTAAAAAACACAAGATAAGTCTTAAGATAACTCTTATGTAGGTATATGAAATTGAAAACACGCACAGTTTTGCCAGAACCCCAGAAAACCTAGTTGATTTAAGTACATAACAATAACAAAAATATCAAAATCGTCCCACTGCAGGGCAAAGGCCTATCTTATAGACTATCGATATTAACATAGAAAATCATCCAATGCAAAGTGATGAGTGTGGAGTAACGAGAGAAATAAATTAAAGTAAATGAAAAATTACAAAACCCCCGACTTAAACTTTGCCCGCCATTTTGTGGTGTCTTGGATTTGAAATTTGCCATCGTGTATTCTACTACTCAAGCCCTTTCATCTGATACCTATATTGAGAGTTGTGAAAAACATATAATACGCCATTTTGTGGCGGCGGCCATCTTGGACCGATTTCCATCAAACATAGATAAGGACACTCCCGACTAGTTCACATTTGAGACAAAAAAAAAGAAATTTGTTCGGGAGCTACGATGCCACAGACAGACACACAGACAGACAGACACGTCAAACTTATTACACCCCGTCGTTATTGCGTCGGGGGTTAAAAAGACAGTCAATAGGACAATTAATGGTCGCAATAAACTTGCACTCACCAACCACAGGCCCTAAGGTAATATACACTATCCCAGCGGTGAGCAGTTGTATCCCAGTGGCTCCCGGCAACTTATGTAGAGGAACGTGAGTTGGTATGACCAGAGCCATGAATACTGTTCGGAGTCCCTTCCCAAAGCCGATCATAACAGCTACTAGAATAACCACCCAGTATGACTGACAATACGCCAGCACTGTAAAAGAAAACCAGGGTCAAAATGTACATTTTATAGATACAGATAATAATATAGCTAATATAGATGTTTTATAAATAAAGCTTAGTGGTATAGTTCTAGGAATTAGGAAAAAACATAGCAGTGAAACAGTTTAACTGTCTTAGAATATTCAAAAGCATATTGAGTCTTTATTGAGTTTGCACGATGGATAGTTTGTACTTGTAAATATAATCAAGACGTTCGGTCGAAGCGACGTGGGTCCCAAAGCAAGCTGATATTTGATTCATCCATTGATTGCCATTTAGCGTGATAAGGAATCTATCAGGTTTTCAGTATCTGGTATTCAGTTAGGTTGGAATTGGCAAATATACTCACCTAGCATGTAAGACGTTTCAAAGTGATCCTTGTGATTTTACTGAATAAATTATTTTTTCTTTCTTTCTTATCAATTGAGCTAGAGGCAAGAGATTCATCTTAGGAACCCAATAAGGACTCTATATACTTTGAATTATTACAAACAGTAATATGAACATGACTACGAGAAAAGAAACATATTACCTACTCTTCCCATTGCCATTGACATGACACCGAACAAGAAAAAAGAATTGTTGTCCCATCCAATTTTACCAGCTACAAATGGAATGCAGAACCTCACACAAATGTCTACTCCAGCTAAGAGTGACATAAATAATGCAACTTCAGATTTTGTTTTGCCATAATCTCCCAAAATAAATGGCGTCAGTATAGAGAAGTTCAGCTCATTGAAATTCGCCAGCGTAATACCAAACATTAGATTTATAAAAGTAAAATCATTCAGCAGATCTAGATCAAAAAATATTTGAATTTTTTCCCATAGCGTTAGTTCGTCTTCTTTTTCTTCCTCTTCTGTGACAGGATCTATTTTCTTTTCCTCAAAGACATCGTCTTCATCCTCAGTTTCGTTTAATTTTTCAATCAAAAGTTTCATTTTTTCATTTTGTTCGTATTCTTTTTCTTTCAGATACTCTTCTAATTTAAGAGACGCTTGTTTCAATACTTCGCTCTCAAAATTGAAATTGTTGGATTTCCTTCTATGTTTAGCAGTGCGCTGCGATTGGTTACTATGATTATCTTTCAAATACTTTTTTTCATCTGGGTCATCCGGATTCTTATTTGATTTCTGGGAAATATTGCTATGATTATCTTTATTATACTTTGCTCCATATTGACCGTCCATCTTATAAGACTTGAGACTTTTGCTACCAGCTATATGCAGTTCGGCTCTGTCAGAAATATGTTTTGCTTCCGTTGGATCTATTTTTTCTACCACGTCTTTTTCTTCTGCCTTTAAATCTTGAGGAGCTTTTAGTGTCGGGCAATCTTCGATTTCGGATTCTGGAATTTGAGTTTCTATGGTGATAGATGTTTTGCGTTTCGGTTTGTATGTTTCCCGTTCTTGAACTAAAGCTCCAAGATTAGACGATGAGTTTTTCTTTGATATTAGAGCACGCTCTTGTGCTAAAGCTCCAAGGTTAGATGCAGAGTTTTTTTTTGATAACAGACCACGCTCTTGCGCTAAAGCTCCAAGATTAGCTGAAGAGTTTTTCTTTGATTCATTCAAATACAGCGTTGAAGATTTACGAGAGCGATTTTCTAACAAATTCGTCATGGAAGGCTTCTTAGAATTTAACCTTGATGTCTTTGCAGAGCCTTCTCTGGATGACAGCCGGCTTCGTGACTGTCTCGACTGGCTGAAGTAGCCATCGTTTGCTCGTAGCATCATCGGGATTCCAGGGTCTGTGATCTCGTATCCAGGATTTACAGGATCATCTTCGTTGTACAAATACTGACTAGAAAATGCGCTCAGATTCCTAAGTTTAGACACTTGACTAAAATATCCGCTTTCTAGTTTTTTTTCTGGCGTACTCGTAACATCTGGCTTGAGAAGTTTTTCTTCGTCTTGTTCCTTTTGAGATGTTTTAGTGTGCCATTCTACTGGTTGCAATAACAGCGCACCAGCAATAGCATGAAGTGATATTCCACTTATGATCAGGATAGTTCCCGTCTCACCGAAGGCTGCGAACATAGCTGTGATGATATGTGGCCACAAAATGGGGCCTAAACCTGTAGTTGTCCATGATAGACCTGTTGCCAATCGTCTTCTGTTTTTCCAATACGTGTTCAGAGCAAGAGCATTTGCTGAGCTGCTGATACCGTAACTGGCACCTGAAATTAAAGGAGTTTCATAAATTTCTGGCGCATTACTAGAATGTACTGTCAATAAACTTACACTTTATATTTTTTTTATCAATATTGATACTAGCGATATCGATAAAATAATTATTTGTCATAAAACGTTTATTAATAGGGTCTTACCATATAGTACGCTAAAGGATATAAGATAAGTGGTGAAGTTGTACGAAAAGGTGGTCAGTATCAGCGATATGAAGACCAACGTTGCTCCGAAGATGGATACTTGACGGTATGAGAAGGTTTTGAATACTGGTCCATTGGCTAACCCTGAAAGGAGAGCAAATCTGTTCACAATACAGAGTGCCTTTTGATCATATTTCCTGGTACTTAGACTTCTACATGTTCCTCGTAACCTAGGTACCTACCTAATATTTTTTTTCTATTTCTGAACTGAACAAACACGAAAAGAAATTTCACTAGTTCAGTCAACTGAACTGGACAACTGAACTAGTGGGAATAGACGATATGGTTCGCTGTTCTGGGGCCTTACCACGAAGTCTTCCAGAACGATTTCGTAACGATTCCATTATAGAAATGTCACTACTTCAATGCAATTTGCATAGGTCATGGTACGAAATAACAATGTAATATCAATTCGGTAATGTATTTAGAATTTGTGGTGAGGCCCCTGGTCTAGATAAAGTGATATGTCAGTGATGCGATTTAGAAAAAAAATTGTGGAAATTAATTTTTAAACTAAATTCACGTAGTTATTTGACTTATTTTAGTTTTATTTTCTCTATTTTGCAGTGATTTGAAATGTTTTTTTTTGTTAACAGCAATCTACAGTTACTACCTTAAATGTGAAATCACTTATACCTAGTCATCATAACTGATCGATTTGCGATTTACAAAGCATACAATCCTTAGTCAATTGCTTTGCTTACTCAACGATGTAGGTTATCATCACCTTGTCTATCAGGCTGAGTAAGTATTAATCTGTCATCGATAGTTAGCTGGAGTGTTAACATAGATAAGTAAATTCAAAGTCTAGATACTTGTTTATGTTGTTGACTACAAACATTGTCCTAGTGAGATAATGAAATTTAGAATGTTTAAGCATTAAGAAAGACGTAAAGATGGAGGCGATAGAGATGTGCAATAAGAATGCTTTTATTTATTCCTTCAAATTAGCTAAGGTTATATGAAATCGTAGACACAACTCAATGAGCTTATCAATTCATGATTAGAAGAGCCAAGTAGACACACAATGGCCAGACAGTTTATCTATCGAGGTAACGGTGCAGTCTCTAACGTTCGCATGACGATAAGATTTACTGATATGGTCGAGAGGCTACCTTTATACATGCATGACCATAACCAAAGGAATTATGTTTATTTATAGGTCTCTACCAAACCATACTCAAAAAAAGGTTTCTAATAATAAGGTTCTAATGTGGTTCTAAGGTCTCATTTAACTTCTCATTTTAATTCTTTACCATATTGATTCGAATGAACTGGTGACGCGATTAAAAGATGATTACCGTAGATTGGGGTGAATAGGAACAATTTTAAACTTTATGCTCATTTTTACTGTGATCCTGGTAGTTTTTTAACATTATTTGTTTTTGTATACCGTCCGGGACATTTAAAACAAAATGAAGACGGTATTTAGTTAGTTACTATTAAGTTAGCATTTTACTTAAAAATACATAAATATATTACTTATGCTAATATTATATTTACTTCGTCGTTGGAGTCAATAAAAACGCTAAAGTGGTGAAAAGAAACTAATACTAAAAACTCTATTCCTTGTTGATTTATTTACCCCATTAGTAACTTTGACCGAAGGTATAGCTCCGGTCAAAGTTACTATTCGCCCCGTACTGAACTTCCATTGACACCGTGATTTCTATTCACCCCAATCTGTCAGTTTCAGTGAAATCACAGGGATCATTTTGAATCTTACATACTAGGTGAGTCTAGGTGTTAATTCCAGTCCTACCCCCAGTCCGAGAAGAACTGACAAGAAACTCGCTGGGCCCTAGAGCTTTTTTTGTATGATCCATGTTAATTTTGTTAGGGACACCTAGCAGAGTTGGAGCTGATTCGCCCCAAGCTTTTTTGCCATCTAAGTACTGGTCATCCAACGGATCTAGGCATTCGTGAAATTAGCCACAGGTGCGAGTTTGCGCATGTACAGTTCCTTCCCCCCTCATACCTCCAATTGCTCCCGAAAAACGATACTGCGCAGCTCTTGCGGCTAACTTCACGAATGCCTAGATTTGTTGAGCCAACTATACTCTGATATTTATTTTAATCTTTTCGGGACAGTGACATGATGTCATGATGGTATCAGAGAGTTACCATGCTTCGCGTCACGCACCGACGCAAGACGTCAGGGCTGAGTTCATGTTGATGATTGTGGTGGTCTTCGAGCTGGAGATGCCGAGCCGCTCGAACTTGTCACGGAACAAGAGGCCGAACTGCTGCAGGACTGGTAATGCCGACAGCTGGAAAAGAAAATTCAAAATGTAAATAAAACATGATTACGACTGTAATCTGATGACGATCTCCTTGCTAGAAAGGTCTCCTCAGCCCTCTATAGTAGAGGGCCCCCGTTTACATACTCAAAGATATACATCATATGAGTATTATATCACTTGAACCCACAGACAAAGTTGCGCACTGGTCTGTAGGTACATAAACCCCATAAACAAAGAAAATTACCTGGGTGACCAAGCACTGCTCGTTTTTTCTGGTAAACAACGTTTTCTAAAAATGAAACCTAGCTAGATCGATTTATCACCCCCAAAACCCCCGGCATATTAAATTTTATGAAAATCGTTGGAGCCCTTTCCGAGATTCAGATTATAATATCTAACAAGAATAGGTATAAGATTATAAAAATATAATAAGTGTTAGGTACGTAGGTACATAATACAGTAATTATGCACGTTTAGGTAGGTTTAGGAATTGTAATAGGTATTGACGTCACATACTACGTGAAACTCTTCAAAAGGAAATTAGTCACGTGCTAAATTATAGTTAGTTACAGTATGCAACTTTTATATGTTTGGAAAAAGATAACAGTTTCTTAGTTTTTTGATGACTAATCATTTATATCTCGGTGGCGTGGCAGGCGAGTGTCCGGCTGAGACGTGAGAGACGCGTGGGTTCGAATCTCGCGGTGGGAGAAATCTTTGCATGTTTTGCAGATGATTCTGTTCTCTGGAATCGATCTAAGAAATCCTAGTGTGGGATTGTGGGATCAGAACTATGTACCTACCTATGAGTACACACATACTGGTAGTTTGTAGGTCTTTCTTAAATATGTAATTATCTAGAATTATGTAGGTACGTTTGTCATGCTACGTTGTAAGTAATGCCTCGTTAAATCTGACAGGCGGTAGTAGGTACCTACCTACCTAGGTTACTAAACAGGTAGGTAGTAATAATGAAGATGTTTTGAGTCAGTAGTAAGCAGGTACTTAAACACTTACTTAATTTAATTTGACGGGCTCGAGTTGGTACCTATTTCTAGCGTTCGATTTTTTACGTTTCTGATCCGCTGCTCTAGATGCACCCACCAAAAAAGAGGACTCGACTCATACAGATGTATCTAAGTACTCGACAGGGTGCAAGGTCCCCTTAAATTAATTTGACGCGCTCGAGTATTTCCAGCGATAGATTTTTTTACGATTCTGAACCGCTGCCCTAGCTAGACGCATCCACCAACAAAAAGGACTCGACTCATACACAGATGTAGGTCCTACTCAACAAGGTGCAAGGTTTTAATTAATCTGCCGTGCTCGATTAAATCCCTAAATCTCCTCTTGGGCTCTACTATTATTTAGGTTCTACAACTGCTTATAAAAATAACAAATGAATGCCACGAGAAAAATAAAATTATCTTGGTTGGTAAATAAATATTCTACTTTATGTAAAACTAGCCATTCTCTACATTTTGTAGAGAATTATGTTTATTTTGATATTTTTTTATTATTATTGTTACGAGCCGATTAAGTTCCGCAGCTGGGCAAAGGCCCCATTCTTTCCAGACAGTCGTCGCGATCCCGTGTGATGTTCTCCAATAAATAAATATTCTTTAATCTTTATTATCATTTTTATTATAGGTAATTATAACACTCACATTAGAAAATCCAGCAGCAACCACGATCATCCAGCCCCAACCCCCATCTGGGGGGACGAAGTCTCCATCCCTTCTCACTTGCAGCTTAGTTTTCACCATTTTCTGAACTATTCCGCCTGAATTTTTTTTGCAGCGTGTTTTGTTAAACGTCCATACGTTACGAATCGTTAATCACAATGCTACCTACTGATGCCGATAACTCGTCGCGTGCAGTCGAGTAGGTATATTTCGAAATGATTAAGATCCTATGTAAACGTAAAACCCTATATAGATAAACAGTTTATTACTACTAGTTGGTCTAATTTGCCTATAAAGTTCTTTGAAACTCCCTGTGACTTCGTTCGCGTATTTTTAGTAGTCTAAAATAAAAATAAAAACAATAAAAAGAACTCTTGTCTAGCCTTCACAGCTCAGTTGGTAGTTATCTGCCTTCTTTGCTATAGGTGTGGGTTCGATCCCCACCCAGGACTAACATCTGCGTTCAGCAGATATTTGCTCTGTAGGTACCTACGTATACTATGGACCTTAATATTGACCAAATAGTTAGGTATCTGGTTCCCATAGCTTTGCATAGTTTGGGACTAGATATTGTTGTGTGAAATTTCCAACTATATTCATTTATTTATTTTTTACAAAATTCTGATGTTGATTGCTGAAAAGGCGATTTATTGTCCGTATTAGAGATATTTCCGCCATCACTGTTGTGTGTGACAGAAATGGCCCTAGCGCTGGCTGGCGTCAGGTAGGTTAGTTTGTTCATTGTTCTGCCTATTTTTATTTTTATTTACCTAGCTTTGTTCTTGTTATTTTTGCTTGTAAATAACAATCTAATGCTTAGATAAATTTACGTAGGTACTAAAAAATAACTTAATATTAGTTATTTACTTCTAATTCTGATTCTAAGAGGCACCATGTTCTCTATATTTTACCCGATTGCGAAGCCATATGTAATGTTATAATTATGTATGTACCTATGTATTTCCTTTGGTTTCGCTGTAGCCCAAACGGTTGAACGGATTTTGATAAATGAGGTGGCGGATTCATCCGGATCACAAAAGTTTCAAGGGCTATAAAAAATGACAAAAAATCTAATAAGATGGCTGTAAAAATCTATTTGCGTTCCGGTTTTTTATTTTTTGCAATAAATACTACTGGGATACTACCTAGTAGACACACGCTCGGTCTGCGTGGACCAAGTACCTATATAACCTACCTATTCGTTCGGATCTATATTTACACAGCAATTGTTAAATTATTTTACAGCGCCATTTGTAAGATTACAAATGATAAATACCAGGAACGTAGTGACAGTAGGTAAATGTTGTTAAAGTTATTGTACAAACAATTACTTACCTACCTAGTTAGGTACCTACATTTTTATTAGTTTGGATGACTGTCGCATGACTGCTCATGACTATCTTATGACTAGCATTGTATTCATACAGAATCTAGTGGTATCATGGTAAAAAAATCTATGGGGATTGGAGCATTACCTACTAGGTAAGTAACTTATAAATATGAACACAATGTATGTACCTAGATAGGTACCTCCCTACTTACTATACCCAAACTGATACTGAGTCCTAGATTTTTTTCTACTTAGTTTGGGTACTTAGTTAGGTTACACTATTATTGTCAAAAATGGTGATAGGTAGATAGACCTAGGTAGGTAGGTAGGTACCTATACTTATTTATATAGGTACTAAACGAAATTGTAGGAAGTTGGTAAGTAGGTACACAACCTACCTAAAATAATTGAACTAGGTAGGTACATACCTACTAACTAAATAATTTTTTAGTAGGTAGGTATATCCTAACCCCACGTTTACCTACAATAAATAAAATAAAAAAATCAGGTCATCATAATTACGACCCACTGTCATCCACCGAGAACAAATAAAATTTTCGCTGTCAGATTCAAAACTCCGCGCTTTTCGGCTTTGTTTCTACTCGTCAGTGATTGGTCGATTTGCTATTGATATTTGACACAGCAAGCAAGTAACCCACCAACCACAGATCAGTCCCTTTTGCGAGTGGAATGAGCGGCCATGGCGCGCACACGTCGAAGGGGTGAGTTTGAAGCTTTAAAATTCTTATTAATCCCTTATTTTTAACAACGAATCATTTACTATGATGATAATATGATGTTATTTTGTGTATACACCATATTATTTTCGAGAATACTGTTGGATTTTAAAAAATATATCTAGGCCAAGAAATATGAGATCAAGCGATCACATCGGGCGCCAACAGCATTTGTAGCTATTTTTTATTTGGTATCATGTGAGACCATTGGGCTTTTGTTATATATCCTTTTACAGAGTATTTGTAAAAGGATATAAAAGCAAATTACAGTAATTTGCTAAGTAATTAATAGATTTTCATATCTATCAGGGATCAACAACTTACAAAGATTTAGAAGATTCAGACTTTGGATTAGGTGAGAAAGCAGTTTTGACTCTATTTGAATCACTTGTACCAGGTCACACCCTTTACTTTGACAGATACTTTACCTCCGAAAAACTGGCAAAAGAACTCCTAAACAGAGGAATTGGCTGCACTGGCACCATTATGAAAAACAGGGTCCCTGCTGCTGCACGACCTGTATTGAAAGACGACAAAGAGCTGCAGAGAAGTGGAAGGGGAAGTGTTCACACTATTGTGAGGAATGACAACCAGATTGCTGTAACCAAATGGTACGATAATAAGCCAGTCATTTTACTGTAAACAGTTGAAGCAAATGAAACTATAGATATCTGCCAAAGGTGGTGTAAACGGCAAAAGCGTTATGTGTCTGTTGATCGACCGAGGGTTGTATGGAATTATGATGAGCATATGGGTGGTGTTGATCTCGCCTCTCGACAGAATGCTAGCAGTATGTCCAAATAGGTACCGCACGAAAAAGTGGACGCAAAGATTTGTCTCACATATGCTTGCCTTCGCTGTGTCCAATTCATGGCTGCAGTTTAAAAAAGATGAAATGAAAAAGGGGGTAGGGTGGTGTGGTAGCCAATGAACCACCAAAAGTTTAGAGAGCTGTAACTTTTTTCCTGTTAGACATTTTAAGTATTATTTTAGCTCAAGCCCTAGAAAATTTCAATGACTTTCAAATTGCTGTTGTGTTTTCAGCTTTTACCATATAGATAATAGACAATGAGACTTAAAAAAAATAATTGGAAATGAATCAATGAGTACCCCTAGGAGTACACAATGAACCGGGGGGTGGGTATTCAGTGAATCGTGAGGTACACAATGAACCATTGTCCTACCATATCAAGATTTAAGCCTACAAGGATGTTACATAAAACGGCAATTGGGTTTTTTAATAATTATTTATTAATCAAAGGTTTCAAATTATATGGTTATCAGTCTTAATAATAATGAGTGAGGTATAAAAATGTCAAGTCTACATGCATTGCGCTTTAATTCTAGTAGGTACCTTAGTACAATAATAGAACACAATCATAGTAATTAAGTAGGTAACGTTAGGTAATTATTACCTATATTAGGAACTATTCAACATGTTATGTTACCTATAATTGTAAAGTTATCACTTTATTATCTTCAGTCTTAATAATTAGTTTTAAATTAAAATAACGTGAGTTAGAGTTCAACATGACAGTAGGAATATTGCAATATCCTAAGATATTATGTTACTTATAATTATAAATTTCTCACTTTAATCTCAGTCCTAATAATTAGCTTAAAATCAAAATAACGTGAGTTAGAACTTTTGAAACTATCATGGTTATAATTTTTTTTACTTTTTACATTACTTTTTACAATGAACCATGGTTCATTGAGTACCCAAAAAAAGTGATTCATAGAGTACCATACCCCTATTGAAATATTTAAAAGTTTTCCACAGCTAACAGGAACACGATTTGGTTATAAAAATGAATTTAAACCATGCTTATTCAACTATTTTTTAGATAAAAATCACTTAACAGTTCCTAAGATAATCAAAAATTGAGTAAAGAAACAAATAAAATCAAACTTTTTTCCTACTTTTTGCGCGCGAAAAGATAAATCTCCTCCTAACTCGTACGTTCCTGGCGGGAATTCGCCGACGACTGGCGGTAACAGGTTGGTGCGGGAGAGCTGTTCAAACGTGTAATAGGCAACTAGCTGGCAACGTCGCGTTTAGGCTGTAGGCCCTGTGGTTCATTGAGTACACTTGGTTCACTGGCTACCACACCACCCTACCTCAAAAAAAAATCAACAGTTGCGTTTCTTCAAAATGGATCTGGGCGAGAAGCTAATAGTAATGCATACCAAAGAGACTGTATCATCTGGGTCAGAACCGGAAGAAAGTGTCCCTGCTAAACGCAAAAGAGGTAAACCCACCACTTTATTACCATCGAAAGAAAAACGTCAACAGGGCGCAAAACATATGCCTCTGTATGAAGAAAAGCAAGCAAGATGCCGCCACTGTCATTACAATAAATCCAGAACCAAATGTAGCTCGTGCAATGTTAGCTTATCTATATCTATATAAGAGCTTAACCTGACTGACTGACTGACTGACTGACTGACTGACTGACTGACTGATTGATCATCGCCGAGCCGAAACCGCTGAAGATAGAAAGCTGAAATTTGGAAGGTGGCTTCCTTTTATAACAAAAGCACCCACTAAGGCGGGATTTTTGGAAATTCCACCTCTAAGAGGGTGAAAAAGGGTGAAAACCTTAGTATGAAACTTTTTAACGCGTGGAGCGATTTTCATGAAACTTTGTTTGTGCACTGTAAATACAAAATGAATGAACACGTGTTTCAGGATTTTTCAATATAATCTTCAAAAAGGGGTCAAATGTGGGGTCAATGTTTGTATGGGAACTTTTTAACGGGTGGTGCGATTGGTCTGAAATTTTGTTTGTGTACTTTAAATGCAAAATAAATGAATACGTGTTTCAGGATTTTTCAATATAACCTTTAAAAAGGGGTAAAATGGGGTGTCAACGTTAGTATGGGAACTTTTTAACGGGTAGTGCGATTGGTCTGAAACTTTGTTTGTGTGCTGTAAATGTAAAATGAATGGACACCTGTTTCAGGATTTTTCAATATAACTCTTTAAAAGGGGTCAAATGGGGAGTCAATGTTTGTATGGAATTTTTTTAACGGGTGGTGCAATTGGTTTGAAACTTTGTTTGTGTACTGTAAATGCAAAATAAATGAACACCTGTTTCAGGATTTTTCAATATAATCTTAAAAAAGGGGTCAAATGTGGGGTCAATGTTTGTATGGGAACTTTTTGACGGGTGGTGCGATTGGTTTGAAACTTTGTTTGTGTATTGTAAATGCAAAATGAATAGACACGTATTTCAGTATTTTTCAATATAACCTTCAAAAAGGGGTCAAATGGGGGGTCAATGTTTGTATGGGCACTTTTTAAAAGGTGGTGAGATTGATTTGAAACTTTTTTTGTGTACTGTAAATGAAAAATAAATGGACACGTGTTTCAGGATTATTCTAAATAACCATCAAAAGGAGGTCAATGTTTTTGTATGGGAACTTTTTAACGGGTGGTGCGATTGGCCTGAAACTTTGTTTGTGTACTGTAAATGTAAAATAAATGAACACGTGTTTCAGGATTTTTCAATATAACCTTCAAAAAGGGGTCAAAGGGGGGTCAATGTTAGTATGGAATTTTTCTAACGGGTGGTGCGATTGGTCTGAAACTTAGTTTGTGTACTGTAAATGCAAAATGAATGAACACGTGTTTCAGGATTTTTCAATAAAGCCTATAAAAAAGGGGTCAAATGGGGGGTCAATGTTTGTATGGGAACTTTTCAACGGGCGGTGCGATTGGTCTGAAACTTAATTTCGTGTTTTAGGATTTTTCAATTTAACTTTATTTAAAAAAGGGGGTCAAATGGGGGAGGGTCAATGTTTATATGGAAATTTTTTAACGGGTGGTGCGATTGGCCTTAAACTTTGTTTCCTGTTTCAGAATTTTTCATATAACTCTAAAAAAGGGGTCAATGTTTGTATGGGATTTTTTTAACGGGTGGTGCGATTAGTCTGAAACTTTGTGTACTTACTGTAAATACAAAATTAATGGACACGTGTTTCAGGATTTTTCAATATAACCTTCCAAAAGGGGTCAAATGTGGGGTCAATGTTTTTATGAGTACTTTTTAAAGGGTGGTGCGATTGGTCTTAATTTTGGTTTGGATACTTTAAATGCAAAATAAATGGAAACGTATTCCTGGATATTTCAAAATAGCCTTCTAAAAAGGGTAAAATTGGGTGTCAAAGTTATTATGGGATTTTTTTATTAGTGTGATTTGTTTGAAACTCAGTTTCGTTAGATACCTATTTTAAGTGAACGAAGTCGCGGGCGGGACAGCTAGTGTCTAACAAAGCACAGGAATTGTTACAAAGAATTCCATGAGTAGCTAGTTAGATTATGACTAAGAAGTATTTTGATCTCAATTGTTTGTTCCTAACTAAGGCTGATTATAATTGAAATAAAATATTTTTTAATATTTAATTAAGCTTTTTGTTATATCCAGAAGTTGGATTTTTAAGTTTAAACAGGTTAAGTAACTTTTCATAAGAGTTTAACTTTTTTTATAAGATTTATGGTAAAATAAAACGTTGGAATTTATGTATTTTTTTAATTTACTTAAGGCCAATGTCATCATATTATGACGACAAATAAAATGTACATAATATTGTAACTACGACCCAATGTCATCACAGGAGAACAAAAAATATCGTATTTGTAATAGCAAAAACTAGTTCGCAATGGTGTCATAACATATGGAAAAAAAGGATTTTGCTATGTGTTTATTAGAACACTTTTAAATCAGTTAATTTTGCCCTGGGCGGTAAGCACTATACATATTTAGTTCTCAGGTGATGACATTGGGTGGTATTTTCTCACATGCGATATTCACTCTGGGCGTTACGAGGCTACATGTTGCATCAAACTGTTTTAATTTATTTGTTTACCTACACTCAGTGATCTGTAAGTACCTATCCTAAAGCAAGTCGTGAGGATAAATGTATGTTCT
This sequence comes from Cosmorhoe ocellata, assembly GCA_963675405.1. Lineage (NCBI taxonomy): Eukaryota > Metazoa > Arthropoda > Insecta > Lepidoptera > Geometridae > Cosmorhoe > Cosmorhoe ocellata. The sequence goes on along the minus strand of OY776249.1, from coordinate 10,477,647 downwards.
TGTTAGAAACATAAATAATATATAACTACAGAAATATTGGTGGACATTTCACACAACGCCATCTAGCCCCAACTAAGCAAAGCTTGTAGGTACCTACAATGTTATTACTTTTTTTTTGTAAATAGGTAGGTATAATAGGATACCTAATAAATAATACCCAGACTCAGAATAAACATCACACAAAAGTTTATCCTGGGTGGGGATCGAACTCACAACCTATAGCGCAGAAGGCGAGCTACTACCAACTGAGCTGTGAGGGAGGACACGGAACCTAGGTACGCCTACTTACCTAAACGAACAATTTTCTAATCTTCAATTAAAGGTAAGTTTGGCCACTACAAGGTTCTAGCACTACTTAGGTATAAAATGTGTGATACATTTTTCAACCGTTGTTGTACCAAAACCATTTTAATATCACTCGCGTTCCAAATTGCTATAGGTACACTTTAGGCAGGTGCTCTGAAGTAGCACTTCCTCAAACACGATCGTATTGATACTGATGAAGAATTTGATTATCATTTTGTAAATTCGTAAATCGACTCATTGCCAGCCACACCGTCATGCACATTTTAAATGTGTTAATGTGGTATTTTAACGTTAGAATAATAATGTTTTGGTTGTGGCTGCCAACTTTTATCATTAGGAATGCGAGACGTAACGTTAGGTAATCCAGAGCTCGCTTGAAATTTAAAGTTGGTGTAGATTTTTTATAAGTAGGTATTTTAGCACTAATGTTCGTAGGTAGGTAGGTAGAACTACCTACCCACCTAGGTGTAGGTACTAACTTATTTTAGTTCGTGTAGGTACCTACGTCGCTCCAAGCAGTTCCTACCTAATTAAAAATAGCAACGATTGGTGTCTGATCGATTGTCGAATAAGGCGAAGATCTTCGTAATATTTATAATTTTAACCATTTTGTCCAGCTGCCCAACTTCCCAATACAATAACCCAAAATTCCCAACCAAAACCCTCTTTTTTTAACGTAGGCGGTGTTGTGTTGCGTTCCGTTGTTGTGGCATGATATGGTTTGTACATTCTACCAAGATTGGGTAGTGTTAATCTTTAATAAATACCTTATTAATTATCGGCATATCTTAATTTATTCAGTTTGAAAAAATATTAGTTTTTATGTATGTACTACTTACAATTTATTTTTCATTCACAAAACTGTTTTTTTAATGACTTGGCAACGGACTGTAATTTTGTGACGTTGACAAAACTATAAAATAAACTTGACATTGACAAAACTGATCTTCTTTTAATTTAGAGCACTTCCCAACCCTAGAATCAAGTGAGCAGGGTTACAAACATAAAGGTTTTTCCCTATTTCAAGGGGATACTAAATGTTAATATTTGATCGACTCACAGGAGTAAAGGAGATGGAGCAGTAAGATAAATCGTAAAACTGGCTTAGCGGGTAGGTAGATTTTGTTTAACTGCCTATTTATTGTTACTTGGGCAGGTATTTTTAAGTTTTAGCATTCAAACCAGGTTTAGACATGTATAAATACCAGTGTGAAATTTCTTTGGCGGTAGTTTTTTTTTCAATTGAAATTTCCAAAATCTAGGGTAATTTACCCTAGGTTCTAATGATAGGATCATTTTCAAGGTGGCAACACTGTTTGTTTTGTAAAGAAAGAAAGAAAAAATCGCGGCGCGCGGCGCGGCAGTTGGTTGGTTTGGTTTAGTTCTGTTCTGTGGTCCCGTCGGTTGGTGCAGGCTTTTGTTTCGTTCCCTTTCTTTGCGAAAAATATTATATATCGTGGGTAATTATTATTCATAACAATAAAGCGTTAATTGGACGCTTCAAGCTCTAATAAGTTATACCTGTTGTCTCAATACAAAAGCTATTGTGATAAATTTCAAAAAGTGAAAGAAATTCTTTGTCACGCTACTAGAAAGTTAAAGAAAATAAGTTAGAAACTAATACAATACATTCGGTGTTATGCTGCTCTATGATTGAAGAAACTTTATGGGACACAATTATTATAAACAGGTGAGTTATTTTTGCATAACGAGGTCCTTGACCTATGCAATGGCATAAATTCTCAGCGGAATGAACACTAAGTATTGGCTAACTTGCTTATTCAACGAAAGTTTGCTGCTACTGAATATTATTATAACACCGGCCATTCAATGTGCGTAGGTTTCTCAGAATTACTTATTTATTTACTTCACAAAATTCACTTAATAATTCAATAAATCGAAATAAATGGATACTTACCTATCTGTAGCTGTAACTAGTTACTTTTTAAATATTCAGCAAAAAATTCACCAGTTATTTCCTGCTAATAATAAACGCGAAAGTTTGTAGGAATAGAGGTATGGATGTATGTTTGTTACTCTTTCTTGTTAAAACGGCTCTACAGATCTGGATGAAATTTGCCACAGATATAGATTAGAGTCTGGAATAGCTTTACTAATACTTTTTATCCCGGAAAAATGTACGGTTCCCATGGGATAGATCTGTTTTCGTTCAAGATACCGCGCGGACGAAGCTGCTTGCGAAAGCTAGTATGCAATAAAAGTAAGAGAGGTATTTACATAGGTAAATATTATGCATTCTCGGAACTATCTTGCTAAGTGTAAGAATGTAATAAAGTATGTAGGTAGTAACTAAAGAAAAAAATATTAATAATAAGTCTAACATTGTTATAATTTTCTGTAAACCAAGGTCAGGATACTCAGGTCATGTTATGATGTGGCTCACTATATTATTTAAACAGATGTAAACTGTTAACATAGAAATTTTATTAATAATTTCTGCTGCTTTTTATCACATTGTTAGTTTTTTTTAAACAGTGTGGTAAAAGGAATAAAGTCTTTTTAATACTAAGATAATATTATTACATCTTTGGTTACAGTGAAAGGGGGCAGTCATAATGATGATTTCAAATATTTTTACTATATCCCCAGGCTTGGTATTATAGATATCCATTCAAGGTAGGTACTTATTATTTAATTCTACCATCATTAGCATACCTATAGGTACTTACAATGTTGTGGTATTATCATTGAAGTGTGCTACACCTCTATGTAATTTACTAATGAGGAAGCCGCCAATGAGCTTAATAACAATTAACATTGCATTACTTACCACACAACATCATCTCTGTACCTACCTACGTAGGAGGTTTTTTGAAAGACCTGTGATTTCCATCATCAGATAATTACGGTCTACAAACTACATAGTATTAGACCTACACATTCAATAGAAAACAATTCAATACCTACCTAATCTGTGGGGTGATTATGGATCTTTGCTTACAATCAATGTCAATACGTTTTCATTGTAATCAAGTGATTTGGTATGACATAATAGTGATTATTCAATAGGTTTGAGTCAGTTTTGACAATTGTTGATTGTATCAGAGTTCCGTAATCGCACTACTGCTCTAACTACTTGTTCAAGTATTCTAATCAGAAGTTTCCACCCACAATTTACTTCATAATATTGTGCTATAATTATACTTCATCATTAACATCATTATTTTCAGCCCGTGTCCACCCACTGCTGGGTATAGGCCTCCTCTATTTTAAGCCATATAGGTCTTAATACAATGGATTGCATCCAGGACTATCCCCCATCCTCTTGATGTCATCGACCTATACTTATCTTCTTCTTCTTCTTCTTCTTCTTGTATATAAAAATGAATTGCTGTTCGTTAGTCTCGCTAAAACTCGAGAAGGGCTAGACGGATTTATCTTATCTTGGTCTTGAAATGTTTGTGGAGGATTGTATGAGAGGGAAGGTTTAAAAGGTAAGAAAAATTCGAATAACTGCCGGAAAAATAAGCCGGGAAAGCCCTAAAAATAGCCCTTTTCTATTTCCCATACAAACGTTTTCTAAATAAGTACGAAGTCTGCCGGGTCAGCTTATAATGACTGTGAACTATTCAGGCTGAGTATATACATAACATAAGCACAAATTGCAGCCACAGAGGTATTTCAATGGCCTAACTAAGCAATGTTTAAATGATCAACTTTTGGAGAACTCTATAAAAAATCTGAAAATGTTTAAAACGTGGCTGTGAACAGATATTGTAATGATACCCGGCACATCCGATATTGCAACGATAATCGGCAAAAACGGTATCGTAACGTTATCCGGTGAGTAAAAACAAACATTGGTACATATTCATAGATTAATTAGGTATCTGAATTTTTATCTATGATAGTAGAAATTGCAAGTAATAAAAATGTTAAAGATAATTTCTCTGTTTATCCTTCATAGCTTGTTAATTATGCATTTACACCGCGCCTTAATGAGGATAATAGCCGGAAGTTGATTATATTATTCAATAATAACAATTACTTGAATTAAGTTTTACTAAAACAAAATGAGTCATTAATATTAAATCGATACTTTGACTTACATTGCATTTATTTGGATGACGCATAAAAAGATTATCAACGTAAAAGTGATTGTCATGCGCTATAACACTAAAGTGACCATAAATAAAACCCTGGAATGATATTTTATTTATTAGTCAATAAATCGTAATCAGTGATACCAAAAGCCTCATTTAATCAGATGAAGATACCCTACATCTACAATGATTCTACCGTATTCTAATCAATATCACATCACGCGACCATGTCCGCTTGTGCAATATACCATGTGTTGACGAATGACCGCACAATCATTAGGTATTTGTTAGTAATTGTAAAGGCGATATCAGACGGTTCACTTTTCGTTCATCTTTGTCTTTCATGCGGCATCTTTCACTCGAAATGATTCGTCTGAACCCCAAATGAAACAAGAGTGCCGAATGAATTCACTAATGAACCGATCCGACGATGTCAGATTTACATTCGGCATCTTCCACTCCCACTCACTGTCTTTTGAAGACTCACTGTCTTTTCTTTCATTCCATGTTCACACTGTGAAAGAAAAATGAAGCATTCATTCTGTGAATGTTCTCTCGAGTGAACCGTCTGAATAGCCTTAAGTAGCTTGTTGACCGCGATTTAATTTTTCAAGCGCAAAGTGTATATCACACTTCTAGGCAAACAAGTGGAGTACCTACTTATAACAAAGTGCTTATTCAGTAAGGCTATATTGTGCTCCTGAATCGTTATCGTACCTGTACCGTCTCGGCGGCGTTACGTCACGTTACCTTTAACTTGTAAGAATAGTGGTCGTATCGATACTTTTTTACCAGATTTTTGATCAATCTTCATGCGAAAATACACATGTCACAAATATTAATTTGTCTTCTTTCGTAGAAAAATACACTATCTACGATGGTACTAAGGGGCGCATTGAAATAATAATGTAATAATATATTATAGTCAATGAAAAAGTCTCTGAAATGGATCTGTTGGTTCGTTAATAGGCTTTTTACTTAAACTAACAGCTTGTTAGCCTTTTAATCGCCTGTCAAAGTTGTTTTGTGTTCCACCATGTCCTGACAAAGGATTATCTTCCTTAAAATGATATGACGTAAAATAGATAATGATGCTTTTACATTTTGATGCCCGATCAGGTACCTAATACTTTGTTGACAAAAATTTGGTGAAATTGGACCTAAGTCTCTTATACAAAATTGATAGAAATAAATTTCCGTTGTAGATTCCCATGTCTTAGAGCAGTTTTTCTATGGCAGTCGTACACATCAATAAGCGATGACTACGTGCGGTAAAATGTATCAATTGTCCAAATCAGAGGAGGAAAAATACGAGGAAACTGGCACGTACGATTTGTTAGCCGAGCTGGAACCCGAAATAATCTGCTTATTGCCTTTATGATTTGTTTTGTTGGACTGATTAGTGTTTACTTTGTTCATCAGCTTGCGATTTGCTCTTTGATGAATATCGGTTCTTTCCTGCCTCATAAATAAACTAATAGGTAGCAACGTCTCGAAAAAACTAGCGACATGGCCGTGTAGTAAGAAATAGAGAGCGTTTTCTTCTTACTAATATTATAAACGCGAAAGTTTGTAAGAATGCGTATGGATGTATGTTTGTTACTCTTTCACGCTGAAACGGCTGAACGAATCTGTATGAAATTTGGCACAGATATAGATTATAGTCTGGAAAAGCACATAGGCTACTTTTTATCCTGGAAAAATGTACGGTTCCCGTGGGATAGATTTATTTTTCAAGGTACCACGCGGGCGAAGCCGTGGGCGGTTTGAAGCCTAGTTGCTCTATATCGGTAGAGTTTATTGTATAAATACCTAGTCTGTCTATTTATATAATGTACAATCCCAATCATAGATCTCCGAGATCAGCGGTTTAATGATCAAACTGAACTAATAGAATCAATGTAAACATTATGTTAAAATCGTTTCAGTGATAGGATGTATTGTTTAATAATCTTCAATTAACTTCGATTACAGCGAAACGGAACGTGCAACAGAACAAGAGTTGTACTATTCATAGCAACCTTTGAAACTCAATGAAAAGATTTAATAATAAATATAAATCATGGTGGACGTTTCACACAACGCAATATAGTCGCAAACTAAGCAAATCTTGTACTATCTATGGGAACCAGATAGTTGATAGATTAATTATTTAAATAAGTACTTTTTTTTACTAAATACTACGTAGGAGACTGACGAAACAGGTGCATAAGGAGTCTGAATGGGGCAGTTGGGGACGTTTTAGAGAAAGGCCAGGTCAAGAGTACCAGTAAAAGAGGTATGTCAGGATCGTAGCAAGTGGAGATCAGTGGTCTCTGTCTACCAACTGAGCTGGGATGCCAGTAAAAAGAATATATTAAAATTAAGATTTTAAGTATATCTTCGTTCTTGGCTTGTTACTTGTAACTTATTAAGTCTTCTTTACTTAAATTAACTTCTACGTTCTTCGGGACCCTTCGCAACAGTTTCGTAACCCATCGCGACTGCCAAGTTTCGTCAAGAGTTTTTTTACCCGACTGCGAAGTAGTACCCTACTACTTCGCAGTGTAATGTAATGTGTTTAAAATATATGTATGTATGCGAGTTTTTTTAGGCTGTCGCTGTAGCTCAAACTGATAGACGGATTTTTACAATTAGATGACGTTGGATTTGTCTGAACTTGTTGTAGGCATTTTTGTAAAAAGCTTGAATGTGGAAGTGGAAGTAGTCTCTGCCTACCCCGTCGGGTAATTTCATTTATGTCATTTCCCGTCATTTTATGTAAGCACTAATTCAATGACTCTTAGGGAGATTCGGTTGTTTTTCCAGTATCATCAGCCAGTTTACTTCTAAACCTAGGTTAAACCTGGTTTAAAAATCAAACACTTTGTTGGAGTAAATACCACACAAGTTAAAAATAAATAGTGCTCTTAAGGTTTTTGTTGTCGCTGACATCATCGTTTGGGTTATCGTCCGCGAACCTGGGGGTCTACTCCGCAAAACGACAACGATACTATCGGAGTCGAATGTTCGTCGAATTCAGTCGAATTAACAGTTGTTTCGTTGTCAAATTGGAAATTAGTTTACGAGATCGGTTATCAAAAGTAATGTCGGTCGTTCCATTGTTCAAATAATAGCATAAACAATGTTACTAAGAGTAAGTTTTGCACGATTATTGTGCCGATATATCGTTGATCGTTTTTCGGAGTAGACGCCCTGGTGCTAGCACTTTTTGTGTGTCCAGTGTCTTTGTAGTGTGGACCAGTTAACATTATAATTCACTTGTAAAAGTAGCAGTAACGCTAAAATATGGTTATTACTTATTAGTTGAACTAGCTTCACGGCGTGGTACCTTGAAAAACAAAAACATATCTATCCCACGGGAACTGTAAATTTTTCCGGGTTAAAAAGTAGCCTATGTGCTATTCCAGACTATAATCTATATCTGTGCCAAATTTCATCGAGAACCGTTCAGCCGTTTCAGTGTGAAAGAGTAACAAACATACATCCATACATTCTTAAAAATTTTCGCGTTTATAATATTAGTAGGATAATCGGTTCTCAATTGGCGGAGGTATGTGAATATACAGAACATAAAAACGTAGAACCTTCTCCTTATTTGAAGTCTGTTAAAAATAAGTTTTTGAAAGGAACACTACTTTCACTGCATAATTTCTTTCACCAAAAATATCACTAACCTACTTGTTACACTTTGGAGAGGCTTTACCACAAGCTCTAACAAACCACCATTTTTCGAAAACGTAAAATTTCAAGCTTGAAGTACTTCAATTCTACTTTTATAAGTGTTGGTATGAAATATCAATGTTATATTACTTTGTTATTGGCGGAGCTGAAGAAGACCCCTGGTTTGTAAAAAGCTGAAGACTGGAGAGACAATATTCGATTCAGTATAATATTATTATCATTGCAATAAACTTTGATGGTGAAAATATTTTTGTTTTAGACAGATATAATCTATTCACCACTACCGAATGGGTCATTGTCTAGCTTATATTACACGTTGAAATTGAGGGTTTCTATGAGCAAAACATTCCATGGCTAGACTTGATATTCATTGTGCTTAATACGAATACCAAGCAAAATGAGTAGGCGATGGCAGATGGCCTTATAATATACAAGCATCTTAATAAAGATAGGACGAATCAGTCGGCATCCTTAACAAAATTAACAAAGATTATACTAAAAAAGCGCATGGCCCAGCGAGTTTCTGTTCAGTTCTTCTCGGACTGGGGAGAGGACTGGAATCGGCACCTAGACTCACCTACGAGTAGCATTTAAGACGATTCTAAATGATCTTTGTGATTTCATTGAATACTAGCTGTTACATTATTGAAGTTTTAGTAATAGGGATCTAAATTTTTTTCTAATATTTAACCTATGTTACTAGGAATAATGTAGCATTCAAATGGTGAGTTTTTGAAATCGGTCCAGTAGTTTTTTGATTTATTCGTTACAAACATATAAAAATACAAAACTTTCTATTATTAGTGTAGAAATACATTTTGAATTTTGAAAAGCAGACTGAACAGCTCATGGTTAAGCTTTGTTGGGCAGCAAATTTTCTGAGCTATATTGCTCAAAAAAATTGCGTAAACTGAATGTGAGTGAAGTGAACTATAAACGCTAGCCAGATGTATGTAAAACACAGCAAATAGCTGTAAACTGTTGGCCTAGTGAGCCCCTTTTAGTGTCGTTATAAAAATGTATTTGACTAACATTCTGTTTAAAAGATAATTATACAATTACATAGCATGTTCCTGTCCAACTGATTAAGCCTTGTTGCGTCCACTAAACAATTAGTTTTAACGTGCCTTTGTTTATAACTCTTGATGAGCAATTAGCACGGAAATATTATGTGTAATAATAATTATGGTGACTGTTTACAGTCACTAGTAATTCAGTTTTTGGAAATAAACTATTTTTTTTATCTATAAAGTAAAGGTCGCTTATGAGAGCTAGCACCCATTGCGTAAGCGATAGCAATTGTGATCGTACCTACAGCTGCGGTACATACAAGGCCTTGTACATTGTTACTTATTTTTAAATTGTTCATTGTTGTGTATCATCCAGGGATCGGAAAACCTATTCATAACGGTAACCGTTTCAAACGGTTACCGATAGAAACGGTAAGCGATTGAAACGATAACCCTTTTACATTGGGTTTTAATCGAAATAATAACTGTTACCGAATAAAACGGTATACCGAAATAATTCGGTTTTTTTAAACTGTATTTTTTGTTGCATTATTAGGGTACAAATACTTTGTAGAAATTGAGTGCGTGCGATATTAGGTATGCGAATGTTTTTCGACTTAGTTGATGACTGGAGGGATACTACTGAGCAAGCGGAAAGTGTTAAATTAATGCAGTGTGAGTGCGACTTTAATATTTTTTAAATTGTGATTTGTGATTTTCTTTTATAATAGTAATAGAGGGTATAATAATACCTAGTAGGTAGTACCTACAGTAGTACTACTAGGTATTAGTACCTACTACTACTACTAGTGAGTAGTAACTCAACTACTATACTAATTACTAGTATTTAAGTAGGTAACTACACCTACCTCCTACCTACATACATTATTAGCAAACCAAACTGTTTTAGTAGTTATAGTAATAAAACAATTGAATAAATTTGCTTGAAGTGTGTCGGACGGAACGTATTACAGAAGGTAAATGTTATACTAAAATAAAATAGGTAGGTACAGTCACCGACGGAAAGGGGTAACCATTTTTTTACATTATCGTCTAATTTAAATTTTCAAAACAATTTTAGCAATGGAATAAATAATTTGTAGTATTCAATACAACTGACTCACAATAACTGAATAATACATTCGCCACCGCTTTGGCAAGAAATAATCTGTCTAAAAGCGGGTAGTTAGCGTAAAAACAACACGGCGATACCCACAAACTACATTACCGCAACCCGCAAATACAGGTAACAAAGAGATGGGCGGGTGGGTAAAAATTCGGGAGGGATAAATAGGAAGGAAAGGGTAGAATAGGTAAAAATTAAAAAATACCCATTTATACCGGGTATTTTTTATTTATACCGGGTAAAAATTCAACGTATATTTTTCAATGAAAATAAAAAACCTAATTACTTTTAAAAATACGTAGTAAGTAGGGCAGCCTTAATATTATATAGGAAAACCTAAACTATGAGTAAAAGATGTTTTTATCAAATAAAACCAACATAAAAGTCATTTAGAAAACATACACTCGCGGGCTTTAAACTGGAATCGCTTCATCAAGACAATTTTGTACAATTTCTGTCCAATGAACAATGATTGTCGTATATCATTTGAAAGAATATTTTATTAGCTATTAAATTCTAGCCGAGAGATGGCGTGCCTACTGTGAGCAGTTATATACTGATCCCTTTTTTAACCGAACTGGAAGGAGCTAGAACTGGAACCCATGATTCTTCGTTCCGAAATAGCTACTGCTCTATAGTCTCTCAAGAAAGAGAAGGCGCCAGGAAGCGACCAAATAACAGCAGAGGTGCTTAAAGCTATGGGTGACTTGGGTGTGACGATAACCAATATCTGCTCACACATCTGGCAAAACGGTAATTGGCTGGAAGACTGGACGGAGTCCGTAATTCTACCGCTGCACAAGAAATGGTCAACTAAGAGCTGCGGTAATTATCAAACCTTGTCCCTCATCTCACACGCCAGCAAAATCTCGCTCCATATTATCAACAATCGCATCCTGGATACTTGGATTGGCAAATCCCGCAGGAGCAAGCCGGTTTCATGAAGGGCAAGGGCACTCGGGAGCAGATTCTCAATGTCAGGCAGATCGTTGAGAAGGCATACGAGTTTGATTTGCCAGTGATAATGTGTTTCGTCGACTACAGCAAAGCTTTCGACTGTGTCAACTGGGGTTGTATGGAAGGTCCTACAAAAACTTGGAGTACCAATGCATCTTATCGCTCTACTTCGCACCTTGTATGACTTAAGCCAGGGAGTCGTAAGAGTTGATAAAGTAACTTCTAAACCCTTTAAATTTCACCAAGGAGTACCTACGCCAAGGTTGCATTTTATCGCCCATTCTGTTCAACGCCTATGGAGAGTACATAATGAGACAGACTTGCGAGAATTGAGAGGGAGGTATCACAGTTGGTGGTGTAAAAATCACCAACCTGCGCTACGCTGATGACACTACTCTTCTTGCAGCAAATGAGTCGGGGATGATTACTCTTCTAAACCGAATGGAGCGAATTAGCGAGAAGATGGGACTTTGCATAAACAGGTCCAAAACTAAAGTTATGGTGGTAGACAGATCTGGAAAGTTAGAACTCACTGGCGATTTGGACCTAGAAACAGTGGACAATTATTATTATTTATTATTATTAGACTTGTACGGACTCTAGTCTTCTCGATCTTTTCGTATGGCGCTGAGACTTGGACTCTGGAAGCTGCAGACCGCAAACGCATTGACGCTTTTGAGATGTGGTGTTGGAGAAGGATGCTCCGTATCCCTTGGACAGCATTTCGGACTAACGTCTCTATATTGCGAGAACTCAATATCTCCTCGCGACTGTCCGTCCACTGAGTGTCTGCGCAGAGTTCTCGAATATTTCGGTCACATTGCAAGAAAAGACGGTGACAACCTCGAAAAGCTCTTTGTGATCGGCAAAGTAGACGGGAAAAGGCCTCGTGGACGCAGTCCATTACATTGGTCGGACCAGATCCGAACCGCGCTTGATATTTCGGTTCACAACCAACGCCCTCCACATCGCCGAAGACAGAAACAGATGGAGGATAATTATTAAAGAGAAGGTGATGCAGAAGGGAGGTCACGACCCTCAGCATTGAGGAACACGACGCAAGGAGGAAGAAAATTTTGAATATCATAACCAATAAGCATTCACCTCGTATCATGGAACGTAAAAAGAAAAAAATCAATTTTTTAATTAAACAAATCACCAACTGTTTGGAAGTCCTGAAATCCTATAAATAGTGAGCTTTTATGAAAATTGGTCATCAGTCCAATGTTTTACTTTACTGGGAATAGTTGAACTTAAGAAAAATGGAAACCACAACCACAGAAGCCGCTCTAATCGTCAGCCTAATTCAGCAAGGGTTGTCTCAGCGTAGTATCGCTCGACAGCTTCACCCAAGCCAGTCCAGTGTCTCCAAGGTGCACAAGAGATTCAGGGAGATCAGGAATTTAGTCCGGAGACCAGAATCTGGACGATGGCTATGCAATACGCCAAGAGATGGTCGATTTATTGTCACCACTTCACTCCGAAAAAGACACCTGACCGGCGTCGACGTCCAATAGCAGCTAAGAGAAGTTAGAGGGAGAGCTGTGAGCGAGTGGACAGTCAGACGAAAACACAAAGAAGTGAAATTAACCCCAAAAAGGCCAGCCATGGGAACTAAATTGTCTCCAGCCCACCTACAAGTCCAGCTTCAGTTTGCTCGCGATCACTTGATTATATGGAGCAATGGAGTCGAGTCCAGTTCTCGGACATAACCAGAATATGAACCGTCGTCGGTCAATACTATGTAGGCAAGGCACGTCCTACGACAAAGATTTTGATAGCTAAAAAAAAATGATATACTTACCACAATCCCTAGTTCATTGACCAGAAATTGTAAAAAATTGTCTTGATGAAGCGATTCCAGTTGAAAGCCCGCGAGTGTATATTGTGTAAATAGAACATTAATTATCTTTTCAGTCATGTAAACTTACACCGTACTTACTTCAAAATAAGCCGAGTATTTTTTTAAAAGACATAGTACATAATACACTTATATATTTTTTTATTATATAATTGTTCTAAAAATAACAAAAGCCTTTATATTGTAATCTGTCGTTTTTATGTTTTTACATACTTAAAGGTTTTTTTTATTTCCAGAAAGATTAAAAATATATAAGTATACGCACTATGTCATTATAAACAATCTAAAAAACCATATATATAATATATATATATATATAATAATTGCACAGCATAACGAAATCAATAAATATAATACTTAAATAAATATAATCCAACCAAATTATACTGATAATTACATTATTTTACACCAGAGAACATCGAAACACTAAAAAAAACAAATAAAATAATAAATAAATAGTGGCGGACATTTTTACACAGCACCATCTAGCCCCAAAAAACAAACAGGAATAAAAACTAACAAGTTAAAGCATATATAATTAGTTGAACCTCAAAACCAGGTAAGCGCCCATCTCTCAACACAAATTCAAACAATACGGTTTAACACGACAGAAGATGAGTGAGACATTATTTTCCTTCGCACTCATATTACCTACCGCGCTACTTGCACGCAGTACATGATGAAAATGCGCAAATTTAAACCTTAAGATAAAAACCTTTATTATTTCGGTTAATGTTAACAGAAATGTTTCGGTAACCTATAGTTTCGGTATACCGTAATTGAAAGTGTTAAACAACCGATTCATTACGGTGGTTAACCTTAACCGGAATATCCCTGGTATCATCTCTCTTTCCTTATGCCACTTCATGGGGTCGGTATAACATGTTATTTTTTTCCATTCTCCATTAGCAGTCATTTCTATCACTCACTTCTTATCCATATCCTCTTACTCTTTCGCTCAGTCCATCTATTTTTCTTTGGTCTGCCTCTACCCCTAATTCATTCACACTCATCACTCTTCACGTTACATGAACCTCTTCATGACATGCCCATACTACGCTAGCCTATTACTACTGAACTTTTCTGTCACTGTACTTTCACACTTCCCCTGAGTACCCACATCTTAGTTTTTAGTCACACAGCAAGAAGCAGTACCTCTTATATTCACGGCAGTCCTGCCATCTTAAATTTTGCGTGACAGTTTAATGTAACAAAATTCTTAGGTTTCATCAGCGGTCATGAGTGTAATGTTATGAAATAATTATGCAATACAGTGACTTATCCTTGTTGTATTACCAAAAACGGCGTATAAATGTGCCCTTGGGTTGGTCAATTAGACCTCACCTCACATATTTTAAACTTTAAATATTATGACAAAAGCAGTGCTTAAGTTTTTGGGAAAACAGATTTTTGTTGTCTCTGTCTACTTGTCGAATCAGGCCAAAGTTAAATCAGTCGCTTTTCGTGGAATAGTATCAGGTCCTGGTAGAATACCACGGCTAATCTACCATATTGTATGTGAGAGTGTGACCTAGTCAGACACAATTTGCGTGGTTCGTTTGATTCCAAGAAATAACGGGGCAGAGGCTCTGCTGCAAAGCTCTATCGATGTCATGTTCTCGTTAGCAATTCTCTTTCTTGTTATTATTATTAATAAGAGCATGTAGCGTGCCACTGCAGAGCAAAGGCCTTCATTCTCTCCAATCATCACGGGTTTGGGCTACCGTGGATCTGTCCTTCAAGTAGGAATCAATTTCGTCTCTCCATCTTTGCCTTGATCTGAGGCGAGTATTAGGCTAGTAGCCAAATCCAACAAACTAATTATTATTTATAATTCCTACCGAATAGCGACTTTTTGTCAGAGTAAAGCTTGGAAATAGTAAGTAAAACTCGATCATGATCACAATTCGATGGACGTAGCGACAGTATTTCGAGGTCATATTGATGGTATGAGATTGCAGGCTATGTTTAGAACGTAAGTAGTTAGGTATTCACCGGAACTGGCTCATGTGATCCAAACCCGAAATAAATTCACCGACTCAGGCTAAAAAAAAAAAAAAAAAAAAAGTTTGGTGTCTTTTCCTAGGTTTTCGGGGTCGCTGAATCGGTCTATTGCATCCGTTTTTTGATAGCTTACACAGATCATGAGATAGCTAACCAATCTAAAGCTCTCCACTACATTGCTAATCACCTATTGATAAAATTAACCTAAATGTTTCCTTATCACCCAGTGAACACGGTGCGCCATTGTTTGTTTATCACCTCTGACGTCACGGCGCACCATTGTTTGACGTCAATCTCAGACTAATTAGCTTATTAGGATGTTCTAGCAAAACAACATTTTTTGGGTCAATCACAAACCTTTATTTCCTCTAAAATAAGTACAGAATAGTTTGTATAAAAATATATCATTATTTATTGTATTGTTACTGAATAATTTAATAAAATCCATCATTGTATTTCCATAAAATTTGTTATAAAGATATGTTACACAATATTCTCCGCAAACTGATGTAAAATCATCTTGTAATCTATACCTATTAAAATCCCACCGCTTTGAATTCCTGATCAAGAAATCTCTATGATATCCTGTAGGCGGTCGTCCATATGAATCGAAATACTGACCAAACCTATTTCTATCTATGTGTATGGCCACCCAATGAGAACCTGGCATGCTGTCGGTGTCCAAATTGCTTATCAGGTACATAGGAACTTTAACATGTAAAGGTAACCTGTTTGCTGCATATACATTTTTTTGTAAAGAAGGATGGATAGTGTTCAAATATTTTTGAATCTCAATTGTGTTCATGTTTAATCAGCCTTTCGCATAAAGCTGTGCTATGCTTAACCTTCAAATCAAGAATGTGGAACTAAATATACTGAACTTCTTTATAAACATTGTGCAAGGACATAAATAAAAAGATTGGAATATGTGCAGATTATTTTTATTAGGTACTAACACTTATATATAGACAATAGTTACCTATTTAACTGCTATAGTCTACGGTTACATTACGGTTCTTATCTATTTCAATAACATTATCAAATTCTGCATAAACAATACAATTTATAGTCTGAGTAAGAGTAGACTCATGCTGTTTGAATGTTGCCCATTAGTCAGTTGTTAAAATATGTACACAACCTAATGATCCTGATAGTTTAGATAACATTATCAAATTCTATACAAATAAGGAATGCTGTTTGAATGTTGCCCTAATGATCCTGATAAGTTTAGTTGGTTATATAAGTCGTAATTTTTTTCAAACATTCACTGTCGAGTGCTTGTTCATATGAACTATAAGTCTCCAGATTACATTTTGTGAAGTGTGTTTAAAGTGATCTACAGAACAATGGATGTAAGTACTTCTTTAAAACTTTTCTATAATTTGTTATGCATATAGATTCAAAACGTTGATAGTGGTTATTATATTGTTGCAGAACTCTTTCGAAGAAAATACATTCAAACAATATTATTACACTTGTTCAGATGATGAAGATAAGACTCAAGAACCCCTTAACATTTGTGAAGAAAAACCACCTAAAAAACAAATGAAAAGAAACAAATCAACTGAAAGCTTAGATAATTTGTTTGAAGTGAAACAAATAAAGAAGAGAAAGTTATCATCAACAGTTTCTCGTGCCCACCAAGAAGGTGGTAATGTTTTTATAACTACCAATGAAGATGATGGTCATCGATCGAATCATATGATAAAAATAGAAGTTTATAACATGCACAAAATAAATAAAATCACGCCTACAGAACAGTGGAAACATGCAAGCTATAGAGTAAAATATTTTACAAATGAATGCAATAACAATTATGAAAGTATAAAAAAAATAATATACTGCATATCAAAAGAAATAGCATCAAACCCAACATGTAAAAAATATCATTTTAATAAGTAGTAGTAGTTTACCAATTTTTATTTATAAGTTTCGATAAAATTTCATTCTTAGTAAATTTACTTATCCCTCATTTACAAATTTTAGTCATTAGAAAAAATATTAGAATACAAATACTTACCTCATAATAGAATCTTAGGAAACAATATCTCATCAGTGGGGTTGCTTTAGTAAGTACCTAATTAGACATACCTCATTATGTAAGTATTACTTATAACATGAGATCTTTCTACCTGTTCTTACTATAAATAGTTCTTGTAGACGCTTACATGTAGATACTTCTTGTAGACGCTTACGTGCAGATACTTACTGTGATTCCATCTCCACCAAAAATGGAAAATATGAGTGTAAACTGTGTTAGTGTCTTTTTCAATACGATGGATACCGATTTTAGTGATGAAATTTGTCAAAAATTTGATAACCATATGATGTTAGAAGACGAATACGATAAATACTTATATGATGAATGTGCTCTGGTTGAAGAAAAAATAAATGCTGAATCCGAATTCAAACATTGTGTGATGCTTGAAGATGAATACGATGAATACTTATTTGAAGAATGCGCTCTGGTTGAAGGAAAAATAAAGTAAGTGATATCTATATCTTCTCCTTCTAGTACTTTTGTTTATCCTAAACTGAATTCATATCTCAACTCTTTTAATTTATTATTGCAGTCTACAATCGGGGGGATCTCTTAAGAGAGTGAATGACTCTGAAAATGCTGACATTGTTGTGAAACGAGCGCGATATGAAGATGGACCATCTACATCATCAATGGGATCTAACAACACAAACGAAACAACATCTAACAATGGAAATGAACGTGATGATAAGGTAAATTGTGACATTTGTCAAGTTCTTGTTAGTAGAAGGTATTTTGCAAATCATTTAAAGAGTAAACTTCATAAAAGTAAACTTGAAAAAGTACATGACTCACTACAAAATGTTTCTATAATCGAATCAGCTTTTGGTAATAGAATAATTTCTTATAAGATACGTGGAAAGAATGATCAACATTTAAATAACTTTGAAACACCTGAGTTGTATTTGAATTCTATCAAAAATGTAATTATGCTTCTAATTGAAGAGTCTATTCAAAAGCTAACAGTTTTTAAAGTAAACTTTGTTCTGCATGCCGATTTTATTCAACAAACTAAAGAGGATTCATTTCAAACTTTTGATTTCCAAACATATAATTACATAGTATTTCAGGGGGATGATCTAAATTTTCTATATTCATCTTTGTGTGACACTTTGATAAATAAAATCAGTTCTTTTGAGAAAAAAGACAGTGGTTGGAGTCTTAAGGAAATAAAAGCATTGGATATGAATGTTAATAAATTTAATCCTCTGCGCGGTACTTCATATATTGAGTTGCCAAAGGATATAAGAACTAAAAAAGCTGTAGTTAATGTTAAAAATGCTGACAATTTATGTTTCAAATGGGCATTGCTTTCCGCTTTGTATCCAGTTAACAAAAATGTTGATCGAGTATCATCATACACAGTACATTCAAACAAATTAAAATTTAATGGAGTGGATTTTCCTGTAAAGCTGGTTGATATATCCAAAGTTGAAAAACTAAACAACATTAGCATTAATGTGTTTGGTTTAGAATTTAATAAAGATAAAAAGTGTCATAGCGTTGTTGGTCCATTGTATTTAACCAAAACTCGTAAAGATGTTCACATCAATTTATTATTAATTTCAAACGGAATAAATAAACACTATTGCTATATTAAAAACATGTCGCGTCTCGTTAGTAAACAGATTTCAAATCAAGATCATGCAGTCCATATTTGTGATGGATGTTTGCTACACTTTTCAACAAAAGAAAGGTTGATTGATCATCAACAATATGACTGTGCTCATATTGCAACAGAATTACCAAATGGTGATACAACGTTAAAGGATTGGTTTGGTCAACCAGTATCCAATGATAAATTGAAATTCGAAAAATACAATAAAAAGCTAAAAATACCATTTGTTATATATGCTGATTTCGAAGCTTTTTTAAACCCAATCAAATCATGTTTTAACGATCCCTCAAAACCATACACTCGCAATACTCATGAGCACAAACCGTATAGTTTTGGTTATTACATCAAATGTTCATATGATGATAAGTTGTCAAAATATGAGACTTACAGTGGAAAAAATTGTGCACAAGTATTCATGAAACGTTTGCATGAAGATTTAAAAAAAATATGTAGAAAAAATAGCTTTCAAATTTGTCCTAAACCTTTATCAGCTATAGATGAAAATAAAGTTTCAATTGCAACAACATGTCATATCTGTGAGAGTAATTTAAATGGTGAAAACACATTAGATTATGATTGGCAAACTGGTGATTTTCGAGGTGTTGCACATGAAATATGTGTAAAAAAGTTTCGACCACCACATTACATCCCAGTTTTTCTACACAATCTAAGCAATTATGATGCTCATTTCATAGTCCATTCCTTAAATTTTGTTGAAGGAGAAATTGATGTAATTCCTCAAACCAAAGAAAAATACATTTCTTTTTCCAAAACCATGAGTATAAATAATCAAAAAATTTGTTTAAGATTTGTAGATTCCTTTAAATTTTTACCATGTAGTCTTGATCAGCTAGCAAAAAATTTAAGCAATGAACAATTTAAAACTTTAAGAAATAGCTTTCCTAATAATGAAGATTTTAATCGTCTAAGAAAAAAAGGTATATACCCATATGAGTTCATATCATCTGAAGACTGTTTGAAAAAAACAACACTTCCTAGTCAAGAAAATTTTTATAGTTCACTAACTAATTCACATGTATCAAATGATGATTACAACCATGCTAAAGATGTTTGGCAGCACTTTCAATGTCGTAATATGTCAGATTATTCAGATCTGTACCTCAAAACTGATGTTTTACTGCTGACGGATGTGTTTGAAAACTTTAGAACTTTGTGTTTAAAAACATATGGTTTGGATCCGGTTCATTACTACACAGCTCCTGGGTTAAGTTGGGACGCTATGTTGAAATACACTCAAATAGAGTTAGAACTTTTAACAGATTACGAAAAAATTGCTTTTATTAGAGCTGGTATACGAGGAGGTGTGTCTCAATGCAGTAATCGCCATGCAAAAGCTAATAATGAGTTCATGGAAGATTATGATAAAGATAAACAAAAATCATTTTTGACTTATTTCGATGCTAATAATCTATATGGTTGGGCTATGTCTCAATTTCTTCCAGTTGGTGGGTTTGAGTGGGTAAACGTTGATACAAATTTTGATGTGCCAGACAATTCAGAATATGGTTTTATTTTAGAAGTTGATTTGGAGTACCCCACTGAACTACATGATTTGCATTCAGATTTACCTCTTTGTCCTGAAAACATAAAAATAGGAAATTCTAAAGAAATCAAGTTAGTCCCAAACTTACACAATAAGATGAAGTATAAAATCCATTATAGGAATTTGAAACAATGCATTGAATTGGGTGTCAAAGTAACGAAGGTTCACAGGATATTAAAATTCAGACAAAGTCCCTGGTTAAAACATTACATCGATTTAAACACAACTTTACGAACATCTGCAAAATCTGATTTCGAAAAAGATTTTTACAAGTTAATGAATAATTCTGTATTTGGGAAGACAATGGAAAATATTGAAAAGAGGGTGAATGTCAAACTATTAACACATTGGGAAAATCGAGGTAAAAAGCTTGGTGTACAAGATTTTGTTGCGAAACCAGAATTTAAAAATTCCTCCATTTTTGGAGAGAATTTAGTAGCGGTTCAGTTAAGAAAAACTAAATTGTATCATAACAAACCGATATACTTAGGTTTTTGCATTTTGGATATTTCAAAAACTTTAATGTATGATTTTCATTACAACTACATGCTTAAAAAGTTTAACAATAACATAAAATTGCTCTACACTGATACTGATAGTTTGATATATCAAGTTTTTACAAATAACTTTTATGAAAATATTAAACCAGATCTATCTTCTAAGTTTGATACATCCGATTACGCAGATGATAACATATTTGGTTATCCAAAAATAAATAAAAAGAAGTTAGGTTTTTTCAAAGATGAAAATAATGGTAAAATTTTTCGAGAATTCATTGGGTTAAGGTCTAAAATGTATGCATTAGATGTTGATGATAAATTTATTGCGAAAGCTAAAGGTGTAAAGAAATGTGTTACAAAGAATTTGAATATTGAAAATTATAGATCATGTCTTTTAAACAAAAAAATTCTGTATGGCACCATGAATCTATTTAAATCTTTAAAACATAGAATATTTACTCAACAAGTAAACAAAATATGTTTGTCTTATAATGACACCAAACGTTACATTTTACCTAATAATATTGACACATTAGCATGGGGTCATTATAAACTAAGATAATGTTATCATAGTGATAGATTGTAATTTATTTTAAGTTTGTATTGTAAAAACAAAACTATAATGTATCAGCTATTTAACAATACTTTAGTTTCCTATTTAGTTAGTAAATGTAAAGTTATTTTAAATAGGTACGATGAATATGAATTTGTTTTATTTTTAAGTTATAGGTTATTTTATGTTTATACCATTATTGTGTTTTTCATGTTATCTATAAGAATTTTGTTCATACTGATGGTTAATGTTTTAATTTTAAAAATATAAATACATGATGATTAAATAGATTGTTTCATTATTTAAACATACCCCTCACAAACAACACATTAAAATGTACCATTTTAATCATCCTTTTAGTGCAATAGTAGCAGGTCCAAGTGGTTGTGGAAAATCTAACTTTGTAACAAAGAAGTATGTAAAAGAAATTTGTAGTGTTGATTTTACCCAAATAACTTGGTGTTTTGATGAAATGCAACCTTTGTATAACCTCAAAAACGTAAATTATTGTCAAGGCATACCAGATCTCAGTATGTTTGATGGAAAGGAAGCACAACTAGTAATCATTGATGATCTCATGAGAGAATCAGATGGACGTGTTGTTGATATATTTACAAAAGGCAGCCATCACAGAAACCTAAGTGTTTTTTATATAACACAAAACTTGTTTCATCAAGGTAAAGGACAGAGAGATATATCTTTGAATTCTAGTTATATTATCTATTTTAAAAATCCTCGAGATAAAACTCAAATCAGATATCTAGCACGTCAAGTGTCACCAGAAAATACAAAGTTTATGGAAGATTCATACAAAGATGCAACAAAAGAAGCTCATGGATATTTGATGATAGATCTAAAACAAGACACTAGTGAAATGTGTCGATTTAAAACAAAAATATTTCCTTCAGATGGATATTGTACAGTTTATATCCCAACAAAATCATTTAAATATGCAAAGAATCAACAAATTCAAATCATTCATCAATAATGCATCGAAGCTTAAAGACGCATAAAGATTTACTAAGTGCTCTACATACACTTAAACCAAAATATCAAAGAGCACTTTTAAAGTCATGTGATGAAGATGAAATCAATTGCATTTGTGAAATCATCCATAACGTTTTAAAAGGTAAAGTACCTCTTGACGAAAAGGCAAAGAAAAAGTTACAAAAATATAAAGAAATACTTCGCAAACTAGTGCGTAAAAGTACAAACAAAATTCGTAAACACATAATTGTTCAAAAAGGAGGATCTTTTTTACCAATTATATTGGGTTCAATTTTGAGTGCATTAGTTGGTTCTATCATTTGAAATATGGAACACGCTAAAAAAATGTTACTCGTTGATCCAAGTATATTTGAAAAAATAAAACAACAAAATTCTACTGATAGTCCCATATCACGATTAGACATAGAAATGCAAAATATTTTGAATAGTCATATGGAAGATAGAAAGAAGTGTATTTTATACTTACAAATTTTACAAAGATACTTACATTTTACTGAAGAAGGACGTCAACCTCTCGAATTACCATTACTTTCAAATACTAATCTACCAGAAGACGTACCAGATGATAAAAACAAAGACATTGACACTAACGATGCAGTTGCTATAGAGACATCAAACGGAGAAGAGAAACAGGATACAAATATATTTTTGAATAAAAAAAATACATACACACCTCGACATATACTCAGTTTAATACCGAAAACTTATACAAGAAAAGGTGAGTTATTATTAAATTTGGTGGCTTCAAATACAGACAAAATTGATTGGGATGATGTAGGTACAGTTATTATTAACAAAGAAAAAATTGTTGGAAGCAATATTTTAGACTTGGTAAATGATTGTGTAAGACCACTGAAAAATAATGATCCAATAGGGTGGCAACAGTTTGCTACCGCATTAAAAGAAATACAAATACCATTAACTTACATTGGAAACGCAAAAAGAAGTGAATTTATAAAACAGCTTCAGATAAAAGATCTTAAACAAACCACACCACAGCAAGAGGAGGTTTTTTCAACACCAAAATCCCGCAACAGGTATAAACACGTTCGAAAAGTCCAACAGAAGATAGATTGGGAGAAATGGACTCCCTATTAGAAATAAATAATATCTACTATAATCCATCGCATCCAGCTGGGTATGCTGGTATCAACAAACTAGTTAAAGCCATGAAGGGTAAAATGAACAGAAAAGATGTAATAAAATGGTTGCAATCACAAGAAACATACACACTTCATAAACCGGTACATAGGAAGTTTCCACGAAACAAATATGTATTATCTAATCTTAATGAACTATGGCAAGCTGACTTAAGTGATTTGAGAACTTATTCAAAATATAATGATGGTTTTAATTACATTCTTTGTATTATTGATGTCTTTACCAAATATGCATATGCCCGACCAATGAAAAGTAAAAATTCGAGCACCATTAAAACATGTTTAGAAAGCATATTTCATGAGGCTGGTACAACACCAACTCATATACAATCTGACAAAGGAACTGAATTTGTTTCCAAGGATGTTCAGAGATACTTAAAAATTAAAAATGTTAATTACTATACAACAAATAACCCTGATATTAAAGCTAGCATTGTTGAAAGATTTCAAAGGACACTTAAAATGAGGATGTGGCGTTATTTTACCCACAAAAATACATATAGATACATTGACATTTTACAGGATTTATTATATGCTTATAACCATAGCTACCATTCTAGTATTAAGATGTGTCCTTGTGATGTTAATTCAAATAATTTAATGACTGTTTGGAACAACCTGTATGATAGAACAAACTATCGAATAATTACAAAATCCTTACCGAAATTACTCGTTGGAGACTATGTAAGAATAACAAAATACAAACACATTTTTCAAAAGGGTTATGAATCTAATTGGAGTGATGAAATATTTATAATAACTTCAGTTATAGATCGTTCTCCATTGGTTGTGTATACACTAAAAGATTTACAGCAAGAAGATATCATTGGAACTTTTTATGAAAGGGAATTACAGAAAGTGTCATATGATCCCACCTCTAACTATAAGATTGATAAAATAATTGGTTCTCGCTATTCCAATAACAGAAAGCAAGTGTTAGTGAAGTGGAAAGGTTATCCAGATAAATTTAATAGTTGGGTTTTGGTTTCTGAATTAAAAGAATTATGATTAAAGAAAGTTTTTATTTAACATTACTCAGTAACAGTTCTATGGAATATTATCCAAACAACATGACTACAAGATTTTCAACGAAATTACCAAAATCTATCAAGTTGGAGGGAGAATGGTCAGTTGGAGTGGTTGAATTTCAATACC
The DNA here is from genome assembly GCA_963675405.1 of Cosmorhoe ocellata. Classification (NCBI taxonomy): domain Eukaryota; kingdom Metazoa; phylum Arthropoda; class Insecta; order Lepidoptera; family Geometridae; genus Cosmorhoe; species Cosmorhoe ocellata. The sequence continues at coordinate 10,453,036 of OY776249.1, read as the reverse complement.
CTTGTACCATGTTTACTGTACAAGATCATGAAAATATTATTTACATAACAAAATGGATATTAATGCCACATGAAGAAAAACCTTCACTGGTTTATTATAAGACCCACATTCCAGCCACGAATTATGATAATATTAATCACATTCTATCAGCGTTGAATAACATAAAGGAAAAAATTCGATTTCGATATGATGATATATCAAAGTTTGTTTCCGCTACGGTAATGGATGAAAATATCAAATCGTTAAAGTTATCACCCAAGCTTGGTATTCAACTTGGTTTTGAACCCGATAGAAATCTTGTAGAAAATGGATTTGGAAAATGTCCTGCAAATTTACATTTGGGGTTACCATCTCAATTATTTGTTTATTGTGATATTATCGAACCTCAGATAGTTGGAGATGTTATGACTCCTCTCTTGAGAATTATACCTTTGGATCCTGCAAAGTATATTTATGGAGCAAATAAAATGCATGTTTTCTCACCACCTCACTACTTACCTGTTATGCGTAGAGAATTCGACACGCTTGAAGTGGATATAAGATCTAACACAGGTCAAAAAATACCATTTCAATTTGGAACGGTGTGTGTTAAACTACATTTCAGAAAATTATAATGCATTCTCGTGATGATATAACTTGTCCATATGAACATTATTATTCACATCAAGCTGGTTCTGGGATCGGAGTAATTTATAAAGGGGCTCCTTATCAACGTGGTCATGGTATTGGTAGCTTCTTAGGAGGATTGTTTAGATCAGTTTTACCATTACTTTCTAGTGGTGCTCGAGTAATAGGCAAGGAAGCCTTAAATGCTGGTGTCGGCCTTCTATCAGATATGATAAGTGCTAGACCAATGGAGGATTCAATTAAATCTCGACTTAAAGAAGCTAGTTCAAATTTGAAAAGAAAAGCAGATAGTAAAATAGATCGATTGAATATGTCTGGCTCTGGATATATAACAAAGAGAAAACGTCTTTCCTCATTCAATCCACTACCGATCGCCAAAGTGAAAGCTACTAAAAAATCAAGAGCTAGACCTAATAATTTAAAAGATATATTTAATTAATAATTAAAGATGTCTTTTTTACATAGTCATTCTTGTGAGTGCATTAAATCAGAGTTAGATTTATTTGCTTTGCCATCCACACAAACTAGTATCGAAAATGGACTATGGATACACTACAAACCCATTTCATCCCTTGCTGACGATGGTCCTATAGAATTTCAAGTACCCGGAACCGGTGATGATTACATAGATTTATCCCACACGTTGATACACATCAAAGCTAAAATACTTAACCAAGACTCAACAAAACTAGCTGAATCAACAACTGTATCACCCATAAATAATTGGCTTCATTCAATCTTCAGTCAACTAGATGTATATTTGAATCAGAAGCTAGTATCACCTCCAAACAATACATATGCATATCGAGCATACATGGAAACTTTATTAAACTATGCTCCCGCAGCTAAAGAATCTCACCTAACTTGTAGTCTATGGTATGAAGATACTGCTGGGAAAATGAACTCAACTGATGAAAAAAATGAAGGATTCGTTAAAAGACAACAGTTAGTAAGTCAAAGTAAGGAAATAGAAATGATTGGACATCTTCATGGTGATATATTTAACCAGGAAAAGTTTTTAATAAATGGTGTTGAAATGAGTGTCAAATTAGTTCGTTCTAGAGAAACGTTTAATCTAATGGCATCTTCATCCGATTTAAAATTTAAAGTATGCATTACAGATGCAACTCTTATTGTTCGTAGAGCTCGAATCAATCCAACTGTATTACTTGCACATCAGAAAGTTTTAGCATCTACTACCGCTAAATATCCTATTACTCGTGCTGAAGTCAAAGTTTTAACCATACCTTCAGGGATTCAGGGCAAGACTCTTGACAATATTTTTCTAGGACAAGTTCCTAAAAGATGTATAGTTGGATTTGTAAACAATGCAGCGTTTAATGGGTGTCTGACTAAAAATCCATTCAATTTTGAAAACTATGATTTAAATACATTTTGTTTATACATTGATGGTCAGCAAATACCTTCAAAAGCTTTGCAACCATCGTTTGAGAGTAATATTTTTACTGCTGCTTATCACACACTATTTTCAGGAACAGGTATACATTTTCTTAATGAAGGTAATGGGATATCTAGGGAAAAATATGCGAAAGGATACTGTTTGTTGGCGTTTGATCTAACGGCCGACCTTAGTTCAAATTCAAATACACATTGGAATCTTATAAAACATGGTAGTGTTAGGTTAGAAGTTCGTTTTGAGTCTACTCTTACTCAGACTATAAATTGTATTGTTTATGCAGAATTTGATAATGTTATTGAAATAGATAAGAACCGTAATGTAACCGTAGACTATAGCAGTTAAATAGGTAACTATTGTCTATATATAAGTGTTAGTACCTAATAAAAATAATCTGCACATATTCCAATCTTTTTATTTATGTCCTTGCACAATGTTTATAAAGAAGTTCAGTATATTTAGTTCCACATTCTTGATTTGAAGGTTAAGCATAGCACAGCTTTATGCGAAAGGCTGATTAAACATGAACACAATTGAGATTCAAAAATATTTGAACACTATCCATCCTTCTTTACAAAAAAATGTATATGCAGCAAACAGGTTACCTTTACATGTTAAAGTTCCTATGTACCTGATAAGCAATTTGGACACCGACAGCATGCCAGGTTCTCATTGGGTGGCCATACACATAGATAGAAATAGGTTTGGTCAGTATTTCGATTCATATGGACGACCGCCTACAGGATATCATAGAGATTTCTTGATCAGGAATTCAAAGCGGTGGGATTTTAATAGGTATAGATTACAAGATGATTTTACATCAGTTTGCGGAGAATATTGTGTAACATATCTTTATAACAAATTTTATGGAAATACAATGATGGATTTTATTAAATTATTCAGTAACAATACAATAAATAATGATATATTTTTATACAAACTATTCTGTACTTATTTTAGAGGAAATAAAGGTTTGTGATTGACCCAAAAAATGTTGTTTTGCTAGAACCAGGGATATTCCGGTTAAGGTTAACAACCGTAATGAATCGGTTGTTTAACACTTTCAATTACGGTATACCGAAACTATAGGTTACCGAAACATTTCTGTTAACATTAACCGAAATAATAAAGGTTTTTATCTTAAGGTTTAAATTGGCGCATTTTCATCATGTACTGCGTGCAAGTAGCGCGGTAGGTAATATGAGTGCGAAGGAAAATAATGTCTCACTCATCTTCTGTCGTGTTAAACCGTATTGTTTGAATTTGTGTTGTTTGTTACCTGTATTTGCAGGTTGCGGTAATGTAGTTTGCGGGTATCGCCGTGTTTTTTTTAGGTAGTTACTGCCTACGATAACTACCCGCTTTTAGACAGATTCTTTCTTGCCAAAACGGTGGCGAATGTATTATTCAGTTATTGTGAGCACCTTAGTGAGTTGTATTGAATACTACAAATTATTTATTCCATTTCAAAAAAAATTTTTTTAATGCCTCGCAAACAGTCAAACGCCGTTCACAGACATTTTGAATATAACAAAAGTACTAATTGCAGTTTTTTTAGCATTTAATTTAAGGCTGCAGTCTGCGAGCGTGGGAACTTCTGACACAACACCTACATTGATAATTTCTACTCACACAAATGCATCGCTCAGTATTGAATACACACCCTGGAAACGAATAAATCTACTTTCGATGTTTCGTACAAGTTACGCATCCATTACGCGTTCGTCTTTGTGGGATGTTTATAAATGTCATAGAAAATACGCAAAGTATTAGTAGCATCGTGAAGCGCTCGAGCCCGCGGCGAGTTAACGGCGCGCGGCAAAGGGTTGGGTCAGAGTGTATGCTTTTTGATATCATTTTAAACTATGTATTTCTTTTTATGGAAAAATTCAAGATAATTGTCAAGCCAATGTTCTGTGTGTTATGAGAAATGTGGAATTTATAGATGAAAAAACTATTATTTAAATCAAAGAATATTTAGTACAAACATGGAATAAAATATGTAGGTACAGATTAAAACTAATTTAACTTTTTTACTCCGAAAGATTGAAAATAAAAAATATATATTTAGTTATTTAAAACCAAAAATTTCGTAAAACCATTTTCAATCGCAATATAAGCGTGACTTATTAACCCCTTCAATATTTTCAGCTAATAATGAATTACCCTATAATATACTAGTAGTTCGCCCCGAACTGAGATCTTGCGCGCGATTTCCACAATCCTCATTTTGTATTCACGCCCTGAAGTTTTTGGATACACTTTATGTACTAGGCATAGGTGCATATTTGCCATACTGCATAGGTGCCATGCTTACGAGTACGTAACCTAATTACAAACAAATATTTTATTATCCTACTTAAGTAGGTAATTATGCCCGTGCTAAGAAAATCTTGTTTTTTTTTATTTTCGTTAAGTATATTTAAAAACTATCCATCCTGGAATAAAAATTAAAACCATTTTGTAATGTACAAGTATACAATAAGTTAAGTTTTAGCATCCTGAGGGGAAAACTACCTTCCCACTAATAATTATCTAACAAAGAAAAGAAAAGGTTGAGTATAAAGATATTATGTATTATATTGCAAACCTACCTTTACCATGTACCTATTTACAATAAATTAAAAAAATGTAACTTCTATCTATCTCTCTGAATAGGTAGAAAAATGTTACAATATAAATAAGTACCTACACTAGTTAGTGTTTGATAATTAATTCGTAAAAAACATACGTAGTAAAAGTCACGTACCTAGTTCGTCGGGTTGCTGAATGCTGACGAATCGGACAAAATTTATTAGGACACAGCGTCCCAATTGACAGTTTTTATTTTAATATATTTGTTACTGTCGATTCGGACACCATTAAAAATACCTGCATTGTAAAGTCAGTTAAATAACTTTTTTTAATTTCATTGATTATAAATAAATAAATAAATAAATAAATAATGCTGGACAGTTAACAACCTTCTTAGTACAAATCCTACATCGTCTTAAAAAGGTTTCCTTTAATCGTATGAAAGCTATTTTAAGTGCCTTAATTTTTTTTATTCGTCCTGTCCTAATTTTGTTCTTAATTTGGCCATATTGCTGATTTCTTTGGCATAAATTAATTCTTTGTAGTCATTTTTGGTTAGTTAACAAACAAATTAAGCTTAGGAATGATAAAATGGCCAAAATCTATTTTTTAATCAGGTAGCTAATTTTAAGAATTTTCCACCTTACCGTCTTTGAAAGCCAATTTTAGCCAAAGTAGCCAATTAAGTACTACTTTTTTTTAATGATTATGAAAGCTGAGAGTCTGGAGAATTTTTTAGACTTATTTAAAAACCATGTCATCACTTTTTAAGATTTTTAATTTAATGTTGAAAATTTAAGTCATAACTCACCGAATGTAATTATTTGACTTTACACTAACATTTTCATAGTTTTCATCAATGTCACGTAGCTGATTATTTTATGCATAAAAGAACAACTCATTAAAATTCAGTAGCATAAAAAAATCTCAAGAAAGTTTTCTACTTTTTTTGTAAGAATGTTTTATGTTGTTCAAGTCGTAAATTTTCAAAAATTCGGAAAAAAATTAATAACTCAAGAACTATAGAAAATTTATTATTATTATTATTATTATTATTAGATAGATATATTTTTGGGTCTATATCTAGAAGTATAAAAATTTTTGTAATAATTAATACAATTTTTGTTTGTCATAACGTTTTTAGGACTAATGATAATTTACCATAACAACTAAACGCATAACCGTTTTCGCATAATTTTTACTAGCATAACCATTTATAGCATAAAGATAACTTAGCATAATGTTTAGAGGCATAACCATTAATAGCATAAAGATAACTTAGCATAATGTTAAAAGGCATAACCATTTATAGCATAAAGATAACTAAGCATAATGTTTAAAGGCACACATTGAGAAAAGCATAGCAATACCTAAACATAATGATCAACAATGGGGTAGGATAATTCGGTTTTTTATAATTTTACATAGCAACCTAACGAACCTACTGCTACTGCTGTAGGGCCATTCGGTTTTTTATATTTTTACATAGCAACCTAACGAACCTACTGCTCGGGGGAGGGCAATTCGGTTTTTTATATATTTACATAACAACCTAACGAACCTACTGCTCGGGGTAAGGCAATCCGGTTTTGTATATTTTTACATACTCGTAGCTACCTAACGAAACTACTACTCAGGGTAAGGCAATTCGGTTTTGTATATTTTTACATAGCAACCTAACGAACCTACTGCTCGGGGTAAGGCAATTCGGTTAATTAGAAAAAATAAAATATGTCTAAAGACTATTATGCATCTCATCAATTAGTCGAATTGAATGTGGTACAAAAGATAAATCACATTAGGCCAAAAAACGATTATGCGAAAGTTAGATACATTATGACACTATAATGTTATGCTTTATCCATAATAGTCGAATTGAATGTAGTACAAAACATTGTTATGCTTAAATCACATTAGGTCAAAAAACGATTATGCGAAAGTTACATTATGACACTGTATGTTATACTTTATTCATTATGACTAAGTAAATTATGGAAAAAAAATATACGTTTTAATGTGCTCCCAAAAGATTGTTATGCTTAGATCACATTAGGCCAAAAAACGATTATGCGAAAGTTACATTATGACACTATATGTTATACTTAATTCATTATGACTAAGTAAATTATGGAAAAAAAGTTATACGTTTTAATGTGCTCCCTATATTTTTATTATACATAGAAAACACCCAGACCAACGGAACAAATTTCTGCAGATCGTTCACAAATTTGTCCGTGGCGGGAATCGAACCCGCAACCTCTAGCGTCGCAGGCGAACTATCGCCTGCTATGCCACTGAGGTCGTCCATATAAATATAAAGTGTTTATTACATAAAACATTGTGCCAAATGCTGTGTAAAATACTGTGATTGTTGTAGGTTAGGTTAGGTTATAATCAAATACCTAAATGATCATTATAGATCTTAGGTATACAAGATAATGAATCGACAATAAAAAAAAAACAAAAGTATTAGTTGGGATACTGTGTTCCAATAAATTTTGTACGAATCGTCCGCAACTCTGTGCGTCAACCTGCTCGATGAATACAAATCAGTAGTCACAAATTAGTATCCGACACTCGCAACCCACCCTTTGCCTAGTCCTAACAGACAAAAGAGCTCTGCGTGGAACTACAAACGGACGTGCGGTCACCTTTGAGACTGAGACGGTACTTAATATTTTTGACGCGCCTATTCTATTATAAAGCATATTTTGGCAGGCGCTTGCTCCATACTAAAATGTATGGCGGCGGGGAACAATTTCTGCTCAAAAAATTAACAATGTTTAGGCTCAGATTAATACTTTTTGGTTTGAATTAGTAGAAAAAATTCACGGTAACTGTGTTGTTTAACATTTTGTCTCACGATTTGTCCAAAAATATTATAAAAATAACAACGATAATTTCGTAAATACTCATAATAGAAAAGGTCGATTTCGATGTTTTTAATCAATGTTGACGATTTTTTTTCTCAATAATTAAGAATTATTTTAGAATAATCACACGGTGTTAGTGTAGACTCATCTATTAAGAATTCGTATTATTAATTTGTGTCCTTCTATGAAGTGATTTCTTATGTTTATTTCTAAAACCGTAAGTGCATGTTCGCGCGTTTCTTAGGGACGCGGCTCTTAACACTTTCCGCTTGCTCAGTAGTATCCATCCAGTCATCAACTAAGTCGAAAAACATTCGCATAATATCGCACGCACTCAATTTCTACAAAGTATTTACCCTAATAATGCACCAAAAAATACAGTTTTAAAAAACCGAATTATTTCGGTATACCGTTTTATTCGGTAACAGTTATTATTTCGGTTAAAACCGAATGTAAAAGGGTTATCGTTTCAATCGCTTACCGTTTCTATCGGTAACCGTTTGAAACGGTTACCGTTATGAATAGGTTTTCCGATCCCTGGCTAGAACATCCTAATAAGCTAATTAGTCTGAGATTGACGTCAAACAATGGTGCGCCGTGACGTCAGAGGTGATAAACAAACAATGGCGCACCGTGTTCACTGGGTGATAAGGAAACATTTAGGTTAATTTTATCAATAGGTGATTAGCAATGTAGTGGAGAGCTTTAGATTGGTTAGCTATCTCATGATCTGTGTAAGCTATCAAAAAACGGATGCAATAGACCGATTCAGCGACCCCGAAAACCTAGGAAAAGACACCAAACTTTTTTTTTTTTTTTTTTTTTTTAGCCTGAGTCGGTGAATTTATTTCGGGTTTGGATCACATGAGCCAGTTCCGGTGAATACCTAACTACTAACGTATTACCCTGAGTGCAGGAAAAGTGGATTACTTATCTATATTTAAACTAGATGTGAAGTAGTGATTTGGGTCCATGTAAATAGGTCAGATTATAGGACATTTTACAAATGTGACGTGATTGTTTTCAAATTGGACTAAGTTAAAATTTAAATCACGCTTGTTGCCTTGTCGACAGAACAAAAAGATAATTTCCCTAATAATAACCGTGCCAACGTTTTGACAATAGGTGTTCTTGCGGTGTATCGGCGTGAAATGTTAAATTAAATGGAACAAGGGCATGTGATTCTGTTTATAAATATCTGCAGATTAAAATATCTTTAGCTAATAGTTGTAAAAGAACTGTCTTCAATACATAACTTTGGCTTTCCAGTGAAAGCAAAGTATTGTCATGTTGTGAAACGATTTGAACGTTGGATTAAAAAATAAACTTCAGGTAACACCATAAATTACACTAATATAATAGGTACATGCGTCGATGGGCTTGCAACCTATCACGTACGGAATACTAATCAATGTGCAAAATGTGGGCATGTTTCAAATGTCATGTTCAGACGTGCCTCTGACTACCCTCTTTAGACATCCTCAAAGCTCTGAGTTACTAGAAGTCTGAGGAAATATCTATTCTACCCGAGTCTGGGGGTTACAGTCGTGATCATATATTTTTTTATTGTACATCAAAGTTTGGATGTTCGTTTGGAGAGTTTGATCAGTAATACAAAAAATCCACAGAAAAATACCTCCTAAAAAGTACCCGGTTACTCGTAGCTAGTCAGGTCTGAGTGGTCAATGACTTACATGCAATGTCAAACTATTTAGTTAATGCAAACTCAAACATGTGATGTGTGAAGCTCTCAAAATACTCTCAATTAACTTGCGGAGTATAATGATCACGTGATTCGCATCTCGTCGAGTTAGTGACTCTGTTTAGTTTTAAACCGGTCGCTAAGAGAAGCCACACGTGGTACCGGCGAACTTTGAGCACGTGTTGCCTGCATGCATCGCGGTAGCCCATCCCCTTCTTACCCATGTGACCTCCAATCTTCCATCTTACTTCATTGGGTTTGTTAGGCCGCGCCAGTTGCCGAATCAAAACACCGCTATCATAATGATAACGCATCATGTCGGGATGGACGTCTGTGTTTCTGTAATCGATACTGTCGCGTGTTCACGGAATGAGTAATTAGTCACGCGTGAAAAATCGTGACGTCAATGAAGATTTGTGATCTTTGATCACGCACGAAGTCGAGTGCAATCGTGAGTGCTTGCACAATTTGCACAATCCTGATTTTGATTGTACTTCCATCGCGCGCAAGATTTTTGTACTTAAATCATTATCAACGAATGGTTCCTATCATTTTGATTCCTTTTAAGTCGATTCCTGACTTGTAGTACGAAATGCTAGAATTGTGTCTACCAAAGAATAACATCTCATCAAAAAAATTGAGCTGCTCCTGCATTTTTAATTTACTAATTACTACTAAATATATATGATGGAACTGCTTCTAAAATTTAGACTATCAGCAAGTTATTCGCTGAAGACTGAAGAAATATTACGAGTATACCCCTGTAGTTCTTTCTAGAATGTTCAAGAATGTTCGTTTGTTCCAGACATTGAGGTGACAAAGGCTGAAAATGACGGTGGAGAAGAGCAAAGGTATGGAAGGGAAGCTGCCGGCGACTAAAAAAGTCGCTCCCGACGGTGGCTGGGCTTGGATGGTCTGCCTTGGAGTCAGCTTAGTTAATGTGAGTATAGATACTCATCAAGATATGATATACAAGATATAAGATGACCTAATCAATAGAATAAAATCTCATCATATCTAATCAATAGAATACCATAATAAGTAGATCTACTTATTATGGTATTCTATTGATTAGGTCAGGATGAAAATATAAAAAAGAATTTCACCTTCTTTGCATCTGTCTTTTTTTGAGAACGTCACATAGTCAATAGTCAACTGACAACTTTGTCGCTTATTTTTTCTCGTGTTATTTTGAATTTTATTGTGTAATTTTGGTGGCTATTATTCCAATAAAGCCCGAGTTCTTGACGCGAGTGTAAAATATTTGAATTAACGTGAATCGTTCCTTTCAAAATCCCTCGGAGGGAATCCAGAGAATTTTGAACAAAACAATCATCTTTTGTTTAAATTTGACTTGAGACTGACTCTATGGCGTTGTCTTCTTCTTCAATTATGGCATCTGTCTCTTAGAGAACAATTTTGCCAGTGTCAAGTGTATTTATTTATAAGTATTGTCAACGTCACAGAGTCATAGTCAAGTTGTCAAGTCAATTTTAAACAAAAGATGGCTGTTTTGTTGAAAATCTAGGGATTTCCTCCGATGGAATTTGAAGAGAACTATTCACTCTAATTCACATACTTTACACTCGCGTCAAGAACCCGGGCTTTATTGGAAAAATAACCACCAAAATTACGCAATAAAACTCAAAATAACACGAGAAAACATATAAAAACCAGAGCGACGTAGTTGTCAGGCAAAGCACCGCAGAAAATCCTATGGCGTTGTCAACACTTCAATAAATATACACTTGACACTGGCATAATTGTTCTCTAAAAGACATGCTATAATTAAAGAAGAAGGAGAATCCCTTGAAGCTTCAATATCTCAAATCAAAAGTGATTACAATATTTTCCGTATTTGTCACCGCGTAATCCCATCCTGTGGGCGTGTTCTAGTTTTGTATAATAAGTCGATTTAGGTTTTGCTTTCGATGGAGCGGTCTCCAAGGTTATCTAGTTCAATCAATCTGGCTTGGTGATTATTTGCCAAAAAAAATCACTATAAATTTTCGTATCGAAATGGTTTGCGTTTTTCTATTTTTAGCTTGTCCTTGGTCACAATATCTACGCGGAAATAAATAAAACAATAGCACACACGAATCTACATTACATACCTACCTTTATCTACTGGAATAACTAGTAGTTCGCCCCGAACTGAGATTTCACGCGCGTCGTCCATAATCCTCATTTGTATTCACACCCTGAAGTTTTTGAACTCACTTTATGTACCTACTACATAGGTAGTGCCTATGACCACGTAAGTTGGTCATAATCCAAAACAAATATTTGATTATCCTACAGACGTAAGCGTTTTCATATTTTACTTTTTCGTTATATTTCAACTATCCATTCTAGAACAAAAACAAAATTATTTGTCTATGGGCCAATATCCTAGTTCTGAAAACTAAACGAATTCATGCGGAAATAAAAAAAAAACAATAGCACACACGCCACATGCCTACTAGCATAATTATGTAAATACACTAGCACAGCGTGATGCGTATCACTAGCATGCAAGTCGTTTAGTAAAAGAGCATCGAACTGTTCAACAATATATTGCACTCCGCGAAACCTTTTGTGCCCATTCATTTTCAGTTCAACACACATTACGTTGTGTACACACATTACCTTGATAACAAGTTAGCTTGCCACTTCAACAAAGTGATTTTTCTTGAACTTTGACCGAAAAATATACGTGTATGTGCTCGATATTTTGATTGTAGCTACAATATTTTTGTAATTTTATGGGCTTTTTTCGCGGCTCAGTCAGCTTCATTATGTTTAGAGGAAGATTTTTTGTGACTGTTTATTTTACACATTGACTTTGTTAGGCGCTAGCTAAAAGGGGCGCGGTTCGTATCGATATGCGACTGCTTGATTGACAACACGTCTTTTGCAGGCGGTTTAAATTTAAACTACTCGTAGACGCGCCGTAAAGACGCCTAATTTCCATACTAAAAGTATGAGACTATTGCGGCGCAGGTTAGATAGTAAGGGCGCAGCGCATCGCGTTTCGTGCACGCTGTCAGCGCTTTCCTTCTCTCTGGCTTGCGCCTTAACTGTAATAATAATCCTGATCGTTTGGTAACGGAATAAGCAATAGATAGGGTTCTATTTACCGATGAGACTAATGCGGCGGAGGTTAGATAGTAAGGGCGCGGCGCGTTTTGGCCACGCCGTCAGCGCCTTCCTTCTATCTAGCTTGCGCCTTAGCTGTAATAGAATCCTGATCGTTTGGTAATGGAAGCGATAGATAGGGTTCTATTTACCAATTGAATTCGCAAGCATAGCAAACGTGATACGACTAAGGAATGCAAAACAATACTAAAATGCCCTTCAAGTACCTTTTGTTTTGCTGAATTGTTACCATTATGTGACAAATATCGTGTTTGTACGTGGCTCTAACTGGGTTCTTTAGATATTTTCAACGATCTAAGTCTCTAAGTAAGCACAGATTTGGGGATTAGTCGTGGTCATGTTTTTTTACCCGACTGCGAAGCGAAGGAGGGTAAAAAACTTGTTTTTGGGTGTATGATTGTATGTTCTTTTGTATATCGCTGGAGCCCAAACGGCTGGACAGATTTTGACAAATGAGGTGTCGTTCGATTCGTCTGGATTACAAAAGTGACGTAGGCTATACAAAGTTTAAAACAATCTAATATAGTGGTTGGGATTGTGAATTTTCAATTCTTGATACTTTCAGTCTGTTTTTTTTAAACGATTTGTTAGCCGAATAAGGCCAGGATTTCAATCTATTCCTTATGCGTCAGGTGGAAATTTTTACTACTTCACATTCCACTACTAGTGCTTCACTTATTATTAACTTGCTTACAGAACTCGTTCGTATTCTCATTCAACTTTGTTATCATGATTGCCCAACAGTCACATTACTATTGTCTAGACATTGTACCTACTTTATTATACCCGTCTAATACTAATAATAATCGGTAGATATCTCCTCAGTCCTCTAGTGACTTAGATCTTTAAGGATATCTAAAGATTTGGTATATGCCCACATTTTCCATAGTATTCTGTACGTGACGGGTTGCATGCAAGCCCATCGCCGCTTATAAGAATACTAACGTATGACACACACACACACACACCTTCAATTTTTTGGTTCTAGGGTACGCCGGTTTCCTCACGAGGTTTTCCTTCACCGTTTAAGAGCATTGGCATTGCAAATATAAATTTTTCAAATAGAAAAACTCATTGGTGCACGATTGTCACAGACAAATTAAGTAGTAGTTTGCTCCACGTTGACTCTTAAGGGTAAACCCAGCTTTATCACCGTTGAGTATACCAGCTGCCGCGTGGATAGCTATTGTATCTTTGTTCTGTTTGCTGCCTGATACTGGGTCAGTTCTTTGAATATATTATGTGGCTGATTCATACTTAAATAACACCTACAATCACATTATGTGCATATTCAATACGGAATGAGTATATAAGAAGAAGCCTGAAAGTGGCGACGGTGACGAAAAAGATTAGGAGTGATGAGAGATGTTATGAGGAGGGTTGAATGTCATGTGACGAGGAGAGTGTTAGGTATGAATGAGGATGGATATAGGGGTAGAGGTGGACTGTGTGAAAGATGATATGAGTAAGAAAGATGTGAGTACTGAGATGACGGATGATAGAGAGAAATGGAAGAAAACGTGTTGTGCCGACCCACATAGCATGGAAAAAAGGCAGGAACAAGAAAAATCCCATACATAGTTCTATCCCCATCCAAATTGTGGGCAAAATGTGTTACAAAATGTCATGTTTGGACGTGCCTCTGACTACCCTCTTTAGATATCCTCAAAGATCTAAGTAGCAGTTGGTGACATTATAAGAAGTTGAGTCGCGATAGCCCCATTTCCACTGCTTGCTCTCTACAGGTCTGACTTGGGTCAGAAGACGGTAAATGTACTTCTACACTGACCATGGAATATCATTTACTACTTATTTTACTATACCTATTAAGTTTCTCATCAATCATAACATCGAGTTAAATTGTTTCTTTGTTATGTGCAAATTATCTTAGCATCCTATTACGATACTTTGTGTTGGTAATAAGCTGATACAAAATGCGGTCATATGATAATATTGAAGTAAGTACATAGATATCGATTGCCACAAATTCTGAATGAAAAATATAAAACTTATTGCTGTTTTGGAATTAAGTACATCCGACTTTTATAAAAAAAAACCCTCTGATCATTGTAGACGCAAGAGACTTTGAACTAACTACCGAAACTTCTAACTTTTTATCGAGACTTCTTACGAAAAAGGCCCCTTTTTCGCATAAGAACATTTTTTATCATGAGTATGAATTTGCAATTATTATTTACTAGCTACCGCCCGCGGCTTCTCGAGGAACCTACATAAAATAAAGCCTATGTTCACCCTGAAAGTTCATTCAAACATTGGTAAAAGCACCGAACTAAAAGTATAGAAGGGCCATGACCTTGAAAAACGTGGCAAAAATATGATTACACGCACTCACACATCGATATTCTAACTTGGTAAAAGAATTTAGAAATCGGATGGGAAGTTTCGCAGATTACCTCACACAAACAAATTTTACCTCTTAATAATATTAGTGTAACGACAGGTAGAGTAAGGCAATAACTGAATGGCGTTCAAGAACCGGGTATAGGTGCGTCGGTCGTCCGGTAGCGAGATGGGCTGACCACATAGCATCCGTTGCGGGACGGACCTGGATGAGGCTAGCAGCAGACCGTGGGCAATAGCATTTGCAAAAAGAGGCATATTCCCAGCAGTGGGTGATGTTGGGCTGCGAATGATGATGATGTAGTATGATTCTAGATGTAGATTTAACTGGGAAACGTAGCTGATTTCCTCCTAGGTTATACTAAAAAATGTTCTGCCATCAAAAAACACGATCCTTGGTATCTACCTACTGTTCTCGTGCAGGTCGTGAATGAGATCGCGTGGGTTTCTAAGGAAAACGATAAAGTCGTGAACTTGCAGTATTTCCCAAGAGCCCAATGTCAATGTCTAGTCATTTTATCTCCGGTATAAGTCGTAAAACGGCTTAGACAGCTTAGTATGCTTACAATTTTATTTTATAAGGATTTCTTGAATTGGGATTCCAGTGCCATTTCCTTCAAAGGAAATTCAAAGCAGACTAGTTACGCCGATATAGGCCGTGTGATTGTCAGTTCGATATCGATGTCGTTGTTTATATATATATATATTTTTCTATAGAAGTTTAAGCTTGGATTCGAACAAGGAAGGAAGGAAAAATATTTATTTTGTTTACGAAATAAAATCAAATTTGGCCACCGTTCATCTTGCTGCTGCAGCGTTGGTATTCTGTGACATCTTACTTGTATTCGACATTCCATCACTTATTCTGATAATAGTTATACCAGAGTTCAAAATTCACCCTAAAATAAGATATAAATACCAAATTGCGATTACGGGCATTCTTGGTGTACCTAATAGTAAAAAACCAGCCAAGTGCGAGTCGGATTCGCACACGAAAGGTCCCTTACCATCCATAAAAATTGTCGCAAAAAATCACGTTTGTTGTATGGGAGTCCCCTTAAATATTTATTTTATTCTGTTTTTAGTAAGTAGGTATTTGTTGTTATAGCGGCAGCAGAAATACATAATCTGTGAAAATTTCAATTTTATAATTATCATGGTTCATGAGATACAACCTGATGACAGACGGACAGATAGACGGACGGATGGACAGCGGAGTCATAGTAATAGGGTCTACTAAAAATAGCATAACTATCCTTTTGTCTTTGGTTCAAAGTGACTAGTGAAAGCGACTAAGTGGTCCGTCTAAACGGACGGACAGCGGAGCCTTAGTAATAGGGTCCAGTTTCACCCTTTGGGTACGGAACCCTAACAATTATCAGAAATTGTTTGATAGCAGTAGCCTTTCGATCGTAATACGGATTTTTATTTCCAAATTTTCGCAATACCATGTAGGTAGTTACAAGTATTTATCGCTTATACCCAAGGGATAAATACGTATATGAGAGATTTATTTACAGCAAAAAACTAATACATGATACTAAAACTACATGGGTTCTTATTAAGTAACTAATTATCTACAAGATTAAGCACATTTTAGTTGTTGCCGAGATGTAGGTATCTACAGTGATAGGTGATTTCTGATGGTTCCCTCACTAGGCTAGGCCTGTATCGAGAAAACCTATGTACGACAGTTCCAAGAGTAGCATTATAACGGAAAGTTACTGATAATAAAATAAAAAGAAACATAAATTAAATTAGAGATGAGCCTAAGAACAAAATATATTACATTACGTGGTACATTGTTTAGAACAATGACTCAACATTAAATCGAAATAAGGCACAATAACATTGTTTTTGTTAACGGAATTATCCTATGGATTCATTTTATTACTTGGAAATAAATAATTGACCTACAGCATTCGATAACAATACCAATGCTTTATGCAAGAACCTTGAGAAATCGTCTCGTTACAATAGTTAGTACGATGGCTAATGGCCACTCCAGTGACGGGTTTTATAGGCTTCTATATGGCCTCCGTCATAATCCTACTAAAATTATAAACGCGAAAGTTTGTAAGAATGTATGGATGTATGTTTCTTACTCTTTCACGCTGAAACGGCTCAACGGATCTGTATGAAATTTAGCATAGATTTAGATTATAATCCGAAATAGCACATAGGCTACTTTTTATCCCGGAAAAATATACGGTTCTCGTGGGATAGATATGTTTTTGTTTTTCAAGGTACCACGCGGGCAAAGCCGCGGGCGGAAGTTAGTATAACATAAAATATATAAAAAAAAATATTTGGGCTACTACATAATATGCAGCGGGTGAGAGTCCGCCTGCGACGCTAGAAGTTGTGGGTTCGATTCCCGCCTTGAATAAATTTTTGTTCTATCTGCAGAAACTTGTTCCGTTGGTCTGGGTGTTCTCTATGTATAATAAAAATATAGGTATCTATCTTTGTATGTAATGTATAAAATATATCGGTTATCTAGTACCCATAACAGAAGCTTTGACTAGCTTACTTTGGGGCTAGATGATGCTCTGTGGACTGTCCAGCGTTATTTATTTATTTATATTATTAATTAATTTCAGTTTTCTACACGTTCTCTGGAGCCGTCATTTGGCCTCCTCTTCAAAGATCTCCTGGACGACCTCGGGGTCAAAACGACCGGTGCGTCCGTCATAGCCAGCACTCTGGACTCTGTGGTCAACTTCTCCGGATTCTTCGTGGGACCAGTCATAAAGACCTTCTCGTACCGGAAAGTCTGCTTCGTTGGGTCTACGATATGCGCGTTAGGCTTGCTATTCACAGCACCAGCGAACAGCATGGCCCATATATTGGCTACATACAGTATTATGGGAGGTGAGTGTTGTTTAGGCACAATAATATTGCAACAAAAACACAAAATGTGAAAAAGGGGTCAAGTTCGGTGTGAACGGCGTTCGGGGTTGACGGTGACATCGATAAGAGAGAGAGAGAGAGAGAGTTTAAGACACCCTTACATTGCAACAAAAATTACAAAGTGAAAAAAGGGGTCAAGTTCGATGTAAACGGTGTTCGGGGTTGACGTCGACATCGATAAGAAAGAGAGTTTGTTTTAGACACACTTATATTGCAACAAAAACAGAAAATGTGAAATAGGGGTCAAGTTCGGTGTAAATAGCATTCTGGGTTGACGGTGACATCGATAAAAAAGAGAATTTGTTTTGGATACACTAATATTGCAACAAAAACATAAAATGTGCAAAGGGGCCCAAGTTCGGTGCAAATAGTGTTTGGGGTTGACGCTGACGTCGATAACCAAACGGAGCATCCGTTTGGATCTCTCTTATCGACGCAGTTATCGATAGCAGTTTTTTTAAATCATAGCTATAGGAATGTACTCGTACAACGTTAACTTAGTTACAAGAAAGTAATCATCATCTTCCTGCCCTTTTCCCACGTTATGTGGGGTCGGCACAACATGTGATCCTCCTCCATTTCCCTCTATCATTCGTCATCTCAGTACACACTCCTTTCTTACCCATGTCATCTTTCACACAGTCCATCCATCTTTTCTTTGGCCTACCTCTACCCTTGTATCCATCCACATTCATATCTAACACTCTCCTCGTCACATGACATTCATCTCTTCTCATAACATGTCCATACCACGCTAACCTATTACTCCTCATCTTTTCTGTCACCGGTGCCACTTTCAGACTTCCTCTAATATACTCATTCCTTATTTTATCTATCCTTGTCACTCCACACATCCATCTCAACATTCGCATCTCCACCGCATGCACTCTTTTCTCATCCGTTCCCTTGGTGGCCCAACATTCAGACCTACAAGATCAGAGTTACAAGAAAGTAGTGTTAATTGATATTGAATTTCATAAACTTGTTTTAATGTTTTGCTGTATTATTATCTTGAATTTAACCTTTTGAGTGGGCGTTAAGTGTTTATCTAATTGATTTAGATACGAAAATTGATAGTCATACGACGTCTTCATGATTAAGTGAAGTTTTGTGATTATACCAAACAATCTAAATTTATATTGACGTAACTGATATTACTGCACAGCTATTAAAACTGCATCTGAATGTTTCAAAGAGATTTCTACCTCCCACTTCTGCACCTTTAAAAGGTTGAATTTTAAGGATTTTCTCTTAGTCAGTTTCTTCCCCCCGAAAGAAATCTACCCTCTACATTTTTAGTTCTCTAGGACGTATGGTGTTAGTTGCTGTACGCATAGAGATAAATTGTAACTATAACAGATCACTGGCTGTATAGGTCATCCAACGGATCTAGGCATTCGTGAAGTTAGCCACAGGTGCGAGATTGCGCATGTACACTTCCTCCCCCCTCCTCATATCTCCAATTGCTCCCGAAAAACGATACTGCGCAGCTCTTGCGGCTAAATTCACGAATGCCTAGATTCGTTAAGCGAACTTTACGTTGATATCTTAGTGAGACAGTCAGAACAACAATTGGGCATTCTGCCATCTAGTGAGATTAATAAGAAACTCCCTGATATAAAACGAAAATGCTTCAATAGATGGCGCTATTTTCAGGTTTCGGGGTGGGCCTCGCGTCTTCGTCATCATTCGTATCGCTGAACCACTACTTTTCGAAGAAGCGTGGCCAGGCCGTCGGTTTGTCGATGGCGGGCACCGGGTTTGGACTCATGGTGATGCCACAACTAGTCAAAATACTACTATCAGAATATGGCTTCAGGTAAAATACAATTAACCAGTGAACGGAAAAAATCCGCGAAACTTGACACCAAATTTCACACGTCGAAACTCCTTCGTGATTGAAATTGAAATTGATTAATGTTATCTTTATTCCCTCGACGTTTCGGTTTAAATGGCCGTGTAACGTGTAGGTAGCTTATGTGAATTTATTGACAAGCTCCGTCTACCACAGCACATTTTATATGGTGTTTTTTTAGCTCAACGAATGCTTTTATGTATTTTCCTTTCACTGCAATAAACCCATCATTCATCGGGGAGTCATGTGAGGTCTGAAGAAATTATTATTATTTGGAATTCGATGATTCATCTATTGTTTGGTAGGTCATACTTTAGAGGTTCTATATAAATTTAATCGAAATTGATTTTTGAAAAATCAACAATGACAGTTATTAAACTTATCTATATCTATACTTCTATATTAATATTATAAAGAGAAAAGTTTTGTATTTTTGTTTGTACCGAATAAACTAAGTACTGGTCCGATTTCAAAAAATATTTTACACTTAGAATGCTACATTATCCCTGAGTAACATCGGCTATATTTTATGTAGGCACCACGCGAGCAAAGCCGCGAGCGGAAGCTAGTAAGAAATGAAAACGTAAAAGCCTAGTTTTTTGTTGTATCTACAAAATTTCAAATAATTATAAATATAGGACTAAATTAAAGGGGAGCAAAACGTTATTGCTTTTTGTATGAAAATTTACAGCTTTACAACCCTCTTAAAATCAATGTTATCAGGGTTCAATTCCCGCCTCGGAACAATTTGTGTACGATCTGCAGAAATTTGTTCCGTTTGTCTGGGTGTTTTCTATGTATAATAATAACATATCTAACTATGTATATTATGTATTAAATATATCAGTTATCTAGTACCCATAACACAAGCTTTGAGTAGCTTACTTTGGGGCTAGATGATGCTGTGTGGACTGTCCAGCAATATTTATTTATTTATTATGCTAAATTTAGAGCGCTGGTGGTGTAGTGGTAGCACCCCTGCCTCACGATCCGAAGGTCGTGGGTTCAAACCTGGTCGTGCACCAATGAGTTTTTCCATTCGAAAAATTTATGTGCGCAATGCACTGGCATTTAAGAGCACTGGCTCTTAAACGGTGAAGGAAAACATCGTGAGGAAACCGGCATACCCTAGAACCAAAAATTCGAAGGTATGTGTCATAGGTTAGTATTCTTATAAGCGGCGATGGGCTTGTCACGTACGGAATACTAACTACTGTGCAAAATGTCGGCATTTACCAAAAGTCATGTTTGGACGTGCCTCTGACTACCCTCTAAGATATCCTCGATGATCTTAGTAACTAAAGGATCTGAGGAAGATTACCGAGCCCGGGGATTACAGTCGTGATCAATTTTTTTTTAACTTAAGTTATCACTGCTTGTATGAAATTTTACAGCGTCACAACCCTCTTAAGATCAATGTTCTCGGGATTATACTAAATACTGATATGGTTGTTTTCAGATGGACGGTGGTGATTCTTGGGGCCCTGGCGTTCCACGCTATCCTGGGATCCTGTCTGCTGCAGCCGGTGAAGAGGCATCTTATAGACGTGCCTATTGACTATGAAATGCAACCCGTAAAGGTAAGACCGACAGTATAAATTGACGGCCTCTGTGGCGCAGCGGGCGAAGGTCCGCCTGAGACGCAGAAGGTTGCGGGTTCGATTCCCGCCGTGGGACAAATGTTTGCATTATTTGCAGATATTTGTCTCAGGTCTGGGTGTTTTCTATGTATAATATGTATGTATTTACAAAAAAAAAAGTATATCTATGTAGTTTATCAGTCATGTGGTTCCCATAATACAAGCTCTGCTTAGTTTGGGGCTACATGATGCTGTGTGATAGTGTCCAGCATTATTATTAAAACACTCAATATGATTGAGTTATTTATATCCTACCTTGTTAGCTTGTGAGAGCGCTATATACGTCTACCATGAGTTGTCACATTTAGATCGGCTGACGTTACTACAGTAGTAATAGTACGTTACTATGATATCTGTCAAAATTGTAACTCATGGTACCAAATTCTAAGCAAACGAATGAAGTGCAAACTACAGTCGCTGTAGTACGTAGGATAGTTAACTACGTGACGTTTTAGTACCCAACTATTCGCTAGAGGCGCTGTACAAGTTTTCATACATTTTTTTAACTACAGTCGCTAGCGAGTGTAGATTGTGAAAACTCATGGTAGACCTACTGGTGGTGTAGTGGTAGCACCCCTGCCTCACGATCCGAACGAAGGTCGTGGGTTCAAACTAATGAATTTTCTATTCTAAAAATGTATTTGCGCAATGCCAGTGCTCTTAAACGGTGAAGGAAAATATCGCGAGGAAACCGGATACTCTAGAACCAAAAATTCGAAGGTGTGTGTCATAGGTTAGTATTCTTATAAGCGCCGATGGGCTTGCAACCTGTCACGTACGGAATACTAACTACTTTGCAAAATGTGGGCATGTACCAAATGTCATGTTTGGACATGCCTCTGACTACCTCCTTTAGATATCCTCAAAGATCAAAGTAACTAGAGATCTAAAGAGATATCTACAAAGCCTGGAGATTAGTCGTGACCATGTTTTTTTTAAAAATACAAACAGACCTACCCCATGGGAACCGTACGTTTTTCCGAGATAAAGTAGCCTATGTGCAATTCCAGACTGTAATCTATGTCTATAATCCATTTCATGAAGATCCGTTCAGCCGTTTCAGCGTGAAAGAATAACAAACACTACAAACAAACTTCACGTTTATAAAATTAGTAAGAAGTAGAATTAATTAAAATCTATGAAATTGAAATTGAAAAATATTTATTCAGTACAATCACAAGGATCACTTTGAAACGTCTTACATGCTATGAGCGTTATAGTGCCAATTAAAGGTTTTCATGAATACTAGCTTCCGCTCGCAGCTTAGCCTGCGTATATCCTATGTGCTAGTAAAGACAATACTCTATCTTTTTGCCAAATTTCATCGAGATCCGTTGAGCCGTTTCAGCTGATTGAGTAACAAACATCCATACATCCAAACTTTCGCATATATAATATCTGTACCACCCACTAAGGAGGGAAAACGTTTGTATAAAACTTACTTTAAATGCAAAAAAAATTGACATATAATTCAGAAACTCACGAAATAACCCTCTAAAAGGGGTGAAAATGAAATGGGGTGTCAAAGTTTGTATGGGAACTTTTATGACACCTTCGAATTTAACTATTATTAATATTTTTATAGGAAATGGAGTGTATACTAGAAAGCGACGAAGAAGCAGATGATAAATTCGAAATAAATCCACTAGTGAAGCATCCTCTTCAAAAGTTGACCACCCAGCGGTCACACACCAACATGAACCACCCATCGGTGCGGACGGTGGGCTTGCCGCGAGCGAAGACGTGCGACAAACCACTGCAGGACTTTGGGAACCCAAAGTTATACGGTAACATTATTAACTATCATTTTTGTAATGCCAGTGCTCTTTAAGGCGCGGCAGCTAGCTAGCGGCCAGCGGCATACTGCCCGTTGCATGAAAAGTCTAAGTTTTATCCCTTCGAATTGTAATAATTTGAAATAATAATTTGTGTTAAATTTAAATAATAAAAATGAAACACACATTTTATTTATAAGTAAATTATCTACCCGTTGGTGTAACAAAAATATGAAAATGACCTCAACTTTAGAAGTTATTAAAAAAAATTATTAAAAATGTATTTTATTATTAAAACAGGAGTGAACAGAGTACAAGTTAAAAACGATGAAACTGCTAAAGTTTAAAAATAAAACTGTGACGCAGTCTCAACGCCCACCTCCAGAACTGATGAGTAGGTTCTGTTCGGTTAACATATTGAACAAAAATAAATTAAACAACTTTAGAAGGAGAAGCAGATTTTGTTTATTTTTAGAGGTTTTTTCGAGAATTAATACTAAAGTTAGTACGAGTTAGTTAGTCTCGCGTGGATCCGCGTTCCAGCATATCACAGGTTAAAACGCGCAGACAAAGTTGCGCGAGAGTCACCTAGTTGTTGATACAGTTGCAGGGCTGACGACGGCCGCGTCGGTGGCCGCCATGCCGCGCGTCACGTCTAGCGGCAGCATGAGCGAGGCGGCGCGCAGGCGCAAGGTCTCCGTCATATCCAACATCTCCAACATGGACTTCACGGGCAGCTACCTGCAGCTATACCTGGATGTATGTATACAAACAACGTACACAAACATGGGCGTAGCCAGCCATGGGCTCAGGGTGGGGCAGTAGTCTAAAATTATATGTAACTAGCAAACTAAACCCGCGGTCTCACCCCGGTTAATTCAAATTATCCAAAACACTACACTGCTCCCCTACCTACTGGTGTAGGTAGGGGAACAATAAGAAAGTTTTGATCACGAAATCTTCCATCCAAAAATGTGTCTCGTAACTGTCGAGTGTGAACTTTCTTACGGATACTAAGTATTTTGGTTAGTACCTCCTAGATAATTAATTTTTTTGGTATGATTAGGTCTTACAAGTCAGGTCTGCCCCACCGTGGCTACGCTGATGTACACAACACACCTCGATATGTATCATGGCATTTGTTTACCTAAATGTGTGCTATAAATTTTAACTCAATGTGTAATAACAATAAGTCTGAAAGTGGCACCGGTGTGACAGAAAAGGTGAGGAGTAATTATAGGCTAGCGTGGTGTGGGTGTTATGAGAAGAGATGAATGTCATGTGACGAGGAGAGTTTTAGGTATGAATGTAGATGGATACAGGGGTAGAGGTAGGCGAAAGAAAAGATGGATGGACTGTGTGAAAGATGACATGGGTAGAAAAGGAAGGAAATGGAAGAAGATCACATGTTTTGTCGACCCCACATAACGTGGGAAAAGGGCATGAAGATTGAAACATCAACATACATTATAGGTGTGTTTATCACAATGAACGGACAACATAATACGTCGATGTGTATTGATGTGTATCGCAACACACATTTACAACATATATTACAACATATTATATTAATATAAATGAATATATTGATGATAGGAACTCATGGCCCGATGTCGCTCCGCCCTCCGACAGCTAACCAATTTGCAATGTAAACGCTGTCCTTTTGTTTTATGTATTTATGTTCTGTTTTTATGTTATTATTATCTTGATTACATTTTTTGTAAGAAGGATCATACAAAAAAGCGCTAGGACCGAGACGAGTTTCTTGCCTGTTCTTCTCGTACTTGGGTTAGGTTGGAATTGGCACATAGATTCACCTAGCATGTAAGACGTTTCAAAGTGATCCTTGTGATTGTACTGAATAAATATTTTTCAATTTCAATTTCAAATTTCAATTTCAATTTCAATATTGTATACATACATAACACCGTAATGTGTGTATCACAATAAACGCATAGCATACATATACCTCTTTCTATTCCAGACGGCAGACGAAGACGCCATACAAATGAAAGCTATCAAGAAGTTTGAGCCAGAGAAGGAGAAAGTGATAGAGAAAGAGACGCCGAAGGGATTTGTGCGCAAGTTCATAGACTTGATGGATCTAGACTTGTTAAAGGACTGGTCCTTTTTGAACCTTTTACTCGGACTCTCTCTGTTCTGGAGCGGGGAGCTACAGTTTAGGTAAACAAGTGAAAGTATATATAAATCTTATACCGATACTAGAAGAAGGTTTAACTTAACAGAACTGCTCTTAAACGGTGAAGGAAAACATCGTGAGGAAACCGGCATACCCTAGAACCAAAAATTCGAAGGTATGTGTCATGGGTTAGTATTCTTATAAGCGGCGATGGGCTTGCAACCTGTCACGTACGGAATACTAACTACTGTGCAAAATGTGGGCATGTACCAAATGTCATGTTTGGACGTGCCTCTGACTACCCTCTTTAGATATCCTCAAAGATCTAAGTCACTAGAGTTCTGAGGAGATATCTACCGAGCCTGGGGATTACAGTCGTGATCATATTTTTTTAAATATTTTTTTATATAAAATTTTGATTGTTTCCAGGATGTTAACGCCATTTTTCATATCAAGCCTGGGATACAACATGAACGATACAGCGTTCTGCCTCTCCATGACCGCGATCACGGACATCTTGGTGCGGCTGATACTGCCGCCGATATTCGATCGGACTACAATCTCTAAGAAGATGATTTTCTTTGTGTCTGCCTTTTTCTTGGCGGCTACGAGGTCTGGTGAGTTAAATTAATAGCTGTAAATGACGTGGTTTAATTTATATATAAATGTTATTTTATTTTAATATATTTCTTTCTAAAGTGAATAATGTAACTCAATATTCTGTTAATATTTCAAGCGTCTACCCGTTGCCGTTAATCAATATCGAGCAAAAATGAGCAGAAAAAAATCACGTTTGTTGTATCGGAGCCCCCTTATATATTTATTTTACTCTGTTTTTAGCATTTATTGTTATAGCGTCAACAGAAATACATCATCTGTGAAAATTTCAACTGACAGACGGACAGACGGACGGAGCGCGGAGTCTTACTAATAAATAAATAAATAATAAATAAATAATGCTGGACAATCCATATAGCATCATCTAGCCCCAAAGTAAGCTACTCAAAGCTTGTGTTATGGGTACTAGATAACTGATATATTTAATACATTATATAGGTACATAGATAGATATTTTTTATTATACATACACACCCAGACCAACGGAACAAATTTCTGCAGATCGTACACAAATTTGTTCCGAGGCGGGAATCGAACCCGCAACCACTTGCGTCGCAGGCGGATACTTGCCCGCTGCGCCATTGAGGTCGTCAATAGGGTCCCGTTTTTAACCCCCGACGAAAAAAGCGGGGTGTTATAAGTTGAACGTGTCTGTCTGTGTATCTGTCTGTGGCATCGTAGCTCCCAAGCGGATGAACCGATTTTCGTTTCGTTTTTTTTGTGTCATAGATAATTTTATCCCGAGTGTGTTCTTAGCCATTTTTCATGAATCTGTTCCGCCGTTTGAAGATCATCAGCTCTTTAATAGTTGATGAGGGGATCTGACTACCTTCCACGATCGATTCGAAATTTGTTACCGTATTACTTCAATGATATTGAAAGAACATGGTAAGGTAACCATGACTTTAAATATGACATGTTAGGGTAAGGTTTAGATGTCGGGGGGTTTAAAATTATTAATTTTGTATTATTTATTTAACATGTACCCTGTAACCCATGTTTCGCAAGATAAATGAATATGATTAGTAATCTCTATATACCGTGAAATTTTAATGGTTGTTTTCCCGCAGCGAAATGGTTTTGTCTTGGTAATACAATCGTTGTATAAACAAATTAAATATAACAAACAAAAAATACATATATACCTCTCGCCTCTCGGCTTTCGAACTGTACGGACGTGTCGTCGGCTGTTTCCGAAACTTTGTTGGACTTCGACTCTGGAGCTGTCGCCTCTGTCTCTGGACCCGGCGCTGCGCCCTCCTGTCACTTGGAGCCCCCAAGGGTCGCGTCGAGCTGCTCGGTGAGTGCTTGATCTTGTGAGCTTGAACCAATCGCCGCCGCCTTCCGGGGAGGGTGGCCCGCCACTACGCCACGAGAGCAGTGAGCCGCCGCGCCGAAATTATTGAACCCAACCACACATATTACCAGTCTTCGGATACCGATGCAGACCACGGGTATTTCATTGTTGAAATACACTTTTTGATATTTTTTATGGCTTTATGATATGCCTACTTCCAATTAAACCTTCAAAATCAAGAATCTCAAAAAAAAAAAAAATAACAATACATACAACAAGTACCTACAAGAAAATAAATACAACGCCTGAATTTTTATTGTGAGCAAGACACAAAAGCGGCTGCATCTATAAAAATAACGAATTAGTTACCTCTGTCTTGCTACTTAAAATAATAAGAATGCAACGTACACCACCAAACGAATTGGAAACAGTACAGCAAGGCACGAGCCTCTCTGAAACTGAACAGGAATCTGACTGTAATGTCAATAACCGTCGTGTCAAAAGAAGAGCTCTACGAAGCCCAGAACTTGTAAACTCATTTAAGTTAGAAGGAACATTAAATGCGTTCCAACAAACATTTTCGGAACATATCACACAATTATTTAAATCATTTCAAAATGATCAAGATGCCAAGTTTGAAACCCTTATGTCTGACATACACCTCATTAAGCAGGAAGTACAGGAAATAAAAAACTTTAAGGAAGAAACGGACAGCAAAATAAAAGTTCTCAGCTCAGGTCATGAGGAAGTCGTAATAAAAACCACTAAACTAGAACAAAAATTAGAAAAAAACTCGGACAAAGTGGAATTCTTAGAAAAAAAACTAGATTCCGTAGAAAGACAACTGTGCCAGTACAAAATCGAAATCAGAAACATACCTTCGGTAGCTCTTGAATCCAAGCAAGAACTTAAACAAATGGTCTACCAGTTACTAAAAACACTGAGTTTGGAAGCAACTATTAGTGAAGTCCGCTCCATAAAGAGACTATCAGGGAGGACAGATGCTCCTAGACCTATCCTTCTGGAAGTAACCACTGCTGACGCCAAGACTAACATCATTCAAGGAGCGAAGCGCTACAATAAAATAAACAGCACTGAGAAGCTCAATACTTCTCACTTGTCGTTAGCTGGCACACCGAGACCTATATATATCAGTGAATACCTTACATACAAAACAAAGGGCTTGTTTTATAAAGCTAGAGAATACGCAAAACAGAATAATTTTGCCCACTGCTGGACTTCAAACGGGCAAGTATGTTTGCGTAAGGAAGATGGTACCAAAATATTGTTCATCAAAAACGAAGAACAACTGCAAGAAATGGGTAATAATGCATGACTAGGAATTACAACATTGATACCCATTGTTAGGTTAAGAAATACTTTACTTCTATTATTTTGCTTTTTAATTAGGTCCTGTTACAAATTAGTTTCAAAAAATAATATATTCCATTCTTTATTCTCTACTATTAAGTTAAGTTATGAACTGCATAATATTATTATAGCCCAGAATAACAATCATCCGACTGCACAGACATCCGACATCTCCTTACCTACTTTTATTCAACACATAACAGATATATCATACCTAGGCCACAACTACACCAAAACCACTTATAACCTCATGAATGCACACACCAGACACTATACTATCTCTTTAAAATATAAAATTAGGAAGCAAGTTAAACTACACTGCATGTTTTATCGCAGTGTAATAAGGTTTATTTAAGTCATGTAAAATGCATAACAATATTAAAAAATTATATGATAGTATAGATATGGTGTCTGTATCGGAGGCATATGTGTGTACCCCTGAAGAATGTTGCACGTT
Organism: Cosmorhoe ocellata; assembly: GCA_963675405.1. Taxonomy (NCBI): domain Eukaryota; kingdom Metazoa; phylum Arthropoda; class Insecta; order Lepidoptera; family Geometridae; genus Cosmorhoe; species Cosmorhoe ocellata. The sequence goes on along the minus strand of OY776249.1, from coordinate 10,424,278 downwards.
CCTAGGAAAAATAAAGAAACAAATTACTGTTATTTCTCATAATATAAGAAGCATTTCAAAAAATTTAAATGAATTCTTACTACTTGTAAAACGTATAAATATTTCACCAGACATAATTATTTTAACAGAGTGCTGGCTGTCTAAATGTGCTAATTTACCTATAATAGAAGGGTACGTTTCAACCGCTACTACAAATCACGCACTTCAAAATGACGGAGTAGTAGTATATGTGAAGTCACATCTCCCTATCCTCTCGTACGAACCTACATTTCTAAACGCAAACTGTCTCGTCTCTATAATTAATAATGACACTGCCATAGTATCGTTGTACCGTTCTCCTTCATACACTAATTTGGATAATTTTATTCAATCATTGGATAGCGTCCTATGCAAGTTGTCCAAATACAGAAACATATGCGTTGTTGGTGACATTAACTTGAACATACTGGACAGTGAGGTGACTAAAAAAACAATGGACTATTTAGATTTATTGGCTTATCACGGCCTCTTGCCTTCGCATACTTACGCTACTAGAGATGCAAATTGCCTCGATCATACATTCCTGAAAACTAATAACGCTTCACTAACCTTAATTATCGAAAGTAGCATCACAGACCATTGTCCCATTTTATTAGCGCTCCAGTACAACAACACAATACCTACTCCACAAACTATAAAAAAAATAGACTATAAGGCCATTAAAGAGGATATCTCTAAAATAGATTTTACCTCGGTGCTTTCTTCCACCGACTGTAATCGCGCCACGGATGAACTTATTGATATACTGAATGTCCTAATTAGCAAACACACAAAATCTGCGAAACTGTCGCGACGTAAATCACCTCTTAAACCTTGGGTAACACCTGGACTTATAAGATGCATGAGACACCGCGACAAACTCCACCAAAAAGTGCGTAAGTCACCTGACAATGAAACACTAGAAATTGTTTATAAGAGATATAGGAACTTTTTTAACACACTTATGCGTAGATTAAAACTCAAATATGAAAAAGACCAGTTCGAAGAGGCCGGCACAGATGTCAAGAAAATATGGAGAGTCATAAACAACGTCACGAGTTTCAAGTCGAAAAAATCTCTACCCCAGGAGCTCATACAAGGAACAGACCCTAATTCTACATTGAATGCAGTAAATAAGTTTTTTGTTAGCATTGGCCACGATCTCGCAAATAAAATAAGTGCTAATCCACCTTATCAGATTGAATTAACTTCAAACAACCCAGTGAATTCCTTTGGGTTAATAGGCATTCAAGCATCAGAAATATTTAGTCTCATAAACTCTCTTAAAATCGACTGCTCCGTAGGGTGGGATAATATATCAACCAAAATAATAAAGCAAAATAAAGAGCTCTTAATTTCACCACTCACCCACATATGTCGCCTTAGTTTCGAAACTGCAGTTTTCCCAACTTCGCTTAAAAAAACTATTATTCTACCAATACATAAAGCAGGAGACAAAAGTATAACGAATAATTACAGGCCAATATCAATACTACCGGCTATATCGAAAATCCTTGAAAGAGCAATGAACAACAGGCTGGTTAGATACCTAGAAGAATTCAACCTGATCTCTAATAATCAATTTGGTTTCCGGAAAGGACGCTCAACGGCGGACGCCGTTTCGGAACTAAACGATTTCATTGTGGATTGTCTGGATAAGGGTGATAAATGTATGGGAATATTTCTGGACCTTGCAAAAGCTTTCGACACGGTTTCCATTCCTTTGCTATTGAGTAAGCTGGAAGGTCTTGGAATACGGGGAGATCAACTGAAGCTGTTTAATAGTTACCTTTCCGATAGAACTCAAAGGGTAAAGATTGGAGCCTACACCAGCTCGGAACTGCAAATAACATATGGAATACCGCAGGGTTCTATAATCGGCCCAACCTTATTTGTGCTCTACATGAACCAAATCTGTAACCTTCCAATACAAAATTGTAAAATTATTGCGTTCGCTGACGACACAGTCCTTCTTTTCCGAGACAAAACTTGGCAGGGGCTATTTAAACAAGCGCAGGATGGCTTTGATCTGGTTTCTAAGTATCTCTACGGGAACATACTCACTCTAAACGCTACTAAAACAAAATGTGTTACTTTCTCAATTCGCAAACCAGGACAGCCAAATAGTCCGGAGCTTAAAATAATAGCACACACCAACCACTGTCTCAAAACACCAAGCAAAAGCTGTAACTGCCCTATTATCGAAAGAGTTTGCACTATAAAATACCTTGGTGTCACAATAGACCAGCATCTAACATATGACCATCATATTAGATCAGTAACAGGTAGAGTACGCAAGCTAATTGCCGTATTCAAACAAATAAAACACGCAGCATCGGATCATCAATTAAAAACCACGTTTTTTGCGCTCTGCCAGTCTCTGGTATTATACTGCATTAGAGCCTGGGGTGGAGCTGTAAAGACGCATCTTCTCCCATTAGAGAGAGCACAGAGGGCGGTGTTGAAGGTTGCGTTCTCCAAGCCGTACAGATACCCAACAACCCAACTATACAATGAAATCCAAATCCTTTCGGTTAGGAAAATGTTCATCCTTCAACTCATTCTTCAACAACATAAAAAATCACCTCATTTCGTAGACTTAAGCAAGAGACGAAAAAATAAAATCTTCACTACGAAATTCTGCAAAACATCTTTCGCTCACCGTCACTCACAGTTCTTAGGCCCTTATATATATAACAAATTGAGCAAAGTAGTAACCCTGCACCAGAAAACTCAACTGGAATGCAAACGTTCTATCAAACGCTATTTGCAAAATTTAGACTACTCTCAGGTAGAGCACTTGTTGGATATTCAATCTTAATTCTGGGTTATATTAATATTAATTATAATTTCTACATGTATTATCTTTATATTTTTGTTTTTATCTCTCATATTTCTGTAAGTAATTGATTAGGTTTAGGGTTTATTTCGAACTAGTTTATACAATATGTAATAGATATATCTTTTTCTCCAATTTCCACTACTGTAGCTACGTCCTTTTATGCAACTATCTATGTATATACCTATAAGAAGCCAGAGATTAGAGCCCCCGTGTCTAAATACAAGTTAGCAAACTTAGTAAGAGCGAGGTGTCGTTATCTTTGACCCTGAAAGGTTTATTACAAGTAGGCTTGTACGTATTAAACTAGCCTCACTACATCTAATATGTAATAGATTGTAAGTTCCTACTTTGTAAACCCAACTTTGAAAATAAATATTTTTATTATTATTTTTTTTTATTATTATTATTATATACCAATGTGAAAATTTAATTCGAAAGCGACCACGAACCAATAGTAATTCATCCCGATACCTACGCGAAGGCGGCCGGCGGCGCGTGCGATTCGAATAGTACCTACAAGTTACGTCTATTGTTACTATTGTTCCTCACGTTTTCGAGTTGAATATTTTTTAAATTATTTTAAAACAAAAACATCTTTATTTTTTTACTTTTACTCTATTTTTCGAAAGTACTCCTTATGGCAAGTTGTTCTGCCGCGGGAAAACAACCATTAAAATTCCTCAGTGTATAATTGCAGTGCTAGCGGAGCAGTCTGAGTGGGTGCCGCTGATGATATGGCTGTCGATCTGCGGGTTCTTCCGAGGAATGTGCCTCTCCAACTTCACGCTCACCATCTCCGAGTACTGCCCGCTCGAGAAGCTGCCGGCCGCCTTCGGCCTGCACATGGTCAGCAAAGGCGTGCTCGTAGTTATTATCGGACCCATTATAGGTCAGTTTATATTTTCACTAGCACACGTAGCAAAAGGATCTCTATTTTTTTATATTAATATATAAAATATAGCCTATGTTACTCAGGGATAATGTAGCATTCTAATGGTGAAAGAATTTTTGAAATCGGTCTAGTAGTTTTTGAGTTTATTCGTTACAAACAAAAATAAAGAAATTTCCTTTTTATTATATTACTTTAAATATATCTTATCATCCAGACCAGCCTAACAGCTCAGTTGGTAGTAGCTCTGCCTTCTGCGCTGTAGGTTGTGGGTTCGATCCCCACCCAGGATAAAAATTTGTATGATGAACGCAGATGTTTGTTCTGTGTCTGGGTGTAATATAATCTATACTAATATTATAAAGAGGAATGTTTTTTATTTTTGTTTGTAACGAATGAACTCAAAAACTACTGGTCCGATTTCAAAAATTCTTTCACCTATTAGAATTCTACGTTACCCCTGAGTAACATAGGCTATATTTTATGTTGGTACCTCGCGAGCAAAGCCAGTATAATATAATACAATTTAATGTAATAAATCTTATACTTTTAAACGAGCAATTTAAATTTCGGGAGCGATAAATCGATCTAGCTAGGTATCATTTTCAAAAAAAAAAATACATTATGAAACAGTTGACCTATTTAAAGACCGTTACAACCGATCTTCAGATAGCTCAACTGATCCAGATCACACTGCCAGCATCTTGCCAAAGAAGTGACTTAAATTAATATAATTCTTTCAGGTTACGTAAGAGATTACTCTGGCAGCTTCGCGCTATGCATCCACGTTCAGAACGCTCTTATTATGGCGTGCGTTCTGGTCTGGGGCATAGAGTACGCGCTCACATACAGTAGGAGAAGAAAAGTCGTGCAGATATAGTTGTACCTGACCTGTGACGTAAGAAGTCTGGATTTAACCGTACTGTGATGAGGATGAGTACAAGATGACACAAAATTGTGTAATATAATGTTTGAGAAATGGTTACTGACCATGTAAAGGTTGAGATGTAATTGTGTTTCAGTTACAAGTTAGATTTGAGTTGTTATTAATATTTATATATTTTCTTATCAGGCGTTTCTGTGACATTTGTCACCCAAATTTTAAAACACTTTTTAAAAATAACATGAGACTTACCGCAAGCTCTTCGGGCAATGTCGAAGTAATATAACTTTGATATATCATACCATGACATATACAAATTGTATTGAAGTAGTGGTAACTTCAAGCTTTAATTCTGAAACATGATAGTTTGTAGGAGCTTGTGGTAAGGTCTCAAGTTTGGTACAAAGCAAGGCCTCAAGAAGTTTTGACAGATGACGTTTCACGTCAAAATAGCGTATATTATTGTAATGTCATTAGTAATGTCGTTAGCAAAGCTTTAAATGTTGGCAATTATTATTAGTATTGAACAGGTATTTAGGTATTTAGTATTTACGTTTTATTTACCTACTTTTGCCGACATAAGGTAAGTAAAACGCGATAAATACCCGTTAATAACTAATAATAATGTGTTCAGATCGCGTAAGTTTAAAAATATATAATGTTGGCGATATATCCTAACGAACCTACTGCTCGGGGTAGGGCTTTTCGGATTTGTATATTATTACATAGCAACCTAACGAACCTACTGCTCGGGGTAAAGCATAGTGGAAGTGAGCTATACTTAGCGATATTATTAATGCGATAATATTATACGCGTAAGGTAATATTATAGGCGTAAGTAGCAAAATAAAAATCTATGGCCCAGTCTAACAGTAGCCTAGTTCGCTAGTACTGTAATGAAGTTATATAAGTTTTATATAAAGTCCGTGAATTGCATTCAAAAATATATGACAAGATTGAATCATGACAAAGTATTTTTGTTAAATTATACATTTGTATTTTGTAATCTTTGTAATGTCTGTATTGTATTTGTTGATGTGTGTATTGTTGGAAAAAAGCGTAGATATCTATTCGCTTTTGGTTAAGATGATAAATTCTTCCACTGAAAATAGTATTGTAGCTACATACGAGTATACCGTGAAGTTTGAATTACTGTTTTTCTATATAAATATAGGTATACATTCACACAACGCCATCTAGCCCCAAACTAAGCAAAGCTTGTACTATTGGAACCAGATAACTGATAAATTATTATACCTTTCTGTAACATTTTGAAAAATTACGTTTTTGGATTTTGAGATTATTTTAAAAATCACATAAGTACTTATTATTTTTTAAATTTAATCAGGTTGATTGAACATTTTATTCGTTTTGGTTAAAGTTTGAATAAATACGGTTGTAATAAGATTTTTAAAAACTAGAAATACAGTGATTTTAAAGTCACGGTTTATCATAGTTATGAAGAAAACAAAAATGAGGTTAATGACATAAATATTGATAACTTGATAAAAATAATAAAAATAAATAATAATAAATAATTGATAAGATAACTTTGAACGTGCCAAATGGTTTATTACGATGTGTGCCAAATATTATGTTCTTAGCATAACGCTAAATCTATATCAAACTCATATCATTACAAAGCAGAAGAATTTACCACCTTATTCACTCAATGTTAAGGTTGAAATTATGACCTAGCGCTTGTCGCGGAAGCACGAAATTGACTTAAGTTTACTCATAAAGTTCTGTACGTCTACCATGAGTTGTCACATTTAGATTGGCTGACGTTACTACAGTAGTAATAGTACGTTACTATGACATCTGTGAAAATTGTTACTCATGCTACCAAATTCTAAGCAAATGAATGAATCGCAAACTACAGTCGCTGTAGTACGCTGTGACGTAGGATAGTTAACTAGTGACGTTTTAGTACCCAACTATCCGCTAGAGGCGCTGTACAAGTTTCCATACATTTTTTTAACTACAGTCGCTAGCGAGTGTAGATTGTGAAAACTCATGGTAGACCTACTGTAACGGCGTTAAGCGTATTGTTATGTTACGTAAACGTATTGCAACGTTACGTAAGTTTATTGTAATGTTACGTAAGCGTATCGTAACGTTACGTAATCTTTCGATTACTATGGGATTTGATGCAACGCTTCTGTATTAGGTAAATTGAACTACAAAAATCCCATACAATGATAGTTTACGATACGCTTAGTTCATAGTTAATTCGTGCTTCTGTTCTTTATAAGTGATAGCGCGCACGGGTTACTTTTGTCGCCGACTGTTTCGTCACTCTAGATCAGGGGTCGGCAACCTTTTGGCAGGCAAGGGCCGCATAAACTAAAGGCAAAATAAACTAAAGGCGGGCCGGGCCGCACTTGTGATGCTAACCCTAGAAGCTCAAAATATGGCTCTCAAATGCCCATCTGTGAGACAAGAACAATATTTATTTTTTCTATAATTGACAATTGAAAAAGTTTTTTCGCATAAATTATAAGTGCTACCAAAAATTGTAATGAACTCGCGCTTCGCTCTACCCGCGAACGAATCATGGGCAGAGCGAAGCGCGTTACACTATACGGTCGATCGTGATTCATTCATGCATTTATCTTGATATTTAACTTATATAAAAAAAATTCACGGGCCGCAAGCAAGACTTCCGCGGGCCGCGTGTTGCCGACCGCTGCTCTAGATTATGCATGGAGATGTCACCCAGTGTCATGCAACATGCGCGCATCTCCATACATAACCACGGACATGATAAGAGTGACGAAACAGTCACGGTGACAAAAGTAGTCCGTGCGCGCTATCACTAACAGTGTCAAAAATTACCAGTGACGTAGTCTGTCTAACGCTTTTGTGTTACTCTTTCGATCGAATAAAATATTATGTCATGTGACAAGGAGAGTGTTAGGTATGAATGTGGATGGATACAGGGGTAGAGGTAGTTCAAAAAAAAGATGGATGGACTGTGTGAAAGATGACATGGGTAAGAAAGGAGTGAGTACTGACATGACGAATGATAGAGGGAAATGGAAGAAGATCACATGTTGTGCCGACCCCACATAACGTGGGATAAGGGCAGGAAGATGATGATGATGATTAATATTGATCGAAAATAATTATGTCTAATATTATACTTGATCGAAAAGTGACAGTTACGCTCTAAAAAGACTATATATTGGAATATAATTATGTAGAACACATTGTTACATGGAATGTAACATTTTAGACATTGGTTTTCTATAATAATATTTTTAGACGGCTGTTTGTAGTTTTATAATATGTATTTTTAGATAATATTGATTTGTATATAACCTTAGACTTTCTTAAATCAACTTTTAACCTTTTTAGACGTTTTATAGTATTTTTAATCAATTGACGAGTAATGTAATGACAAAATATAAGCGCTTGGGCACACCATGTACTTATAAATAACGCTATGAATAATATAAATTGTTTTGGTGTGTCTATATCCTTATGAATGCTACATTATGTGTAGCTGCTTTATTTATTTGACTATATGACATTTCATACGTATAAAAACATTTTAATTCAATTTTATTTTAGTAAATGCATTAAAAATGAAAATGTAGTTTATAATTAGCCTAGAAAAGGCTAATTGGGCGTTTTAATACTAACAAAAATTTATTATCGTATTTGATTTAAATTGATTTTTTTACATATTAGAATGAAAAATGTTTTTTTTTGTATTCGAATGATAATTGGAAACGCCCTGATTTATCAAAGCTGTGCTTTCGATGCCTTATTATACAATTGTGATTATCGTGAAGGAAGTGACGTATTTTAAGCTTTGTAGCCACTGTACGATAAAAAGATGCGACTTAACTTGAAATATACGTTATACTCTATCCAATAGAGTTCAATGTGCTATGTCTTCCAAAAAAAAAACTGTAAAAGTGCTTCTAACTTGTGATTTTAGACCAAATAATAAATTATAACAAAATTGTATCATGTACTTACAATCAGCGTCGAAGTATGATTTTTCGGCGTATAAAGGTGAGAATACATGCCTGAAAATTCCAGTATCTTGCATTGTTAACGGCATAGCAAGTTAATGGCACATAAAGGGCGGATTCGACCAAAACTAGTATAACTTTTAAGCACTATTCCCAGAATAATTCGTAGTTATCTAAGAGTAAAGTAACATTTTACTTGCATTTGACATTACATTATTCTGAGAATAGTTACTTATACCAGAAGTTAGTCATATGCAAGTAAATTTGCAAGAAAATAGCGTTTCAACGTTCATACATGCAATTGTTAAGCAAATCACAGTATTAAACTAATAATACTAATAATAATGTGTTCAGATCGCATAAGTTTGAAAACATATAAAAATCACGTTCTACCATCTACTTGTTTGCCATACACAGGCATGCCATTTAACGTATACAAGTTGCTGGCGCGTGCTAGTAACTGGTATGCAAACATGCAAGATACTGTATTTTTACTAAAATACCGGCTATATTCTAGCCATTTCTGGTACATTGTATAAAAATATAAGGGCTAGGTAAATGTCCAAAGCATGAAAACTATAGTCTGGGTGAGAGGAGTCGACTATCTCTCTTGCACATTTGTATGAAAGTGAAATCTCTCATTGTGATTGGTCAGGGTAAGATTAGCGACTAATGTTCGTTATCTGCGACCAATGAGGTGCGTTTCCTTGTTTATTTTTTAGCTCGATTTCGCGAACAAACCATTTGTTTTTGATTTGATGTTTACCACTTATTAAGTAAACAGTGAACGGAAAAAACATGGAAGCATAACTTCAAGAGAAATGACACCAAATTTCACATATCAAAACTTCTTTGTGGACTTGACAAAAAATGATTATTGTCGACTTTATTCGCTCGATTTTTGAGTTTAAATTACCGTGTAACGTGTAATAAGCTTATGTAAGATTTTGATATAATTCTTTGGCATAATTGACAAGCCCCACAGCCTACCACAGCACATTTTTTGTGGGGTCATTTTTTAGCTAAAGGAATGCTTCCATATATTTTCCGTCCACTGGTAGTAAATGATCTGAGAAACGACGCTGATTGACACTTAACAGTGACTTACGAGTCGAAGTACTTAAAATGTTTATTTTTTATTTAGTATAGTGCCATCTGTTGAAGTTCTGTTGTATTGAAAGTACATTGTTTATATTTATCTGTTGTATTATTGTGCCAAACGTTATGATAATAATAATCCAATTTCACCAAACTTTAGTTAACAAAGCATTACCAGTGCTGCGATTACGTAATTCCGATACTAACAAAACATTATCACTAACAGCTTCTAGTTACTAGCGGTGAATTGTTTAGTAAAAAGTTGTTGCCATAAAAATATTATTATTATATTTTTGGTTTATTGCCTTGGGTATATTGTTTGTAAGTATTAGAATTACGTAATCACAGCAACGTTACTAGTAGACATTAATTGTCATTGATTACAACTAAGTGTTCCGTAATAGCCGCTCTGATCGGGCATCAAAGTTAACAAGAATGTTAAAGTATCTATCTATTTTACGGAAGGATTATCCTTTGTCAGGACAAAGTGGAACAGCTGCTAGTTTAATTAACACAACATGGCGAAACTGTCCCTTAAAGGAAGTGTCCACTAAACAGCGATAAATAACCGTTCATTCAAAATTGACATGAAATTTTAATATGACTATGAGTTAATTTTACTCATCTTTGCTCCGCTTTGGTGCATTATCACCTTTATACTTGCATGCAATAAAATTCATGTTAGAATATCGTTCAACTTAAGAACCAAAAGTTCGAAGGTGTGTGTCATAGGTTAGTGTTCTTATAAGCGGCACGTACGGAATACTAACTACTGTGCAAAATGTGGGCATGTACCAAATGTCATGTTTGGACGTGCCTCTGACTACCCTCTTTAGATATCCTCAAAGATCTAAGTCACTAGAGTTCTGAGGAGATATCTACCGAGCCTGGGGATTACAGTCATGTGAGTGGTTTTAAATGTAAAAACCATTACTTTCCTTACATCTATATCTATATAAGAGCTTAACCTGACTGACTGACTGATTGATCATCGCCGAGCCGAAACAGCTGAAGGTAGGAAGCTGAAATTTGAAAGGTGGTTTCCTTTTATAACAAAACCACCCACTAAGGCGGGATTTTTGGAAATTCTACCTCTAAGGGGGGTGAAAAAGGGTGAAAACGTTAGTATGAAACTTTTTAAAGCGTGGAGCGATTTTCATGAAACTTTGTTTGTGCACTGTAAATGCAAAATAAATGGACACGTGTTTCTGGATTTTCCAATATAACCATCAAAAAGGGGTCAAATGTGGGGTCAATGTTTGTATGGGAACTTTTTAACGGGTGGTGCGATTGGTCTGAAACTTTGTTTGTGTACTGTTAATGCAAAATGAATGGATACGTGTTTCAGGATTTTTCAATATAATCTTCAAAAAGGGGTCAAATGGGGGTCAATGTTTCTATGGGTACTTTTTAAAGGGTGGTGCGATTGGGCTGTATTTTGGTTTGGATACTTTAAATGCAAAATAAATGGAAACGTATTCCCGGATATTTCAAAATAGCCCTCTAAAAAGGGTAAAATTGGGTGTCATATTTATTTATGGGATTTTTTTATGAGTGTGATTTGTTTGAAACTCAGTTTAAATACTTTAAGTGAACGAAGTCGCGGACGGGACGGCTAGTTCTAGTATAAAATGTCAGTACCCACATGTACCTAATTTAAAACTTCCGATTTGACCTTAACCCACGTATAATAACTAAGGTCATTGTATTGTAGTAGTTATTGACCCTAGTGCCACATTTCACCTAACAAATTATCAGATTAAATCCTATAAAATTAATGGTATATGTAAACCGAAGCGAATTATCCTACTAATATTATAAACGCGAAAGTTTGTAAGAATGTACGGATGTCAGGATGTTACTCTTTCACGCTGAAACGGCTGACCGGATCTGGATTAAATTTGGCACAGATATAGATTATAATCTGGAAGAACACATAGGCTACATTTTATCCCGGAAAAATGTACGGTTCCCGCGGGATAGATTTGTTTTTCAAAGTACCACGCGGGCGAAGCCGTGGGCGGAAGCTGGTCGCTTATATTTACGCGTTATAACTGACAATATGGTCTTGTCATTAAGGAAAAAGTGGTTCATAATCCTTTCATGCGTTTAAATCCACTTACCACATTGTTCCGAAAGAGATAGTCACTCTAAGAATCTATACTAATAAAATCGTTTATTATTAAATCGCCTTTGTGCACGCTAATCTCCGTAACGGCTGAACCAAATCAAATGCAGTTTTCACTAGTATTGAGATAAGCTTGCATTAAAACTTAGGCTTTGTTTCATCGAGATCGGCTAACAAATAAAAAAGATATGATAATTTTAATGTGACGGGTAACAGCTCGTTCAAAATAAATTTGACCCAAACGATAATTATGCAAACAGAATAAATTAACAAAAAATCGGAATGTGTAAATGCATCCTTTTGTAAATCTAAACTAATTTAATAAAGTGGTACAGTTTGTATGTAGGAAATAAACGCCGAAACTACTTATCCGATTTCAAAAATCTTTTACCAATGTGTAGACCCCGCGAACAAAGTCGCGGGTGGATGCTAGTTTTTAATAATTTTAATAAATTCACAAAATTATGGTTTCATAAGTTCAAAGAGCAAATATTTTATTCGTTAATAATACTTTATACCATCTATCTGAAGCAGAATATTATAACAAATTTTCAAGGTTTTATTTAAATTATTTTGCATTTATCTTAATTGTACTCATTTAATTCTTCTTTACGTGTGTTTGTCCCCTAACTTCTAAACGGCTGGACCGATTTGGATGAAATTTTGTGTGCATAATATCTAATATCAGATTGAATTACTGCTTTTCCGGGCAGGTCAAGGACAAGTTCTACCGGGTCAGCTAGTTATAAAATATATGAAACAAGTCGCGTTAGTTACACCGTTTATAACTCGAAAACGGCTGGACCGATTTTCATGATTTTGGATTTGTAGGATGTGCATCCGCCTCGAATAGCAGAATCATCATCATCATCATCATCTTCCTGCCCTTTTTTCACGTTATGTGGGTCGGCACAACATGTGATCTTCTTCCATTTATCTCTATCATTCGTCATCTCAGTACTTACTCCTTTCTTACTCATGTCATCTTTCACACAGTCCATCCATCTTTTTCTGGCCTACCTTTACCCATGTATCCATCCACATTCATACTTAGCGCTCTCCTTGTCACATGACATTCATATCTCCTCATAACATGTCCATACCACGCTAACCTAATACTCCTCATCTTTTCTGTCACCGGTGCCACTTTCAGACTTCCTCTGATATACTCATTCCTTATTTTATCCATCCTTGTCACTCCACACATCCATCTCAACATTCGCATCTCCGCTGCATCCGTTCCCTTGGTGGCCCAACATTCAGACCCATACAATACGACAGGTCTTATGATCGTTTTTAGATTTTACCCTTTAAAGAGAAGTCGCGGGCAACAGATAGTACCTACCTATGTAATAAATATCAGTGTACATAATTATAACAATTTATACGTCAACGATCTGCGAAAGGCTGCTGGTGGAGGCTGGATGCGTCGAGCTGAAGACAGGGCGCAATGGCGCTCATTAGGGGAGGCCTATGTCCAGCAGTGGACTGCTATAGGCTGATGATGATGATGATACGTCAACTAGCTCCAATTATTCAAAGCTTGTACTACGGAGTTTGATTTATTACATTTTCGCGAAAACATACCTAAGTAGATTACGTATATAATAGCCAGACAGAACAAACACAAATGTTTGTCCAGAGTAGGAATCGAACCTACAACGCAGAGCTTACTACCAACTGAGCTAAGAAACGAAGTATAGATAATATTACATTTTCAGAATTTCAATCTCCTTATTTTTCTCTTATTTGTACAAACTCCCTAATATTTTGTATGAATGTAAAACCTTACATGTTGAATGTAAAAACGAGCGATTCTTGCATAAGTATTATTTTCTGAATCTCGGAAACGGCTCCAACGATTTTCGTGAAATTTAGTAAGTACACAGGACAGGGGGTTTCGGGGGCGATGAGTCGATCTAGCTAGGTTTAATTTTCTGAAAAACAAGATTAACAAAAAAAAATCGCCTCTGTTACAGAGTTCTACTAAGAAATTCAACTGATAGAACAAATGTAGAGCCAAGCTCGATCAACCAGGTACTAAGTACTTAAAGCAAAAACAAGTAGGTATAACTCAAAAACTCAAATACCACGACCGATATACCACATGGTAACACTTCACAGCCGCACATTTGAACCGGTTGGAACGTAGCTTAACTTTTTAATAGTACCTACCTACTTCTTTCTCTAATAAACGAACGACTGATACGATAATGCCCCCTTAATACGGGCTCTTGCTGAAGAGCATGGTAAAAAAACATCTATTGTGATAACCATTAGGTGTCATTTCGGTTACTCAGTCCCGGGCTTCGATGACCAGGAAAGGAAAGATGTTTGTATAATTACTCGATAATCGATTAACGATTTATCTTTATAAATAAAAGTTAAATGCTGTTGGGTAGTAACGCATCACTCGAGAACGGCCAGACAGATTTGCCCAATTTATAATTCAATATAATAGTTATCTAGGTTTTAAAAAGATTTCTATAAAAGTTGTTCGGGTATTGGAAAATATGGGAAAACTGAAAGTGTTTACCTAAGTACATTATAATTAAAACAAATTAGAAAGTTGGAATATATGGGAAAACAGAAAGTGTTTACCTACATTATATTTAAAACAAATTAGAAAGGATATCATTTAACGAGTCGTTATAAAAAATAATTTAAAAAGAAAGAAAGAAATAAAATCACAGTCATCAGAAGAAGAAAATTTGTCTATTAAACATTCATATTTGCATTGTTTTCTGAACGAAACTTTAACAATAAATGGGATATTAGTAAATGGGTGGCCCCTATTCTGATTTATTCTTATTATTTTATCGACAAGTTGTTTACAACATTTTTAGTTATTTTAATCTTGCTATTGAATATTTTAGGAATGATTCACAGATTACGATCTGAAAATCCATTATTTATTAAACTTGTTGGTTCCGTTTCGTTTGGCCTCTGCGGCATTTTGATAATATCGCGATTTTATTACTAGGGCACAGTCACATGCAAAAATAAAATTAAAAGTATCTTCTGCCAGCTTTAAATATATTCAATGCTTAAAATAATATAATATTAAAAGCTTTAAATAAATATTATATTCGATGACACGATTACATTTATAGTTTTTTATGTATGTTAGTCTCTAAAGTATTTATAATATGGGTCATAGTTAAGTTACTTTTGTAAATTTTTCTATACCTGAAATAAATTTTATTATTATTATTATTCTTAAATAAAAAACAAAACAAACATGACCACGACTGTAATCCCCAGGATTCAATTAAACGCCATATTTGCTTAAATTGTTTAAATATTTGATAACGTCTCTGTCTTATACCTGCCTACGAACAAAACGTAGTGAATTATTGCGCAATTAAGCACCTGCTATTGTTATTTAAATCTGAAAGTAGGTAAGTGTACCTACCTACGTACCTACATAGCGTTACCATTTTTACCTATTACCTATCAAGTATTTGAGATTTTTTGTGTTTAGAGTAAATATTTATTGAATTCTTTTAGCGTGAAGAAAGTCAAAAGAAGAAACCTTTGAATGTGGATGGATATATGGGTAGAGGTAGACCTAAGAATAGATGGATGGACTGTGTGTATGAAAGACGATAATGTGGAAGAAGGGAATGACTACCTACTGAGATGACGCATGATAGAGTGGAGGAAGAGAACCTGTTGTGTCGACCCCACCTAGTGGGATAAGGGCAGGACGATGATGATGGTAAATACCTACGCTATTTAAATTCAAAATATATTTATTCAAAATCACAAGGATCACTTTGAAACGTTACATGATAGGTGAATCTATGTGCCAATACCTAACACAAGTACGAAAAGAACAGTAGATCTACCATGAGTTTTCACAATCTACACTCGCTAGCGACTGTACTTAAAAATTGTATGAAAACTTGTACCTACAGCGCCTCTAGCTAGAGGATAGTTGAGTACTAAAACGTCACGAGTTAACTATCCTACGTCACAGCGTACTACAGCGACTGTAGTGAGTGAGCGCTTCATTAATTTGCAATGTGGTACCATGAGTAACAATTTTGACAGATGTCATAGTAACGACTATTACTACTGTAGTAACGTCAGCCGATCTAAATGTGACAACTCATGGTAGAGGCAAGAGACTCATCTTGGTCCTAGTGCTTTTTTGTATGATGATTACTTACCGCGATTGCCTCCCAAGGCTCATAGTAGTGAGGAAGTGAATTCTAGTCGGTAGTCGTGGAAGTAGATGATCACGTCATTCATCCGGCTTACCGTATTTTGAATGGTTTCCCAATCATTTACGCTCTGCGGTTACGAATACTAAGTAATTTTTGTGTAATTTGATATTACCTGAGACCACTGGTGGTGTGGTGGTAGCACCCTTGCCTCACAGTCGTGAGGCGGGGTCGTGGGTTCAAACCTGGTCGTTTACCATTGAGTTTTTCCATTCGAAAATTACTTCCATTTGTGCGCAATGCCAGGGCAAAGGATAACATACCATGGGAAAACTAGAAACCCTAGAACCAAAAATTCGAAAGTTGTGTGTCATAGTTTAATATTCTAATAAACGGCGATGGGTTTGCAACCTGTCACGTATGGAATAACTACTGTGCAAAATGTGGGATTGTCCCAGATATCATGTTTGGACGTTTTTTACCTCTGACTACCCTCTTTAGATATCCTCAACAGATCTAACTAGAGATCTAAGGAGATATCTACCGAGCCTGGGGACGAATCGTGATCATGTTTTTTAACCTTGTTTTTACTACCTATTACCAAATGCATCGTAAATCTTACCCTTGTCTTAGCGATCAAATATCAAACTATTTGAATAGAAGCTAGTAACATTATTCGCATGTTTTACATTATAAGGTACCTACTCATATTATATAGTCAGATTGACCTTATGAGCAGAATACAAGCTATAATAATATTTATTTATATTAAAAAAATCGATCGTAAACCCTGAATGTCTAGAACCGCAATCACAAAATTGTTGAGGAATTATTTTTGCGAAAGAGTAGTCGTTGAGTTGTTTTATAAAATCAAATAGTAAAAATTGACGAATATTACCTATTAGTCCGGTTTCTTCATCAAAAACACGCTAGACGCGATTTTGCATTTCATATGCACGCGTTGCAAATAATTACCTATTCTAAGCTAAACTGGCCCATCAATGACGTTAGCAAACAACGAATATCTACAAGATTGTCTTAACGCAATTGCCCAACATTTAAACTCGTTTGAGCAGACTGCTTTAATACGATATACAACTACTTTAGTAACTACTAGCTTCCGCCCACGGCTTCGCCTGCATGGTACCTTAAAAACAAAAACAAATCGATCCCACGGGAACCGTACCTTTTTTCGAGATAAAAAGTAGCCTATGTGTTATTCCAAAATATTTTTTATCCATGTCTGTTATATATATCTGTTGTCCATATCTGTTGCAAATTTCATCTAGATCCGTTCAGCCGTTTCAGCGTGAAAGAGTAACAAACACATCAGACATCCAGACATCCTTACAAACTTTCGCATTTATAATATTAGTAGGATTACAGTAGGTCTACCATGAGTTGTCACATTTAGATTGGCTGACGTTACTACAGTAGTAATAGTACGTTACTATGACATTTGTCAAAATTGTTACTCATGGTACCAAATTCTAAGCAAATAACGAGCGCAAACTACAGTCGCTGTAGTACGCTGTGACGTAGGATAGTTAGCTACGTGAGGTTTTAGTAGCCAACTATCCGCTAGAGGCGCTGTAGGCAAGTTTTCATACATTTTTTTAACTACAGTCGCTAGCGAGTGTAGATTGTGAAAACTCATGGTAGACCTACAGGTCACTTTTTACAACAGCCAAACAGTATTGATGCATTTGTATTTCAGACTTAGCTCAGTTCAGCAGCTTTACATACTCCTTCCCGTAATAACAAAGTCAAACTCAAAATATATTTATTCAATTAAATCACAAGGATCACTATGAAACGTACATTAACTCATATCAACAACTTACATGGTGCCAATTCCAGCATAACTCAAGTACAAGCACAGGCAAGAAACTCGTTTGGCTTTGTATGATCCTTCTTACATAATATAAATCATACCTACTTAAGCTAAACACATAATTAAGAGCAAAGTAAGTATATGCAAATTGGTAATTTAGCTGTCGGAGGGCAGAGCGAGATGAGGCCATGTGGTCCTATAAACAATAAAAGTACTTACTAAGTAGGTATCTTCCACTGGTAGGTAGGTATAGACATTTTAGCCAATATAAGTCATTATCAGACTTTTACGCCGGAAAAATTCAATATAAAGAAATATGATCACGACTGTAATCCCAGGGTAGGTAGATATCTCCTTAGATCAGAGGCACGTCCGAACATAATATTTGGAACATGCCCACATTTTGCTTAGTATTTCGTACATTTCAGGTTGCAAGCCCATCGCCGCTTTTATAAGAATAGGTAGGTATGTAACTATGTTTTTCATAGGCTTATGTATGACAAACACCTAACTTTTTTGATTATAGGGTTGACGGTTTCCTCACGATGTATTCCTTCACCGTTAAAAGAGCACTAGCACTGTGCACATATATTTTTCGAATGAAAAACTCACTGCACGACCAGGTTTGAACTCACGACCTTCGGATCGTAGACAGGAGTGCTACTACACCACCAGTGTCTTAGAAAGTAGCGTCACAAAATAAAATGGCGTGCCAATGGCCCTAGATGGCCTTTCTACTCAACGGTTTCATAATCATCATTGTTCTCAATTTGGTCATTGTTCGCAACAAATAATTTTGTTTATCTCGTAACATCTTATACCTTTAAACGAGCAATTCTTGTATATATGTATACCTTTATACCTAGGTATAATCTAAATCTCCGAAATGGCTCCAACGATTTTCTGGAAATTTAGTATGCAGGGGGTTTTGGTGCGATAAATCGATATAGCTAGGTTTCTTTTTCCAAAAAAACACGTTTTTATAAAAAAAAACCGAGCAAAGCTCGGTCTTCCAGGTAGGTACCTACCCTTAATTCGAAATGTACCCTTCGTAAAATAACGTATTATCAACCAACCCTTTATTACTCCATCTTCATGCTATCATCTTGAAATACAGGCTCTAAAATCAAGGTTTTTAAAACAGTTTTTAAAATAACGGTTAAATATCAAATTGAGTAGAAACGCCCTAGAGGAGTTCATTCATTAGTGTCTACGTTTACGCTAGCGATCTAAGGAGACAGTTCATTATATCCGACACTGGTCGGAGGACGCGTTCATATCTACAGTAAAATGATTTACATACTTTGCTTGAGCATCTCATATTGTGTTATCGGGTCGTAAATAAACAAAAATGATGTTTATCAATAACTAAATTTAAAAAAAAATAGCTAAGTACCTGATATCTGATATTTTATGTAAATAAAAATCTGCACTAAATTATTTAACTAAATTAGATAGCTAAGAATCAGTTAACAAATATTAGATTTAGCATAATCCTAGTGTTACGTGTGGAGATAAGATGGATGAGGCTTTCGCGCACATTGAAGGCAATGGAAACAAGACAAGCAGAAAGGGGATGGTGCCCCCTGACGGCGGGTGGGGCTATGTCGTCGGCCTTGGAGTTGGATTCACCTTTGTAAGTAAAGTTAAAAGCTTTTATGTAAGGGTTAATAGACATAATGGCCTTGCTCTACTATCTCTTAGTCATACCATGCCGCGACATGTTTGAAGACATGTTTCAGAGATACATTACGCGGTACGAAATGCCATGAGATATATCATCACTTAAAAAAGCAGTGTTTTGCGCATGTCTAAGGGTTAACCTACAGTTTAATTCAAATTCCTCACAGCTCAGTTGGTAGTAGCTCTGCCTTCTGCGCTGTAGGTTTTGGGTTCTTTCTGGGGAACGAACCCAAAACCTACCTATATACCTGGGTGGGCCCAGGACTAGCATTTGTGTGATGAACGCAGATGTAAGTTCTGTGTCTGGGTGTTATTATGTATTCTGTGTATGTATTTACGAAAAAAAGTATATAATTAATCTATCAACTATCTGTTTCCCATAGTACAAGCTTTGCTGAGTTTGAGGCTAGAGGGTGTTGTGTGAAATGTCCACCAATATTTATTTATTTATTTATTTATTAGGTACCTACATACATATATCAGTGTTTGTGCTGTAGAGTTTCTTCCAGACTTTCCTCTCACAGCTCTGTGCTTTTTGTAGTTCAACCCCGCCATCACACAAAATTCAATTACAAAATAAAAAATAGAAGTTATGCAACTGGCACGGGTTTTTGCCATTTAAAATTGTACGTTTCCACTTTGGCCGACACTAATCATTGGCAAATAAACAGGCAAATGTGGAAGATTGGGGTGGATAAATAAAAAATGCAAAACAAACAATTTGTATCTGACAAGTTTAAAGTCCATTTAATAGTTGCTTATTTTTATTTATCTCTAACGGGTTTGTTTTTATATTGAGCCCATATATCATGTTTTATTTATATTCCTCACTTCTCATCGGTGACTGATAATAAAACAATTACCAACCTACCTATGTAGGTATAGGAAGAAACTGCTGGGTCGTTGGGTCAAGGATTAATGAGACGATCAAGAGTTTGTTGATTTGTTTGTTTGTTGATACCATTGTAGGGCTGTACATAAACTGTAATAAGCTAAGTAGGTACTTACTTAAAGATAAGTACCTGGGTGACCGAGCTTTGCTCGTTATTTTGGGGTAAACGACGTTTTCTAAAAATGAAACCTAGCTAGATCGATTTATCACCCCCGAAACCCCCTGCATACTAAATTTCATGAAAATCGCTGGAGCCGTTTCCGAGATTCCGATTATATATATACATATATACAAGAATTGCTCGTTTAAAGGTATTAGATAAATAATGGAGGACATTTCGCACAACGCCATCTGTCTCCAAACTAAGCAAAGCTTGTACTACAATGAAAACCAGATTTTTGATAAATTAATTATGTACCTACTTTTTTATAAAATCATTAATTGTCTAGCCATTTGGACTAGAGCGACAACCAAAGGAACTCATACATACCTAAATACAAACAACTTAAATACATTTTCCTATTTCTTCTCAGTCGGGTAAAAACATAACGGTAACTTAGTTTATTACATTTTAAATATTATTATTCCTGACGTAGGTACTTATAATTATTTTAACTTGACACGAATATTATAAATGTGAAAGTTTGGCTCTTTCAATGATTTTTATCTCGTAAAAACAGCTTTCGATTGAATTTGGGATACCTATGGATCTAGATTATGATCTAGAAGACTAGAAGTCTAGACAAAAGTGACATTTTACTAGCAATGTCGAATAATGTCGAAGTGGTGTATGGTAATGACATTTCTCATAGATCCGGGTCGTTACTACAAGCTCTTACAAACCATAATATTTCAGAAACTTCAAAATTTCAAGCTTGAAGTAACACTACTTCAATACAACTTTTATAGGTCATGGTATGAAGTTATATTACTTTAATATTGCCCGAAGAACTTATGGTAAGGCCTTAGGAACGTGATAACTTTCATCCATACTATTTTTCTATTCCATATTTTTAGGGTTCCTAAGACTCCGCTGTCCGTCCGTCTGCCTGTCCGTCTGTCACCAGGCAGTAAATCATGAACCGTCATAGTAAAACAGTTGAAATTTTCGCGGATGTATTTCTGTTGCCGCTTTCAACAACTACTAAGCAACAGAATAAAAGAAACATCTCCTTTGTGCAAATGGCGGACGAAGCAGCGGGATGTTCCTCTAGTCATAATATTAAAGACTAGCTTCTGTCCGCGGCTTTGCTCGCAAGGTACCTACATAAAATAAAGCCTATGTAACTCAGGGTTAATGTACATAGTATACTAATGGTAAAAGAATTTTTGAAATCGGACCAGTAGTTTTTGAGTTTATTCGTTACAAACAAAAATACAATACAAGACTTTCCTCTTTATAATATTAGTATAGATAACTTAGTTGATCTGATTCGACAAGTCACCAAGTCACCAAGTCACCAAGGTCACTTTATACCTAGGTAGCAACCAATACTTGTTAGGTTCTAACAAGATAACATTTTTTGAATCTATATTATAGGTATATCCATGCTACTAAACGTGAAAGTAACTCTGTCCGTCTGTTACGCTTCACGCTTAAACCATTGAACCGATTTTGATGAAATTTGGTACAAACATGGACTAGAGCTTGATAAAGTATATAGGCTACCTTTTATTGCGAATAAATGCTTGAAGATGTCGAAATAAGGGATGAAAGTTAAATGCAAAATAAGAATCCTAAAAAATTCGAAATATTTCTTAAAGAAACTATTCCACGCGGACGAAGACATGGGTAAACGCTAGTAGTCAATAAAAGTGATCCATTATTTCGGCCTTGACGAGTTTTTTGCCAGTTCATCTCGACTGAGCTAAGGCTAGAATTGGCACCTAGAATCACCTAGCATGATATATTAAAATATAGGTACTAGCTATTCGTCCGTATTTAATTTATTTTCAAATCTTTTAATGGTTATTCTGCCATTCAGGGAGATAAATCCAATAAGTTAAATATCATGATATTCGATCCAGCCAGCTCTTTAGTAACATAAATAAAACTTTGAGTAGGATAAAGCAATTTAAGGAATCTACCCACCCATTCAATAAAAAAAAAACCGCCAATGTATAAAATGAATTTTCAAGATCAACTTAGGCTATATTTCATGTAGGTACCTCGCAGGCGAAGACACGGGCGGAGACTGGTATTGTATACATCTATACTAATATTATAAAGAGGAAAACTTTGATTGTTTGTTTGTTTGTTTGTTTGTTTGAAATGAATAGAATCCGAAACTACTGAACCGATTTGAAAAATTCTTTCACCAATGTGTAGAATGAACTTTCAGGATGAACATAGGCTATATTTTATGTAGGTACTTCGCGGGCGACGCCGCGTGCAGAAGCTAGTATAATATAAAATATTATATTTAAACTCAATAGTATACGTCAGTTAAAAACTCAGGAAGCGGAGTAAATTTATTACTATTCCAGGGACCTCTACGAGTCTACGCCGTAGACCCTCTACGGGATTTCATTTCACACTTACCATCACGATTTCTTTTAAACCAGTGGGGTGAAAGGATAAAAGTGCACTTCACTGTGACCTTTCCTGCACTTGACATAGTGTTGGAACTCTAAATAAAACACCCGTACATAATATTTTGTAAAAATTATTCTCTATCTTTTATTTTTATAATTATACTTTCCATTTTAAAACATTGATCTCATAAATAACTTATATACAAAACTTTTAGTTTTAATAATTTTTGCATTTGATGCATTCGACTGTTAACTTTTTCGCTCTAGTTTTAAGATATTTTCTCGTGTTATTTAATTGTAAATACATATATGTGAATTACAGTGAATAAATAGTTTGTTTCTAAATCCATTGAAGGAAATACCAAGAATTTTAATCAAAACAGCTATCCCATAAAATTGACTTGACTATTTGACTATGACTTTGTGACATTGGCAATATTACTAATTTAAACACTTGACACTGGCAAAAGGGAAGGAAAGAAGAAGAATTTGACACCAAAACAATTTGGAAAAATGGCGGTTAGGTTAGGTTAGATTTTAAGTTAGATTTTATAGAAAACGGAAGAAATTAATTTACGTAAGACTAGGCAATACGGTCTATATCTATAGACTAAAGCCTGCTCAGATGAGCGAATAATGTAACAACAAATCAAAACAATTTGTTCGTTGTAGACGCTCTGCAGCTACAACTATTTGAAACGAACAGCTAGGGTTTGAAGGCGGAGCCATTAGGCTATGTATTCTCACACTGATTTTGTATTTTTTATATTTTTGTGAAACATTAAAAAAAAACTGACCGTGACAAAACATGATATGGACAGTCTGTTTAAAAACTCGTCGCAGCAAATACAATTTCAATCCATGAGCTCGTATTACCATCTCATTGGGTCATTGACCTTACATATTATGACCAAAACATAACCAGTTACACTAGTTACCTACCTACTTTTCTAGGCTAAAATATTAACCTGCTGCTACATATATTATTTCGTTCGATTGCAATCTTAATTCACAAAGTTGCGCAATAGATACTTATTATTTAATGTCTATTTAATTGAAACCCATCTCACCTTGAAATGGTAGATTTAGAAGTAAGTTAACCGGTCCATGATTCAAAAACTTAAGATTGTTTTTATCAAAACATTTTTCTAGCACGTCCCAACATATCTATCATTTATCACATGCCCACATTTGTATTCCGTACATGACAGGTTGCAAACCCAACGCCGCTTATAAGAATACTAACCTATGACACACACCTAGGGTATACCGGTTTTCTTTAAAAACACTGGCATTGCGCACAAACATTTTTCGAATAGAAAAACTCTTTGGTACACAGGTTTGAACCCACAACTTTCGGATCGTGAGGCAGGGGTGCTACCACTACACCACCAGTGCTCTTTTGCACTTTTGTTTTCAGTTGGAACCTTTTTTCAACTAATAATTGTTCTTATATCTATAGCACTCTAGTTGTATGTTCAATCTATATGTAATCCTCTTTTGTTTTTTTATCAGTAGTTTCAAATAAATATATTTCGACTTTGATTCGATATTTTGTTTAAAGTATGCCACAGAGGCTCCGTTCGTAGGTACCAACACAATTATGCAACTACGGGCGAAGCTGCGAGCTGAAACTAGTTCAATAGAAACTTTGTAGATTATTGATCCAGATACATTTAACATAACTAATAACTTGCCAATAAGGATGCAGTTTGCATGCAGTTGACGAAGAGTTGACGCCACGGGTCAAGTGGCGTTCGTATCCGAGCACCGTTCAATTCATTCGTTCAAACCGTTCATTCATATTTAATTGATATCCATTCATTGAGGTATATCTAACTAACTATTATGTATAACTGTTACTCGTGACTTCATTCGCAGAAATCCATTGCAGAAATCTATCAATATAACATTTCATTCTGAAATTATTATTATTATTAGTATTAGACGGGTATTTATCGCGTGCAAACCTGTCGAAACGTCGGGAAAATAAAAGGTAATTTGAACGCGATAAATACCCGTCTAATACTAATAATGATGTGTTCAGATCGCGTAAGTTTAAAAGTACTGAAATTATTAATTTCGGTTAATTCGGGAATTTCTATGGAGTGCAATAAGAGGCACCTTTAAGTCACCCATCTAAAAACTGACTGCGCTTAGCGTTGCTTAACACCATGCATTTCCCATACAAACTTTCAAGCCCTATTTCAGCCCCTTCAGGATTATTTTTTGAGACAAAAGATGTCTATGTCTATAATGTGTAGGTATAATATACTATGTCTACCTATCATCATCATCATCTTCCTGCCCTTTTCCCACGTTGTGTGGGGTTGGCACAACAATTGTGATCTTCTTGCATTTGCCTCTATCATTCGTCATCTCAGTACGTCACTCCTTTCTTACTCACTTCTTTCTTTCTTTCTTTATACTATGTCTACCTATATGCATGAGAAAATATCAGGAAATCCAATATGGCGGCTACTATATTCAATTGTCGGTAGGTACTGAACTGGTTTCAATCTGTAATTTTATTATGACTATAAGTACTTACTTCAAAATTTGTGCACGCAAGTTGACAACAAAAAAAATAGGTATAATCGGAAGGTTCCAACTCGCACGCACTCGCGAGATACACGTTAGCGAGTTGACGAATAACTCAATTACTTTCAGTCGGATTTTTGGATGTTGTTGAAAACTACCAAAGTATGTAAAATTTTTGTTTAATTTCAGATGCTCGGCTTTGGTTCTTCAAATGCCTTCGGAATCCTGTTTCACAATTTCTTTCTGGAGCAAGACAGTGGCAGTGGCTTGCCTTTAGTTATAGGAGTGTATAATGGAGCACTATCGATAGCAGGTAAGTTTATTATACTATCTAATGATGGTAAGCGGTTACCATCATCGCATTAAGGGGGCATCACACGTCTTTTGCCGGCATAATTAACGCATTGGATAATCTGTTATGTTAAGTATTTTGAGTTTAATATACTGAATTTGAATTTGAGTTATTAAAGTTGCAAAAAGATGTTTACAATAAGATAAGATAAGATAATTTATTTGTAGCACACACACAGATGAACAGAGGGAAAGTAACGACACAACAACACAATATATCTGGAGGTTTTAAAACTAAACTAAACTAAGTAAAACTATACACATTACAAAGATGGACATTGGTCTTTCCCTATGCGTGCGGCTAAACAGGTCCAGCCTCAGCTTAATGTCGCTACCGGCAGAGGCCGGTACCGACGCTGGTTTTCAGTCTGAACCCTAACTAGGTAATACACTAATTGACGGCAAAATACTACCAATATTATTAAAAACCATAAACACTTATCACTTGCTGAAGGTAGTTAAGTACTAATAAAACTAAGTATATTCAAAATATCAAAATAGGCGTTTTTATTTAGGTAAATTCTTAGTGCGCGAGTTGAGTGTACACACGTCACATCACATAATTATGTGTCAACTCATTTTGATTTCCAATATTGTTACAATAGTTATAATAGGTAAGTAATAGCAATATCATCATGTTTCAGAAACGTAAAATTTTAACACGATTCAATTAATTCTCTCATATTTTAAATGAATTATAAGTCAAAATAAATATGAGAAATATATGTACCTAATAAATAAATAAATAAATATTGGTGGACATTTCACACAACGCCATCTAGCCTCAAACTAAGCAAAGCTTGTACTATGGGAACCAGATAGCTGATAGATGAATTATATACTTTTTTGTTAATGTATGTATGTATGTAACATTGAATACATAACACACATAGAAGAAATATTTATGTGTTCATCACACAATGTGGGGATCGAACCCTCAACCTACAGCGCAAAAGGCAGAGCTACCGACTGAGCTGTGAAGTCAGTTAATCTACTTCTACTATAATATTATAAAGAGGAAAGATTTTATTGTTTGTTTGTTTGCATTGAATAGGCTCCGAAACTACTGAACCGATTTCAAAAAAATTATCACCGTTGGGAAGCTACACTATCAAAAAAATAGAGATACTTTTCCTACCCGTGTGATGCCGGGGCGCTGCTAGTATTATATAAAATGTATATTACTTTGATATAGCCCGAAGAGATTGTGGTAAGGCCTTAGTTGATTTGTGCCACTACATGTCATGAATTAGGGGCAGAAACCTGAAACCGAATGATCGATATTTTAACTATCCGTAATTGGAGTTCACTAACATAGATTAAAGGACAGTTGTCAGTTGCTACGCACTTTGTCTATACGAAGCCAAATTGAGTTACGCTTAAGGCCCAGAATACTCGTCACACTATTACTTACGTAAAAGTTACAAAAAAAAGTGACATAGGTCCGTATAGCAACGCGGATCTCCGCGGAATCAGACATAGCACGAAGCAAAATACCCAAATGACAAGTAAGTAGAGTGTGGCATGATAATATGGCTGCTCTGAATTATATGACGCAAGTGACAATTAATAAAAATCATAATTATGTTCGAGTAAATAGCTTATTTCAAAAAAAGGGCTGGGTTGATTTGTTTCAAATTAACTGATTTACATTCATGTGAAATAGAAATTCAAAATACCTTACAGTTCTTGATAAATTAGGGAATTTCTGAATTTTCAGAGGTGTTTTTGACATGATTTTTAACCAAGGTTTTCTAACTAATTCGTGTTTTAGCTCCGGTTGATTCATCACTTATATCCTTGAGTATCGTGTAGTTCAATTTCAATGTAATCTATTAAGCAGTAATAGAATGATTAGGGTTGCAATACCTGCAATTTTCAAAGTTCAGGGCCTTAAACTATGGGTGGCCAGATGAGATATCGAATATCTATTGAGATGATTCCGACGATAAAAAAAACAATTGCGAATTGAACTTATGAATTGAACTGTAATTTTATGTTGAGAGGAATATTTTACATCGTAGTACCTATCTATGAATAGATGGTGAGCACACGGGTGTTTGTAACGCAAATTTGCTAAATAAGTGTTCTGAAGGTCTTAGATTTAATGTTGAACTTAAATCTTATTCGCCCTTGTCGAGCATCATCATCATCATCTTGCTGCCCTTTTCCTTTGTTAAGTGGGGTCGGCACAAAATTTGATTTGCTTCCATTTCCCTCTATCATTCGTCATCTCATTACTCACTCCTTTCTTACCTATGTCATCTTTCACACAGTCCATCCATTATTATTAGTATTAGACGGGTATTTATCGCGTTTAAATTACCTTATATTTTCGGGAGTCTACCCGTGACCACGACAGCGTGCAAACCTGTCGAAACGTCG
This sequence comes from Cosmorhoe ocellata, assembly GCA_963675405.1. Lineage (NCBI taxonomy): Eukaryota > Metazoa > Arthropoda > Insecta > Lepidoptera > Geometridae > Cosmorhoe > Cosmorhoe ocellata. The sequence continues at coordinate 10,396,044 of OY776249.1, read as the reverse complement.
GGAAAATATAAGGTAATTTAAACGCGATAAATACCCGTCTAATACTAATAATAATGTGTTCAGATCGCGTAAGTTTAAAAGTACATACAGTCCATCCATCTTTTCTATGGCCAGCTCTACCCCTTATCCATACTTGCCCATTTCCAGCATTGCAAAAATGACACCTAGGCGGCATATGTATGATCAAACATTGAACTAAATCGCGGGGATTGTACTAGTTTACAAATAAAATAGAAAATAGTTGAAACCTCGTGTTATATCTGCGAACTCTACACCGTAAACCGATATTGTAAAAGCGATAGTGTGACCACATTGGTTAGTTATATAAGGAAACTTTAGCACTGATCTAAATACATAGAATAGGTGGTCAACTGACGCACAGCCTAAAGCGTACGTCATAGCAAACAAAGATTTGCATGTTATTTATGGACCTATTTTTTGTACTAGGCTCTTAGAAAGAAATTTTCGAATTTCAACTCCTAAAGGGTCTAGCGGAGTTTATAAAGCGATGCGATGAACTTTATCTTATATCTTTAAACGAGTAATTCTTGTATATACATATAATCGGAATCTCGGAAACGGCTCCAGCGATTTTCATGAAATTTAGTATGCAGGGGGTTTCGGGGGCGATAAATCGATCTAGCTAGGTTTCATTTTCCAATATATATATATATATATATATATATATAAAATATATATATAAAATATAGTTTTTCCCTTTGAATAATGTATGTGCGCAATGCCAGTGCTCTTAAACGGTGAAAGAGAACATCGTGAAGAAACCGGCATACCCTAGAACCAAAAATCGAAGGTGTGTGTCATAAATTAGTATTCTTATAAGCGGCGATGGGCTTCTAACCAGTACGGAGTACTAACTACCTGTGCAAAATGTGGGCATGTGCCAAATATCATGTTTAGCCTCGCCTGTGGAATACAGTCGTGATCGTTTTTTTTTTCAAAACATAATTGTAGAATTATTTTCAGGTTTTCTCGGAGGCATAGCTCTCAAGAAGTACTCATTTCGCCAAGTGGGCTTGGTGGGAGCCGGTTTATTCGTTCTGGGGGACATTTTGACCATATTCGTGCAGAGGACTTACCAGCTAGTTTTCACTTTTGGGGTAGTGAGAGGTAAGTGAATACTCTGATGGTCTATTGGTAGTATGACTACGCCTTCCGATCCTAAGGTCGTAGATTCGAATCAAGGCACAAATGGATTTTTCGGTTCGAAAAAAAATAGATTATTAACGAAAAACCTAGATAGTTTGTCGGTTACAAAGTATATACTAACAGCGTGGTTGATCGGTTGATAATAGACGTATACAAGTACTCTCAAACGGTAAAGAAAAACATCGTGAGGAAGCCGGCAAGTCGTAGAACCTAAGAAATTTGAAAGTGGCAAGGCCTTCCTACCGTTCCTACGGTTCGTACCTACACATTATTTAAAATATTTAGAGAAATAAGTAATATGAATCTTGTGAGGCCGCAACATGTTGCATAGAATACAAATATGGCAACATTGAATGTAAATTTTCTACTAGTTTATTTAGTACCTATAGTGCAACACTGTTTCCTTTCTCTTCCGTCCGACGTCCGTGATGGTGTACCTACTTATTAAACGTTGTAAGTTATCAAAATATTTTATTTACTGAATCCAGATTCCAGACTTACTCAGCACCTAAATTATGGGATATACAGGCTGCACCCAACACCCACATTCATGCCGCACTATTCTAACACCCTTTTACGTCTCTTTCACTCCAGGAGCTGGTTTCGGCGTGATGATACCAGTCAGCTTCACAGCTTTCAACTGCTACTTCACCAAGAAACGCACTACCATGATGAGCGCCAATCAAACGCTAAGCAGCATGGCGTCCATCACCTTTCCAATGCTGGTCACCTTCCTGCTGTCCGAGTATGGGTTCAGGTGGACCCTGGCATTGATAATGGCCGTTGACCTTCATCTGCTATTCGCGATGCTGGTCATGCATCCTGTAGAATGGCATCTTATCAAGTCTGACGTCAATGAGACAGGTACGTAATATAATAATTATTGTTTAGCTTTCGCTTCGCCCGCGTGGTACCTTGAAAAACAAAAACAAATCTATCCCACGTGCATTTTCCGAGGTAAAAAGTAGCCTATGTGCTATACCAGACTATAATCTATATCTGTGCCAAATTTCATCCAGATCCGTTTAGCCGTTTCTACGTGAATGAGTAACAAACATACATCCTTACAAACTTTCGAGTTCATAATAATTATACTAGCTTCCGCCCACGGCTTCGCCCACGTGGTACCTTGACAAACAAAAAAAATTATCCCACGGGAACCGTCCATTTTTCTGGGATAAAATGTAACCTATGTGTTATTCTAGACCATAATCTATGTATATCTGTGCCAAATTGCATCCAGATCCGTTTAGCCGTTTCAGCGTGAAAGAGTAGGTAACAAACATACATCCATACATCCATAACTACATTTTTACAAACTTGTTTATAATCTTAGTAGGATAATTGTATGGAATTAATTAATCACTATTCTCCCTTTTTAACTGACTTCAGAAAAAAGAAGGGATCAATTTGGCTGTATGGTTTTTGTCATTGTTTGTGTATGTTACGCCTTTAACCCGTCGTATGTTCCCCGATTGGTGATGGATTTCGATTGTCTGTTGCTTAGATATTGTCGTCCCATGTAAACTTTATTCTCGTGGGATTGCTACTTTTCTTGTAAAACACAAAATGTATGAAATAGTCTTGCGTGCAAAAAAACCGATTCACCTCGTACAATATTTTAAGGCTGTTTCTATCAATTCAAGTTTTTGATTCATAATTTTCCAAATCTGAGATCTTGGGGTTGGCAGATTTTTTGCACGCAAGTATATAATAATGTACTCGTATATAAACGTTGCCAAATCTTAATTTTGTTTTTGTTATAAGAGAGGGTTGCGTAATGAAAATTTATTCAAATGGGAAGTGACCTGGTACAACATGATATCAAATCCTGTTCAAAAATTTTGGTGAACTTTAAAAACAATTTTATCTACCTACTTATTAAAATGCACTATCGCAGACCAGTTTATCATGTTAATTAAAATTCAAAATATTTTTATTCAAAAAATCGATCATTTTTAGTGCCAGTTTCAGCTTAACACAAGTCCAAAAAAAGCAGGCAAGAAACTTGTCCCTGTCCTAGCGCTTTTTTGTATGTCTGTTTTAAGAAGAAAAGAACAAGGATTATCTTAAAAAGTAATTCTGGTGCAATATAAGGAACTACATTGACTTTGCAAATTAGTATATTGTTATCTGTCGGAGGGCAGAGCGACATTAGTTCTTATCAACAATGTAGACTATATTCTACGAGTATACTCTATACTAATATTACAAAGAGGAAAGTTTTGTATTTTTATATTTTTGTTACGAATAAACTCAAAAACTATTGGACCGCATTCAAAAATTCTTTCATTAATTTTATGGCTATATTTTATATGTATTTAAAAAAATAGAGATACTTTTGCTACCCGTGTGAAGCCGGGGCGTGTTGCTAGTCCTTTATAATAAAAACAAGGGTCTTTGTAGTACTAAGTTATTCATATCTTATTACCATTTCTTCCGTTAATTCACTGAGTTTTTATTTAATTTCTTTTACACCCAGTTGATAGGACGTTCTAAGAAATATCTGCAGTAATTTGCTCGGTCATCCAGGTACTAACTTAATTAACAGTAAGATTTCAATACCCAGAAATTCTATGAAAAATACTTTGGTCTAGAAAAATAATGTCTACTTTGCAAATCACATTGAAGTCTATTTCAAATGACTGACTGTATTTTATCTGCTAAGCATTTATACTTGTGTTTCTTTTAATTCATTTATTTATCTTTTATTCATGCATAACAATTAACTTTTTGATACATTTATTAAATAACTATCTATACCTAATACATAAAGTCGTTCCTAAATATTATATATTTTTAAACTTACGCGATCTGAACATATTATCGAGGACACATATACATTATTAGGGATGACATGTTATCCCGTGACCACGACAGTTAAACCTGTCGAAACGTCGGGAAAAATAGGTTAATAAAACGCGATAAATACCCGTTTAATACTAGAAATAATCGTTCCTACACGGTCTGGTTCACCTAATCTGACAATTATAAAATTTTTATGTATATGGTGCTCATATTTGGTGGAGGTACTTAATCGGGTACAAGGTTCCCCCTGTAGATTAATCTGCGGCGCTTTAGTAAATCCTGAAATCCCCTCTTGGGTAGTACAAGGTGAGGAACGACAAATGCCCTATTTTATTTCTATTATTTGTAATTTATTTATTTAACTTATCATTCATATAACATTATGTGTTCGTCTGCCTGTGAAGTCTTTTTCAACGCTTTCAGAACTAACCCATAAATGTGACGTCGCTAAGATATCTTTTGAGAAGTATGACGATACCATTATGAAAATGTTGCCAGGTGAAGAGAATGGTAATGAAGCTAAGGAAGTGAAGCCACAACGGCGCAATGAATCTTTACAGAAAAGTATCATGTAAGTACACAATTTTTATTTAATAAGACAATGATTTAATATATTTAATAAAAGAATTAACCGTTCAACTAGAAAACTTTAACTGCAAGGCTATGGTTGATCGATGACAAAAAATTTAAAACGATTAAAGTACGGGCAATATTAAAGTAGGTACATAAATAACTTTGGTATTTCTCATCATGTTACTTATATTATAAACGTGAAAGTTTGCATGTATGGATGTTTGTTACTCTTTCACGCTGAAACAGTTAAACGGATCTGGATGAAATTTGGCACAGAAATAGATTATAGTCTGGAATAAATAAATCTATACTAATATTATAAAGAGGAAAGTTTTGTATTTCTGTATTTTTGTTTGTAACGAATAAACTCAAAAACTATTGGACCGATTTCAAAAATTCTTTTACCACTAGAATTCTACATTATCCCTGAGGTACCTCGCGAGCAAAGCCGCGAGCGAAAGCTAGTATATAAATAAATACGGATACTTTCTTTCACTTTAATCTTTAATCTACTCGTATAATCTTTCAATTAATTCGACTTCACATTTTTATAAAGATGCGACATAAAAAAAACTTTACTTAAATATTATGTAATCAGAAATATGCAAAAAGGTACATAATTTAAGAGGGGTGACTCTTCTTATAAAAAAAACATTGATAGATTCGTGCGGAAGAGTGTTGAGAGTGTATTGAGAAGTAGTGTTGTGGATAAAAAAAACAAGAAAAATCACACGTTACTAGCATTTTACGCGAGCAAAGTTGCGGTTGATTCAATCAGTAGAAAGTTCATTATAAAAAGACCAACCGTCATGATAATTCAAATATCAAACATCGGTTTTGAACAAGTTTTTTGCAAAATCAAATTTTAATGACGCCATTTGTTTTAGTTATTCGAGTTATTATAATTTTACTGGTATATAATTTTTATTTTCAAAAAAATATTCATGAGTGTCAACCAAGGCTAAATATTTTTATAGGCCTCAATAAAAAGCAATGTATGCCTACCTACCTAGTACTGTGGAAAGTTATGAAAAAGGTATCGCCTGTTTCATGTTGATAATTACTTTGTTTAACCTAATTGAAACGCGATTTCTTTGAAAGTACCGGTCAAGGAATGGTGCTTTAGCTGGAATTAGTTTGAATAAATGCCCACCAACATTTATCTAGTTGTGGTGCACGCTATTTTAAATTTAAAAGCCCTTTCACGCTTTTGTCAAAACCTAAAAACAAGCTGATTTTCTCACGTTTTTTTTCATTTACCTCACATTTGTTTTTCACATCGGTTGATGCCAGTGCTCTTAAACGGTGAAGTAAAACATCGTGAGACGGCATACCCTAGAACCAAAAATTTGAAGGTGTGTGTCATAGGTTAGTATTCTTATTGTTTGGCTTGCAACCTGTCACGTACGGAATACTAACTACTGTGCAAAATGTGCGCATATACCAAATGTCAAGTTTGAACGTGCTTCTGACTACCCTTTTTAGATATCCTCAAAGATCTAAGTAACTAAAGAGCTGAGGAGATATCTACTGAGCCTGGGTATTACACAGTCGTGATCATATTTATTTATTTACTAGTTGATACCCGCGACTATGTAGGTACGCGTAAGATTACTTTTTAATATTCTGTGACTCGGGCTGTACGGATGGATAAAATTTTTCATCAAATAATATATCAAATTCTTGTCTTTTTTATTTGTCAATTGATCTCGACGAAACAAAGCCTCACTTTTAATCCAAGCTTATCTCAATACATTAATGAAAACTACGTTCGATTTGGTTCTGCCGTTGCGGAGATTAGCGTGCACAAACGCAAAGATAAACGATTTTAATATATGTGTAGATTAATATAGATATCTTATGTATAGATTTAATAAAAATGTAATATAATTTGTCATTTCAGGAGGATAATATACGATAACGTGGAAATAGACCTACTAAAAGACCCTAGATTCGTCAGCACACTGGTTGGTCTTGGTTTTGCGTTTGTGTCCGATGTCACGTACCTTGCAATGGAACCAACGCTTCTGTTTTCATACGGATTTACTCAGGTAAGTAGGAGGTATGGGTTAGAAGCTTTATGACGACATCTCGATATGACTAGGTGGTCAAAAAGACTACGTAGACTGGGTCTTTGGTCAATTGAGGCCGCTGTCAACTTATCCCGCGGGATGAGTTGACCTAATGCTTTTTTGAATCGGTCAACTCATCGCGCTGTCCAAAAAAAACAAAAAGGAATGTTTGAGACTTAGTCAAAGGACAATGGGCATATTGGGACCACCCTCCAATAGCAATAAAATGTATGTCGTTGGATAGGTCTATTCAATTGGAACAACTATTGCTATGACAGCTTTTGTGTCACAACTGTCCGTTCAAAGATATAATAAGCAATAAGCAATAATAAACTAAGCAATAGTTGTTCCGGTTGATTAGACCTATCCAATGACATATATTTTATGTCTATTAGAGGGTGGTCCCAGGTTCCATATATTTTTGCCCATTGTCCTTTCGATATAGTCTTGCTATTTAGTTGAATCAAGATTTAGGCCAACAACTACTTAGTTCAATCGAGACCTAGTCCATTTAATACCTAGTATTATCAAGATGTCGTCATAAAGCTTCTAATCCGGAGGTATACCTACTTATACCATTCAACATAAGATATTAATATACATTTATCAAAAGATATTAAGTTCAGAGTATTTACATTATTTTAAGATTTGGATAAACAAAAATTTACTTTAGTTGGCTTGAACTGTAACTGAATGGCGTTCAAGAACTGGGTATAGGTACCTACGTTGGTCGTCCGGTAGCGAGATGGGCTGACGACAGCATCCGTCGCGGGCCGGACCTGGATGAGGCTAGCAGCAGACCCTGGACAATGGCATATGCAAAGAGAGGCCTATACCTCAATTTGGAAGTCTGATGATGATGATGATGATGATGATGATGATGAAAATGATGGCTTGAACCGCCAAGAAGTATAGAGATGTTGAAATACTAAGCTGTTAATGATGATATTTCAGATGGAAGTGGCGACGTGTGTGATGGTCGGCGCCATATCAGATCTCGTAGCCAGATTCAGTCTTGCTGTCTTCACGTATTTCTACTCGGTGGACAGTCGATTGGTCTTTTTCGCAGGGACTTGTGTTACAGTTCTACTTAGGATTGGTAAGTTTAATTCAAATATCGCTTGTTGACTGACTGAACGATGAAGACAGGCATATGAACCGATTTTCGTTTAGTTTTTTTTGTGTAGATAATTTTATACCGAGTATTTTTAGCTATGTTTCATGAAAATCTGTTCAGCCGTTTGAAAATCATCAGGTCTTTTCTAGTTGATGAGGGGATCTGACTAAATTCCTATGTCCTATCGATTCGAAATTTGGTACCGTGTTATTTCAATGATATTGAAAGAACATGGTAAGGTAACCATGACTTTAAATATGACCTGTTAGAATATGGTTTAGATGTCAGGGTTTTTTAAAAAAATTAATTTTGTATTATTTTAATACAGCTCTAGTAAGCTCCCAGGAGCTGTACTTCGTGTTCGCCGTGACGGCTGTCTCCGGCCTGGTCCGGTGCTCCGTGCAGGTGCTGTTTCCCCTGGTGCTGGTGGCAGCTGCCCCGGACCGGTTTCCGGCGGCGCTGGCGCTGCATATCCTCTTCTCTGGTGCATTGATGCTTCTGGCTGACCCTTTAATAGGTGAGTGTTACATAGTTTTATATATATTGGTGGACATATCATACAAATAGAGCGTTTAGGGCCCCAAACTAAGCAAAGGGTAGTAAACGTGTCGAAGATTATCATATTAGTAACTACCAATATAAATCTATGTTTGCAGTAGTATTATTTATCGTTTTTTTTCATGTTTGGTATATGTTTTCGCTAGTGATGTCACTCTGTTAGGTCCAATCTGAAAACCAGCGCTACCTCCTTAACATTAGGTGGTAGCATTAAGCTGAGATTGGTCCTATTCAGCCACGCGACTTGCATGCAGGAAAGACAATTTATATCTTTTTTATTTTTGATTACTTTCTGCCTTTGTTTTTTTTTATGTAGGTAAGTACTTTTATTTTCCTGTATGTGTCCGTGTCTGAATAAAAATCTATCTTATACCTTTAAACGAGCAATTCTTGTATATATATATGTATATATATATATATATATAATTGGAATCTTGGAAACGGCTCCAGCTATTTTCATGAAATTTAGTACGCAGAGGGTTTCGGGAGCGATAAATCGATCTAGCTAGGTTTCATTTTTAGAAAACATTGTTTACCCCCCAAAAAAAACGAGCAAAGCTCGGTCATCCAGGTACTTCTATATTATTATCTTAATATTTTCTTTTATAAAACAGAACATTATAGTATAATACAAATTAATGCAATTATCAAACATGTGTGTGGATGTAAACGTACTGTTTAGAAGTTAATTATCTGTTAGTAATTTTTCGAAAAAAGTGCATTTTTGAATGTCATACTGAACACATAAATGACCAAGTTGTGAGCGACTTGATAAATATTTTACTGCTGACATAGAGCTGTTATAGACACTTTTATGTAAACCACAGGCAAACATTATTATCACAATTACACTTAAGCAAGTTAAGCAGATAAGTGGGTAATAATTTTGCAAAATAAGCTTAACCACAGTAAATATCAGATTATGTTTTAGATAGAGAGAAAACGTAGTTTCTTTTTACTTTTATAACTATTATTCTAGAAATCCTCACCAAGGTTACCGCAGATGGAAGAGTTTTTCAATAATTCTTACTGGATTATGTTGTAGCTACGTCAAAGATTATCAGACTTTTTCCGATAACTCACTCTACATAAAGTAGCGTAGCGTTTGAAATCGCTTCATGAATTAATTCTTTGATTTTCTTTTATACGAAACTAGCTGTCCCGCCCACGACTTCGTTCACTTAAAGTATTTAAACTGAGTTTCCAACACATCACACAACTCATAAAAATCCCATACTAACTTTGACACCCCATTTTACCCCTTTTGAAGGTTATATTGAAAAATCCTGAGTGAAAAAACACGTGTCCATTCGTTTTGCATTTACAGTACACAAACAAAGTTTCAAACCAATCGCATCACCCGTTAAAAAGTTCCCATACAAATTTTGACCCCACATTTGACCCTTTTTTGATGGTTATATTGAAAAATCCTGAAAAACGTATCCGTTCATTTTGTATTTACAGTACACAAACAAAGTTTCAAATTAATCGCACTACCCGTTAAAAACTTCACATACAAACATTGACCCCACATTTGACCCCTTTTTGAAGATTATTTTGAAAAATCATGAAACACGTGTCCATTCATTTTGCATTTACAGTGCACAAACAAAGTTTCAGGCCAATCGCACCACCCGATAAAAAGTTCCCATACAAATTTTGACCCCACATTTGACCCTTTTTTGATGGTTATATTGAAAAATCCTGAAACACGTGTCCATTCATTTTGCATTTACAGTGCACAAACAAAGTTTCATGAAAATCGCTCCACTCATTAAAAAGTTTCATACTAACGTTTTCACCCTTTTTCACCCCCTTAGAGGTGGAATTTCCAAAAATCCCGCCTTAGTGGGTGGTTTTGTTATAAAAGGAAGCCACCTTCCAAATTTCAGCTTTCTATCTTCAGCGGTTTCGGCTCGGCGATGATCAATCAGTCAGTCAGTCAGTCAGTCAGTCAGTCAGGTTAAGCTCTTATATAGATATAGATTTCAAATTTCACATTTGTGTGATGAAATTTGTTTGTTTTTTTTCTAATAAACAACAACAAAAACAACAACAACTCTTATAACAAGATTCTTAAAAGAGTTCTTAGACAAAGATCTGTAAACATTTGTGCAGATCGTTACAGATGTCTCATTCTCTTCTCTTCCGTAGAGATAAACGTCTACCGTGCTTACTAACTAAGTCCAGTACTTTTGTTTGTCTTATATTGTTTGTTTTTTTTTCACGTTAGTGTTTGTCTATTATCTTTAAAGCGGCACACATTTTTGAAATTTTGCTATAAAATGTACAGTAAAAAATGTGCAAAAGAAATTTGTGCCGTTCGTGAGAATACCTCTTTCTTTTACTGTTTATTTTCAAGTGCTATCTGTATGTTAAATCATAGTTATTTTTATGTGCTAATAAGATATCTGTTCTATTCTATATTCCAGGAATACTTTATGAGGCTACCGGGAATTACACTTTCTGCTTCCTAGCCATGAGCTTTTGCTGCCTTATCTGCGTGGTGTTATGGACCATTGAATACTTCGTGTACCGCAAGAATAAGAAGACTTTGAGCTCACATGACTGATAGTTGTATAAGTTTAGAACTAATAGTTTGCCAACTCCGGTGTATAATGCTGGACAATCCACACAGCATCATCTAGCCCCAAAGTAAGCTACTCAAAGCTTGCCTGTTCTTCTCGGTCTTGGGTTAGGCTTAAATTGGCACTGAAATTCACCACATGTAAGACGTTTCAAAGTGATCCTTGTGATGTTATTGAATAAATATGTATTTTGACTAAACTTGACTAGATATTGTTCGGAGGAATTCAATGACTGTTAAATTTGAATTGAAACACTACTTACTAAGTATCTCAACCTTGGTAGTTTCCACAGTACAGGTTTTGATAGTTTAGGAAAATTTAATTCACTTCATTCTTTTTCGATTTCTTGTTTCATTGGCATCATTCTTTGCCTATTATATTTCGCTCGAGAACTGTCTTATTTGATTTATTTTGACAAAGTCTATCCCATTTTGACTGTGCGCAAATTGTAACTGGTTAAATAATTGTTCTATTTGTATAAATTTTATCACGCCCCAATTTAAAATGATCAAATGAAACGAAAAAAGTGCCGCGTATCTATGCGTCTTGAGTTGGCCAATTACCTAATGCAAAGATAATTCATTTGAAGAAATCAAGACTCAATCATGCTGTAACGGCTGAGTGGATCTAAATGAAACTTGGAATACGCATAGTTTATGACCTGGAATAACATATAGGCTACTTTATATCCAGATAAGTGCCATGCGAGTGGGGCTGCGCGAAATTATTAGTACAAAATAAATAACAATATAATTTTCTCTTTAATGGCTTTATGCCGATAACATAAAAAAACCTACAAGGAATGATCAAACACAAGAAAGGAAAGAGCTACCAAGATATTTTAGAGTAGCTATGTTTCAGGGAAACAAAAAAAACACATTTTCCAGTAGTACATTTTATCAACAGTACCGTTGTAGTGTACATTTGATTATTATTAAGTAGTTATTTCAAGCGTTTTATATGCGTGACGACTTTCATGCTAAAAATATTTTGGAAAATGACATGATTTTTTCCGACCACGTAAATAAAATACAACTAACCTTTATAATATAGCCTATTTAGTATTTTAACTGGCCCCGATACTAACAAAACTAGAACTATAATTTTAATACATATTTTTTTTAATAAAATACAAATAAACATTTTGAATATAAAAAAGTTCAAGGTCTCTAAAGCCTACTTATGAATATTTATAAATTTTGACATTTGAAAGAAAAATAAGAAAAAATTTAACGTGCATAAACTGAATTATTTATAATTGTAAGTAATGTATAAATAAATTGTATGTAGGTACCGCAAAACTGACATAAGCTTATGCTCGGTAACAGGGGTCTCGATAAATTATTATTTATAACATTTTTATACGTATTTTTATTTATAAAAAACTTTGGTTTAATGCTTTAAATCATAATATTATACCATTATTCATATATAACAACAATATCACTAACATTAACGATGCCGGTAGTGCAATTTAACTAGGTAAGTATATAAAAAAGATACCAAAATCATGAAATACTTTACCTTTAACTCTATCAATTCATAATTAAAATACTAGGCTGTTAGTACTACTGCTTACATTGTTGTATAAACTTCTATTTGCATTTCGATCAAGTGGTTTATATATATGAATAATTAATAACAATAAGTCTTTATTACAGACACGCAAAGTAATGTTTAAATAAGAATACAACGGCATAAATATTGTTTATTCTCTAAATCCAGCGTAACCAGATTTTAGGTATGTTTTGTATGTATTTATGCGACAGTCGAAGGCACCCGCTTTCTGGGTTCAATTCGTACCCTGAACCCGTCACTTCTTTTCAGGATTATGTCGGCTTGCAGTTGGAACTCTTTTTCTGATACATCAGAGATGGTCTTGTAATTTCTTAAGATAGTCGACAATAGCACTTTTAGCTTCAAAATGGCGTATTTGCGACCTAGAACAAGGTTTGTAAACATACAAATGTATACGTTTAGCCTTAATCTAAAAAAAACAAAAACTACTTAGCTAAGTATAAAATCAATGACTGCTTTAAATGAGCGTTTAAAATTGTAAAAACTGATAATAATAGTTGAATGGGTTTTTTTCAGTTTTCGAAAATACCTTTTGGTTTAAATTTTGCACCATTTACATAATTATTATATTGGAAAAAACAGTTAAATGGCTTTCTATAGTACATAGTGGAAATTATGCTGATTAGTTTTGGAATATCTATTATAATTGAGAATACAGTGTAAACTAAGTATATTGTAATTGTAAAGATACATGCTAAACTTACCAACACAGCTTCTGGGGCCAGCGCTGAAAGGAATGTAGCTGTAGTAATGTCTGTTTTGAGTGTTCTCAGGCAGGAAGTTGTCAGGGTTGAACACCTCGGGTTCTTTGTAGTGATTAGGGTTCCTGTGAACTTTGTATGTACCAACGACGACGGTGGAACCGGCGGGAAGCACGTAGTTCTTGGTTGCTGGAGATGTAAGATAAGTTGTTATTATAATCACCACATCAAATAATTTATACCCGTACGTGTGTGTCTTAGAGTTACAGGTAAAAGATTTTAGAATTATTTTTTCTACTGTGCGAGACCTTGTTTCTTGACGAATTTCATAACTCTAGGTCAACGGCCACTACCATCATAGGCACATTTTTTATTGAGTACCAAATCACTCTACAAAATTTCATTTTTCTTTTTGAACTAAGAGACCATAAAAAGATTTAAAAAATAATAAAGGACGTTTATACATAGGTAGTTGTTACTAAAAAGATTACCTATTTTCACATCACGGTTCAATTTCCTAGCAATAATGGGTACTGGCGGGTACATTCTGAGAGATTCGAGGATAACTCGTTCCAAGTACTTCATGTGGAGAGTGTCAGTAAAGGTGGCTGGGCGGTCAGAGTCTCCAAAGATCTCGTACAGTTCATCGTAAACCTTAGCCTGAATATTCTGATGGATGCCAAGCAAGCAGAGGACAAAGCTTGAGCCGGCTGCTGTTGTGTCATGACCCTAAAAAGAACTAACTTAGTAAACATCAATGACAGACACATAGAAAACATGACCACTACTGTAGCCTCAGATTTAGCAAACATCCTCTCAGATCTCTTGTTATCTACTTAGATCTTTGAGGATATCTAAACAGACGTATCTTGCCACTTAGAAATAGCTAGGCACTGCTAATGCTGTATATTCAAATTTTTATTAATGAACTAAGTCATGTAGGTAATAATTAACCAAGAAGCTGGCAGGAACAATGTAAAAAAATAACATTACATTCAAATTTGTTAGAATAAAACTATTAATAAGTTACGGATTCACCTCAAACATAATGGTGTCGACTTCTTCTTTGATTTCATGATCACTGATGTTGTGTGTTCCATTCTGAGCTGACTCAATCATCAGATCCAAAAAGGCAAGGCGTTTTTTTTCACCTGTAATTGTTTATTTTTTAATACTAAACGATGATACTTTTTGCTTTTATATATAGTTTGCTTGGTGAAAAATGTTTTCCTGTGCCGTTTATGGCTATGCTGTCTATTTGTTGTTTTAGTGTAGGTATAGCTCAAGATGACAACTTGTAATTTGACGAAAAGCACAAAAGCCAATCGTGTTATTGACTTACCCATTTTGATGAAAACCACAGTTTTACTTTCACGTCCTCATAATTTCTTACCAATATCATTTTCGTCGTTGAAGTCCAAGTCATCGCGGTATCCTTTGAAAACAGTATCAGCAACAGTTTTGTCATTTGCCATCACACTTTCTTCTGACTCCTTGGTCAGTTCTGAGAGAGTCGGGGGGATGAAACCCTTGGATTTGTTTTCAAGGTAGATAGCCTTCTTATTTTTGATTACCTGTAAATCCATTTGAATACAGGCTATTAACTTCGCTATTGACTTTACCCCAAAAATTGTGACGAAGAAATATTTTGTGGCTCAACGAATAAAAGCACAAAAAACTATGACATTATAAATGTTAAAATGTGCATTGTAGGATATTTACTTTGTTGGTCAGTCCATGAATGATGTCTAAAAGTTTGATTTGGTTCTTGAAGAATGGTGTCAGTTTGAATAGAGCGTCAAATCGAAGCCAAAACTTGTAGTGCCTCTGATGGATGATATCGCACATTCTATAAATAAGAAGGGTAACTATTAATTACAGTTTATAACAAAAAAAAGTTAAATTAAAATAAAATATACCGCCTTTTTTTGTACATTTTTTTTTACATTATTAACAGAAATATACGGATATCTTTTATATATATAAAAATTAATTGCTGTTCGTTAGTCTCGCTAAAACTCGAGAACGGCTAAACGGATTTATCTTATCTTGGTCTTGAAATGTTCGTGGAGGTCTAGGGAAGGTTCAAAATGTAAGAAAAATTCGAATAACTGCCGGGAAAACCCTAAAAATAGCCCTTTTCTATTTCCCATACAAACGTTTTCTAAATAAGTACGAAGTCTGCCGGGTCAGCTAGTATTTTAATAAATGATAATACTCACTATGTCTAAAATACACGTGAAATAGTTGAGCTATCTAAGGATCGCAACAAACGGTCTATAGTTAGCTAAACTGATCTAGATCGCTTGATAAAATATAGGTAAATACTTAAATTTATAAGTATACTAAGTTTTCCAGGATCCAATGAGTGGTAAATATGACATGAATAAGAAAGGAGTGAGTACTGAGATGACGAATGATAGAGGGAAAAGTAAAGAAGACCAATGTTGTGCCGACCCACATAACGTGGTAAAAGGGCAGGTAAAAGCAATCTCTTCCAGGCATTCTTTGGATGGACGGGACATAATTTGACGACCTCAGTGGCGCAGCGGGCGAAAGTCCGCCTGCGACGCAAGAGGTTGAGGGTTCGATTCCCGTCGCGGAACAAATTTGTGTACGATCTGCAGAAATTTGTTCCGTTGGTCTGGGTGTTTTCTATGTATAATAAAAAATATCTATCTTTGTATAATAATGTATTAAATAGATATATCAGTTATCTAGTACCCATAACACAAGCTTTGAGTAGCTTACTTTGGGGCTAGATGATGCTGTGTGGATTGTCCAGCATTATTTATTTATTTATTTATTAATTTAAAAGTAAAGTAAGCATTTAATGTAATATTTTCGTTACTTACTTCATCACAGCGACTGCGTAGTCAAAACCAGCGTCGTCTTGGGTATCCCTTGTAATCCCCATCGCAGTTTCTGTAAAAAAAAAATAAAAAATAAAAAAATAAATATGATCACGACTGTAATCCCCAGGCTCGGTAGATATCTCCTCAGATCTTTAGTTTCTTAGATCTTTGAGGATATCTAAAGAGGGTAGTCAGAGGCAAGTCCAAACATGACATTTGGTACATGCCCACATTTTGCACAATAGTTAGTATTCCGTACGTGACAGGTTGCAAGCCCATCGCCGCTTATAAGAATACTAACCAATGACACATACCTTCGAATTTTTTGTTCTAGGGTATGCCGGTTTCCTCACGATGTTTTCCTTCACCGTTTAAGAGCACTGGCATTGCGCACATAAATTTTTCGAATGGAAAAACTCATTGGTGCACGACCAGGTTTGAACCCACGACCTTCGGATCGTGAGGCAGGGGTGCTACCACTACACCACCAGCGCTCTCTGTAAAAATACTTGTATAAAGCTTAGGCTTTACCTACTTAAGGGCGTAATTACAATTTTGACGTTCTCGAATTCAGCTATCTGCGTCAGCACACTACAGAACCTAATGAAATGCTTATAAAACCCAGAAATGTATATGTAACTATAATTATATTTAAATTTCAAAAACATATGAGGGTAGATATAAGGTAACTATGCAATTTGATTTTTTGACGACCTCAGTGGCGCAGCGGGCGAGAGTCCGCCTGCGACGCAAGAGGTTGCGGGTTCAATTCCCGCCGCGGAAAAAAATTGTGTACGATCTGCAGTAATTTGTTCCGCTGGTCTGGGTGTTTTCTATGTATAATAAAAAATATCTATCTATGTATTAAATATATCAGTTATCTAGTACCCATAACACAAGCTTTGAGTAGCTTACTTTGGGGCTAGATGATGCTGTGTGGACTGTCCAGCATTATTTATTTATTTATTTATTTTTGCATTGTACAATAGCAAATAGATATTTATATCAAAAATCAAAAAACCTGACTGAAAGTTATGTAAAATATAATGTAATAAGTAATGCTTTTACATCCGCCATATTGGATTTATTTTGACATTTTGTTATAGCCTTTTTGTTTTTGTGCTCCAGAAGAATCTAACCTAATTTATCAAAATTGTTCAGCCGTTTAGACTACAGCGACATCCAAAGAAACTCATCATACATCCATACATTATGTAGGTACATACACAATTCTAATCTTTCTTCGCAGTCGGGTAAAAAATAGTTTTTTCTTTTTTTAACAACACAGCGGAAAGTTTTTCATTGCGTCTTTCTTTATTACCAATCGCAGGTCAACAGCCGTGAATTAATAAAACTGAAAAGACGTAAGTATACATAATAATTGGAATAAATTAATGAGCACGCATTTAATTATTTACCTACCTTCTTTAGCAGGTAAACGTTTTGCCTTCGTAATCGTAACTTAATTTTCATTAATTATACAAATTTGTTTGGTAACGAGGTAAATGCCTTCAGAACCGCGATTATATTATTTTTCGATTGAATAGTCATGATGACGTCATATTTAGAGTATTTTGATGATTTGAAGTATGCAGTGTTTCATAGCTCTTTTTCACTTCAATTGCCAAGTCGATATCGGGTACCCGTTGTGAATTGCCAGTGCTTTGGTACAGTCAACCCATATAATTTCGCAACCGGGTATCAGAACACCAAAGAGTGTGAAAAGGTTTTGGATTCTCTACACGTAGCTACTTTTTGGTATTAAATCGTACTGTAAAAGTGCACAAAAGGAGCCTCTGAGGCGCAAATTAATGTAAAAAATCCAGATGAAAAACCTGCTCTATATAATTAAATTTTCAAAACGTCCAATACCGCGTAATTGGTTACCAATCACATTGAATCAATGCCGCATTGCGATAAATTGAAGACATCAATTCGAAAATTAGCGTCGTCAATATAATCATTCAACAATTGAACGATTATTGTGAATAATCGTGTTGCTAACGTAGAATAAAACTATATAACTCTATGAAAATATCAAAATATAAATTATGTAATAGATTAAATGAAATAAAACAAGAAAAAACATGTTCACAACTAGTTATTCCCAGCAATCGCGATATTTTAACGTATCAAAAGCTAAACCATAGTCAAAACACATTCGTAAACGTTATGTTTTGCATATCTCGTATCGTCAAACGTTAAGGTCACTGATAAAGTTTCTCGACCCTAATTAAATCAAAAACGTGTATTTGACAATGTTTGAAAGCATTTCAAACGGAACATTTTAGTTTTAAAACTCGAAAAATAACGCTAAACAAAAATGTGCATAATATAACGTTCACGCATGTGTTTTGGCTTTCGTAAATAGGTACGTTAAACAGTAGCGTGATCACCCTCCAGGTTCGGTAGACTCTTCTTTAATCTCTATTGACTTAGACCTCTGAGGATATCTAAAATTACGTAGCCAGAGGCACGGCCAATTCAGGAACATCTATTGGTATACAGGGGCCTTACCACGAAGTCTTCCAGAACGGTTCCGTTTTAGAAACGTCACTACTTCAATGCAATTTGCATAGGTAATAACAATGTAATAATAATTCGGTAATCCTACTAATATTATAAACGCTAATGTTTGTAAGAATGTATGGATGGGTATATTTTTTACTCTTTCACGCTAAAACGGCTGAACGGATCTGAATGAAAGGCACAGCTAGCCTATGTGTTATTCCAGACCATAATTTATGGTCTGGAATAACACATAGGCTACATTTTATCCCGGAAAAATATAAGGTTCCTGCGGGATAGATTTGTTTTTGTTTTTCAAAGTACCACGCGGGCGAAGCCGTGGGCGGAAGCTAGTATATTATGAATTCGTGGTGAAGCCCAAGTTCAGAAGGCAGGTATGTTACATCACCAGTGCTTTATGAATTATAAAACTTACCAAGTAAGATGTCTACGGTAACACCGCTCATATAATCGTGGCAATCAAAAGTTTTGCCGATTTCTTCTTTCATTTTATTGACAACATTCTTGCTGTTTTGGTTGAACACGTTGACGAAGGACTTGAGAATGTTGATGTGGAATGTCGGAGCGATCATCTTGCGGTGGGATCTCCATTTATCTCCTACGACAGTAAACAAATCAATGAGTAAGAAAGTGTAACTGAGATACTGAGAAATACTGATAAATGAGTACTGAGATGACGGATGATAGAGGGAAATGGAGAAGAAAACGTCTTGTACCGACCCCACATAGCGTGGGAAAAGGGCAGGAAGAAGAAGTGAGTGAACAAATCATTAATGTAGGTAACCACTTATATCATCAAAGGGTAACTAGAATTATGATATAAGCTGAGCTCGTATAAGAAAATTTGTTTATCACAGATACTTCTTTGTAAATAAATAAGTGGCTTTTGGTATATTCAACGACGTGCAATCAGTTACCGAGAAAATAATATTATAATCAGATCATAATAATGTATGAAATATTCGTAATTAATCATTTAATCAATAGTATTGCCATCTGTAAATTCATGAGAAAACTCGGGATACAAAATAAGTTAGGTATAAGCCGTTGAATAATAACCATTTGAGATCTAGTAGCACTTACTCAATCTATACTTCTATACTAATATTATAAAGAGGAAAGTTTTGTACTTTTATATTTTTGTATTTTAGTTTGCAACGAATAAACTCAAAAGCTACTGGAGCGATTTTAAAAATTTTTCACCATTAGAATGATACATGCTCTGAGTAACATAGGCTATATTTTATATGAAAATAATAGAGATACTCTTGCTACCCGTGTGAAGCCGGGGCGTGTTGCTGGTATTAGTATAAAGAGCAAAAGTTTATTACACTTCTCAAAGTGCAGACTTACCAGTGCTGATCAAAAGACCCTCTCCCAGCCAAGGCTTGAAGAACCGGTATTCCGTAGACTTGTCGATATGAACGCTGCTATTGAGGATAACCTCCACATCGTCAGGGTCCGAGAGGAAGACAATCAACTTGGTTCCGATCCAGATGCGAACGACGCTGCCGAACTTCTCAGCGTAGCCAAGAGCTAGGTTTACGATTTCTGTTAAAGAAAATTAGATGGTTGTTGCGTGATACTTCGTGGCCCTGTGACAATTCTAATTGAATGTATATTTAGAGTAAAAATTACGTCTATTAACAAAAATCTACTACAATGAGATATTTCATGAGGTGGCGAAGCAAGAAAAGTACACATAGATATTATACAAATCTACAATCACCCCGATAATTACATTGTATTTCTTTCATTAACATCGTCTGTAATTTTTTCAGCGATATTTTCATTGAAAAGTGTATGAGGAGTTGATAAGGTCAACTGTTTTCACTATGACAAAAAAGGTTTGTTCACCATCCTTTATCTCGATCCCCAACGGGATTTCCGTGAACTTGTCAGTTCATCAGAATCGGGTTTTGGGGGCGATAAATCGATCTAGCTAGGTTTAATTTTTAGAAAACGTCGTTTACCAAAAAAAAACGAGCAATGCTCGGTCACCCAGGTACTTAAAAATAGTACATTTAGCTTTTAATCAGTTACAGGATGAGCTCAAGTTACCTACCTACATACATTATGCCCAACTGTAATGATTTATACTACCAAAAGAATTTCAGCTTTGAGTAGGTTTGTCGACAAGTTTGTATAATAACCTTACCATGGGGTTTCTTCGTGAATACAAGCAGGGCATTGCCAAAGAAAGGCACAGTGCTGGGCCCTGGGATCTTCTCTCCCATCTTATAAAACCTGGACTTTTGCTGCCATCGGTGCAGCACCCATAGCCCGGAGGCGAGCAGCAATAGCGGATAGAAGATGAGTCGAGTGCTTAAGTGGAAGCTTTGGGTTTCGTCCACAAGTGACGTCATTTTGCTGTAAAGAAGGTTTTACAAAACAACTAGTGGAAGGCTTGTAGCGTTTATTTGAATTAGTGAGCTTTTGAAGTAGGTAATGTTTTTTTAAGTGGTGTGATTTAGGTATTTCGTTCATCGAGCACATGTGCATTCTGTCTAACGATAGGTTTCGAGCTTACAAGTTGTTACACTAAGTACTTCAATACAATTTTTAAAGTTAAATTACTTTGATCTTGCCCCAAGAGCTTGGGGTAAGGCCCCTGGTTTGTACAAAGCTGAAGAGAGGCGAAGAGATAATGTTTGATTCAATATGTTAAAATAACTTTTGGAATACCTACTATTCTTCGGTATTTAGAGTTTCGACATTTTTTAATAATCTGTTGAATGTTTCGCAAAGTAGGCAGCAAGGGTTCACCAAGATTCTTAGTGTTTTTTGTCCTTACCTTTTTATGAATCTATCCTTCCCTTGAGCTCGTCCGCTTCCCCTCAGCTATAGCTTGTTTATGAGCATCTATTGTGTTCACCATCATTAAAAGTTCATATATTTTGATTATTCATGACAATCGTATTGTAAAGAGTGACTTCGTAATTTACAAAATGATCATGAATATTCAGAAGTCCAAGCTGAATTGTAATGTCTCACGTAGGTAAATATTGTGCGCAAATTTTTTATTTGAGTAGGTACCTACTTATTTTTTTTGGAAAGTTACCAATTTTATAAAGGTTGAATTTTGTAGGTACGGTTTATAATTCAAATATATATAGGTTACATTTATAGGTTACATTTATTCCTTTCCTGTCACTTACGGAATACTGTGCATAATTTAGGCATGTGCCAAATAGTATGTTTAGATGTGCCTCTGTCTACCCTTTATATGTCCTCAAAGATCTAAGTAGAGACCTTAGGCTACCAAGCCAGTTATAGTCGTAATCATGTTTTTTGGGGGTTTTATAAAAGGCTCATCTCATATCACCTAACTAAAAAAATCTCAATCGTCCAAAACTACAAACATCACTGTTTTAATAATATTAGTACCTACCTACAGGCTACAGGTTTATTTTATCGAACACCTTGTCGAGTGGATTATGTGAAATTCTACCCATCATCTTCCTGCCCTTATCCCACGTTATGTGGGGTCGGCACAACATGTGATCTTCTTCCATTTCCCTCTGTCACTCGTCATCTCATTAATCACTCTTTTCTTACCCATGTCATCTTTCACACAGTCCATCGATCTTTTCTTTGGCCTACCTCTACCCCTGTATCCATCCACATTCATACCTAACACTCTCCTTCTCAAATGACATTCATCTCTTCTCATAACATGCCCATACCACGCTAACCTATTACTCCTCATCTTTTCTGTCACCGGTGCCACTTTCAGACTTCCTCTGATATACTCATTCCTTATTTTATCCATCCTTGTCACTCCACACATCCATCTCAACATTCGCATTTCCGCCGCATGCACTCTTTTCTCGTCCGTTCCCTTACGTGAAATTCTACTGAAACACCTAAAAGTAATCAGTACTGGCTGGCTGACTAACAACAATAATGAGATCATAGGTTTTTTTTATACCCTCAATAACTTTCTATGTTAATTGGGGTTCAAGAGGTTGAAGTTTTGTAAGAACACAAACAAAGTCACGGGCGTTATTTAACAATTTGATAATTATAAAAGAGGCCATAAAAATAACGCCACTTTGTGTTAGGTACTTAGGATTTAGTATTAATTTTGAAGTAGGTACCTACATAAGTTTTTTTCTTGCTTTTTATTACATAATTAAGTACCTATTTATTATTTATATATTATTATATTTTGTATTTATTTATTAAAATTCATATTTATGTATATATAAAGTACTATTGTTTATTATTATTTATTATTTATTGTTTATTATTTATTAGTTTATTTAGGCTCTTGTTTATTTACTTATAACTATCATTATTAAATGTATATTGTGTGTACGTTGCTTCATCAGTTTTGATACATATTGGCACTGATGTTACCCCATGTTATTACACGTACAGTCCTTTCCATCCTAAGGTTGTCTGGTAGACCGCCCATTGTATGACATAGTTT
Organism: Cosmorhoe ocellata; assembly: GCA_963675405.1. Lineage (NCBI taxonomy): Eukaryota > Metazoa > Arthropoda > Insecta > Lepidoptera > Geometridae > Cosmorhoe > Cosmorhoe ocellata. Next base: position 10,373,063 of record OY776249.1, on the reverse strand, counting down.
TAAATAATTTATTATCTTGTTGTAATATTTATGGTGTGCAATAAAGTATTTTCTATTCTATTCTATTCTATTCTACCTACCTAAGAACTGTCTATACCTACACGCGTAGGCATTAATTGCCTGCGCGTGTATAGTCAATTATGTCAATGTATTATACACGCGCCTCTGTGTAAATTTTGTGGAGCACAATAGTACCTAAGTATTCAATAGTTTTCAAATACCAACCATCCATTGGTTTAATTCATAGAACTGACGGCCGTTGGGGCAGAAAGGTTCTCGAGTGGAGACCGCGCTCCGGTAATCGCAGTAGAGGACGGCCGCCCACTAGATGGAACGACGACCTAGTGAATGTTGCTGGGAAAGTTGGCTGCAGACCGCGCAAGATCGATCGCTCTGGAAATCTATGGAGGCCTATGTTCAGCAGTGGACGTCGTGGATGATGATGATGATAATGACAACCATTGGTGCACGAATACGTGCTGCTTTTTTTAGCATGCTGCAGGTTTTCAATTTTTAATGTTTCATGTGTCATTGTCATTTAAATGTCACATCATTTTTAATGCTTTCACATGTTTTGGCAGTTAGGCGAGTGTGATCGCGGGATTTTTCTGCGGTGTATTTGCCTGACAACTACGTCGCTCTAGTTTTTATATGTTTTCTCGTGTTATTTTGAGTTTTATTGCGTAATTTTGGTGGTTATTTTGCCAATAAAGCCCGGGTTCTTGACGCGAGTGTAAAGTATGTGAATTAGAGTGAATAGTTCTCTTCAAATTCCATCGGAGGAAATCCCGAAAATTTTCAACAAAACAGCCATCTTTTGTTTAAAATTGACTTGACTACTTGACTATGACTCTGTGACGTTGACAATACTTATAAATAAATACACTTGACACTGGCAAAATTGTTCTCTAAGAGACAGATGCCATAATTGAAGAAGAAGAAGAAGAAAACGTCTCGTGAGCGAGAGTGGTTTTGCAAAACGTAGTCTTAATTGCTAGCAGTTTTCACTAGGCGCATTGAAGACTATCATTATTGCTATACGCCTACTGAAATCTGCAAGCAATCAAGACGGTACTCTACTATCTAAGAAGTAGAGCGTATTCTACCATTCGAATATAGTTTTTAAAGATTTTTTAATAGCCAGGATATAGGGCCAGGATACTCATTTATTGTTTAACAAAAGGTCTTGAGTTGGTCGAAATCGGAAATGGTGGGGAGTTGAATGAAAAAGTATACTTACTCGACTATTTATCTTATTAAAAAAACCTCACAATATCTAATTAAGGTTAGGTATATAAACAACCATACTCTTACATTATTAACTTGGTACACAATGCTAATAAATTTAAGGAATTACAAAAATACTTTACAAAGTTACGACATAAAATAGATAAGTACCTAATTAACCATCGACATAATTTTAGTATTTACCTATTTTTTATCGACTTTTGTAATCTTTACAAATATGCAGAATCAAAAAATAGACAAAATCTTTAATCAATATTTACATTAACCCCTTGTTAACCCTTAGTCGACTTATCTCGACGTTTTGACGAGCATATTGTCTTATATTCGCATGAGAGAGAGCGTGACAAAACAGTCGACGACAATTGGTCCTGCCTCTTTATGTGAGCTCGATAGATCTGCTGGACAAATCGAGCCTATTCACACCCTCCGTACCCCTAGTATGAGTTTTTGATTTACGAAAACTTTTTTCGAATAGTATCCTTTCATACATTTACCTCCATCGGAAATGTTAAGGAACCAAAATAAGGTCGATAATATCGAAAATATTATCTAATCGGCAGTCCCAGCAATGATTTTCAAACCGAATTTTCACGATATCGACTTTATTTTAGTTCCGTAACATTTCCGATGGATGTAAATGTATGAAAGGATACTATTCGAAAAATTTTTTCGTAAACTATCAAAAACTCATACTAGGGGTACTGATCTCCATCACGAAATTTATGCTGCTGGGTACCTGGCAACTAGAGTGTGAACTTACCTACTTACTACTACTAACTGGCAAGCAGAACGTGTAGAAACTATCATACTTGCTAACATATAAGCCACAGGGTATTTGGCAACCGGAGCATTGTGAAATCTTTCATAGGTACTTCACAAAAATGCCTTAGAGTACTTGACTACCGGATTGTGTGTTAACTAGATCTATAGCAAACCATATTTATTCGGTACTGAGTAACGGGTGTACCGAGTAACGAAATGTTACAAATGCATCTCGTTACTGGCATTTCGTCATACTGTATGGTACGCGTACGCAATACGACTCGATTCGTTGCTCTAACATAGCATAGCATTTTATGAGGTATCAGAAGTAACGTAACGATACGATAGTAACGAGTACTAATTGTTATAGTAACGAATACATACGGGTACCTACGCTTTTTTTGTTACTTTTACACCTCTAGTGTTCATATTTGTTCACACAAAAATTAGAGTGAGTATCTGGCAATTAGAGCGTATGAAAATTTTCATACATCCACCTATATGCCACAAACCATGCATATTTCCCATCTAATCATACTCAAAACATGCCATTTAACAAGATGGCTGTCTAATTCTATTCTCTAGCTTAATTTGGAAGCCGTCAGTCCTTTTAAGGATAATGTCCGCTTGCAACTGGAACTCGTTTTCTTTGATTTCGGAGATGCTTCTGTAGTTCCGAAGCACTGTTGCCAGAAGCACTTTCAGCTTAAGCAAAGCGTATTTGCGGCCTGAAAGTAACGAATAAAACAACAGTCATTAGCAACAACGTCTCTAGATACTATGAGGAGTGGCCATAATACAAGTAAAACACTCAAACTTGGCACATACAAATCATGCAAGACTTTCACACTAGATCCTCGAGGATTTCAAAAAGGGGTAGTCAGAAGCACGTCCAAACATATTTGGCACATGACCACATTTTGCACAGCTTGGTTTGCATGGGCTTGGAACCTGTCATCGCTGCTTATAAGAATACTAATCTATAATAGTATCTATAATAATTCTAGGGTATGCCGGTTTCCTCATGATGTTTTCCGAGCACTGGCATTGTGCACATAAATTTTTCGAATGGAAAAACTCATCGGTGCACGACCAGGTTTGAACCCACAACCTTCGGATCGTGAGGTAGGGGTGCTACCACTACACCACCAGTACTCCAGTGATAGAATGCATAATTTTGTAAATACAAATACATAAACACCCATAAAATAACACTCATACTCATCATGCAAAAGGATGGGAATCTCACCCAAAACCTACAATAAAAAGACAGAGCTTGTACGTCTACCATGAGTTGTCATATTTAGATCGGTTGGCGTTACTACAGTAGTAATAGTATAGTACGTTACTATGACATTTGTCAAAATTGTTACTCATGGTACCAAATTTTAAGCAAATTAATGAAACGCAAACTACGGTCGCTGTAGTACGCTGTGGCGTAGGATAGTTAACTACGTGACGTTTTAGTACCCAACTACCGCTAGAGGCGCTGTAAAAGTTTTCATACAATATTTTAACTACAGTCGCTAGCGAGTGTAGATTGTGAAAACTCATGGTAGACCTACTGAGCTATATTTACCAACACAGCTCCTAGGTCCAGCGCTGAATGGAATATAGCTGTAGTAATGGCGGCTCGCCATATTTTCCGGTAGAAAATTATCCGGGTTGAAGACATCCGGATTCTTGTAGTGCTTTTCACTGCGGTGTAACTTGTATGTACCGATGACGACCGTAGCACCGGCTGGTAAAGTGTAATTCTTTGTCACTGAAACAATTTAAATTAGGTCAAGGAGAAACTTAAAAATAGTTTTATTTATCACCTTTCTGCCTTTTTCTCCCGTCATGTGAGGTCGGCACAAAATGGCATTATGTTCTTCTTCCACTTTCCTCTATCACTCATCATCTCAAGACTCGCTCCTTTCTTACTCATATCTTCTTTCACAAAGTTTATCTTTTCTTTGGCCTATCACTACCACTATGAATCCACATTCTTATCTAATACTCTCCTCGTCACATGAGATACAAAGTAAAGTAAATTAAAAATCGTTTATTCAACACTGACGATAAAACGTCTTATATGCTTAGTAGGTAACTAAGTCAAGTCTAGACAAGCGTGACCCTAATTGTAGTTATGTAAAGATAGTGGTATGAATATTCTTATTTATTTATAAACTAGCTTCTGCACGCGGCGTCGCCCGCGAAGTACCTACATAAAATATAGCCTATGTTCATCCTGAAAGTTCATTCTACACATTGGTGAAAGAATTTTTCAAATCGGTTCAGTAGTTTCGGAGCCACGTGATACAACGTGATTATACTGTCACTTTTTCAATAAACTCTGTGAACACGATTGATGAAACAATCGAAAATTTAGAAAAAGGAAATGGGATCTCTCAAGAAAAACCTTATAATAATTTTATTACCAATTTGAACATCACGTTTCAGCTCCCTGGCGATGATTGGCACGGGTGGGTACAATCTTAAGGTCTCAAGGATGACCATCTCCAAATACTTCATGCGGAGCGTGTCGTCAAAGGTGACGAGACGATCAGAGTCTCCGAAAATGCTGTACAATTCGTCGTATACCCTCGCTTGGATGTCTTGGTGGACGCCCAGGAGGCAGAGGACGAAACTGGACCCAGCTGCTGTGGTGTCATGGCCCTGTGCGGGAAATTCACTTTTCAAAATAATAATAATAATAATAATACTGGACAATCCACACAGCATCATCTAGCCCCAAAGTAAGCTACTCAAAGCTTGTGTTATGGGTACTAGATAACTGATATATTTAATACATTATATATAGGTACATAGATAGATATTTTTTTATTATACAATGAAAACAACCAGACTAACGGAACAAATTTCTGCAGATCGTTCACAAATTTGTTCCGCGGCGGGAATCGAACCCGCAACCTCTTGCGTTGCAGGCGGACTCTCGCCCGCTGCGCCAAAATCGTCAAAAAAAAATTGACAAATTGACATCATCTTTCTGCCCTTTTTCTACGTTATGTGGCGTAAGAACAACATGTTTTCTTCTTTCATTGCCTCTATCATTCTATCATAACTTTTAGGACAGTGGGTTTTAAAAATACCTGGTCTTAAAAAATACCGGTCTCGAGGATTTAAGTTGGGTGCGTTGCGTTAAGTGTCAGTTCGTTGGTAGAGTAAAAGTTTATTGTATCTAGTTTATGTTAGAAATAATACTCGTAGATATTTCATTCGCATAACGACCTTCTTAACAGAAGAGAACTGGTTGAGAATGAAGATGAGTGGCGGTTGGAAATAACTAATACGAATATAAATGGCATTGTAAGAATAACTAATGCTTACTTAAATAATGGGATTTCTGCCTTGACTAGTTAGCGATGAACATACCTCAAACATAATGGTATCTACTTCTTCTTTGATTTCGTGATCACTGATTTTGTTTGTTCCATTCTGAGCTGACTCTATCATCAGGTCCAAAAATGCCAATCGCTTCTTAATTCCTGAAAATGAGTCTTGGTTAGCTTTAACGCACTCCTTATCGATGTACAACAGTCAGAACCCTTTGGCTTTGCGATGTCTATGATCTTACCAATATCGTTTTCATCATTAAAATCTAGATCGTCTCTATATCCTTTGAACACAGTATCACTAACTGTTTTTTCGTTGTTCGCTAACACGCTATCACTATCATTTGTCCTCGTTAGCTCTTCTATCGTCAGAGGGATAAAGCCTTTAGCTTTGTTTTTTAGATATGCTTCTTTCTTGCTTTTTATCACCTGAGACAAAAAATATATCAGCGTAATCATGTTTGTCAAAAAGTCTGTTTTTATTATGTCCTTTCTATTTCAGGTATTTAAATAAAAATTACTGAACATGTATGAAAACATTTGCTTTTCGAATTGGTTAATGTAACTATTTAAGGTATATGTTTCTATCAATGAAAGTGGATAGATGACAATACATCATTTATTTACTTTCTTTGATAGAAACGAACAGACTAGAAGAAATATATTTAGCAATAATATAGCAATGTTGCTAGGACTTGAAATAATGTGAACACTTTGAGTGTCCTCTACTAGAGGCGATGCCGATGCTTAGACGGCAAATCCTACTAATATTATAAACGCAAAAGTTTGTAAGAATGTATGGATGGATGGAGGGATGTCAGAATGTCATGGATGTATGTTTGTTACTCTTTCACGCTGAAACGGCTGAACGGATCTGGATAAAATTTGGCACAGATAGAGATTATGGTCTGGAATAGCACATAGGCTACTTTTTATCCCGGAAAAATGTACGGTTCCCGCGGGATATATTTTGTTTTTGTTTTTCAAAGTACTACGCGGGCGAAGCCGTGGGCGGAAGCTAGTAGGTACGTGGATATAAGTAACATTTTAAAGCGAGACTTACCTTGTTCGTAAGCCCATGAATAGTCTTCAGCAATTTAATTTGATTCTTAAAAAATGGTGTGATTTGGAAAATGGAATCGAATCTCAACCAGAACTTGTAGTGCCTCTGGTGAATGATATCACACATTCTGAAAGAAATAAATAACAAAATAAATGCAAAAAAAATAGCAATCCTGTCCAAACATAATAGTTTCAGGATTTCTGTCACAGGGTATAAGGAACTACAATTAGTTATAAATAATGATTAAGGCGCGGACCACAAACTATTATACTAAAGATATTCTCGTTACAGCATAGTAAAGTTACTAAAGTAGAAAACAGGGAACACACACGCATTTCGTCCCCTTATCACTGTAAACAACACGTAAAATGATTTTAAACTTTAAATCTTACTTCATAACAGCCATTGCATAGTCAAATCCTGAATCATCTTGTGTTTTTCTGGTGATGCCCATTGCTGTTTCTGAAAAATCACAAAGAGAAAAAATATAATTAACGTAATGCGTATTTTAAGAACAAACTCAATAAAAAAGAAGTTCATTGACATTGACACTGACCCGACAACAGAAATTTTATTGTAAGCATCTATTCTTTGATATTTTGAGCTAGTAAGGACTTGTTTTATTTTTTAAAAAGACCAAACTTGCTGTCGCTGAGTTCAAGAGCTTATCTAAATTATCTAAAATGGCCGTTTTAGATGAATTATTATAATAAAGATCATGATTATTAAAATCAACCGAGAATTCAGGCCTTCAGAGGAATTACTTAAAGTCAGAGAGGCAGGCGGTAGTGAATCATGTTATGTGAAAGTGTTGGCTTGTTCGGTGTTTTATGAAGTCCAAATATACATAAGTAAAATAGAATACAGTAAAATCGAACTAGCTAACCGAGCAAAATGTCCACGGTAACGCCACTCATATAATCGTGTACGTCAAAGGTCTTTCCAAGTTCGGCCCGCATCTCTTTCACCACGTTTCTGGAATTCTGGTTGAAGACATCAATGAAAGATTTCAGGATGTTGATATGGAATGTAGGCGCTATCATTTTGCGATGTGAACGCCACTTTTCACCTGATAAAAAAAATTATTGAGTACATAAAATTTGATTGTCAATACCATTATTCGGTTCCACTTCAAGACTGGTCTCCTTATCTTATCTTCAATCATTTCTACATAATTTTTGCTCTAGCTTTAATTTGTTTTTAAAGCAAAATTAATGCATTAGGTGCCTCCTATCATAACCTGTCAATGACCTTGCGTGTTTGTTTATGCAAATGTTTTGATGCATCATTGTTTTGCGCAATTTTTTTTTGAGCAAAAAGACCGAACTTCTTAAAATTCGTATTTTTGAGTCTTATGATTACGACACAATCACTATTTGTCATCTATTGACATATCACACATCATATCATACTATTGTCATGAGCAGACACGTTTTGACTTCCACAAAAACATGAACTCTTTTAATCAAAAGTACTAGGCGAGCACAACTATCCAAAAGTTGTTTACATAGAAGCGAAAATAAAATGTAACTATTCGAAACAACTCCGAGGTATACTCGCCTGGTACTTGCGTTCAATAAAAATCTACTAGCTGCACTCAACTCTTAATTTCTACTACCCTAATAGTCTGTGTACAAACTGCTATAAAAATCTAAAAAATTGCATAGCTATGGAGTTTATAAAAATGGCACAGAAAAAGAAAGTGACAAAACATGAATAAAAATAAATACCCGAGCTGATAAGTAATCCATCTCCAAGCCAAGGCTTGAAGAATCTGTATTCAGAAGCCTTATCGATATGCACATGGCTGTTCAGGATCACTTCCACATCGTCTGCATCCACAAGGAAGATGACCAGCTTATACCCAAGCCATCCTCGGATCACACTGCCGTACTTTTCACCGTAATCTAGAGCTACTTTTACCAAATCTGCAAAAAACATAACATGATCACCACTGAAATCCCCAGACTCGGTAGATCTCCACCGATCTCTAATTACTTAGATCTATGAGGATATATATAGGCGTTCAAACTTGATATTTGGCACATGCCCATTATGTAGCACAGTATACATTCCATTTTGTTTTTTTTTTGACAGCGGGATGAGTTGACCGATTCAAAAATGCATTAGGTCAACTCATCTCAGGTTGACTAAAGACCCTAGTAGTTAGTATTCCGTACGTGACAGGTTGCAAGTCCATCGCCGGTTATAAGAATACTAACCAATGACATTCACTTTTGAATGTTTAGTTCTAGGGTATGCCGGTTTCCTCACGATGTTTTCCTTCACCGTTTAAGAGCAAGGCATTGCGAACTTAAATTCTTCGGATGGAAACCCATGACCTTCGGATCGGGAGGCAGGGGTGCTACCACTACACTACCGGTGCTCTAAAATGCCCAAAGGCACCTAACAATTCGTTTTCTACAGATAAACCTTACGTTCTGGTTTCTTCCCAAGCGCAAGTAAAGCGTTTCCGAAGATGGGCAAAGCAACAGGCCCCGGGATCAAATTGCCCAGCCTATAAAGCCTCAAGTTCTTCTGCCTTCTGTGTATTATCCATGCTATTGTGGTCAGGAGCAGAAGAATGTAAAACACAAATCTGGCGTGGAATTCTGGGATCGGGCTGGTATCGATCACTGACGGCATTATTCTATAAAAAATGTTTTTTAAAGTCTGCATGTTTTTAAAGTAATTAGAAGATCAAGCAAGTTAATTCCTCGTTTAAAATTGATTGCATCAAAATGTTTTTTTTACCATTCAACTTGGAAATGCACAAAACTATTAAAGTTAACATCGAAACAAAACTTCGTACGGAAAGAAAACATGAACATGACTAATCCCCAGCGTGGGACAATAATAATACTCGTATGTTCGATATTTTCGAAAGTTTAAGAATCACGTAGCAGCTATTTCTAGCTAGACAGATTTACACAAATATAGCTTATAAGAAAAATAACGAATAAAAATCTACTGCGCATGTAATTTTACTCAAATAATTACATAAACGTTATGGAAATTTCCACTTGAATAGGTATTAGGGATAAATTAGTCGCACAATAGTCGTCATTACAATGTTTGAAGTAGAATATAAAAAAAAATCTTTTTTGGTAGGTTTGGTATAATAAGTACTTACCTTTGTACTTATTAAACGTTGTATTTTGACTCGTCCACTCTGTTTCAGTTATAAATTGTTATTGACCAGTATCATTCATTAGTATTGCTTACAAATTTAGCATATTCAGGAAGTTGTTGTAGCCTACATTATTTGCAACATAATGAAGAATTTAGAAATTATAATTAGAGGGCCAAATGAGGCGTTTAAAAATAAAACTCGTGTATTAAAAATCATTGACGGATGTGTCTGTGAACAAGCCGTAAGAGCTGTTTCGCTCTACGTCCGATCAGAATCCGATCCGAACCCGTGAAAATATGTTCCTGAGTACTCCGGAGTAGTTGTAGAACTATTTCTATGGTAATTTACGCATTAGATCCGATTTCCGTCATCCGATTTCTTTCCGTTATTTCCGTCACGTAAAATGACGTATGCCAAAAAGTGGCTCCTGAATTGCTTGGATTTGTATCAGAGACCGGACTAGTGCGTAAGCAATATCCGAATTCGGTCTGAAATTTCTAGATTCGGAAATTGCTTATATACCAATCGGGAATTTTCACGGGTTCGGATCGTATTAATTATAGTTATAATAGTAAGTACTATTATAATGGTAAGGCCCCAGATCCGTTCACACGTTTCGGCGTGAATGAGTAACAAAGATACCATCCAGTCCAGATATCTAATACATCCACACATCCATACATCCCTACAAACTTTCGCGTTTATAATATTAGTAGGAGTAGGATTCGAAAGAGCTAGTGACATGATGGAAGACGAAGAAAAATACTTTCTCGCTTTGGCGTCAATATGGAATCTCGATGACATATGCAACTAGCTTAGTTTACCTCAATACTTGCGTGAGAACAGTAGCTAATTACAATCAACAAACAAACGCAATTCGCCAATGACTTTAGCACGAATATACTCTTCGCAACCAATTTAAATAACTACAGACCGATTAAAAAAGCTTGGGATGAATCAGCTCCAACTCTGCTAGGTATTCCTTACAAAATTAACAAGGATCATACAAAAAAAGCGCTAGGGCCCAGCGAGTTTCTTGTCAGTTCTTCTCGCACTGGGGATAGGACTGGAACTGGCACTTAGACTCACCTAGTATGTAAGACGTTTCAAAGTGATCCCTGTGATTCTATTGAAAATAAACATATTTTGAATTTTTGAATTTTTTGAATTGAATAAATTACGGGTATTTAAATGCTTAGTCTATGCCTATTTTAATTGTAATGCCTAAGTCAAAGCTAAGGGTGCTAAAGGCGAAAAAACATGATCACGCCTGTAATCACGGCTTGGTAAATCTTTAGGTTACCACAAACTCTTCGGGCGATATCAAAGTAATATTACCAAGCCAATGGTTTGTAAGAGCTTGTGGTAAAGCCTCAGATCTCTTGTTGCCTATATCTTTGAGGATGCCTAAAAGGGGGTAGTCAGAGGCACGTTCAAACATTAGGTATCAATCAAGCTCATATTTTGCAAAGTAGTTAGTAAGACATAGGTTGTAAGCCCATTGCCGCTTATAAGACACATTTTGGATTTTGGTATTTAGGGCATGCCGGTTTCTTCGCGTTGTTTTTTTTATAACAAAAGCAGATAGATAACTTTCACTTTTTTTAGCTCAAGTTGGTGTAGTTGCGATGGTATTTGTGTCATAATACAAGATTCAAAATCGAATAATTCACCGGATTTCGTGAATTTATAAACCTTAATTATCATCGAATTAGTAAAACTTACAATTTATCCTTTTCCATTATTTTCAGACTCCTAATCGGAGTCTAAGCCTTATCTGCGTTTTCACTTAATCGTTCCTACATTCACATCAAATATAATCCTAATTTATTTACACAGGAAAATTGCACTACAGTATTTTAACGTGAAGCTAAACACTTAACCGGGCGATCGCACAACTGTTAATAAAAAAATATTAAGGCTGACCTCGAATGCATTGCAATTATACAAAAAACACACGGATTTGCTCATTTCCATTGTAAACAATATGCGTGTATAAAAGCAATACGTTTGTATTAACTTAACACTCGTGTTTATTCCGAACTAAGTGCAAAAAAAAATTACTTTAAAAAATTGCCTTAATGAATCTTTGGTTTTCCTTCAAGGCGTTATGAGGACTAAAGATAAAAACAACTTCTGGAAGTTAGCAGGATCAGTCGTGCTATCTATAGATCGTTTATAACGACCCTTAGATAACTCAATTTTATCTTAATATGTATTTTATACCTACTACCTTGAAAAACAAAATTTCTGCAGTTAAAGACTAAACGTAAATATTGTGTCTCAAGCGAGATCGTGTTACGAATTTAGTAAAAACACGAACTGTCAAAAACGTAGGTGGAACAATTTTTACGGATGAGTTAGAATGTAGCTCTGGACTTATTTAGACTTATAGAGCGGGCTTCATGTAGTAGGTAATACCGGTTTGTAGGTTATTAATGACGTCAAAGTCATAATCAAAATATATATTCAATAATTCACAGGGATCATTTTGAATTATCTTACATACTAGGTTAATATCTAGCAAGTTCAAGAACAAACAAGAAACTCGTCTCGGTCCTAGCGATTTTTTGTATGATCTTTGTTAATTTTTGTTATTGATGCCGAGTTGAGTTGGAGTGAAGATTTTAATGAACTTTAGAACGAATACTCGTTATGAAGGTGAGTTACAATTTGATCTAGATACTTTTAAAGAGTGAATCACGCGAGCAAAACCGCAGGAATAAAGTTGGCTTGTAGGTTTGGATTGCATTTAATCGGAGTTGCGATAAGGTAAACAATAGACGAGTATTCTAGTGTTTAGTAAGTTGATAACGCCAAGGAGCAGTTCTATCTGGTAGTAAGTTAGTTTGACAAGTTACTTGCAACTAGTGAACGGAAAAAAACATAGAAAAATTTCTTCGAGAGAAATATCCGCGAAACATAACACCAAATTTCACAACTCTTTCGTGGGTTTGCTAAAAATTTATTAATGTTGACTTTTTCCCACGACGTTTGGGTTTAAATTGCCGTGTAACATGTTCTTCTGTTATTTTTTTTTATATAATTCTATGGCAAAATTGACAAACCACGTCTACCAGGCCTCTATTTTAGTAGGGTTATTTTTTAGCTCAAGGAATACTCCATGTTTTGTCCGTTCATTGCTTGTAACTAACACAAACTAGTATTATTTTAAAAACCTGACTGAAAGTATTTGAAAATAACTTTTTACGGCCGCCATATTGGTTTTTATGAGAACTTGGCAAATCCAACATCTCATTTTTGTCACAATCCGTCCATCCATTTGGACTACAGTGATGGCTCAAAGAATTAACATACATACCTACATATATACACCCCAAATAAATAACCCTCTACAGTCAGGTAAAAAGATGCTAGTAAAAAAGTAGAGATGTAAGTACAAGTAAATACTAGATTATCAAAACAAAAACAGCTGAGTTCTATGGAAATTGCCAAGACATTGGCCGCACCGCACGCCCTTTCGTTACTTAGAACCAATAAAACCAAGCAAAGTCATCAACACAGCGGTCTTACCATAACCAGTTTCAAAAATGTTATAGCTGTATTCAAAAGTTACACTTTGTTTTCCATAAATGAATTTGACGCGCCGCATTGCGCACGAGTGGGAAAAATCTCTAGTTTTATCACATATCGGGAGAATAGAGACAGACGCATTTAAGTTTGGCGCGATCAGTATTTACAGTAATGTTAATGATAAGATAGTTATCTAAAAAGTCATTGTGAGTCGTCTTGGCCATGTGCGAGGCAGTGTGTCAGTCATCAGAGATGGATAACGTTGTGTCCGAATTGGAGAAAATAAATCCAAATGGAAAGGAATTTAGTGAAAATAATGATTATCAACAGCGATCGCCGTTTCGGAAACAGGTGTGTGTGAAAGTCGTGTGATAATTTATTAAAATATTTTTTTTTTTGTTACATTTGTATAGTAACTAGATAGAAAATGTTTTATTATCGATATCGGGTGAGCAGTGGAACAACACGAAATATCGTAAATTATTAATATTTATAGCATAAACGTAACGGAAGTGAAGAATTAGCATCGACCGACAATAATCGATAGCAGCAACAATTTATTATTTCATTAAAGTTCTCACAAAAAAAATATTTAGGTTAGTTCATTAACAGTTGTTTAGTAAGTATACATCTATGCCAAATGTTCATTGAACCATTTAATCAGTCATTCATCAGCTGTTTAGATAAACCGGTTATTTTGTCTTTTGACTGCTGTATACTTGTTTTTTTTTCTAACGATTTCCCTCGAGTTTCTGATACCTAACTAATGAATAAAATGAATAATAACGAATATTCTTATACTCGTATTGTGTTGTACGGTTGGTTTGGTTTATCGCTGGCCTAAAATTATGAAATTGAACTCGTTTACAGAGATCAGCAACAATGGGAACAAATTTAATTATTTTCTTCTATTCCCACGAACGGCACAAAATGTGATTTTGACTTGTCCAGAAATGGGAATAAAAAGTGTGCAGAATAATTTGTGTCGTTCATGGGAATACATCAGAATTTCCCCATTCTCATCCAATCGATGTTTTTTATTTATTTCAAAACATTGCAGATATAATGAGACAAAGTATATTCATAACTGCAACATTTAAGTTTGTAGAAATTCAAAATCCCTAACGCCTTAAGGCTTATTCCCAAAGTACTCCATTCTTTTGTTCAAAAAAGATAAGAATCTCGAACATTAGTTCCCAATCTACTCCAAAGAATTATTATTAAAAAAAGGTAAAATAAAAATAGTGCGTTTAAGTTTCAAGACTACTCCATTCAAAACATCGAAACAAAATAATGTTAGGAGTACAGTCTGTCACAGTATTTCTGTAATAAAATTAGGTATGCTGGCAAAAGTTTTCTTCAAATTAGGAATTTTGAACGTTTACGTCTGCGGTAAATAAAGTAAATTGTAATATCACTTCAATATCACTTAGGTACATACTTTTAATGCATTATTATTTAGAAAAAAAAGGGTAGCAAAAGAGATAAGTTTTGTTTACACCTAGGTATGTTAATGTTACAAGCAAATACCAAATTACAAATGATTTAATTTCTGATAATAAGAGCGCTGGTGGTGTAGTGGTAGCACCCCTGCCGAAGGTCGTGGGTTCAAACATGGTCGTGCACCAATGAGTTTTTCTATTCGAAAAAATTATGTGCGCAATGCCAGTGCTCTTAAACGGTGAAGGAAAACATCGTGAGGAAACCGGCATACCCTAGAACAAAAAATTCGAAGGTAGGTATATGTCATAGGTTAGTATTCTTATAAGCGGCGATGGGCTTGCAACCTGTCACGTACGGAATACTAACTACTGTGCAAAATGTGGGCATGTACCAAATGTCATGTTTGGACTTGCCTCTGACTAACCCCTTTAGATATCCTCAAAGGTCTAAGTAACTAAAGATCTGAGGAGATATCTACCGAGCCTGGGGATTACAGTCGTGATTTCTGAATATATTCTAAGACCTAATATGTCTCGCATTAGCATAATGCATAGCTGAAGAGACTGATTTTTACGGGTAAGTTATAATAACGGGTGTTTTTTAGAGGCGAAGAACTGTAAACTGAAATAAAACAGAGAAAAACGTTATTAATTTATACATCCAGTTGGCTTTATTCATAGCGTTTTTTTTATTTCAATTTAAAGTTTCTAAGCTTTTAAAAAAACACCCTTCTGTTAATACGTCATGGTTTTTTTTCTATCAATATTTATGGTAAACTTCTAAATTTTGGTTTCTCATAATTAAGTAGGTAGGTATATTGTTTTTTTTATTCTACCGTCTATTTTTGAAAATGTGTACTTATGTTGATCTTCTTCTTCTTTTTCTTGATGTTCATTAGAATAATATTTTTTTTTAAATCAGTTAAGTACTGTATTTTATTTTAAATCTTCATTCATTTAGGTTTAGGTAAGGCATTTTATGACGTTATAGGCGGTTATCGCTATAATAAGAGAAGAAAAATCTGTTTATTGTACTATTAAAATATGTATTTCTTAAGCTGACTGTACGTCAGTTACCTTGTGGAGTAAAATGCGAAATAAATCAGTATTATTTACATTACTGATAACTAATATTAAATGTTTGGAGGAGTTTGAGAACGAATGTATGAGATAATTATTTTTGGACACCAGTGGGGTGGAGTCGAATTTAACTAAAAAAACAATATTTTGTTTGTGGAGTAGTTTGAGAATATTTCTTGGAGTACTTTGGGAACAAAACGTGGAGTACTTTGGGAATAAGCCCGCCTTAATATACTTTTAGCTAATAGCAATCAATTTACGACTGCGTTTCGTAATAGGCATTAATGTTTATCAGTCACCACGTTATAAAATTGCTGTTGGATTGTAAGTAAGGTGTAAGATAGGTGATATAATATATATTATAAGAAAGTTTGCGTAGGTGTTTGGTTGTTTAAATGTTTGCTTGTGGCTTTATTACGCCTGAACGGCCATGTATCTATAGTTACTATCACAACTGGTTGGACGAATGAGGAGTTTGAATAAAATTTGGAACAGATATAAAAGTCTCATTTGTAATAGACAATAGATTATGTTTAAGTGATAGGCAAGACAGATATTTAGAAAAAGTACAAGGCAATATTTTGTTCTAGTTATCGTATAGTCCTAAAGTCTATTATAAAACTAAATAAATAATAAGCCCCAAACATCTAGCCCCAAACTAAGCAAAGCTTGTACCTACTATGGGAACCAGATAACTGATAAACTAATTTTTATACTTTTTTGTAAATACATTATACCATCCGAACATAGAACAAGCATCTGCGCTCATAACAAAAATGTTAGTCCTGGGGGTCTACTCCGCAAAACGACAACGATACTATCGGAGTCGAATGTTCGTCGAATTCAGTTGAATTAACAGTTGTTTCGTTGTCAAATTGGAAATTGGTTTACGAGATCGGTTATCAAAAGTAATGTCGGTCGTTCCATTGTTCAAATAATAGCATAAACAATGTTACTAAGAGTAAGTTTTGTACGATTATTGTGCCGATATATCGTTGATCGTTTTTCGGAGTAGACGCCCTGGGTGGGAATCGAACCCACAATCTACAGCGCAGAAAGCAGACCAACTGAGCTGTGAGGCCAGTCAATAAGTAACTGACTGACTGACAATAATTTCTGTCAGTTTTGATTTGATTTGATTAACGCACAGCCTTAACCATAAATCCTAGAGAACTGGTTTAGAGGGTGTTCTGTCAGGGTCAAAAGGTGAACAATAGAGGTAAAATATTTTTTTTTTAAATATTATATTAAGTCAGTCAGGTTAGATCTTAGGTATATTATATTATACTCGTATTACTGGTTTATTGCGTTACGTCTAAAGTTTGTAAGTATCAGACTTACGTAATCACAGCACTGTTTCTGATATACATTAATTGTAATTGATTGCAACTAGAGTTTCGTACTAGTCACTCGTCGTAAAGCAATAAAAATATATAAAAATTCTCAATGACATCCACCACAGATTCAACTCACCAACTAGTCTGTCATTGAATTGACAATATGATTTCGTGATTGCCATGACTTGTGTAACAAATTAATATCACTTTGTTTACTATGCGATAAGGCTAGGTTACACGTGCTGGTAGACTGTTGAACTTGCCAGAGACAGTGTAACGATAATTTATGTACATATATAAGCCATGAGATTTTATACATAACTTGTAAAACTGTCTATTCTTTCGCTTGCTTCGTGTTTTACCCGACTGCAAAACGAAAAAGGTGGTTTATGTGTTTGGGGTGTATGTATGAGAGTTCCTTTCTCTAGAGCTCAAATGGCTGGACAGGTTTTGACACATAAAATGACATTGGATTTGTCTGTTACAAAGAGTGACATAGTTATACATTTTTTTAACAGAACAATCCACTGATGGATGATTGGACTACTGGATTCAAACCCACCACCTTAGCATTGGAAGGCGGAGGTCACTACCACTAGACAAAGATTTAAATCGACCACCAAAAACTGTGGCACTGTTTTTATTTGTGTGTATAACAAAATGCCGATGCAAGCACACTAAATGATTAGTAAAAAATGAACCAAACAGTTATTTCACCATTTATTGTGCAAGATCTTTCAAAAAAAAATATAATTATTCCTTTTGTACCCTGAAATAGAAAATATTCGGTGTGCCAAATGAGCGAGCTATCTCATTTCGTGTGGCAACAAAACGGCGCGGTCTCAGTACCGTACGGGCATATCTACGATTTAAATCTTTGCCACTGGAATAATAATGCACTATGGTACTACAATATAAACAATTTTTGAAAACGCTAATGTGTTGTTCTCAGGCTCTTATATCATTCGGAGTGTTCATGCTGAACCTTGGGGCCGGAGCCACCGCCGGCATCTCGGCCATCCTCATACCACAACTTCAAGCCCACGGGCACAAACGGTTCTCAAATGAAATGGTATCATGGGTAGGTATGTGTTACATTAAATAATAACAAAATACTTACAATCACAGTGCAGAAGACAACAAAGAGACAACAGATTTCATTGTTAGGATCAGAAGAATTTTGTTTTTAAAGTTACGCGATCTGAACACATTATTGTTAGTATTAAACGGTGAAGGAAAACATCGTGAGGAAACCGGCATACCTTAGAACCAAAAATTCGAAGGTGTGTGTCATAGGTTAGTACTCTTATAAGCGTCGATGGGCTTGCAACCTGTCACGTACGGAATACTAACTACTTTGCAAAATGTGGGCATGTACCAAATGTCATGTTTGGACATGCCTCTGACTACCTCCTTTAGATATCCTCAAAGATCATATTTTATTTTTTTATTTTATCAAACTAGTAGTTATCGCGTTTTGAAACCTATTGAAACGTCGGGAAAAATAGGCAAATAAAACGCGATAAATACCCGTTTAATACTAATGATAAGAAGAATTCTGGCTGAAAAAAGATGATAATTTGTTTTCTCAAATTGAACATTGAGTTTCCATCAGTAATACCATAAACGAAATGACGAAAAATAATAATGATATTTTTGTTTCCAGCCGCAATATCCTGCCTGGCGCTGGTCTTCGGCAACTTGACATCAGGATACCTGATGGAACGGTTCGGAAGACGGAAAACTCAGCTGATGCTGTCAACATGCTTTGTCACCGGCTGGATTATAATAGGATTCTCAAATGACATCATTGAGCTTATTCTGTTCGGAAGATTTATAACCGGCTTCTGTCAAGGATGGCTCGGACCTCTTGGGCCAGTTTTTGTCGGCGAAATCAGTTCACCTGTCTACAGAGGATTCTTTCTAGCAGCTCTATCTCTGGGGATTGCATTAGGAGTGTTTTTGTCACATTTGTTCGGCACATTAATGCATTGGAGCACAGCTTCTTTACTATGTGGACTGTTTCCTTTAATAGCTGGAATCACTATCTACTACGCTCCAGAATCACCTGCCTGGTTGGCATCTAAGAATAGAATAGACGAATGCATCATATCATTCCAGTGGTACAGAGGTAAAAGTCCAGCGATGAAACTAGAACTCGACAAAATGGTCGCTGAGCAACGCAAAAAGGACAAAACGAAAGGTAAACTGGAAACTTTGAAAGAGAATATCAAGAAACCAGAGTTTTGGAAGCCGTTGTCTATAATGACTACATTCTTTGTGATAACTCAGCTATCTGGTGTCAATGTTATATGCGCGTACACAACAGCTATGATGAAGGAATTGATTGGGAATAACTCGAGCAAAAAACACGCTTACGCCGCCATGTTGAGTATAGACGTCCTACGATGTGTATCCTTAGTGATAGCATGCATCCTGCTCAGACGTTCTGGTAGAAGACCAATGGCTATATTCAGTGGAGTGTTTACATCAGTGTCGTTAATAGCATTGGCTATGTACTTATACCTAGTCAACAATGGTAATATACGACATATATCACCCTTCATTTCTCTAGGATTAATGGCGTTTTATATAGTCGTGTCTAACATGGGCATATCTCCATTACCATGGAATATGGTAGGAGAGTTGTTTGCGTCAGAGACAAAAGGTATAGGGTCTGGGATCAGTGTGATGATGACGTCAGTGGCATTTTTTGGTACAGTGAAGACTGCGCCGGCGATGTTCGATACCATCGGCCACCACGGAACGTATCTCGTCTACGGTGTGTCTACATTGCTTGGAACAATATTCCTGTACTTTTGCTTACCAGAAACAAAGGATAAGACGTTGCTGCAAATTGAAGAGTACTTTAGGTATGGCAAGAAAAAAGATATTGTTAGGTTAGAAACTAAAGAAAATAGTAAAGAAACACTCAGTGTTTGATATATTACAGATTGTATTTCGTAAATACGATGTAACGAAATATGTTTGGTGTATTTTGTAAGTGCCATTGATTGACCGATATATTTTTTAATAGGACTGATATTGTACGTTACTTTATTGTCCTAAATTGATCATAACAATGACTATTACGTCTGTATAATACGAGAGTCAAAACAGTTGACCATGAATAAAACACGAGTGTCAAAGGTATCAACAAAAACGATGGAATATACTTAATGAGTAATTAATATATGGCATGACCTAGCTACTTTAACCTGATACTTACGAAACACGTATGTACTTAGTAGTAGCAGCTGTTTGATAATAAGTAAACATATTTATGACCAGTTGAATTTCATCATTATAAGTTTGATAATACACTTAGGTCAATAGGTCGGTTTGGTCGACAATGGTTGCTATGAAAAGAAATGGTCTCACTGCCAAAATAACAGCCCATAACTGGAATATCCAATGATGAACGTTTTTTCTATCTATAGTTGACCAACTAGATTACCGGATTAGTCAGAGTCACGTCCGTAATAAAAGTGTAATTTGTGGATTTCTGTAACAAAATTGTATAAAATTTGACTTTGCCAAATGTGGAAATGTGCCTGGTATATTGAAGGTGTCTCTGACTATCCCCAAAGATATCCTCAAAGATGTATAACAAGCTTGGGGACTAGGGTCGTGATCATATTTTTTTGTAAATTGTATAAAGACTTAAAATCGATTCACGGGACGTCGTGAAATATAATCGATGTTGTCAAAGATAAGAGAGAGTGAAGGTTTCGATTGCTTAACCCAGTTAAATAGTTTGATTACAACTAATTGGTAATACAAGTTATTATCTTTATAATGTGATCTAATTACGAAATAATTGATTGATCAAATTAATTGTTTTGGTAATTTATTGGTGTTTACAGTGCGCAATGCAATGTTGATGATGTTTGCATCAATTCAATTCTTGTCTCTTTCTTCTTCTTCTTTAGTTATGTTGTCTATGGTTCAATTCTTGTCTATGGCTACACAGCGTATTGTCACAACTCTGTTAATGTCAGTTTTGAGAAAATCCCGAGAATTTTGAACAAAACAACCATCCTTTGTTTAAAAT
Organism: Cosmorhoe ocellata; assembly: GCA_963675405.1. Lineage (NCBI taxonomy): Eukaryota > Metazoa > Arthropoda > Insecta > Lepidoptera > Geometridae > Cosmorhoe > Cosmorhoe ocellata. The sequence goes on along the minus strand of OY776249.1, from coordinate 10,352,072 downwards.
TGACTTGACAACTTGACTATGACTCTGTGACGTTGACAATACTTATATATAAATACACTTGACACTGGAAAAATTGTTCCCTAAGAGACAGATTCCATAATTTAAGAAGAAGAAGAAGAAGGAAGTTTGTTGAACTATTTTCGTTTGCTTATAAAGTTTGCATCATAGAAAAAAAATTGGGCTAAGTATATTACTTAGGTAAATTGATTCTACAAATCTAAGAATTGCTTCTCTGTTTGCTAGTATAAACTGGAAAAGATCCTCTGAAACGCACTTTATTCCTTTCATCACACTGGGAAGGAAATTGTATGACTTCCCGTTGTATTAGCGGGAAAGAGTCAATGGTGACTACGGAAAGGAAATTTTATGACTATGGGACAACGGAAGTACATCGTTTGATAGAATTAGTGATATGGAGTCTTAGGGTGTTACCAGACCAATCGATCGATTGTCGATTGACGGCATCGATCGAAGTTGATCGACTGGTCTAGTAACTTCAATTGATCGACAAATACTGTTCGACTAACCAATCGATCGATTGCCGGTCGATGGCATCGATCAACGTCGATCGATGTTGATCGACTGGTAGAAACTATCGATCGACGTCGACTATTCCATTCTACTATCGATCGATGCCGTCGATCGACGATCGATCGATTGGTCTGGTAGAAACTTTCGATCGACGTCGACTATTCCATTCTACCATCGATCGATGCCATTGATCGACGATCAATCGATTGGTCTGGTAACACCCTTAGTGATGTCGAGTCTGGTGCTTGTTTATATTGTGAGAAATTTTCAAAGTTTATCATTGAATAATTACAAACTTGCAACATTATCTTGTGCAAATTAAATAATCTGTTGCAAATAAGATAACACAAACTGCCACATTAACTTGAATGTTGTACATAATGATATATGTAAATATTAATAAGTGATTTATTATGTAGACCTGAAGGTTATGACGTAATCCTACTAATAATATAAACGTGAAAGTTTGTAAGAATGTATGGATGTATGTTTGTTACTCTTTCACGCTGAAACGGCTGAACGGATCTGCTTGAATTTTGGCACAAATATAGATTATACGAGTAGTTTGGAATAGCACATAGTTTACTTTTGTCCCAGAAAAATTTACGGTTCCTGTGGGATATATTTATTTTTGTTTTTCAAGGTACCACGCGGGCGAAGCCGTGGGTGGAAGCTAGTAATTAAATAATGCTGCATCTTGCCAATCTCCTTAGTAATTCTATTAATATTATAAACGTTAAAGTTTGTGAGGATGTATGGATGTATGTTATACTCAATCACACTGAAACGGCTGAACGAATCTGGATGAAACGTGGTATACGCGTAGTTTATGACCTGGAATACCACATAGGCTACTTTTTATCCGAGTGGGTAAAACATGAGTGGAGCCGCGCGCGGTTTCTAGTTTAGTAATAAGTAGGAAAAATGTTTAACTTTAGAATTTCATAAATAATGTGTATAAAACTACGATAAATAAACATTTTAATTTTATTATTTACGTTTTATTTTAATATTAATTTTAATTTATAAGTAACCTAATCCTTCTAGTATAAATGTGAAAGTTTTTATAGATGTTTGTTTGTTTGAAACTCAACACGTCTAGACTATTATCCGCAAAAACCCATTAATAATAATTTAATTTATAAGTAACATAATCCTTCTAGTATACCTAAATGCGAAAGTTTTTATAGATTTTTGTTTGTTTGAAACTCAACCACGTCTAGATTATTAGCCGCAAATTAAAATAACATATTAACTATTACACCTTGGGTTTCATTATTGAATTTTAATATGGATCCCCGATTTTTTTGTCAGTTTTCTTTTTGGTTTTTAAAACGTCTTGTATTTATAAGCACTTTATTTCCGAGAGTAGGGTGTTCTCTAGTCCTTATTATTGTTCTATTTCACAGTCCGTTAGACAAGTGGCACGCGACCTGAGATAGTTCTTCCTGTTTTGACAAGACACGTGTGACTGTAGATAAAGCCCAAATTCGCACATGCGAAGATTGTTTAAATATATTTCTCTGTATCAAGGTATCAGTCTGGCGTATGGAAGTGAAACTGGTGTTGTGGAACAAAATAAACTAAATTACCGAACGCATAACTGTGTCAAATAAAAAAGCAGGGTTTGCTTGTGTTGTATTAAAAATAACATAATAATAAAATTAGGATACATACAAATTTTAAATAAAATTTAAATTATTTATAAAATATTTTTGACCAGTTATGAAATCTTAGTTACGAACGTGGACGAAGGGTTTTTGTCCTCTAATTTATAAGAAAAAAAATGTGTTGAATAGGTAGGTATTGGTAAGTTTTGCAGCGTCAGGATTGCTGGATTACAAGAGATATTGAATTCAAAACTTCTTCCATTTCCCTCTATCATCAGTCATCTCAGTACTCACATCTTTCTTACTCATAATTATCATCTTTCACACAGTCCATCCATCTTTCTTTGGCCTACCTCTACCCCTGTATCCATCCACATTCATACCTAACACTCTCGCCACATAACATTCATCTCTTCTCATAACATGCCCATACCACGCTAACCTATTACTCCTCATTTTTTTTGTCACCAGCGCCACTTTCAGACTTTTATTAGCTTTAGTGCTACCTTCAATCATACATTTGGTACTTCAACACAATAAATTTGCTGAGTTTCAATTCTATTCGTTGTTAATTAGACTATAAGCGTGACTCCAACAAGTTCCCACGTTGCACCAGAGTACCAGGTTGCACGTTTGGTACGCGACAGTTTTTCATGGTCTTTTTGCCCGTCACAAAAACTACCAGGCGCACATCTGGGGCGAAGAGGTTTTAAAATAGAAGTGGCACTCAGGAAGTTAATAAAAACGTGGGCAACCAGTTCTGTGGTTACTTAATATGTTGTAAGCTTTAGAGGTCATTAAATTTGTGACTCTACCTTAACCATTATAATTGAAGGTGAAGTTTGACCATAATTATGCTGGTCGTTACCTTTGAAGAGATTTATTCGATTGAAAAAAAAATAGACGTAAAACTAATATAATGTATGCACCATATCAGGATATAAACATTTTCAAGGTTTATCTCGTGGTCATGGTGCATTCAACTGTGTAAAATAATCAAGTAGAAGTAAAACTTACAAATAAAAAAAATATCACGAGCGTAATCCTCAGGATTGGTACATTATCAGAGATATCAAACATAATATTTGGCACATGTCCCCATTTTGCACAGTATTCTGACTTACAAATCATGGCAGAAATATCATGTTTTTAGTGTCAATAGTCAATAGGTAGTCAATAATCATATAATTAATTAAATCACAGGGATCATTTTAAATCGTTTTACATACTAAGTGAGTCTAGGTGCCAATTCCAGTCCTATCCCCGTCCGAGAAAACACGAGTCACGATCACACGAGTGAAAATTGTGTTCAAAATCATACTAGTTTTAAAAGGTAAACTAACAGATAAACATAGTTTTTGGGAGAAATGAACGGCACAAAGAACGATAGAAAGAAAGATGGACGGATCGATGAATGGATGTATGGATGTTTGTTACTAAATCAAGCTGAAACAGTTGAACGCATTTAGATGAAACTTGAAATACGTGTAGTTTATAACCTGGAATAACACAGGCTACCTTTTATCCAGAAATATACCAAGCGCTGTTTTAGTATAAAATAAGGACCTAATATACTTGTGAAACGGTTGAGCTAACCGTTACAACCAATCTATAGATAGCTCAACTGATCCAGATCACTGCAAGAGGAAGTTACTTCATCATCATCTTCCTGCCCTTTTCCCACACTATATGGGGTCGGCACAACATGTGATCTTCTTCCATTTCCCTCTATCATTCGTCATCTCAGTACTCACTCCTTTCTTACCCATAGCATCTTTCACACAGTCTATCAATCTTTTCTTCGGCCTACCTCTAACCAAAAATATATGGCTCTAATTTATCCATGGCCGTCACGAAACCAGTTATCGACAGACGAATTATTTAAAACCTTATTCCAGTCATGTGTAGATAATAACGTTACATTTTAATCGTATTACCAAGGTCCACGATCACGTTTTATAAGATACCAGCTTTCGCCTACGGCTTTGCCCGTGTGGTACCTTGAAAAACAAATCTATCCCTCGGGAACATTTTAGCTTTTTAGCTTATTTGCTATTCTAGACTATAATCTATATCTGTACCAAATTTCAGCCACATCCGTTCAGCTGTTTCAGTACGAAAGAGTAACAAACATATATCCATACATTAATAAAAAAAAATCGCGTTTTTGATATAAATACTAGACATAAAAACTTAAAACCCCGCTGCATCTCTTAGAAGTTGAATTATAATCTTAGCACCTCTAGACCAAGAAGGGAATCAACCCTCTAAATTTCGGATTTCCAGCTATAGTGGTTTCGGCAAGGCAATAATGTATCAGGCAATCAGTTAGGTTTCGCTCTTATATAGATACTCGTATACTATAGATATAAGTAGGTAGATACTATTATTTTTATTATCTAAGATAAGATATAATGCATTCTGAATGATTTCAATGAAAACTTACTATAATGTGTTTGGGATGTAAGTACCTATAATGTAAGTATATTATGCATTATGTGTTCCTGTGGCTTTCACTGTAGCCCAAACGACTGGACGGATTTTGAATATAGGTTCTCGTTGGATTCTTCTTCTTTATTTATTCTTCTTTATTTATGGTAGTGTCTCATTAAAGAACAATTTTGCCAGTGTCAAGTGTACTTTGTCTGGATCACAAGAGTGACATAATATGACATATGTAAAAAAACAAAATGGCGGCTCTTAGAAGCTATATATAAAAAAAAACTCACAGCATTTTTTTTTGAAATAAACGGGTTATTTAATTGGTTCTTTCAATAATAAAATCGAATATTGACTAGTGAGAGTGAAGGGGATAGAAATATACACAGTTATAACGAGGAGAGAGTGAAATGAAACCCAGTATAGTTCTAACAATCCAAACCAAGCACACTTCTGATTCATTCTATGATTTCTAATATCTAATATCTTTCTATATAAAGGGGATGTGAATGTAAACCAGTATTTTTTTCTATATCTAATTGATAGCACGTGCATCGTTTCCTGTTCGCCACGTGTAGCATTGTTAGTCATTAAAATTTCGTTCCGCCCTGCGCTCTTGCGATCTAACATCTAACCAAAACACAAGAACCACACTGACAGCTTAAAGCCAATTGAGTCTCAATCAATGAGTGAGTGAAACTTTATTAACAACAACTGTTAAAAACAGTACCTGGTTGTTTTTTTGGTAAATCGTGTTTTTTGGAAAATGAAACCTAGCTATCTAACGCCTTCAAAATACCCTACATACTAAATTTTTAAAAATTCGTTAAATTTAAATTTAAAATTACAAGATCTAAATTTAGAACTTATATTTTTATTCAACCAGTCATTCAACTTATTTCTAATTTTAGAACGACCTAAACTATGGTGAAACCACTCGAAATAGTGAATAAATTAATACGAAATAGTGGTAATCAGTAAAAAAAAATTTGCCATTATGTCGACAGAGAATTCTCTAATATCTAAAAATTAAATGTATGAAAAATTTATTCAAATACTTAAACAGTTTTCATTAATGATAGGTATTATTGAATATTTAGTACCTACCATTCAATCAGAAAACCCTCTAAGGGATTAACACATAAAAAAAACACAAAAAAAACTTAACTATGAAGTCCGTGTTGCTATTTAAAAAAATACCGGTTAATAACCGAATTGACCCGAGACCTGTCGCTGTTAATGGCAACCTTCTTGAAGTTGTGTCGCAGTACACATACCTCGGACAGATTTTACAGTTAGGTAGAGACAACTTTGAGAAGGAGGCTAAGAGGAGGATTCAGCTGGGTTGGGCAGCTTTTGGAAAGTTACGTCGAGTCTTCTCGTCACCCATACCACAATGTCTGAAAACGAAAGTTTTCAACCAGTGCGTCCTACCTGTCATGACATACGGAGCCGAAACGTGGACACTCGCGGTACGGCTAGTCCACCAGTTTAAAGTCGCTCAGCGAGCTATGGAACGAGCTATGCTCGGAGTTTCTCTGAAGGATAGAATCCGTAATGAGACTATCCGACACAGAACTAAGGTTGTCGACATAGCTCAGAGAATTAGCAAGCTGAAGTGGCAGTGGGCTGGCCATATCTGTCGAAGAACCGATAACCGTTGGGGTAAACGAGTTCTCGAGTGGAGACCGCGGCTCGGCAAACGTAGTGTAGGACGCCCTCCGGCTAGGTGGAGTGACGATCTACGAAAGGCTGCTGGCGGAGGCTGGATGCGTCGAGCTGAAGACAGGGCGCAATGGCGCTCATTAGGGGAGGCCTATGTCCAGCAGTGGACTGCTATAGGCTGATGATGATGATGATGATGATGAATATTTAGTACCTACCATTCAATCAGAAAAACCTCTAAGGGATTAACACATAAAAAAAAACACAAAAAAAACTTAACTGTGAAGTCCGTGTTGCTATTTAAAAAAATACACCACCGAAGTTATTTATTATTTATATTAATTTATTTAGTAGGTATGTAAATACTTTACATTTATGTGTCAAGCAAATTATTCGAATAATTAGATGTTTACTGAGTTGTTGGCCATTTTGAAGACAAGTATTTAATTAAACCTACAGAACTTGTTAAATTATACTTACATTATCCATATCACGAAGACCCGTGAATTAATAGAATTTGAGTCTTTATCAATGTAAATTAGGTAAAGTCAATTAGTCTACAGACATGAAATTTACCTATTCTGTAATTGTTATTTAAAATTATTTTTAACATGCGTTTCGTTAATATACATATAATATAATTTAAGTATACTTCCGTACTCTTCCTGCATTCAAAGTTTAATATTTATGTACATAATAATATAAAAAACATTATCATTGACATTTTAGGTTTAGAGTAGGTAAGAATAAATAACGTATGACTTATGTAATGTATGTTAATATTATTGATATATGCCCCGAAATATTTTTTTGCCTTCCTTGTTTGTCTACCTATTGCATTCATTTGTTTAACTAATGAATTAAGTAATAATTATTTGAAAGGTTAATATTAAAAAAAATGTTTTTTTTATGTTATGTAACATTTGATTTTATTGCTATGAACTTAGGTTATGTACCTACTCGAAATAAATTTATCTTATATCAATAAACGAGCAATTCTTGTATTTATAATCTGAAACTCGGAAACGGCTCCAACGATTCTCATGAAATTCACCCGTTTCATTTTTAGAAAACGTCGTTTACCCCAAAACAAACGAGCAAAGCTCGGTCACCCAGGTACTTTTATTTAAATAGGAACAGAATTTACTCCTATTTTTTCTTATTTATAGAATATTATCTATTTGTAGTCAAAATAAGGTATTAATTATTTTGAAATTTCATAAAATCTACCCCTAGATTGGTGTTACGGGCGGTAAAGTTTGCATAGAAACTATTGAGCGAATGTCAGAGTGTTCCGCTATTTAAACCAAAAAATATTCATAAATTTACTGAACCAATAGTAATGTTTTTGAATTATTTAGTAGCATTTGTCTGAGTGGAGGAAACGGGAATGTCATAGAGTTTATCTTGCGTGACGCATGCTATGACAATCCGTGAATCCGGTAAGGGTAGACCCTACCCGACGAACTTAAACTATATCTCAAAAATGTTTTTTAATTATAACCTAACCCAGTGGTTCCCAAACTCTTTTCCTTCATAGACCACTTTCAAAATTTTGCTGGATCCGGTGGACCCCCTGCATCTACATTAGTCATCTAATTTCTAAATCTTTAAAAAAAAAAGTGAATATTAGATCTATCTATCTATGGAAACTTGCGTTATGGCTGAGTTTGTGGCCAACATTTTAGTTCTTCACTATAGAAACCAAATTAATTTTCATGCACCCCCTGCTTACGATTGTAGACCCCCATTTTTTGTCACGTCCAACGTAGACCCCCGTCGAGTCTCCCGTGGACCCCTGGGGGTTCACCTGGACCACTTTGAGAATCACTGACCTAACCTAACCTACAACAATCACAATATTTTACACAGCATTTGGCACAATATTTTACCTAATAAACACTTTCAAATCAACGAAATAAAATTAAAAAAGTTTTTTATCTGACTGTACAATGCAGCTATTTATAAAGGTGTCCGAACCGACAGTAACAAAAATATTAAAATCAAAAGTATGAATTGGGACACTGTGTATGTCGGCGACGTATCGCCAGGCTGGTTACTATCCTCCATAATAAATAACACATAAAAGCACTTTGAAGATTTCAATACTTTATTTTATGAAATTTCGGTACAACAGTCAAATAACAACTGAGGCTAAGAATAAATGCGCCGCCTTAAATACTAGACTTACAGGAAATACGACAAAGAATCTTATTAAATGAAATGCCTAATTTAACCATCTAAAATTACTTAAAGCTATTCAAAAATCATTATTTAATATTACATCAATTTTAAACATAACTAACTTAAATTGTAAAATAGTTTAATTAACCGGATATAAATAAAACCGGATATAGGTACAAAAATAATAACAAACTATTCCTAATTTGTTAAATAATATTTCTTAATTCTTTGCTAATTCGGAAATGATTTAACATGAATTTAAAATAATTTAATATTTAATTTTTATGAATCGGAGGTGACAAGAAAACGTCACATCCGTGATTTCTCAAATAATATAATAACCGTTATATAAATCATCACCTTTAATTAATAAAAATAATCTTAAATCAATTAATAATTTTATCAACTATTTATTATAGTAAATATAGTTAAAAATAAACTTTAAAGGAAATTGCGCCCATACGGCCATTCTGATCCAGCGCGTTCCCTGCGCTGTAATGTTAGTTATTTAACCCCTTTTGTGGGCATCACCTAATCAGGATCTAGCCAACACGCTAGGCATCACCTGATCAGGAATCTAGCCAACACACTAGGCATCACCCTTCCAGGGATCTAGCCACCACACTAGGCATCACCCTTCCAGGGATCTAGCCAACACACTTGGCATCACCCATCCTGGGATCTAGCCATCAAGACCAGGATAAAAGGATACGCATGGTGGCCAGCCAGCGTTTAAGGAAGGATAGTTGGAAGGGTTAAAATTCATTATTAATCATTATTACAGTTTGTCTCCTCATCTGCCCATACGGCATCATCGATGTCCATAAAAGGATCATCTTGTGCTGTAGGAGCAGGTCTCAAGGAATCGTGACTGGCGATCTTTTCTGAGCATCCTCGGAGATTGACATGTTTTACTTTGTAACGATCGTTAGGTAAAACTTCCAAAATTTTCATTGGGCCTTCAAATTTTGACCCGAGTTTAGTCGTGTGTCGTTCATGTTTATGCATTAAAACGAAATCACCCACGTTAAAAGATTTTACTTTTGCTTTACCTTTATCAAATCTCTTTTTGTCTTGAAAAGATCGCTCGTCCATCCTTAATTTACAGAAAGATCTAATTGTGTTAAGATCTTCGGTAGGTTCATCTGGGTCAATTTGTAGAAGTTTAATAGCCGGAGCAGAACATTTTTTTTTCAAATAAAAGTTCCATTGGACTTTTACCTGTACTTTTCGATATATATAGTGGAGTTAATTGCCAACTGTAAATCTTGTATAGCTGAATGCCACGGCTTATGAACTTCTACAACAGACATATTATCCTTAATTACTTTCATAATACGTTCTACTTGACCATTTGCTCGACTAGCGCCTTTAGCAACCATGTGATGATCTATATTGTAACGTTGACAGAAGTTTTTAAAGTCTTGTGAAGTCATACTTTTATCTTGGTCTGTAATGAGACGTGTTGGAGTGCCAAATATTGTTATTAATTCTAGAAAGCAACGGATAGCAGTTTCGGTGGTGCGATCATTAGTGTAAACCATGTGAACATATTTGGTAAACGCGTCTATAAAAACGAATGCATATTCTGCTTGATCTCGTTTGCCATTCATTCTGCCTGTAATGTCGGCGTGCACCGTATGAAAGGAATAGCTATTTTGTCAATTGGGTGCAAAGTAACTTGCTTTGCTCCAGACATTCTTTTTCGTACCCTGCAGCTAACGCAACTATCTACAAATTTTCTCACTAGTTTGGTCATGTGAGGGAACCAATATTGTTCTCTAATTTTCGCGAGCACTTTTTCCCAACTAAAATGCTGGAGGGAGTCATGATAATGACAAATGAGGTTCCAACGGTATTTTCGCGGTACTATTATCAGTTTACGAGTTTTATCATCAATTTGTACTTTACGTCTTAGTAATTTATCTTGCATTATCACATAAGTATCGGCTATGGTTTTCGGAATAGAGTCAGACTGAAGTAGCTCAACAATATTTGAGGACGTTATCTCTTTTCTGTTCTATAAGAAGCCAGTTATGATCAAGTGTTGTATTTACAGAAAATTGTAAGGGTTGCGATTTTGGGATGGCAATTTCAGGTTCAGCATTTGAACTGACGGGGTTTCGGCTAAAGAAGTCGGCATGCGAGAGTCTTTCACCCTTGCGGTATTCGATCTCAAACTGAAAGTTTTGAAGATAAGCCCGCCAACGGTGCACTCTTGGAGTAAGTTCTTTTTTATGACGAGACGCTTTGAGCGCATTGCAATCAGTTATGACTTTGAAAGGACGACCATATATGAAATGGCGGAAGTGTTTAATAGCTCTAACGACGGCCAGCGTTTCGAGTTCGTATGAATGATACTTGCTCTCTGCGCTGGTCGTTCGTTGGCTAAAATAGCCTATAACGTGAGAATTTTGATTTTGCCTCTGAATAAGAACTGCACCATAACCAAGAGAACTTGCGTCAGTATGTAATTCTGTGGGCAAATCGGGATTGAATATAGTCAATAGTGGGGAAGATGTTAGCCTATTTATGATTTCCTGTCTTGCGTTTTGATGATGTTCGGTCGAAAGCCATGGTATTCCAGTTTTTGTTAGTTCATATAATGGGGCCATGATTTTTGAAAAGTTAGGGACAAACTTTCTAAAATAACCTGCTAGACCATTGAATTGGCGTAATTCTTTCAAATTAGTAGGGACGTTTGGCTTAGATGGCTCAGCAACAGTCTCTTTACAGTCACGAAAAACATGACCACTTTTATTACATTTAAAGCAAACTCGTGATGTAGAAATGGGTAAACCCTCAGGACGCGGTTTTTTGGTTGAGACACCGGGATTTGGTTTATCAGTTCTGTCAGTATTGTCAAATTTTCGTTTACGAAAGGTCTTAACAACGGAAACAAGTTTGGGCAAAGAGTCAGGCGTATTTCTTAACAACTCAGATCTAACATGCTCAGGATAAATACCAGTAATCACGAATGTCGTGTGACCGCACGTCAGGGTCAAACGGCGGTAGATAAAATTGGCCACGATCCCTTGATGGCGCAGGACAAGTGGAGAGTGCAGCGGTTACTGCACTAGAAGCCGCTTGCTTAGTGATAGAGGTCACCAGGCTCATCACTTGATCCATTGTGAATGTAGGCTCCGCTCGTTGACTGGGCCTCAGCGTGGTAAGTATAGGGGAATCCGATCCCACCGCTGCTGTCGGCGACGTATCGCCAGGCTGGTTACTATCCTCCATAATAAATAACACATAAAAGCACTTTGAAGATTTCAATACTTTATTTTATGAAATTTCGGTACAACAGTCAAATAACAACTGAGGCTAAGAATAAATGCGCCGCCTTAAATACTAGACTTACAGGAAATACGACAAAGAATCTTATTAAATGAAATGCCTAATTTAACCATCTAAAATTACTTAAAGCTATTCAAAAATCATTATTTAATATTACATCAATTTTAAACATAACTAACTTAAATTGTAAAATAGTTTAATTAACCGGATATAAATAAAACCGGATATAGGTACAAAAATAATAACAAACTATTCCTAATTTGTTAAATAATATTTCTTAATTCTTTGCTAATTCGGAAATGATTTAACATGAATTTAAAATAATTTAATATTTAATTTTTATGAATCGGAGGTGACAAGAAAACGTCACATCCGTGATTTCTCAAATAATATAATAACCGTTATATAAATCATCACCTTTAATTAATAAAAATAATCTTAAATCAATTAATAATTTTATCAACTATTTATTATAGTAAATATAGTTAAAAATAAACTTTAAAGGAAATTGCGCCCATATGTACCAATAAGTTTTGTCCGAATCGTCAGCAACCCTAACTGAATGTCCTCACAGCTCAGTTGGTAGTAGCTCTGCCTTCTGCGCTGTAGGTTGTGGGTTCGATCCCCACCTAGGATAAACATTTGTGTGATTAAAGATGTTTGTTCTATATCTGGGTGTTAATATCTATTGTACATATTTACAAAAAAAGCATATATTTATTCTTTCAGCTATCCGGTTCCTATGATACAAGCTTTGCTTGGTTTGGGGCTAAATGGCATTATGTGAATTGTCCATCAATAAAAAAAATTGACAAGTTCAATTTATGGAAGTGCAAAAGTAAAATAAAACGAAGGAAAATAGAAGGAAGTAAAATACGAACGAAAAATCTCTTGATAATTAAATTCAACCTAGGGCTAAAGTTAATACGAATATAACAATACGCGAACGAAAAGACGAAGTTTTAAAATTTTTATTGTGTGGCTGTTGCCATAATGCTGTTACATTTTTTTTTGTTATTTTCGGAGAACAAACTGTTACAAAGAAACTTACATAAAATAACTAATAACCATTGATGTATTATCAGCAACATCTTCCTGCCTTTTCCCACCTTATGTAGGGTCGGCAGTATTCTTCCAGTTCTCTCTCTCACTCGTCAACTCAGTGGTATTGCAACAGATAGTAAACAAAATTGGGTTTTAATCGCCATTTGTAAAGAGTTTGCGTGTCTGGTGATAAAAGGTCAGGTGGAGGTCAGGTCACATTAATATCAGGGTAACCTATGATATTTTTGTGCATAAATGTTACTTGTGTTACCGAATAATAGTTTTTAGTCCTTCAATTTTTATTACTTACGTTCATTATTAACATTTTAAATGATATTAATTCTCCGTTTTGTCAAAAAAATTAAAAGATATATTTTTATTTTTTGGTGCTTTGATACGGTATGTCTCACACAGCGCCATCTAGCCCCAATCTAAGCAAAGTTTCTTTTAGTAAGCAAATGACTGATGGAAAGAAATAAATTGTTATTTTTACCTACAGTTTACCTGATACTTATAGTAACTAACTTATTCTTGAGATTCAAATAATTATTTGTATCTCAATTTGAATTTGAATGCAACCAGAGAGGATCAAAATTAAAACCACTAGATCCAGTACCTACTGGCTATTCTCTTCTAAAATCAATATAAAAAAGTTTTTAAAATAACGGTACAAAATATCAAATTGAAGAGAATCTATCATCGCCATTTAAATTAGAAATTTTGGAAAATTTCGTCTATGATCAGAAATACGAATACTCGAGTGATATTATATCTAGAGATGTTACAACAAATTGTTTATGTATATATTTTTAAATGTTATTGTGAAACTCATTACCGGATATGAAATAAACATTGCCGAGGCACTATTTAAATCTAGGTAGGTACTCTAGACCAGGGGTCGGCAACCTTTTGGCAGGCAAGGGCCACAAGGTGGCAAAATAAACTAAAGGCGGGCCGGGCCGCACTTGTGATATTAACCTTAGAAGCTCAAAATATGGCTCTCAAACGCCCATCTGTGAGACGAGAAGCATATTTATTTTTTCTATAATTGACAATTGAAAAAGTTTGTTTGCATAAATTAAAAGTGCTACCAAAAATTGTAATGAACTCGCGCTTCGCTCATTTGTTCGTTCGCGGGTAGAGCGAAGCGCCTTTTAAGGCTGGTCCACACTATACGGTCGATCGTGGTTTGTTCATGCATTTATCTTGATATTTAACTTATATAAAAAACATTCACGGGCCGTAACCAAGACGTCCGCGGGCCGCGTGTTGCCGACCACTGCTCTAGACAAATACTAGTTCCACTAAAGTTTTGCGATGAAGTCATATTACATGAAGTCATAATTGCATTATGTGGATTAAATTATGTATGAGTCACAAAGAAAATTGTGCGTAGGCATGTAGACTTGTTTACAGTCTTAATTCTTATGTACTTATTTAAACTATTTCATTATACATGACACATTATTGACGCAAATGACTTGTCATCATGATAACTTTCCTTTATACGATAAAACAGGGTGGAAAAAGTGTACCTATATTATATACTAGCTTCTGCCCGCGGCTTTGCCCGCGTGAAAATCAAAAACAATCTATCCCGTGGGAACCGTACATTTTTTTGGGATAAAATGTAGCCTATGTGTTATTCCAGACCATAATCTATATCTGTGCCAAAATTGATTCAGATCCGTTCAGCCGTTTTAGCGTAAAAGAGTAACAAACATACATCCATCCATCCATCCATGCATACATTCTTACAAACTTTCGCGTTTATAATATTAATTAGTATATATTATATATTAACTAGCATCCGCCCACGGCTTTGCCCACGCGGTACTTTGAAAAGCAAAAACGTAATAAATGTGTGACAAATATCATATTTGGACGTGCCTCTGACTGCCTATTTTAGATATCCTCAATGATTTAAGTAACTAGAGTTCTGAGAAGATATCTATCTACCACTAAAACGTTCTAAATGTGGGCCTTTGCCAAATATCATGTTTGGATGTACCTAACTGCCTTTAGATATCTTCAAAGATTAAGTTACTAGTAAGACCTGAGAAGATATGTATCTGCCAAGCTTAGGAAATTGTGGAGTTTTGGTGTTGAGGACAGAGGGTCTACCATGAGTTTTCACAATCTACACTCGCTAGCGACTGTAGTTAAAACAATGTATGAAAACTTGTACAGCGCCACTAGCGGATAGTTGGGTACTAAAACCTCACGTAGCTAACTATCCTACGTCACAGCGTACTACAGCGACTGTAGTTTGCGCTCATTAATTTGCTTAGAATTTGGTACCATGAGTAACAATTTTGACAGATGTCATAGTAACGTACTATTACTACTGTAGTAACGTCAGCCAATCTAAATGTGACAACTCATGGTAGACATACAGGGCGCAATGGCGCTCATTAGGGGAGGCTTATATCCAGCAGTGGACTGCTATAGGCTGATAATGATGATGAAGCTTAGGAAGTTAGCTTAGTCGCGATTTTTTTATATTTTTTTATTCTCATTGTAATTGGTACAAGCACCTACTGTTGGTTTTGTTTTCACTGATTGGCAGATGGTAAAACGCACGCCGTATGGCCGAGCGTGGATTCTTGGGGTTTCCGAATATTCTGGCCTCATGACGGCAGCAAAAAGTGGAACATATGTTTAAGGATTTGTAATTAGTTAATTAGAAACAAATTGGATTGAGATCGTGATTGGCGCCAAATTGAGAGTTTTGTCTGAAATTTCTAATAAAAATGAAATATTAATAATAACGTATTCATTTAATTTCTTCTCAGAGATTTAATGCCATGCCTTTGAATTCTGAAAGCGGAATCAATATTTACCATAAAGGGCAGATCGTCTAAACTAGTTTAAGCACTGTCCCTAAAATAAATCGTCGTCAAAATTGATGTTTTACTTGCATTTGACATTTTTTTTTAATTTTAAGAATGATTATACTAAGATATAATTATAATTATTTTAATGATATAATTATTTTAAGAATGTTTATACCAGAAGTTGGTTAAATCCATCCTTAGTAGTTTTCGAACTAATAATCCATGTTTGTAAGTTTGTTTGCACTACTTTGTAACGGCTGAACGGATTTGGATAAAATTCCGTGTAAATAGTAGAAATATTTATAGGTACACATCAATGTCCGCAAAGTTGCGAGCTAAAATAGTAACAATAAAAAGATGCCAAATGTTAAAAATAAACACTTAAAGTAGGTATTAAGACATTTTTTCTAACTATTCTTCAATGAATGACATTAATTGTTAATAACACAAACAAATATTTTTTCATTCTAAAAACCTTTAGGCATGCGCATACGATGCAGTGATTAATATAAAGATACGTCATCCTAAAGCTTATGATTTCTGAAAAAGTTCTTGTCGTCAAAAAACGGTCGTATAGTGAATTTGCGAAATACATTTAGGTTCGTGATTGTAATCCGCAGGCATTTTATATATTTTATATAAGACTAGCTTCCGCTTGCGACGTCACCCGCGAAGTACCTACAGAAAATATAGCCTATGTTTATCCTGAAAGTTCATTCTACACGTTGCTGGTGAAAAAAAATTTCAAATCGGCCCAGTAGTTTCGGGGCCTATTCAATGCAAACAAACAAACAATCAAATCTTTCCTCTTTATAATATTATTAGTATACATTTGTCTTCTTATTATTATAATCGGTGATGGGCTTGCAACCTGTCACGTACGGAATACTAACCACTGTGCAAAATGTGGGCATGTGCTAAATGTCATGTTTGGACGTACCTCTAACTATTTAGATATCCTCAAAAGATCTAAGTTACTAGATATCTGAGGAGATATCTACCGAGCCTGGGGATTAGGTACAGTCGTGATCATGTTTTTTTTATTTTTATTTTTAAAGCAATTTGGACATAGACTAAAATCATTTTTGTCTTCCTTGGATGGTAGCATAAGTAGGAGTTGCCTTCACCACTACCGACCGTTATATGCTGGCTACCGCTTTTTACGAAACTGTTACAGTATTGCACACGTGGACAGTACAGTATGAAAAAGTGCTTATTCAGTTTTGTTCGTTGGCCCTAGAGGTATGGTTTTTTGCGCGTTCCCATGAACCCTAGCACAATAGACGACCTCGCTGAAAGAACTCAAAGATACGCAGGAATAAATATTACTTAACAATAGCTGCTTCTTTGACTTTGACTTAGTAGGGTACGAAGCGTTTTGATATTTGAGTGTCTTTTTTACTCGATTGCGAAGAAGAATGATAATGACTTAGCGGTGTATGTATATTTGCGGTGTAGTAAACGGCTAAAGGGATTTTGACAAAAAAAATGTCGTTGGATTATGTCTGGATCCTAAGTGACACAACTATGCAAAATGTCAAAAAATCGATTATAGCGGCTGTAAAAATCTTTTTTAAATTACGTTAAGTACCTATAGTTTTTTTTTAATATTGAAATAAATACACAAACTTTTTGTTCGAAATTGTCTGAATTGTTTTGTTTCGAACTTTTCTCAAAACTTTCCAAAAATATTATTTTAGTATTAAAAGTAATTAACTAAACAAACTCTGTCTGTATCTTTTTCACGGCTGAACGGATCTAAAATGGAGTATATATGCAATAGTATTATTATTATTATTACTATTATTATTATTATTATTATTATTAAGAGCCTGTAGTGTCCCACTGCAGGGCAAAGCCCTCCCTTCCTTCTCTCCAATCATCACGGTTTTGGGCTACCGTGAACCAGTCCTTCAAGTAGGCATCAATTTCGTCCCTCCACCTCCGCCTTGGTCTGTATTAGTATATAAAGAAAAAAAGAAAGAAATGCTTACGAAGTTCCGGACAACAGCTAGTATTAGAAAAGCTAAAATTATTGTCTCTAAGCTTAGCTCATTGTATTCTGCAGTAGCTATAACCTAAGAGCTATCAATTAGTAAATAAGTACTGGAAAACTTCACAAAACGTTGTAAAGCTTTTAAATTGGACGCAATTTATTTTCAAAAAAAAAATACAATTTATTAACAAAAAAAATAACCAATTTATTTAGTTACAAAAAATTTAACAATTTATTTACAAAAATAATTATTAAAAAATTCAAATGTTTTTTAAATAAATTGGCTTACAATAGTCCTAAAGTATCAAGATGTCTGACTCGCACTACACGCGGAGATAACAAAGGGATAGCGGGTCGTATCGCAACGGACTTTTTCCTGCTCCTTCGCATACCTTCCTCATTCTGCCGGTTTTGTGACGGCAACTCTCGTTCCCACGCGTTGGTAACTTGATAAGTTTCAATCTAGGTATTTTCAGTGAATTGTTATAGTTACTAAAGGGTATTTTTATAACTAATTATATATAGCTCTAGTTAGTGCGAGAAGGAAGTGCGTAGGAGAATTGGCATGGCAAAGAGCGCCATGTCTCAGCTTGTAAAAATCTGGAGAGATCGCAACATCTCCGTAAAAACTAAAGCCAGACTTGTACGGACTCTAGTCTTCTCGATCTTTTCGTATGGCGCTGAGACTTGGACTTTGAAAGCTGCAGACCGCAAACGCATTGACGCTTTTGAGATGTGGTGCTGGAGAAGGATGCTCCGTATCCCTTGGACTGCATTTCGGACTAACGTCTCTATATTGCGAGAACTTAATATCTCCTCGCGACTGTCCACTGAGTGTCTGCGCAGAATTCTCGAATACTTCGGTCACATTGCAAGAAAAGACGGTGACAACCTCGAAAAGCTCTTTGTGACCGGCAAAGTAGACGGGAAAAGGCCTCGTGGACGCAGTCCATTACGTTGGTCCGACCAGATCCGAACCGCTCTTGATTCTTCGGTTCACAACGCCCTCCACACCGCCGAAGACAGAAACAGATGGAGGCTAACTATTAAAGAGAAGGTGATGCAGAAGGGAGGTCACGACCCTCAGCATTGAGGAACACGACGCAAGGAGGAGGATATATAGCTCTACGCAATTTAAGGACCAGCATTTTGAAAATTGCAAGTATTGCAACCCTAATCATTCTATTACCGCTTAATAGATTACATTGAAATTGAACTACACGATACTCAAGGATATAAGTGATAAATCAACCGGAGCTAAAACACGAGTTAGTTAGAAAACCTTGGTTAAAAATCATGTCAAAAACACCTCTGAAAATTCAGAAAATCCCTAATTTATCCAGAACAGTAGGGTATTTTGAATTTCTATTTCACATGAATGTAAATCAGTTAATTTGAAACAAATCAACCCAGCCCTTTTTTTGAAATAAGCTATTTACGTTTTTTATAAATTGTCGCTTTCGTTATGTAATTCAGAGCAGCTATTTATCATGCCGCACTCTACTTACTTGTCATTTGGGTATTTCGCTTCGTGCTATGTCTGATTCCGCGGAGATCCGCGTTGCTATACGGACCTATGTCACTTTTTTGTAACTTTTACGTATGGAATAGAGTGATGAGTATTCTGGGCCTTAAGAGGAGTAGACTCAGAGTTGACGAATGATAGGAGTGAATGGAAGAAGAGAATATGTTGTGTCGGCCCCACTTAGCGTGGGATAAGGGCAGGAGAATGATGATAGCTCTACGCAATGGATCTATTTTTTATAAACTTAAATGTTCTTCTTCATGACGTGTATTTAGTTCTTTTAAACCAGTGTGGACGTGTATCTAGCTACATATTTTTTTTATAATTTATGAATTTAATTAAAAATTTAATAAAAATATATGAAAAAGAATGAAAAATGTATGAAAATATAAAAATGAAGGAAACGAAAGTAACTTGTTTTATGAAAACAAGATGTTTGGCTCTTGTCTACGATTTGCACAGTAGTTACTTTATATTCCTTATGTGACAGGTTGCAAACCAATCAGTGCTTACGAGTGAAACCTACACATACCTTTAAAATCTTGGTTATAGGGTACCTACGCCAGTTTTGTTCACATTGAGCACTTGTTTTAATAGCATTGGAGTTCAAGTGTTCGAAAATCTGTCTTCTGGCAAGATGGCTCCAGAAAGTGCTTAGTTATCGCTAAACTGATAATGACTTACTCAAAAGTAGTAAGAACCCGTTCAAACACAAAAATAAATTTTTAAAATAACCTGCCTTATAAATATAAGTTTTAACTTTTCGATATTTTACACGTTTTCAGAAACGTCACAATTCTTATTATTTCACAATAGGTATTAATTTTATTCTCCAGGTTTGTTCTATTGCTGGGCTAAATCGAAATATCTCTATAAAATAACTCTTCAATTACCGACTATTGACTGACAAATTGATCAACGTACAAGCCTAAACGTAGGACTTAGGACTCTTTAGTCAACTGAGGCCGCTGTCAACTTATCCCGCGGGATGAGTTGACCTAATGCATTTTTGAATCGGTCGATTCATCCCGCTGTCAAAAAGAGACAAAAAGGAATGTAAGAGAGCTGAAATTTAGAAGTTAGGTACTTTTTAGGGTATAAACATGCACTAATCAAGGATTTTCTAAAATCTAAGAGTTGTAGTGGCAGGGTCAACTTTGTGAGAAAAAATTTTATGCGAAAAAAGTCACCAATAGTTCCACCAGCCAGTCTATTAGGTTTAAATTTAAACAATCAAACCAAACAAAGGAGTCGAATCTTTTTCTTTCCATTAAATTCTCCAATCATCCAAAGAAGGCATAGCGAATGGAGCGGAAAATATCTAAATGGAAGCCAAAATAGCGTGCGATGCACCCCATAAAATATGGCGATATTTCGATGGAAAAAAGAAAGAAATAAATTAAAATTCTTCTCTCCCCGGATGTACTAGCCACGTGCAGAACCACATTCAAAAAAGTAGGTTTACCAACATTGAAATAGTTTGCATAGCTTAGAATTTACTTCCGTGGTATGTGGAACAAAAAGAAACACAAGTTGTCCCTATTATTTCAATTGAGCCGATACTTGGTAATATAGACAGTATTTGTAGGTGAGCGAAAACACCTATCATAATCTATTATTCTTAACCATGAATAAAAACTTTAAAAATAAATAAAACATACCTATTTCCATAACGAAAAAAAAAATTATAATATTCTGATAATAGTTATGCCTATTATTACTACTGATATAGTTATAGAAATAATATGAAAATAAAAAATATTGTTTCTATAACTATATCAGTAGTAATAATAGGTATAACTATTATCAGAATAATATAATATGAAATGCAAGTAAAATGTCAGCTTACCCTTTGCTAACTATGATTTATTCTGGGGATGGTGCTTAAATAGTTTTAACTAGAATTACCACCTTTCATCATCATCATCTTTCTGCCCTTATCCCACGTTATGTGGGGAAATAAGAATTACCACCTTTATTTACGTGAATTAAAAAATGCTTTACTCATTTCCTAAACCTGTGAAAATCAAATATCATACCGCTTTGCTTCATCAATCTCTATTCATTCTTCTTCATCAGTGCCTATTGTCCAAAGTTTGGAAGGGCCATTGAAACTGGACCATAAATGCCAAAACCGCCCCAAATTGTAATCACCCCATCACCCCGTTCGAAATCGAGTATTTTTTATTTATTCGGATTTTTTTTACTTTACGAGGGGATAACGGCGGCGCATTACAATCATAATAGCGGTATCAACTTACCGTTAACGGCTGAGGACCAGTTGCACTAAGTGAGGTTAGTGATTTGCTGAGGGTTATGGTAACTAAAGGTATTTTTATTTTGAAATTTAGAAATAAACTTAGTCTACGCTTTGATTTTAAAATTAATTTCAGCAGCCGTGAAATTTATAAGGCATATTCTATAGTGCTTTAATTCAAAGTAAATATATAAATTACTATAAAAGTACTTACTTTACTTACACAAATCTTAATCTTAACGCTTCGTTTCATATACTTAGTTATAGTGTGTATACACACTATAACTATATGAAATGAAGTGTCCCTAAGACGCTGGTAGCATTACCACGTTAAATAACTTGAGTTTACTCCAAGATTATAGTGACCGTTCTTTCAGTGGTATAAACTTAACCATGGCATAATGATGCGGTGTCAGTGGACCCACCGGTGAAACAAAGAGGAGAAAAGGTTCTTAAGTAGGTAATTTACTGTCAAGTAATTTGCTTACATTAGCATGAAGGGTTTCGATCAAGGAATGTGTCGATAATGAGCTGATTGAAATCAACGCCTATTTTTTTTCCCGACTGCGAAGGGAAGAAAGGTCAATCTCACCTAGGGCGTATTCGACCAAACTAGGATAAATACAATACTCAGAATAAATAGTATTATCGAAGAGTAAACTGACATTTTACTTGCATTTGACATAGTATTCTGAGAAAAGAACCTATACCAGAATCAACCCCAAGTAAAAATTAATATAAGTATGCGATTTTGTAATGTTGCAAAAAAGTTTTGTTACTCTATGACGCCGTAACAGCTAAACCCATTTCGATTTAATTTGGTTTGTTACTTAATGAACTGTTACCTGAATTTAAATATATTTAGCAAAATGTAACATTTATATCCCGAAAAATAACTTAAAGAATGTATGATCGACACATTTTCACAAAATTCACATAAAAGTCACAGTCGAGTGATTATTTGTTCTATTTTAAATAAATAATAAATAAATTTACTATTTAATTTATTTACAGCTTATCGTCACAAATAAAAATTTAGGTAAACCACGTTAACCTAACGTAAAATGCTAAGGGTCATGAAGTCAAAATGAGAAAGTGAAAACTATTGACTGACTTACCATTAAAAAATTTACCTACTGCCCTACGTAGGTAGGTAGGTACTCATAAAAGAAAACTAAGGCGTACAATGTCGCGGGCATCAGCTAGTCTATACTAATATTATAAAGAGGAAAGATTTGATTGTTTGTTTGCATTGAATAGGCTCCGAAACTACTGGACCGATTTGAAAAATTCTTTCACCAATGTGTAGAATGAACTTTCAGGATGAACATAGGCTATATTTTATGTTCTAGTAGGTAGGATGATGCCGCTAGCGGAAGATAGTAAATAATAAAAATGTTAACTATTTATTTTATTTATTTACGAATTAAGGAAGTTTTTAATATCTAAAATCACAATAGTTACATCATCTAAGGCACTGAGTTTACTTTGTTAGGTTTGTTTGTGCCTGATTTAAATTTATTTACATTTTCACTACCTATTTACCAACCTAATGCTCAATACAACTACCTAAGTATTATTTTAAATTAGTTCAAGGTTATTAATTTACATTTGCGTACGCATTTAATTAAAAAATAAATATAAAACCACTAAAAACTAAACATTTTTATAAATCTAAGCTAAAGTATGACAAGTAAACTTACTATTTAACATTTTTTTAATCTAAAAACAAAAATTTACATTGATAAGTTATTATTTTTAGCTTGGATCATCCAAAAATAATTGTTATCGTTGAAAAAACTGACAATATTCTGAGAATAGTGCGTACAAACTATTAAAATAATAATGTAATTTGTGCTAAGTAATCCATGGTATCAAAATTATTAATTTATTTATTACACTAGCTGTCCCGCCCGCGACTTCGTTCACTTAAAGTAGGTATCTAAACTGAGTTTCAAACAAATTACACTAGTAAAAAAATCAAATAAATAACTTTGACACCCAATTTTACCCATTTTAGAGGGCTATTTTGAAATATCCAGGAATACGTTTCCATTTACTTTGCATTTAAAGTATCCAAACCAAAACTAAGACCAATCACACCACCCTTTAAAAAGTAATTACCCATAAAAACATTGACCCCACATTTGACCCCTTTTTGAAGGTCATATTGAAAAATCCTGAAACACTTGTTCATTAATTTTGTATTTACAGTACACAAAGTTTCAGACCAATCGCACCACCCGTCAAAAAAAATCCCATACAAACATTGACCCCTTTTTTAGAGTTATATTGAAAAATCCTGACACAGAAAACAAAGTTTCAGGCCAATCGCACCACCCGTTAAAAAAATCCCATACAAACATTGACCCCCTTTTTTAGAGTTATATTGAAAAATCCTTTAACACGAAATTAAGTTTCAGACCAATCGCACCACCCGTTGAAAAGTTCCCATACAAACATTGACCCCCCCCCATTTGACCCCCTTTTTAAAGGTTTTATTGAAAAATCCTGAAACACGTCTTCATTTATTTTGCATTTACAGTGCACAAACAAAGTTTCATGAAAATCGCTCCACGCGTTAAAAAGTTTCATACTAACGTTTTCACCCTTTTTCACCCCCTTAGAGGTGGAATTTAAAAAAATCCCGTCTTAGTGGGTGGTTTTGTTATAAAAGGAACCCACCTTTCAAATTTCAGCTTTCTAGCTTCAGCGGTTTCGGCTGGGCGATGATAAATCAGTTAGTCAGTCAGTCAGTCAGTCATTCAGTCAGTCAGTCAGTCAGTCAGTCAGTCAGTCAGGTTAAGCTCTTATATAGATATAGATTGTCTCAGAAAAACTATTCAAATTGAATGAAAAATAAGTACATTAGTAAAATTTAGCTTTGAACAAAAGTACAGAGACCTTAATGAAATACGTACATTTGTATCTAGTAAGGGCATACATAAATTATTAGTACATACTAATTAAGCTAGATGACATTTATATAATTATAAAATTAGTTTCTGCAAGATAACTACAGTTCACCAATTTTTTAACCGGCTGTTTGTCGCTGTTCAGAGTTAATGACAAACACAGAACACGGCTCAGAAATAAGTTGACGGTAATTTTCAGACTAGCGTTGTGACTGCGATATCAGTGTTTGTAAAGTGTGAAAAAAATATCTACAAATTAACTAAAACTGTGTTAACATTTAGTTATTTAAATGTAACCGGCGGTTAAGTCATAGTAAACATTGGCCAACGGCGCAAACCGTTACAGCGCACCTTGCGCGCGCTTAAACACTGACTTTGGTACTCACAGCTGTATTTTTTTACACGCAAACAATTATTTGTAATAAATTATTTAAACTATAATTTACAAATACACAAAGACCGTTATTATACGCGGCATTTTTGAAAACACTGGTGAAAATTATCATCTAACCGCCGCTAAATGACGGCAGCTGTAAAGCTTCGCGCCTTTTTCAGCTTATCATGTCGAACGGTCTACGAATATTAAGGTACGAGTTGGCAGCGGGCGACGTGAGGCAGCGGCGGACGACGTGTCGTGGCGACACTACTGGTTTCTATGTATTTACTCGTATATGAAATTCCCTCCGTAGTTAGCGACACAAAGCTAGCGACGCATTTCATAGAAATACATAGAAACCGGTGGTGTCGCTGCGACGCGTCGTCCGCTGCTGCCTCGTGTCGCCCGCTGACAACTCGTACCCTTAGGTAAATTAATTTTTACTGTTCTTACGCACACTCCTCACTTGCCTTGTCTTCTCCTGCCACCATTTCAAGGTTTCCTCAAACTGTTCCCGATCCTCTGGAGCCACTCGAACATCAGGCAGCTCCTTCTTCAAATCTGCCTCGTAAACCTGATTCTCGAAGTCATCTTCACCGAATTTGTACTGCTCGTGCGATAATATCGCTGGATTAATCGTTTCTAAAACAGGATTTTCGTAATGAATCTGATGTTGAATTATATCAGCATATTTATCTTCATAATCGTTCGGTATTTCAGATTCATTGATGAAACTCTGCTCTGGTATTACTGTGAACTGTTCTGCCGAGTTTGGGAATGCAAAGTGTCCGGCAAGCAAATGTGGATGTGTTTCTTCTTGGATGAAGTCTGAAGCAGGTGTCATGGGTTGCCCGCCGTCGTCTTCTTCATACATATTTGGAGTGGTGACCAGTTGGAACGTTTCTACTGCTGGTAGTTCTATGTACTGCTGTTGAGGTTGGAGCATTGACCCATCCAATTCATCTTCGTCTTCGTCTTCAAGAGCCGGTGAGTTCAAATAGTAGCTTCTTTCTTGGCTATTATCGCGCGGAGACGATGACGCGGGAGACGGGAAGGACTCCATAGACGGTCGAGCTCCGTTCTCTTTATCATGTCCTATGTTTAGCAAGGTTTCTAGATTTCTGATGTATTCCACAGCCATGCGTAGAGTTTCCACTTTGGAGAGTTTTTTGTTGGTGCCGCGGTTGGAGTTGGCACTCTCAAAGGCGGATGCGACTTCTTCTGGTATGTGTTTGCGTAGAGCCGCGAATCCATCGTTGACTTGTCGCACTCGATTCCGTTCCCGCGCATTCCTTCTTTGCACTGCCAGTGGTGTTGGTGATCGCGCCGCTTCGTCCGCACTGTTCTCTCCCAACCGCGGCTTCTTAGAAACACTCTCGAGACTTTGGTTCTCAGCGGACTTCACCAATGACGTCACAGAAACGGTCGGCTCCGATTTCTTCTTCCGCACGATGATAATTTCACGCACTTTATTGTTGTTCGAAATGTTAACGGAATTGTTCACGGTGTGCTGTAGCACCTGCTTGCCGAGAGCGCTGCGGAACACCACAAGATCTAGCGAACTCATTTTGGAGATCAGTACTGATTTACATTACGTATTCTAAAGCCACTGAGCACTGGTGTTTGAAGAATTTGATCTCGTGAGAAGAACTTTGATAATGATCACAGATTTTTATTACATTATGTTGGAAGATCACGGGAGAGCTGATAGATTAGGAATAACGGTATCTAGGAAGTCCTTGGTGGCACCAGAACGCCGGTCGCGACTTGAATGGCGCGTGCCACGATCGCACCTGGGGTGGCGAGTGGGGTAGGGTACTTACATTTATTGCACACATGCTCTTTCAAAGGGCGGCTAGGGGAGCATACGATTCCCAACCTTATAAAATACAATTTATCCCACACGCACACATACCCAGGTATCTGTTCAATTTGATACAGTTATGGTGGGTTGAATGTGAATAAAATGCATGTTGCCATGGAAGTTACAAAAAAAATTTGAAACAAGACAGATTTATGAAATAAAACTTTATCAGCGCTATCGAAGGGAGACAAAAAGCTATTTTCACTGTTCAGCTCTTTTCATCTTTGAAATTAATGTTAACAGATAGACTAGACTGTAGAGTTAGGTATGTCACCATCTTCCACCATTACTTGATAACTGAAGTTTTGTCCCTCAAAGCATAGTTAACTCACTTGAGTAGTAATAGAGAACAATATTGAACGCAACTTAATTTAGTTGATCCGTGGCTCTATCTAAAAAAACACTAAATAAATACTATTTTTTTCTAAGTAAAGGCATGGATCTGATCTGGCGCATGTGTGTAGCACCCACGCCAGCTGCGTGCCCTTTCATTGGTTTTTGTGCGGCACGCGCGCGCGCCGTCCTATTGAAGAACGGCTGAAAGAATTGTGGGTTTGATTGCCTTATACTGCTAGAAAAAACCGTGTGTACTTATAAAATATTGTGAATTACCTTTAAAATAAATTAGACAAGCGTGTGTCTGACCAGGCGCATTGAAAGCTTCTAAAGTCGATAAGAATGAGAAATTATGTAGAAGCGTAGACGGTTTTTCTAAAATAATCTTCTTCTTAATTGAGGAATTTGACTCTTGTCTGCATAACTGATGAATTTTTGTCCAATAAGTTCTTTCCAGGGCAACTTCCTTGACCTCCATAATGTATTTAGAAAATAATATGTTTCTCAAAAATTAGGCGTTATTTATATTGATGCTGTGGAAGAGATACCTAATCAAATTTGTAAACTTTTGCATTTATATCAATAGTAGAGAAGTAAGAGAATCCGGCGCAATTGAGTAAAATATCCGATCAAAAAGACTTAGTTAATTTGATGAAAGAATACCTATACTTCGACTTATCGACGCCAACGTCGGCCATACAGTAGGTATCTCAAGCGCCTATCTTTATTTCAAAGCAAATCGATCTGCCTCATTGGCTTACAATAAAAAGGCACACGTAACTAATGTATGGGCAGAACTATTACTGCTCAAAAACTGCTACTTCAAGAAAAAATAATTTGATAAATTTAATTTTTGATGCTTATCGAAACATTGCCACATTTTTATAATTGAATAACGGGTATTTATCACGTACCTATTTTGTTTTTATTCCCGACGTTTCGAACACATTACAGCGTTATTCAATTATAATGATGTCATCAAATCACGGAAGTTTAAAAAGTTTAATTGCCACATTTGTCCCAAATTTGAATGCCAAAAATAGAATAAATTGAATAAACCATACCGTACCCTGAAGCTTACTGATGCTGATCCCAACAGTGCATCCTGTAATACAAGATGGTGACATTTTTTTCCTTGCAATCCTCTCGTAAGGTGACGCACGCCATCTTGCTGGCATGCGGGAAATGTTGCCCACTTTCAATAATTTGTGGATAAATTTCCCAAAAATCATAAAAAATGATTTGCAGTTTTGAAATTAGAATCTAGAAATCTAGAAAACAAATGAAGACTTAAGGCAGTTTGATGATAAATATAACGTAGAATCTATAATGTGATGAGCTGAGTATGCAATGTCCATTGACAGAGAAAAAGTTAAATCTCGTATAAATATATTAGGCCTCAGCTATAAAATATTTGACGAAAATCCTTGAATAATAAACTACTGAGACTTGTAGGATAAACACTTAAAAATTAACAACTCATCAAGTGGTTTTTAGAATTACCTTATTATAGGCAGTATTTGAAGTTGGAAACACTGCTAGTAATCATCTCCGTAAGGTGAGGCTCACCATCTTGCGAGCATGTGGAGGATACAGCCAAGAACACCACCTCTAAATTAAACTTTGCAAACATGTGGAATCTGTATCCATGACTATAGATATTACTCTACTCCTCCACTGAATCCAACCCTATTTCCAAAGCCATAAGAACCACAATGTATGGTGCAGATTTTACAGGTTGATCCTATATTTAGCTCGACCATATGTTGGAGGGGAAAGTGCAGCAAATCTCAGGAGTGAGCATGTGGTGGATTTGAATGTCACAACATAGGAACCCTTCCAAAGAGTCAAATAAAACAACCAACTTAATGGGGTAAAAAACGAAGTGAGTGGAAGAACAGATTTTATATATAAAATTAACTAAATGAACAGTTTCCGTATGTTATAACTTTAAAAAATCTTCTGGACAAACGTTTGCGTAGAAGAACGATTAGCTAACTTATATAATTATATCTAACATGTATCAACTTTGAAAAAAAAACTAGTAAAAATAGATAAATGAACAATCTTTGAAAATAAATACTGGTAACTGATTTAGACAAATGATTAAGAAAAAAATACTCATTAATCCCAAGTAGGAGACAAAAAAGTTGTATATACCAAAAACTGTTCAAGATAGAACATAAAAATTCATAAAGCAAGTTTATTTACTTACCAAAAACAAGTAAATACATAGAGGTTAGAATTTTTAAGTGAGGCTTATTAATTTCCTCCACATCTGTGTTCTATTATGCTATAACCTATCTCAATGTAGAATGTTACGCGGTCACAGAATATAAATTTAAACATTTGCAGTAGCCGCTATACAATTGTGATTCAGGGGACTTACCAACTCTTCGGGCAATATCAAAGTAAGTAATATAACTATGATATTTCGTACTATGACACATAACATTTGAATTGAAGTAGTGTTACTTCAAAAAAACAAACTAACCTGTTACTACACTACCAGTAGTCACTGTTGAAATGAGTGTTTCGTGAAAATAGTCTGTCATAAAAACTATAAAAAAGATATCCCAGTAAATGTTGATGCGAGAAAAATTATTTTGCAATATTTTAGAGAGTTCAATCTTTGCGTTTGGTATTCAACCCAGATGAGTTTAGATTCCTTTAATAGAATGTAAGTATATTAATAAATAACTATTGTCCTACTGATTGCATGTGCCTATTTAATAGCCTTGAGGGCTTCCCCAGACGCATTATGCCTTAGAAATATTCGCACAAAGAAGAACCTTCAACTTGAAATAAGCTAAGGTCACGCACAAAGCTTGGCGGCATCATAGACTGCAATTAGAAAACTGGTTCTCAAACATTGTTTTCCTACTGTGAATTCCTCTACACGTTGGGACTTAGACAAGGTCCACGTGTTCATGGCAGCAGAAAGATCAAATAATGTCATCAAAACACTCATTTCCATACGATTAGTTATTGCCATTTACAGAACAAGAAACCTTCGAAAGTAATAAAACAATACTTATTTAATACATATTCAAATAAAAAACATTTGGATTGCTAAAAATTATCTCTATAGAGACAAATACCATATATGTATAAAGAAGAAAGAAGATTATAATAAAGGAATAAAGTTTGCACAAGTCTATTTACTGTTGCTGTTGTGCTTGAGATCAGGTCTAGACAAAGTAAGACAGACATAGACTCAAGTTTTTGTAAGGATGTATAGAAAATTGAACGATTTTACCTAACATCCAAAAACATGCAAAAATTTATTATGTGCAATAGAGATTTTTGAAAACATGAACACATGAGGCCTTGCCGTCAAGAAATTTGAACGCCTTTGGAACTACCTTACATACCTTTGAGAACCACTGTTAATTATGTAGCTAGACGGCTAGACAGTCCATTCAAAGAGTTGAAAGGAAGATTTAAAAAAATATCCGGCCTAAGAGTTTTGCTAGTTATTTTAATAGAGGATTTAAAAGCTGGAAAACTAGGTTAACTTACTACGAAAATTTATGTGAGAACTTTGACTCCGGTAGCCTGTTGAACCCACAATATGACTTAAGAAAGCATGTTGGCAATGCCCTTTGTACTGTTCTTTAGTAACTAGTGAAAGTGTTTTACCTCCCCTGATGCCATATAAGTAATAAAAAATTTGCTCCGTCCATTCATCAGATCCAGACTTTTATGTCTATACAAATTCTTTGTTTAACGTACAAGTGAGTCTGAACTTACCCTTTCTCAACCGAACTGCATTCGTTTTCTATAAACTCTTTGCAAACTTCTTAATATACCTACAACCTGTGGGTTTTGAACACCCAAAAAGATTTTGCCGTTCAAATCTACTCCTTATTTACAAGACTTATAAGTAAACCGTATTTCAATTATGTTTTGAGATTTATTTTTAGCAACTCAAACTCAACTCTCATCATTACAAACTACGGTGGGTATTTGTATAATGTTATCGGCTGTTCTAAATTTTGTAAGGGTGCAAGATGAATTCCTTTTTGAAAGGTTCGGTACTATTTGGTCTTGTTTCTGTACTGTGAGACCGTTACATGTCGTTAGGAACTTGTTATCTCACTTGCATTTTACCGGTAACTACATAGAATGGCAGTTATGGATTTACATTATGGTGATCTTATTTTTATTATTTAAATCACGTTTATTTGTATCTAAATAATATTTAGCAGCTCGCCTGTTGACTGAAAGACATGACCGAACTGAACACCTCTTTTTTCTACCTGACCTTTCTGCCTTTGTGGATGTTTTAGGGCTTGTACACAAAACTGCGAATCAGTGCGACGCGATTTAATTTCTTGTGACAAAAGATAGGGCTAGATCGCAGATTTTTGCGATGCGACGTTCGCTTCGCAGTTTTGTGTACAAGCCCTTACTTCGAAGGAAATTTTACTAGGACTAAATGCCTATAGACATTGGTATGCAACAGTATTCATGTTATTTACTTTTGTTTTTTTGTATCAAGTTCTTCGATGCTTTGCATTTATTTTCTTTTGCCATTATTACATTCAAATATTATCACATCGTGTCAATATTTAAAATTATTCTTCCAAGCTATCATCATAATGCAAATAATTCCATCTAACTTTTTATTTTACTGCGAAGTAGGATGTGTTTCTAACGAGACAAAGTTTCCATGTCATAGAACGTAAAGAGATCAATAAAATATAGGTTTGAAAAAGTTACATACGATTATTAAGTCATCAGTTCTTTTGAAAAACTCTATGACAAATTCAATAAAAAGCTAAAATATTGGCATCTGCTGCTTTTTTATAATGGCAAACAGAGACTGGGCTAATTAAGTGTAGTGATATTTGTATTAAGGGAATAATGCTTATTGATAAATGAAAGCCTCTGACATCCACGGTGTATAACAAAGAAATGCATTTCGGTATTATTACTTCGTTTCAAGTCTGAACAAAAAAATATCTGATTCTGGCAGATGTTTGAGCTCGCGCCGTTTTTACCCACACTGCTATGCATCCTTCTCTATCACTCTTTTAAAATATACATTTGTGTGATAGAGAGAAACGATTAAAATAGGGGTTGCACTGAGGGTTTGGCCACGTGACCTCGCGTTCGGCACCCACACTAGTATAGAGAACATTTTGATCAATTTATTGATCCCGAAACACAATCAATGGTTTTATCAAAAGTGCTCTAAATATATTTCTATAGATATATATTATTAATGTTTATCTTTACATACTTCATGTTTATCATATCAATATTACATAATATACATTTAAAATAAATAAAATGATAGTAATCATTAAAAAACATAAAAAAACGATGGTTTTTATTTTAGGAGCTATCTATTATATGTTTAATAAATAGATTTTCTGCTGTACTTAGTGTAGAATCCACTATTCAACTAAATATAACTATAATCCGCTCACACAATGCACCAAGCGTCCTCTCCTTCCACTCCTGGATACCGTCTTCACTCTACATTCGTCAGTCGTTCCCGGGCTTTTTCCCGTATGCGTCACTCTGACATTGACAGGTGTATAACGTTGACAGATAACGAATCACTTACACGTTAAACAGATAATGATAATTATTACTAGATAGATACTAAGATGCTAACGTCTAGATACTAGACTAAGGAAAAAAAAACTTGAGAGGTGTCAAGGGACACCCGGATGGAATGAAGTTCCTTTCCTTGCTTTCTATGAGAGAGAGAGAGACAAACAGAGAAACACGCGCACGCCGCACGGCTTACAACTATAGCAAAAAGTGTCGTTACAACTTTTCGTGAGATTTTTTTTCCGTCTAGCCCCCTTTCACAACGCGCGAATGTCAAGTGTAACAAAAAAGTCAGCTTTTAGTATCTTCCTAATGTCTCTATTGTTTCTAAGGTGGTCTCAGACAATCAGTCAAATCACAATAATTTAGCCACCCCATCATTTCAATCACTTTTTTTTAAATTGCCTCAGTAGCGGAAGTGCCATTCCATCAGCCATAGTCATTCGGATCCCATCACTCACTCAGAACGAGATATTTAAAAACTGAATTTCCGAGTCAATAAACAAGTTAGTTTTTTGTAATATTATCCCTTAGCACTAGTTTCTGAAGCGACGAGTATGTGAGTTTGGTTTTTATTTGTGTTGATACCGACTACTCCTAAAAGGCTTTTTTGATTTCGATGATTTTTAACTGTTGCGTGGAGAATGCTTGAACTTAGGTCTAAGTTTTATAAAATGTTTTCAAAACAAGTTATTTTATTTCAAAAAACTAAAATTACACTTTCATATAGGTGTAAACACAAACGGTTTAATTTAATAAACTTTATAAAGCACGAATAATTATTGAATATTGCAAGTCCAGATGTCAAACAAAATGACACAAACATTTTTTTCTAATGTCAAATACTTTTGACTTTGTGCTACACATTGGTTTTAGATGATTATTTGTTTGACAACGGAAAACTTCGGTGCTAAGGGTATTTAATCTAACTGGAAGACTCTTAGGAAATATTATAGTTTCTTAAAAATATTGGTAAAAAACACTAAGGACGTGGGTGGCTTGGCTGACGACAGTTTAAGTAGTGTAATATGAGACGCGGGTCCAAAAGTTTGTTTTTCCACACCAAATTGTCGGAAGCCAGTGATGATTTCGCTAATTGCCTAGTGGAAGTTATACCGTGCCCTATTTACGGAAGCGACGGCGTCCATTGACGGTGTTTTTGAACACTTTTTATGCAGAAGCAGAGGCTTTGGTAAGATTTATCATATAAAAATTAAAAATGGTGTGTAAAAAAACGTTTGATTGCGACTTATTTTAAGTTTATTGACAAATATTGACAAGTTTCAGGAAAAAAATAATAATTTAAGTATATCTATTCATATAATATTTTGACTGTATGAAAGATGATAATATGAGTAAAAAAGGAGTGAGTACTGAGATGACGGATGTCAGAGGGAAATGGAAGAAGAAAACGTATTGTGCCGACCCCACATAGCGTGGAAAAAGACAGGAAGAAGAAGATATAAGTACCTACATAAGTAATTCATAGTAATACATAAATGACTAAATAATATATTATTTACTATGGATATACACTGTGTTTTGGAATTCTTGAATTTTATTTACCAATAAGCTATGACAAACTTAATGTGGGTACATTATCAAATTGTTCATCAGATATCAAGTTGTAGGTAATTCTGGAAGCGAAAACATCGACTCGACGGCGCGTGCGCAACGATCCTAATCGATGTTCCACTGTTTAAAGCTATTTCACGATCCGCTGGTGATAGAACCCTTCGTAAAAAGCCTTTTTGTTCAACCCTTACTTATTTTTTTTACCTACCTATTAGTAAGACTGAGGGTTAAGTTAAAAGAAACACAATTATAATCTTATTGGAGTATGGTCACTATGAAAAAATTCAAAAAAATTCTAAGATCTCTAGTTACTTAGATCTTTGATGATATCTTAAGAAGGTAGTCAGAGACACGTCAAAAATCGATATTAAGCACATGCCCACATTTTTGCAAAGTAGTTAGTATTATGTACGTAACAGGTTGCAAACCCATCGCCGCTTATAAGAATACTAACAATATGACACACATCTTCGAATATTTAGTTGTAGTGTTTGCCGGTTTCCTCACGTTGTTTTCCTTCGCTTCTATAAAAATAAAATAATTGCAAATTTTTTGATCTATCAAAGTAAGTAATAAAAACATAAGTAAATAAATCAAGCTTTTTTACCAAGACGATTTTGTTTTTAAACTTCCGACCATCAGTTAATAATCTTTGTCTCCAGGTTTTTTTCAAAAACACCCAACTACCGTGGACTTTGATTTACGGGAAATAAACTTTTGGGGTCTTTTAGCGCAGCAATTAAAATGTCTGAGGTACCTCGCGCAGTGGGTGGCACACCACTTCTCACGACCCCATTAAATATAATTTTATTTGTTTTTGTACAAACAATATTTATGTTTTCCCTACGTAAAAGAAGTCTGAAAAAATCTGCCAATTTAAATAAAAAAATCTTAGGTCAGTTTACCAATTTAAATGAAAAAATCATAGGGATTTGACACTGATTTGAGTCATAAATGTAAAATTTAGAATTTCAATAAAAAATATAAGTGCTACAAACAATATTTATGTTTTCCCTACGTAAAAGACATCTGAAAAAATCTGCCAATTTAAATAAAAAAATCTTAGGCCAATTCATCAATTTAAATGAAAAAATCATGGGGATTTGACACTGATTTGAGTCACTAATGTAAAATTTAGAATTTCAAAAAACGTAGGTACCTACATCACGATGTAAAACTGAATATTCAACCAAACAAATAATTGAAAATGAAGTGAGCAAGTAGAGGAAGGCCGAAGAAGAAGTGGGAGAAGTAGATTAAGAGCTGACGAATCATTCAAGACTGAATGAAAGAAAAAAACATGTTGTGCCGACCCCACTTAGCGTGGGATAAGGACAGAAGAATGATGATGAAATAATTGAAAATGAAATAGAAAATACTTAAAAAACTGGACAAGTTCCTTGCAGATTGGATCAATATTGCTCAAGATCGCAAGGTCTGGAAGGAGTGGGGGGAGGCCTTTGTTATACCAGCTTATTATTATTATTGTAATACAAGCTGTGGGACACTAACGGCTGGTATAACAATAATAATAATTATAATAATAAAAAACTAACTCGCTAACAATTTCAAACTGACTTTGACTCCCTATTTCTATAATAATAAATAAGTTCTCGGTACTGAATTCCATAAAACTTCATGGTTTTCGATGACATCTAACATTCCAAAGTTCATAGCTCAAGATCTAACGATAGAAGCACAATCTTGGCATCACGCTGATAAATTGCTACTGATTCAAACCTTTACGATGATCCAAAGTATAAAACCCTTTCATGAAATGTCAACATTCATAACTGCGATGCTATCACGCATAAGAAAGTCGACTAAATAATAATCTGATTTTTAAGCTTTGTTAAATTATAATAAACGATTTGTGAAATGCGTTGTCAGCATGATTTTGAGTGGCAGTGGTTTTGACCGCATTTGTACATTTATGTTGACGTATGACGTTTTGGTTATTAGAAACTAAGACGGTGGAAATCTATTTGCAGTCAAATTGAGCTTTTTACGACTTCAATCATAATTATGTTGTTGTTTTGAAATAAACTTTTTGATTTCCTGTTTTATTTTTGTAATTGTTTTGTTTCAATTATTACCACCAGCTCTTCGAGCAATATCAAAGTAATAAATCTTTGATATTTCGCATCATAACATTGAAGTAGTTTTTCTTTAGCTTGAACTTTGACGTTTTTGAAACGTAAAAGCTTGTGCTAAGATTCCTCTAAAATAAACTCAGCATTTACGTGATTAAGTAATAGACATCCTAAAAAACAAAATTTTGTATTTTTTTTATATTTGTTTAGTTTGCTAAATTGAGTTTCCGACTAAGATTGGAAAATTTCCAAGTTTTTGAAGATCAATCATCATTCTTGTGAACTTCTGGAATTTGCTTTGACGACGCATCGCTACGTTACTTGTCATATGCCAAGTTATACTGTTCAAGAATTATCATTTTATTTCTCCAAAGGATATATTTAATGGTATTGTCATAATTTGTTGTGATGAAACGTCTTAGTAGTTTCACAGCGTGGGCCCTTCACTGTTTGTCACTGTGCGTTTTCATTGTATAAATTAACATATTATTCGTTTTAACCCTGTTGGTGTCAGTGGGTGCAAGGGGCACGATGTTATTAATATAATATCGCTTATGTTGATACAATTCTATCGATCTTCAATCACTCGTTATAAAAAAAATTATAGGTATGCAAATATGGGTAAATATCCTGTTATTCGCGGCTTTGTTCGCATTTAATTCATTTTCAAATGTTTTAATAGTTAGTCTGCTGTTCGGGGCGGACACAATACATATCCAATTAATTGAAAATCATGGAAATCAGTCCCTGTTCTCGATTTATTAATGGTTGCAACGGTGTAGCTAACGAGACTTTGTTTTATATACTTATACGGACCCGGCAGTAGCGCCACCTACCGGGTATAACTATGTTTTAAACCATACCATGAACAAATGAACGAATGAATGAAATAATAAATAAATTAATGAACGAATGAAGTAAGTACTTAAGTGACAAACACACGTACCTACAGAAGATTTAATATAATTAAGATAGAAACAATAGTTTATGAATGTTGTATTATTTACATTTCTTAAAATAAAATACAAAAGTGAAAATGCTTTTTATAGGTTTTTTTACTTTATACAAAAAATATGAGATTATTATCTCCTTTTATATTAATACATTGTGCACTTTATTGAAAAATTAATACAAAATGTGCAAAAGAACGCTAAAGACCAAGCAATGAAATTAGCTTTAGATAATTTCACTCACAGACTCATGTTGATGTTCAATAATAACTATTACAATAATTCCAGGCGCCAAACATTGAAATAAGCGAGAACAAAAAACGTACAGTGAAAACAATTTAATTGAATGAAATTAGCCAATAAAGAACCTTCGCCGATGTCCTACAATGCATACCGCGCACTCCGCCTTTATAAATAAGCTTTATTTACTGTTCGTGTATCGGGAATCTACAGTAAATGCCCAATATATACCTACCTGACACATATCTATAGTATAGACAATTTTCTGTTCTGTTTGTCTGTATGTAAACGGTGCCCTAACCATAATCACGACTAAGTTATTCAGATTTTATTGCAAAAGTTAAAAATCCCGACTGAAAGTATTTGAAATTAGATTTTTACAGTCGCCATATTCGATATTTTGACATTTTGTAAACCTATGTCACTTTTGTAATTCACAAAAAATCAACGACACCTTACTTATCAAAATCTGTTCACCCGTTTGTGTTCCAGCGACAGTCAAAAGAACTTGAATACATACATACACCTCAAACACGTTATCTTCATCCGCAGGGTTAAAATAATGTATTTAACGTTTAATATAGTTAGTACCTGGGTGACCGTGCTTTGCTTGTTTTTTTGGGGTAAACGACGTCTTCTAAAAATGAAACCTAGCTAGATCGATTTATCGCCCCCGAAACCCTCTGCATACTAAATTTCATAAAAATCGCTGGAGCCGTTTCCGAGATTCCAATTATATATGTATATATATACATATATACAAGAATTGCTCGTTTAAAGGTATAAGATTCTATTTTATAACTAGCTTCCGCCCGCGGCTTCGCCCGCGTGGTGCCTTGGTGAATTAGAGCCTATGAGTTTAATTTCATCCATCTAGCCGTTTCAGTGTGATTGAGTAACAAACATCCATACTTCCTCACAAACTTTCACGTTTATAATATTAGTAAGAATCATACGATCATTAAGTCAAAGTTGAAATTTAACAAACTTTTTAAAACTCTACCTTAACACACAAAGTTTATGGTACTTCTGAGAAGATGGTCTCTATAAAATAAACTTGAGATTTTTTGCTACATTTTGCGTGAGAACCCGCGCGCGAAAGCTAGTGCGGGCGTTATATTATGTTCATACCTGAGCAGTAATAGTTTCAATCCCATTGTGACCTGAAGACGTTACGCCCTGGAGTGTTTTATAACGTGAGAATTGAATGTTGGGTATTTTAAACGTATGTTTGTTCAAGTTTTTTTCAAGATTTCGCTTGAAAATTGTCGATTGTTTGTTTTCTGTGTATTTATTTCTTGGTTTACTGGCAAAGTGTAAAGCGAAAAATTATCAAAACAGTCTTTAGCAAATTTTACTGCAATCGTTTGTACCAGACTATATTTTAGTCATAGTTTTTAAAAACTTTAATAGATTGTACCGTCTAGAGTCCGTATAGATTGTCACCGGAAAAAAAGTATATATTCGTCCCACTACAATAAAAATGATTTAAAATTCTATTTGAATTAATTGTGTTGAAAATCAAGTTTTATTTAATCCATTAATAACCTGTTTTTTAATCAATAATTATCAGTAGTAAAATTTCATTTCCCCAAAAAGAAAAAAAGTAGGTACTTCCTAAGTTGTATTATTCAATTTCGTTGTTAACTTATCCTTAAAATCAAAATGGCTTCTAGGCCTTATTTTCGAGAAATCCAACAGGTGCTAGGTGGTACTCGTAGGTGTATTGATGTCCCGTTGTCTGGAATAATCAGAAGCTTCCAGAATAATCAGAAGCTTCCAGAAAAAGGCTCGCTGCCCGCGGGAGTGCGGGCCGAGGGCAAGGTCTCAATCAGTGGACCGTTTGTGAGCACATTGCATGGTTTTTGTTACGACTCTTGAGACAGCTGATTGAGCATCTTGGAATAGAGAACATCATCAAAAAAAAAAAAAAAAAATATGATCACGACTGTAATCCCCAGGCTCGGTAGATATCTCCTCAGATCTTTAGTTACTTAGATCTTTGAGGATATCTAA
Organism: Cosmorhoe ocellata; assembly: GCA_963675405.1. NCBI lineage: Eukaryota > Metazoa > Arthropoda > Insecta > Lepidoptera > Geometridae > Cosmorhoe > Cosmorhoe ocellata. The sequence continues at coordinate 10,312,754 of OY776249.1, read as the reverse complement.
AGGGGGTAGTCAGAGGCAAGTCCAAACATTACATTTGGTACATGCCCACATTTTGCACAGTAGTTAGTATTCCGTACGTGACAGGTTGCAAGCCCATCGCCGCTTATAAGAATACTAACCTATGACACATACCTTCGAATTTTTGGTTCTAGGGTATGCCGGTTTCCTCACGATGTTTTCCTTCAACGTTTAAGAGCACTGGCATTGCGCACATAAATTTTTCGAATGGAAAAACTCATTGGTGCACGACCAGGTTTGAACCCACGACCATCGGATCGTGAGGCAGGGGTGCTACCGCTACACAACCAGCGCTCTTTTTCCACACGAAAATAACGTGCTTAATATTATTAATCCTACTTATTCTACTTCCTACTACTTATCCTATACTTCTTTTTTCCACCAAAATTCCTACTATCCTACTTCTAAGTATATAATATTAATAATGCGAAAGTTCAGATGGATGGATGTATGGATGTTTAATACACAATCACGCTGAAACGGCTGAACAGATCTGGATGAAATTTGGGATAGAGATAGACTATAATTATGTTGAACTAGGTACCTATGTGTTGAATATATATACTGTGTACATAGGCTATATTTTATATCCCGGAAAAATGTACGGTTAACGTGGATATTTATGTTTTTGTCTTAGCAAGATCAGTTTTTGTTACAATATAAAAATAATTTTGCCTTGAAAACCTTTATGTCTACTTCTAGATGATTTATTCTCCACTCACACAATTCTCCAGCACGTTCACTAAGTGCAAACTCCAATACGTTCTTAATTATCGGGAAAAAATCAAATAATAACTAGTGATTATAAAAGTTTCACTATTTGCAACTGTTCCTGTGACAAATGTTGCTGTGGACGCTTTGTCGGCAACTGCGCTGCCGAGAGACACTGTCAGACGCGACTTTTAGTTGTTTCTGGGGTCTACCACAAGCTCTTACAAACCATCATGTTTCAGAAACGTCAAAGTTTTAAGCTTGAAGTAACACTACTTCAATAAATGCTTGCCCGAATCTTGCCCGAAAAGCTTGTGGTAAGTAGCTAAATTTTAAATTTATCATAATGTACCTACCTAACGTTCAGCTTTGAGAACCAAATAAAAAAATCTTGATTGTTAGTTTCATGGATATCACCTTATCTTACTAAGACTGGTTGATTGATTTAATCTCTAATGCAAAGAAAATCACAATTTGCTCTTTGATAACTACTATTTTTATTCTGGGAAAAGTGCTTTGATAATAAATGAAATCCAAAATGTAAAATTTTTCTTTTGTTTCACGCTAAAACGGCTGTAGGCTTTATTCATATTTTTTTAATGTAATTATGTAGCCGCACTCAAAAGTTCGAAGTTTACTTAACATTATCAATATGTTTTTCAATAAACAGGTATTTTAATCGTTTGTATGAAACTGAGTTTCAGAGCCAATTCTAGCTTAGGTAGGTATCAAAAACATCAAAATTATTTTTTAAACAACAATGTTTTCTATATACTTTTTAAAAACTTGCGACTAAATGTCGCGTTCTAAAATCGCGCCCGATAAATTATTCTAGTTTAATGAGACACTGCGCGGGCCGGAGACAAATTTATCTCATAAATAATCTGTGATGCGACGATCTGCATCGTTAATAAACTGGATACTGATATTGTAATTCATTCGTGTCTTTATTATGTCACGCCAAAAGGTTGCAGCGTATTTTTTAGGGATACTTTGCAGAATGACATTTAAATATATGATTATCGAACCGTTTAACTAAAAAAAAAACACAAAAAACTTCGAAAGATACGCCTCTAATCATTTGATACATAAAAGCGAGAAGGTAGTGAAATGAATTGAGAAATAGATAAAATACCAGTTGTGATAGGTACCTCTGGTACTGCTAGCGCCCATAGGTTACGGTGATTACATACCATCCGATGGGCCGTAAGCCTTTTTGCCAGCTGGTACTTAAGCATTGCGAAATATCAACGCCATTAGTGACCCCCTTGATAAGAAAGGTACCGTAATAATAGTAGGCGTTTGCAGTAACAGAGATACCTTCTTACATACAAACATACATAAAATCACGCTTGTTTCCCGACGGGGTAGGCCGAGACCACGGATCTCCACTTGTTACGATCCTGACATACTTCTTTTGCTTCATTCACTCTTATTACATTCTTATTAATATTTTTTACTCATTACCTTCTTATTACTTGGTATTTTGTCTATTTTCCCAGCAATTTCTGTGGTCTCGAACGCTACTGACTATATGCCGCCATGTCTCGTAAAATGTTCAAAAGTGCTTATCCAATTAAGTAATCAAAAATATTCTCATTACCAAAGTAAATTGAGGGCATAAACGAAAATAAACGTTGTTTGTAAAAGTTCTTGATCACTTTAATTTGTCAAACACATAACCGAATGTACTCGGATAATATCTCCACTTTGGCAAACATCTTTCATTGCCAGAGGGTGTAATTAAAGTTACATTCAAGAAATAATATGTGTATTGAGCCGTTTACTGAAAGCTTTGAAGATACGATTCAATTGAATATTATAAAAAATTGACAAGCATTTGTAAGCCTATGAATATTGATGTAAAATCTTATACCATAGATATAAATCTAACCAAGATGCATGGCTCAAAATTTCTACGAATATAATGAATAAAAAAAAACCATGATCGGGACTAATCCCCAGGCTCGGTTGATATCTTCCCATATCTCCACTTCTTAGATCTGTGCGGGTATATAAAGAGGGTAGTCAGAGGCACGTCCGAACATGACATTTGGCACATGTTGACATTTTGCAGAGTAGTTAGTATTCCGTACGCGACAGGTTGCAAGCCCATCGCCGCATATAAGAATACTAACCTATGTATGACACACACCTTCGAATTTTTGGTTCTAGAGTATGACAGTTTCCTCACGATGTTTTCCTTCACCGATTAAGAGCACTGGCATTGCGCACTAAAATTTTTCGAATGGGAAAACTCATTGGTGCACGACCAGGTTTGAACCCACGACCTTCGGATCGTGAGACAAGTCCAAATCGCTTTTAATACAAATAATCCTTACATAATGAACACACAGTATTTTTGATATATTACTATTTTATTATTCTATTTTGTTTGCGAATACGGCTGGTTGTTTACTTAACCAGTCCAGGACCTTAATTTGCTCGTGTGATGGGTCCGTGAACCACACACGCAGCTCAAAGCTCTTATGCAAATGGCTAGCAGACTTGGTAATAAAGACATCAGGAAATGTTGTCAATTTGTACTTGTTACTGTAAACTACTGATTGCATACGTTTGTACAACTATGTAGCTTAAAATCTTTAAAACATTTTGATCTGACTCTAGACATGCTTAGTTATTTTCTTTATTCGTTCAGTAATTTCACTTGATCTAACATAATATAATTGGAGAGGAAATATCTTGTGGTAACCACCGAGACAGAATTTTGATGAAAAGTTATACCGCGCTAATACTTACAAATTTCAGAAAAGTGAATAGAACATTTGATTAGGTATCTTTGGATTTAAGAGTTATTGCAAATGATCTATGTTTTCGTGGTATTTTGGCTCATTACGAGAATCATAGTTATCATTAATATTACTTTCATGATAAGAACATTATTAGATTTTGTGAAAGTGATAAGAAAAGAGTGGATACAAAATGACGGCTGATAGAAAAGAACATACTGTCACGACTCCGACTGAAGTGGGATAAGGACAGGAAAATGATGAGTGTATAGAAATTTATGTCGGTACGTGTTGAATGTTTAACAAGGGTTTAAAACTATCACTAAAACTTGGATATTGAACTACATAATAAACACGTTTACGATATACAAATAAACCTAACGACCCCTAACATTTCAACAAACATCTCGATAAGAACCTCCGCGTGTCGGAACTTTTTACACGTGCCAAATATACCTTTTTTGTTTTGAACTTTTTGAATCGCTAAAGTGTTTTTTGTCCCGTTTTTGTGACAATATCGCACTGGTTTCTCGTGTCCCGCCTGTGTTCTAATCAACACTATCAGGTTGATCTGCAAGCGGTGAGTTATGGTGTATTTAAACAATTTAAAGCAGCCACGGAACATGATGACTGATAAACCTCCTGTTTTAGATAACGTTCTTTGGTGAAATTTGCCAAATTTAAAAAAATGTGTAGTTTTTGAATTTGTAATCTATTGCGGATCTTACTGTTGTTTTCTATATGAGAAAGTATAAATAATAATAATAATTTATTTTTCTCCTCACAAAGGTTTCTTAAAAACTAGGTTGGTCCTTAAAATAGTACTTATGTAGCTAGGTAAAAACCTGTTTTGTGAGGGAGACTGGTGCCTAAATTAAGTATAAAGAATATGCAAAAGTATACTATTATTCGTTGTGCCTTTGACAGAGCTGAGATTTGAGAGGTCTAACTACCTTCTTCTTTTTCTTTCTGCCCTTTTCCAACGCTAAGTGGGGTTGGCACATTTTTTTTTGGCCTACTTTTACCCCTGTATACATCCACATTCATACCTAACACTCTCTAAGGTCTAACTACCAAGTTTAGGAATTAAAGACGTGATCATATCTGTTTGTTGTATGCTATTAGAGATGCTGTTCTTAATTGCTTGTTCGTATCGTTTAAATCTATCTTTATGCATGTTATTACCCAAAATTAATTCGATAAAATAAAAAAATCGCAAATTTTTTGCATTTTTCTAGTAAATGCTCATGGAAAATTAAGACATTACGATAATATCTCTGTTTTAAATATATAACGAGTTCTAATGAATTCTATTTCATTTATAATTACATAGATGTCAAAAATTGCATACGAATCACCGATTGCTGTGATTGTTTCTGTGAATATTTAAAGTAGAGTATCTTTTGTTATTTTGGTCCTTTTTGTGTTGCTGGTCATAGATTATGAATGGAATTTCCTTTCTGGATTGCGTAGCGTTGGTAAAACCATGTACTTTCAACAGCATCGATTCATCCTTACAAAATTAACAAGGATCATACAAAAAAAGCGCTAGGGCCCAGCGAGTTTCTTGTCAGTTCTTCTCGGACTGGGAATAGGACTGGAATTGGCACTTAGATTCACCTAGTATGTAAGACGTTTCAAAGTGATCCCTGTGATTCTATTGAAAATAAATATATTTTGAATTTTGAATTTCATCAGTAGTCTAACGATCCTAAGATAGCTCTATCTCAATGATTTTCATATTTTCTATACACATAATAGGACTGACCTATTGACCGACAACGTAGAGCGTAAAAGGAAAAGAAAAAAGTAAAATAAGGTAAATATGTAATTATTGATTCAGGCGTAGCTTTGCGGAAATCCATTGCAAATATTGAAAAAGATAATGAATATCTAGTACATTTCTGTTCAGAAACGTCAAAGTTTCAAGCTTGAAGCAACACTACTTCAATAAAATTTTTAAAGGTACAAAATATCAAAATTATATTACTTTGACATTGCTCGAAGACCTTGTGGTTAGGCCCCAAAAAACTTATAAACATTTCATAAGCCACTCTTAAAAGGTTAATTTGATACAGTTACAGAATATCACTTACAAATCTGTAACATAATCTGTTTTGCCAACCGTATACACCTCTGACGTCTTAATCCAATCAAACTTTAGATTACAAAAAACATAATTGACTAAATTATTGCCATATCTTTAGTTTTTGTCCATAATTATAATTAAAATTCGACAAATTAAGGTAGGTCAGTAAATAATAGCGTTAATGTGTTTCATGTATTGCGTTTCGGCTATTTAGTTGAATGTTTTAATGTTTGTGAATGTTGTTGTTATTATAAATAACTTGTATTTTTATTTGTATGAAAATATCTGTTTTTGTCGCGTTAGGTTGGAAACTTGTGGAGTGTGGAGGAGATGCGAATGTTGAGATGGATGTGTGGAGTGACAAGGATGGATAAAATAAGGAATGAGTATGTTAGAGGAAGTCTGAAAGTGGCACCGGTAACAGAAAAGATGAGGAGTAATAGGTTAGCGTGGTATGGGCATGTTATGAGAAGAGATGAATGTCATGTGACGAGGAGAGTGTTAGATATGAATGTGGATGGATACAAGGGTAGAGGTAGACCAAAGAAAAGATGGATGGACTGTGTGAAAGATGACATGGGTAAGAAAGGAGTGAGTACTGAGATGACGAATGATAGAGGGAAATGGAAGAAGATCACATGTTGTGCCGACCCCACATAACGTGGGAAAAGGGCAGGAAGATGATGAGGTTGGAAACTTGTATTTATTGATAACTAGCTTTCGCAAGCGGTTTCGCCTGCGTGGTACCTTGAAAAACAAATACAAATCTATCCCACAGGAACCGTACATTTTTCCGGATAAAAAGTACCATTGTGCTATTCCAGACTATAATCTATCTCTTTGCCAAAACGGATGTGGAAATTTCATCCACATCCGTTTCAGCGTGATTGAATAACAAACATCCACCAAACCTTAGCATTTATTATGTAACTAACACGACATACTTTGTTTTGTTTTAACTATGAATATTATTATTTTTTTCTTGAACATTCTTAGAAAGAATTAGCGAAATTGGTCCACCCGTTCACGCGTGATGTCGTGACCAAGGGAAATAGGGATTCATTAGATATACATATAGATAGTTGGATAGGACTAGCGAAAGATAAAACGGTTTTCTATCCCTAACTTGTACGTTGTGTGTTAATAAACTAGCAAAAGTTTGTGACTCTACTTTATAGAAGGTGGGTAGGTAGCCTTGTACCTACTGATATGTACACTACATAACTATACTTTAAACCTGAATATCTGTCACTTTTTATGATCATATTAACATCAATATCATTGGTTCGAATGGTTCACTCTGTCACATTTACGACCGTTCTCACCATATTTAACAACCATTGTAATTTATAGGCACTGAAACTGTAATATAAATCTTAAAGACCCAAATGAATGGAACGAGAATTGAATTTGTTCTATACTTTGTGTACTATACTCGTATTGTTGGAGCACTGGTGGTTTAATTGTAGAGCCTCCACCTCACGATCCGAAGATCGTGGGTTCAAACCTGATCACCAATAAGATTTTCCATTCGAAATAATTATGTTCGCAATTCCAGTGCTCTTAAACGTTGAAAGAAACCGGCGTACCCTAGAACCAAAAATTGGATGCTTTGTGTCATAGGTTAGTATTCTTATAAGCGGCGATGGGCTTAAAACCTGTCACGTGCGATACTAATCACAAAATGTGGTCATGTGCCAAATATCATATTTGGACGTGGATTTGACTACCCTCTTTAGATATCCTCAAAGATGTAAGTAACTAGAGATCTGAGGAGATATCTACCAAGCCTAGGGATTACAGTCGTGATCATGTATATTATTTAGTTTTGTATGAATGTTTCTGTTATTGACCTCTCTTTCTCTATAATACATGAAGGAGCTTCTTGGGCGCAACTTTCACCACACTCGTTAAAAAAACCAGTCAAACTCAAATCATCTTTATTCAGTAAATCACAAGGTTCATTTTAAATCGTCTTACACACTAGGTGAGTCTAGGTGCCAATTCCAGTCCTATCCCCAGTCCGAGAAGAACTGACAAGAAACTCGCTGGGCACTAGCGCTTTTTTTTTTTCAATGACACGATAAGATAACGAACCTCTCTATCAAACAAAGTAGTTCAGATAGAAATTCCATTTAAAACCCTTTCATCCACATTGTAATGACACGACCCAATGACCAGCGGTTAAAATATCGGTATCGACCACAATAAAGCTATTATTAATATCTCCGAACCCTTATCTGACGCTAGAATCCTTTCAATTCATCCACTCTATTGTTTTTAATTCGTTTTTTATGTTGATATCAATATTTTTTACGATTGAGCGAGCGATAAAGTAGTGATTTGTTCCTAACAGATATCGAATGCCTTGGGCGTAGTGACTGTTAATTTATCTGTGTTTTGGGTCACAGTATTATAGGTGTAACAGTAAAGACATTACAATGAGAACTTAGACTTTGTCAAATTTAGTAAGGTTTTGTATCTTAGCTGAAAGTCAGTGAAATAAAACTTTTGACATTGGTTGTTTCTTTAGTAACTTTTACATATCACTGGGTTGTTTACTCCGGCGAAAAAAAACGTGGATCAATAAAAATTAAATGTTAAACAATTTGAGGATGTTTAAATATATACTCTCGGGACTTAATCGCGTATTGTGAAACATTCTATTTACCTCGACGTTTCGATGATATTACAATCACCGTGGTCACGAGTAGACTCACATAGAATAGACAGTCTACTCGTGACCACGGTGATTGTAATATCATCGAAACGTCGAGGTAAATAGAATGTTTCACAATACGCGATTAAGTCCCGAGAGTATATATTTAAACATGTTTCCAAGTCGCGATAGTTTAAAAAATTTGAGGATTTCAAAATTCATTTTTTATTATATAGAATCTTGCCCGTCTAACGAAAAATAAGTAATCAATTTCATAATTGCGAAAGTAAGAAATTTTTCTAACTTACTTAGGCTATCCTCGTAAGTTTTCCTTATACAGGGTTATATAGGTATCTAATCAATAACCTCTTAAAGGCAACTTGGGTAAATCAAGACTAACAACTTGTTGACTAATTAGTTTAGTTTTATTGTTGTTTTTTTTTTCTTTTGTATGATAATAATAAGTTTAGGTTATAATAGGACTGACATACTTTGTAAAGTAAAAGTCCTTAACAATAAACAAGATTAAAAAAAAAAAAAAAAAGACTAACAACTTTTGTTCTATGACTTTTGCCAAAACGTAATACATCTCAAGTTTTATTTTTTTTTAGTTTTTGTGAGAATTTCTATCAATTGTAAGCTCTATGTCTCGTAAATACCGACCTATGTTTCATTTATTCGATTCTGACGTATGCGCAGTCAGCTGAGTCACGCTGAGTGCTACGACTTTTACGCAATCGCTCGGCCGAGTTTGCTACACACACAGCGATTAGGGCCGAGCTAAGAAGATTAGAACTGGAAATTTGCCTATTTATTTTTTTTGTATGGGAAAAAAAATCATTGAATTAGAAAAAATCGTAGAACAAAAGTTGTTAGTCTTGATTTACCCAAGTCGCCTTTTCAAGGTTATTGATTAGATACCTATAACCCTGTATACCTCATGAAATGTCAAAGTTTTTACACCAGAACAAGACTTTGACCCGTTGAAGGAAACTTGTTGATCATACAAAAGTAGCAGAAACTACACAGCAAACGCGATGTAAAAGATCAAAGATACTTTACTGCATGAAGATTTTCTGTAGTCCCTACACGTTCGGCGGCAATCTTTCTTTTGTATGTAAATGTATTGTTACATGAGAGCTTAGCTCATGGATAAATCAGAGCAAATTAGTTCGGGAGTGTATAGAATGTCGATACTTCAAGCTTATTACCGCGTGATCTGACGTTAAACACTGTTTAATATGGTGCGATCGGGATTGGCGTATACGATTGAGATTTCAGAGTAAAAATATAACACTTGTGTGTATGAATCGTAAGCAAGGAATTATAAGTGCACTTACGTAGATGCAACTGAATTTAGAAAAATCTATACTTATAAGAGATTCTACCAAAATAAGCATCCAGAATAAATTGTAGTTATTATAGTAAACTCACATTTTAATTTACATTTGACATAATTTTTTTTTTCGATGCCATATACATAACTTTATACCGAAGTTAATCGAATCCAAACCAAATAATATATATTTTGTGCCGTATAATACATTATATTATTACATGAATTGAAAAAGAGTCACATTATTTAAGGTATTTTCAGTCTCTGTTTCACTACGACTCTAAATAGGGCGTTGGTTCTAACAACTTTTGAGTGTCTGGTGCCTTGGGGGTAAGAAATTCAAAAGGGATTTTGACACTAACCCGACTACAGAATTTTCTGGTAAATTGAATATTTTGGTAAAGTTTTTGCAAAAGTAGATATGGTTAAACAAACGTTTGTGTAAATGGTCTCTTTGGTTTGTGACTCTGTGACTCGCGATTTTGATACAAAAATACCAAAACCTAAGCTCAATAATATGGGATTTGCGTTAAGTAGCCTATAAAATGTCGGTGATACCATCATCGGCGAGTTTAAAGCCGTGGTTTTCTAACAAACGGTCACTGTAATATGACGGTGGTAATGATACGGAGCAGGTAATCAACCTGTTGACTCAAAAGGTTAAAAGGTTTTAAAATGCCATTACCTTTGCAAGGTGTTTTGAAATGGATTTTATACCGAACAGTTGTTATTTTCTCACAAATGTCTATTATTTTTGCAGATACACAAGTGTTGCTGGATTACTTTCAATGGTAAGTACTAAAATGACCTCAAAGTTTACCGATTCTTTATAACTTGATAAATACGTCCATGATATTATAAATAAATAAATAAATAATGCTGGACAGTCCACACAGCATCACCTAGCCCCAAAGTAAGCTACTGAAAGCTTGTGTTATGGGTACTAGATAACTGATATACTTAATACGTTATATATATACATAGATATATTTTTATTAAACATAGAAAACACCCAGACCAACGGAACAAATTCCTGCAGATCGTAACCGAATTTGTACGAGGCGGGAATCGAACCCGCAACCTCTAGGCGTCGCAGGTGAACTTTCGCCCGCTGCGCCACTGAGGTCGTCAATAATGTTTGTCGCTTATTAAGAATCCGAACATAAATGCTGCATTGGCGAAATAAATTCGCTCTTAATTGAGATGAAAAAAGCTAATAACATTTTATGGATATGAAATTGTATAATCCTTGTAAATTGTACACACTTGCGATAAAGTTTTTCAATGGTTTTATTATTGAGGCTCGTATTTTCATGATTTTATGTCAGTTTCAACTCCTAGATACTTTTTAACTCGATTCATACTTAGAGTTAACAGGCTGGCAAAAGTAATAGGTATAGGCGATCAAGAAATTGGTTTACCACTCTAAGGCTGAATATCATTTGCACTTACAAAACATCAAGGGCTATTTTCGCTTGACAGATTAATAACTGCTACGTCTGAATCTGTCATAGTAATCCTTAGCGAATAATTATGTTACTGGGAGATGTCATCAAAAGTGGTAAACCAATTTCTTGGTCGCCTATACTAAGGTCCAATTTCACCAAATTGTTGTTAACAAAGCATTACCTGATCGGAAAACAAAGTTAACAAGAATGTTAAAGTATCGTTATCTGTTTTACGACAATTATTTTTTCGGAAAATAATGCTTTGTCAGGACTGGTGGAACACAATAACTTTAACAGGCGATCAAAAGGCTAACAAGATGTTAGTTTAATTAACAGAACATGGTGAAACTAGCCCTTAAGTTAAACTTGGCTAGTTTAGTTAAGTTTGTTATTATTAAATATGTAAAGTTAAAATAGTGGGGTATGATTATATATAAATTAGTTTGTTATTGACTATATAAGTTGTTAGTGATGTAGTCGTTTTGCGACTATCATTTTGCAATTGAGACTTGGACATTATGCTACTGAATCGTTTTGCGACTATCATTTTGCAATTGAGACTTGGACATTATGCTACTGAATTATTCTTATTCACCTGGCTCTTATGTGTACCTATTTAGATGTGAGTCAGATTAAGATTATGAATGTAGGTATACTTACTACGAGTAGAAATTATGGGATAATAAATTTCTATTCTATTCTGTATTATATTATAGCAGCGATGGGCTAGCAACCTGTCACATAAGGAATATTAACTAGTGTGCAAAATGTGGGTGGGTATGTTCCAAATATAAAGTTTGGACGTGCGTCTCACTACCCTCTTTAGAATTATCCTCAAAAATCAAGGTAATTAGAGATCCTAGAAGATATCTACCGAGCCCGGGGATTATAGTCGTGAGTATACTTATATTTTTTTTTATTAACATAAACATAGAAAAACCGAAAAAAAAACATTCCATTCGATCAACTTCCAATATTATTTACATCGATTTACATACAGTAAAGCGTGCGTGTCAGTTCTCACATTATAATTTATTTAAATGAACTTCTAAATCGATGTTACACCATGTTAGGTATCGATTTTAATATTCGAATCCGTATCGATTATAATGTCTATGGAATGATTGATATTTTTTGTTAGCTCGTTCTTTTTTGTGAGGTAACAACGTGTTTTTTGTGATGTTTTAAAGAGGAATTAATAGAGATGTTTGTTTTAGTAGCGCTGCGGGCGTTTACATCGTGCGTATCTGATGAAATGAGTACTTAAGGCGAATACATTTTATTCATTACAATCATTTTTAACCGCGAAACAAATTTGTGTACGATCTGCAGAAATTTGTTCCGTTGGTCTGGGTGTTTTCTATGTATAGTAAAAAAATATCTATCTATGTATAATTATAATGTATTAAATATATCAGTTATCTAGTACCCATAACACAAGCTTTGAGTAGCTTACTTTGGGGCTAGATGATGCTGTGTGGATTGTCCAGCATAATTATTATTATTATTACTTAAAGTAACAATTTTTACAATCAGATCATCATCTTCCTGCCCTTATGCCACTAGGTGGGGTTGGCACAACAGGTTCTCTTCCCCCACTCTGCCCTATCATCCGTCACCTCAGTCGTCACTACCTTCTTACACATACGAATTGAAGTAATGTTACTTCAAGCTTCAAATGTGATGTTTCTAAAGCGGAATCGTTCTGGAAGACTTCGTGGTAAGGCTTCATAGTATTATGGGCTTTAACTCAATTAAATAATTCTTGTGTTATTTGACAATTCAAAAGTCAAACAAACTGGATAGTATCAAAGACAATAGAATAAAAGTAACGAAATGATAATATATTGATATAAGTTTAAAGATTATTTATTTCTCATAAGATTTACAACAAATCACTTACTGAGAAACCTTATTATATACCACAGAGTAATTACATTTATCTTAAATACAGTGAGCTTTCGGTATTCTATAATGATTGAATTTATACAAAAGAAACAAGTGTTAAAAATAAAATAACAAAAAAAAACAGGGTAGTTTTGTGCGATGATGCACACAAATACTCAAGGACAAAACCCAGAAACCTATGTTCGCAGAACCACTTGCACCGAGAAAGTGTGTGAACTAACGCTTTGCGTTATCCCCGGTTATATTTTGATATATACAATTAAAATAAAAGACTATTAATATTTAACTAAAACATTTTGTATGTAAACTGACGTAGCCTTAACTCTATCTCGCTTCTGAATTAAGTTTCATATCTGCCATCAATAAATAAATATTTATATTGTGTTAATGACAAAGAATACAATGTTCCGGTCCGTCGCCCCAGGTCACACACACGTGGTAACACTTGAACACTTACGTGAAATAGCTTTTAAAACAATACAAAGGCATAATCTTTAGACGTAGGTACAATCGGTAAATCTTCAAAAATTTGTTCAAAAAAGTAGTTCGTCCCGAACTGAGATTTCACGCGCGATGTCCACAGTTCTCATTTGTATTCACGCTCTGAAGTTTTTGGACACTCTATGTACTACATACATAGGTAGTGCCTATGCCTACGTACCTAAGTTGGTCCTAATCAAAAACAAACATTTGATAATCCTACTAGGTATTTATACCTATGCTAAGACATTAGTGGTTTGTTTAATTTTACTTTTTTCATTATATTTTTTGTTTTTCATTTTGAAATGTACAAGCCCTTTTATTTAATAGCCCACTCAATAAATTTAAAAACGTTTTTTGTTTGACTTTGGATTTCAATATCTTTACAACTCCTTCACCAATTCAGCTCATTATGCTTTCGTTCCAAGTTTTATGCAGATTGGATTGATTGTTCTAATATGCTCTAACAAACATAGCCTAACCTAACCAAGTAATTATAATATTTCCAGTTTCAGCGTGAAAGAGAGCGGACAAACATCCATACATTCTTAAAAACTTTCGCGTTTATAATATTACTCGTAGTAGGATGCTATAAGAAGTATATTGTGTATAGTTGTATACACAAACGTTCAGACATACTTACAACGTCAAACCACTCTACCTGACACTGACATTTTCGCTTGCTTCGCTCGCTCAATCAAATATAAGCAGAGGCTTTTTTTCTAACTTATTTTATGATGACGAGTCGGAAATTGAATTCACAAAAACAAGACTTTTTTTTACGACAATTTCGTGATGAACTTTTTCCCGGACGCTAAAACTATTTTGTTTTTCAATAAACATTAAATTTATTAATTACTGATCAATGTGACTTTCTTTTTAATGAGCTGACGACACAATCGGGACCACACAAGTTGGTTTCCTTGATTGGATTCGGACTACTGTTAAATCATAAACCAGAAATAAAAATGACCAAAATAGTTTTAAAATTTGACTTTTTTGTATTGAATCATTAGTGTAGTAGAAAAAGCTTAGGAGCCTCACCACGAATTCATAATACATTACTGAATTAATATTACATTGTTATTTCGTACCATGACCTATGCAAATTGTATTGAACTAGTGTTACTTCAAGCTTCAAATGTGACAATTCTAAAACGGAATCGTTACGGAATCGTTCTGGAATACTTCGTGGTAAGGCCCCAGAGCCTTACCAAAAGCTTTTCGAGCAATATCAAAGTAATATAACTTTGATTCATACCATGACCTATAAAAACTGTATGAAACTTTAACGTTTCTGAATTATGATGGTTTGTAAGAGCTTGTGGTAAAGCCACAGTTTATTCCCATTTTCCAACACCTTTTTTTAGCTAAAACTGATGTGATAGATATAATTAAAGTATGACAAGGAATAAAAATTTTGTAACTTTTCGTTCCTTGAAAAACAAAAACAAATCTATCCCACGGGAACCGTACATTTTTCCGGGATTAAAAACAAGCTATGTGCTATTTAAAATTATAATCTATCTCTCTGCTAAATTTCATCCAGATCCGTTCAGCCGTTTCAGCGTTAAAGAGTAACAAACGACCATACATCCATACACTTTTACGTTTATAATATTAGTAAGATAAACGTTGAAAATACGCAGTCGTTCACCGTTTTTCATAAAAACCATAGCACAGAAATACTTATTACAGTTTTATGCAATGCTTTGGTCAATAAATTATTACCCGCGACAGTGCACGCCGATATTGGGACAAAAACATAAATATCCAGTTAAATCGTTAAGCCTGCTCATCATATTTTTTCGTTTAATAATATAATGATTCCAATCAATGTGTTTTTATCGCGAGAAATCATTCTATAAAAACTTGGAAACGAAAACTGATGTAGGACTACTGTTCCTCGGAGTAGTACGAGCTAGCTATAAAATTGCTTTAAATCTCTCATATTCGGTATGTAGGTCCTTATTACCTCCAAATGGGGCTTGTAGGTGACCAATTAGCGCTCTAGGGTAATAATGTAGCTAGAAAAGCCCTAGGGCGGTAAGTAATTAAAAAAAAACTTTACTCTTTCAAAAAGTTCGTGTACATCTAACCATCATACTGGCAATAAACACTCATGCATTCAGCCCAATGACAAAAAAGGTCGCTTCGCTATTCAGCCTTGTCTTCGTATGAGTTTGCGTATGAGTATAATAGTCATCAATTTTAAATATCGAACAGCGAAGCTCAATTTCGTTCTTGAAAAAAATATTTAAAAAAGAGATGAAAAAAGGCGGGAATAGAAAACTTTTACTTTAAAATGTTTTATTCTTGTAATGCCGGTTTTTTTCTACTTACCTCACAATCGAGATGTAAAGCAGAGTAGTTAGCTCGGGTGTAAGCATCAATTGCACCCTCGAACTATAGGCGCCCTCGCTAAACGCTCGTGCGCCTAAATATCTCGGGCTGCAATTGATCCCTTACAGCCCTTGTCTACTAATCTACTATTATTATACTGGCACAATAAAGAATGTTAATAATATGCCAAGTCGGTTAAAAGTTTGTTACAGTAAAGCTTGTTTTAATCCTATTAGTTTTGATTTTAAAGGCATTTAAGTCCCGCTAACAGTCACGTGACCGCATGTGACGTCAATTTCCAACACTCCGTTTAGGAGTTGTGTTATACGATGACGTCACACCGTCACACGCATCGTACGAGTCTGCATCGCACGTTTACTTCTATAAATCGTAAACTAATTGACGTATCGAAGTAATTTTTTCACTTTTATTTTTTATTTTTGACCGAGAATATGGAGAGCTAATATACAAAATTAGTTAGCATTATGCATTTTAATATACCTAGTAAAAAGTGTCGTAAGGACTTTCGTAGATAAAAATGGGATCTAGGCATTCGTGAAATTAGCCACAGGTGCGAGTTTGCGCATGTACAGTTCCATCCCCCCCTCTTCATTCCTCCAATTGTTCCCGAAAAACGATACTGCGAAGCTCTTGCGGCTAATTTCACGAATGCCTAGATTCGTTGAGCCAACTATACAGTTAGAAACAAAACTGCTCTTCAAGTTGTTTTTTTTACTTTATAAGGTCGTTGTTCTTGTTTTTACTCCTCTGGTCACCTTTAATTGCATGTCAACAAATTTCTGAATGGACAGCTTGACTGGCCGAGTGGGATTCCAGTTAGCAAGAACTCGATGATCAGGTCACCCATTCTACCTGAATTGAAGTTACAAGTAAAATACAAAATACGTATGAAAATCCATGGTCTCTCTCTCCCCCTCGAGAAACAGGCGTGATTTTTTGTATGTATTTATATACCTACTTAACTAGCTGTCCCGGCGAATTAATAAATAAATACCTATTTAATTTTCAAATATATTTAATAGTTATTCTGCTATTCGGGGCGGAGACAAATCCAACAAATCAAATAATATCAAGAAAATCGGTCTAGCCCTTCTGGAGTTATAAGAGTTCGAACAAACCCGACTTTATTTTATTTAACTAAGTTAAAAAATAAATTGCATAATATATGTATAGAAAAAAAGAAAGATAAAAAAGTTTGCTTCTAGGAAAACTAAAACTTTTGATAGGTGAGTAATTCTACTATTAGGGGTGAAATTGTTTTTTTTTTATATTTTGAAAAAGCAAAATGCCTCAAACCTTGATATTAGTAGTTCGCCCCAAATTGAGATCTCGCGTGCGATGTCCACAATACTCATTTGTATTCACGCCCTGAAGTTTTTGGATACACTTTATGTACAAATGTATAGGTGCCATGCTTACGCAACCAAATATTTTATTATTTTTTATTATATCACATACAAATATTTTATTATTCTACCTAAGTAGGTACTTATGCCTGTGTTAAGACGTCCGCAGTTATTATCTTACTGTTTTCTACTTGAAATTGTAACTCCGAAATGAATAAAAATCATCGGTTTTAAGGAGAGCGGAATTTTTCGCGTCCTTCATTAAGACTTTTTATAAAAATGTCATGTTTTCAAATAAGTGGTTCTATTTGGTGACTACAGCTAAAGCACGGCCTCTGTGAAGCAGTTGCATATCTGGTGGATCACAAATAAAACACGATGCAGGTTATTAAAACAACACGCGATAGCGCTAATTAATATTTTAATTTGTCATTCATTTATTTATACAGTGCTGGGTTGAAATAAGTACCTACTTGCAAAGATTCTTTTTTCCATTGAACTGCTAACTACGCAATTTAATTTTCCTGTTTGGCCCCGAAATCAATGTTTTTCGAAAAGCTTTTTATCATCCTACATTAATTTGATCATGTATTTTAAAGCATTACATTTGACCAACAATGAAATTTCTGAGAGTTTGTTGACATTAAAAAAAATGGGTCGAATCGGAAAAATAGTTGACTGAGTTGAAACAAGCAGTACTTAAAGCTATTGCGCGTCAACTAGCGTTTGAAAGTGGTTGAATTATACTTATGGTCGCCATGCCTAGTTTAGTTCATATACAATTGGCTTGTTGAGGCTTCAAAGTTCTTGCCCGTTCTTCTCGGAATTGACTGGAATTGGCACTTAGATTCACTTAGCATGAAAGACGTTTCAAAGAACTCCTTGTAATTTCATTAAATACAATATTTTATTTGATTTGATTTGACTATCGCATATTACTGCACTGCATAAAATACTGGAACCAGTCTCTAAATCATGTGTCTTAAACAAAGTCTGCACGCTTTATCTTGCAAAAGACTACTTACATCAAGCACATTCTTGATTAATACAAAATGCAGATCTAGGCCTAGACTAGAGCCCGCGTCCGCTCCTTAATTAGACTCAAAGATTATCGCTTCGCTTATTAAGAAATAAATGAAATACACGCCTCTCAAAAAGAAGATACAAATAAAAACGGATTAATTCCAACATTTGTTGTGAAAACGAGAAATCCCGAGCTAAAACGGCAGAATGATATTAATTAATGCATGTTCGCGGGGTTTATTTTGAAGCTGGTGATAGCCGGGTGCTTGTTTTAATAGGGTTCCGTTTCATTTTAATAAGTAAACCCCCTTAGACCTCGCACTCAGTTACTGTTGAATAGGTGGTTATTGTACTAACAATATCAGGCTTGTTTTTTAGACACAAGCAAGCGAGGAAAAAATGAAAAAAAATATGTTGCTTAAAGATAAAGTTGGCCAATTGTCATCCACATATTGGATATTCATACATATGTGCTTCAAAAATTAAAAAAAACCCTACTGGACGTAACTGGAAATAGATTTTTACAGCCGCCATATTGGATTTTTTGACATTTTGTATAGATTATGTCACTCTTGTGATTCAGACAAATCTAACGACATGTTATTTTACAAAATCCGTCCAGCCGTTTGGACTATAGCGACAGCCAAAGGAACTCGCATACAAACATACACCCCAAATACATCAAATACCCTTTTTCTTCACTTCGCCGTTCAATTAGCAAAATAACCCATAGTAATGCTAACTTCAATAGTCTAGCTAGAATAGTCTTGGTTCACGGTTCTTCTACAATCTTATTTTCTGAACCCTAGCCGCAACTGTCCGACTCGCACCTGGCCAGTTATTTACTGATATTCGCTATCGGCAGCGCGACCGGTTGAGATGTGCGTGGTAGGACCGACGGCTGCAAGACACGCGCCATGCAACACTCTGTGATAAAAGTTATGACTGGCCGTCGATTTAAAAAAAATTAGCTGTCATCAAGCTTGTAGACCTTGTTGAACTATGAGTTTATTTACACAGAAAAAACAAGCCTTTACATATATTCTAGATGATTAAATACAGCATCGAAATGCAACTTTTTTGAACGCGTCTGTTGCCTGCAACAGTTTTTAGATAGCTTACCCAGCAATAGCTGTCAACAAACAAGCTTCTTTTTCTTCTTCTATATTTATGTCAAATTGGTATACTTGCTAGTTCATAACTATTTTAGTTCGGAGGGAAAAATTCCATTCCATAGATGGAACATACATTTAAGTTTTCAGAGGACATTGCCATATTTCGAAAAATATATAATTCGTATTTGGCTTAAAAGAAAACCCGCGTTTACACGGAGATTCTAAAAACACAGTGACCGTACATGTCTGAAAGGCCTTATAGAGCAACTAAAAAACTAAAGCAACTGCTCCTAGCTCCACTTTCTATTGTGGCTTTGAACAATCATACCATCAATCAATAGCTATGCCTTGTTTCTTGATGGATGAAAAGTCATCTGAAGTTAAAAATACTCTATGCCTAAAAAATATAGTTTGAGACATTTGAATTGCTTCAGAATTTGTCGCAAATTTTAAGTAAATATTCATTGGTAGCTTTGAAATGATTTTTATGTATTTGACTCATACAAAAAGTGCTTGCTATATTTAAATAAATTAAAAGAAAGAGAAAAAGAGAAAGAGTTTATACTACTTACTTATACAAATAAAACACTTGGCAGTCAGAAATTATGTACCTAACACAAAAATAGAAACACTACCCAACTTTTTTTAGCATCCTAAACTCTAAAGCTAATTAAATAATTTTTGTCTTGTCTTGGTTTACTAAGTAAGAGTTACATAATTCAGTAAAAATATCAGCTAATGATGTGTAAATAGAATAAAAAAGTATCTCAATCTGTCATCCGTCAAGATATTACTCACTACAAATGATTTCACAAATAAGTCCTCAGTGAAGACTTACTATATAATTAAAATTTCAAATTCCAGTTTTGGTGTGTCTTTTTCTGCAAATTCAAGGCTTTTTGTCGCTGCGGTAGACAGAAATAGAATCCATGGAGTCGAACTTCACTTGCCATTTAAGAAATGGCCAGAAAACTTGCGCTCCTACGATATTCAATTTATTATTGCATCGGGCTTCTGAGTTGTTTCGACAGACTATTAAAAGCTCATAAATGTCAGGAAAAAACTATTTATTGTTTTTTAATTAGCAAGTCAAATGAGCCGCCCGAATTATGTGCCACATCAAAGTGCGAGCTAGAGTTATTTGTGGGCAGTGGGTCTACTTAAATGAGAAATTCATTTTCAATATGATCTGATTTAAATTAGCTGGGAGGTCAGGATGGGGTAATGAGGCACGTTCAGATATTATTTTTGCAGACCCCCACGTTACATACAAATGTTACTAAGATTCTGTTTGTGACATCGCCACCACAACGCCATTGTCAAGTAGCTTTAGTGTTGTTGTGTCAGTAAAACAGCAGCATTTTTTCATTGCCTGAAAACACGGATAAAACAACGTTTTCAAAATATTAAACCTAGCTAGATCGATTTATCGCCCCCGAAACCCCCTACATACCAAATTTCATGAAAATCTTTGGAGCCGTTTCCGAGATTCAGATTATATTATATACTAGCTTCCGCTCGCGGCGTCGCCCGCGAAGTACCTACATAAAATATAGCCTATGTTCATCCTGAAAGTATATTCTACACATTGGTGAAAAAATTTTTCAAATAGGATCAGTAGTTACGGAGCCTATTCGTTTCAAACAAACAAACAAACAAACAAACAATGAAAGTTTTCCTCTTTATAATATTATATTATTAGTATAGATTATAATAAATATACATAGATAAATACAAGAATATCTCGTTTAAAGGTATAAGATTACATAACTTGTAAAACAAACTTTTTTTTCAACCCATAATTTTTCTCTATTCTACCCATGTCGTTTCACCCCACATCTATTGTCTTTCGAAGGCATTGTGGTCTATCCCTTACTAGCGTGCATGCCTTACTAGACGGAATGCCACGTGACCTTCAGCTGTCCGATCCCCATCGGTACACTCGCGCACAATAACTGCAGTCAATAACCAGCATCCAATTAAGTTCGGTAGCGCCTCTGGACGAGTTTTTGTCGCAAGTGTACCGGCGAGCTTAATTGGCGGATACTCATCATTAGGTGTATGACTTTGTGTGGTTAGATCGAATGGAATTTCAATGTTAATGTACAAAGCGCACTAGTGCTTATTGGCCCTGATTCTAGGTGGAATTAACTAAAACTAAATTAGTGGTAATTCTGGATTAGTTGGCTATTCTCATTGACCCCAGAAACTTGGCACTGTGATGGATGGGAAAATAATGGTCGTCGGACGGATGAAACTTTTATTGTGATATCGGCTGTCATCGGTTTTACGATTATCTGAAAATGTATTTATTGATTTGTCTGAAGGTTGCTTTGCTCAACTTCTGGTATAACTATTCTCAGAATAATAATGTCAAATGTAAGTAAAATTTAAGTTTACTTTTCGAGAACTACAATTTATCTTGGGGATAGTGCTGAAATGGTCGAATCTGCCCTACGACTGTAATACCCAGGCTCGGTAGATATCTCCTCATCTGTTGTAGTTACTTAGATCTTTTTGATGATATCTAAAAAGGGGAGTCAGAGGCACGTCCCAATCATGATATTTAGCACAATTCAAATTTTGTACAGTATTTAGTATTCCGTACGTGACAGGTTGCAAGTTCATCGCCGCTAATATTTTAACAAGTCCGAAATTAACAAAATCATCATCATTTTCACTATAGAACGGTCTTTTAATGTATTTACTGGTATAAAAATTCTCGCCCGTTTAATCACACTTCGCCTTTAACAAGACGTCCGCCTTTATTTAAATTATTCCGACGAGGTGCGAAAACTAATGTGTTTTTATGTCAGACTAGTGGCCACCCCGCGACTTCAGATGAAAAAAAACATGCCCATATTTTGCACAGTAGTTATAAAATTCAAATTCAAAGTATTTATTGCATTCATGAGCCATATACATAACACATGTATTGTATACATCTAACATGGGCCCGGGTGGGGCACGGCAACTAAAATAAAATAATGGAGGCAATATTCACAGAAAAACTTAGACAATAGAATATAGAATTTTAACATTAACAATTTCCTCTTAGTAATATAAAAATAATTGTGGCGTTTAATGCCTTTACACAGAATAATAAAAAAAATTACTATAAGGTAGTATGTAGGAATGGGAACTTATAGTTAGTATTCCGTATGTAACAGGTTGCATACCATAGACTAATAATAATATAACATAGATTTTTTTTTAAAACTACAGCAGACAATCAAAAAAATTATCACGACTGTAATCCTCATGGCAGCTCTGGGACCTTACCACGAAATCATAATACAATATCGAATTAGTATTACATTGTTATTTCGTACCTATGCAAATCGTATGGAAGTAGTGTTACCTACATTAAAACAGAATCGTTACGAAATCGTTACGGTAAGGCCCCTGAACTTTAGTTACTAAAAAAAAAGTCGTCGAAGACTTGATGTTTTTAATAGAAAAAAAAAAAATAAAAATAAAAAAAAAAATATTAAAAAGAGTGGTCAGAGTAAAATTAAAAAGAGTAGAGTAGTCACGTCTACATTATATAAAGCTTATGATGATTATAATTCATTTTAATACAACTTTAACGCCCCGTTGCATCTTAGATAGTTAGAATTACGGGAATCCCATTTTTAGCGCGCTTCTTTAAACTGAAAGAAACGCACCCTCCAAATTTCAAGTCTCTACGACCAGCGGTTCAGACTGTGCATTGTCAGTCAGTCAGGATACGATTCTTAGTATATTGGATCCTTCGATTTCGATCAATATACATCCAATTACGCGGCGTCATTGAATATATTATTTACGTTCCGTTGTGAATTCATCCAGATAAGGAAATGTTATTATAGATACAGCACAGCATCAAAGAATAAGATCATACTATAGTATCATACATAGTTGTGATCATGTTTGTTTTAATTTGTGTTGTTCATTCACATAATTATTAAACAAAATGCTGAAAAAGTAATTCAGAACTAATTTTAGAATTCTTTATATTATTTTTTACATCTTTCTAGGTACACTTTTTATCCATTTATGTTAAGGCTTCTCACTAATCTCTAAGGTTCGCCCTTTTTGTACAAGTATTTTCAATGACTTGCTTGTTTATATTTTACTGTGTACTATAAACAATTACAAGAAATTTATACACCTTCAATCGTAATATTATTGTGATTTAAAAACAAAAAAAAATCGTTCACAAAAAGTATTTTGGCAAGTCATAATTTCTTAAACTGATGACGCGTATTATAATTTGTAGGAAAAGTAGCAATCAACATGAAAATCCGTTTTTCCGTCTTCGGCTTTCCAATGTTTTAATTGTAGTCTCCGCTACGCTTCAATCTAATCTCTCCGCCGAAGACACAATCAGGATCGAACGTCACTTGGTAAGTTCGCTTGATCATACAATAATAGATCATCGCGTGATCATTCTATACAACAGTTAAAAAATAATTGAAATCAACTGAAAAAAATGTAACAAACGCACAACATGCTATAAAACACAGCTGATTTAATAACCTCCTCTTAAAGTTGGTTAAAATCGAGCTACTGTACACAGCGCGTGCGTGAAAAAAACTTCCACAAGCTGACATTTTAAAATTATTTGCTCACTCTCATGTCGATACAAAAATTGCTTGCAGCTGATTATAATGATTGGTCGCGTGCTGTCTGTGCTACACGAGACCCGGTTTTTTGAAGTCCCAACGAGTAACGTCCCAACGGACCACGTGTATCGTTAAGATTTTTTTCAACAAGTCACAGTTACATGTTATTTGTATGAAACAAGTGCATCCAAACTGTCCGTGTCAACCGAGATCCGGTTTTTTCTAAGTCCCAACGAGTAACATCCAAATGACGTTACTCGTTGGGTTTTTTTTCAACAAGTCACAGTTGCATGTTACCCGCATGAAACAGGTGCATCTAAATAGCTAGTGTAACTATGTGACTCGTTAGGAAAAAAACTGATTTAATCTGATAGCTTTGCAAAGTTTGAAGCTAGATGGCGCTGTCTGATTATGTTCCCCTGCAAAAGCCTTTGGGGTTTACCTGTTTTTAATAATCTTATTTATTTTACCGTCTTCTTTCAAGCAACGATAGGCTTGCAACCTGTCACGGAATGCTAACTACTGTGAAAAATTTTCGGGTATGTGCTAAATATCATGTTTGGACGTGCCTCTGACTATCCTCGTTAGATCCTTTTCAAAGATCTAAGTAACTAGAGGTTTGAGGAGATATCTACCGAGCCTGGCCATTGCAATCATGACCATCTTTGTTTTTTTCTTAAAAACTCATAGAAATGCAAGAATGAATTAGTTTTCATGATGAAAACGTCTCAAACCAAGTCACAAGGCTACACTAAAAAAAAAGTTTTTCCATGATCCGACGGAGCAAACTATCGGGTGTGTGACCCCTTGGGGCATTGTGAAGAAGCTCTTGGACGCGTGCATTTGTCGCAACCGATCATTAATCTGCAATTTCTTTTACATAGAAAGTAGAAGATAAAACTGATCTGGATGCTGTGATCTACAATTATGCGGAGCTACGCTTAACAAAGAGACAAAAATACAACTGAGGGTCTACCATGAGTTTTCACAATCTACACTCGCTAGCGACTGTAGTTAAAAAAATGTATGAAAACTTGCCTACAGCGCCTCTAGCGGATAGTTGGGTACTAAACGTCACGTAGTTAACTATCCCACGTCACAGCGTACTACAGCGACTGAAGTTTGCGCTCATTAATTTGCTTAGAATTTGGTACCATGAGTAACAATTTCGACAGATGTCATAGTAACGTACTATTACTACTGTAGTAACGTCAGCTGATCTAAATGTGACAACTCATGGTAGACGTACAGTACTCACTCCTTTCTTACCAATGTCATCTTTCACACAGTCCATCCATATTTTCTTTGGCCAACCTCTACCACTGCATCCATCCACATACCTAACACTCTCCTCGTCACATGACATTCATCTCTTCTCATAACATCCCCATACCACGCTAACCTATTACTCCAAATATATGCTTTAACAAAGATAAATGACACAATATCAATAATTTCTTTCTTTCTTCTAATACCACCTCCACATAAATTTCATTTCTTCTCTGTTCCGTGGCTACATTCACGTCTGAAGCAAACTGGCAATATCGCTTATTATGTAGGTATCGCCTTTGTGTTAATCATATCTTTGGCTTGGTATGAAGCTACCGGTCCTGGGTCTATTAATACTGACTTCGATACTCTAGCGCCAGGGATGGCGCAAGGGTTAGTAGTAGATTAAGGTCCAATTTCACCAAACTTTTTATAACAAAATATTACCTGGATCGGGCATCAAAATAACAAGAATATTAAATATCATTATCTATTTTACGTCATTTCATTTTACGGAAGATAATTCTTTGTATATATTTTTTTTGATAATCTTACACGGCAGAACACAAAACCACTTCAACAAACTTACTTATGCTGGCATTGAATAAATCTTCTTCATCATTCTGTCCTTATCCCAATTTTCCTATCTTCTTTATTAGCCGTCCACGTATTTCTCACGCAATCCTGTTAGATACAAAAATAAAATTACGTTGGATTTTCTTGTAAGATGAGCTGTTATTTTATTTTCCTGTTAGACCGGACCATTTGGTAAATAAGACGAGTGTGAACAAGGTAGTTGGAACGGGACGACCTCGATGTATCAATTCAGGCCAAATATTTATTAGACGTTTAGTTTACCCTAAACCGACGAGCATGTATAAAGATTGTAATGCGAGCGAATGAAACCAAAAACATAAAAAAATACCCAAATACTGTTGGACATTTCACACAACGCCATCTAACCCCAAACTAAACTAGCTTGTACTATGGGGACCAGATAACTGACTAATTAATACTTTTTTGTAAATGCATACAAAGAATACTTACTTTGTCATGAGTGGGGATCGAACCCAAAACCTACAGCGCAGAAAGCAGAGCTACTACCTGAGCTGTGAGGCGAGACATAGATCTGAGCAAGTGGATATCTGTTTCTCTGTCGTGTTTGGAAATAGGCGTGATTGTGCGTACTTTAGGTATGTATGTATGTAAGAGAGGGTAAACGTATGTATGTATATGTTTACCCTATTTACCCTTAGTACACCCCTGGGGTGTACTGTATTTTGCTGTGGCAAACCTGCTATTGTGCTCCATAGGAATTTGTCTTTTTAATCGCGCTGCCTCGCCTGAGGCCTATTATTAGGCTTAATTGGAATTATTACGGTTTTTTTCTAGGAGTTTTATCCGCTAAAACTGGCGTTTTATCTACTAACTTGTGTGCTAGTGTTACCATATACTCGTAGAAGCTTCAAAATTCAAACGTGAAAACCGAAAAGATTTGTACGTGTGTGGTATTGATTTGTATTCTTAACGGGAATGGACGTATAGTATAGTATACTATTTGTGCAAAATCAAAATGCTTAAAACAATGCTTAGACATGATTCTTTGGATATCGAAGATAATTATAGATCCGAGGAAATGTTTACCATAGCTGGGATTACATTCGTGATCATCTTTGTTTTGTTTCTTATTTAATTTACCTACAAAATTAACATTTATCATAGATGGGTTAAAGAGGATGGCTGAATTTGACCAAGTTCTAGCATAACTATTCTCAGAGTAATGTAATGTCAAATGCAAGTAAAATGACGCATTACTCTTTGATCTAGGGTTTATTCTAAGGATAGTGTTTAAACTAGTTTGATCGAACCCGCCCTAAGAGGATCAGTCAATTTAAGTGGAAATAGGCAAGACACTTCGCAAGAAATAGTTCATGGGATAAGTTTAACTCGTTTAAGCGCGAGAGAAGTTCTCCTCAATTTGATACATATTACCGTTATTTTAAAAACATTTTAACTTTAATTTTAGAGTTCGTTTTTCAAGCTGAAATGCATGAAGATGGATCAATAAAAGATTGGTTGATAATCAATAATTTCACGAAGGGTACATTTAAAATTAACAAATATTTTACGGTATACTAACAATGTGGGAATGTGCCAAATATATTTGGACGTGCCGCGTACCTTTGACCTCTTTAGATATCCTCAAAGATCTAAGTAACTAGAGATCTGAGGAGATATCTACCGAGCCTCGAGATTACAGGCGTGATCATGTTTGTTTTTTGTTTAATATTTTACGAGATAACCAAAATTGTATACCGACTTTAAGTATTCTTAAAGATATAAGGGCTTGTACACAAAACTGCGAAGTGAACGTCGCATCGCAAAAATCTGCGATCTAGCCCTATCTTTTGTCACAAGAAATCAAATCGCGTCGCACCGATTCGCAGTTTTGTGTACAAGCCCTAAGTAACAAAAGATCTGAGGAGATATCTATCAAGCTTTGGGATTACAATCATGACTATGTGTTTTTTAATATTTAGGAGATAACCAATTTTTTGTTGTGAACAATGACGAATAGTGAGAAATTATGAAACCGTTGAAGAGAATAACCCGCGATGCTTTTAAATACATTTCAAAAGCAGAAAGTCGATTTGTCTTATTCGATTTTTATCGACATAAATCGGCGACAAGTTGCTTCGGTACGATTTCCATAATAATCAGTAATTAATTCTACCGTGACGGACTATACGTATAATTGGGGGCCTACTCCACAAAACGATCAACGATATATCGGCACAATAATCATGCAAAACCTACTCTTAGTTACATAGGTTAATAATACCACCCCACCGACATTATATTGAAAATCGAGCTAGTAAATCTACTTTCTGCGTTATGGTTGTGGATTCGACTCCCACTCAGGACACACTTTTGTGTAATTAACACAGATGTTTGTTCTCTGTCTGGGTGTTATTATTTATACTATGTATGTATTTACTAAAAAATGAAAGTCTATCAACTATCTGGTCAAAAAAAGTATTTTATATTAATCTTTCAGCTATTTAGCTCCCATAGTTATATTTAGTCCCATAGCTTATCTTAGTTTGGGGCTAGAGAGGGTTGTTTGAAATATCCACCAATTATTATTACATATTACTTTCATACGACACGAGATTTTCAAAATTTGACAGCAAAAAGCTGTGAATTTGACTGAATTTGACGAACATTGAGTTCCGATTATATCACTTTCGTTTTGCAGAGTAGACCCTCTGGACGCATTTATCGCCAAATTGCGTACCCGTGCTCCCCGTAGCATGTACACGCTACAATTACCCGACGGTATAAGTACTTTAATGTCACAGCAAAAGTCTTATTTAGTTACAGGTTCACTTACGTGGGTACCCTTAACATAGCCTTAAACAGCGATTTATTTCTGTTCTGTCTTTTTAAGCACTGGTGGTGTAGTGGTACCCCTGCCTCACGATGCGAAGATCGTGGGTTCAAACCTGGCCAATATTTTTTCATTCGAAAACTTTATGTGCGCAGTGCCAGTGATCTTAAACGGTGAAGGAAAGCATCGTGAGGAAACCGGCATGCAAACCCTAGAACCAAAAATTTAAAGATGTGTGTCATAGGTTAGTATTCTTCTATCAATTATAAACGCGAAGGTTTGTAAGAATGTATGGATGTCTGGATGTTTGGATGTATGTTTGTTACTTTTTCACGCTGAAACGGATTTGGATGAAATTTGGCACAGATATAGATTATAATCTGGAATAGCACATCGGCTACTTTTTATCCCGGAAAAATGTACAGTTCTCGCGGCATAGATTTTTTTGTTTTTCAAGGTACCTCGCGGGCGAAGCCGTGGGCGGAAGCTAGTATGAATATTATTTATTATTACCATAATATAACTTACCTACTGTATATTTTTTTACCTTAACGTGCGTTTAGTCAAAGAAAACCATGTGAAAGTAAGCTAATGACTTGAAAAATACTAAAATCATTTAAAACGCAATGTGTCAGAGCACCTTTTCTTTGACATCCATTAAAATGAGGTTCCTATGGCACGAGTGAACAAGCCAAGCTTAAAACTGTGACTTCCCAAAATGCGGTGAACGTCATCTAACGCTTGGATATAGCGGAAATGTGGATGTACTAGGCTATATAATGTTCTACGTTTTGCTTATTGACATTTGTATTAAATTACTTACTTCCACCCATGGCTTTGCACGCGTGGTACCTTAAAAAACAAAAGCAAATCTATCTCTCCGGATCGTTTATTTTTCTGGAGTAAAAAGTAGTGTGGTATTCCAGACTATAATCTGAACAAAAATGATCAGCCTTAGTCCGAAATGCTTTAAATACTAAGTAATTATGGTTTTAGTTGTTTCTAAGATGTGAAGTGTTATTACTTTGAGATTGTCCAAAAAGCTTGTGGTAAGGCCAAAGGCTTTGATTAATATAATCTATTTTATAAAATGTACCTGGGAGACCGAGCTTTGCTCGGTTTTTTTTATTGGTAAACGATGTTTTCTAAAAATGAAACCTAGCTAGATCGATTTATCGCCCCCGAAACCACCTGTATACTAAATTTCATGAAAATCGTTGGAGCCTTTTCCGAGATTCAGAAAATATATATATATACATATATACAAGATTTGCTCGTTTAAAGGTATAAGATAAGATGAATAACTATTTCCCTTAGTAACGGCATCACGCGTGAACGGCTGCACCGATTTCGCTAATTCTTTTTATGCTGTGTATGTTATTGTAAGGAGACGGTTTTAAGACAGGACAACGTCTATCGGTGCAGCTAGTAAAAAAATAACGGTCGCCGCTTCGTAGAAAACAAGAGATTTAACTCATAATTATCGTTTCAGTAGTTCATATTCTTTTATAGGCACTAAAATCGCCGAGATTACTGATAATGAAAATGTAGCCGGCAAAGTAAATGACTTTTTACCCGACTGAGGTAAAAGGATTATGTTTTCTCGACGAGAATTAATTTTCTCGTAATAAAACTTGAGTGTGCTGTAAACAAAATTCAATTAAGCAAAATGCGGCGCTTTGTTTCAAAGGATTATTTATTTTTGGGGCTTCGCGGAGTTTTAAACTACCGTCATTTAGTTGGAATAAGAAATGGTATTTAAAAATTAGAACAGTTTGTCGCCAGAGAAGAGATTTTATACGAAAAGAGATTTTTTATCTCTTTCTAACCGACATCATTAAAAAGGTGGAGGTTTTCATTTCGACCGTAGGTATATTGTTTTTGTATGTTTGTTACGTGATTATTCCTTTAATTATGAAAGGTATTTGATGATTATGATTTTGTTTTATAGTCCATACTTCAGAGGTGAAAGATATTTTTTATCTCTTTCTAACCAACTTCAACAAAAAGGAGGTTTTCAATTCAATTGTATGCTTTTTTGTATGTTTTTTACGTGATTATGACGCTACTTATTAATAGATTTTGATGTTCTTTTTTGTTTTGTAGTTCATACTTCAGAGGTGGTATACTAGTATATAAATTTGATTCTTCAGAAATTGATACCTATTTTAAAAGCCAAAACTTAAAAAACCTCATGCTTGCTATTAAATATTTTTTACCTAATGCACCATTGAAGGAGTATTAAAACGTAGTACTTACTTTATTTTGTCGCCATCTGGCCCCGAACTAAGCAAAACTTGATACTATGGGAACCAGATAGCTGATATTTTTTTTTGTAAATAAGTACGTACATAAATAGAAAACATAGTAACACTCTATGTGTTATTATATTTTGTATTTACTGAAAAAACATCTGCGTTCATCACACAAATGTTAGTCCTGGGTGGGGATCGAACCCATAACCCACAGCGCAGAAGGCAGAGCTACTACCTAATAAAGAAAATTGTACGTGCGCAGTGCTTCGCTTTTAATCGGTGAAGGAAAACATTCGGTTTAAATGCAGCTTTGACCAAATCAAATAAAAATATCTTTATTCAATCAAATCACAGGGATCATTTTGAATCGTTTTACATGCTAGGTGAGTTTAGATGCCAATCCAGTCCTATCCCCAGTCTGAGAAGAACTGACAAGAAACTCGCTGGGCCTAGCGCTTTTTTGTATGATCCTTGTTAATTTTGTTGAGGATGCCATGCCGAGTTGGAGCTGATGCGTTCCAATAATCTCTGAACGTAGGTGGACGTCAAGTGAAGAGCGATCATCATTAGCCTGTTTCACACTTCGTATCTCTTCATGCCAATCGCGAAAAAAAATACTAAGGTAAGATACTTTGACCATGCGTATACGGTGTTTGAGTGAAGCTTTAGTTTTGCAAAAAACGGAGACCGTTATTACGGCAACAACTCGATAAACCTGCGAAGTTGGAGCAAAGAAAACGAAGGTCATTTTGTAAGCAAATAGAAGCAAATGGGAAGCAATTTTCGGATAGAATTTCAACGTTAATCTCTCATCATCCGATGACGATAACAATAAAATGGTCAAAATAAAGGATTTTTTTATCCACGCTACTACATAATAATTACGGCAATGTATTTAGAGGAAATTTATAAACTTTGATGCAGTAAATTTAAGTCAATTCCAGCCTAACCTATGTCCAAGAAGAACAGGCAAAAAAACTCGTCTCGTTCCTAGTGCTTTTTTGTATGATCCTTCTTACAAGTTAAACCTGACGACCGTAAAATAACTGACGCCGTACTATTAGAGCCCCAACGTTATGCAAAATAAGGTCTAGTTATTTTGCTTGTTTTTTGGTGATAAGCATGCTAGTATATTGTATCAGTACACTCGACATTGTATTGATATGGCGTAATTAAAATGTTTCCAGCTAAATGTTGAACTATTTTCTTATACATTTTTGAGTCGATCACATTATTTTTACTTTTTAATTGTATGATTTGAGGTATTTATCTAAAGTAAATGTTATATAATACCTTTTTAATATAAGTACTAACTTTTTTTTAAATATTTTTTTAAGTTATAAAAAATAAACGATAATCCTCAAGTCAGTTTTCACCATTGCGATATTATAATACTTACTTTTGATTTGCTCTATTCTTATTCTCTTCCAAATCATCATTTTCAGAAACTTCTCATTTCAAGCTTAAACTAACACTACTTCAATATAATTTTTATAGGTCATGGTTCAATATTTCAAAGTTACACTACTTAGATATTGCTCGAAGAGCTTATGTTAAGGCCTCTGTTTTTTTTTTAGTTAAGCTCTATTTTTTACTACCAAACACACCATATACAAACAAATACAAACACCATACACACAATACACGAAAGAAACCTCTGAGGCGCACTAATAATCCTTTCACGATTCTAGTTCGAAAAAACTGGTAACACTAGAAGAAGAAGAAGAAAGAACCGCAAAAAAAACAAATATAATTACTCTTCAAGCGATTGGAAGCTGAAATACAAACCAGCAATTATACTGCTACCAGCACCACAGAATACTGCATAGTTAGTATTGCAACTTGCTATGATCACACAGAGTAAAAAAGTTGTACAAACTGTTAGTAAGGTAAAAAAACAATGTATGTCGGGACGGTAAATGCAAGTTCTCCCACGTACAGATTACCGGCGTTTGATTTAGCTATGATTTATTAATCTGTAATTTATTGGCATATTTACTGAAGTCTTTACGAGTTGACGCACACTGAGCGGACATTAAAGAGTCCGCTACGCTTTGTTCGATAATGTTGCGATATTTTTTCGTGTTTAACAAAACCTTTTATAGTAAAACAAAAATAACTGATGCATGTTACTTCTTTAATTTATTACCGGTCAGCGACTTTTCTGAATTTCTTACGTCGAACAAGGGTTTTTGCCCGACTGCAAAGTACTTTTGTATGTGCGAGTATGTATCTGAGTTGGCGCTGCAGCTCAAACGGCTGAACGGATTTTGAGAAATTAGACAGTAACATAAGCTATGTATATAAAATTGACAAATTTGTACAGAATTTAAGTGTCTTTGGCCACATCTGGATTATAAGATTGACATAGGATAAATGAGGACGTGTCAAAAATATAGCGATAAACTCGATTGGTACCATGTCATACAGATTTGTACGGAAAAAAAAATAAGATAAAATAAAATAAAAAAAATCACGACTGTAATCCCCAGGCTCGGTAGATATCTCCTCAGATCTTTCGTTACTTAGATCTTTGAGGATATCTTAAGAGGGTAGTCAGAGGCAAGTCCAAACATGACATATGGTACATGCCCACATTTTGCACAGTAGTTAGTATTCCGTACGTGACAGGTTGCAAGCCCATCGCCGCTTATAAGAATACTAACCTATGACACATACCTTCGAATTTTTGGTTCTAGGGTATGCCGGTTTCCTCACGATGTTTTCCTTCACCGTTGAAGAGCACTGGCATTGCGAACATAAATTTTTCGAATGGAAAAACTCATTGGTGCACGACCGGGTTTGAACCCACGACCTTCGGATCGTGAGGCAGGGGTGCTACCACTACACCACCAGCGCTCTCCTGATTTGTACGAGTAATGACAAAATGTCTATGCTTTGCAGCTTACTGCCGCTACTTCAGAATATCCGCTATTAATACAAGTTTGAAGTCCTTAGAGTAAATGGACACGTGAATTAAAGTGGCCCAGAGTCGTAATGAAGATAACGTTAGTCGGACGCGAACCGATAAAGTACTGACGGCTTCTGAGCTGAAGATAAGCTTTTAATTATTGAGATAATGCCAAGAGCGATTCCACTACTGGACCATGTAATCCTGTTTAACTTAAAAATTAGCTGGACTGTATCAGCTGTTTTAGCTGTACATAAATTTGAATGTAAAAAAATGAACCAAAAATTCGAAGGTGTGCGTCATAGGTTAGTATTCTTTTATGCGGCGATGGGCTTACAACCTGTCTCACCGGGATACTCACTATTGTGCAAAATGTGGGCATGTGCCAAATATCATGGACGTTTTTCTGACTACCCTCTTTGGATATCCTCAAAGATTTAGGTATCTATAGAACTGAGGATATATTTACAAAGCCTGGGGATTACAGTCGTGATCATGCTTTTATTTTTTTTTATTTGAATGCGCTAGTGCTCTTTTACCATGTTATGTGTGATCACAGTGATCTTCTTCCATTTATCTCTGTCATTCGTCATTTCAGTACTCACCTTCTTTCCTTTACGATGATTTTAATTAGTAATCACACAATAATCATACTTACTTCTCTCTCTCTCTCTCTCTTTCTCTCTCTCTCCAGTGGCTTCCTCATGTTTAAAGATCGTGGCCAGCTTCAGGTTTTCCTCTGGAACGAATGATCCTGTTTCCACCGGTTTCTGTCAAGCGTGTCCTTCTCAACCGTATAGAGTTTTATGGACTTATATACTTACTTGAGAATTAATAAAATAAATAAAATATTGGTAATAATTTCTGTGAAAGGCTGCTGGTGGAGGCTGGATGCGTCGAGCTGAAGACAGGGCGCAATGGCGCTCATTACGGGAGGCCTATGTCCAGCAGTGGACTGCTATAGGCTGATGATGATGATGATGATGATGAATTATTTGACAAACCGTTATCAAGTAAACGAAGCTTATACATACCATGAGAACTAATAAAAACAATGTCTATGATGCCATAGGCAGCCATACAGATACACACTACAAATGACACCCTTCCATTTCGTCAGAGGTTAAAAATTTAGTCTCTTGTTGTAAGTTCCTAGGATAAAAACCTACAAACTAACCATTCGCTAGCAATTAGGATCTAAGAGCGAAGAGTCATGTCTTGAGAAGATTCCTTGGGTATCAGATTAAAGTAATCAGAGTACTTTGATGTGATTCGCCTCGATTTTGATATGGGGAAGTTATAGTTCGCTTTACGAGGCATACGTGAATTGGATTATAATTGAATGTGGCGCCGTATGTCCATTGGATTCAGGGAATTCTTTATGAGTCCTTTATCCGGAGACGGTGTTATCAAAGGTTTTATTGTGAAATATTCAAGTCTGGGTGTAAAATATATGAAAAATTGGATCTTGTTTTAAAGGTGATTGCAGAACCATTAAATCAAAAGTATCTCCAAAGTATCTCAAAAGCCTCCAATTTTTTTGTAGTCATCAGTTATAAATCATTATTTTTTTTAATAACCTTTGTCTGATTTTAGGGCAAAATAGACAAAATTACTTCTAGCAGTGATCTAGATCAGTTCAGCTATCTATAAAGAAGAAGACGGTTAAGAAGACGTCCTTTAATCGCAACTTTAATCCTTTCACCACACTGGTTTGATAGAACTAGTGACATTTTAAGTAGAAGACCATTTACAGGTACATTTTGTTTATTATCTGATTTTGAAGCTGTTAATAATTATAGAGATGTATCTCTTTTGCAAAATAGCTTCATATTGATGAATTTGAGAACCTATCCGCCTTGGTACCGCCTACTTTTCGCGCAAACTATTCAAATGTGTTTATAACGATGTGTTGGCTACACCCACAGACCAACTTATACTACTGACAGCATTAGGTCCATTCGAAACAAAAACTCAACGACTCTAGCGCTAAATTCTTTATTTCATTTCCGTGTTAATGAATTATAATGAGGCATTTTTAAGATAAACGCTTCAGTTATTTGGCGGTCACCATTTTAGTTAATAAAATAACTGGCATATAGTTTTATTTCAAAAGTAAAAAACCCAACACTGAAAGTAATTAATAATAACATTTTACCGTCGGTATTTCTGATTTTTTAGCATTGCCTATGTCATTTTCGTACACAAATCCAACGAAATCTCTCTAATTGACAAAATCTATGTATAAAGCCTTTTAGGCTAAAGTGACAACCAAAAGTGCCCATAATTACACATAATATACGCCCAAAAAACCTTCCTTCTTCACAGTCGGGTAAAAATACAAGTTATAAGAACAAAAAAAATATATAGTATTTTGTTAGTAGATAACATGACTTTTTGATATTATCGACGTAATTTAACAGTCACCGCTATCATATAAACCCCAAGCAAAATTAACTACAAAATTAATGAACGCTAAATAACTAAAAAGTGATACGAGATATACCTATAATTATAAATACATTAATCTGTGTTCGTTTTACATTTTCGATAATATACAGACGGAAACGGCAAATAAAACAAAATGGATGTGTACTTCCGCCATTGATCATGACAAGGAAACAATGAGACTACAGCACTTTTTACTTCCCACGCCTGTCAATTTGAATCTCTACTTTTTAGGGCGAGTTTTTGATCCGGGCAAGATTGACTCGTCTGAAGTAAGATACCACTTGACTTCAGTGGAAACTTTCTAAATGAGGTCCAATGGGCACTTTTTGCTTTTGGGACGAATCTTGAAGATCCAGTGGGTACTGAACCTTCTAAATAGCCTTCTGCTTAAGTAAGTAATTGTGTGTACTTGTACTAGTATTCGTTAACCGACTTCACATAAGGAGAGGGTTATCAATTCATCGGAACACTTTTTATTTTTTTATGTATGTTCTCTGATTACTGAAAGACGCCTAGACCGATTTAAGATTTTTGTTTTATACTTTCCGATTGATCCTATAGAAATCATCAAAGTTGGTTCAGTAGTTTGGCTTTTAAAGCGTATTGCAACATTTAAGTTGGTATTATTTTTGTTTTTAAAGCGTTAAATCGGTTCAGTACCCACTGGACCTTCCAAATAGGAACGTACCTACACGATAATCTATTCTAGTATCCGTAAAACTCACAAAGCAGTTACGTATCACAGTTTAGTCTTCATTTTATTATTGACATCATAAATCTGACAATAAGGCAGTAAATAAATACAAGTGTCGGTGGTACCGGCAATCAGAGGGAATATATTAACTGCAAAATTAGCGTGCCGCGGGCACTCGGGCCTTGGAACACACACGACAGTCAAGAACAGATCGGGGGGTATCTGGGATGTGTTTCATTTATGTACAGGTGACGTCTTTTGCTTGTTATATAGAGAGTATGTGGCGCCTGTTACTTAATAATAATATAATATAATAATAATAATAACTTTATTTCAGGCAACATTAGTCTAAGTGTACAAGATGGAAAATACTTAAAAACTACGGCCCATATAAAATATATACCTTACAGTCTAACATACATAATAATAAACTAATTATTTAATTATTGGGAGCTGGAAGTGGGGGGGTGTCACCAAGCCTTCCACGGAATCGCCGAAATATGACACCCTTCGGCCAGAAATCCTCTTTCATATAGAGGGCGAGATTTGAAGTCGGCACTCGCACAACAAATGAATTGAAACTCACATTGTTGTGCGAATGCAACTTCTCCACCCTCAATATGACGTTGGTCTTCACCTTCATGTACTCCACCAGGTCAGTAGGCTTAGTGGCGAAGTGCAGTCGGGACACGTATAGCAACGTCATAGGTAGAGCGGGACGCAGCAGATGGTTCGGTCCGGTCGGCGCGGTTCCACACTGGTTGCGACGAAGGGGCACCTTCTTCTTCTTCTTCTTCTCAACCCTGATGAAACCCTCATCATCTTCCTGGGTCTTTTGAGGACCCTGGGATACCGCACTGCGGGGAGGTTTACGAATCTCCCTCCCGCCGTTTGTCGTCGATTGCCGCTTGTTTGAGTAAAAGATGAGGAGTGCTATCTAGATAAGCGTGGTATAGACACGAGATGAAAGGATGAAAACTGTGTCACTAAAAGAGTTATGAGTATAAGTAAGGTGGGTGCGCAAGTAGGGAAAGGCCGAAGGAGGAGTGTGAATTTAAAAGATGATATGAATGTAAGAGGAGTAGACTCAGAGTTGATTAATGATAGGAGTGAGTGAAAGAAGAAGACATGTTGTGGCGACCCCACTTAGCGTGGGTTAAGGGCAGGAGAATGATGATTAAAATAGTTCATAATATTTTTTTTCACTTGTGATAAATTTTGATTTATTTAGGTTCTACTACATGCTGGTTGTCTCATGATATGTACTTTTAAACTTACGCGATCTGAACACATTATTATTAGTATTAGACGGGTATTTATCGCGTTTAAATTACCTTATATTTTCCCGACGTTTCGACAGGTTTGCACGCTGTCGTGGTCACGGGTAGACTCATGATGTTTTCCTTCACCTTTGAGAGTACTTAGTGTAGCACATAATTTTCAAATAGACAAATCCAGTGGTAAACGACCGTATTCAAACCCACGATCTTTGGATCGAAACGTGGGGTACCATTAAACCAACAGTCCTTTTGGTGACTGCCGGCTATCTCTAAACGCAAAGAGGGAAAATATTCCTAAAATTATATAACGCGTTTGAATCTTTAACTACATTGGTTTGAAATAGTGATATAGAATCTAGAAATGTAAGGGCATGTATAATCTTTGATGAATTAAGATTAAATGACCTGGAGTGTTTTTATGTTGCAGGCTAATGAGATTTTCTGTCTTCGAAAAATAGTGTTTTAATTATAAAATAGTCTTGTTCTAGATGGTTCCAGTAAATTTGTTGTTTCCTTGCTGTAGTATGTAGCCTTCTGGGATTCCTGTGTTGCGTAGCGGACGCATAAACAGCTTTTTGTCCCGTTTGTCGGTACACTCAGCTTCAAGTTTAATGATTACAATATCACAGCTACATATAAACGAACTAGCAACTTCATAAATTCTATCCTACTAATAATATAAACGCGAAAGTTTGTAAGAATGTATGGATGTGTGGATATACATTGTACAATTATGTTTGATACTCTTTCATGCAAAAACTACTTAACGGGTTTTGATGAAATTTGCCACAGAGATAGATTATAGTCTAGAATAACACATAGGCTACTTATTAACCCGAAAAAATGTACGGTTCCCGAGGGACAGATTTGTTTTTGTTTTTCAAGGTACTACGTGAGCGAAGCCGTGAGCGGAAGCTAGTCGAATATAATTTTGCTGTTACAAATAATTGAAATAGATTCATTTTTAAGTTAATTTAATTCTGTAAAAATTTTATTTGAATTTGGAACATACAGCTTATTTTAAACGCTTGTTTGAAGCCACTGATTATTTTTTTTTAATTCAGCCCTTTTTATCTTTTAAATATTGTTTTCTACTCTTCTAGTAAATGCTTTCTCAAGCTGACTGTACTTAGCGTACCTCAAAGTGATTTTGGCTAATGAGCGGATAGAAAGGCGAATACTGGACATGGCCTTAGGGCTTGCTGCAGTGTATTGTATGGCTTTTGAGAAGAAAATAATTGCCATAATTATTAAAAATTTATTATGATTAACATGTAGTCATCCGTTTCTATAGTAGTTTCATTTCCATAGTAAATTTTTATTTTCAGAGAAACGTTTGTATATAAAAAAGTGTTTCAGGGTTTTCCATTATTAAGTAAATATTGTTGGAAATTTCATGCAGCGCCATCTAGCTCCAAACTATGACATTTGTCATCATCTTCTTGTAATCGATCATCTTCTCGCGATGTTTCCCTTCACCATTCAAGAGCACTGGCAGCCACATAAACATTTCGAATGGAAAAACTCATTGTGGCACGACCAGGTTTGAACCTACCACCTTCGGATCGTGAGGCAGGGGTGCTACTAACACCAATGCTAATAACCGATTGTTATAAAAGTAAAATTTGCATTAAACCAACGTTTCTATACACGACCCTCTGTCCTCTCCCTCAATAAGGGTTGCGGCACACCTGTCTATGCGCTTGCGCACGCCACGCGACTATCGCGATTTACCATGTAGTTATTATCACAGTCAGTGGGTTCAGTAATAATAGCGAATAATAATTTGACAGTGCCTGTATTATTATTTTACTTATGCAACAGGACACGTGTGTGGCTTGACCACAACTATAAATATTTAATTTATTCATTGTCATGTTATTTAACTGGCAATAGGGTGAATATGGAAAAAGTACCTACTAGTTTCTAAAAAACTTAGTTACAATTTTACATTATAAAAACCTGACTGAAAGTAATTTAAAATAGATTTTTAGAGCGGCCATATTTTATATTTTGTTATTATAGCCTGTCACTTTTGTGATGTTGACGAACCCAACGAAACCTCAATGTCGAAAATTGACCAGCCGTTTCGGCTATAGCGACAGCCAAAGATATTCGCATACTTAGATATCGCAATTGTGTAGAAAAAGTCAGTTGCAAGCTTTAATAAAAATAAAATAAAGCGGCTATGGACTTATAGATTCACTATTTGATGGTCCTTCAACGTAACTCGTGCAAAATATTACTCTGCTAAATGGGAGTTATGTGCCCAATTTAATGTCCAAACATCAAATTAAAATTCAAAATATATTTATTAATTTTAATCACAAGGATTACTTTGAAACGTCTAACATGCTAGGTGAATCTATGTGCCAATTCCAACCTAACCCAAGTACGAGAAAAACAGGCAACAAACTCGTCTCGATCCTAGCGCTTTTTTGTATGATCTTTTTTTACAAAAATTGTACCCAATCGTGATAATAATCTATCTATTTGTCCCCATTTAAATATCCCAAAGATCTAACAGATGTTTACCAATCCTGTGGATTATAGTCGTGATCATGTGTTTTTGTTTTTGCAAACTGCATAGTAATCAAGGGACGAATGGTTTTCGCCATCAGACGCCTTAATAGGCACATCTAGACGGACAAGTACCATAAGTAAATGTAGAACAACGTAGAGTTGTGAGGTGTGACAATAATAAAATAGGCAGTTGGACGTAACGACGTTTTTGATGCGACTGTAGACTGTGGTTACAATAGCCGATGGATCTCTGTCACCTCACAGACGTGGTTTTGAATGCTGAGATAAGGTATTCGCACTTTTTATGCAAAACTTTGTTATTTACATGGTGAAATAGTAAAGTCAAGTTGAGTCGCGTGACATATTTCTTTACAAAAAGTGAACAACAGACTTCGAATACCCGTGTTATTGACAAAATGACATTTTAGCAATGTTGCTTGAAAAGAGAAAAATGGATGCGAATGAATTTGTAATCGATAGCTTTCGTGATCATTTCCGTACATTTTGAAGTTTTGTATTCCATATTGATGTCCGAATATTACCTTGCCTTCAATACTTAGATTCACTACTTATCTCAATTGCAAATATTTATTTGATTATCAAAACATCGACACGAAAAAAAAGCAGTAAAAAAGGCAGGCTTGGCAGACATTTCCTTAGACCTCTTGTTACTTAAATTTTTGAGGATTATCTAAAAAAGGTATATGGTTATTAGTATGGGTATAAGGATACTTGATCATATTTGGCATGTAACATTTTGCACACTAGTTATTTTTTTCACTACTTTCCAAAAAAATTGTTTTGAAATTAGAAAAGTAGTAATTCTTCTACAAGAAATTGATTTAACGGATTTTGGCGGAGATATTATTAAAAATAAAAATAGTAATAAATATAAATAAGTAAACATTTGTGGAATTATGAAAACCAGATAACTGACTCATATGACCTTTTACGTAAAAATTCACTCACACTTTTCGGTTAGCCCTAATAATAATAAGCCACCCTACTTGTTTAGTTTAACTGCACCATGTATAACAATGCACATTGCTTTACATTCAGATTGAAGCACGTTGGCCCCCAGTTCTGATCGACCAGTATAACTTGGACTATTGAATGCTGTAATAAAGTGGAATGTTAAGATTTAAAAAACTTTATTCTCATACAAACACATGGTTTACTTATAATGAGATACATAGGAACAAATTAATCTAGGTTTAAACAAACCTTTGGTAAGTACCTAAATATTATGTAATAATATTATATAAACACTATACATTATAACAACAAGTAAGTACTTAGTTATTTATGAAATAGGTATATCTTAATGTTTCAAGTAATTAAATTAATAAAATGGCTCATTGAGGCTGAAAATTTATAGATAATATTTTTTTGAAGTCTTAAAGTGCAATAGTGTGTGTATTATCGAACGTTAGATAAAATTTTGGGCACCTTTTAAGGTTGCTTTATTTTACAAGTTTACTTTATTTCAACATTATCCCAAAGACAATTCTTTGGGATAATGTTGAAATAAAGTAAACTTGCCTAGAACTTAATGCTTTAGTAGCTTAGTTAGTCTTACCCGCAGTAAAAGCATGATACGTCTTGATATTAAACAAGTAAAAAAAATTTTAGTTGAAAATGACAATGCTTCTGATAGTGTGCAGGTCAGCTTAGACTGGTGAGCGAGCCAGTGTAACTTGTACCAGTCGCGTGTCGCGAGGGTGCTGGACAGGTGTGCGGCACCCCTTATTTAAGGGAATTTAAGGCCGCAGCATTACTTTACTGGTTAAGTGTAAGGTGATCGTTATTATGGCAAAACGTAAAATTATAATGCTTAGACAAATGGATTTGTAAAGATGCGAATGATTGATGAAATTTGTTGATTTTGATCTTAATTTAGAATGAAATTTGTTTAATTGTATTGGACATCAAATAAAAAAAAAGTTTTTATTTGGCTTCTTAGCTCAATTAAAAGTACTTTATTTTCTGCGTTGTTCGTTGTGGATTCTTTTATTTTTTATATTTAATTAACTCTGTTGTTACGGAATTTATCAGTAATTTTACTAAATCAGTTGGCTACCCTACATAATACAAATAGTGATAATAAAATTCTCTCCCACTATAATGTAAATATTTGAATTTTTCCCCTCTAAAAGTGAAAAGTATTTACATTATTATAATAAGGTATTGAAGTATTTTTGGGTTTATCGGTGGACGGTATGGCTTTGCTATTACTGTCATGGTAACTTTTTTTACTTGCCAACTCAAAAATATACGACCACTGTCATATTATTTTATTAATCTGTTATTCAATTATACCTAAAATATTTAGGTATGACACAATAATTATTATAAAAGCTGAAAAATAAAGCAAATCTTACCAATAATTAAAGATGGTTTGAATGTTTGTAACTTTTTTCTGCTTAATAGAAGTTCTAAAAGAAGTAAAGTTTGTGTTCCAATCACGCCAAACGGCTGGATGGATTTGGATAAAATTTAAATAATATATTTTAGAGTGATTCTAATATACTATATCCTGATGTCCAATTGTCACTTTTAAAGTTATGTATTAAATCTATTCTTCGGAATTATTTTTCTAAAAATTTGTATTTTGGCCCGTTTTTTTTTTATTTTTGCAATTCACTGTGTTTATTACAAAATACGATAAGAATCACGAACGATTTTTATCTCCATGGCAATCACGACCCATGGTTTGTAGGTATGTTTTGACCACAATGTCAACATTTTCTGATCGCGCAGTTCCGATATCATGACTTGAGCGTTATTTTTTGACACCTTTGAAGTATTGAAAGCGTTAGTGAGAACATAGCTCAAGAGTCAGAAGTCGTTTTTACACGATACAATATTTTTTAACTTAGTAACTTACTACATATTTAGCAACTTAGTTTTTATTACAATCATTCGCAACTAACTCTGAGGTTCATAAATTCAAAAAACACTTAGTTATAATGAAAATTTAAAATTGGTT
Source organism: Cosmorhoe ocellata (assembly GCA_963675405.1). NCBI lineage: Eukaryota > Metazoa > Arthropoda > Insecta > Lepidoptera > Geometridae > Cosmorhoe > Cosmorhoe ocellata. Next base: position 10,269,137 of record OY776249.1, on the reverse strand, counting down.
ATTTTCTATTTTAATCGTAATGTACCTAAGTTTGAAATTAACCGACTTTACGGTTTTATGAATTATTTGGCATCTTTTTATTTACCACCAGCTTTTTTAGACGGTAAATATCATCTCTAATCTCTCTAAAGTAAAAGCAAGTAAATTTTTTCATTGTTTTTTTTCTTATAGTGTCACTAATTATTTGAACCGATGTAGTGAAAAGTTAAAATAAAATTAAGTTTACTTCCATGTAACATTAAATTAATAAGTATTAATTAAGTATTCTGAGACTATTTTTTCCAGTAGTTGGTCATATCCAACCTAGACGAACTTTTTACTCACTTACGCTTTACCACAAGCTCTTTGGGCAATATCAAAGAACTTAAATTATTTCGAACCTTTAAAAATTGAGTGGAAGTTGTGTTATTTCAAGCTTGAATCTAATGTTTCTGAAACATGATGGTTTATAAGAGCTTGTGGTAAGGCCCCAATCAGAGAACGCTGTAACGTCTAATGTAATAATGTTGTGAAAAACTAAATGATGTCTCCTCATCTACTCTGTAAGAGATTATAAAGATAGTATTGTAGGTTTCAACAGCATTGTAATACGTGTAGGCTTGTGCTTTGAAAGCGGGCTTTTTGAATGGGCTCCAACATTTACTTATTCTGTCTCCATTCACTTCGGATGGACTCTATAGAGATTCAACGTGTGTCACTAACTTATGATGGACTTGGCACTTTATTTTTAGTAAAAAATCAATGGGACTTTTTCAATTTGCGCTTTTGTAAGACGATTTTTGAAATTGCAAAAGATATTTTTAATTTGAAAAGATATCATTTCAGTGTTCATGGAAAAAAATTAGTATAGTTTCATTGATTCCATTTTAAGATTTTATCTATAGGTACTAATATTATAATGAGGAAAGATTTGATTGTTTATTGTTTGCAATGAACAGACTCTGAAACTACTGGACCGATTTCAGAAATTCTTTCACCAATGTGTAGAATGAACTTTCAGGATGAACATAGGCTTTGTTTTATATAGCTACCTACTTCATGGGTGACGCCGCGGGCAGAAGCTAGTTGAACATTAAAATTTCACCTATTTGTTTAAATTTTAAGTATTTTATTGAAGTTTGTAGTTTTCAAAATGAATTTAAAATAAACAGTTATTAGTTACAATCTATGTTTAAAATTACTTAGGTAATATTTAACATTCCTTCCCTTATAAATAGTGTCTCGTATGCAACATGGTGCCACTTAGGCTTTGGTTTCTTGAGAAACGGAAACCACAATATAACGGCCGTCGTTTGAAATTTCATCAAAATGTAAGAATAACATTTCAGCTTTAATGTCAAAAGTTGACAATTTATAGTAAAGCATTCTGTACCGTTCATCGGCGAAAAGTAATTTTGGTTTTTTATTTTATGCTTATTTGCTAAATCTTTTTTAAGTAACCTTATTCGCTATGCAAAATATATAACAACAACTAATAAGAACAACAAAAAAAAATACTTCACATCTTCAATAAATAACAAATAAAAATTACCTACCTATTATCTTAATCAATTTAGACTAAGGCTAATATCATTTTTGTCTTATGATTTTGCTTTTTAGTTAATCATTTTGCGAACTCAACGTGATAAAAAAAACTTTGACGTACCGCGGTTTACCGACTGTCAAATGATGGCCACCGTTTTCTGGGAATAGGAGCTAAGTGTCCGAGGTTCATAGTGTTCAATACTTGTGAATAAATAATAGACTCTTGTATTTTAGTCTGTAATTGACGCCATGGTATTCAGTGTTCGATAGAGCATAGCTCATCGAAGTCACGGCTGGTCTTGTTTGATTCTCTGCAGATTGAAATAAATAGAATGAAGGTAATTCAGGATAAAAAACATACTTATTTTAAACATTTTTGCTAATCAATTCAATTTCAATTAAAATGATGGATCAGTTGAGCTATCTAAGGACCGTTAAAAATGATTTATAGATAGCTCGACAATAACTGATCCATGTTTCATAAGTATTTTATACAATATTAGATCTATATATTTCTGTAAATAAAGTATTTTGTTATTTAAATGTTATTTGAAACCAAAACTGTATACAAACGAAAACATACGCAGGAATTAGACTAAACTCAGTCGCAAATATTAATAAAACTAATAAAAAACTTCGGAGTTAACCAACTGTTTACAATGGCAACAACAAACAAAGTTATGATATAGTTAAAACGATTAATCTGCCCAGTTGGTGGTAAAATCCCAGGGAGTAATGGGACGAATGCATATGAGTTACTCCCCTCGCGTGCCAATTATTGATGTAATTATTTTGAAAATATTGCCATTCTTTTGTATCGTTTATTTTACGAGCACTAGTGGTGTAGTGGTAGCGCCATTGCCTCACGATACGAAGGTCGTGGGTTCAAACCTAGTCGTGCACCAATGAGATTTCCATTCGAAAAAATGTGCGCAATGCCAGTGCTTTTATAAGTGAAGGAAAGCATCGTAAGAAATTGGCATACTTACCTTAAAATTGAAAATTCGAAGGTAATTTAAATCTTTTTTTGTTTTGTGTAGTACCTTTGTGTTATTTTTTTCTGTCTAATTTGTTTTTTTTAACTGCATGTGTCCGCGTGTTTGAATAAAATTCTCTTCTATTCTATAAAATATTTTGTAAGTAGGTACCTATTCTTATAAGCGGTGATGGGCTTGTAACCTGTCACTAAAAAAATGCTAACTACTGTGCAAGATGTAGGCATTTCCAAGCTTTTATTATATGGTCTAATCCAAGAGCTTAATACAATTTTATTGACCAGAAACTAATAACTTATTTTTTGCAGGTTCCGGATGTTATGTAAACAAAGTATATTAATTAATAATGTAATATTAAACCTCGTTATAAAACATATTTATAATGAATACCTACATTTAAATTTCAACTTCCCTTACAATAATGAAACTGCAACAATAGCCGCAGACTGATTAATTAAATGTAATTATCGAGTGGCAGCCACGGTGTCGGTTTAAAGTTTAAAATCACTTTTAAATCGGATGACGAGTAAAGGGTATGAGCTACTAAAGCAATACGGACCAAGTTAGGGGTAATAGAACAGATAGTCGATGTAAATATTGTAAAAGTGTTTAGTTTATGTATCGCGACGGGTTAGGCGGAGACCACGGATTTTCAGTTGCTAATTTCAACGTGAATTTTGTTTAAGTTTACATGGAAATATGACCAGTAGAGCAGAAATGATTTAAAAAAGATAAAATACTTAGATACAGTTTTCGTGAAAAAATGTTTTCCTTGTAAAAGATTTCAACGCGCTCTTTTTGACTTTTATAGAGGATACTTTGAGTTTGACTCAATATTTTTAAGAAAAAAAACCTACTTGCAGTAAAAGCACAAGCCTTCAACAACATTCATTACAAGAGAAAACTTTTAGTTTTTTTTTAAATTGTGTTGAAAATTTTTATCGGATTCTCCCGATGTTTTAAATATTTACAAATTAATTAAAAAAAATATTTGTGAAAAGGTTACCTTGATTTTTACGGAATGCTAACCACTGTGCAAAATTGTGGGCACGTGCCAAATATAATGTTTGGACGTGCCTCTGACTATCTTTAGATATCTGCAAAGATAAAAGTAACTAACTACCAAACCTGGGGATCGTCATCATATTTTTTTATTCATCTTGGTTTAGTGTACGTCAGCCTTTTAAGTGCTTTAACGCAAAAATTAAAACGTAGGCATTACTTATTATCCTTTTAAAAAGATGGAAGCCTGACTGGTAATAAGATTGTTCCAGTAATCTCTACTTTCATTACCGAGACGCCTAAGGACTAACCTGCTTACTTAGTACAGGCTCTCAAACTTTTAATTTTGACGTTTCAAGCCACTGGCATTTGTTTTTTATTATAGTTCACGTTACAAAGGATTGAAGCTAAGTTCTATTTGTAATACTATCAGAGTGGCTCTGTGAAGTTCAATAGGTACTCATATTGAGAACCTCTGTTAGGAATTATCGTCAAAAATGACGTTTTGAAAAGTGAATTCTGATTAAGCTGCATCTACACGAGTATTGACTATGTAAATTCGTTTATTTGTCGATGTATAAGGCATAATACTAGGCAAAATAAATTAATTTATAACATAGTATAATAATATCGTATCGCAATGAAATTGTAACTTAAGTGTTTTTTTACAAATAATATAAAATTTATTAAAAATAATCATAATGAAAGAATGAAAGTAAAATAATGATGATATGATTAAGAAAGGTGTGAGTACTGAAATGACGTATGAAAGAGGGAAATGGAAGAAGAATACGTGTCTTGCCAACCCCACATAGCGTGAGAAAAGGGCAGGAAGATAAAAAAGAAACAATAATCAAAAAACATTTAACCTTCGTAAACGAATTACTGGGGCATTTGAATAAATAAATAAATAAATAAATAATGCTGGACAATCCACACAGCATCATCTAGCCCCAAAGTAAGCTACTCAAAGCTTGTGTTATGGGTACTAGACAACTGATATATTTAATACATTATATACATAGATAGATATTTTTTATTATACATAGAAAACACCCAGACCAACGGAACAAATTTCTGCAGATCGTACACAAATTTGTTCCGCGGCGGGAATCGAACCCGCAACCTCTTGCGTCGCAGGCGGACTCTCACCCGCTGCGCCACTGAGGTCGTCTAGTATAGTTTATTTAATGTCAGTATATAATATATATTATATATATATATATATACTATAATGATAGCTACTAGACGTAATGCATCATTACTGTCCAGTGGAAATGTAAAGAAAGCTATGTTATTCACAAGAATGTACCACCTGAGAATGGTATGTGGGAAATTTTGCGTTTTGCGCTACTGTTTCGATCTTTACTGAGCCTCTGTCACTTTTGGTCACCTAACTTTAGTGTAGTGAGAGTGGTGATGATGAACATGATCACGATTGTAATCCCCAGGCTCGGTAGATATCTCCTCAGACCTCTCGTGATTTAGATCTTTGAGGATATCCAAAGAGGGTAGTCAGAGGCACCCACATTTTGGACAGTAGTTAGTATTCCGTACGTGTAAGGTTGCAAGCCCATCGCCGCTTATAAGAATACTAGCGTATGTCACACACCTTCGAAATTTTGATTCTGGGTATGCCGGTTTTTTCACGATGTTTTCCTTCGCCGTTTGAGAGTTATTGTAAGTATAGAATAAATCCTTACTTACTAATATTATAAATGCGAAAGTACAATCACGCCTAGACTGAACCGATTTAAATGAAATTTCGTACAGAGATAATCTAGAGCTTGAGAAAGGACATAATGTATAGTGACAATAGTGTATCAAGCCCTCCTTTAAACCTTACACCACACAATTTCGAAAGTACGAGTGATACTATAAGAAAAAGAAGACGAAGAAGTGATACTTAAAAAAAGTTACACAGTAGTGTTATTAGGAAGTACTGTTGTATAGTCTGTGGCTTGTAGGTAAGTACGTGAAGAATCTCGGGGTACGCATCAACATGTCGCGAGTGTAATGGATTGGGAATTTCAAATATCAGAGGTCGCTTTGAATTAATTTATACATTGAACATGAAGCCAGTCGGTCACAGCTGGTTCACTCCAAACATCACCGCAAAACTACGCCACCTAAATACGCGACGCGTTCATTTCGGCTGAGAATGTGGAGTATATCATCATTATTCTCCTGCCCTTATCCTACGCGTGAGGTCGGCACATGTTTTCTTCTTCCACTCACTCCTATAATTCGTCAACTCTCTTAACTCTTACATTCATAATCATCTTTCTTCAGCCTTCCTCTACTAGCGCACCCAGCCAAACTCATAACTCTTGGTGACATGGTTTTCATCCCTCCTCATCAAGTGTCCATACCATGCTAATCTATAGCAGGAATTAGGAGAACCACAGGAAGAAATACGGGCTCATTCTGAGGGTCGAGGAGTCGGAATCTCGCCATAATGCAAATTTCTCCTTTATTTTTTAAAATATTACATATGTTTTTCGGACTGTTTACCAACCAATTAGATTTTGGTAAGATTCAACAACTGACGTGAGTGAATCAGCTGTCTACACTGGACTGTGGCGCAATGTCTGTCAGAACAAGAAGTAAATGCAAAGAAAAAGATGTAAATAGTGTTAATCCCATCAGTGAACGACTTTGCATAGCTTTTATAATTTGAAGACTGCTTAGTGGGGCTTAAGCTGTTTAAGTGTCAGATAGTAATTTAAAAAAATCTCGGTTCAATATTGTATTTCACAGCAAAGAAAACAATATAAACGGAAGCGTTTGACTTAAACAATGAATACAAGAAAAATAGAAGAAGCATAGCATCTGCCGGCCGCTATCGAATAAATCTACTGAAATAATATTTTTATTTTGATTACGCACTGGACAGATGTTGGGAATGTGAAACACTGTCAAAAAGTTCATCGAACAAAAAATAATTCAGCAAACGAGTATATAAACAGAACGTTTAGAATTTGATCGAACAAATCAAAACAAAAAAAAAATTTTTTTGAAAAATGACGCCGTAAAAATATAAATACTTATAAAAAGGTAATTAGGTTTTGCTTTTAATTGATACTTATAATTCTTTTAAGACCCCGAGAAACAGCCGTTATGGGAATTAAACGTCTGAATCAATCATTTGTCCAAGTTAAAATAACACAATACAAATGAAATTGCGGAGAGTTCCACCAATTTTTGTTTTGTGAATTTAGATGTCTTTCAAACGTCAAACACTATAATTTAAACGTCAAAAGCTGCGACTTTTGCAACCTCACTCGATTTTTTTCCAAACTATTTGTCAGTGTGTACATGAACCTAAGGGGCAATTTCAAGTCAAGTATCAGATGAAGCCTTTCTAATGGGGTGCGTACATTATCGAATTATTGACCCACTACAAGGTGTTGGCCTGACCTCAAGGTGTGCTCTGTTATAGTAGGTGATAAAGAATCAATCTAACAACAATCTAGGAAATTGGTCAATAAGTATTGAACAATATGGTTGTAATCGTTGTGTTAAGGTTATTGCTCTAAAAAAGAACTTAAAAGGAGGACTAAATACTGTGCATTATATGGGCATGTACCAAACTATCATATTTGGCCGTGCCTCTAACAATCCTTTTTAGAGATCTAAGTAATCAGAGATCTGAGGAGACCAAGCCAGAGGATTACAGTAGTGTTTTTTTTTGCCATTAGACTTAATATTTTTAGGCATGTTAGATTTGCGCTTGGTAAAAGGTATGCTTAAAAACAACCGGATGTACTGTGTGGAATATGATATGTGTAAGAAAAGATTGACTTGAGATGACGGTTGATTGCTATTAGAGAAAACAAAAACTGTTGTGCACGACCCTTTTGTCTTGGTCTAAGGGAAATTATATTTATTGATACTCCATTTTGTGTGTCAACTATGAGTTTTACACTCAGTTTCGTATTTTAAAACTGAACCAGATCAAGCCAAACAGAATACTACCTATGGTTGCACAAGTGTTTAAACCCTGACGATTCGTCATAAGACTTTAACAAAAGCTTCGGCTCGCACCGACAAACGTCTTCAGTAGTACTCCGCAATTGGACATCTCATAAAAGGTGCTAATAAATAAAATTAGTGGCTTTCCTTTGACAAATGAAAAGAGACACCGCTATGGGCGGGAACGCAATAGTCGAAAAAGTTCAAAAGTAAAAATTTTGTGGCTATTTACTGAACTGTTTAACCTGTTGTGTGTGGGTTATTGAGCGTATGATGAGAATGAATAAGAATCAGCTGAACAAGTATACTAGCTGTTGCCCGTGACTTTGTTTCTACTGGACTTAAAATATTTTTGAGACAAAATGTGGCCAGTCTTTCCACGGGATACAATCAATGTCCTTGACAAACTTCATCATCCATTTTTAGCCGTGAAAAAGTGTTAAACGAACAGTTATGTATGTAATTAGGCAATTTGTATGGATGGATGTATAAATTATAATCATGATAATGCGATACAGATTAAAATCCTAGCAGTTAAAAAAACCAGAACAATGGCCAGGAAGGTGACAAAATACTTTTTTAGCTTACTGTACAAATGTAACAAGTTTGTGAGAGGTGTTTGATGTATGATGTAACAGCTGAACTAAGAGCTAATTCACAAAATACTGCTTGATCTAGCTTTATTTTTCTAGCTGGGAATTCAGGAATAAATTCTTATTGAGATTCTCTTCTATAATTTCTCAAAGTAACCGTTGAAGGTAGACAGTACTGAGTACTTCAAATCTTTTTTTATTTCCTTAAATGGATATGGGTATTTAAAGTAGCTGATAAAAAATTTACTGTGTTACTTATTAATAACTAGCTTCCGCCTAGGGCTTGCCCCACGTGATACCTTGAAAAACAAAAACAAATCTATCCCACGGGAACCGTACATTTTTCTGAGATAAAAAGTAGCCTTTGTGTCATTTCAGACTATAGTCTATCTCTGTGCCAAATTTCATTAAAATCCATTCAATAGTTTTTGCGTGAAAGAGTAACAAACATACATCCATACCTTACAAACTTTCGTATTTATAATATTAGTAGGATTAGTGTATTTTATTGGTCAGTTCTAGCAAAACTTACCTAACAACTTCCGTCATTGGGTATTGATTGTCATTTTTAGATTCACCACTATATTTTACAACCAAAATGATAAGGATATCATACTTTACGACCAACCGCCATACTAAAATATGGCCGACTACCTTAAAAGCCGTACAGTTGATATAAATCTTGAACGCTTCGACACATTTTGACCACACGTCTCGATTATGATCGGTATAAAATACCGAGTATAAGACACCTCGTATTGTATACGCCGCTTTCAATGGACAGAGGTCTAACCTAAAAAAAATTTGGCGCGAACAAAGGCGCCTATATTGACAACTACAGAATAATGTAACAAGGAATCGACAGGGTATCGAAATATATCGGCGCGAGATCGAAGTAAATCAATAACAGGACTCGATGATTTAAATCATCTCCGATCGTTTCGACACACGAAATAATAATAACAGAAAGAATGATGTTTTTATAAAAAGATAAGTTCTCTTGCTAATATATCAACTAAGAACAACATTGAGAAAAAAATTAGCTACACACATACATTTTGCGAATTGAAAAACTCATTGGTGCACGACGGTTTGAACCAACGACTTTCGGATCCTGAGGCAGGGGTGCTACAACTACACCAACAGCGCTCAAACGTATTAATATACAGGTAAATAAATTATAAGTTACAATGATGCGGATGCAAAATATCTTAAAAAGATTGCAACTACAAGCAACGTGGCTTACTAACTGTCTCTTTCACTGTTTATTCAAAAGGTTTGGCATGAGGCACATCTTTACATATAACTTCACTAAAACCAGTCAATTGCAAAAGCTCAAATTCGTAACGGGTGCTCTGCCCGTCGGCTTAGCGCAGGCCCGTGCTCCAAAGAGTACAAAACAACCTTCCACTCAATTTCCCTCGAAACGTCAAATGTTTGCTTTTGGAAAGGATTTTAAAATGCAACATGTTTTTGTTGGACTGGATTACCGTATGCAAATCGACAGGCATGTGAGGCGTGCCACACGTTGCTTGAACCCATATAAGCAAGAAAACTGTCTCCTTAGAACGGATACATTGAGCTTCTTCTTCTTTTTCTTAGAAGGCATCTTCACTACTGAAGGTCGTATTTAGTGCGAAGTACTAATCACTCGATGCACTATGATTTTCCATCTCTTTCTGTCTATGTCGGCCTTTAGAGCTTTAGGTATTGGCAGTGATTATACTGCGTCTGTCCAACGAGTAGGTGACATTGAGAAATTCTTCCAAAAACACATTGTTTTCAAAAGGGCTAAACAAATTCACATTCAAACATTGCTGTGGAATAGAAAACTTAAAAAATGTACCATAACCATGTGACTATATACATAAATTCTCACTAATTTGTACGAATTTGGGGTCAACACTGGTAACAAAATTATAAATCACCGTCATAGCCAACATTTTAATAACCCAAACTAGCAGTGTTTTAGGTACATAGTACTAAGATAAAGATAGACCTTGCCAAATGTTGATCTGTCTCTTGGGTTTTGAAAAGCAGAAATTGACACAAAATGTTTTCTTCTTCCACTCACTCCTATCATTCGTCAACTTTGCGTCTATTCCTCTTACATTCATATCATCTTTCACACAATCAAACCACTTTTCTTAAGCCTTCCTACTTGCGTACCCACACTCATACCCATAACTTTTTTGGTGACATTGTTTTCATCCCTCCTTATTACGTGTCCATACCATGCTAATCTAACACTCCTCATCTCTTCAATAACAGTAGTAATAATCTTTTCATTATTAATGTCATCTCTGTCTTTCAGCTAAAATGGTTATTAGACAATGTTATTCACTAGATTGTATGACAAAGCAGTTAAACGCAGAAAATGCAAAAATATATTTACCTCACTCTGGTTTCACAGTACAATGGATTTTATTTGATTGCTTCATTATGCGAATCTCGGTTCACTGTATATCATTTCGTAGTACATCAGTTGTATCCTAATTTAATCATCTTGAAGATTGGACCACCGGCATCCTGGAACGGGTGGGTTCTGAGCGTTCTCGATTGAACTTTGAGACGGTGGAGTTTAGAGGGTGATTTATTCTTAGCTTCACTTGCATTAACTGGGCTTAACTAGGGATTAATTTGGGACCTGTTTTGTTCACTTGCCTTTTTTAGCAACCACGTTTAGAATATGTAGTACGAGTACTTACCTGGTTTTTTTTTTGGAAAAAAATGAAACCTTGCTCGATCGATTTATCGTCCCCGAAACTATTTATTATAAACGATTTATTTTCATAAAATTTAGTATGCAGGGGATACCAAATTTTATAAAAATGGCTTGAGCCTTTTTCGAAATTCAGTTTATATGCATATACGAGTATAATGTACCTATACATACATATATACAAAAATTGCTCGTTTAATTTAGATTAATAATATATGAAATACGTGATCACGTGTTAAATTAAATGTGACGTGTCTATATTTCCATTGAGATTATTATCTTCAGAGATCTGAAATGTATACCAAATTTGAAGAATAAAGTCATGATATAGTTTTTTTAATACTGTCAATGTAACCTTTGTTTAACAGGATGATTATGCCGTGGATAAAAGTAAGGTTTATTGATAAAATCAGCTGATTTTGGAGAAAGTGATGGGGTTTTTTCAATTGGTGAGTTGCGATGTGCTTGCGATTGCATACACTTACCATTGAAATTAGACATAAATATCTGCCGGTACGTAAGTTCGCATTGATAATTTATTTTGCCGTTCGATCGAATTGAAGATAAATCGCATTAGAATAAAAATGCTCAGGTCTTAGTTTTTTTTATTGTTAATGTTTCCCAATTACAATTTCCGTTTTACTTATTTTCTTTTGGTAACTGCATTATTGAAAAAACACATGAAAATTAAGAAAAGGCCACTGAAAAATTATAATTGCGTGTTTTGAGTGCTTCTCATTTTAAATTTTAACTTATTGTTTTAGTATTTTGAAACCACATGTTTATTTTAAAAATGACTTACAAAGAATAGTAAAAAGTTTCCGCCCATGACTTTACCCGCGTGTTACCTTGAGAAACAAAAACAAATCTGTGCCACGGGAACCATACCTACATTTTTCCAGAGTAAAAAGTTTCCTATATGTTATTCCAGACTATAATCTAACTCTGTGCCAAATTTCATCCAGATCTGTTCAGCCGTTTTAGCGTGAAAGAGTAACAAACATCCATACATACAAACTTTCACGTTTATAATATTAAGTAGGATTACAACATCAGCCTGTATATAAAGTGCATCATTCGTCCAAACGCAATATCGAAACGCATGTATTTCGTATTATTTATTTGAAACTCGCAGAACGTTCGATTCTAATGCTTCAGTAGTATTTCAATTTGCCTGATGTCTTATTCGATGCGTGGTGGTCCTGGATCGAAAGGGCATTGGACAATATACTTCGGGACGCTATTTTTGTAATGTGAATCTGGAGTTTTTATGCTAGAATAGACTGGTGCCGAAAAAATGGTGCTATACTTAAAATAGTGATTCATACGAGCCTTTTTTAATATTATTTAACGACATACTTACTTAGTTTTTTTTAGCTTAGCTTTAAATAAAATGATATATGGAAAAATATCTAAAATAATTCAGTTATAGTTGCAAAATGATCACAACTATAAACATAATTTCTATGTTGGTTTAGGTTCACATTATTGATTTATTTTCTTGTCCAGTGTTAATGGTTTCAGTATCATCATTTTGAGAACATTCGATATTGATACGCGGATATGATATTGATTATCCAAATTGAGAACATCATTTCGAACAATAAAAGCTTTATTTGCTTAATCAGTCTGAATTATTCGAATATTGTTGATAATTATTCTTATAAAATGATAGTAACATAACGAACGCACATCTTTTCATCACAATGGTTCAAAATAGCTAGTGATATTATAAAAAAAAACAATCTGTAATAAATTTTTTAAAGCATCAAACTATTTAACCGTATTAAAACAGAGTGACCAAGATTTCTCGGTAGATATCTCCTCAGATCTCTAGTTACTTAGATTTTTGAGGATATCTAATCACAAGAAAATACCCTGACATAATGAGTAACTGAAGAAAAAACTTCAAAGCATTAACATTGTGTAAACTCTGCAATGATGTAGCATGTAAAAGTGTAAAATTACGCCAAACAAGACTAAAATCTAAAAAAAATCGTCTAAAAGGCGTAACAATGGGGCATCGGTTCTTTGAAGAAATCGCCAACACGTATGCTTTCGAGGCTTTAAGCACCAGATACTGACGTTATCATCCATCTGATGAGTCTGCCTAAAAATAACAACTTCTGTAAATGCTGGGTCGTTGCATTTAAAACATTTTTGATACTGAAAAGGACGGAAATATCTAGTACTTTCCCGCTAAACTATTATCTAATGAGCTTATCGACACAATCTCAAATAGAAATTCAACACGTTTTTCGCTTCTCCACGAGGCATCCTCAGGATCATTGACTCGCTCCGCATTGGTGTTGGTGGTTAATTATTAATTAAAGAATTAATCTATAAGTTTTCTGGTTCCCATAGTAAAAGCTTTGCTTAGTTTGGGGCTAGATGGCGTTGTGTAAATATCCATCAACATTTATTTATTTACTAGCTTCCGCCCACGGCTTCGCCCGCGTGGTACCTTGAAAAACAAAAACATCGCTATCCCACGGGAACCGTACATTTTTCGGGATATGTAACCTATGTGTTATTCCAGACCATAATCTATATCTGTGCCAAATTTCATTCAAATCCGTTCGGCCGTTTTAGCGTGAAAGAGTAACAAACATCCAGACATCCAGACATCCTCACAAACTTTCGTGTTTATAATATTAGTAGGATACTACTCGCAAAAATGTTTACTTTAACAAACTGATGCTGTAGGTACCATTTGAGTTAAATTTAGCGTTAGTGATCCCATCTCGGCGCGATTTTAAGAGTAAAAGCTATTGACACCGAAAAGATTAGAAACGGATACTTTTACGCAAAGATGAATCATTTGTGAAAAGTTTCTTACGTTTTTAGCTTCTTATAAAGGAGCTTCTATAAGTTCTTGAGAGCTAACTATGTGTTTACTGGGTTATGCAAAGTTTTGTAAAAAAATAAATGTTTTTTCACTGTATAGAACCTAGGTTAAGTTCACTTAAATAAACATAGTTTAAAGGGTATAATATTAACTACTATGTAAAATGTATGTGCCAAATATCATGTAGGACGTGCTTCTGACTACCCTTTTCAGGTATTCTCAAAGTAGCTAAAGATCTGAGAAGATGTCTACCGAGCCTGGAAATTACAATCGTAATCATGTATGTTTTTTTGTAATACTTACCTTTTTCCATTGTATTTTTTTAATTTTGCTGTAATTCAGTTGACTAAAGAGCCATTGCATTTACATGTAGTTACAGCAAAATAGTAAAAAAATACTACTTCTGATGAGGTTAATACGAGAACTGTCAGCCTAAAGATAAAGAGTAACATAAAAAAATATCTCGAAAGAAATTACAAAGTTTTACCCGTAAACAATTAATTAAAGATGAGACACAATTTTAACATCATAATTTTATTGCTAAAAATGTTCACCTGCCGTTTCGCACATTCTGCTTGTATCATGAAGGTGTCACAGCTCTTTGAACATAGTTTATGACAGCAGCTGTCAAAAGATATTGACACGTGCGCGTACACATTTTTTTGAACTACAAGTCAATAATACAAGCAGGCATTCGTGTCCGGAAACTGTGAAAGCGAAAACACCGTTATTACCGCGGCCACGAAAAATTCACTGACTGACGAAATCGCCCAGAAGCCTTACCAAGCTCTTCAGGTGATATCAAATGTAATTTTGATAATTGTTACCATGACCTACAAATAGAATTGAAATAGTGTTACTTCAAGCTTAAAATTTGACGTTTCTGAAACATAATGCCTTGTAAAAGCTCGTGTAAGACATTTTACGTCCTTAATTTGTATGTATTAGTGGCCAACTACAGGGTTTATAGGTAGCCCGAAATCCTTCCAAAGCTTAGTTTAAGCCAAAAGATTAACATGCCTTATAAGTGACTCTTTGTAGCAGTTCCTGTAGAACGTTTCTAGTTACTTAAACACACGCTTATTTGAAAAAAATATTTGATTTTGATGAAACTCAACATAATATACGAGTACATAATTCGTATAGTGCAATTCTCGTGGGTATTTTGACATAGCAGTCTTCATCATCATCTCTTTTATCCCACTTCATGTGGAGTCGGCACCACATGTACTTTTCCTCCACTCTTCTCTATCAGCCGTCATTTCCACATTCACTCTTTTCTTATCCATATCTTCTTTCACACAATCCATTAATCTTTCCATTCATTTTCATAAAATAGTCTTCATCATCATCTTTCTGTTCTTATCCCACTTCACGTGGGGTCGGCACAACATGTTCATTTCTTCCACTCTTCTCTATCAGCCGTTATTTCCACATTCACTCTTTTCTTATCCATATCTTCTTTCACACAATCCATTAATCTTTCCATTCATTTTTACAAAATAGTCTTCATCATCATCTTTCTGTTCTTATCCCACTTCACGTGGGGTCGGCACAACATGTACTTTTCCTCCACTCTTCTCTATCAGCCGTCATTTCCACATTCACTCTTTTCTTACCCATATCTTCTTTCACACAATCCATTAATCTTTCCATTCATTTTTACAAAATAGTCTTCATCATCATCTTTCTGTTCTTATCCCACTTCACGTGGGGTCGGCACAACATGTACTTTTCCTCCACTCTTCTCTATCAGCCGTCATTTCCACATTCACTCTTTTCTTACCCATATCTTCTTTCACACAATCCATTAATCTTTCCATTCATTTTTACAAAATAGTCTTCATCATCATCTTTCTGTTCTTATCCCACTTCACGTGGGGTCGGCACAACATGTACTTTTCCTCCACTCTTCTCTATCAGCCGTTATTTCCACATTCACTCTTTTCTTACCCATATCTTCTTTCACACAATCCATTAATCTTTCCATTCATTTTCACAAAATAGTCTTCATCATCATCTTTCTGTTCTTATCCCACTTCACGTGGGGTCGGCACAACATGTTCTTTTCTTCCACTCTTCTCTATCAGCCGTTATTTCCACATACACTCTTTTCTTACCCATATCTTTTTTCAAACAATCCACTCAGGTGGGACACAGAAGGGATTTCTGTGGCCCACCTCTAAAAATAAATCACGACTGTATTTTCTATTATTTAGTTGATATACTAACTACTGTGCAAAATGTGGGTATGTACCAAATGTCATGTTTGGACGTGCCTCTGACTACCTTCTTTAGATATCCTCAAAGATCTAAGTAACTAAAGATCTGAGAAGGTATCTACCGAGCCCGGGGATTACAGTCGTGATCATATTTATTTTTTATTTATTTTTAGTTGATATCTCCTCAGAAATTAGATCTCTAGTTACTGAGATCTTTGAGGTTATTTAAAAGATCTAGTTGGTTTAAAATCTCAGTCACTAAAATTGGTCAAGCTCATAATAAACTTCATGGCCGTACGTTTTTGCAAAAATACGAGCATTACTTACACGGGCCGTTAAAAATTCTGTAATACGTAATTTCTGATTGTCGCGAGATTTTCAATGAGCAATATCATAGCATTTACATTTTATAGCAGAACTAGCCTGTTGCTGGTGACTTTGTTCGTATGATGAGAACTTTTTTTTCGTCATCCGATTTTAATGAAACAAAGCTTACCTATATTTTGCTTCCAATGATGGTCTTTTCCACCTTGAAAATTACATTAAAATCTGTTTAGCAGTTTTGGAGATGTGCACCAACAAACAAATAAACAGAAAGATTAAAAATAATTTTAAAAATCGCTCATTTGTTTTCTATTACTCTTCTTTATTTTTTTTTAGTCACCCTTTCCCTTTGTTCTGTATTCTGTATTTATTCTGTATGTATTTTGTATTACCTTTTTTCAACGTACAGACACATCGGTTTCTACTGTTTTATTATACGTATAGATGGCATGCGAGCGAGGTTCTGGATTCCATCACTCGTCAACCAGGAACAGATCTTGAATGGGCGTAAGAAAAACTTGGGATACTGCTCGCGGGAAATCTTTGAATGACATTGCTTTGTAATATAACAGGACTTGGAATATTATAGAAGTGGCACTGCGCTTTCTGTGATTTGGAAACACGTTTCACGGAACTAGCTATCGTAGCCTTTAAACTTTCCTCAAAGCACAGTTTTTTTGTTCCATAAAATGTTTTTTATCTGTGAAAAACAAAGCTAATTTAATTTTCACTAAAATTTTACACGTGATAATTGTATCAATTCCATAAAAGAAATAATATAAACTAAAGATAACACACTGCTCTGTTACGTTGGTGTTAAACTAAGGAAATAATTTTACTAACCACCATACTATTAGACAAGCAGTCATCATCTTCCTGCCCTCTTCCCACGTTATGTGGGGTCGGCACAACATGTGATCTTCTTCCATTTCCCTCTATCATTCTATATCTATTAGCAGTGTGACAGGAAAAAAAACTATTTCCTAATCTTCACATTAGCGTGAATTATAGGTAACCAATTTCCTTATCTTAACACTACTTACACTCTTACCCTAAAGGAAAAAATAAAGTTTGGTATTTTTTCTTATCGGTAGAAAACTTATTGTCAAATGCCTTTTCTAACTATTTATAAGTCAGCTGTTATCAATTCATACACTCAGCAATCATATTACGTCATGAAATGACGAATAGGTATGTAAGTGCATGTTACGCGACGATTCCGCAAAAAATGGTAGCATCACGATCACAGTATACTAAAATGAACCAGTAACTATCAATCTAGCAGCTATTACACAAATACATGAAACAACAAACAAAATGTAATATTGAATGCAAGTACATACTACTCGTATATCAGTTTACTCTTTGGTAAACACAATTTATTTAGCTTAACCTAGTTTGATTTTTCTACCCACCTTTATTTTTCCCTCTTCTACCCAAAACATAATTATGCTCCGTTCTACCTTATCCAAAAACTTGAATCACAGTTTATTCTAAACAGTAGACTCTATAAAATTTATAAAAAAATCTAACTTGATGAAATTATTACTCACAGTATCTATCTACTTATAATATAAAACTTTGTACCTGCAATGCGTAGGTATTATTCCGCCTTTAAACACAATATAATGAAAAACGTGATTCACCTAAAACCTTATAGAGCTTAGCTACTGCTTTTCCGACTATTGTCGCACTGTTATAGTATCACAGCATCAGATTTAGTCCATTCTTTATAGAAGAGTCGTGAATCATTGCATTTTGTGTCTTATGACACTGACATAATGTTACGGGACCACTCTTCTTGTATAGACACACTAACTGAAACCAGCGACTTTGCCTACATGACTATATTTTTGCCAACATCCAATTTTAATGAAACAGAGCTTATTTTCTGCTTTTAATTAAGCTGTCTACCTGGAAAAAGTACATGAAAAACTTGCTAAGTTTCAGAGCATATAACAAAATAAACCGACAAAAAAGTATTAATAAAATCGCTGATTCGTGTTTTAGTACTCTTTTTTCGTAGGCCCTTTTCTTTTTTACCCGACTGCGAAGCGAAAGAGTTCAATTTTTTTAGGATGTTATATGTATGTAGGTATACGAATTCCTTTGGCGGTCAAAATATATTTATACAAAATACGGTTATATAAAATTTACGGTTATACAAAGTGTCACAAATCCAATATGGCAGCTCTAAAAATCTTTTTTCAGTCACTTTCAGTTATTTTATTTAAAATTTTTGTATGAAGTACCAATTTGTTACTTTTTTCAATGTACAGACAGACCGGGTATTACTGTTTTAATGTATAGATTCCTAGTGATCCCACGCACTTCATTCATAACATCATCTCAGTGCTAAGCGGATGGTACTTGGAACCTGTCGGTATGTGGGAATGGTATCAAGTCCATATTGATTTGATTTCATAAATAAAACGCTTCCAGCTACAGTTTACGTGTGGTATTTATAACAGTGGTGACAGCGTTTTATAAAGTTGAAGTATGGAATTTTAAGCTATAAATTACAAAAAACATACTTTATGACTGTAATCTTGGATTTTCTGCGATGCTTTCGACTGCCAACTTTGTTGCTCTAGTTTTTTTATATTTTCTCGTGTTATTTTGTAATTTTGGTAGTTATTGTTCCAATAAAATTCTTGACAAAAGCCAAAAGGGAATACTTTCTTTATAAATCCATCGTCGGAAATCCCGAGATTTTGAACAGAACAGGATGCCATAAACGAAGAAGAAGAAGAAGACAGCTTTACAGTTTATGATAGGTAACATAGGTTTGATAGATATACCTCAGTAAAAGCTGGAAGATAGTTTCTTTGATCTTTGAGGATTTTTTAGAAAGGACGCCCAAATGTTATATTGGTTTGATAGATATACCTCAGTTAGCATAGCTGAAAGATAGTTTCTTTGATCTTTGAGGATTTTTTAGAAAGCACGCCCAAATGTGATACTTGACAGATATCAGTGTTTTAATATTGTAGTTAGCTATGTACGTGATAAATTCTAAGCTGCTTACAAAAATAATTGCATTAAAAAAGTATAATAACCCATGACACCTTCAAATTTTTTGTTCTACTCATTTGGGGCAATTTTCTCACGATTTCGAAAATTTCATTGGGGCTCGACTAAGTTTGAACCTTCGGATTGAAAAGCACGCGTGATACCACTCCACTACACCACCAGTGCTCCTAGACATAGATACTGGTAGGTAAGTATTGATTTGATAATTTCAAAATCACATTTTAATTAAATCCAAATTTTAAAGTCATAATTAGTTCTCTCAGTAACCACACTAATCAATACGATCGTGTCTCCGATAAATTAATCTTAAACAAGCTTTTTGTAGATAAAACTTAAGTTTGAGATTATAAACTAATAATGCTAGTCATAAAACTGAACTTTATTATGCCATCAATCTTGTAATACGGATAGGATCACTCGGAAATCGTGTGTGTTCTATTTCAATATATAAAATCGTTGGTCAGTCAGTCTGTCAGTGACGTTTTATATCAGGGGTCTTACAAAAAGCTCTTAGAGCTCTGTCAAAGTAAAATAACTTTGATATTCCATATCATGATCTATAAAATTCGTATTGAAGTAGTGTTACTTCAAGGTTGAAATATGACGTGTTTGAAATATGATTATTTGTAAGAGCTTGTAGTAGGGCTAATGGTCCTGATCATGAATTTCAGTATCATCTCTATAATGTATTACTATTGGGCGTTTTGTCTAATAGATGAAATAAAAATCGTACTGTAAGATCTAAATTTGGCCTAAGCCGTCTAAATCTATTAATTTTTAGAGGTGATCTGAATTTTTATTAGTCCTTACTTACAGTTTGCAGTGAAAGTTTAAAATAACCTGAACAAAACCATGTAAATTTTACTAGTTAATAGGGAATTGAGTCTTATTTTGAACGAAGGAATTGAAAGTCAAGTTGCTGAATGGCAGTTAAGAGTTGATACTACATATTATAAACATAATGAGAACGAACGTCGCTTCTTAAGATTAAACATAAATTAAAAAGAGCTTAAATTAACATAAAATCGTGTGACAGTACTCAAACTTAAACTTTTAGATCATTTAAATAATTGATAAACAAAAACATACTTATTTCAGATCTTCGCTTAAAAAAATATATAAATCTTCGCTGTTTTCTGCAACCTATATTTTTTTTATAACTACAACTATAATTAGTTTTAGTATTAGTATAATTTTTATACGTATATTTTTTTTTTGAGAAGCCATAATTTCGGCAATGAAACGTTTTTTTATTCATATTAATATCTTCTTTTTCTTGTTATCGTGTTCACTTGATGCTGTTTTAATCATCAAAAAACTCTATTTTGATCATTATACCATCAGGATAATAAGTCACCCGTCGTATTTAACGTTGAAATGCTATCCAAAATTTGCTACCTATTTTCTTCTATTTGCTTCTTCCAATAAGAGATTTACTTTCTTTATATATCAGAAGAAATAATAAAACATTTAAAGGTGATGTAAAGGCCTTTAACACGTTAATCTTGTAAAAAAATACATTTATTGTTTCAATATATTTTGACACAATCGCTCTCTCGTCTTAGCTTATCTTGTCGCCTGTAATCTGTTATAAAATAATGTTGTTTTAATCTTGTCTAGTCTGTCCGGTCGTATCTTATCTAAGATTTTTGTGATGTCATATTTTTTGGCTTTTACTAAACTGGTTTCATTCAGTATTTTGATGGGAAAAAACATTAAAGCTGTAATCACAGGAACTTGTAAGGAAATTGTTTTTTAACCGACAAAGCAAAAGAGTTCTCTAGTCTTTTTTTTGTTCTTTTTTTGTATATTTTATCAACGATTATGCCATACGAAACAATTTTTGGAGAAGACTCAAGACGCTTTAGGTTATAATTATTTACTTTAAATATAAAATGTCTTTCTTCTAATGTCAAACAAAAAATATTTGTAGAGAAACGAAAGTTAACCCTACAGTATTCAAATCGAAAGTGAAACGTAGTTGACATTTGTGTTTGTTTTCCAATGAAAGGGTTCAAAATGCCTATTAGGTAAATTTAGGTAACGTAACACTCTTTTTCCGGGAGCCAGGTTTGTGAAGTGTTGACGGGTTGAAAGTCAGTATTGACATCCGTACAAACATTAGCTTGTTTAGTTTTAAAATTTTTCTAATGCTACTGGAATTCGAGTACATTACTAGCTTTTGCCCGTGACTTTGTCCGCGATTGAATTTAATGTGACCTTCTAGACCGCTGTTTGGGAATATCCGAAAAGTATACAAAAATTATATTATCTAATTTATCATCTTGATATCAATAGATAAATTTAAAGATTAGTTACGAGTAACAGGCGTTAATTGGTAAACCTTAAAAATATATAATTTCAATTATTTATTCTTGTTATGTGGATGTTAACTGGAGATCTAATGGATATCTACCGAGCCTGGGGATTACAGTCGTGGTCTTGTATGTATTTGAGTAGATTTGATTGATTTGAGAAGTTTACGCTAGTTATTTATAATCATTACTGACTTCGGAAACCTTTCTTGTGCTCAATCTAAAACACTTTTAGTCAAATTTATTTTGTTTCATAACAGAATGTGTAGTTGCTACGCTTCAAAAGAGTTATAAAGGAACCAAAAGTCTTTTATAGGGTTATATATATATGTGTACTGGAAGTCTATAAAGTCTTTATAAAGTGACCTGTGTGACCTCTAAGGTCTATTCACAAACCATTCACCGACTAGACTCTAAATCCGAGTACAAAAGTCTTCTGTCATTGCGCAATCTTATAATAAGGCCTATTCAGAGCACCCTCTATTTTTTCAATGCCAAGGGACTTGCAATTCTGGACAAAAAAATCAATAATAGTTGTGCACGTGTTGTCGACGGATTAGAATGTGTTTTCGAAGATTTTCTCAGAGCGTCTCGTGAGTTCGTGCGAAGGTAGGCAGGTATGGAAACAAATGTTATGGAGTAACTTTATAACAAAAATTTGACTTGCTGACGATATGAAAGGAATTTATTGGGACACAGTGTCCCAACTGACACTTTAGATTATAATATTTTTTTTAGTGTTGATTCGGACATCCTTAAATTATTAAAGCTGTTGAGAGGTAAACAATTTTCAAAAATATATTGCTATTACAAACCAAGTTTTGCAATGAGAGAAATTTGTATTTATTATAAAAAAAACCACTTTACTTTCTTAGAACCAATAATCCAAATAAGTAAACGATGGTAATAGTTATGTATATTTTTTTTTAAACTTAAATTGTAGAGTCACTAAAGTAAAACCGATACTTTTATTCTTAGCGTTAAAAAATTAGGAACAAAGACGACTCAATACATTTACTGTTTTATTCCTTGATTCTGCACAATGAAATTGTATACAATTATAACGGCCAAATTGTAACAGTCTTCTGACAAAACTTAGACGATGCGTTTCGTTCAAGAAAAAAATTACAAAAGCAGGTAATTTTATCGAAAATTCGGTGTCTTTTACGAAAAAACGAAACGGTCGTATCTTACATATTTTTTAATAAATAGGTCAGCGGAGCATTAGTACGGATTCGTATTATTAACCTTTCGGCAGAAACTACTTAAAGTTATTTATTGTTTTTTAATCAAAAGATGTATCATATAAGTGTGTGACTAGTCGATTTCAAATATAAAATGGCATTGATCAAATCTATTGATTGGAGGAAAATAAGCCAAATTATACAGTTGATCAGCTATAATTTCAAATATTTTTACCTGATATTTTGCTACAGTATCTTCTATCGCAATGAAACCAATATAAGTATAAT
This sequence comes from Cosmorhoe ocellata, assembly GCA_963675405.1. Taxonomy (NCBI): domain Eukaryota; kingdom Metazoa; phylum Arthropoda; class Insecta; order Lepidoptera; family Geometridae; genus Cosmorhoe; species Cosmorhoe ocellata. The sequence goes on along the minus strand of OY776249.1, from coordinate 10,246,112 downwards.
AATTAACATAAAATCTCGCCTGTTTACTGGGTAGGCAGAGACCAATAATTTTTATTAACTCTTTTGCTTCATTCATTCTTATTATTTTCTTCAATGCGCGTATTTCCCTATATAACTAGATGGCACCACAGAAAAAAATAAGAACGCGCTATAGTTGCGTTTTTGGTGTTAGCATAAGAACTATTAGTGAGTCTTAGCTTAGGTTCAGTATACACAAAACCCGCGTAACGCTGTCATAGGTTTTCATGTAACCTAACAGCCTATACCTAACTGTCCAGTTAAAAAAAAACTAAGAATCATTTAGGCCTTTTGTATTTACAGTACTAGAAGAAAATAGGATTGTTAAAAAAAGAACTATAGTTTTTATGAATATAGGTAGGTACTTTATGTGTATAATACTAATAAAACCTTTCTATGCACGCAATCATCAATACTGGGCCTCAAGTATTCCCAAAATTAATTTAATACAGGAAGATGCTAAATACCTACTTGGTTTTAAAATGAAAATTAAGCAGCACGAATTGAGGTTTTTCAAAAAGGCTTTAGCGGCGATTGTCTTAGTGAAGAGGTATACTTAGCTCAAAATATGAGCTTTTAACAAGGGTTAAGTTGCTTTCACACGAAGCGTTATTAAATGCACACTGTGAAAAAACGAGTACAACTATGTAGGTATATTAACAGTGAACTGGGGCGTAATGATAAGGCAGAAACAAGCTCATTAAAATACTTTTTTCAAACGAATTCTTCCGTTGGCTTTATGCACGTTAACCCTTATTATAAGAAAGAAGAGGATGGAAGGACCATATCCCACACACTACAGCGACAAGTGAATAAAAGTAAAATTTTACTTAGCACTGCATAAATCATCTACATACAATGGAAATGTATTTTTTATAGTCAAATAATTATCGGAAAAAGGTCAGATATATTTCAGATGTTAAGGGCTTGAGACATGGATGTGGATGGATATAGGGGTAGAGGTAGACAAAGAAAAGATGGATGAACTGTGTGATAGGAGTAATTTAGATGACGAATGCTAGAATAAAATGTACGAAGAAAACGTGTTGTGTTGACCCCACATAGCATTAGAAAAGGACAAGGAGAAGAAGAAGAAGAAGAATATAATTTCATTGAGCGAAATAAACGCCTCGTCTAAAATAAACTTTTAACTGTCTTGATTTTTAAATGAATTTGTAGCTTATTACCAGTTTTTGTTTTAACTTCGTAATTGTTTTAAGGCCGTATTGAAACGGTTAATCAGGTTTTATTAAGATAACAATTTGAAGTACCTACACCATTCAAAATTTACATTGTTTGCGGAAGATAAAAAAAAAACTATAGCGAGATAAATTATTAAACAAATCTGGTTTATAAGAACAGAGCTTAGATAAATTACTGTAATCTGTCAGCCTAACATAATAATAATGATAGGTAACAACAAAATTGTCATAATGTAACGACGTACTTTATTAAGTAAATACTTAAAGAGTCAACTGAGCAAATGAACCATGTCCAATACTAGTTCAATTAAAATAGTTCCCTTTACTGTTACTGTAATTACAGGATATACAGAGTATCTACAGAGCAAGGATTCAAAGGAAATGCCTAGGACATAATGTGTGATCTGTGTCTGTAAGATTTCCTGTGAACTTTTTCTTGTTATAAATGTAAATGTCTATCTATTTGCGGCATTCTATAGTTTTTACTGGTAAACCAAATTTGATGTACAGAACTACAAGATTACAGTCGTGATTATAATTATTTTATTAATAAAACGAAAACAATATTATTATTAGTATTAAACGGGTATTTATCGCGTACCTTTATTTAAATGCCCGTTTAATACTAATAATAATGTGTTCAGATCGCGTAAGCTTAAGATTATATAAAACGAAAACAACCCAAATAGCACGCAGAACATTGAACTGATTAACAAAAATATCGATATCAAGAATGTAATGCTCAAATACTCGTTGCTCCAGAAAAAACAGAATATATTACTGCAATATGAAGACGAATTCGAGGAAAAGAAAAAATTAAGCCTAAAAACCGGTTACCCGCGTGTCGCATCGATGTCAGCCGCCTGCGACGGACAATAATTGTGAATGAATTGTTATAACGACTGATTTAATTGGTGCTTCGGTCCCGGCGGCACCGATATCTGACGTTTTTGAATGAAGGCTTTTCATTGACAGTCGATAAGCGCTGACTCATAAAGAAGCATCTGAACTTTTGGATATTTCTTATTGTTTGTCAAAGTATTTATCACATTGAAGATTCGTCGTTTTTTAGAAGAAGAATCATACTGAAAACTCTTAGGAACTGAACAAATTTGTGATTGTTGCATTATCTACTACAATGCGCTTAAATGTGAACCCTGAGATGTCATTAGGGAAAATGCTGATGGAATCAAAAAATATTTGTTTCTGAAAAATGTCGAGTTAGAATAGAATCTCTCAATAATAAAAACAAATATCAACACGACTGTAATCTCCAGGCTTACTAGATATCTCCTCAGATCTCTAATTACTGAGATCTATAAGGATATCAGTAGGTATGTAGTCAGAACCACGTCCAAACATGATATTTTAAACTGTAGTTAGTATTCCGTACGTGACAAATTGTAAGCCCATCGCCGCTTATAAGAATACTAACCACCTTAATTTTTTTTGTTCTACGATTAGAGTATGCCGGTTTCCTCGCAATGTTTTCTTTTGCCGTTTACTAGTATTGCGCACATACATTTTTCGAATAGAAAAACTCATTTTTGCACGTCCAGGTTTGAACCCACGACCTTCGGATCGTGAGGCAAGGGTGTTACACCACCACCAGCGCTCTCTCCCAATTCAAATACAATTTAAAATGATTTCCGATTGAAATATTAAATGAAGTGACCCACTCATTCATTACCAGTCATCATTGAGCCCTTGACTCTCAATCGGAAGCTGGTTCAATCGAGACAATCGTCATTGCATCATCGAGGGAGTCATCGCTCACCGGATGTAGTTAAGAGCCTTGATTAGCTGAGGCGAGCTCGGAGCAAGTTCAAACATTCAATTGTAGTGTCCGACTCCAATGATACAAATAAGGAATTAGAAGACAAAGAACACTATAGGATAGATAGATGGTGGCCTGAATTTTTCAACTATATAAACCGTTCATATTAAAAAATAAATAAACGTGATCATGACTGTAATCCTCAATATTGGTTGACATCTCATGAGATCTTTAGTAACTTTTGTTTTGAAGCAAGCGGGGCCATAATAATAAGAAGTTGAAGTTGAACTTTTGTTTTGAAGACTATCTTAACGGCCATCTGATGTAAGTCCAAAAACTACATTATATTTGGTACTAACCAACCACGTTTTGTAGGTGTCACGTTGGAAGCCTATTGCCACCTGAAAACATTAAAACTGAGTCTAAAAGCACTACTTTAGATGAATCATAATAATAATTCAATTAAGCAGGGAACTCAGAAAACAATTATTGCTTTTGATAAAGCTCTGAATAACTTTTTGGCAAATACCACGTTAAAATAAGATTTGTAAATTTGGGAATAAAGGCTTTATTATTTTGTTTAATACTAGCTTCCGCTCGCGGCGTCACCCGCAAAGTACCTACATAAAATATAGCCTATGTTCATCCTGAAAGTTAATTCTACACATTGGTGAAAGAATTTTTGAAATCGGTCCAGTAGTTTCGGAGCCTATTCAATGCAAACATACAAACAAACAATCAAATCTTTCCTCTTTATAATATTAGTATAGATATAAAAGCATAAGTACTCCATCTGTATCTTATAACTCTACGGCTGCAGACGCTCTTGTTCATTATAAACACCGTGACAAGACGGCTTACAAATTGAGATTAATTCACGACTGCACTTGTCGAGTCACAACCGTTTACACGGCTCATTGCGATCGTTATGGACCAACTCATATCGCTTTTAATTTCTTAGTTTATGTCTGTCTGTTGCGTTGATTTGGAATTATGGCTTTTTTACTTTCTTCATTACACGTGTAATTATCACGATTTTTGATGTCACTTCTTATATACCTCATAGTATCTAAGTGACTATAATTTTATTTCTTTCATTGCTGTTCTTTTTAAATTGATTACTTAATAAGTGTGTGTGTCATATACAATAAAATATTCCCTTTTTTTTCTTTATTCAACTATTTTTTGGGTTTAAAGATTTTTTCTAAATTCATGTGTAGTTAATAACAGTTTGTACTGCTAAGAAATCTTTCAAATTCTAATCGAAAACATTTACTGGACTCAATGAAACCACAGAGGCAATATTGAATTATCTACATGCTAGATGAATATTTTAGATGCTCATTTCAGTCAACCAAACCCAAAATTCGCCAATTGCTAAATACTGCAACATGCCATTCAAAAATAAAATTAATTGTTTCTCGTTAAAGTTCCTCGAAATATTATAAACAAAACCATAGGCTAAAAACTAGTTTAGAAAGATAGTTACTGTTGCGCAACATAGCCGTTTAACCTCAACAATTACAAACAGACCAATGTCCTGAGACTATTTATAGCAGCTCAATTGCAATTTGAAATTCTTAGAGAATTTAAAATTAGCCGGCAGATCTGTTTTTATTTTTAGCTCAAAACAATAACGAATTTAATGAAAACCAGACAGTTGACATAGTTGAAGACAAAAGTAAAGTTGGTATCATTGATTGACTTATTGAACTTTTGTGATCGGGCTGGTTGCCGCAATGAGGCCAGGTTTCCACTAAAACAGAGAGAAAAGGAGACGAGAGGAGATGTGCTGCAAAGCTGGCAAGTTATTTCCACCAAAGCGGCGAGGAGAAAGAAGTGTAGCAGAAAGAGATGATTGATTGGAGATGTGAGCTATCCTACTGTGAGTGAGCCGCCCGACTAGACACTTCTCCGCTCTGCCGCGCCGCTTGCTCGCTCGCCACACAAAATAATATAGAAAAATGAGACATCTCCATCATCCTTCCGCTTGATCACCTTTCATCGAAGCTAAGCGGAGAAGAGATGTGGGAATAACGAAATCAAACACATCTTCGCGTCTCCTCTCTTCTCTGTTTTGGTGGAATTCGCGACTTAGTCTAGTTAGGCCTTTTGCGTGATGGATGTTTTTAATAATGCTGCTTCATTTACTGTTGAAAGGTCATAAGCTTGCTGACATTGTAAAAAGTAAGGTTTGATAACACTTGCCCTGTGGTATAATTCTAGTGTGGGATCGAAGAGAGTGGTTCTGTCTCCATGCCCTGTAGATATTTATATCCTGGCTCCATTGCGTTTGAGAATTCTTTAAATCACATGGTTTCTTTGTTGTGATCACGTATCGTACTTTTGTGAGTCTCAAAGAGCTTTTGTGGAAATAATTGCGTATGTTGGTTTAAGTGGGTAAACATTAGACCTTGTTATCAGATTTTTGTATTCTTTCATGTTTGGCATAGCTTAAAAATATACCAGCTATATTTTACAAAAAAAACAAAGTTCAGCGCGCTTTTCTGTAATCCCCAAGCTCGATAAGATACCTCTTCAGATCTCTAGTAACTTAGATCTTTGATAGGATATTTAAAGAGGTTAGTCATAGGCATGTCCAAACATAAAAAAAATACAGTAAATATCTTAATATTTTTTTCCTAGGAATAAATATATTTTCAATAATAACTTGAAATACCTAACCAGCTGAAGTTGTTGTTTCTAAAATAATCACTTAATAGTTTTTCATTATTAATTCTAGGCGTGATTACTTATTATAGCTTAAAACCTGCTCAGAAACAATTTTAATGAATAGTGTCAGATTTTGCCACGATGTAATGCACATGGTTTGCATTGACACAGCTATTTCCACAGAGCTGTGAGTGGGTTTGCCCAAGGCTTTCCGTTGTCACCCTAATTCTTTCTACTTTGTTAAGAAAGAGTATTCCAAAGATGTATTTGTGTAATGCAACGATCCTTGTTTGGATACAATGTTATTTTTAATTATTACCTCTGTTGTCTTTTTACAATTATTTGTAGTGCCTTTTTTTAATTGGGTGTAATCATTTTTATGTAAAAACACATTTTTTTTACGAGAAAATATTTTTAGTATAGTATGGTACAGCATAAACATTTTGTTTTTTTGAAAACAATGAGTGAGTTATAAAAAGTGATATTATTTACAAATTATATTTTGCTTATTGTATCAGCATTGCAATCCAACGTGGTAATGTCGCTAGAAGTTTGTTGCCGCTTCCCTCTGGCAGTAATCTGGATCAGTCTAGCTATCTTTAGATGTTTTGTAACGGTCCTTAGCTCAACTGTTTCACATGTATTTTATATTATCTAGTTTGTATATAAGATAGACCTGTATAATTTCTGAAAGTCTTTTGCACATTGAAAAGACAAAATCTGAATTACCAAAATCCATACCAGAAACATCGCTCATGACTTAGATTACACAATTTCGTCCTATCGAAAAAACACCTTATCAGTTCCGAAATAGGTAAGTAGGCGTCGTCAGCTATATTTGTAAAGTAGGTAAGTAAAGTAGGGCGAGGGAGGGCATGTGGAAGAGGAAGGAAAGAGGGGCGAAGGAAAGAGGGAGAGGTAGATAGATGCCCGATAAAGAGGTCAGGGTCACTGTTAAGGCCAAGGTCAACAATTAAAGGGAAGGGTGTAGCAGGAACTACAAGGATCAAATTGAATATTATTGGAAGGTGTCAAATCAAATTATTGTAACGGTAAACGAAGCTTCTGTAAATTCGTGTAATAAAACAATATGCCTATTATACTCGTAATATAAAGTAGTATGCCTTAGGTAGTCATTAATAATATTATATTTAAAATAATAATTCACCGCAACTTTGCTTATTGTTATTTCTTTAAAACTTTAATTTATTTTGTATTAGATCAGAGACAGTATAAATTATCAAAACTGCCTTTAATTGCCTTGTGGTTTTTGCGTTAAGCATAAAAAATATCCCTAATGTATCCCTAAGCCGTTTTAATTATAATGTTTTCAATATAATATAGAGACTTTTTGATCTATACAGATTTGAGTACCTAAAATAAACTGGTAGTAGTAGTATAGATATTGACTATCATTTTTCCATCGTACATAATAGGTCTCCACTTAAAATCACAAAATAACTTAACATCTCCTAAAATAACACTTAAAAATCTCGGTAGTTACTGCAATTTGTGCTTCCCGATCACACGCGTAGCATAATCGCAGTGCATAAGCACTTTACCTCATTGAATGATGCATTCATACTGATTGATAGTGTTTTCTCACTGAGCCACAAGTGTTGCGACGTGATGTTCCTTTTGTGCTAGCTTTGCCAGCTTCTTCTATCGTTATTATTAGTATTAGACGGGTATTTATCGCGTTTAAATCGAGTCTACCCGTGACCACGACAGCGTGCAAACCTGTCGAAACGTCGGGAAAATATAAGGTAATTTAAACGCGATAAATACCCGTCTAATAGTAATAACAATGTGTTCAGATCGCGTAAGTTTAATAGTACATATTCTTCTATCGTGTCAACTATTTAGTTTTCTTTTGAGTTTTATCCGCAGCTTTTTAAACTATACAACTTTAAATTTGAGCGCGAAAATAGAATGGTTGTGTTACAATTTTTAAGGTTAAAAACATAGTTGGACTGAACTCGGGATAGTTCATAAATCCCCATTTGCTTAAGTTATATCTGCTTATGCTCGTAATCTGGGGATGTTTATAGGTTTCGTCATTTCTTAGTGTGACTTGCTAACAGATCAACTATTTAATTAAAGTACGCTGTTTTTATTTCGATAGATCTATTAATAGTAGTATTTAAATTATTTTGAAGAGGAAAAATCGGTACAGCATGAAGCCGCCTTTTAAAGCAATCAATCAAAGTGGCCAAAGACTTCAGGCATCACTATAAATATAAATATTCTATACACGAGCTATTAATTATAGAGTTATATGTACAGTTTTATAGTTAAAAGCTCCGGCAGTGACGACTGATATGCTGATACTAATTTATTAATTTCTCTGCCTGGGCTAGTTTTTACATAGAAACTGGGTAAAGAAACTGCGGCATGGCGTGTTTCGTGTGCAAGAACCTATACCGATTTCATTCAAATCGACATCGCCCACGCTTCATCAATATTGACTCGAGATACGAGTACGAGCGGGACGTCGAGGAAGTGCCGCGGGAAAATAATAATAACTTAGAAACACGTACTAAAAGAATGATAGAAACGCAACTCCCATAAAATTTGTAAGCGTGCCCCAAGTGTGCTATTTGTAACGAAATTGAAACTCTTGTAAGCACGAGAATTATTCAGGGTGTAACATTTAGATCGGTCATCATGGGAAAATCTGAAACCATAAGACATACGAAGATCTGTTCTTAGGAACCATTACCTACATCTAAATGTTACACCCTATATATAACTAGACGGCGTCACAGAAAAAAATGGAATGAACTATTGTTGCGTTTTGGTGTTGGCATATTATGGACTTTAGAAATAGTCTTTAGGATAAAACTTTCTCATTTATAATATTAGTAGAACTAGCAGTTGACCGCGACTACGTCAGCGTTGAACTCTTTTTCACCCTTTTCAAGGATACAATCTATCTTCTTTGTAAATTTTATTGAGATCTGTTTAGCTGTTTAGCCGTGAAAAGGTAACAAACAGAGTTAACTTTGCATTTATAAATAAGTATGAATTCGTGGTTCTGGAATATTTTATAATTATAAGTTTTTGAATACAAAATAACTTATTATCTGTTGACGCATATTCAATAGTTTTTTACTATTATTTATCACTATTGATTGATTATTGACCATAATGGACTTTTACGTTAGTTCAGCGAACAGCGATTGTTTTGTGTAGTTTAAATATATTTTTCTGCTTTTTTTCTTTTCTCTGTATAACCCAACGTACCAAAAAATCTAAAGGAGTTACATTTCTATATACAATTATTTACTGGCATTTTAATACTCGGAACTTTGTATTGATAACAACACTTTAAATTCGATTATCGATAACGCTAAATAACACCTCACCTATCTAACAAGAGCTGGTTGTGTGATTGATATTAGGTACCAAAAAATATATTTTTGAAAAATTACCTAAAATAGTGGAACTCACAGTTTGCGTAAAGTTTTTAATGGAAACTTAAAGCGCTGCACTTCTTAGTAAAAGAGTAAACTGAAAATTTCACTTATATTACATTAATTTGACATAACATTATTTTGCATTATTATTTTGAGAATAGTTATACCAGAATTTGGTCAAATCCACCCTGACTTCTATTTGATTATGTCAATTAATTAATGGGTAACATAAGAGTTTTAAAATGAAATATATTTCGTGAAATTGAAATGTATTTAATTGTTTATGGTCTGAATAAGGGTTGTAAAAAGCGTTAATCGAATATCTTATTATTACTGTATCAACTAATAACTTTATTCCACGATTTTCCTATTTGTAACCTGTCATTGTAACGACTTACATTTGAAATTGTAACATTATATCAGCAATTCATCACGCTTTGTCCTGATTTCTAAAAACAGCCTGTTACAATTGCAATTTACAATGAACGGATAGTGGATTGATTTATTATTGAACTCTAAGAGAGAATAAATAAGAAAAATCTCTTTGAGGTGGACTGCAATCCTTTCTCCGCACTAGTTCGATGAACTAATGAAAAAAAAGGTAATGTATACTCTGAAGAGTTGAAAAGTCTATTTGCTAATAACTGCTTGAAGGACCATAATTATCTTGTTGATAATAAAATAAAAAAATAAAAAATAAGATCACGACTGTAATCCCTGGGCTCGGTAGATAACTTCCTCAGATCTTTAGTTACTTAGATCTTTGAGGATATCTAGAGAGGGTAGTCACAGGCACGTCCAAATGTAACATTTGGTACATGCCCACATTTTGCACAGTAGTTAGTATTCCATAAGTTGATGTATAAAAAAATAAAAATAAATATGGCCACATAATACTCAAGTTTTGTGGATATCCCCTCAAATCTCTTGTTACTTTGATCTGTAATGATATCTAGGGGGTAATCAGACGTACGTTCAAACATAATTATTTAGCACAGCGCTCATGTTTTGTGCACAACTACTGCTCAAACCGCGCATAATAAAATATCAAAAACATTCAACATTACAACAGAAAACATTTCGAAAATGCCCTTTCTGAACGTGAAACTTCCCTTCCTGAAATATTCAGAATTCCAATCTAGAATTTGATCCAATAACAATAATTTAAATAATTAAATGTTCCAGCAATTTATTGCCACGCTCAGCTCAAATTAATTGTTTTGCACAAAATCGGCTAATTGTTGGTTAATTACAATTTATGTTTTCCGTTCTACAACGTAAGATCTGAAATCCCATGACAGTGAGAACAATTACAAGTAGTTTCATTACAGTTTTAATACCTGACACGTGACAAACCTATTCATTCACTATTTAAACTGACTTAAATAAATAACAGCCAATTTAATTTGAACCTAACAGTATTTACATAAAGTTTAAAACAGGTTGACACGATTTCTGCATAGTGGTATCAAAGCAAATATAACGCCTCAAACAGATACCACTAAAGAGACAATAATGTTGAACAAATGGGCTACTCCACACCACAATGGTATAGAAAATAAAAGATATTACACAGAATTTGAAGGCGTGAAGCTATTGTACTCAAGCGAGGACAATTTGTAGTTCAAGTGGCCCCTGAGGACATTAATTTCACAATGACTTGACTAACAGATGTGTGCGGTGCAATCCTTTGAGTACTCGACACCAAATAAGTACAAAACTTGGTTGGTCAATAACAAAAGATGACACATTGACTTCTTGGATAGACACGTGCTTAATTTTTTTTAAACTTTCTAGTCTATAGTCTGAACTTTGAAGCTGATTTTTGTCACTTGTGTAGTTTAGCTTATAACTGACCTATGGTTTTTTTTTTTTATTATTTTTAAAGATTTTTTTTTAAAATGTTGTTGCCATAATAGGTCACACAAGACGTTCTTTTTCTACCTTTTAATCTATGGTTATAAAATAAGGTACATATTTTTATTTTTATTGTTTTTTGAGAAAGGTTTAGGTTTAGGTTAAAACAATTGTGTCTAAAAAAATATAATACTAACCCTTATTTTGTGCTAACAAAGAAAGCAAACATAAACTCAATGGCCAACTCTATCAACAGAGTAATTAAGCGGCCTAAAGGCCTCCGATGTTGCCAAATAAGTACTTACTTAAAATAACATCGTTATAAATATTTATTGCTCTAATCATACCAAAATGGCGCTTCTTCAAATTGGCGTAACAATGGCTTTATAACTGTTATTCAAAAATTACCAAGGAAATCTTGCGTACAATTACCTGTAACAATGCAATTAAATTCGTATTTGGTTTTTCGAAAGTAGTTACAAAGTAACAAATTGTAATCCTTATATTATACGTTTTATTTTGATTTTGTTCTTTGGATTACAGAATAACAGAATAGATTAGAATTGCCTGTAGATTTTGTAAATTTAAAATTGTAACTTATTAAAATCTTGGGTATACAATAATTGGTATAAATAACAATGTAATTGGTATTGTTATTAACCGATTTAAAAAAAATATATCAGGAACAACTTAATTTGTGCCTATTATCACTTACTTTATTTTTTTAAGAGCAATTAATAAATAAATAAATAATAAATAAATAATGCTGGACGATCCACACAGCATCATCTAGCCCCAAAGTAAGCTGCTTAAAGCTTGTGTTATGGGTACTAGATAACTGATATATTTAATACATTATATACAAAGATAGATATTTTTTATTGTAGCAATATATTCTATAACATTGCAATAACTATGCAATTTGTTTAAAACATTATTTTACACTCATAAATCTCTCCCCACATCTTCGAATACAGCCCCCTTAGTCACGCAGTACAAGTAGCTCCACAAATTAAAAAGATCATATCGACCGGACGCAACCAGAAGTTATTAAAACAAAACAAAATAATAAAAACACGAACACGTTATTGCTGAAGCACAAATGAAGACCTTATTAACCTTCCCAATCATCAGAGGCTTAAGATTGTTGTTATTAATTTATAGAAAGTCATCGCGGCTCCATTAGGTCGGGCATACAGATCAAACGGTCGATAATCGTAATGGCATAGCGCAATAAATGCAGTGATTCAACGTCAACTTCAGTATATTCGTGAGCTAATTAAAAAGCTTACAACAACGCCTTAAATTTTACTTAGTTTTTTTTACCTAATTTATCGTAGGTATTAAGTAAGTAGGTACCAAATTTAGTAAATATAAACATAATGAGTTTACGCATGTTGCAGTCTGTTCTGAAGCAACATTTAAAAAGGAAAACAATTAGTGCTTAAAATTTATTTTTTGAATTTTTTGTCAGTTATGTGGCCTAAAATAAGTGATTTCTATTTCTATTTTGATAGTTTTTTGAAGCTACGTAAGGTAGTTTTTTTATTATATTTTGTTAAGCTGACTTTCGTTGAGGGTTTCAACTTTTTTTTATGTTGTAAAATCTGAAATAGTGACGTTACGATCCACATACTCGTATTATATTATTATATTATTATACCACATAAAGTGTAATATACACGCAACACAAGATAAAAAAAACAGTGGACTAGTTAAAGTTGATCAAAAAAGTTGCGTTTCTGATTATCCTTACACTGCTGTCATATCGCAGAAGCATACTATGCGATTGCCCTAATGACCACGTGCGTCTTGTTAGCGGCCGCCATTTGATTCGGTACTGACACTAGTATCTTATGTAAAGCTCGAGTCGATCATCCTTTCAAATGTTACCATCATCAGCTGACCATTAGTCTGGTATTGTACGCATTTTAAGGGATGATGTTGGTTTACTTATTTATTTATTTATTGTTTTATATTAGATTCTAAGTCTTGAGCGCTGGTGGTGCAGTGGTAGTACCCCGGCCTCACGATCCGAAGGTCGTGGGTTCAAACCTGGTCGTGCACCAATGAGTTTTTCTATTCGAAAAATTTATGTGCGCTATACCAGTGCTCTTAAACGGTGAAGGAAAACATCGTGAGGAAACCGGCATACCCTAGAACCAAAATTCGAAGGTGTGTGTCATAGGTTAGTATTCTTATAAGCGGCGATGGGCTTGCAACCTGTCACGTACGGAAGACTAACTACTGTGCAAAATGTGGGCATGTACCAAATGTCATGTTTGGACTTGCCTCTGACTACCCTCTTTAGATATCCTCAAAAATCTAAGTAACTAAAAATCTCATTTCTTTTTTTTTTCTTGAACTCGTATAGTGTCAAAGTCAACGTCAAAATGTACACTTTTAGGAGGAAACGTCATGCTAGGAAAAATTTAAGTGCCAATTTCAGCCTAATCTAAGTCCTAGAAGAACAGGCTAGAAACTCGTCTCGGTCTTTGCGCTTTTTGTATAATCCTTCTTACAAATTAATCATACCTACTACCTAACAATAATAAGATTATAGCTAAACACAGAACATAAATAAGAGAATAGCAAAGTATATGCAAATTGGTACTGTTGGTACCTATGTAGGTAACTATTTTACGATTAAATAAAGTATTCTTACCAATCGAGATAGAAAAATCTGTGTTTCCAAACGGATGTATTTTATTACAAGAAGCAAAGCCAATTAAAACGATTCAACCATGGCTAGTAAAATATCGGGAGCCAACATCTATGTTGCAACTGAAGTTTCCATCACTTGCTCTTTTATCTGATCAAGATCTGGCAGATCAAACTTTTAACACCTCATTAGACTATGTTCAATGCAAATCGTTCATTTCGGTCATTTTGAATTGTCTAGTGAACATCTAATGGGCTGTTTTGAACCGAAAAGAACGAACTATTCGGCCTCATATCACAGAGTTTTTTTGTCGTTGACATCTTAATTAGGGTCAACCTTTTTAAGGCGTGAAATATTGGATATCTAGACCATAGATTAAGGCATATTAATTAATGTAGCACGTATGTATTTAATTTTTATGTATTTTATTCGTTTTATGATGTTGTTAGTAATGTTTATGTTATAACATCGTATGGGAACTTTTTGACCGGTCTCACAGATCAGTTGGTAAATGTAATAAAATAAATAATAAATAAATATGATCACGACTGTAATCCCCAGGCTCGGTAGATATCTCCTCAGATCTCTAGTTACTTAGATCTTTGAGGATATCTAAAGAGGGTAGTCAGAGGCAAGTCCAAACATGACATTTGGTACATGCCCACATTTTGCACAGTAGTTAGTCTTCCGTACGTGACAGGTTGCAAGCCCATCGCCGCTTATAAGAACACTAAGCTATGACACATATACCTTCGAATTTTTGGTTCTAGGGTATGCCGGTTTCCTCACGATGTTTTCCTTCACCGTTTAAGAGCACTGGCATTTGGTAAATGTATATTTTGTTATAATTTATAAATTATTCCTACAATAAAGTATATAAATATAAGTATTCCATCAGTTTCCTGGATCTCATAGTACAAGCTTTATTTTAATGTAGGCTTAATGTGATTGTGTGATATACTCCCCCAATATATTTATTTATTGTGTGATTTGCAGTTATTTTGGTATATTTTGAAGATATTAGGGGCCTTATCACTAGCTCTTCGTGCAATATCAAAGTATATAAATATATAATAAATAATGCTGGACAATCCACACAGCATCATCTAGCCCCAAAGTAAGCTACTCAAAGCTTGTGTTATGGGTACTAGATAACCGATATATTTAATACATTACATTACATACATAGATAGATATTTTTTATTATACATAGAAAACACCCAGACCAACGGAACAAATTTCTGCAGATCGTACACAAATTTGTTCCGCGGCGGGAATCGAACCCGCAACCTCTTGCGTCGCAGGCGGACTCTCGCCCGCTGCGCCACTGAGGTCGTCAAAAGTAATATAACGTTGATATTTCGTACTCCTATCGTTGAATTGAAGTAGTATTACTTCAAGCTGGAAATATAACGTTTCTGAAACGTGTTGGTTTGTGGATAGATATAGATATAGATAATTAGATATAGCCCCAGATATAACTCAGTACTCAGTTTAAGGCATCATACAAGCTTATTTCAACGATTTTGTTACAAAATATAAACAGGAGTGGTTTAAAAACAAAGCTAAAACAAAATTGCCTTGGCATTATTCACCACAGAGTGAGCGCTGAGGAGTAAACACTATGAAACCTTATAAGTTTACAAAAAGTAATTCATTCGCAGATGTTGAATCTACTGCAGTATTCGCTATACCATTTTATCAAAGGTTTTCGTCACTTTAATTAAATAACACTTAAACTATTGTGGTAAAGATATTGTTTGTAGCCACATCGCAGTAGAAAATACCAAATAACGTAAAACTGTATAAAACATTCAAATGACCAATTCAATTTACGCACTATAAATAATACAGGAAATAGTCACATTTTCAATCCCCAGACTGAGAGATAAGAAATCTCAGATCTCTAGTTACTTAGATCTTTAAGGGTAGTCAGAGGCAGGTCCAAACATGATAGTTGGCACATGCCCATATTTTGCTCAGTAGTTAGTATTCCGTACGTGAGAGGTTTGGAAGCCCATCGCCGCTTATTAGAATACTTACATTATGACACTCACCTTCGAATTTTTGTCGAAGAATTCTGTCTTCTGACAATAGATTTTCTGTTCTTTCAAAATACTTCCAAATGTTTTCGATATTCAGTATTAGGTATTAGGCAATAGTTTATTTTTATTTTCATAAATTATAAAAATTAGACTTAATCAAAACGAAATTCAATCAGTTACGGACCATAAAACCTTTCTTACATACAAAATTTTGTAGAGTTTTGTATTGGAAACATTTCCCAAGATTACTATTCATGAGATGATCCTACTTCTCTTTATAATAATAGACATAATGACCTATAATAGGTCTAATGGTTTGATTGGCGTCATAAAATCGAAGGAATCAGCCAAAACGTTCACTGAGACCTGTGATCCTTACTACTGTAACTCGACTCATTAGGTCATATGAACTCATTCAAAGTGATATAATAAGTTTGTCGTAAACTCACTAGTGAGTTGAATAGGTAGCACCGACTTTCATTTGGTAAGCGTCGAATGGAAGAATAAAAAGCATTGAAAATTATCCTAATTTGCTAACGGCCCGTAATATCTTTTACGAAATTTTATTTTCACACAAACTTTAATCTCATCTGTAACCGTATGGCATAATTTTAAATATTTTTAGTGAGCCTGCCACACTCTATAAAAAAACATCTCTACTATTCAAATTTCCAGTCTCTACGCTCAGTGTTTTAATTAATCTGCCATTCTTTTATAACATAAATATTATTTTATTGCAAAAAAATAAGGTCCTCTGCCGTGCCATCCGTCTAAAGTATGTGCCGATGCGCAGTTTAATAATAATAGTGGCAATTTTTGTATGACTTCCATTAGTAAGGGCAATAGACGATTACCGAGTGTGTATGAGAATTTAATTAAATTAGTAAAATCGCTGCTTTACTCCGATGAGTTCATTGAGAGATTACGATGTAAAAGTACAAAACATTTTATTATAGTAGCTGAATTTATAATATAATGAAATTTTTCAGGTAAAATTTTATGGTTGAAATTTGGGAATTTCGGAAATTCCTAAAGAAATTTATGTATCTCTATAGTTTTAAAATATTGTTTTCCGAGTGTCTTTCGACAAAAAATAGTGAAGAAATCCTTATAACTGGCCTACCTTGTAATGAAATATTTAATTTTTGCCGTTTTTATCTTACGTCTGTTATTTTAGGTGTATCAATAACTTATTTTTCCCTATCATATAAAAGATTTACTCATTTATATAACTAGATTGAGTTTTCAAATCTTTTGCGGCTTAGCAATAAATTTAATCAAAATTTCACGGTGTTCAAGAACCATTTTTGACTTGATAGTTTTTGATACAATTTTAGGCGGCAGATCAAAGTCGGCACCTGTACCCCCTTGCTGTTAAACAAATAAGAAAAAAAACAAACGTTTAATGTTACCATAAATATTAATAACGCGTTTCGAAACCGTTAAACGGTATAGGATGGCCACACTCAGTCAGCGAAACTGAAAATCAAGGATAATATTTTGAAACTTATTTTCTTTTTTTAGCCTGCATAAATATTGCAGAAATCTTACGAAAAGGTGCTAAGACTCAACGAACTTCTTGCCATTTATCCTCTTACTGAAATAAGAACGAAAATGGCATTATAAAAATAACAAATCGAAATTATATCTGTGATTTACATTATTAAAGGCGGTTTCAACCAAACTAGTGTTAGCACTAGCTCTAGAATAAATCTATACTAATAATATTATAAGGAGGAAAGTTTTGTATTTTTGTTTGTAATGAATTAACTCAAAAACTACTGGTCCGATTTCAAAACATTTCTTACCATTAGAATGCTTCATTAATCCTGAGTAACATAGGCTATATTTTATGTAGGGACCTTTGCTCGCGGCTTTGCTCGTAAGCAAAGCCGCGAGCGGAAGCTAGTCATAGAGAAGTTAAAATAAAGTGTAAACTATCATTTTCCTTGCATTTGACATTACATTATTCTGAGAATAGTTATATCAGAAGTTAGTTAAATCCACCCAAAGTTCAACAAACATCAATTTGATGGTCACACCACAATAAGCGAGATCTCTGCGTTAATTTTGACAATGCCCTCGCCAATTCCGTCAATTCTTGAGACGCAGGCGCACCCACAAAATTAATAACCCGCCCCTTTTTCAGACCTTGTATAGTTTTAATTTTGCCTTTTATTGTTGACCGCTGATTGAGATTTTATTTATAACTAGCCATTTTTTCGGCAAAATTTAAATTATTTTTGTGGATCCTCTTCAAATATTGTCTTAAATTATTTTGATTAATACAATATTTAATGGACGAGATTGATGCAAAATTTTATTCCTTTTTAGAGTTCCGTTATAAATACGAAAAAAAATTTGTTGTACGTCTATGTCAGTCAAGGCTTAGGGTAATTTATTGTAACACAAGTATAGGAAAAGATGTGTTATACCCTTTTGAAGATGAAGTTTGTAGGAAAAAGTGGCCAAATCTAGAAAAGTACTGAAACAATTTATAAACTGAACCCTCAAGACTGAGTTTAGCTCGCACTTTGTGAATTTATATTTTTTTTTTAAATACCTTTACAATTTAAGAAAACATCAAATTCTTCGGTTCTTTATACAATGATCGATAATGATTGACGTGGCGGAACAAACGTTTACTGATACGCCACGGGCGAAGCCGCGGGCAGCAGTAAATACATAAGAATTGATTGGCAAAGATCAAAATAAAGCTTATCTATAAACAATGTACAAAACACGGCTCTTTAACGACAGCTGTCTTTGACCACAAGCACAAAAAGTGTCTAGATACAATCAGGTCGAATTTCATTCGGCACACGGCTCCTGGTGGGAAAAAACACCGAAAAAAAGACAAGACCACCGCCGCCATGAAACAAACAACTCACTGTTTATGACCGACTTATACTTTATCCTGACTTTGTATTGATGTGTGCTTTGACGCTTTACAACGCACTTTCTGATTTGCCGACCGTAATTCGATAGCGTAAGAGACATAAATAAAATTATCGATGCGACGTCTGGAAATCGAAGAGATGGCTATTTGTAACAGATGACCGATGCACGGTTTCAACGGCTTTCAGTTTTTTCATACAAAATGCTTGCACTTGGCCCGCGAATAATACGATCCTCATATCGCCACCGCATTCGATAACAAAGCGCGTTTCTCTACGGCTTTTAAACTTCAATAGAACTGTATTTAGGTAGTTTTTTTGAGGCGTACGCAGTGTTCTCTTATTTGCCTTTTGTCAGATTGTGGGCGCGACAAAGCCACAAACATTCCCTGCTGAGCGACCGGCGGAATTTTGCAAAAAAATATTTCATTGAATTTCTGGATGTAGAAAAAAATTTGGTAAAAATTTATTGGAAGATGCACATGATCTATCGTTTGGTAGGTAGAAAACCTATTATTCTGTAATAGTTTGTGGTCGTTGCATATAAATTCGCGATTAAACTTCGACACGTGAGATTCCAAAAAGAATTTGTAAGCTTTTAATTATGTAGCAATTTCTTTAACAAATTTCTTGCAGTGTCCAGTGTCTATTCTTTATAGTAATTTTACATAAGGATTTTATGTCCATAGAAATTATGAAAAGTTTTTACCAGTTACATAACCAATTATAAATGACTAGTAACAGGAGTCTTACCACAAGCTCTTAAAAACCACCATGTTTCAGAAACGTCACATCAAGCTGGATGTAACTCTACTTCAATACAATTTTATAGATCATGGTACCACATATCAAAGTTATATTAATATAGTCTGAAGAGTTTGTAGTAAGACCTCTGAGAAATTGGCTTATATAAACCGTGTAGGCTTACCTGTATTTTAGACACAATAGAAAATCTATTATGTCTCACGTGGATCCACGTTCCGTCTAAAGGCTTTTGAGTTGTTTCTATTTGGCATCAGCTGATTTAGCAGCGGATGTCATAAGGTAATCATAAAGAGTGGTTCTTTGTTTGGAGCTCTTTATTTTTATGAGACCTTTTAAGCTCTGAGCCATTTCGGGTCAGGCTTTAAGGCATTTCGGTGCAGGGCGTGCACAATCGCCCGGAACACGTGCAAGTTTGCACAATGCCAGTTTGCATTTCCGCTCGTGAACTTCCTCTCAATTTTACTTTTTTTTTCACTTTTATTGGACTTGCGTATTGCGTTATTCGGTTTGGCTTTTGTGTGCTTTGTGAGTAGGACAATCGAATACGTTTTCGGTTTCATTAATGATATCGAAGATTTTATCGAAATCGAAAGGAAATCACATAAAGGTTCTTTATTATTCAAGTTCCGTTACGTTATCAGTTTTAGATAAGACAAGATAAGCTTATTAAATAGAAAACAATTTTAGACAGAATATTATGTACCATAAATCTAAAAAAACTCTTTAAGCATGAAAAATAGATTCCTATTACTACTATATTACTAATTCCCAAAATTTAACTTTTAAGGCTTCCAGCGGGAAGTTTAAGGAAGGAAAAGAAAAAAAACATGAGTCAAAACACAAATGAGGTCACGAGAGTTCCTTTAGTTAGTAATAAATAGGTAACTAAAAATACTTTAAAATGAAAAATTGTTTTTTTAGTTATAACCTAATCTGACCATCATCTCGTCAAGATAAGTAAGGACCCACAAAAGTGTTCCTGTTAAATTTATTTGCACACCCGTCACAGGTTCTGGAACAAAAAGTCAAATCCATTATTTTTGTTTGAAACAATGCAGCAAAAACAAGTAAGTAGATCAGATAGTGAAAAACATGTTTGGGTGGGAATGAAAGATTATTTTTATTGCAAATGTAAGCTTCTCAAAAGCTACACAAATAGGAGCTCTGAATTGAGGTTGATAAAGTTATATTTACAAGCGCACATGTCTGATTCCCTCATAGGTTGGTAAGCAGATTGTTGTGGTCAAACCCTGATTATTTTTATCTGTGCAACTCTAAATAGTGTCAAAACTTATGTCCGCCTCGCTGCGTGATACAGGAAGGTGTGATTCCTGGAGGTGATGACCACACAGGGTGATATCTCATTTAGCAACAATCATATTCAATTGACAAATTGAGACCTCAAATCCGACGGGAGGTCCCAATTGTTAGAAGTAATAAGATTTGCAAAGGTAGATGAAAAAATAGGAAAGATAGATGAAAAAAGTAAGCTTGATGTCGTGACTGATAATATCGTGATCGGAAGTCATTTAAACGTGGGTGTCCTTAAATTAGGGTGAGTTTGCAAGAATTGTCATAATAATGTAGATTTTAGAGCAATTTTGGAAAAAAAGTGTTGCTTATAATTGTGACATTTTTTGTATTGATTGATTCTAATTTTCAACGTTGGGTGGGATAAAGATTTAGCTAATATTATTTCGTAATTCAACTCTTGGTCAAAATTCATAACACAAAAGCAATTTTTCATCCTTCATTCTCTTCAAATTTAGTTCAATCACTTAAAAGCTATTATTTTAATGTTATTTTGATAGCAATTGCTTTATTTTACAATCTAGCATGTTGCATTGACGTGAATATGTACCGGGGGATGCGATCGATTCATCTTCCACCGGATGTAGATATTCCAGACGGATCTATCTTATTGATTGGAACAGATGATTTCCTACGTAAATTACACTTTGAATATTATTCATTTTGTACATATTAATTAACATGTTCGATAGCCTGATTCACATGGCCGCCCAAAGCTTTCATGGTTTGGACGCCAGCTTTGCGATATTTGGATTTATTCTTCTAAATCCTTCTGTTAGCCGCCATATTAATATTCACACCTTTTTTACTCGCGTTATCAACTTTTTGATCAATTTAACTTTTTTGTTGACTACCATTACTTTTACATCCATCTACAATCATAATTATCACTATGCATTTTTGAGTATAATTGAGATTGGTATGCTTATTTAAAATTCAGAAAAGGAACTTCGGCCTAAGTTCATACTTAGTTTTATCACCAAATCCTTAGCTTTTGAGTTCCACTCAGCTCTACAAGATTGTATTTCTTAACTTGTTTTGACCTTTAAGAAGTAATTTCTAATGATGTAAATTACGAAACTGTTCGCCACGAGACGGGCTAGCGTTACATTTCCTTTGACATCCCGTGAAATCTTCGTAAAAGCTTATAAGCCGACCTGCTGCTTAACGCGGCGCGGCTTAGTCAACAGAACTTTGCAACCATTCACAGGAATTTGAACCATAATGACTGCTTAAAAGCGTTGTAAGTGACTGTAATAGTTATTATTGTAAGGACATAATGCGTGTAATCAGCCCCTGATTGGTTTGAATTAATCGCACAGCGCATGCGTGACTGCTTCCATGCTACCAAGAGAAATGGTTCACAGTGCACTGAATTAAATTTAATGGTTTCATTAATACTCATATTGCTTGTGCGTGAAGTACTTATACCGAAATGAATAAATATGAACCGAATAAATTACTGTAAATATTAAAACGACAGCCGTTTTAATCTTAATAATTTCCAGGCAAAGAATCAATAGCAGGCAGGAATAAAAGGAGTGAAAATTGTGTTCAAGCTTGATTACAAAAAAATATTACGTCATGCAGCCACGTCAAAAAGAGTCTTAAATACGTCAATGGCCGTTACCAGTCCAACATAGTCTGGAAAATTAAAATTATAATTAAAATTCTATGGGGTTTCAAATCAGGCAAAAAAACCCTATGCGCCCCAAACAACCCCACCATCCCGCATTTTACCAGCACCTGACCCGCATCCAACCTGAAAACTAACTCCCAAATTTACTACAGTAAAGAATATGTTCAGAGACCTCAGAAGTCACGAGCTGATAAATAGAGCAATACTGTACACCTCAAATTACGCAAATCTTACCAACAGCATGTGAATTGTTTCCTCTACATTTCTGTATATACTCGTAGTTGTGGAATTGAGCTGCCGCACCTGTTTTGTGCTATAACCTTTAAAGCTATGATAAAGTTACAAAATGTCTATTAAGTCATTGTTGGTAATATTTCGTCAATAAAATCATCGCAGCGGCAGCAATTTGGATTCGATACAGTCATTACTTCGATCTCTCTACGCTACCGCCGAGTTTGATGACTGTTTCATTAGTCTTAATTTTTCGTGGTAATGCCGCCTGTCTTGTACTCTCTTTTGGATCTGTTGAGTAATCTTTAGATCGTTTGTAATGGTTTTTATATAGCTCAACTATTTCTTAGGTACTTGTGAATAATTCGTTGTATTGTAAGTAGTCTATTTTTGTGTTTCTGTATGCCATTTGCAATAACATCTATCAATTATTTCCTCTATTTAAGCGATGCCATACTATCAGTATTTTCTTTTTAATGCTCGGTTGTGTAATAATTGATCTTGTCTTCCTATGGTTGTTGAATTGAAATTCAATTATAATTACTACTAGGTGACTGTTTGGTATTTTTGCTAGCAATTATTCAAATGATTACCATCGCTAAAGTTAACCATGCATATCAAATCAATATCAAAATAATGCAAAAAGAATTTTGTGTTAAAACTCGATTGTTCCCATCGGATTGTTTTGTTCAATCCCTGAGTCGGTCTACCTTTGTCTAGTCTGTGACTGCTTTTCTGATGTATACTCATCCGATTTAGTACGGTTTACCACCTACTGTCTAATGTCTATTATACGATTAAGATTGGTCACTGTCCATTTTGTGACCAAGAGCGCTGGTGGTGTAGTGGTAGCACCCCTGCCTCACGATCCGAAGGTCGTGGGTTCAAACCTGGTCGTGCACCAATGAGTTTTTCCATTCGAAAAATTTATGTGCGCAATGCCAGTGCTCTTAAACGGTGAAGGAAAACATCGTGAGGAAACCGGCATACCCTAGAACCAAAAATTCGAAGGTATGTGTCATAGGTTAGTATTCTTATAAGCGGCGATGGGCTTGCAACCTCTCACGTACGGAATACTAACTACTGTACAAAATGTGGGCATGTACCAAATGTCATGTTTGGACGTGCCTCTGACTACCCTCTTTAGATATCCTCAAAAGATCTAAATAACTAGAGATCTGAGGAGATATCTTGAGCCTGGGGATTACAGTCGTGATCATATTTATTTTTTTTATTTTTATTTTTACTGTCCATTTTGATGATTTGTCTATATCAAAGAGTAGATATGTTTTTTCTTCTTGGAGTCACGATTTCAATACAAGTCTTAGTTAATGGCTTTTGAGGAAAAGATCATCTTTTCATTACTAGTCAATGTGCTTTGTTTTGCTCTACATAACCCATTGACAGATTTGATTCCATATTTAGTTCCAATGTAATAAGTTTAATGTACTTAGTTATTATTCACGTATCGATTGCAATACCTGACGGCCAATACTAGCAAGGAGTCATTATTTGTTAATAAAAATACTGAACGTAGTATATAACCTAAAGTTTAACTTAATAATTTTATAATATTGTGTATGCTTATGGTAGCAAAATAAAATTTTCACATGCTAGCTACAGTTTTCGATTTAGAAACAGGTTTTGCTGCTGGATAAGTTGAACCAAAATATTAAAATATGTACTTGCAACCTGGAGGTCTACCGCACAGTAGCAACATCAATCAAAATCAAAGTGGCAATGAACCGATCCGGAACCGTTTGTTCTTAGCCCCTAATTATTGATGCTCCGACCTGAGTTTTAAATCTTCTAAAATATGGACACAGTTATATGACGTCCGAGTAAAGAGCACTAGGTAGGGCCTAATGTGAAATAGCACATTTGGTCAAAGTTATTAATTATTAAGTCATTAGACCAGTTTAAGGGACTAGAGGTAGTCAAAGCTATGCTGAGTTATAGATTAATAAAAACAGAAGTGACAATAATTTTGCGAGAATCACAATATCATTGTGATTCTACTAAAATTTTTTTACTAAAATAAAATTGAAATGAAAAACTGTGATTATGGTCACGACTGTTAATCCCCAGGTTTGGCAGAAAATTGTCTCTTCAGTTTGCTAGCTACTTCGATCTTTTGAGGATATCCAAAGAGGCACGTCCAAAGATGGTATTTTGCACATGCCCACATTTTGTAGAGTAGTTAGTATCCCGTACGTGAAAGGCTGCAAGCCCATCTCAGCTATTTTACGCCCGTCATATGACGGCTGCTCATTGCTGGTAAAACAAAACTTAGCCCCTAATTATTGATGCTCGGGCTGACTCTTACACTTTCGAGGTGGTCCCCTCCAGCATCGATAATTTTTATTGCCCGTTTTGTAATAGACTTGAATCGTCTCAAACTTGTTAGACTTGCTTTTTACGGAAGCGCTTTTATATCCAAGTTTACCCAATTTTGAAATAAGTTGTGTGTATCTGTATGAACACCTAGTATTTCAAGATTCACTGAATGGTCTGGCAAATCCCTGAAAAAAAAGATTTTATTAAAATTGTCTTATTTTGACCTTTGCCTTTATGTTGTGCCGAACCCACTTAGCGTGGGAAAAGGGCAAAAAGAAGAAGAAGAAGATTTTGACCTTTGTGAAGAAGAGAGAAAAGAAGAAGAGAACTACATGTATAGAAGCAAAAGCCTGAAAGAAAAAAGTAGAATGTGTTCTCAAGCTTTGAATTTGAATATGTCTATACAAAATTTTTATTGAATACAAAATTTGTAGGTATAGAAAAAACTAAGTTAAAATAGCTAAATTGTGCTGAACTATAATATTTGGCTCAATGCAAACAGTTAATATCTTGTTTCGGTTCACTTATTCTAGCTCGTGCCTTATTGGTCAATGAGACAGAAAATCATTGCGGTTATCCTTCAGACGTTGACCTGACACTGAAATTAGAAGGTCAATAGCACTACAGCATGAGTGCGGTTGGATTAACCAGAAAAATGGAAGTCAACCATGAAATAGACTAATCAGATATGATGCAAAATGATTTCTAGGAAACAGTAAACAAAAATAAAGAGGAAATTAATATAGGCGGTAAAAATGATGAATTGGGAGACTTATTATAAAATATTAAGCTTACGGCGCCAATCCAGATAAGCTTATCTTAGTTTGAAGAGATATATAAAACTGGATTTGAATTAGTATATCCTCCACCTTATCTTCACATTTTGTTAAATGTTGCTTCTTTATCAACGGAATCCAAAAAGCATTTATAATTAATACTCCAGTGAGGCGCTACCTTTTTGAAATAACCATATACAAATTGCTATTCGACAGATATTTTTGTAATGTTACTTGTTTGTGAATGGGTTTATCTATAGTGATCAATTTATCGGCTCGTTAGCAGCTGATAAATGTAACTCGATGGCTCTATGATTATAAAGTAGTTAATCAAGATGAGAGCTCATATTAATACTGTGAGAATGTCATCCTCTATATTTTTTATACTAAAAGTTTGTATTTATTTCAATACCGATAAGAATAATTATCTGAAAAAATCGAGAAAAATATCTAATTGTACCACAACCTACAGTGCACAAGGCAGGGCTACTACCAACTGAGCTGTGAGTCAGTCGAGTTGTTCTAGGGCTTCACAAAGCCAGCAGTTGCAGTAGAATTATTTATCACTAGCTTCCGCCTACTGCTTCGCCCGCATGACATCTTGAATAACAAAAACAAATCTATCCCACGGGAACCGTACATTTTTTCAAGATAAAATGTAGCCTATGTGTTTTTCCAGACTATAACTTATATCTGTGCCAAATTTTATCCATATCCATTCAGACGTTTCAGCGGGAAAGAGTAACAAACATACATCCAGACATCGACACATTCTTACAAACTTTCACGTTTATAATATTAAGTAGGGTTTTTGGTTCTCGGCACATTGGCATGTTAGTAAGATTATGTTTAAGGAAACTTGGCTCTACGATTACCTCCTATCTGATTCAGTTTTAATCGAGCGTTTCATAGTGAACTTACTCCTGGGCGTTGCTTTGTAATAAGAGCTTACCTCGATTAATACGCTTTAAGTACCGTAGCGGCTCGAAATATTGAAGCCATAAGTGGTAGTGTACAATAAGTGGTATCTGTAAATTTGGAATGATCACAGGCGTTTGGTTAAGAACCGTGAAGGGTAATGAGTACCGGGGTTTACGGAAGCGCGTTTTATAATGAAGCATTGAAAAGAGCTGATGGTGTAGTGGTGGCACCCCTGCCTCACGATCCGAAGGTCGTGGGTTCAAACCTGGTCGTGCATCAATGAGTTTTTCCATTCGAAAAATTTATGTGCTCAATGTGTTCTTAAACGTTGAAGGAAAAGGTCGTGAGAAAACCGCATACTCTATAGAGTTAAAAATTCAAAAGTGTGTGTCATATTATTTATTCATACAAGCGGCAATGTGTTTGTTACTTGTGAAGTTTGAACTTATAGCAAAACGACCTCAGTGGCGCAGCGGGCGAGAGTCCGCCTGCGAAGCTAGAGGTTGCGGGTTCGATTCCCGCCGCGCAACAAATTTGTGTACGATCTGCAGAAATTTGTTCCGTTGGTCTGGGTGTATTCTATGTATAATAAAAAATATCTTATCTATGTATATAGTGTATTAAATATATCAGTTATCTAGTACCCATAACACAAGCTTTGAGTAGCTTACTTTGGGGCTAGATGATGCTGTGTGGATTGTCCAGCATTATTTATTATTTATTTATTTATTTATAGCAAAAGCATTCCTATTGTTTACTACTGCTAGTTATCTAATTCACATAACGACGTGTCTCTAAGTGACAGTTGGACCACCGGAGACGTGCTTTTTTGAATACGCCTTCGTTAGAGTCAAGCTAGGTGACATGCTAGGTCCGCTACATGCTCCAATAATTCTGAATAAAAGGATATTTACTCGAAGCTAAGTTGATATAAAAAATATCATAATATTGCTTTGTAATTCTAATGCTTACTAATAGTGTACTAGTTGTGCAAGATTAGTGCCTCAAGAATTACAAGTTAGTTTGAGTAATTTCAATCAAATTTTTATTGTTTTTCATCTAAAACGGCACATCTTGATTCGCTATTCCGACGGTTTTAGTAAAACTATTTCCATAGCTCACGCAATAACTAATCATAAAATATCTCGTGATATGATCACTCAGTTTAGGTACGTCATGAGTGTTCAATTACAATATTATGGTAAATAGATATAGAAAGGCCCGTATCAATGGTGGAGACAGCTGTCTCATTCAATCGTTCAAATCACAATCTAAATCATATTATCATAGGTCAGTATTGACGCCTATAGGTAATTTCATTCGATAAGGTGTTTACTGTCACCGCCGGCACCTGGAGGGGTCGTTGAACTGAATCCAATTGTTATCTCAATCAGGTTCCGATCTTGGAATCGAAGCCGAAAATGGGCAGTGTAAAGTGTAAATACGTAATTGGTAAAAGGAGAGGATACATTGGGTAAAGGTATTGGTAATAAAGTCGAAATTTGTGAATATAGCACTAATTTGAGGTGTCGCTTTTCAACAATAGGGCCAAAGATTGCTATAATTATGTCATCAAATCACGGAAGTTTAAAAAGTTTAAAGATTGCTATGTCGTTCTTCTTCTTCTTCTTTCCTTATTGGTCTCTTTTAAGATCCAATTTGCCAGTGTCAAGTGGTTAAATAATTAGTATTGTCAATGTTACAAAGTCATAACCAAAAAATTTAATTTTGGCAAAATAACCACCAAAATTACGCAATAAAACTCAAAATAACACGAGAAAAAATATAAAATTTAGAGCGACAAAGTTGACAGTCGAATGCATCGCAGAAAATCCGTTAGATAGTCGTTCGCGATGACAGCTAATACTGACACGAGAGATAATGTCATTGGAGATTATGTCAAATCTCAGCTAAGCCGGTGTTTGTCAGCGTTGAGTGGCAGATTATGACATACTTCACTTTTATGAGAAGAATGATACCTGTCACGTACGGAATACTAACTATTGTGCAAAATGTGGGCATGTACCAAATGTCATGTTTGGACTTGCCTCTGACTACCCTCTTTAGATATCCTCAAAGATCTAAGTAACTAAAGATCTGAGGAGATATCTACCGAGCCTGGGGATATCAGTCGTTATCATATTTATTTATTTTTATTTTATGATTGCGTGATATGCTGTTTTATGAGTGACAATTTCTGGTGACGAATCAACTACCAGTTAACAATTTCTCACCAATGTATGCTCCCTTTAATAAAATACATTGTCCATTTCTTGAAGTGTCGCCGTGCTGTTTCTATAATGTCTTTATTGTGAGATAAAATTGGGACTGCACTGATATGCAATGTAGTTTTTGCGCAGTCGATTTTATGTGGTTTAATTCTCAAGCGGTATCGGGTCTAATTATTTGAATAGCGTGACACGCAGCCCTTTGACTAAAGCCGGCAGGTGATAGGTAAAGGAATAGAGAGGTCTATTTGCTAGCTTTGAGCAAACTTGGACGATGAAGTTAAAGAATAAATGTACTATTAGTATGTTAGCCTAATCTTGAGTACATAATTATGTAAATAAAATATAGTAACATGTACCAATGTTATTATTTTCTTATTTGAGTGCTTCATGTGTATTTTTCCCCGTTAGACCCAAAAGATTTAAATTATATTTCAATTTCTACCCACACCTACTTAATCATATTTTCTATTTTTTAAATTCACATGAGTAAAATTTGTTTATTATTTTATGTTTGTTTTCTACTTCCGGTAAAAACCTACAAAACCCTTTACAAATTATCAATGAATCATCTTAAATACCTACAGTGTTTGAGTTTATTTAAAAAAAAATTACAGGAGTAACAAAATAATAGTTCAAAGATGTTTTGGTAGTGCCTCTCGATAGTTTTTAGTTTCCACAATTAAAATGATCGACTGTGTGTTTTTTTCTCGCCTGTACAGGTACCGCTGAAATTACACCAATTAGGTCTAGACGATCGATGGGACTTACATTTTTAAAGGTTGTGAGAACCATCTTTATCATGAAATGCAACGACAATTTTCTTTTCAATTTTTTTATACTTCAAGCATACCCACCTAATGGTAAGTGATTACCGTAACCTATAGGTGCATGAAGCACCTATAGGTCGTATACCTTCATCTTATCGTGTTTTTAGTAATTTCATAGTCACTAGTATTTTAGGAACATACATAAAAGCGTTAGGGCCAAGCGAGTTTCTCGTCAGCTTTTCTCGGACTGGTGATAGGACTAGAATTGGCACCTTGACTCACGTAGCATGTAAGACGATTAAAAATTATGTCTATGATTTATTGAAAAAATATATTTTTTATTTGTTTCCAACCCTAGACGAAACGGTTTTCTTAAATTCATAGTACTTCATAAACTATTCATCCTAGAATAAAATAAAAATATTTTAAAATAAATAAGTAATGCACTTTTATTTGATGTTCCGTACTTAATTTGTACAATGCTTTTTGAATGCAAAATATATGTAGTAAGTATTTATTCTTGAAAGCATAAGTTACTTGTACTGTCCAGCAATGTAAAATGAATGTAATAAAAACTATAAGTAATTTTAAGTAAGTACCAAATTTTTTTGCCACCAAAACTCCTCGGTCAATAAGGATTATCTCTACCTGCATCGAATTTCATAAGACCGCGAAGAATTTGAGTCATTTTACACAAAAATTTGGCCGTTACAATTAAATTCCTAGTTGGAGACATCTACGGCAACTAACTGTTTTTATAAGAATTTCGGAGCAACTCAAGATGTTTTATAGATATCATAAAATCCTCCTACCTGATGTCACAGCTCATTGCTAAAGCGGCTATATTTTTTTAACATAGTCAACACTGACCTATTTCATCGATTTATTCCATAGCCACCATACAGATATCATTACTGCTTAAGCTATTCTCTCCTGGCTGTGTCATAGTCGAGGTCCCAATTCATTAAAGGCCATTAATGAGCTTTATTGCGGGACATAGCCACAAGTTACGGCCTCACGACTGATTAATTAAATAGACAATGAATGGGACATTATAATGGAAAGTCGGCTTTGTTTGGCGCTAGTATTTTTACTGTTTTCTACGGTTTGATATCATTGTATGGAAATTGTAGGAATTGTAGTTTTCAACTGGAGGCTTATGTAAATTCAATTTTAAATTATTTTAAGGTTGAATAAACAAAGGTTTTTGCTAACAATTTTTTTAGTTTTTCAATACGATTCGATGCACTGAAAAGTTAACTTATTATGACAATGTTTATTTTCAAAATAACATCGATAAATTGTTATCCTTCTGTTTTATTTCGTCGATATAAATATTCGTTAACACTACGCAGAGGTAATCTTTGTAATTACTTTTTTTATGAGTTATTTTTAGAACAAATTATTTTTGAAACACATTTTGGATCAATTTAAACGTAACTATTCAAAATATACTCTTTCACAGATAGATAGCTTGATTATCCCTGGCTTATATCATGTTGTAAATGGCTAAATCAAATAATCATATATTTTTAAACTGGCACTTGAATTCACGGGCTTGTCTAAAATAAAAGTAAATATTGAAATGGATGACGTATATCTAGTAGATAAATACTATTCAGCTAAACACAATATTACATAATAAGCTAAACGCAATGCAGACTCGTATCCTTTTCAATATTGTAATAAATTTCCGCAAAATCACGCCTGAATCAATCATTTTAAAAAGTAATTTAATTGTATTTATAGTGGAACATTATTATAACCACATGCTTGAAAACAAGTGTAACATTGACAGCTGCAAAACTAAAAACTGTGTAGAATATGCAAGTTTTCCAAAATAAAAACAACACTTGAACTTGTCCTCAATTCGGAAATAGCGGCGCGCGCATGCCTCAGGGATTTGGGTCACACGCTTATTGCCAGAAACGTTACACTCGCTTCAAGGACATGGGTCCTTAAGCGTCTTTTTTACTTGGCCGGTGATTTTAAAGTGTTTCCTATTTGCTCGAGTTCTGGAGAGTTATTTCACTGACGTTCTTCTCTCTTAGACTGGAACTGGCACATATATTTATCTAGATATTATACGACTAAATTGTATAGTCCTTGATTTTTTATTGAATATAATGATTTTGATCTTTGTTTTGACATGCAATTGATGCATTCTTCGTTACGATCAATGACTGGGTTGGTGTCCAAGGAATTGGATGTTTAGCTTTGATTAGTGTAAGAGTGTAACTAGCGCTGACAATATTTTCAGACGTGTAATTGTTATAAGCTTAATTAGGTACTAGCTAAGACCTCTTTTAAGGCGGACTAAATTTTTTCAAAAATCCAAATTTTCAATACCATGCTAAACAGAACTTTAGCCCCATAACCAAGTTATAAAAAGTATTTTGACAGGTAACGGGTAAACCATTTTCAATTTTGGAACAATCGGTTCTGCGCAAGTGATCGCAGCTGCCTGCGCGCGCGATCGTCGCGTGCCGGGAACGCACGAGTGGCGCCGAGTGCGGACGAAGGCTGGCGAAGCCTGCGCTTTCATCTTTGATGCCTTAGCCAGGTGCGAAGGAAATTATGGTTATGATTTTCGGTATTTTTATGATTATTAAGTAATATTGAGTAGGCTTGTAATTAGTTAAGTTATAACTGTCTATATTTATAATTTATGTGCAACATTATAAGTTTGAATGATTATTAGCAAGTAGAAATCTGACTTAGAATTAATTCGAAATCAAAGTAATGTTTTAATATTAATACAAGTATTCCAGAAAAGCCGTTGGTAGACCTTAATAAATAAATAAATAAAGCCTTTCGGAATTTTCGACTGTCATAAAATTTAGTTTTCAACATAAAAATGAAATGCCAGAGCTCAGATATGACGTGTGGAAGCTGAAAATTACCGTAAACCTAACTTACGTAGTTGTAATTGACGCATCTAGACAAGGTAATGAGAATCTTGTTGCAAACGGATGCGCCACATAGTAACCGACAATTAATAAGTGAATTAACTAGATGACCGACAAAACCATCCGCCGAACTACAGGTGTTGAAACGTGTTCATCCAGTTTTGTTATAAGACATGTCTCAGAATATTTTTTTATCATACCGACAACGCCCGTAGTTGATAGGACAATAAAGAAAACTACATTATGATTACATACTCTTTGTATAATCTAGTTTGTTTTTCTAATGTCTAAGTGGATGCTTCTTAATTCAAAAAGGTATTTACAAAAATGAGACCAAACCAAAGAGGTCTTAGCAAAGATGAAAATAGGATAATTGAGATTTTAAAAGTATGTGTATGGAACATAACTTAATTATCTGTGGTAGTTACTAAAGTTTAAGAAACACTTCTTCTTCTTCTTCTTATTGTGTCACTAGTTCTTTTTGAACCAGTGTTGTGAAAGGATGAAGTGTGCCTTAGAAGCTCCTTTCCTACGAAACACTAGAACTTATGTAAGTCTTTAACAAAAAGGTTGAACTTTTGTAGCCTTTTTGAGGGTAAACAATATTTTTTTTTTATTTCTAACGGATGCGTGCTTTGTATAATCACAAATTACTATTGCAATAAATGGCAGCCCGAATTCCGGGGCGTATCGAAATCCGTTGATTTGTCTTCGCGAAATAAAATGCCGTACCGATTTTGGCCCCCCATTAAGTTTTTCGCGTAGCTTATTATTTCGCGAAATTGTAACTTGAGTTGAGGCACGTGTGGAATATACCTTTTTGTTATTTTAATTTTGCAAGTCCTGCTTCGGATTTTGTATGTTAAAGGAGTCAGGTACGCGACTATTTTGGTACTGTTATTTTTTTACTTGATTTTTGCAGCAAGTAGGTACCTACAGTGCACTGAAGTGGTTACTATATTGCCCATATATCAATGTGTCCAAACAAGTGATATTTCAAATATCTGATAATTATATGACATGATTTATATCAGACTGGCTGTTGCCTGTGACGTCCGCTATTTAATTAATTTTCAAGTATATTCTGATATTTGATAGACAAATCAAATAAAAAAAAATAAAAAAAAATCATGAAAATCACCATTTTTTATATGGTGAACCATATAAAACTCGATAAAAGCTGGACTGATTCAGTCATTCTAGTTACAACTAAAACGACTGTTATATTTAGATATTATATAGGTATGTACTGTATATATTGGAAATATTTGATAATAGTGGTATTCATACTCATAATAATATCATCAAGTCTTTCTACACGAACTTATTGTCAAAATAATTGATATAATCTGAATAGATATTTTTCTAGTCACTTGTTTATTAATTTCATGCCTATCTAATACTTTTAAATACTAAGTTCTCAAAATGCAGGATCCTAATTAGGTAATAAAAATCAAAAAGATGTGTCATTATCTTTGTTTTGAAAACTGCTAATTATAAATCATACTTTATACACCTTATCATTTCATAGGTTGCTCAATCTTTTTGTATAATATACTTTTTAAAATATTCATGTAGTAGGTATATGGTCACGTCTGCCGTACCTATGCCGGAGGAATTATGGGCAAAAGTCACCACAGAATAGGTTCCAAGCGAGCGGCGGCCTTGTGTAAGAAGAAGATGGAAGAATGATGAAGATGAATATGCCTAGAAAGGGATGGAGAGACGAATTCAACACATACCCAAAGAGTGGTCTCAATTAGCCATTATCAGAGAGGTATGGAAAGAGAGAAGGGAGGCTTTTGCTCTGCGATGAGACACCAAAGGCTTATAATGATATTAATAGGTAGTGTTTTTCAGCACTTATTAGTGTTCAGGGATATTAAAAATGTAATAGAAAAATATTATTTGATATCCATTTATTTACTAACATCCAAACTAATCTCTGCTAATCGCTGGTATTTTTGTACTAGTAGGTACAATAAATCTTATATTTCTAATTAGGAATCTTTCTTAGGGTGCAAACTTATCTATATACATTAGAAAGTCTATGTCTCAATAATCAGACTCTAATTAAAACTTCATGATATTTCAATGATACAAAAAGTAACATTTAAAGAACTTCACAAAACATGAAACTTAAACATAATGACTAGATAACAAGTAATCTAAGCTTATATCTAGAAGGCTACTTAAGGCACAGCGTTTGTTTTATTCACTTACAAAATTAAATGCATAATGAACAAAATGATCTTCAGTCTTTCTGTAGATATGAAAATGTGGCAAAGAGTGTAAAAAAAGATTGCTCACAGTACTATCAATAAAGTACAATAAATGTACCTTGGAATTAATTTGATAAATGTCAAAAAATTGTACGAAACAAATTTTAATTTTATAGTAAGTTATAAAAATAATTGTTACCAAATAATTTGGTAAGATTGGACTCATCACAATTTTATATAGCATGAGATTTTTTTATATAGCGTGAGAGTTTTTATAAAGCGTGAGAATTTTATTTTTAAAACGTTTTTTTAATTGTACAGTTTAAGAAATCATTGAAAATCACCCGTCCGCCACAGACTCGGTACAAATGCAGTAGGTATTCGTTCGATGTTCGCCGGGATGCGTTGATGGGATCGCTCAGGCCACTATTACTCCTCTCATTAGGAATATACTGATTGCGCTTAATTAGAGGTTAACTTGGTCCCTCGCGCTCACTCCTTGAGAGGAATACTCGTTTTTTCGTAATCACCAAGCCGGATGCTTTGATCATCGCGGTGTTCGGTTCCTGGGAAAGAGAAAATTCATTATTATTATCTGCTTTTAAAGTTCTAAGCATGTCTGCAATTCTATAATTCCAAGTCCCTAAGCGCCGGTCATCGCGTAAAGTTACAAGGTTGAGCGTCCTATATTTTCTCACGAACGATATCTAAAAATACCGCTTCTATAGAAACTAAGGTGCTTATGACATGTAAAAAATCCTATGCTATATCACCAGATGTTTGTATAAGCCCAGCAAATATTGAAACACGTGTGGGGCCGATGCTTCCTTCTGAGATTCGTCTTCCGGTGCAATAAATTAATAGTTTGAGCTTTTTTGCGATTTATGTTTTTTGACGGCGCTACCGGTCGTGTTGATCCGTGAAATTGGACCATATGCCCAAGGTCCGGTGGGAACCAGACAACATATGCGAGGATCCTGTTTCCACTTGTGCAGAAAGTGGTTTTGACTCCATGTTATTAGAATAGATCAGTTTTTATAGCCAGTTTTCCCACTGCATGCGGGCAAACCGCAAGATTGTTAGAAGTAATTGCTGTGTGCTATTACAGTAAGATATATAATGCGGGTCTACGCATTTTTAGGGCAATAAAAAATATACTAGCTGGGTGAGCTTTTATAAAGGCGACATATTTTAAGATTCACCATTGTTGGTTTCCTTTTATGTCCTGATTTCGACAAAGAATAGATAAAGTCTCCGTGTGGTTCAATGCGTGCTGACAATGGCAGTGCGTTTACTTTTTGCATCATAGAGGACGAACCTGAATTTTATAAAAGACCTGTAGGTAGCCGTGACGAAAAGGATCTTGCGAATAAAAAAGGTACTACCTGAATTTTTATTCTGTCAAGCTATGTTTATATTAAGTTTTTATATTAAATACCTTATTTTACGATAGATGAAACTAAATCTCTTTGACGGGCTGATATTCGATTAAAAATCAACAAAAGACCTAAAACTATTTTGAAAAAAAATCACAACTGTACACTCGATAAGGTTATTGATATTAATAAAAAGATATCAAGGCTTACCTCTTTTCACTGTTGTTGCCACCAGGTAATGACATCTAGTAACTCCTCGTCTTCGGGACTCATCGGTTCGTACGCGTCGTAAGGGTCGTGGCAGTGCGGACCAGCTGAGCTCTCAGACACAAGAGACGGTGCTGGTGAATGCGACTCGTCGGATGAAGGAGGTGTTTGCGGACCGTGGATGAGCGTCATTTGAGCATCCGTGCAACCATCCTCACTCTCCTCCAGCAAACGCTTCAAGCTCTTTATGTACTCCACAGCAAGTCTTAAAGTATCCACTTTGCTGAGCTTTCTGGAGGATCCTCTGCCGCCAGCTAAGGCAGACGCGACGGCAGAAGGGATGTGCTGCCGAAGCGCCGCAAATCCATTATTGACTTGCTTCACTCTGTTCCTCTCGCGGGCGTTTCTCCTCGCGACCGAAGCCGGAGGAGCAGGATACTGCTGATGGACGTAGGACTTGTTCTTCTTGCATCGAGGGTCGACCGGAGCCGGCGCCAGCCTGCGCTGGTTTAGCTGCGCAAGCTTGTCGATGTTTTGATAGTGTACGGTAGCCATGGGCATCGCGGAACGGGCGGAGGAGTTCGAGAGCGCACGTGTGCGTGCCGCGGAGGTCGCCGGTGAATTGGCGGAGGTGGCGCGCACCCCCGGAGCTAAGTAGCGCGCGCGCAGAGCGCGGGGGCCGGGGCGGGGCGGCGGGGAAGGCGCGTGCGCGGCGCGCGCACAGCGCACGCAGCGCGGCCGCCTGCGCCCGCGACGCTACCGGTCGCAAGTCTCGCAAGCCGCGCTTATTATGCCACAGAGCCGCTCGCGCCGCTATTGTTGCTGCGTAATTATCCTGTAGCCATGTTCGGACCGCTCCCGTCTATTTAGAAGTCGTTATCGAGAATAGGCGCCGTAAACCGATCGAGGACGATATTGCGTTATTAATGTCCCAGCTTTTGTTTTATTTAATAGGCCTTTATCATAACTTTTTGCGCATAACTAGAGTATCTTCGTCGCTTTCGTAAGCTTAATAAATAGCGATTTGTAAAGGTTGTTTGTGAGCTAGTAGGTAATTAGTGATCTTTGTGTATTGTATTTGTTTTACTGATTTACTTTACTTTTAATTTTGTTTTCAGCTGTTGATACTAAAGTCGGCAAAGCGGCGGCAGGTGTCTGCGTCGTAATGAGTCGTAGCTCTGCGGATAGCCGATGGCACTTCATTTGATGGGTCTAGCGAGCGCGTGGGACATTAGATATTCTATAATTTCACTTTTCATTGCGTACGTGAGACGCTGGGAGCTTGCAATTTTAATGAATGACACTGACAAATATTCTTTTTATATACTCCGTTCCATTTAATAACTTAACTTGTTTTTTTTTTGTATGAGAGATAGAACTATACTTCAATTGGGCTTGTTTATCGAAAAAAATAACAAATAGGATTAAAACCAATTCACACTTGGCTTACCCTGGGCTTACCTCATTCACTAATGCATTGTCTAAACATTGTTAACTTAGAGCGGTATTCGTACCCACACTTTTCAAACCACACCACCACGCTGCTATAGATGCAAAGCCTTAGATAAAATGGCTATGAGAGATAATGTAACGCATCCTAATTACGCACCGACATTCCGCGAACCTGTTCCCCTGTATAATATTGGCATCTCATTTTAATTGTTTCAACAGGAATTCAGGGTCCGAGTCTTGCTCATTCGCCGTACCAATTCATTTTTATCAATAGCTGGTAAGTTGTTATTTGCTTGGTTTGTTGGGCCAGCTGTCAGAGAGCGCAGCGAGCCTAGATTTTAGTGTTGATTTGTGTATTTTGATTCGGTTTTATGAAAAGTTTACTTGCTAAGCTTGACTGACCTCTTGGCTCAGTCGGTAGAGGCTCTGCCTTCTGCGCAGTAGGTTGTGGGTTCGATCCTCAACCAGGTTAAACATGAAATCACAGGGATCATTTCGAATCATCTTTTATACTAGGTGAGTCTAGGTGCCAATTTCAGTCCTATCCCCAGTCCGAGAACAACTGATAAGAAACTCTCTGGGCCCTAGCGCTTTTTTTGTATGATCCTTGGTAATTTTGTTAGGGACACCTAGCAGAGTTGGAGCTGATTCGTCCCAAGCTTTTTTCATCTAAGTAGTCTCATATTCTATAACAAGCTTTTGGAGACAGTTTTTGTTCAATTACATTTTTGAATTGTGTGAAAGATGAATTGTAAGAGTTGACAGGAGTGAGTGGAAGAAGAAAACATTTTGTGCCGACCCTACTTAGCGTGAAATAAGGGCAAGAAAATGATGATTAAAAAATGTTCCTGGTAGGAATATTTTTTCACATACCCAGTGGCAGTGCTAGTATCACAACAAGGAAAATGCAGGTATAGGGCAGGTGTGAGAACTCGTGTCACTATCGATGACGTCACTTCACCTGCTGCTGCTCTATTTCATAACATCTATATAAAACTTACCTTACTCACTGACTGACTGATTTTGATCGTTACATTCGGTTTTAAGAAAATAGGTTTAAGAACCAGTGAGATGAGTGTGCTTCCGAGGTTTCTATTGTGTACTCAAGTTTGTCAACTAAAATGACATCCTTAATTAAGTATAATCTATCTATCTATACATATAATAACATAGCTTATCTTTGCGTTTTTGCACGCTTATCTCCGGAACGGATGAACCAAATCGAGTACAGTTTTCATTAATGTATTGTGATAAGCTTGGATTAAAACTTAGGCTGTTTCATCGAAATCGGTTGATGAATAAAACAGATAATAATTTGATATATATGATGAAAAACCTTATTTAACGATATGAACCTTGTACGGAATTTTCAAGTCTAGAGAGGGGAAAATTCCGTAAGTTTTAAGTATGTATGAAAAACACAATACGCGAACGAAGTCACGGGAATCCCATCAGTTGTCTACAAGTCTATTAATAGACATCGATTTGGGAAACAGTCCAGTTTTATTGATCAATTTCTTTCAAGTGATTTATTTTCTGAGATCTCATTTTCTGTGTTTTTTAATTGACTGATCTTAGTATTAAAATCTGTAACAGGTGATGATGGAATTTCTATAAAGATCCTCTTGTTATTTTATGCTTTTTCTACCCGACTCCAAAGCGAAAAAGGAGGTCAATGTGCTTGGAGTGTAAGTATGTATGTGAGTTCCTTTGGCTGTCACTATAGCCCAAACGGCTGGATGAATTTCGACAAATGAGATGTGGTTGGATTTGTCTAAATTATAAAAGTGACGCTATACAAATGTCAAAAAAACTAATATGGCAGCTGCTGGGTGGCTGTAAAATCGATTTTCAGTTACGTTCAGTCTTTTTTTTAATTTTGCCGTAAATACAAGGTAACTTTAAGATTCGAATCAAAGTTTTCAACTAAATACCCCTCGAAATGACACCGTTACGCCATCTACAACCCACCCTTAATACGTGCACGTACTAAAATCGATACAAGGAAACAATTTTAGGCAAAACTTGTCGCGATCGTATTGTAGATGGCGCTTCGTAAGGGTGGTTTTTGCTAAGGGTGAGTTCTAATAGCTTCTATTTTATCACACTAGGTGGCGCTGCTAAATAGAATTTTAATAGTATTGGAAATTGATTCTTGTTGGAAAAATATAAAGCAATAAGAATTTTAACTCGTTGATAAAAAAGTGTTGCTATGCTACTTACTATTGCAAGTTTATAAATAAATTCACGTACATATTTACGCTTTGAATATTTCAAAGCAATTAATTAAAATAAACGTAAAGTGTGTGGGTTGCTTAGAAATTTTGGATTCCGTATAACAATGAAAATTCATTTTTTTAATTCCTAAATATAAAAGCGATAAAAGTAACATCTTTTCATCCGTTTCAGCGTGAAAAAATAACAAACATCCATACATACAAACTTTTACGTTTATAATTTAGGATTTTACTATTTTAATGTTCAAAAAGTTATTTTACTATTGCACGAGCGTTGATCAAATTGTAAATGGAGAGTTTCAAAACTAAAAATCTCGCGTGGTCGCTAAGATCAAAAGGTATTAAATTTGGTTCTTAGGTTCGTTCTGCGGTACCTTAAATCTTAATAAACTTGCCTTGCTTATTACCACAAGTTTAATTAAAGGGTTGTCTTGAGTGGTGATAGTATCGCACTGAATTTTACGAGTAAAGGCCGATTCACACTGATCCGGACCGTATTTTTTATCACTAAAATTTATTTTAATTCTTGCCTAATTCAACATAACTAGTTTAAGCACTATCCCCAGAATAAATCGTAGTTATCAAAGAGTAAACCGAGTAATTTGTAACCTCCTGAACTCTTTTACTGGTCAAGTTTTGAGCATTTTAATAAATTTAAATTGTTAGGTACTTCTAAATAGTATGTCACAATCACTTGCTTTTTAGTCTGTGTTAAAGCTTTGATTCCTTAACCTGTGACATGCCGGAA
Source organism: Cosmorhoe ocellata (assembly GCA_963675405.1). NCBI lineage: Eukaryota > Metazoa > Arthropoda > Insecta > Lepidoptera > Geometridae > Cosmorhoe > Cosmorhoe ocellata. The sequence continues at coordinate 10,205,433 of OY776249.1, read as the reverse complement.
CGCGGATCCACGCGAGACATAATAGATTTTCTATTGTGTCTGGAATCCCGGCATCCCAGAGGTTAATAAAAAGCATAGATACGCGTCGATCCTACTCATGTTTTGTTAGTTTAAAAGAGATTGGACATAATAATCTGCGTTATAAAAAATAACTATTTATCTCTTTAAATAAATTTCATAAAAAGGAATACTTACTTCAAATATATATGTTTAAAAACTATATTTGTTGTACAAAGACTTTATTAGACAATGTATAGTTTCAAGTTTGAAACAAGTAACATATAAATTATTTAGTACATTTAAATTACATTTTCATTATACTTCCTTTCTCCGTCACTGAAACGTCCCTGACGCGTGTAAGGCATCTTTTAGGTCGATAGCTGACTATTACCGTGCTGTACGAATACCCAATTAACTGTAATATCTAAATTAAAATATAGCTACGTGGGAAGTAACACTTTTTGGTTTTACGATGTGATTTGTGTGTATCTACAATTGTAAATTTCTTTTTAACTTATAAAATCAGTCTTCACCATCTTCTTAGCTTGATCAGCCGTATCCACAACAAATACAGGTCAGTATAGTTCATCCAACGGATCTAGGCATCCGTGAAGTTAGTCAAGGGTGCGAGTTTGCGCATGTACATTGTACAGTTCCTTCCCCCCCTCCTCATACCTCCAATTTCTCCCGAAAAACGATACTGCGCAGCTCTTGCGGGCAGTTGCGGCTAACTTCACGAATGCCTAGATTCGTTGAGCCAACTATACATGCGTAGACTAAGCTGCGTGTTTCCTCACGATGTTTTTCTTCACCGTTTTTACAACAATGATTATTAAATATTGCGCCGACCACACCTAGTGGGATAAGAGCAGGGAGATGATGATGATGCTCAATGATCATTAAATAAAAAGAATGAAATAACTTATTAAATTTAGCATTTAATCAGTTTTTTTTTATTAATAATGTTTTAAGTTATTCTGGATGATGATCTATAGAAGTTTCTCTAATAGGAAAGTAAGGTCAGACTAACTAAAGATGGATAGGTACATTGAAGTATTTTTATCCAATTTATTAAATGCTTAAGCTCGTCCGGTGCTCAGTCTCATTATTAGCTCTTATAAATTGACATCCTGCATATTTTTTTACTCTTCAATTATATTGTGTGAGTAGGTGTCAATTATTGAAGTCAGGAGCGCTATATATTATATTCTGATTGACAAGCGGACTTGCAACTGCGTGTGAGCTTGTCAAAACCGACATTAATGCCTTAATCTAGAGCTGCCATTATAACTCGATCGTTAATCGATTTAATTTGATTAATAATGGTTTAATGGATAAGGCCTCACTTCAGGGTCATTACTTTAATTTTAGCAATTAAAATTTTCTGTCAAATCATAAAAAAACAGGAATGGGGCTTGCAATTATTTTGTGTTACTGTGTCAATGACTGTCGGACAAAAAGAGATTGAACGGACGAGAAAAGAGATATGAAGAGACAAGAAAGAATGAGTTCTACAATTACTTTGTGTTACTTTGTCAATGACTGTCGGACAAAAAGAGATTGAATAGACGAGAAAAGAGATATGAAGAGACAAGAAAAAGTTCGCACGTAAAGCTGAGAACTTACTTTAGATAGGTCCCTACCTATATAATAATATTTTTTACAAAAATACGCGACACAAAGATCTGTAAGATATTCGTTTGATGAAGCTGCGCCATTAGGTTTGATAAATGAATAATCGCTTTAGATGATCGTTAATAATATGAAACTTCGTAACTATCGTGTGCGAACTTTAGTCCACGCAAATAAATAAAATAAAACCTCCATGTTTGAATACGGCGGTCGACGCCGCGCACGTTACACACCCGCGCCTTGAAATTTATTGCAATATTAATAATGCTAAAATGACGTTTATTGTGTGCCAAGTAATATAAGTCCTTGATAAACTTAGTTTAATTTTATTAAAACCTTAGATGCGTCTATGAAGTTGCAGCTCTATGGTTTTATTACAAAAGAGTTTCTATGCAAAAAAAAAAACAAAATAAATGCAGTAAGGCAGTGATCTGTTAAAGTTACGTGCAGTAAGGTCAATAAAGATTTTTTTTATAAAAATAGAAACATGGGTATTGTCAGTAAACATCCATCTCAATGATAGACATATAGATCAACCCAAGAAAAAATGGCGGTTTGGTTAGGTTAGATTATAAGTTAGATTTTAAAGAAAACGGAAGAAATTAATTTACGTAAGACTAGGCAATAAGGTAAGGACTATAATGGCCTGCTCAAATGAGCGAATAATTAACAACAAAAATGATAGACATATACTTTCCTACATATCCTTTTATATAATTTCCGAATAGGGGGTTATTCTATGCTGTTCTTAAGACTCTGCTACGAAGGTCATTGCTTTCAGAATAACTTGCAAAGAAAGGTGGCTATTATTTTAACTACCAGGGAGCAATGGTGCTTAGAAGGTGCTATCATAAGACCGTTTAATCAAGAAAGGCCAAGCGCATGCGCGTCGCGTGGTTACGCACTATTAAAGACTTGCTACTAGTCCAAGTTATCCAATAAATTACACGAATTATACAGTGTGTACCACGTGATATATTATTGAATCGCTTTTGTGTGTACTGTTTTATAATCTGTGCCGTAGGGCCGTCAGCAGACGAAATTATACACCAGTAATATTTGCGCGTGAGCCAACGCCAGCCTTAACAAAAAAAAACATAATAAACCTTTTTACTTGTGACTATACAACCCGCTTGCAACTTTGTCCACATTTATTTTATTGGCAACTAAATACAAAGTGGATATTTTAAACAGCGCTATCTAACAAAGAAAAACTTATTAAACACAAATTTCTATCGGAGCTTATATGAATTTCTTATTTTGTGATTGATAATTTTACATAGTTTATCACTACAAAAGGGGTAGACTATAAACAAACTTGAAATTAAAAACCGTATCAAAATGAAGACGCTAAAATTTAAATACTTGTAATTTAAACAATACTTGAAGATAATTGTTAGATCTTTTAATACTACTTTTTATAGCTAGATGGCGGGGCTAAATTTGTTGATCTACAAATTTTTAAATCTAAGATCTAGTTATAAAAAGTAGTACTAAAAGATCTAACAATACTTTACAATTATGACTAAACATTAAAAAAAAAATCATCAAGAACTATCTAAAAACTCCAGTATTTTCGATTGCAAATTATATATGCAAGTTTTTTATTTAGTAAGTTATAGGCCGGTGTGCTAGAGAAATTATTGGAGTCGCCTAGCGTTATTCACGCAACGTGTCTCAACGTTTGTTCCGATGACAATCGGAGTCTGTCAGTGTTCACAGAGGTGGTATTAACATTTATTTTGCCTCCAGCCGACGCTAAATTTCGATGTAACTTTAGCTGGCTGAGTAATTTATTAAACGAACTTATGTATGTACGAAAATGTTTGTTGAATTCTACTTGCGCACTTATTGTTTATCATTTTATTTTAGAAGGAAAAGTGGAAGGAAAGGGAGGAAGAAGACCGAGGATACAGTTTAATGAGTCAAGTGAAAGAGATGGTTGCTGTCATCTATACTAATATTAAAGAGAAGTTTTATATTTTTGTTTGTAACCAAAAACTCGAAAATGGACCGATTTCAAAATTTCTTTCAACATAAGAATGCTAAATTATCCCTGAGTAACATATGTAGGTTATATTTTATGTAAAAAAAAATAAAGATACCTACTTTTCTACCCGTGTGAACCCGGAGCGTGTTGCCAGTTTATATAAAGAGGTCAAGCAGCTCTGAAGAGTAAGTGAAAATATCTATCACACGGGAACCGTACATAAAATGTAGTCTAGAGTTATTCTAAACTATAATCTATTTCAGTGCCAAATTTCATCCAGATCCGTTCAGCCGTTTCACCGTGAAAGAGTAATACACATCCATACATACATACACCCTTTCACGTTTATAATATAAGTAGGAAGTAGGATACTAGACACTGGCAAAATTGTTCTGAGACAAATGCCATAAATAATGAAGAAGTAGAGAAAATATCACTGCCGTCCTTAAGCTAAAATGCCGTTATCTAACATTCGGTCAAATTCGACTTTTTTATGCCATCGTAATCGGGAAAAAAAGCTCTATCGACCAATCTTACCAGAACTCAAATAGCTCTTATAGTTTTCGAGTTATGAAAAGTAAAAAATGCCGTTACCAGAATCAAAATTTACATCACTTCAATGCTTAAAATGTTGTTAAGTGTATTGCTAAGCTTAAAAGTGGCTAATGGCTTTTAACTTTACTTTTATGTAAACAAAAATAGTAACTTAACTATTAATAACTTCAATAATACTAAGCTTGATTGCGGCAAAGTGACTTTAACTACAGTTATTTGCAGTTATATATTAATCGTGCTAAAATATAAATGGTTTTTCCCTCTTAATTCAAAAAGTGGATTTTGTATTTAATGGCATTCTAGCTTTAGGACGGCAGATCATCAGATATGCCTCAACAGACAAACTTAAAAACGAGAAGAGATACTCATTGTTTCTAAACGCGAGTACACTTGAGTACTTACACCCAAACTATTTTACATACCGATGTAGGCAGTTCATTTCCTAGTTTCAATCCTACCGTTACTAAGCCTATTGTTGCGCTAGAAACCTACCATTGGTCAGTGTTTCGCCTTTCTACGGACGCTCCTCCAATCACTGCAAAGAGGCTTTACTAGTCATAGATTTGCAGGCTGTTAGGCTGCGCATGAGTCTTGTGTTTATAAATAGTTACTGTTTAGATGTGTTTAGATATTTAAACCTATCTTTCATTGTATGCTATTTTTGCAGTTGTTACAAGTAATATAATTATATTATGGTTGTCTTATTAGGAATTCTAACAAGATTTATCTGATTACTTTTTTATCTACTATGTGAGTGTTTTTTACAAATTAATATTCTGTTACTCTTCGTCGGTTAAAATAATACAAAACTTATAAAAATAACAACTCTATTATTGTCTTAATTATAAAACTCAATTTATCAAAACGTAAAACACTACAGCCTACCCCGAACCCATTCAACATCGTTCATTCACAAATTCGTCTCACGACAGCGATTATGACTTGTACGCGGTACTATGGATACTTTTACTTTTATAAAAAAAAACAAAACAAAGGAGGTTCGTCACTCTATCACGTCGCGACAATTTTCCCTTCATTACGTGATACGTGTTATACTCTGTGGCGTAACGGTTGGCGCCAGAATTTTATTGTTCTCGCCGGTGGCTTTAGTAACACACGTGCTTAGATTGATAATGTGAAAATAATTTGTTTTTGGAACATGTTATCTTGTCTGTATCATACGTGCTTTTGCATAGGCCACTTATAAATACAGACTAAATAAAATAACCAGAAACTAACAAAGTATTTTTTTAAGAAAAAAGATCTTTGACATAATAGCGAGTAAAGGTATTTTTCAGATTTAGAATTTAAAAATTAAAAACTGTAAATATCAGGATATAATTAAAGAAAACACGGGTTTAAAAGAAGTTGCATTTTTAGATTTCTGTATGTTACAGAAATAACGAAAATGTATGCTAAGTATTAAAATTGACCAACATTTCAATTAGCAAAACTCATTTTTAGAACATTTAGCAGGTGCGCAAAATTTAAAAAATAAAGTGAAATTCGATATTCAAATTCAAATAATGTATACTTACTTCGAATAAAAAAATAAGTATAAAAAGTTTTTAACTTAAAATCTGTATTCATGTCGAATCTTCTCGAAAGTAAAACCTTCATATTGGAAGGCACTTTACAAATGACCGGCAATCATTTTAAATTACACAAATCTGCTTAGCACTCGACTGTTTTTGCGAAGTATACAATGAATGTAATCACTTGCAGTTATTGTCAAATTGGGGCTTTTATTTTTGTCAATCGGACCTTTTTGCTGGGCCTTTTTGAATTGCCACTTGTGAAAATTGTATTGTAGTCCGTAATTACGGTCCGTCGATTGATATTGTTTGGCAATATTGCTAATTGTTACAGTCAATAATTTATTGCTGGCTGAATCATTTAAAAATGTAATAAGTACCTTAACAGCTTAAAAAATATTGTCATCTTTTTGACATCTCAGTCTATTCCTATTTCAAAATTCTACCATATAAAAAAAGCATTAATTACTTACAGAAAATTAATTTTTCTTCATATTGAGAAAATTTCTTACTAACACATCTACGTTATTTTTTGAATATCGTGTAAAAGTTTTACTCAATATTATCATAATTCATATACGGAATTCAACCAACTCAAACCACCGTTCACATTGTAAAATAAAATTACCCAAGCAAGCGGGAACTTTTAATTTCCAAATAAAAAAAACGAGCTGGAAACATATTGATAACAACTGTCAACTTATCTGCTGTCCGTCTTACAAATGACTACAATAAACTTTACGCCACCCGCGTTGGCAATACATTCTAGCCGTATAAGCTTGTAAGATAGCCAGTTTTTTTTTAAACTCCAGTAAGTCTCTGAAGACTAATGATAACTACCAGTCTCTTCAGCATGACCACCATAGACAGAGTTACTCTATGGAAGAGAAGACAGAGCAGTATTCATTTGTGATGCGGTTGACCAAAAAAATAATGATTTACTTATCAACTTGAGAACCTCCTCATAGGTAGATAGATAGATAGATAAAAAAATATTTGGTACTACAGATATTCCGTTTTTTTCATCGGTTAAAAATTATAGGTACTTTTGCTGTCACCAATATAAAAAATATAAATATATTGGTGCAAATCTTACACAACGCCATCACGCCCTAAACTAAGCAAAGCTTTTAATATGAAAACCAGATTTCCGATAGATTAATCAGGTACTTACAGAAACACTTTTAAAAAAAATTATTACATTAAATACTTAACACCCAGACACAGAACAAACATTGTGTTCATGACAAAATTTTTTATCCCGGGTAGAGATCGAACCTAGAAGCTACAGCGCAGGAGGCAGCTAGAGCTACTACCAGCTGAGCTGTGAGGCCAGAATGTTAGTTTCTCCTATTTTTGCACAGAAAAACGCTTAATCTACGATGGTCATGCTAGAAAGATGTCGAGAACTATGTCCGATAATGTTACCAACAACAGTCCACGCTATGTGGCTTGAACTATGTTCGATAATGTTGCCAGCTAAAAAGTCGGGAACTTCAAGATGAGCGCTATCTGGTCTCAAAAATAAAAAGTCCATATAGCTAATTAGCAATCTAAGGTTTTACGGTCCCATAAATAAATAAAAGAGGCCGTAGTTTCACATGGTTCGTTTTTGTCTTAATCCGATGAAGACATCCAACTAATTAAAAAATTTATGTTACTTTAAATACGTCACATCCATTAGTGTATGAAAAACATCATACGATTCCGGTTGGGTCTGCTACGGTATATAATTAATGATAATAATAACTTAATGATAATAATACCACACTGATTTAAAATAATTAGTAGGTATAGTAATTTATAATGAAAATATTAAGTTTGTATAGACACAAACACTTTTCATAAATAACCAGGTTTTTTTTAATGTGAGAGATGTGTTTGAATTTTGTGAAATCGAGTATTTGACGGAAAAGATGAGGAGTAATAGGTTAGCGTTGTGTGGGCATGTTATGCGGAGGGATGAATGTCATGTGACGAGGAGAGTGTTAGGTATGAATGTGGATGGATATAGAGGTAGAGGTAGGTAAAAGAAAAGATGGATGGACTGTGTGAAAGATGATGTGAGTAAGAAAGGAGTGAGTACTGAGATGACGGATGATAGAGGGAAACGGAAGAAGAATACGTGTTGTGCCGACCCACATAGCGTGGAATAACGGCAAAGAAAAAAAGAAGTATTTCTTCTTCTTTATTATTTTCTTTTCCTTGTTGTTATCATGTCACTAGCTTTTTTGAATTAATGTGGTGAAGAGATTCAAGTTTGTCTCAAATCTCTTTTCTTTCATTTGACACTGTCTTCAAACTTTTTAAGGTGTGGTCATGTAGAGACATGCCGGTTTCCTCACGATGTTTTCCTTCACCATAGGTACACTTTTGGAGCATGACTCGGTTTGAACCCGTGACCTCAGGAATGGAAGGTGAGGTCACTACCACTAGACCACCAGCTATCCAATAAAGTTCACGTAGGTCTAATTATCCATCACGAGGTCATAGAAAAAAGGTTGAAAAAGAGGGACAAAGAGTATTAATGAAATGCTGAACAATTAACATGAGGAAACAGCGGGGAGTAATACTATTGATGGATAAATACAAGCATGTTATTTTACTATAGACAAATCGAGCAGTTATACAAGGCCATTGTCTTCTAAAGCGCAAAAGATGCTAACCTTTCTCCGTCACTGTACCATTGGTTTTATATTTTTCTTCTTCTTCTTACTGTCCTTTTTCCCACACTATATGGGGTCGGCACAACACGTTTTCTTCTTCCATTTCCCTCTATCATCCGTCATCTCAGTACGTCGATTCTGTAAAATTTAAACTTCAACTCGCGTCAAACATTGCTATTCACTCTCATTTCGCATAAGACGCTTTTTATTTGACACTTTGAATCGGATTCGAGTGCGAAGCGGGTGATAGATTATTTCAAATAATATACTCCAAATAACAAAAATAAATATGTGTATGTGACTTCTGTGATGATGATGATAATGTTTCGATGTAGTTTCTGTCTAAATAGAAGGAATTTAGTAAAATATATGAGGTTTATTACATGATTTTAGAATATCAGTAAATAACTATGTAAATAACACATATTATGTATTAATTGTTTTGTAGAAGTGATCAGTAAAGCTTTTTATAAACATATTAGCAAAAATCCCGGTTCAAAAAGCTCTAGTTTTCATTTTTGTAAAACAAATGCCCCAACAGGCGATTGTGACGTCACTTGTTTACGTCTTGGTATAAAAGGCCGTGCCGCTTGGTAAGCGACATCATTCTGTCTTCAACTTTCAAACCGAGCAGAGCTCCAACACTACGGAATAACGAGCTAAGTAAAATTATATAGTTATAATAATGTATTATGTATTATGTATTATATATAATATTATTTGTAGTGTATCGCTGGCTATTGTTGGTTTAAAGATCATAATAAGGTACAGTTTATCATTTTATTTCATTAAATTAATTTGGATCTTATTTTATGATTTCTTTTTGTGATATGATTTTATATTAAATAATTTCGATAACTTAGTGGATTAGATAATGTGTGGTCTTGAATATTTTACGTTAATGTTAAAAAGTATTTGTAGCATAGACCCAATTAGATGTCAATAAATTAATGTTATTTAATAATTTGGTATTATTTCATATTTTAATCATATATATATATATAATTATCTATTATCAGAAGTGGGATCTATGTAATTCCATTACTAAAACTCACGTGTCTAAGTTTCAGAATAGATCCCGCTCTCCTGACTGACATCTTAAAGGCTATACGAGATACCCTGGCATAAACGACGAACTGATGGAAGATGTGGCGCTACCCATTTTCGACCCAGCTACGTGTGACATGACAACAGCACAACCATTGGTGGTGTAAAGGACATCGAAGAGTTTTCGAAGGAATTTGGATGGAGTAGTTGGCAACCGTTGCGAAAGCAGGTAAGACCCTCAGGGGGTCTGTATTAAAATGTTTTGACTCATGGGAACCCTAAACGGAGGGTAGAACATGGGAAAAGTTTCGCACTGACCTCGCTGATCTGTACCCTGAAAATGCAATTTTGCTGAAAAACTGCCAACTGCTGTATCATTTATATCAGAGAGCCGATACCTACTATGAATTTGCAAGAGAAAAGATTCGTTTGCTTCGCAACACAAAAATGGCTTTAACAGAAAATCAACTCAATGAATTATTTTGCGGTAGTAATAAATTAATGTTAGAATGGCATCATTCAATAGTAATGTAAAGACAAAAGTGCAGATGAATTAATACCAATTATCCGTGATACTTTCACCTTATTCGGGTCACCCTCTTTAGTCATTTCGGATCGACGCGCCAACTTTAGTAGGTAGTAACCAAGTCCAGGCTCTTTATGAAGAAAAGAAGTAACGGTCAGATAGAACGCTGTTTCCACTGTTAGTGATATGATCAGTACTATGTGTAATGAAGCGTCAGATTGGCCGAACGTGTTATGGAAGGTTCAACAATCAATCAACACCACTCTTCAAAAATCGACGGGGTTCTCACCCTTTAGTCTTGTAATCGGTATTTAGGCAAAAAAAAAAAATACTATGTATACAATCCTGTAATAATGATGTAGCCGATAGCTCTCGAGACCTTTCAATTAACGTAAATACTGATAGGGAATTAGCTCAGCAACGTCTTGTAAATATTGCTAACCAGTTCAAGAAGCGTTTTGATACAACCAGATGAACCAATAAAACGTACAATATAGGAGACGTCGTTTATGTAAGCCAAGATCACAGACGTCATGATAAACTAAATTCAAAATGGTCATAAAGGTCCTTACGAGATAATAGAACAATTGCAAAATTATAGGTTTTCCTTGAGAGGTCACAATAACATGCGAAACATTACAGTAGCTAAAGAAAAATTGCGACTCTGGCCGGGTGAATGGATTGAACAAAACGTTTCTTTTGAACTACCATAATATTATTGTCATGATGTATTACCGTGATAGATTATGATGTTAAATGTTTAATTCAATACTAAATGGACTGTGGGTTAGTAGATTATTATGTAAAATGTTTAATTATTAAATACTTATTGATTGATGGATTAATATACCTACTAAAATATAAAGCTTGATTAAACTATGGAGTAAATATTACTTCTAATAGAAACATCTTAATAAAAAAAAAAAAAAAAAATTAATATGATAGATACTGTTATACTAAATTAAACTATGAATTGAGTAATACTTATAACAAAATGTAGTTAAGTAAATGAGAAAATGTATAAAATGGGAACATACACATATTTAGGTAAAATTTTCCGCTGGTCGCTTCTGTTCTGATGTTAGCTTGAATGTCACTAGCAGCGGGTGGCAGGGCTAATATGTCAAGTTCACAAGCCAAATAATAAACTGCTAGTCGGTCCCTGGTCTGATACTTCACTGGTACTCATGGTGTAGCAGGTGATTAGGTGTTGTATGGCAAGTCCAGAGATCACAAATAATAATGAACTGCTAGTCGGTCCCTGGTCTGATACTTCACTGGTACTCATGGTGTAGCAGGTGATTAGGTGTTGTATGGCAAGTCCAGAGATCACAAATAATAATAAACTGCTAGTCGGTCTCTAGTCTGATACTTCACTGGTACTCATGGTGTAGCAGGTGATTAGGTGTTGTATGGCAAGTCTAGAGATCACAAATAATAATGGTTGTGTACTTCGAGAGCGAAGTACTGGTCAGTTTGGCCGTGATAGATTATTTCAAATAATATACTCCAAATAACAAAAATAAATATGTGTATGTGACTTCTGTGATGATGATGATAATGTTTCGATGTAGTTTCTGTCTAAATAGAAGGAATTTAGTAAAATATATGAGGTTTATTACATGATTTTAGAATATCAGTAAATAACTATGTAAATAACACATATTATGTATTAATTGTTTTGTAGAAGTGATCAGTAAAGCTTTTTATAAACATATTAGCAAAAATCCCGGTTCAAAAAGCTCTAGTTTTCATTTTTGTAAAACAAATGCCCCAACAGGCGATTGTGACGTCACTTGTTTACGTCTTGGTATAAAAGGCCGTGCCGCTTGGTAAGCGACATCATTCTGTCTTCAACTTTCAAACCGAGCAGAGCTCCAACACTACGGAATAACGAGCTAAGTAAAATTATATAGTTATAATAATGTATTATGTATTATGTATTATATATAATATTATTTGTAGTGTATCGCTGGCTATTGTTGGTTTAAAGATCATAATAAGGTACAGTTTATCATTTTATTTCATTAAATTAATTTGGATCTTATTTTATGATTTCTTTTTGTGATATGATTTTATATTAAATAATTTCGATAACTTAGTGGATTAGATAATGTGTGGTCTTGAATATTTTACGTTAATGTTAAAAAGTATTTGTAGCATAGACCCAATTAGATGTCAATAAATTAATGTTATTTAATAATTTGGTATTATTTCATATTTTAATCATATATATATATATAATTATCTATTACGGGCGTCGAAGTGACTTGGGAATTACCGTATAGAATGCTCTTTCTTACGTCATCTCATACTTTATTGTCGAAATCTCCCCGTCAATTTAGTTTAACTCGCTGACACGCTCGCAAGAGTGGAGCTAGTGTAAATTCGAATTATCAACCGAGTTTTTCGAATGCCAATCAAGAAACTCACAGCGGGTTCAGATTCGAAGTTTAGAATAAGGTCTTACAGAATCACACAGCAGTACTATTGACTTTATAATGTCACAAAGATGCCACATTGTAATCTTGCTACGATTAAACAGCTGATCACAAACAGTTTTTCATTTGTTTATTGTTTTGTCTTCAACTTCACAAAACGTGAGACAATCAAGTATGTATTTTAGACTTGTTTGGAAGAACTATGAGAAACTGACAAGGTTGTCGTTGTACAGGGGACTAACCACAATCTCTTACAAACCATCATTTTCAGAAACGTCACATTTCAAGCTCGAAATAACACTATTTTAAAATGATTTTTGTACGTCATGGTACGAAATATCAAAGTTATAATACTTTGATATTACCCGAAGAGCTTAAGTGAGGCCCCAGATAGGAATGCTGAGTTTATAAATGAATTGTAATTATGGTGAAAAGTGGATTCTACACACTACTCTTCAAGACTACAAAGTATGCTTTAGTTGACAGTGGACCTTGTAAATTATCGATTATACGGTAAAAAGCTAAACCCAATCGCCACATGAGACCGATCAGCGGGACATGGCTAGTTGGAACCTCATTCAAGCACAAAAATTAATCCCAATTAACTTTTACTGTCCTATAAAAAGAATTGCAATTTTACTCTAATAAAATTATACGCTTTCGATTTTTTTACTTTTTCGTTCTACTTTTAAATTTTCAATAAAGTTTTCTTATTTTTATTAAAATTAAAAACTTAGAAAGTTTAAAAGTCGAATGCATCACAGAAAATCCTTTAATTTTCTGCGATGCATTAGTCTGTCAACTTTGTCGCTCTAGATTTTATATATTTTCTCGTGTTATTTCGAGTTTTATTGTGTAATTTTGGTGGTTATTTTGCAAATAAAGTCAGAGTTCTTGATGCGAGTGTCAAATATGTGAATAAATAGTTCCTTTCTAAATCCATCAGAGGAAATCCCGAGAATTTTAACCATAACAGCCATCTTTTTTTAAAACTTGACTTAACTGTTTAACTGACTTTGTGATAATATACTACTAATTTAAACACTTGACACTGGCAAAATTTAACTCAAAGCAGACAGATGCCATTAAAAAAAAAGAAGAAAGGCTTAAAGTTTCACGTTCGATTTTCAAAGCCCGTAAAATTAAAGCATGCGATCCAGCCGTGCGAGATTGGACCGTAATTATTCGCGTTCATAGCTAACCGTAATAGAACTTTAATAGAAATACCACTTTCCTCCCATAAAATCCTGACTTTACTCTGTATAATATCATTAACATCGGACATGTGCACTTAAAATTACCCTTCTTTTTTTGCCTCCGTTAATACGGCTAACGAAATAAAGTGCCAACGGAATTACCGGATCGCTTAGTGAGTATGCTTACCATTATACGAATATAAAAGTTGTTCACTTAATAAAGAAGTAGATTTTACACAGAAACCAGATCTGCAACATGTGCACAGGTCTTCGAAATAATCGTTGGTGGGAATTTAAAGAGGTGCCAATTAGAAAGGTTGCTGGCCGCTTATAATAATGTCGTTTGTAATTTTATGTGATCGACGTTTGGTTTCATGTTTTGTGTGTAGAGAAAATGTTGAATGTTTTAATAACCTTACTAGGTTATGTCTTTTAATGTCGGTTATAAAACATTGTAGAAATTATGCAAGTAACAGTGAAAATCCGTGGTATCTGTCTACTTTTTCATAATGTTTACGTATATAATTACGTACGTTATATTATACCTTTAAACGAGCAATTCATGTACATTATTTGACGACCTCAGTGGCGCAGCGGGCGAGAGTCTGCCTGCGACGCAAGAGGTTGCGGGTTCGATTCCCGCCGCGGAACAAAATTGTGTACGATCTGCAGAAATTTGTTCCGTTGGTCTGGGTGTTTTCTATGTATAATAAAAAATATCTATCTATGTATTTAATGTATTAAAAATATCAGTTATCTAGTACCCATAACACAAGCTTTGAGTAGCTTACTTTGGGGCTAGATGATGCTGTGTGGATTGTCCAGCATTATTTATTATTTATTATTTATTTATTATGTAGGTACATATATAATCTGAATCTCGGAAAGGGCTCAAACGATTTTCATGAAATTTAGCATGCAGGGGGTTTCGTGGGCGATAAATCGATCTAGCTAGGTTTCATTTTCCAAAAAACAATAATTACCAAAATAAACCGAGCGATTTTTTATAAACTTATGTACTTTTACTCGTATTTCAAAAATATTAATGTAGAATTCACTTCAATAAATAAAACGAAATGACAGAAAAAGCTTAAAAAACTAGTAGGTTCCACGCCGGGAATGCGCAATTTCAATATTCGCTGACTGATGTAGGTAAAACTGTTTTATTCATTTAAATTTTTACCATAATTTACATATTTTAACTGCAAACTGCGTGTGGCGCGGCGTAAAAACAATTTTGAAATTCGAAACAATAAATCAAAAAACAAAAACACGTGTTACTCGGACCGTTGTTTACACGGGCACATTGTCGCCTTACAACTGTACACACACCTTTACGGCTCGCCTCCACTTCGCAGTACCCATTCGCACTTTGTGGCATACAATTTTATTTCCATACAACCAAAAGCTTGCCGATTCAACCCAAATTTATCCCGTAACTAGCTGACTCTCTGATAAGTAAAATGTTTTTCCCGTTTTTGCCACACTTTTTATTGATGCTCCTCTCCTATTGGTCGTAGCGTGATGTTATATAACGATAAATGGACTATACAACAGAACAATAATATTACAATTCGAACCAGTAGTTCCTGATATTAGAGCGTTCAATTAAACAAACAAAAAACTCTTTTGCTTTATAATATTAGTACCTACAGATAATGTTTTGAAAATATTTTTTCAAATTTCAAGATTACTTGAAGTTAATTCACGTGGTTTGAATGAGCTAAAGACAATTTGCGGCTTGATGTTCTATAATATAGCTCAACAAAATAATTTAAACAGTGTTCCTTATTTAAATAAAAAGCTTACGCCTGCATAAAGATATTTCTGCCTTATTATTTCAATCTTTGCATTGAACTTCAATAATGGCAACATCTCGATTAAGAGAGGATATTTTATTGAAATAACTTCAAACATTGCAGGAACCTTCCACACTTGCATTTATATGGCAACATTAACAGTAGCATATTTGAGTTTTGTCATTTTTTACTTCTTTTTCTCGTTTGTTTTTGACAGGGCGCTAAAAATATTGAAAAGAAATTGCGTAAGTGAAAATTAATAAGATGATTTTGTTTCATATACTATGAGGTTTCCTTGGATTTGTGTGAATTCACAAAAGTGACATAGGTTATTTAAAATGTCAAAAAATCCAATATGGCGGCTTAAGAAGTTACTTTCAATAGGGTTTTTCGATAGGCCTCACAGCTCAGTTTGTAGTAACTCTGCCTTCTGCGCTGCAGGTTCGATTCCCACCCAGAATAAAAATTTGTGTGATGAACACAGACGTTTGTTCTGTGTCTGGTTGTTATTATCTATTTAATGTAATTATTTACAAAAAAAAGTAAATAAATAATCAATGAGATATCTGGTTTCCATAGTACAAGCTTTGCTTAGTTTGCGACTACATCGCGTTGAGAGAATTGTCCAACAATATTTATTTATTATTTATTTTATTTTAGCTGTCAACACGTGTGGAAGCTTTGTAAGAGAATTGTAATAAATACTTCTTGTTTCTCATTACCTTACCTCCCAATCCGACGTACAGAATGCAAAAACGGCAAATGACATACGCCAGCAAAACTCAGTAAGCTACGGTTTCTTAAAACAGTAGCGGCCTTCACTTAACTGACGTGCTAAAGCGGAGAAGCGACTATAAAAAAGTGACAAAATTACTCGCTATGTATTGTGAATTTTGATATTATTAGCTTCTTTTTTTTATTGTGTCATTAATTCTTAGGAATTAGTGTGGTGAAAGATTCGAAGTGCGTCTCAGTGGCTCCTATAATTATTATTATTAGCTAGAAATCATTAACCTCTGGGATGCCGGGATTCCAGACACAATAGAAAATCTATTATGTCTCGCGTGGATCCGCGTTCCGGCATGTCACAGGTTAAGGTAGTGTAGAACCACCCGCTAGATGGCGCTACTTATGCCAAAATATAGTTTTAACTATTTTGTTTTGTTAGGTACCTAATAATAATTCAAAGTTATTCGTGTGTATTTTTGGAATATTATTTACCTGATAACTGATAATTATATTATGTACTTTCCGCAGGGTTTTATGAACAATTAATTATTTATTATGATGAATGTTTGTTAACACAATGATAAACACGTTATTTTATAGATTTTTACTATAAAAACTTTGAATATCACCGACACCATATTTTAACGGCCAACATTATTGCTTCATAGGAACCGTATCTTAAGCAAAATTGAGAAATAAAGATATTTTTTTAATCGTCCAAAAAGCGTTCTAATTGATATTTTATTCAACCGTATTGCATGTTGGGTGGCGGGCATGAGAATATCAATAATGAATGTGACACGAGCGGTTCCGCGGCCTTTTTGTATATAAATAAATACAATTTTAAATGTACTTAGTTACAATTTTGAATGTAGTTTATTGAACAGACATGTTGGATTTTTTGCTACAAAAAAACGAGTGTGAAGTAAAACTTCTTTAGCTCCATCTATATGTTTGTAGGCCTGCACTGTGTCTAAATACGAAACGTAACTGGTTATGAGAGAAAGAGAGAAAGAATATGTGTGCTCGCACCTCTCTCTTACCCTTACAGTAATATACGAAACTAACCCTCTCCTATCTTCACTAACTCAAATCTCCCTCTCAACTTCCGTTCGCCTCGCCCGATCACACTTTTTGTAACGTTCTCAACGCGCATTCACCAGATTACTCCCCAAATCAAGCGTGCGTAAAGAAGTTTAAATTTAAAAAGGAGTTTAACGATTCGATTTAAGTCCAAAAAACACAGTTACAGTGTTAATTAATACTTTTACAAAGCCGCGAAACGGTATCGTAACATGTTAAAAGTACTAATGCAACGGTTAAGTTAATCGGTGTTGGTGAACATTGGTCGAAATAGCTTATTGGCTTTTTATAGCCGATTATGTGAATAGTGGTTTGCGTGTGGTAAAGCAACTCTATTTAAGGTTCCACTTTACAAAAATAGTCTGATCATAATAATATGCTCTTCGACTATTCTTCAATTATTGAAAAATAAAAAAAATAAAAAAATATGATATCACGACTGTAATCCCCAGGGTCGGTAGATATCTCCTTAGATCTTTAGTTACTTAGATCTTTGAGAATATCTAAAGAGGGTAGTCAGAGGCAAGTCCAAACATGACATTTGGTACATGCCCACATTTTGCACAATAGTTATCAATTATTGAAGTTAAAGAAAAATAAAAATATATGCAAATTCTTTTAAGTACAATAAAATTTATTGTAAGATAAGAAATTCACAAATAAATAATACGCATTGTATTCAACGTGGTGATCACTCAATGCAGTCAGCGTTTTTGGGAGACGCTTCCCTCTATGATCGGGATCAGACTTGAACTATCTAAAGCTCGTTTGTAACGATCCACGAACCTCAAGTTAAGTAATTAAATATATTAGAATGTATAATAATTTGTACCCTTAAAAATATTTCTTACTTTTGAGAGTTCATAGTTAACTGTTTGTTTTTTTTTTAATTTATTTTATTTCATGATATATAATAATATCTATTAAATCTGATAATCGTAGTGTAGGTTTGTATGAGAACAGTGATACTGCTATGTAAGCCCTTAAATAAACTTTCGTGACAATACGCATTAATACTCAAACAGCGAGTTACATATCAAATTATAGGAATTAATAACGAGAGCTCTCCTATTTTTTGTCGTTGATAGATAATCGCATGTCTTAATAAAAATTTGTATCAACCCTTAGTTCAATTTATATACAAAACAGGTGCTCGGCGCATGTTCGCCTGCGCGTTCTAGTTTTCTTTTTAATGCTAATATCAAGGCCACAACAAAACGTGAAATATAATTTCGAATAAAAAAACGTAACCACGTTTTTTTTACCGGTATCGTCCCACTGCTGGGCAATGGTCTCCCCCAAATCACGTTAAATATTTTTTTTTTTTTCTAACCTATATCGTCCCAATGCTGGGCAAAGGTCTTTTTTTTTTTTTTTTTTTTTTTTTTTTTTAAGTGAGGAAAATGCGTTACGCATCCCCGCCTTGCCGGGGGGCAAAGGCAAGGTATGTGGGACTCCCCTTTCGGGTGTACCCACTAAAAACCTCACTGTTTCCACCACTGTTAGGCAAAGGCAAGGCTGGCGGTGACTCAACAGTCCGCGTGACCTCGCCTATAGCCCACATACCGCCCGATGGAATAGGCGGACCTCCACAGAGGGGCGAACCCCTCCTAACTCCTCGGAGAGTCTCTCACAGGACAGCAGGCGCCCCCGCACCCACCGCCCAAGACCCCCCTTACGGGATTTTTATAGAGGTTTACTCCTCGCAGCCAAGGCCATCGGTCCCGCTCCGATTACGAGACATGCAGTCATGACCGCAACCGTTGCAGGATTACGATTTCGAGCTGGTGGCAGAGGAGACTATAAGTCTCCTACTGCCTGCCCGACGGCGGGGTAAGCGCACGCCAGGCCCAACTCTGCTTCATCCGCGCAAGCGCGTAACAAAGCTTGGTGCCCAAAATGGGCCCTCCTCCTAATGCCCCCAAATCCGCCAGCAAGACGCCGCCCCGCCCGAAGTCCCGCAAGGAAGCTGACCCATACAGCCGACTCGCAGGAAATCAAGCAGGACTACGAAAAGCCTACAGATCTAGGAGCACCTTGGTGTTTGCCCGACGAGGTGGCCGAGTTGACCCTCCCCGCCGCGCCGCCGGCCTTGCAGGCCAGCCATCCACCGACTCGAAAGTCCACTGAGACTCTCATCTCCTCCTGCCCCGTCTGCCGTGCTCTATGCTACCTTCATAAAGACGCAGAGGGGCCCTGTGTGATTTGGTCCGCGCCGGTATACCGGTAACTCCCATTTCTGGAAGCCGTTCCCCTATCCGCCACCTGGGGACGCGCCACGTCGGGGTTCACTTCCCCGCCCACTAGGAGAACCTAGCAGGTCCGTGGTGGGCAAAGGTCTCCCCCAAATCACGCCAACCATCTCTATCCTTCGAGGTCTCCTACCATCTGCCTTCGAACGATATATACGTTAAATATTACAAAATATAATTAATTTGTAAAAAATTACAACCACAAAGCTATAAAAAAGAACCAATCAATCTTAGATATTATATGATTTTACAGATATTAAAAGTAAATGGTCTATAAAGCTAATGGGTAGCTTAAGTAATCCAGCTGTTTTAGTGATAGCGCAAACGGGTTACTTTTGTCACCGTGACTGTTTCGTCACTCTTATTAAGTCCATGGTTATTTAAGGAGATGCGCGCATGTTACGACGTGACAACGTGGTGACATCTCCATACATAACCACGGACTTGATAAGAGTGACGAAACAGTCACGGTGACAAAAGTAACCCGTGCGCGCTATCTCTTATTGATTATTATTGTTTGCTAGCGCAAATACAGAAAGTTTAACTATGCCTCTACCTTCTGAAAAATTCCAAAAAAATCTAAGTATATATAACTCAGAGGTGACTGACTGACTGACTGACTGACATAGTGATCTATCAACGCACAGCCCAAACCACTGGACGGATCGGGCTGAAATTTGGCATGCAGGTAGATGTTATGACGTAGGCATCCGCTAAGAAAGGATTTTGATGAATTCTACCCCCAAGGGTATAAAATAGGGGATGAAAGTTTGATTTTGTTTTTCAAGGTACCACGCGGGCGAAGCCGTGGGCGGAAGCTAGTAACGTATAAAACCAGCGCAGAGTATTGGGATAATATTTTATACACAAATCTTGCAACTGTGTAAATGCTTCCAAACCAAAGGGTTTGATACATTTTTTACGTTATTTTTTGTAAGACTCAAAATACTGATTGGATCTGTTTAAACAGTGACAAAATACTTGGGATTTCCTTTGTCGAGACATTGGTTTTGTTATATTGAGATGTATCTCACGATATCAGCCTTGTGGCATTATTAAGACATCACTTACTCGGTGGCTGGGAGATCTTAGAGATAAAAAAAACTGGAGTTCGATAAATGAACGACTGAGATTAGAATTTGAAAATTGTAGCCATTTAAGAGAAGTAGGTATTTCAATTAAAGGAATTAAATTCTGATTGTTTTGTGATGAAGGTTCACCACACAGAAACACAATACAGAATATAACCGCTTCTTCC
This sequence comes from Cosmorhoe ocellata, assembly GCA_963675405.1. Taxonomy (NCBI): domain Eukaryota; kingdom Metazoa; phylum Arthropoda; class Insecta; order Lepidoptera; family Geometridae; genus Cosmorhoe; species Cosmorhoe ocellata. The sequence continues at coordinate 10,184,724 of OY776249.1, read as the reverse complement.
CCATTGCTCAACTAGTTGAGCAGTTGAGCAATAGGTCATAGTTTGTATTACCAAACATTTTGCTTTATAGCTCAACTTCGCTCAACCTACTAATATTATAAACGCGAAAGTTTGTAAAAATGTATGGATTTATGTTTGTTACTCTTTCACGCTGAAATGGTGAACGGATCTGGATTAAATTGATAAAAATTATAGTGTGGAATAGCTCATAAACTACTTTTTATCCCGGAAAAATGTACAGTTCTCGTGAGATATATTTGTTTTTTTTTTTTTCAAGGTACCACTCGAGTGAAGCCGTGGGAAGAAACTAGTATATAATAATTGACAGCGGGATAAACAAAACAGATCTTTTTAAACTTTTACCGATATTTTTTTGTATATTATAATTTAAAACCCAAAATTGTCATCTAAACGGCAACAAATAGTTACTCACTCACTCGTGAACTTCGTTCAAGCAAAGGAAGGATTAATTAGAAGCGGACCCTTAATTAAATTGTGACGTCTCATCGAATTTACGTAAAACGACATAAAGTGACCACTCTGGTGGTCCGCAGATAAGAAACAAAGTCATAGGATAAGCTATATAAGCTAAATAAGCCTACACTAAAATTATAATGAGTTTTTTTTATTACAAAAAAATATGTGCTCTTAAACGGTAAAGGAAATCATCGTGAGGAAACCGGCATACCCTACGAGTAGAACCAAAAATTCAAATTAGGTCATGTTATTCTTATAAGCGGCGATGGACTTGCAACCTTTCATGTACGGAATACTTACTACTGTGCAAAATGTGGGCATGTGCCAAATTTAATGTTTGGACGTGCCTCTGACTACCCTCTTTAGATATCCTCAAAGATCTAAGTAACTAGCGAACTGAAGAGATATCTATCGAGCCTGGGGATTACAGTCGTGATCATGTTTGTTTTTTTTTGTTTTTTTGTATACCTACTTACTTTTACTTTAAACTCTATATTAACTATAATAATTCTTATTTTCATGTTGTTTAGTGAAATAGTTTCAATTGCATTCGTGAAGACTTTATTATTTAAAAGAACGTGTACCTAAGTCTTGAATCGCATAAAATTTCTTATCCATAATGTCTTTTGCAAAGATAAATGTAGCATTAATGACATTATAAATTTAAATTCACTCATTTGCGGGTACTTCCATTAATTTTCCCATGAATCTAATTAAATTACGAGATTACAATCGATGGTTTAATGTCATTAGTCGATCGGTTATTTTATCGTTTTACATAAAATATGGTTCAGACCAGTTTGGTTCAATTTCAAGTTAGATTTTGATTTGAAACAGATTCTCAAAGACAAAGAAACAGTCTCATTTAATCCACAAATGGTAATTCTTGTCTCTAACTAGAAATAAAACATTGTCATTTTATACATATTTATCACTTTTTACCGTCACTAGTTCTTTAGAACCAATTTGGTGATGTCCTTGTACATACATTTTATTTATCATCACATCATCTTCCTGCCCTTTTCCCACGTTATATGGGGACCGGCACAACATGATCTTCTTCCATTTCCCGCTGTCATTCGTCATCTCATTACTCACTCCTTTCTTATCCATGTCATCACACAGCCCATCTATCTTTTCTTTGGCTTACGTCTCCTCTACCCCTATACCCATCCACATTAATACCTAACACTTTCCTCGCTGAATTTCGGTTTTCGTCTTACTACTTTCGTAATTCCATTCTTTAGATTCCTCTTTTACGGCTATTGTTCGACTAGAATTATAACGATCAGTAATAATTTCAGTCATTAGATTCCTATTTTATGGTTATTTTTTTTATCAATATTTTTAAGGCTTCATAACCTACTGAGTAGTAAACTGCAATATAACGATGACGACTATGAGAGTGCGAACAACAATAATAAATTATTTATTTAGTGAACTATAAATTCTTGAGCAATAAAAAACTAAAATCAAAAGTAAGTCATTAAATTGATGAGCGGCGTTCTTAACAAAGAAGGCGTTAACCACAAAGAATCGAATCATATTTTTGTTTAATTAAAGAATTTCATACCATAAAAGCCTCGATCTAATAATTCAGGGAAAAAATACAAAGGGGTCGATTTGGGTCGATTACTAAAATAATCGGAATCGGAAGCCTAACTAAAGGTTTAGTTACTATGTTTTTGAGATGACATAATAAAATGGATACTGATACTGTGAAGTTTATTTCGAGAACAGTACCTACGCGTAATGGCCGTACCTACAAATGTTTTTTTTGCACGTTTTTACAAGTTTTACTACATAATATTCTCACAATTTCTTTGAGGCGTATATAATCAATGAAAACAGTTTGATGCTAAATAAAAAATCCTGTACCCCTAGTATGAGTTTTTGATTTACGAAAACTTTTTTCGAATAGTATCCTTTCATACATTTACCTCCATCGGAAATGTTAAGGAACCAAAATAAGGTCGATAATATCGAAAATATTATCTAATCGGCAGTCCCAGCAATGATTTTCAAACCGAATTTTCACGATATCGACTTTATTTTAGTTCCGTAACATTTCCGATGGAGGTAAATGTATGAAAGGATACTATTCGAAAAAAGTTTTCGTAAACTATCAAAAACTCATACTAGGGGTACTGTTTTATAACTTGGTATAAACATGGGGTTAGGCATAAAGTTGACTATACTAACGGACCTTCCTTATTCTTAAATATGGCAATCGCTTTTTACTCCTTACCTTACATTCATCATTTTGACTGAGTCTATCAACAATGACTCAGTATCATCACCCGTTCTGCTGCTGTGTCTAATCAACGCAGCGAGAGGTGTGGCGTGCTGTGTGTTGTCAATGAGTGATCATCAATCAAGGTCAAATTATCATCATTTTCAGTTTATTAACATTTGCGTCGGTGCCGAATCGAAAAGAAGCCGTGATTTAAGATGGTTTTTTTAACCGCCTTTGTGTCTCAAGGAGCAGTCACCGTCATTATAATCACAGTAAAAGTAAAAAAAAAAAAAAATATGATCACGACTGTAATCCCCAGGCTCAGGAGATATCTCCTCAGATCTCTAGTTATTTAGATCTTTTGAGGATATCTAAAGAGGGTAATCAGAGGCACGTCCAAACATGACATTTGGTACATGCCCACATTTTGCACAGTAGTTAGTATTCCGTACGTGACAGGTTGCAAGCCCATCGCCGCTTATAAGAATACTAACCTATGACACATACCTTCGAATTTTTGGTTCTAGGGTATGCCGGTTTCCTCACGATGTTTTCCTTCACCGTTTAAGAGAACTGGCATTGCGCACATAAATTTTTCGAATGGAAAAACTCATTGGTGCACGACCAGGTTTGAACCCACGACCTTCGGATCGTGAGGCAGGGGTGCTACCACTACGCACCAGCGTAAAAGTTATATGAATAAATATTGGTAGATAATCAACATTTCACTCAAAGCCATCTAGCTCCAAACTAAAACTTGTACCAGGGGAACCAGATAGCTGTTAGATTAATAATAACACCCAGGCACTAAACAAACATTCTGTGTTCTTAACACAATTGCCTATTCTGGGTGGGAATCGAACCGATAACCTACAGCTTTGAAGGCAGAGGCACTACCAACTGAGCTGGATAAACTCTAGAATACGAAACGAGTTGACAAAAACGTAGTTTTAAATATACCCAAATCAGAACTTACAGAAAAATAACGTACTTTATAGGTAGCGTGTGATAGTCCAAAGCTTAGTTACCGCGCACGTGCCGGTCAGAACGCATGCGCAGATGTATACCGACACCTGCCTTGACAACTTTCCATCTCCCTTCCATACCCACAACTGATACTTCCATCTCACTCTTGCAACGTTTGATTCGAACAAAGTTACTCCAGGCTACTGTATTTTATATGTGACCTGTTTCTTGATGGTAATGCTCTAGAATGTTCTCATTAGTATGCTGCGCGGTCTCTATGACCATGTTTAACGCTGCAGCTTCCGACGAGTTTCGGAACAAGTTTTGAGGCATGCACAAATGCATACGTTCTGCACGCAGCTTTATCTAAACCTGCATTTACAATAACTAACATTTTTGAGATACAAAGTACGTTTTCATACCAATTGTAAAAAAGGGTTGTATCACAAAATCTGAATGCCAATAGATTTTTCTGTTCACAAATCGCACGCAAATGTTATTGCTCTCAAACAGTGAAGATGAATTAGTCGTGAAAAAACGGGAACACAAATTTAGAAGTCTTAAAAAATTTAACCTGTTTCTAAAATTTTGAAACGGTCCTGCATGCAATAATCCTAATGATAGCCTTAGAGAAAAGGTGTTAAAACCCTTATTGGAATACGTCTAAGGCGTTATTAATAGCATTTTAACAAGCCGGCTCATTTAAGGTGTGAACCTAAAGTTTTTCAATCGAGATTTTTTTCGATTAAAATAAACGCTTCCCAAACTTGGCAGATTGTAATTCAATAACAGTAAATGGGTAATGATAGAGGGTTAAGGTCCTTGAGACATCAGGAATTTTAAGCATATTTTCAAAATCCTTTACGGAATTGTAAGAAACAAAATCATCAGGTTTGTTTAAAAAGAGAGCTCTAATAGTTCTCAAATTGTACACGATAGAAACTGCATATAAAATGTTAAAATTCTTTCGTGAATATGTCGATGCAAACGTTCATTTTATATTTTTAATACAATCAATTATTATAAATAAATAACCACGGTCATACAAAAAGGCACTTTAAGCCTGACGAGTTTCTTGCCATTTCTTCTTGGACTAGGGTTATGTCTGTATTTTCCTCAACCGATTCGCTTCTGCTGCTGGATAAAAGTCTACTTTGAATTGTTAAATCTTAAAGATAAGATACTTTTGTTTTATCTTTTTACTCGCTATGTACTTTTTAGTCTTATAACATACTGTAGTTAGTAGTGTGTTACAATCCCAAAAAAACTTAATTTTGAAAATTATTATGCAAATAAACGCAAATTATACCCTCAATATGTCAATCTGGAGTACTTAATAATTGAAAGGCATGTACACATTTTTTTTGGTGTCATTAAACAGCGTCCGCGGCACGAGCGGTCGCCAATTTTATAAGCAATTTGGCGGACAGGAAGAATTGTTGCACACGATGTAGTACAATTTGCTGCATGACGCATGATGCAAGAACTTTAAAGGTAATTTTTATGGTTCAGTACCCACTGGACCTTCACAATTGGACCTCACCTACACTATTGGACCCATTCGACCTCCTATCAGAAACATGGTACCCACTGGACCTTCAAAATAGGAACGTACCCACACGATAGGACCTATTAGACCTCCTATCAAAAACATGGTTATTATTGTCTGGCTCCAATCGAATAAATCAGTGAACCAAAAAAAATACCAAAATAATCAAATACCATTCCAACATTGTGTGATATAGACATTATAGCTGCTCGTTATGATTAAAAAATAAAGGTTTTAAAACTCGAAGACAGTTCTGCAAAATATATATTGATTATGTTGAACGTTATTTTAGTAGTGTCAAGATTCGTTAACTTTGGATCATGAAATCATTGAACGCCGAGATAAGAAAATGCCACCCCCCACCAGACCACTAGGTTATTTTTAGGTGACGATCAGTAAATTTAATTGAAATTTTACATAATAAAAATTAGGTTAGTTTTTTCCTTCAAAAGGGATTTCGGGAATCTGAGTGTCAATAACCAATTGAAGGAAACCAAAAGAGCTTGAAAGGAAATACTCAAAGGAAGTTTCGACACTAATCCATCTGACACATGTCACGCTTGTGCAGTGTACACCAGTTGATCTCGCTATCGGTGATTTCCGACGTTTCAAGTCAATTATTACTGCGGCATTTCGCAACATCTCCAACCCCGTGGTCCAAGTACCCGACCTGCACGTGCGTCGGCTGATTTCAATAATAAATCGATGGCCTCACAACTCATGTGGACGTTTGTCCCTAGTCAGGAATTATCGACATCGCCACAAAATACAGGGGGCGGAGACAACGGTTTCTGGTGAGCATAGCGGTAGCTGGGAGGTAGCAGGAATTTGAGGGGTAATCATTTGCTTCGGCTTATACTACGTCGCGTCGTTTCGCATGTGTCGAAGGCAATAAAAACGAAGTATTTTCGACGCATCGTTTCGCATGTGTATAATAATAAAAGGCAATAAAAGTGAAGCTTATTGATAAGCTGAGTTTGGTGCATTTCATAAGACTTTGAAAATCAAATACGCAATCATAGGTCAAATAGTCTTTATTTAAAATGTGTGCATACGCCATCTTGATTTATATAACAGAGTCGAGTTTGTTCGAACACATAACTGATTTTCATGATTCATAATTTGTTGGATTTGTCTCCGCCCTGAATAGCAGAATAACTATTAAAACATTTGAAAATACATTAAATGGACAAAATCGCGGGCAACAGCTAGTTAGATTATAATTAAATAGACCGTTTCTGGTTCTTAGATAGGCCAATAACTTTTTTACATGTATAGTGAGTTTATTATGATAGATCTGTATATTTCTATACATAAAGATAATTGTTACAATAATATATTAGCGTGATTACATCCACGCAAAGGTAATTTTCTAAGTTTTTGTTCTACTTCTTTCTTCTTATCATGTCAACAAGTGTGGTGAAAGGCGTTAAGTGCCCAGTAATAATTGGTTCTACTAATAGTAAGTAATTGCTTTGAGTGGAGTGATCGCGGCTCGGCAAATGTAGTGTAGGGCGCCTTCCCGCCAGGTGGAGTGACGATCTGCGAAAGGCTACTGGTGGAGGCTGGATGCGTCGAGCTGAGGACAGGGCGCAATGGCGCTCATTAGGGGAGGCCTATGTCCAGCAGTGGACTTCTATAGGCTGATGATGATGATGATGATGATGATGAAGTACTTGCAGTGCGGTTTGGTGTTACATGTGAAGCTAAACGCTTTGATGGTAAAACTGTCTTTAAGTACCCTGTCAGTATTCATCTTTGTAAATGCTTGTAGTGTTTGTGGGTACATGTAATGTGGTTACGTTGTAGAGTCCTCAAGATAACGGAACCTGTACGTCTACCATGAGTTGTCACATTTAGATCAGTTGACGTTACTAAAGTTGTAATAGTACGTTACTATGACATCTGTCGAAATTGTTACTCATGGTACCAAATTCTAAGCAAATTAATGAGCGCAAACTACAGTTGCTGTAGTACGCTGTGACGTAGGATAGTTTACTACGTGACGTTTTAGTACCCAACTATCCGCTAGAGGCGCTGTACAAGTTTTCATACATTTTTTTAACTACAGTCGCTAGCGAGTGTTGATTGTGAAAACTCATGGTAGACCCTCTGGATGATAATGACAAATAAACATGATCACGACTGTAATTCCCAGGTTTGGTAAATATCTACTCAGATCACTAGTTACTTCGCTCTTTGAGGATATCTACAGAGGGTAGCCGAGGCACGTTCAAACATGATATTTGGCATAACCTACATTTTGTACAGTAGTTAGTATTCCGTAAGTGACAGGTTGCAAGCTCATCGCTGCTTATAAGAATACTAACATGACACACAATTCGATTTTTTAGTTCTAGGGTACAAACGGTTTTCTCACGATGTTTTAGGACTGGCATTGCGCTCATCGAAATTCCGAACAGAAAAATCCACGACCGGGTTCAAACCCGTGACCTTAGGATCGGAAGGCCCTACCATTGGACCACCAGTGCTTTTCAAGGCAATCGCGGTATCTTTTGATTTTAATTTGGTAAATTACCGCGATTGCCTTTATAATTTACAAAATAATGTGGATTGAAACAGAAAAACAGCAATACAATGATAAATCACGACGTACCTTCTCTGGAAAATGCTTATCTTCAAGCTTACCCTTGCGCCATTTCTGGTGCCGAAAATTTGATAAAATCTATATTAGAACAAACGTATAAATAAGGGCACGTCCGACAAAAAGATTTATTTATCTCCAAGTAAATAAAGCAATCCAGGACTTCATTAAGGGGTTTAAATTTTATCTGTGCAGTTTATGTTAACCACCGAGCGAGGTAGGTTGTGCAGACGCACCGATGCCGAATCGAACTAATTGGGATTTGGTACCGGCATTACTAATTAGAATAAGTTGTGGCCGGCCAATGTGAATTTATTTGGGTGGTGTACGATTTGTTGATTCTTTAATTAAATGAGTTAATACTTTTTACTTGTCGTTCTTGCACCTTGGGTTGTTCAGCACCTGAAATTACAAATAAATGATAATGAAACATCGTTGGTGTAGTGGTAGCTTTCAGATTTAGACCTGCCCTGCGGTTACTTAAATTGTTGCTAACAGCTTCTAGTCACTATCGATGAGTTGTACTCGTATTACGTAAGGTTTATTGCCTCAGGTACATATTGTAAGTATCAGAATTAAAAACTTCTCAATTCTACTGTTGCTGATAGAAACTGATTGTACTAGATCGCAAAAAGAGTTCCATAAAAAATCTACAAGAATATTAAGGACTACGCTAGTGGTGTTCCGGAGAAAGAAAATATCGTGATAAATTTGGTATACTTTAAAATTCCTTTAAGCGGTGATAGGCTTGCTATACATCACGTACGGAATACTAAATGGGAAAGACCGGACAAGGCAATAATTTTTTAAGAAAAATACGGCAGCGCTCCAATCGACGCGTCCAAAGCGCGTCTACACCAAGCATCTGACACAAGAGAAACCAACCGACTCGATCTTGATTCAAATGTAATTAAACAGAGAATTACTCACCAAAGACATACTGTCGTGTCGTCATTAAAGACGTGGACAGATGAATAAGTGCGTGTTGATTGGTATTTTAATGGGCGTTAATGGGCGGGACAAAGACAGAATTGTCACGATGAGATTTTATCGTACCTATTCGCTGATAAGGCCGGCAGCCTCAAAGGCAAATTGCAGAAGCTGTCAGCATTGCTGGGGTGGTCTTCGAAGCAACTTTGTACGGCACGGCTAAATATAGATTAGGATGTAAAAGTACTGCAAATACTAATGTTTAGTCCTAGATAATGCCAAATCTTTGAGTAGCTAATACGATAAAATTATTACTGATAATAATGTAAGTACCTAAATTATTGTCCAGAACAGTGGAGTTTGCCAAAATTTTGCACATGCGGAACTTTTTGGATTAAAGCATTACAAGTACATAGATTTATATCATCTAGGATAGAAGCAAAAGGCATGTTTGCAACCTACATTTGGAAGTTACACGAGCAAAACCGGAAGCTGATATTAGTAAAGTCTAACGATAAAACTGTACACAGTTAATGTTTATAGTCAAACCCTGTGCTGTACAGTTGACTTCTTAAGGATGATGAAGATTTTATCGTTCCTTATCGATAAGGCCGGCTGCCTCTAAGGCAAATTGCAGGTTCTTGACAATATTATGCCTCAGGTGGTTTTCAAACTTACGCCAACTGTGGATATTTTATTACAAGAAGCTAAGATGTACGTTAAAATATAGGTATCCTCAGTATTTATTACCTCAAATGCAGATATAATTTGAGTTATAAAAAATTTAAGAAAAAAGATCAACAAAAAATGACACGAATGATCAATAGATAGATGTTATTAAAGTTATACAGAAAAAGGAATAAAATAGGATTATTCAAGACCACTTCAGAATAATGTTCTTTACAAAATTATCAACATTTCTTTATTTTTTAAAAGGTTAAAAATTAAATTAACTGCACGCATAACAATAGTTAAAAACAGTTTTTCGTGTAATTTTCACAATTTGAGAACACTGGTCTGTCTATAGGTAGATGATAATGTTAACTTTTCAAAAACTTAAAAAAACTAAGGTTTCAAAAACTAGTGACAAAGTAAGAAAAAGAAGATTTGACAATTGGAGTGATTCGATATAATATACAAAATGTCTATTCCAACCCTCAAATCACAGACACAAAACGCGTGAGAATTTTAACACTAACACGGACGTGGCTATTAACCTTTAATTGCGGGTACTTGGGACCCCATATTGCTACTCAAACACGGGACAATGTGTCCAAACTTCCGCTCAGTGGTAATGACTAAACGCTTTATCAAGTTGGTAAATCATCATGCGACAGTAATGTTGAGAGTGTGGGAATTTATGAATAATTTTATTTAAGGTGTCCTTTTAAATAATTGATTTATGTAAGTACATAATTATAATGTTTTTTTTATTTCAAAAACGATGTGATTTTGCTATACTCGTAGACACACCTTTTTTTTTTCGCAATTCTGTAAATCTATTGGAAATAGTATTGTAAAATCAATTTATTTGATTTGCTTTAATCATAGCAAAACTATATCGTCACTAAAGTAATTTATATCAATTTGTCATTTTTCGAAGATTCTCGTAACATAAGCTGGTGCTAAGTCAGCGATTATGTTAATAAATATTGACAAACTATCACATTACAATGACAGTAGGTAATATTGACTAATGGTTCACTACAGGAACTTAACGTCCGTTGCTGCTCTTTTGACCTCCACACCGATTTAGGGTTGACAAATTATTTTATGATTTACCGTCGATAATACCGTGTGAAAAAATCTTTTTAAAATTATTTTTGTAGACATTAACTTTGAAAAAAACATCACTTGTGCCAGCCCATTTATAATGCAGTTATTACTCATACACATTATTGTTTTTTTTAATGGTAATAAATATGAACATACCAGCAAAAAGACAAATAAAAAAAATAAAAAAACTTATTAAAAAAAATACTTATGGCGATTTACTGTGGTAATCAGCGATGAACTTAATACATTCGAGATTGTTAAGCAAAACTTATTTGAAATTTAATCTTCTTCTTCTTCGCCTGTCTGCCCTTTTCCCACGCTAAGTGGGGTCGGCACAACATGTTTTCTTCTTTCATTTCCCTCTATCATCCATCATCTCAGTACTTACTCAGTTCTTTCTTACTCATATCATCTTTCACACAGTCCATCCATCTTTTCTTTGGCCTACTTTTACCCCTGTATCCATCCACATTCATACCAAACTCTCATCGTCAATGACATTCATCTCTTCTCATAACATGCCCATAACACGCTAACCCATAACTTCTCATCTTTTCCGTTTCTTTGAAGTTTAATAAACTCTAGAAATACTATTTTCAGTGTTTCCATATTTCCGGGTAATAAAGCAGCATTTTGACGATGTAATTTGTAAAACACATCACGAAACGTGTTAATAATTTAAATATTGGCGGTAAAGTTGGTGTACGTTGAATGCATAAGAATTGTCTTAAGCGTATTATGTTTCCGATAAATTCTCCAATTTTATATTTTTGGAACCATACAAGTGACTGATGTATGCTTATAAGGTGACTGGTGGCTCGTATATTACGAGAAAATGTATTTTATTAGAGTTTTGGTTCGTTGGCTATTAATTACACGTTTGTAATGCCCATTTTTGTGAATCTACAATCTCTTCTTGTTTGCATGAAACGAAAAAAAAACATGGTCACGATCCCCAAGCTTATTAAATATCTTCTCAGATCTGTACTTAATTGGATCTTAAAGGATACTTAAAGAGAGCTGTAGTCAGTTGCACGTCCAAACATAATATTTAATTTTGCCACCCCACATTTTGCACAGTAGTTAGTACATAGCAGGTTGGAAGCCCATCGCCAGTTATAAGAATACTAACCTATTACATAATACTCCTTAAATTTTTGATGCTAGGGTATGACAGTTTTTTTAAGATGTTTTCCTTCACCGTTTAAGAGCACTAGAGCATTGCGTACATTATTTTTTTCGAATAGAAAAACTCATTGGTGCTCGACCAGGCTTGAACCCACGACTTCGGATCGTGAAGCAAGGGTGCAGCCACTAGCAAAGCAAAAGCAGTGTAGCAAAAGTGTAACAATGAAGACATTGCAAATTATTAACACTTTTAATTTCTTAATTTTTTAAATAAAATTTGGAAAAATACCACATTTAGATTGACAATTTTGAAAAAAATACACCCCAAACCGTATTCTTTATTATTTTATTAAACACACTTTCAGTTTCCTCTTCAAACAATATCCGGTGACCCAATAACAATTAGTTCTGTTTTGACTGTGCCTAATTTTGTTTGTTTTTCGGCGCCGGCTGTCGTAAAAACAAACAAACAAAAAACAAAACAAAATTTAGTAGAACTAATGAGTGAGTAATTTTGTAAGGGAGGCTCTATGTAGGCGGTCCATCCCTCACGAAAGGGTAGAAAAAGCAGAAATTAATATTCTGGTCAGAATGTGGCTCCAAGAAACTAATCATAATTCGTTGCTGTAGCTTCTTCAATTATTTTATGATGTGTTCTAATACATTTAAAAGTCAAGAAGATTATGTATTAAAAACACGTTTGAATTACAAGAGTCGTTAAAATATTTCAACAATTGCTTCTTCTTCTTCTTTTTGTTATGGCGACTGTGTTTGAGTTTTCCACAATTTTGCCAAGACATTTGCTATAACCTTAGAAACGTCCCTTGAAAATAATATTTCTCGTACATAATTCAAAGTTATAATTTGACTTAATTGCGGCTATCTCAATTGCTACCTCATAGGAGTGTCGAAAAATTGCTTTTATTGATGAGATCTGTCATTTTGCTTTGGCATTTGTCATTCTTGATATTGATTGGTGAATTATTACATTGAAGATTAAGATTAAGATGGAAAATTTGGATTAGTTTTAAAAAAAACTTAGATGTTTGATAAAATTAGGTTATTTTTTTTTATATTTTACCGTGTAAAAGGCTCTCTATCTGCTATATATTACACTTGTATCTCACGAATCGAAAGCAGCCAAGTTGTTCTAGAATTGTGTCGATCTAATTTAATTTAGAGCAGTGTAAGTTTTGGCTATAAAAGCGACTGTAAAACGACTCTCAAATGACACTATTAACCTTTCACCGGTGCTTTGAAAGTAATTGATTTCACTCGTAAACTTAATTTTCGGATCTTATTGATTTTAAGGGCCTGGGACGGTGTGGTTTTGTTTATTTCGTTTTTTACGGATTAAAAAAGTTTTACGCCTTTCGCAGGCTGATCGATTAATTGACTGGAGTTGATCTCTTCTTCTTCTTCTTCAATTATGGCATCTGTCTCTTAGAGAACAATTTTGCCAGTGTCAAGTGTATTTAATTAGAAGTATTGTCAACGTCACAGAGTCATAGTCAAGTTGTCAAGTCAATTTTAAAACAAAAGATGGCTGTTTTGTTGAAAATTCTCGGGATTTCCTCCGATGGAATTTGAAGAGAACTATTCACTCTAATTCACATATTTTACACTCGCGTCAAGAACCCGGGCTTTATTGGCAAAATAACCACCAAAATTACGCAATAAAACTCAAAATAACACGAGAAATAATATAAAAACCAGAGCGACGTAGTTGTCAGACAAATGCACCGCAGGAGATCCGAAGTTGATCTCAAACGCGGCTTTTTTCTTTGTGAAAGGTGCCAGTGTGACACAATTTTCATAAATATAACAAGTATTTTTTTGTAAAAAAAAAATACAAATCTTGAACGGATGTCAACAAACATTTTCAGGGTTTGAACTTATTGAATTTTCGGTTAAACTTACGAGAACTTTTATCTGACTAATTAAATACACCTACGGCTATGAATAGGTGTTGGTTGAATGAAGAACTAAAATTAAACGAAATGGGTAGATTCAAAAATAGCAATAGTAATAATAGGTTAGCGTGGTATGAATGTGGATAGATACAGGGGTAGATTTAGGCCAAAGAAAAGATGGATGGACTGTGTTAAAGATGATTGAATAAGAAAGGTGTGAGTACTGAGATGACGGATGATAGAGGGAAATGGAAGAAGATTACATGTTGTGCTGACCCCACATAACATGGGAAAAGGGCAGGAAGATGATGGTGATGGGTAGATTCGAAAAATCATGGTAAAACTAGATTTAGCTATCACAACGTTGCTTTTCATAAAGTCTTATAATAAGTAGAGAATGTTATACTATTGGTAAGATAAGTATAAAATAGTCAGTAAAATGCGATCGGCAGTGAAACTTTTATGGTTACCATGCTTTCTCGCCTCGCTGCGTAACGAGTACTAAAACCTGGATTCTCTGAAAACCTGTGACCGCATTATACCAGCGTAATATAATATTGAACTCTAGTAATTTACTGAAACATTCATAACCTTAAAACTTTTTAGATTCTGTTTTATTAAACAGGGTAAAGAGATTTTTTACCATTGATAGACCTTTGTTTGCTTACTATCTCACCAAGGATTAATCATCATCATCCGCGGCCCGAATTCAGCCACTGCTGGGTATAGGCCTCTCTTTGTACATGCCATTGTCCAAGGATAAATGCAATACGTTTAATAGACCTAGCTTCTGCCCACGTCTTGGCCCGCGTGGTAGTACCTTGAAAAATAAAATAAAATCTATCCCACGGGAACCCTACATTTTTACAAGATAAAAAGTAGCCTATGTGCTAGACTATAATCTACTCTGTGCTAAATTTCATCCAGATCCGTCGTGAAAGAATAACAAACATCAATATAATACCTACATACAAACATTGTTTAAAAATTTGTGAGATAGGATTATGACGTTCATCGCTTCTTGAAAAACAAAAGCTTATGACATTTACGGACATTCAATCAAAATAATGATTGCTTGCCGGGTGATTGGGTTGATAGCTGGATGATTGGATTGATAGCTGGATGATTGTAAGCTTTCGTGTATTTCCAACTGGGAGCAGGTGATTAAGTGGTTTGTTAATTTTATTATACTCGTAGGTTAACGTCTCACTGCGTATAGAGAACACTATGAATCTACCTGTACGTTATAAAATTTTTACTAGCGAAGGCATTTTGCTTAGCGGTCATACTGGGGCCTTACCGCAAAGTCTTCGAGCAATATCAAACTTTGATAATTCGTACCAAGACAAAAAACATTCATTGTATTGGAGTAATCTTATACCTTTAAACGAGCAATTCTTGTATATATGTATGTATATATATATATATAATCGGAATCTCGGAAACGGCTCCAACGATTTTCATGAAATTTAGTATACAGGGGGTTTCGGGGGCCATAAATCGATCTAGCTAGGTTTCATTTAAAAAAAAAACAAGATTTACCAAAAAAAACCCGAGCAAAGCTCGGTCACCCAGGTACTATTACTTTAAGCTTGAAATGTGACGTTTCTGAAACATGATGGTTTGTAAGAGCTTGTGGTAATGCCTTTGATCCGTATTCATTCCATCTTTAGTACGAATAGAATGCTTAATAAACTTTCAAAGTTCAATTTATCAAGTTCAAATGCCACTAATCCTACCCCAAAATCTTATTTCTCCCATTAACTCGGGTCAACTTAAATATTGTAATCATAAAACATTAGAATAGTTAAAAGTGACATTTATGGTATTTTTAAAAATAGTCTATTTTTGTGATCTCTTTCGAATGCAACGATGACGTAATCTCGGATCAGCGTCATCATTCACCATCAAATGTAAAGCTGCGTTCACACAAGACGAGTTTCTCGTACACGTTTAAGTGACAATCACTAAAATCAAATACAAGTTTTATAAAAAATTAATGAAACTCCCTGCGAATTCGCTCTCGTACTGTTTTTTGTATACAAACTTCAACCATAAGAGCTTAAATTTAGGGAATTCTTTAGACATTACGAAAAGAACCTTCTGAATTTCAGTCCTTGGTTCAGGTTGTGCGTATATCAGTCAGTCAGCCAGTAATATAAGATTATTGGTTTCATGATTGTATTCCTAAGGAATGCTCCTTTCCCGTAAAATTACTACATTCACTATTTCTTGAATTCACAATTTGCAAAGCATTTTTTGTGGACAACTTTTTTTAATTATTGACAGGTCAATTGTGGTTCAAGGTTTTTAAGCACTATGTGTTTTTGAGACAGTGACCAAGGATCATACAAAAAAAGCGCTAAACTACTGAACCGTACATTATCTCTGAGCAAAATAGGCTATATTTTATGTAGGTACCTCACGAGCAAAGCCACGAGCGGTAGATAGTATTGAAAGAATTTTGATTTTTGAAGGCAAGTAACTATCTCCATGTAAACGATCTATTGAACATAACAGAGTGTTGACAGAACATCGATATGGGCTTGACGAATCGTCCTCGGCAAGCTTTGAGCCCTCAGAATTACAATTTTCATATGACAAGATAAAGTGCTTTTGACAAATTAGTGATGATTTGAATCTTTTCTTTTATGTCTTGTGATTTATTTGTGATTTGTTGTTGGTTAATTAGATTGTTCTGATAACTACACTTGTTATGCATAAATTGGATGGCCATTATGATCATCCGTAAATCTACAATAAATATTAAGTAGTAAGTACGTAGTTACGTGCGTCCAAACATGATATTTGGCACATGAACACATTTTGCAATGCTAATTACTCCGTACGTGACAGGTTGCAGGCCTCTGGCAACTTATAAGAATACTAACTTATGACAAACACCTTAGATTTTTTGGTTCTAGGGTATGCCGGTTTCCTCGCGATGTTTTCTTTCACCGTTAACTGGCATTGCTCACTTAAATTTTTCGAATGGAAAAACTCATTGGTGCACGACCACGTTTGAACCCACGACCTTAGAATCGTGTGGCAGGGGTGCTACCACTACACCAGCGCTCTATCAGGTCGAACAGAAAAGTATATTGCTTCATGGCTATATTCGAACTAATCTGAGGATTGGAAGGCGGGTTTACACCTCTAGCCCACTAGTGATCTCTAGTCACTGCACTGCACTTTATATTAGCACTATCTAGTTATGCAACATTTTACTGGATCAATACCTCCATGCAAGAACAATGTAACAGACGCGCGAACGAGAAAAAAATATTTGCAGTTGTAAACTTTTACACGATTACAACGCAATTTACCGCAGAGCGAAATGTTGGCTCTATAAATATTTATTGGTACACTTTCCGTTGAAAATTATACAGCTAGCGAAAATTATTACCGTTTCTTGGACAATGCTTCTTCGCTACTGTTGTAAAACTGCTATTATTGCACGGTTTATATAAAAAACTGCGCTCGTGTTCTCGTCCTGTCATTGCAATAAATTAAGCGCGTGGCATCACAAATGATAGGATACATGTTTGCATTAAATACTAACTATAAATCGTCGACCGATATCGTTTCATAAATGAAATATTTATGTAGGTAACTACTTGAAATTGTAAATTCATCGAATCTATTTTTACTCCGAATATTTATGTTTTACGTTCACTTAATCCATAGAATGGTGTTGAAACAAATATGTGAGGTTGTTTAACAAATGTTTATGGCCCACGCAATGCGTTTGAACTTATAATCTTAACCTGACGGGCGGTCGGCGCCCACCCAGAGGTGTGGACATCTCGGACCAAATCGAATTATACCGCTACTTTACTATCTTTACCAAAACTACAAAACCCCTTGCCCTTACAACCCAGACAATAAGACTCAAAACTGAAAAACTTTCTCCTAGTAGCATAGAAACTTAAACTTGTCGATAAACAAGGTAAACCATAACGAATTAGTCGCATTGAAAGCTCGTAAAATATATTTGTATAATTTTTCTGATGAGGCCATTCGTTTTGGAATTAAAAGAAAAGTATCCCACGATAGTATTCACGTTTTAAATTGAAGTGATAAAGTAAAGTATAATTATACGACTGACCGTTCTTAGTCGTAACATGCGTAATACGAATCTTAAAGAGGTTTTAATGTTAAATTTAATTCAGCTAATAGAACATCTGAGAGGTTAAAGTTCAAAGATAAACTATTAGGAATACTAACTGACAGAGCGCCAAAGGAGCCGCATTAAATCACACTTGAATCCTTTCACTACACTGGCACGATAAGAAGAAGAAGAAGAAGAAATACATTTTGCCCGCATTTTTACACACGTTGTTCGATCTTCATAATAAGCCTACAAGTATTATAAATCAATGGCTATATTTACATACATACCGTCAAGTAGGAGGAAGGCCGAAGAAGAAGTGGTTGGATTGTGTGAAAGATGATATGAATGTTAAAGGAATAGATTCAAAGTTGACGAATGATAGGAATGAGTGGAAGAAGAAAACATGTTATGCCGACCCCACTTAGCGTGGGATAAGGGCAGGAGAATGATGATACCGTCACGCCTGTTTCCCGACGGGGTAGGCAGAGACCACGGATCTCCACTTGCTGCGATCCTGACATACGTCTTTTGCTTCATTCACTCTCATTACATTCTTCATACATGCGCGTCAGTTTAGGGTACTCTGGACCTGGCTTTTCTCTAAAACGTCCCCAATTTGATCGAGGTACGTACGTCGAAGTCTTTCCCTTCCAACTGTCCCATTCACACTCTCCCTATACACCTGTTTCGTCAATCTTCTTTCATCTATTACTATCCTTTTATATATATTTATTTAATTCCAAATTCCCAATAAAATCCAATTAGCCATTTATTCATGATATAACTGATCGAGCGAGCGAAGCGAGCGAAGATCTCAGTGGCAGCTATGCGATTTGGCGTTGTATGTTTGCGTGTATGTTTGTTAGAGCATAACTTAAGAACCGTACATCCAATCTGCATGAAACTTGGGAGGGTTTAGAGATACTGCTAATCAAATTTACTGGGAAGCATATGAGCTTAATCGGTGTAGTATTACTATTTATTTCTATTTATAAATAAAAACTTATTATAATAAAACCTTTTTACTGTTATATCGAACTAAAAAGCAAATGAAAAAACGTCATATTTGAAGGAATGAGTAGAAAAAGTATAATATTTACATCGATGGAAAAAATAGAAGATAAACATACAAAAAATCGGACGCTGGTCTGATCTCAAGGTCTGAGTGAAGAAACCATCCTACGAGGAATCGCTGAAAAATGTCTTCCGAGGATTTCTTTATCTCAACAACTCAAGTCCTGGAAAATATTTTAAAACCTTGACCAGTCCAGTGCTAACCCCGTTAAATTTCAGATACCTAATGTAATACTATAAAGCATAACTAACCCTGGAACCAATATCTTGAACAAAGCCTGGTGAGGCCCTGAGTACGAAGCTTGGAAAGTTTGAGGAACGAACCACAGTAAATTGGGTTAGTTTTTACCAGCGCGACCAACAGAGTCATACAGAATCTTAAGGGACTCTCGCGAGTGAAATTTCTTTCGAGGTTCTTCTGGAGACAGATAAAGTCCACTCCGCTCATATTCTGTGGTCCAGTGGCGTGAGACCTTGAAGCAACAGCTATCCTAGATGCTCCTGCTAGACAGTCCTGGACTCTGAATAACATTTAAAACAGAATACTACCTCAATATTGTCCTCAATCGTTTATCTATATTTAATATCTAAACTCTTTAAATTTCTATTAGCCTCAGTTTCATTTTTATTAATTCACTGTAAATAGGGACTAATTTGTTATATACACACATAATATACATATCTTTATACTCAACATTTTCTTTTCTTTGTTAGATAAATAGCAGTAGGGAGATAGTTTTCCTTTCTTAGGTAGGATAATCAAATATTTGTTTGTGATTAGGTTACGTGGCATAATACATAAAGCGTATCCAAAAACTTTAGGGCATGAATACAAATAAGGATTGTGGACATCGCGCGCGAGATCTCAGTTCGGGGCGAACTACTATTTATGTAGTTACAAATAAATATCTTAACATTCATAAATCACATCCAGATTGATTTATTCAAATTTCTTGCAATATATTTGCTATATTAAACATTTAGCTAATAACTCATCATAAAGCGAAAACTAAATGTACAAAGTACCTTGAAAATCATTGTTGATCATCTTTTTAATACATTTTTCTCGCTCTGTCATAAGCTAGTTGGTCGTTATCGCTCTTTGAGATGCTCTGTTTTAATAAATTCAAACCATAACACCTTTTATGTTTCAAAGTGTTAAAAACAATGTTGAATACAGCGACAAAAACATATCGATTTGTACACTTGCCTACTGTTTTGCCATATAAGGTGACATGTTTTTTCTCAAAACACCGCGTGATAAACATTTATCATTTTTATAGATGTACACTTGTAGGAATCACGCGGTGTAGGCAGCGATCAATTCTGTATTATTTATTGCGATTTAAAACAAATAAGATCAAAACTCACGCTGCGTTCGGCATTTATAGAAAAATGAAAGTGAATTATGATTTTACCCTTTTTTCCTGCATGCCTTGAGGTTTCGAAAATATCAATAAATCTATCTACATACTAGAATTTATTGAACCTAACTAGTTCGCGTACAGGAATTTTGTACTCTGGCTACTAGCTGGAAATTGGATTCAAAATTGCTGGAGAGAAATTGAGGGTGTTTACAAGTTGCTCCGGCTCACCTACGCTGAATAAAATAGCGTTCATACCGTTCAAACTCAACAAAAAGTGATCATTTAAAAAAGACCTTGCTTATATAAACAAGAACCTTTCTTATTTACAAGAACCTTGATTATTTCAATTGAAAAAATTGTAAACAAAGTTAAAAAAAAGCATCTGTTTTTTTTACTATTCATAAATTCATAGAATATTCAACGTAAAGTTAAATTTGCAGTATTTCACGAACCTAAATTGACAAGTAGGCAACGTAAAACAGTAAATTTAAAACGTTTTTACCATTCTGTAGGAAAAAAAGCATTCTGTAGAACCTGCCCAATCTAACATACCATTTTGAAAGTTTATAAAAATTTAAGGGTATATTTACAAAAATCAATGGTTTTAGGTACCTTTTAAAAAACATACAGTGAATCCACATCACAAACTTAGGTTGAATTTGGTTAGGAAGAAGGATAAGAAGTTCAAGATCTGTTGTACTAAACCTGCCAGGAATATTGTTAGCGCCGTGAAATTTGCATGTGCTCGTTAACGCATAGCGGCTTGAATGACACGTGTCCACACGGCTGATTGTCCGGCTACAACCACAGTTTGATGTATCTGCGCCGCAAATTAAGTGCTAACAAGAGCTCCAGTGGCATTATGTAGAGTATTTTTCTTATTAAAGCCTAGATGGAACATTCTAGTGCCTTTTTGTAATTTTTTAAGTTACTTTTAAAGCTATTTTCAAGTGGCTTTAGTACTTAATTAGAATATATAATTTATCCAAAATAGTTGAGGCTTTGAAACGAATGATAGTAGTGGAAGAAGAAAACTTGATTGAAAACACAATTTTCAAACCTATGCTACTGTTAATTTGATAAAATTGACTACTTATTCTTAGTTTTTGAAACGCACGCAAATGTTTGATAGTTTTTAATAAAAAATCTCCTTATTTCACAAAGTTATAATAAAGAATGAGCCGATTTGCAGAAGATTTGTCTTAAAAAAACAGCAAATGCAAATTTAAATTCACACCGGAATGAGAGCGGCGATTTCAAACCAAACATCGTACGAAAGAACTTTGCTAACAACATCATCAAGCTAACAAGCGTATCTAATGTTATTAAGTAAGAGCCTTATTCCACAACGCTCCCAACACAAAAAAAAATATAAATAATGCTGGACAATCCACACAGCATCATCTAGCCCCAAAGTAAGCTACTCAAAGCTTGTGTTATGGGTACTAGATAACTGATATATTTAATATATTATAAACATAGTAAGACATTTTTAATTATACATAGAAAACACCCAGACCAACGGAACAAATTTCTCCAGATCATACACAAATTTGTTCCGAGGCGGGAATCGAACCCGCAACTTCTTGCGTCGCAGGTGGACTCTCGCCCGCTGCGTCACAGAGGTCGTCAACACTTCCTAAGTTCAACCTAGATCTATCAATAAAAAAACCAAAAAAAGTTTAAATTAAAACAAAGTTGCATTCGTACAATAATCTTTGTAGATCGCAAATAAAATCAACATAGCTAAACAAAAATTAAATAAGAATAAAATTTGCGCGTCTATTTAAGATCGTAAATCCTGCTTATTGCAATTGCATTAATAACAATGCTTATTGAATACAAAGTTTCAATTTGATATTGGTTCGAACCAGAATACAATGCATATTGGACAATTTTTAAATTCCGATGTTAATAAATTGAAAATTTTACAGAATTCGAATAAGTATAGAATTTGAAACGAGTGCGGTTAGGAATAAGGCTCGTAAGCTCACAATTGGATTTGAGGCATACGAAATCAATAATTGCACGTACAACAAAAGTGCAATTTCGACAGGTGTTAAAGAAACCGAAATAAGATACAAATTTATATTTTATTCTGAATAAAGAAGCTATGCTTTAGGTATATTAATATTAGCATCAATCAGTGTCTAATATAACATTTATAAGTAAAATTATAGTAAGTAGTAGTATTACTTGTGATTTAGGCTGTTGTTTGATAGTTAGGGTGGATTTAGCCAAACTAGTTTAAGCACTATCTCTAGAATAAATCGTTGTTATCGAAAAGTAAACTGACATTTTACTTGCACTTTAGATTATTCTCAGAATAGTTACACCAGAAGTTTCTTCGACTAATGCTAAATGGTTGCCTGTTGTTCGCGCAGACTCTACGACTAGCGCCATCTATCGGCGTTAGAAGGTGAACGAGACGGTGCATACCTACAAATCAATAATTGACTGGAGATGTCAACCGTCGCGCGAGTGCTACAGTCTACCTACACTTTATTATTATATTCGTATTACAACTTCTAACTGTGTAACGACACACCTCTGTATTATTTTTCAATTATAATTTAATAAACGTATTTTCCTGGAGAACAAATAACAAATGATTCATTGAAGACGTACCCGAAGGTCCCCGCAGCTACCACATTGGTCCTACGAACCGGATTTGCTGCGTATGCTGAGGAGAAGAATCCATTGGCGTCCATTGAAGAAAAAACTGCGAGTCATCGAGACGTTACAAAGCAAATTGGAACCAGCACTTCAGTTAACGGTCAGGTCTTCGATCCCGTCTACTCCTTTCCTGTTCTTCATTTGTGCTTAAATCGTGTCGTTTTCATTATTTACAGAAAGAATCAAATCATTTTGTATGGTGACCGTTACAATTACCAGTGCATCAAAATCGTGAGTACCTTATCTTATTCTTTACCATAGGCCTTCATAATGGGTGGTGAGGATAAATTAGCCGTTCCTTTACAAACTCCACAAGCTTCTCCAACCAGAAAACGAATCGATGATGATGAGTTTACTGTTCTGAAGAGGCAACGTGGAAACTTGAAAGGTAGATTAACGAACTTTCAGAAATATCTAGATTCTTTTCAAGAAACCTGTCTATCTAAACTACAAATTAGAGAGTTAAAGTTTAGATTGCAGGCAGCTCAAGATCATTTTAAAACATTTAACGAAATTCAAAGTAAAATTGAATTATTAAGTTCGGATTCAGATATCGATTCTAACAATGAATACGTTCAGTCATATGAAACTTTATATTTTTCTGCTTTAGCTGTTGCTCAAGGTTTAGTCGAAGTAGAGGAAACTGAAAACAAGGGTTCGAATATTTCAAATAATAACGGTTTTCGTTCCTTACCCCAAATCAAACTTCCAACCTTCAGTGGAAAGTTTGATGATTGGCTTGAGTTCAAACATGCATACGTGACAATGATCCATAACTGTTCAGATCTAGGCGACATCCAGAAGTTTCATTATTTGCGTTCTTCACTAACAGGTACAGCGTTAGATGTTATTAGTGCTTTTGAATTTACGCCTAAGAACTACATTCATGCATGGGAGTTATTGGAGAATAGGTTTCACAATACTAGACTTTTGGTACAGAATCATATAAAAGCATTGTTTAGTATGACGCTATTAAAACAAGAATCATCTTTACAAATTAGGAAGCTAATAGATACCGTTTTGCGAAATATACGCTCACTCACATCACTAGGTGAACCGACCCAATCATGGGATACGTTGATTATCTACTTAGTTCAAACAAAGCTCGATTCAACTACTGAGCGTGAGTGGGAGATCGAAAAGGGAACTATTCATGCTAACTCCGATAGAAAGTTAAAGTTAGACGATATCCTTTCATTTCTTAAAAAGAAGGCAGACATGTTAGATTCAATCAATTCTAATCAAAACAAGTCACATAATAAATCACAACACGAATCAAAGGATACTTCACAAAAGCACAATACGTCTGCACATAGCTACGTATCAACAAACAGTTCCGTAGCTAAAAATACACATAAAAATAAAGTCAATAGTCATAAATGTTATCTTTGTAACGGTACACATGCAATTTATACGTGTTTTAAATTTTTAAATCTGTCTATATTAGATAGAATTAAAATCGTAGACGAAAAACAGTTATGTAGGAATTGTTTGCGTTTCGGTCACTCACTTGCCGACTGCATTTTCGGTCCGTGTAAACAATGCCAGAATAAACATAACTCTCTGCTTCACCTAACGCCGGGTAACAATGTTGAGCAGTCAGCTGATCAGAGTACGTCTCAGGCCGCGTCATCGTCGACCGCGCTGCATTCCTTATCTATAGGTACCTACCATGGTAGTGTAGATGAATGCGCCGGCGCATTGCAGGCGGTGTTATTGAGTACGGCGTTAGTGGAAGTAGCCGATAGTAATAAACGTTTTTATACGGCTCGAGCGCTGTTGGACAGTGGTAGTCAAAACTGTTTCATTTCGGAGAAGTTTCAAAAACGAATCCAAGCGCCTCTAATACAGTCCACTATACGAATTTCAGGTGTCGCACAATCAGTGACACAGTCGAATCATTCATGCGAATTATTTATGCGTTCTAAATTAAACGATTATTGTTCAAAGGTTAAATGTTTTGTCTTGCAGCGTATAACATCCAGTTTACCCACGACATACATAAATACCGAACTTATACGTATTCCGGATAATGTAAGCCTAGCAGATCCTACCTACAATATTCCTTCAGAAATCGATTTATTGATAGGTGCGGATTTATTCTGGGAATTACTAGACGGAAACAGAATCCGATTGGTAAACGGGCCATTTCTTCAGAATTCGAAGTTAGGATGGTTGCTTTCGGGTCCTGTAACCATGCAAAGAAATTTTGATGACAACAGTCATTATGTTCATTGCAATTTTAATCAAACCTTAGGGTTAAACGATCAACTTAAACGTTTTTGGGAAACAGAGGAGGTCCCTCAAGTAGATAGCATTCTCACTAAAGATGAACAACTTTCTGAGAAAATATTTGCTACTACAACTAAACGCGAAACCGATGGTAGATTTTCGGTACGCATCCCATTAAAAGAATCACCTGACGTTTTGGGTGATTCATACAATTTAGCAAAAAATAGGTTTCTTTCTTTGGAACGTAAACTAGAACGTCTGTCTGACTATAAACGTATGTACTCTGACTTTATGAATGAGTACTTGGCCTTAGGTCATATGAGTCAGATCGACAAGGTAGAAAAGCCTAACTACTTTCTTCCGCATCACGGTGTGTTTAGGGAGGATAGTTCTACTACGAAGTTACGCGTAGTTTTTGATGCTAGTGCTGTGACAACGTCGAACAAATCGCTTAACGATATTCAATATCCGGGTCCAGCATTGCAAAATGACATATTCTCAATATTGTTGAGGTTTAGGCAGTACAAGTACGTGGCTTGTGCTGACGTAGAGAAAATGTTTAGACAAATTTTAATTCAGTCAGATCAACGACCTTTACAACTAGTGCTATGGCGTGAGAAACCTGTAGATCCTCTTGGCATATATCAACTGAACACTGTAACGTACGGAACTGCATCGGCGCCATACCTCAGTATGCGCTGTATACGGCAGTTAGCGTTGGAGTGTGACGATGATGATATAGCCAGAGTGATTAAGCAGGATTTCTTCGTTGATGATTTGTGTACCGGGCATGACGACTATCAGGAGCTACTGGCTGTATGCGAGAAGACGTCTCAAGTCTTAAAGTCAGGTTGCTTTCCGCTCCGTAAGTGGACGTTCAACGCGGACGTCTCTAACGCTGCTTCTGTTCATTCGTTTGTCGGCGAGCATACGCAAAATAAAACACTAGGTATAGGTTGGCACAGCGATCGTGACGAATTACACTTCACAACAAAAATAGATTGCGATAGCGAAAGTACTACTAAATTAACTAAACGAGTAATGTTGTCGATCATATCGCAGATTTACGATCCATTAGGTCTACTCTCACCCGTAGTTATAATTGCTAAGATGTTGATACAAAAATTATGGCTAGACAAAGTGGGGTGGGATTCGCCTGTGTCGCAAGATCTGGCGGTGACTTGGAATAGCTTTATTAGTACTTTAGGTTGTTTACAAAATATACGCATTCCTCGTCATGTAATAAGCAATAACGTTCAACACAAAGAACTTCATATATTTACTGACGCATCACAAAATGCGTACGGTAGTTGTGCGTATATACGATCCTACAATGATGATTCTACGGTTACTGTTAGACTGTTATGCGCAAAAAGCAAAGTAGCGCCACTCAAGTCTCTCAGTATACCTAGGTTGGAATTGTGTGGTGCACTGACGGGAGCTAGACTTTATCAAAAGATAATGGATTCATTACGATTAACTTTTATTCGCGTATTCTTCTGGACTGACTCGACGATCGTCATAGGTTGGCTACGCATGTCTCCCCATTTGTTAAAAACATTCGTACAAAATCGAGTAGCTGAAATCAATGAGCTTACTGACGACGCTGAATGGTTACATGTTAGTGGCAAAAATAACCCGGCCGATCTACTGTCCAGAGGTCTATCGCTCGATTTATTAATCGAAAGCAGTTTATGGTGGAACGGTCCATCCCATCTTCAAGATAAACATGATTTTTCAAATAATACATTCCGTAATGAATCAATTAATCTTAATAATTTACCCGAATTAAAATCGCAATCAATCAATTTAACCAGTAATTCTTCTAGCGACTTCATTGAATTCAGTAAGTATTCATCATTCATTAAACTCAAACGTATAGTTGCATATGTATTGCGATTCATTTATAGGTTGCACCCGAGGCGAACAATACATGAAACCGGTTCCTTATCGGCAGCGGAGTTGAGCGCCTCGCAGGTGACACTCGTTAGATTGGCTCAGGTACAATCATTTCCTGACGTGTACAGTAAACTTTTAAATAATATTCAAATTAACACGAATAGTAAATATACGAATTGTATTTCCGGTTTAAATATATTTCTAGACCAAGATAAATTAATTAGAGTCGGTGGTAGATTGTCTAACTCGTCTGATTTTTGCTATGATAAGAAACACCCGTTATTGTTGTGTAGTAAACATTATTTTACGACGCTTTTAGTGCGAAGCGAACATGAACGCTTACTTCACTGCGGACCACAACTGCTATTGTCAACATTGCGAGAAAGTTGGTGGCCTCTGAGTGCTAGAAATTTAGTTCGTAAAATAGTGCGTGAATGTGTTACTTGTGCGCGAATCAAGGGTAAAACATTAACTCCAATTATGGGCAACCTACCATCCGAAAGATTGGATTCTGGATTTCCGTTTGTTCGAACAGGTATGGATTTAGGAGGCCCGATTTACATCCTTAATAAAAAGGGAAGAGGGGCACGACTCATTAAATCATATGTATGTTTGTTCGTTTGTTTTCTTACTCGTGCTGTTCATTTGGAACTTGTTTCCAGTTTATCTACTGAAGATTTTATACTAGCTTTGAAACGTTTCATTAGTAGAAGAGGTAAACCTGAATCTATTTTTTCCGACAATGGTAAAAACTTTGTTGGAGCTGAGAAAGAGTTTTATACGATTTTAAATACAAATTCAAAACAAATAATAGATTATGCAACTAATAATGGAATTAAATTTAATTTTATTCCACCATATTCACCCCATTTTGGAGGCCTGTGGGAGAGTGGGATAAGGTCATGTAAATATCATTTACGACGTGTAGTAGGTAACGCGAAACTTACTTATGAGGAATTGAGCACGGTTTTAGCACAAATTGAATCCGTCCTCAATTCCCGCCCTATGTCCCCTCTGTCCGCAGATCCTAATGACTACAATCCACTGACTCCTGGTCATTTCCTTGTCGGCCGGCCGTTGACTGCTCCAGCACACGATGACCTCACAGATGTCCCGATCACTCGACTGAGCCGATACCACCGGGTTGAACAGCTACGTCAACACTTTTGGCAGCGGTGGTCAAAGGAATACGTCTCTGAATTGCAACAAAGGACGAAGTGGAAGTCTCACCAGCAGGATGTACAACTCGACAGCCTAGTCCTGGTCAAAGAGGATAACCTGCCTCCCCTGAAGTGGCGGCTGGGACGCATTACGAAGGTGTTCCCTGGCACGGATGGTGTTTCACGAGTGGCCGAGATTCGCACTGCAGCCGGGACCATACGGAGGGCCTTTTCAAGAATATGCCCTCTGCCCCAGGAGCCTGTACAGTAACCGTGAAGCAAGATGCGTCTATCGTTGGAAGCGGTGCTTCCAAGGCGGGCGGTATGTTCGCGCAGACTCTACGACTAGCGCCATCTATCGGCGTTAGAAGGTGAACGAGACGGTGCATACCTACAAATCAATAATTGACTGGAGATGTCAACCGTCGCGCGAGTGCTACAGTCTACCTACACTTTATTATTATATTCGTATTACAACTTCTAACTGTGTAACGACACACCTCTGTATTATTTTTCAATTATAATTTAATAAACGTATTTTCCTGGAGAACAAATAACAAATGATTCATTGAAGACGTACCCGAAGGTCCCCGCAGCTACCACACCTGTTTTATGGTCACCATTCTACTCGTATATCACAATTATCTGTAACTTGACGTAAAATAAATGATTTCTATTATATTCTGTAGCTTCCGCCCACGTCTTCGCCCGCGTGGTACCTTGAAAAACAAAAACAAATCTATCCCACGGGAACCGTAAATTTTTCCGGGATAGAAGCAGCTATGTACTATTCCAGGCTGTAATCTATCTCTGTAAATTTCATCTAGATTCGTTCAGCTGCTTCAGCGTGAAAGAGTAACCAACATCCATAACAAGAATCCTTTCTTAGTGGAGTTAAATAAAAATGATTACTAGTGATAACAGGACTGTTAGAATGATGGTTCTATTTTCTACAAAAGGGACTTTAAAATTAAAGTGTCAAAACAAACAAATAGTCAAGTAAACTATATCGATCCGAATCATTGATCAAATCTAAACGAGCGATCGAATCAACAGTAATAAAGGTTCACTGATCATGATCGCTAATCACGGCACACCTTTACATCGATCAGTAATCAATGGTGTAAATGGGGTTTAATGAACGATTGACTGGAAGCGTTTGCACGTAATGAACGGTGAGTGAGCACCTTTAGATAAAGCTGCATTCAAACCGACACTGATTGAGATGACAGTAGTTTTAATCTTTGAAAAATTTGTCATAAAAACGTGAGAACTAATAGCTTTTATTATACTTTTGAAGTGTTCTGTAATTATTAAACGGTTAGAAATAACCGTTAAAACGAAAAAAACTGTTTTTGAAAGAAAAATGGTTGCTTCATAATTTAATATGTTTCTCATTAAATATTTAGCTTCTGAAAGTTTACTAACTTGTATACTTATTACACTGACATAAGTTTTAATTGTAGGTACGTCCATAATCCAAAATATCTTTATTATAATACTTATCATAAAATAATAATAATCACGTCCTCATAGAAACGAAACTCCAATTATGTTATAGACTTGTTAGAAAACAATTAAAATTTACGCAAATCATAACATCAGTAGTGCGATTACGGAACTCTGATACAATCAACACTTGTCAAATGTCAATCAAATTGATTGAATAAACAACCTTATGTAATACCAAATCATTTGATTACAATGAAAACGCATTGACATTGATTGTAAGCAAAGATCCATAATCGCCCCCCAGGCAGAACTATCAAAAATACAATGGCAAAGCCGAAACATTCATTAGTATAGCGAAAACTCTGTCAATAAACCTGAATGCTACAGCCACTGAACAGAAATGTAACTGTGTTTCTAACAAGGATGAGTTGAGTCATGAATTTCATCATTATTGTATCAGCCTATCTCGTCCCATCATTGTGGATAAGCAACTCTTCACTACCTGTCATCCACCTCGTCCTTTGCCAATAAAACATAACGTCTCTATAATATTAATTTGAAATCTCGGCAGTTTGACGTTTCCTATTTTTTATTTTGTCAAAAAAAAATAGAAATGTTGTTTTTTTTCCGATCATGAGTTTCACGATCACATTGTATATACATATACATAATTGTTATAACAGCTTTAGATAATTATGATTATCGGGCGTTCCTATTTGTGATAATAGACAAAATTTGCTGAAACGTCAAATTTAAATCGAAGTACTGTATCGAATTATGACTATGAGTTTCACTTCGATGAAATTATAGACGTGATAAAACGTACAAACTCACATACACTTTAATGTCGTCCATAAGAAAACTTAATGTAATCCAATTCGAATTTCGGAATGTTTAATTGTGTGGATGCGATCTTTCGGATAAGATTAAAGTAGACTTTAAGCCGTATTTTAGCTTAATGGTGATCGTATTTTGAGCAATCAGATGCTTGTAAGATACATCAGTGGAACGAAGCAGTATTTTTGAAAATATTGTTCGTATTATTTGTGCATAAAAAGTCTAATAATCACTTTAGTCAGCCTTAAAACTTTCTAGCCCAGGGAACTTAACACAAGCTCTTAGGGCAGTATCAAAGTAATATAACTTCGATATTTCGTACCATGTCATATTAAAATTTTACTGAATTAGTGTTGCTTCAAGCAACTATCTACGAACTTCTCTACGCAAGAAATAAATTGATATCAAGACCAAGTGACATTAATTTGTGATTTGGTCAAACAAAAATGGCATTTTTGCCGTCTCTTCTCTTCCGTAGATATTGCTGTCTACGGTGCTTATACTAGGAGTGCCACTGGTCCCTAATAAAATCGAGAATTTAATCATGCATACCCTTTTCCCTAGAAAACAATTAAATAAAATTGCTTACACGTTAATTAAATGTGTCGTTTATAGAGCACGCCGATTGAGATCTGATGGTATTTTAGCGAAATTGTGGCTATAAATATCTTAAGTCGTAACATTTCAAGTTGGTTATAAAATGAATGACTTAATTTACCTATCAGTGATATGACTTCTTTGCAAAAGTTCATCACAGTGCGAGATATAATAATAATATTCTAACATTACTGCATTTTAAGTTTGAATACTAATTATGTTACTTGCCTTCTGCTTACAACTTTGCACGCGTGGTACATAAAAAGTACCTAATCTATTATGCTCTTCTAAAAAAGAACTTATAGGTATATAATAGTTCCAAGTTTTATCCAAAACTAGCTTGCTTTTTATGCGTGAATTTGTCACAAACAAACATCGAAACACTATTGTTACAAGTGTAACCTTTGAATTATTTGTGTTGTTATATTTTTACCTCGATCAAATTGGGGACGTTCTAGAGAAAGGCCAGGTCCAGAGTACCCTAAACCGACGCGCATGTATGAAGAATTTAATGAGGGTGAATGAAGCAAAAGAAGTATGTCAGGATCGTAGCAAGTGGAGATCGGTGATCTCTGCCTACCCCGTCGGGAAACAGGCGTGATTTTATGTATGTATGTATGTATGTTATTATTTATATAAGGATTTGTGTATTCAATTACGGTCTTTTAAATAAAACAATAGATAAACCGTAAGAAAGTTTTATCTACATCTTTGATCTCTCAACAAAACCATTTTGCAAACGTACCTATGCAATGTAATTCGGTTTAAGCTCCCACGATTTTCGAACTAATAAAGTAGGTAGGTAATAAAATAAAATAAAGCCCACGTTGTGTGAACAGTCGCGATCAAAGCGCCGCTGGTCGCACTCACTGAAATGGGTGACCATAATTTTTGACTTTGGAAAATATTTTTTCTATACTGACCAAACTTGTTGCTTGAAAAAGGAGAATGAAAGAACCACGATTTCTTTTTCACGCTAAAACGGCTGAACGGATCTGAATGAAATTTGGCACAGATATAGATTATGGTCTGGAATAACACATAGGCTACATTTAACCGGGAAAAATTTAAGGTTCCCGGGATAGATTTGTTTTTTTTTTCAAGGTATCACGCGGGCGAAGCCGCAGGCGGAAGCTAGTTATTCAATATATAGAAAAGGTTCTGATTAATTTGGGAAAGTATTTAAAAAACTATTATGATCTGTAAAAGATTTATTCTCCATTTCAAATCACAAGGATTTTTTTTAACAATATGCTTTTGTTTCTTTTATTTCTTTTCGAATAAAATCTTTAGTCAAACTTTCTTCCGACAAAATTTTTGTGATAACCATTAATTTGTTACAGTTGTACGCGTATTTTGGGGTTGAAAAAATATAGGATGAAACTTATCCTCAAGATGGTTTTGCATACAGCATACTCACTCTACATTATTGTAAAGATATGGTAAAGACTTGCCTTATTTCTTTAATTGATGTCAGTTTTTGAGTGTACCAACAAGCCGCCTGCGCGCGTTCTTCCATCACCTCGTTACTGCGATGTATAGAGTTATTACTCCGTGCACTGCTGTGTATAGAAATATTACTCTGTCTGAACGATGTATGGAATTTGTATACAATAACTTAGCTGAGACTTTCGGTATTACCAGATTAAAATTTAAATTTATTAATGCGGTAAATGTAGCGTTATTGCTGCTGTCATAACTAAGTTTCTTTCACACGGCCAGTTTACAAAAGAGTGGCCAATTCTAGGGACAAAGCTTAACGTTTGAAGGAGATTTGTAAGACTTTTTAAAGTCTTTAACTAAAGTAATAATAGCTGTTTTTTTATTCGTTCTTCTATGAAAACTAAGTGTGATTACAAATGTACTTAATTATTATTTAACATATTAGATTTATCCGCCATTAATTCATCAACTTTTTCATATTATTGCTAAGTATTTAAATAGTATTTTGTTATTATTATGCCCATCTGTACCTACTGACACGACACAATCAAAATTTATAATATTATATCTAAAAATATGATACTAAATTCACCCTTAGTTGATACATGGTCTACATTTGATGGATGACATAAAAAGACCAGTCTCCAACATATTTTTTATTTATTTTCGTATCCCGTCCGTTCCCGAAGGGCGATTTGTATAGTGACTATAAGTGAATCTGTGTCATGGTATTGTTTTAAATGGAATAAATCAGCTGATGTTGGCTGCAGGTGTATCCTGGATATCACGGCAGATAGTGAAAACTGGGAATAGTAGATATCTTAAAATAAAAATAGTGTAGCGAAGATTTGAATATTATGTAATAATCATTTGGGGACACTAACATTATAATAGTCTTTATGCAAAGGTAATCCGAAACGTACAAAATATATAAATATTATTTATCATACACGTAGTAACGTATAAATTATATAATTTTAGACATAGACACTATACAGACATAGACACATATATTTGCTTCTTAGCAAACAACACACAATATACAAGAAATAATGCACCATAGTGATTATAATAAAAAATATTAAAAATAAATGATCTTTGTTTTTTAATCTTTTGAATTGAATAAAATTACGTAGTGTCTATCTTACAGCAGCAAATTGGCCTGAACTCAGTACGAATGTTGACTGTTTTGGTAGTAGATTATAATATTTTTTTTTTCTTCTTCTTCCTTCCCTATGTGGGGTCAGCACAACACGTTTTCTTCTTCCATTTCCCTCTATTATTCGTGAACTCAGTACTCACACCTTTCTTACTCATTATCATCTCTCCACATAGTTAAAGACTTAGTTTTTGATAAATAAGTGAAAAATTCCAAGGCAACACAAAAAGGCGCCCGTCACAAAATAATTTTATTAAATTAAAACCACCCCAAGGAAATTGCGGTATTAGTTTCGGATCAAACCTAATTATCAGCCCTTTTGAGACATTTTTTGTACGAAAGGTTCCAGATTTAGTTTTAATAAAATGATGTGAGATCAAAACACCATAATGACGAAGAATACTATCATTTTGTTTTTTTGAGAGGTCACTTTTATGAAATATTTTTTAATACCGATTCTGAAAGATTTTTTTAGCATACTAGCAAAGACAGCTATTATAATATTGTTGACAATTGTATAATTTAAAACCTCTATGCATTTTGAAATTTACACAAACATACTCGTATATCAGAATTTCGAAATAACTATGCAATTTCTTTTAGCATTTTATGACGATTTAATTAAGGCCTGTTTTCAGTGTTTATTTGCATTTGGACATTTGATGGGCTGGTCTGCATCCGACCAGACACCTGCGTCCGGAATTATTTGGACCACACGATAGCGTTGAAGGGTTAAAATTTAAATAAATAGTATATCGGTCATGATTCTGTTGTTTCGTTAGGCTAGCTAAAATTTCATAAAAAACTATATTTTAAAACAGTCATTAAAAAAATCCCAACAGTATTTTTACTATAAAAATTATATATATAAAAATTGCGAAATGAATATAAATTATAAATTATAATATATATGTATATAAATTATATGAAGTTATTTAAATACATAATCTGCCTTCTCATACATAAATACATAGGCCATGGGCGGAAAAAATATTATATAAACTTTAAGAAAGTGCCACTCTGGCCCAAGACTTGGGCCATCGTGTGCATAACTCAGATAAACGTTGTTTACGGTTCTTATCTGGTTCTAAGCTGCACAATGAGATGAAAATGAGATTATTCAAGTCAAATATTATTAAAAAAGAAAATAATTTTCTCTAGAAATCATTAACCCGTTAAAATACATAAATGTAAAATGTTACGCGGGTTCGTAAGTATCACGGTAAGATGTCACTGTGGACATAATATGTACGTTGTTTGTTGTAAGAAAGTGTATATTTAACAGAAACCAAATCAATGTAACAATCAAAACCATTCCAGATCGGTGAAATTCAAAGCCTTGCTAATGCCCTCAAGCCGGCCAAAGTAAACAAATAATTTAGATGACGAATGATTGCGATAGCATTCGTAAAATTCAATTTAGATTCCCACTTTTAAAGCAGTCATCAATCAAATAATTCATAATCTTGCATCTCATTTTTTCATCTCTCTTTATACACTTGATGGAAAGAGATGGAAACTTTTGATAGGTAAAAAGCTACCCTAATTGCATCTCATTTTTTCATCTCTCTTTATACACTTGATGGAAAGAGATGGAAACTTTTGATAGGTAAAAAGCTACCCTAATTCTCATGCCTTAAGGAACTTACTGGACAGAAGCATAATCAATTTGCTAGCGGGGTTGTATGAAGGATCTTTTTAGATTTTTAGTTTAGTTTTTAATAGTATGCGCCTGTTTTTCGATGACATTTTGTATTATATAAGTATTTTATATATTATTATATATGGTTAAGTTATATTATATTATTTTTAAATTCTTTTTTTGTCCACATTTTGTCCATCTATGTTTTAGCTTTTCTTTAATCTCTAAGGTTTGCTGGTAGAAAACTTTTGTAAGGCTAACCTCGCCTGTATATCATGTATTTTTTCAATGACATTTTTGGAAATATTTTACTATGTAGGTACAATAAAGAATCACCAAATTTAAAATTCATAATTCTACAAATACTCTATGTATCTAAATATAAATATAATTATGCATTTTACCCTGGGAAAATTGATCTTTAAGAGACAGATGGCATAAAAAGAAGAAGAAGAATAAGGTTTAATCCAGTTTTAATGTAATCTAGGTAGCTTTGCCAAGGTGTAAATTTATAACATAGTTTTAGTTATTGCAAGATACGATCGAATTCATTAAAAAGTAATGAAAACGTCCACGAGTTATTAATTGATGGAATCATAATGAAAAGATTACTATCAATATAGGTACCTATATACCTACATGCAGGTAGTCGACTAGACGACAGGTATTTCAACGTCTTAAGTGCTTAGATGCTTCCCTCTGGCCGTGATCTGGATCAGTTGAGCTATCTATAGATCGTTTATAACGGTCCTTACATAGCTCAGTTTAATATCTATTTCCTATGTAGTGTGCATATTAAGATCTATAATTATTATGTAAATACAAGTATTTTTTGTTTGTTAGTTTCTAAGCAAATTTAGATCTAGGCTTTCTTTCTAAGGCACGAGTTTTTCAATTCGAATTGATAAAATTCCGCACATTTGTCATAATTATTTACTGTTAATTTTAAAATATTAGATATACTAGTAGTTCGCTCGAACTACACAAACATACAACAACAAAATTCCCTAGCTGCCACTGAGATCTTCGCTCGCTTCGCTCGCTCGATCAATAAGGCTTTTGAGCTTTTTAAATTGTCTTTGAACTTTTTGGTTCCACAATATTCATCTAAAGCTAGACCCGCGTATTCTAAATTAAAACTGAACTGACTCGGCTTGAAATAACCATAATTTGACTGATCAGTTGACATTTACGACAAGCTCGTTAGTAATTTAAAATATAAGTAACTAGTAGAGTAGAACATTACTACGTTGCGTGCCTCTAGCACTAAATGCCGTATTCCAAGACGAGCTATCGACATCCCTACTAAATACAGTGTTTATTAAAACCAACGTTATGAAGGTATATTTTTTAAAGAAAATAACACACTTGACATCCTGAATTGGCAATGCAAATAACGCGGCGTTGTGTAAATAAACAAACAAATATTACGTCTGAGGTAATGACGTGATTGCTCTGACGCGTATAGGTCGGCTGGTACACTTATCCCTACCAAGCTATCCCTACTGGTAGGGATAAGTGCACGTTTGTGTAGATCTATTTCTACCGGTAGGGATAGGCGCACAGAAAATTCTTGTTTGCTTGAGTTTAGTAAAAACATGCAATGAGACTTTAGTGCGGGTAAGATTAACGTAAGAACTATAGATTATTGACTTGATTTCACAAATAGTTTTAACAAAAAAAGATATTAAGAGGGTTAATAAGATGGGTTTACAAAATGTAAAAAAATCAAAAATGGCGACTGTAAAAACCTATTTTCAGTTACGTTCAGTTGGGTTTTTTTAATTTTTGCAGGAAATACCTACTAGTTAATTAAAACATCTCAATGACCTTACATAACATTTAGGTACCTACTTATTCTTTCAGATTTTTCAAAGTGATCCTTAAAATTTTATTTTGAATTTGAATTTGGTAGATTTAAAGTATAAAATCAAGATTTAACTCTAAATCCAATATCCATTAGATAGTTATCGCCTATCAGATTTTATTATCTGAGTTTTTTATTCAAAAATGATTTATTGGGACTCCCGCTATTCTTGTTTACGAACGTAGCTAATAATTGCCAAAGAAAGAACAACTTATATCGCTCTATCTAAATGTTGTCGGCATGATGCGGGAGTTTTGACACCAAATATCCGATAACATCTTAAAATAGGCTAATGTTTTAAACAAACCTCCTTTTACTAACTTAATTTTGAGAATAAAAGATATTTCACTCCATTGTTTGATTTGATGGGTTTTAGAAAAACAGACAACCGTAAAAGACTACATTAAAAAAACTTTTGTTCGTGAGAAAAACGAAAATAATGTAGTTTAGCAAATTTGCTATGAAACTACAAGCCGTAGAAACGATTAGTTCGAAATGTAAGATCACACAGATAATTATTTTTTGAAATTACATCCCTAAATGGGGTTAAAGATAGTAATTATGAAATAACATTTTAAGCATATGAAATTGCGACTCAATCCACTAATCTATACTTATATTATAAAGCTGAAGAATTGTTTGTTTGTTTGGTTGAACGCGCTAATCTCAGGAACTTTTGAATCAGGAAGGTTTGAATTGAAAATTCCTTTTTGTTAGTTCATTTTGGATAGTTCATTTAGGCTTTATAACATCATGTGACCAATAGGAGAGGAGCATCAATTAAAAAAGTTGCATAAACGGGAAAAAATACATCACTTATAACGCGCAGGCAAAGTTGCGCGAGAGTCGGCTAGTATTTAAATATAGCAACAATAAAAATAATTTATTCTACACTGGCAACAGATTTCACGGTGTTTCAATTTACACAGTCAAACTGTCCACTATTTTATTATGTAGCACCAATTTGTACATACGATCACATTCGTCTTTAAAATATAAAGCTTACCGTATAAAGAAGAGGTAATGGGTAACAATTAACATTACTTACGGAGATATTGAGTGACGCCCGCGACTTGGCTCGCGTTATTTTTAGAAAAACCCTGGCTCTCTGTAGCACGATATCTTAGGTTAAAATGATGACCAATATTTAGTACTTTTCCACTAAACTATTATAAATAGAGCTAAAATTAATACAGACTCGAGTACCACCCTCACAATAAAATGCCATGTACCTAAAGTATTAAGGGTAGCACACACAATCCGAACATATAATCTTGGGTTGTAAGACTTGGAAGGACTTTTTAAATTTCCGCGTTAGGAGCAATTACAAAAGTAATTATTGATATGCAATTTGGCTTAATCATTTTTTAAATAGTAATACAAAAAAATATTGTTTTTAGAGCAAAAATTAAGCAGTCTTTAATTAACAATCAGTCAGTCACTAAAGTAACTATTATTACATATAAATAAAAAAACATTTATGAATTAGTCAAGCATGTTTAGTTCATGATCTAAGTGTTTTATCAAGCATGCATACAAAATATCCTGTCTAGGTGATCGGCAGTGCCAGGTGTCTTAAGGACCTGTTTAGAAAAACGTCAAGGATACAGCACAGTCTGTACACAGTGCAGGTATTCAGAAGGGATAGTTTTTTGGGAATAAATATTGGCTTTAAGCGAAGTGGTATAAGGCCGGGACTCCACCAAAGCGGAGCCAAGACGAGGGGAGAGGGGATGTTTTTTAAACAACCAATAGAATTGTGATATTGACACATCTCCCCTCCGCTCTGCTTCAGTGGAGATCGCTGTGTGTAATATTTGTATGGCGCGATGGAAGCGGAGATATGAGCTGTGCGCGGACGACGCGCAGTAGAGACGAGAGAACCGCACACATCTCCGCTTTGGTGGAATCCTCCGAGCTGAAAAACATCTCTTCTCGCACAGCACACAGCACACCGCACACATCTCTGTTTTGGTGGAGTCCCGGCCTAATAGTTGTGGCGTTTTTGAGGGGGTGAAGCAGAAGCTTAGGGGCCAACGGCGTGTGAAGCCCGTGCTTTATTCTGCGCTCAGCCCTATTAACTACATAGCTTTGGTATGCCTCTGACTACTTCTCTTTAGATATACTCATAGATCTGAGTAAGTAGAGGTCTGAGGAAATGTTTCCCAAACTTGTGAAAAATAATGCAATTTATCGTTTTAGCTTTTTTGCATAATAGCAAAAAAAACACTTACTACTATTTTTTAGGAAAATTATTGAATTACCCAAATAAATCTCAATTTTCATTATTGAATTAGTACATTTACTCATACATAAGATCACGGATCTCCACTTGCTACGATCCTGACATACCTCTTTTGCTTCATTCACTCTCATTACATTTTTCATACATGCGCGTTGGTTTAGGGTACTTGACCTGGCCTTTCTCTAAAACGTCCCAAATTTAATCGAGGTACGTTCACCGAGGTTTTCCCCTTTTAAGTGTCTCTTTTATTTAATTAATATTTGAGAGAAAATATGAACTTTCACATTAGACAGGACTTTAAAACTTTACCTAAAATTTTTTTGAACGCTGAACCATAATTATTCTTTACAAAGTTACTTTAACAACAACTAAGTTTATTGTGATTAAAATCATGGCCGTAATTTTTATTAATTCACTTAAATATAAATTAAGCTGACATTTATTTTTCAATATTCATAAAATTTATGTAAGGAATCACATCACAAGCGTCTAATTATTGGCCGCAGCAGGCTCGTGTAAATAAAATCTATTTTTACTTTCTAATCATTTTGAAGCCGTTTTATAGCTGCACATTTCAAATGTCATTAAAATGCGGGCCCTATTAATATTAAAGGATGTCTAGGAGGCAAGCTGTCTATCCGGCTTATAAGACTTTTGTCCGGCCATCTCAAAACAAACATGATCATGACTGTAAACCCTAGCTTTGGTAGACATGTCCTCAGAGTTACTTGGATCTTTGAGGATAATTAATCAGATGTTCATTTTTTATTCATTTAGCGTTATTGACTAGCTAGATAGTCAAAGATACGTCCGAACATTAAATTTAGAGCATACGCATATTTTTCACATCTGTATAGGGTGGTTCTGAGACAAAATCAAAAATGTACACAGTTGAAAAAATGTCAGCAACCATTCAACAATGTTAATTATTGAACTATTCAACAATGGTAAATGTTATAATTACCATTGCATTCAGCAATTATTGTTATCCGGCTATTTGAATAGTATAACATAACTATCTCCCATGACGATTCTAACCATACCTGCATGCATTAGGAGTCCGCAAGCCACTTACTGCCTCACCTACAGACCTCTTGCCCGTATTCCCATTTAAAAGTAAAAAATAGACACTGTAATGTCAGGATCTAGTCCTGCTTTATAGGAAGCTGTGGAGTAGGTTTTTATCGATAAATTTATAAAAGTTGTTGTCATAAATTAAGTTGAAGGCTCTCTTCTTTTGTAGCATCTGTCAAATTAGATGACAATTTTTACATTGTAGAGGAGATTTTTGTTTCTTAAATTATGTCAGTGTCAAGACGTAATATTTCAATTAAATTTTTTGTTTTTAAATTATTCGCTCATTTGAGCAGGCTTATAGTCATTAGACCTTACTGCCTAGTCTTGCGTAAATTAATTTTTTCCGTTTTCTATAAATCTAACCTAACCTAACCGCCATTTTCTCCTTGGCGGGAATCTATTTCAATTTGAGATACTTTTACATACTATGACTTTTAGCCATGGACAACCTTCAGGTTTTTTTTATACTCATTTGTTAAATATTACTACTTGACGTAAATCTTTATCTTTTCGACTTATCTATTTTTGTATCGTTTTTGAGAGTTCAGTCATAAAACCTGATAAATGAAAAAATACATGGAGTGCAATCTAAATATATATAACTCAAAGGTGACTGACTGACTGACTGACATAGTGATCTATCAACGCACAGCCCACACCACTGGACGGATCGGGCTGAAATTTGGCATGCAGGTAGATGTTATGACGTAGGCATCCGCTAAGAAGGGATTTTGATTAATTCTACCCCCAAAGGGATAAAATAGAGGATGAAAATTTGTATGAAAAGTCGTGATAATCGACATACACGCGGGCGAAGCTGCGGGCATCAGCTAGTTGCTTATAAAA
This sequence comes from Cosmorhoe ocellata, assembly GCA_963675405.1. Classification (NCBI taxonomy): domain Eukaryota; kingdom Metazoa; phylum Arthropoda; class Insecta; order Lepidoptera; family Geometridae; genus Cosmorhoe; species Cosmorhoe ocellata. The sequence continues at coordinate 10,143,457 of OY776249.1, read as the reverse complement.
GTTTACGCAATTTCTTACAAAAAAATAGAACTATAAGTGTAATCAAATATTATATTAAAGGAAACCTGAAAATGGCGTCGGTGAGGTAAAGGTGAGGATTAGCGTGGTATAGTTAGATACGAATGCAGATGTAGGTATACAGAGGTAGACCAAAGAAAAGATGGATGGACTGTGCGAAAGATGGTATGAGTAAGAAAGGTGTGAGTACTGCGATGCCGGATGATAGAGGGAAATGGAAGTAGAAAACGTTTTGAGCTGACCCCACACAGCGTGGGAAAAGGGCAGGAAGAAGACGAATAAGCATAATCAAATATTTGTACGGATATTTTAAATAAAATTTGAAATGATTGTTTGTAAAAACTAGTAACTTTAAACAGTCTTCTCCGTACCTTTATTCCTAGCTAAGTCGTGTGAGGTGGTTAGTGGTTGTGGTCGCTATGCTAAACCAAACCAGTTGGCAGCTGTCGCTTAGACATCTATTAGTTGAAGCGCCATCTACATGCAAATTGTAGGAACCAGTTATAAAGGCGTTAGGATTAAACTATTAAAATTTATAAGCAATACATTACGTACCATGACCGACAAAGCAAGCAAAAAATAGCTGCTGCAAGCCAGTTAAATACTATACTAGGGTTTGACGTAAACTTACCATCAGTTTGATATTGACTGAAGATTTAGGGTCTATGGGTATTTATAACGAGTCGTAACATTACATTTTCAAAAAATTGGCTAATATCAACGGATGTCAAATAATTCACACTTATCTGTTACCTTTATCTCCGCAAGCGTTTGTCCTGAAATAGCTTATTCAAGTAGGTAAGTCAAAATCAAGAAAAACTTTCAATCAATTATTCAAAATTCATCTTAGCCTTCTTGATAAAGAAAGCCTATTTAGCTTAGGTACTATAAACACAAATCACTTTTAAGTTTCTTGAAATACGGCTAAGTACCTACCTACTTTTTTTTATGAAACCTAGGAAAATATTACAATTTTTGAAGCAATAAAATTAATCTTTATGTTAAATAACACGCACGTATACCTATTCTATACTATTTCTACAGCGTCAAGTGAGACTTTTTCGTATTAAGACGCTAAAGTGGTACATGGTTTTTTAAATGAACTAGAATTAATCTTAGTTTGTAGTAAAATGCCTATTAATACGCCTACGCGTAATTATTCACGTCCGTTCGTCATATTTAGATTATTCAGCTCAAAATAAAAGGGATGTTGTAGGTTTTCTTTGCACGAGACACCTTTCTTGACTGTAAACAAATGCCATAAATTGTATATTTATTTTATCGAATCGCCATACATTTTACCGTATGATTTGACCTGGTCAGTGTACCTTAAAAATATCATTTTTATGACACTAAGCGTTATAAAATCTCAGGAAAATTACAATTTCAAATTTGACTAACCCCATTTGGTAAAAGTTAAAACAAAAAATAAAAGTGCGTCTTTCTAGATAGCATCATCTAAAGCCGCTAAAGGTCTTTACCGCTGTCTTTACAAGGATCTAAAATACAGGAATGGTTTATTCAAAAACGCTGTTGCGGTTGCGGGGAAACCGGATCGTGTCCACCGACCCTACATATCTAAAAAGAATAGACTATCATTATCTCCCTATTGGTGTTTTTGCGTACTACTTGTACCACACAATTAACTCGTCGGAATAAGGAGGTGCACCTGTTAAAACTCTGGTAATTATACTAATCACAATACTATATAAAATACTTTGTTGTGAATGACCGACCTATTGACAGACAACGCAGAGCCAAAACCGCTAATCCTATTTGAAAGGAGACTGCATTCTGCACCCTTAAAAAAAAAAAAAAAAAAAAAAAAAAATATGATCACGACTGTAATCCCCGGGCTCGGTAGATATCTCCTCAGATCTTTGGTTACTTAAATCTTTTGAGGATATCTAAAGGGGGTAGTCAGAGGCAAGTCCAAACATGACATTTGGTACATGCCCACATTTTGCACAGTAGTTAGTATTCCGTACGTGACAGGTTGCAAGCCCATCGCCGCTTATAAGAATACTAACCTATGACGCGCACCTTCGAATTATTGGTTCTAGGGTATGCCGGTTTCCTCACGATGTTTTCCTTCACCGTTTAAGAGCACTGGCATTGCGCACATAAATTTTTCGAATGGAAAAACTCATTGGTGCACGACCAGGTTTGAACCCACGACCTTCGGATCGTGAAGCCGGGGTGCTACCACTACACCCTTAAAACACGTAGATAATTATATAAGTACTTACATTAGGAAAATAATTCCCGAAATTAAACCTCCAAGGGAAGCAGGAGAGGTTGAAGTGAGTATGAAAAAATATTTCGACAGCAAATAATTAAACATTTGAAAATTTATTAAATGTAGACGAAGCCACGGGCAATAGCTAGCTGCTATAAAACTGGTAAATAGATCTAAGGTATAATCAATAGAGACTAAATTAAAAGAAATAAATTGGCTGATTTTATTGAAAAACTGCATAGTTTTGTATTCGTTTATTTTGAAACATCATTATTTATATTATAATAGTTCAATGTTATTTTTTACTTGGTACCTGCAACCCGACTTTATCCGCTTAGAATAAGTAGATACATAGTTATTCGACCAAAGCTTAATGTACTTAGGTAATGTTTAGAATAAATTAAGTTGATACATTCTCGATGGCGTGGTGGGCGAGTGTCTCTAGCTGAGACGCGAAAAGTGCGGGTTCGATTCCCGTGAAGTGTTTGTATGTCTTGCAAATTCTTCTTCCGGTCTAAGTGTTGTGGTACCAATGATACTTAAAATTATGCTCATACCCGCGATACAGGGCGTCCTAGTGTGAAGTTAGAACTATGTATGTGACTGTGTGTCATTTATTTATTTTATGATAATAACACACAAATTTAATCTATAGTAGGTATTATTACCATATTGTTTATTTTTCATCAATAAGTTAACAGTTTGGTTCAACTTTTAGATTTGCTGAAGCAATTTTCACATAATATCAGTCAAATAAAAATATCAAAAATAAAACGAACTAAAAATATAGGTACACAACACAATGTGTACACAAAACAAAATGGTAGAGTTACAAAAAGACTAGAGAAGCCCTACAAGCGCCGACCTTGATGGTCGCGTGGCAAAGTGAATGACCACGCGTGGCCCTTTCATTCATCATCTACATATTTTCCCACAGCTGGGAAGCTTTCAGACGGTCATAATTATGTTCCCAGCACTAGTTACACTGTAAGAGAAGTCTAAGTTCACTTGTATACACTTTACATAAGTTAAATAAATATATTTTGTGTATGCAAAGGCAACAATAACTATTAACCATCATTTTTAAACTCTAGGAAACAAAAAACTATTGCAAAATTATTTCCTAACCATAACACCAGTGTGACAGAGCACTGTGAAAGGTGAGTCCGGGCGCGAATTAAAAGTAACTCTGTTTGTTTCCTTTTTTTAACAAAACCGAGGAAATAGATACTAAAAAATACTTGGAGAAAGGAGGATACACTACAAGGGTACATTTTTATAATAAAATACTTGACCTGTTCTTTATTCAAATAAAAAAAAACTGACGTTCGATTCACATAATCTGTCATCGTTCACTATGTCACCAAAGTGTTGACAGTAAACATTGACATGTGATGTGCATGCCTTTGCAAATTTAAAAATAAAAAAAAAAGTAAAAAGAAACCGGGCAAGTTGCGGCCTTGGGAGGTCGCGTGGCAAAGTGAACGACCACGCGCACCTTGCCGTGTTAATTACTAACCAATAATTACAGCTACTCTTACTGCTCTGTGGGAATAGTTTGATTCTATGGAATTATAATAGCAATAAGAAAACGTTTTGAACGAACCAAAATAGGACAGGACGTGGAGGAATGAGGGTTTTTCTTCTGCAAAAACAAATCATTTGTATATGAAAAACTTCATAAACTTAATCTTTTTTTAATTTTATTAAATTATTGTGTAAAATGTGAGATAAATTACATTAAATCACGACGAGTTAGGCACAGACCACTGATTTCTACTTGCAACGACCCTGAAATACCTCTTTTCATTCACTCTCATTACATTATTCATACATGCGCGTCAGTTTAGGGTACTCTTGCCTTTTTCTAAAACGACCCCAATTTGGTAGAGGTACGTACGCCGAGATTTTCTCCTTCCAACTGTCTCATTCACAGTCACCTTATGTAATATAATGAATATTATGTTGATCATCAAAAATTTGGACTTAAAGTTATGATCATTTTTATTTTTACTCCTATTTGCAAAACAGATAAACTTCAGAATTTTAAATAATTATATTATGTAATCACTAAATTTGATAAAATGTTATAATTATCATTTTTGTGACTCTCCAATGGCCTTTATCAACTCTCCAATCACTTTCTCAATAAATATTGTTAGTTTATAGATCTATAAATATCAATCGAGTATTTCAATAAAGCATCCTTGAACAAAATGTCACGATCGATTCACGACAAACCATTTTATAACTTAAAGTGCTGGTAATTCTATATCCATTTTTGGTATGCTACTATTTGTAGAGTTGTCGCAAAGAAAAAAGTCGGAATAAAAAAACCGCAAAAAGAGTTTCTGAGCAGCAAGGATTAAGTATCCTTTGACCACACTTGTTCAAAGGAACTAATGCCACGAAAGATACCAAGTAATAAAGTAAGTCTAATACTAAAATATTTTATTTTATTTTTACTTCCTTTTCAAAAAGTAACAGATTTTTAAGTATCGTTGTATTTCTTGTATCTCATTTTCAGATAAAAACCGTACGATAGAGTTCTTCTATAAATATTTTGTAAGACACATTTTTAGAGCTAGTTTCACCATGTTCTGTTAATTAAACAAATAGTTTGTTAGCCTTTTAATCGCCTGTTAATGTTGTTTTGTGTACCACCGTATCCTGACAAAGTATTGTCTTCTGTACACTCTTGTTAATTTTGATGCCCGATACGATAATGCTTTGTTAACAAAATTTTGGTGAAATTGGACATTAATCTTCTAGGTACCATACAATATTGTATTAAAAGTTTGTAAGATTATTGCCGGATCACTCACAACACTATAGAATGGAATTCAAAATGTATAGTGAAAATAAAAATCGTATGGAGCTCACGGAATACTCACTCCTTATATTGCAAAGACAGCATTTAATATCGAAAGAAAAAACTGTATCGAGTCGACCATCGACCATCGAACTAGTCTAGACCTCGTTTTTGAGTTAATTACGCATACAAAAAAAAACATACATACATACTTGAAATTATTCGAATATTTTAATAGTTTTGTACGAAGAGCCAGTTGGTGTTTTGATAAGGAAATTTGTAGTGAATTATTATTGTTTACTTTATTGTGACATACTATACTAACTTATAACGTATACGTCGGATTTTCTGCGGTGTATTTGCCTGACAACTACGTCGCTCTGGTTTTTATATGTTTTCTCGTGTTATTTTGAGTTTTATTGCGTAATTTTGGTGGTTATTTTGCCAATAAAGCCCGGGTTCTTGACGCGAGTGTAAAGTATGTGAATTAGAGTGAATAGTTCTCTTCAAATTCCATCGGAGGAAATCCCGAAAATTTTCAACAAAACAGCCATCTATTGTTTAAAATTGACTTGACTACTTGACTTGACTCTGTGACGTTGACAATACTTATAAGTAAATACACTTGACACTGGCAACATTGTTCTCTAAGAGACAGAATAATAATTGAAGAAGAAGAAGAAGAACGTATACGTCATAAAAAATATTGTTATATTGCCATGAAATCTGATGCTAAAAAACGAATTATATCTTGTAAATATCAAAATGTTGCTGACAGTGATCTGTAATAGTAACATGGTCGCTGACATATCAGCACATACCATAAACCTACTAAAAAGCCGAAATTGAAATTTGAAGGATATTACTGAAATTTCTAAATTACTAAAATTTAACCTCTAGTGGTGTAGAAAGTTAAAGTTTATTGCTCAAACAAAGTCACGTACCACTAGTTTGAAAAAAAAATGTAAAAAAAAGTTGATCCAGTTCCAACGGACGATCAAACCGTTTAACAAGATGTCAATAATTCTTTATTTAAACTCAAAACACAGTTCATAATCTTACATTTAAAATTCCCACGAACATTTTGATTGGTCGTCGAACTCGTTGATCAAAGCTTGCGCCTGCGTATCTGTCATTGCATCTTTGTCATTGGCGCGGATCGGACGCGAGCCGACGCTACACTCGCCGCCGGCAATTAATGTCACAGATTATAACAATATTACAATCCACACATACGTTTGACTCCAACGCCGTATTCTGTAATGTCCAATTGGAAGCTACCATTTTTTTTTCAAGCTTATTCACTTTGAAAACATGGAGCATTGTAGAACAAACAATATTATAAACAAAGACAAACTAAAAGCAAAAATTAAAAAAAAACATAACCCATTATTTAAAGCATTCTGGAGGCTTCACACACATTTTTATTTGCGGGTGGGTGGTGCATGCGTCTAAACTATCTGAGCTTATAAGAATATCGTTATAGAAATAGATATTTGTATCTCTTTTCAAGATCATTATAATCTATGAAGTTGTATTTGCTGTTTCATTTTGTAAGTTCTTTTTATTTGACTATTCTAATTGATACTATAGCTGATACAAGCTAATATTGTAATCTTAAAAAATCTGTTATCTGTAGGGGAAATGTTGCGGGTTCAATTCCTTCCCGAATCGGTTTATAAAATGGTTAATACTCACAAGATACTACATACTTTTATAAGACTCAGGGTACACTTAAGGTTTGTTTATAATAAATCGAAGTCGTTATGAATTTTAACTCACCGCAATAAAGATCATATTGCATTAAAAGCGGATTAACAATGATGCAAGCCCGTTAATACGACCGATGATCATCAATAAACATATTTATCACTTCATCGCCTCACGTATTTAAAGTAGGGATACGCATATAGCTGAATGTATGATAAATGTATGATAAATAATACAGCTACCTTTGAAGATACCTATACGGTCACGCGAATCTCTCAACACGCCATTTCTTACACTTTTTCCTTTTTGCGTCAACTTAAAATAAAATTCATTACTTGAACAAAATGCTAAGGTCAAATTTATAAAATCACAATGCTTGAGTTTTGAGTTACATAAGCTTACGTCTTCTACTTCTTATTATTTTAAACCAGTGTGGTGAAAGGATTAGAATGTGCCTCAGGGGCTCCTTTCGTGTATTTGACAGATTTGTCAGAGCTAGTAAAAACTACTAGCTGGTTTGATTCCCGGGTGAGGCAAGCGAATTTAAGAAAATCTTTGAATTCAGTTTTGTTTCATTTTTAACTTAAGGGAATGTATCATCTTAAAGATTTAAAGTGGTTTTTCTCCAAGTTTTTTTCCACCCTGTATACACTTTTTTGTAAATACAAACATACTTTATCATACTACTTGTAATAACACCTAGACACAGAAATATCTGCATACATCACACAAATGTTTGTCTTGGTGTCAAACCCACAACCTACAGCGCGGAAGGTAGAGCTACTAAGCTTTGAGGTTGATCCAAGAAGGTTTCTCAAAAGCTTGAATTTTCTAATGAGTATCTTTGCCCGCGATTAAAACGAGTTTAAAGATCGTCATACCTTCTACGGCGATCCGAACCAACTACTACTTATATTGTTATTCTTGGTACCGCAATTTGATATCGCGTTGATAGGCTAGTTTGAAACTATTTTTTGAGATAATAAGGCTGTGCGCCAACATGTTTTACACTAGATAAAATAAAACTTCGTTATAATTTGTCGACCTCTGTGGCGCAACGGGCGAGATTCCACCTGCGACGCATGAGGTTGCGGGTTCGATTCCCGCCGCGGAACAAATTTGTGTACGATCTGCAGAAATTTGTTCCGTTGGTCTGGGTGTTTTCTATGTATAATAATATCTATCTATCTTTATAATGTATTAAATATATCAGTTATCTAGTACCCATAACACAAGCTTTGAGTAGCTTACTTTGGGGCTAGATGATGCTGTGTGGATTGTCCAGCATTATTATTATTATTATTATTATTATTATTATTATTTGTGAATATCTTTTTATTGCTAGTTTCTTAATGCTATTGCTCTTAGAGGGTTAAGGAAACCGGCATACCCTAGAACCAAAAATTCGACGGTACGCTTCATAGGTTAGTATTCTTATAAGTGGCGATGGGTTTGCAACATGTCACGTAGGGAATACTAACTACTGTGCAATATGTGGGCATGTGCTATATATCACTCTGACTCTTACTACTCTTTAGATATCCTCAAAAAGATCCAAGTAACTAGAAATCTGAAGAGATAATCTACCGAGCCTACATGAAAGCCTTCATTAGATTGGATTAAAATTTCACCAATTTCTTGTTGTACGCTCATCGTTTACGATAAAAAAATCGGAATAACGAAATTGTCTCATTATTATAATGAACAAAGATTTTGAATGTACATAAATCTGTTTAACCAAAAAACACCAAATAAAAAAAACAAATGTAAAATATATAGATAAACATAGCTTCACAAAATTGTCTTAGTAATTCTCAAACATAATATTGACATTTAGAACAAAATATTTTAATCATAGATTCCTGCAATCAAGATAACATTATTTTTATATTCGATCGATAGTTCTACAATTGGAGCTGAATCGACTCACGCGCCGATATAACCGATACGCTGATCATGCGCATTGATACGAAAATGATCACTAGAGTATGGGTACGCACAAAGGGATGAAAGAATAGTATGCGGTATTCATAATTAATTTAAAATGATAAAATGTACGGTTCAAACTGGTTTGAGCTCATTTTTAATAATAATTATAAGTGTTATTGCGTGCACCAGCCATAAAATCTGCAGTTTGACAAGCTAATCTGTAGTTTACGCGCTAGTCCGTAGTTTACGCACTAGTCCGTAGTTTACACGCTAGTCCGTAGTTTACGTACTAGTCCGTAGTTTACACGCTAGTCCGTAGCTTACATACTAGTCCGTAGTTTAAGCGCTAGTCCGTAGATTACGCATTAGTCTATAGTTTACACATTTGTCCATAGTTTACTAGTTGCCTATAGTTTACATGCGAGTTAAGCGGTGCATAATATCTGCTTGGTCATGCAAATCTGCACTCAAGCGCGGAGAGTGATTTGAGTTATAACCTTTTAAATCTTAGTTTACGTGTTGTCTATAGTTTACGTGCTAGTCTGTAATTCACGGGCTATACCAGACATGATTTTATGTATAACTTTTTGAGGCTGTTAAAGTGTGCTTACTTATAAAGCATCTGCTGCAATTTCACGATTCCCGAAAAATGAGTACCATGACGTCAGATGTTTAGACACGCGGGTGCCCGCGGCCGGCCCTCCTCCCATTGTGTCAGACAATACGCTGTAACTCCTCACTAACGAGAGTAACAAGCGTGCAAGTTACAAGCGATATTAAATGTTGCTCTGTTTTTGTTTTTGGTTTATTTTGAATTAATATTTTTTTTTTGTTGTTTATTATGTAATAAAATTATTGTTTTTGTGTTATTTTATTTGTAAGTACCTAGTAGAATACGTTTAATATTTTTGTATTTTAAATTTTCACTAGGATTTACGATTAAGGTCTGTTATATTAATTCTCTTTTTTTAAATAAATAACATGTTTTGTTCAAAAGCAACTCCTTGCAACTTTGTTCTTGTAATTTGACAAATACCAGTTTATTTTAGGGGTGACGTGCGATTATAAACTACTAATTTTAGTTTTCATCCTTATCAAGATTAAGGTAGGTAATAACTCTACATTCACACCAAATTTCATTTAAATCCGTTCATCCGTTTAAGCGTGAAGAAGCATCAAACTAACACACACTAAAAACTTTACCAGGTTTTAACATACATTACATAACATAGCGCATTTGGTCGGTAATACCCGATTATAGATACTATCTACTACTACCATTCCGCCTAATCCAATAAGCTAAAAAAAATGCAAAAACGTGTACCGGGTGGTACACGTTTTTGATTTTTTTTTTTAGCTTATTGTAATTAAGTGTGTATTTAAGTGGGTACTCGCCCGCATACAGTTTAAGCCTTGCACCCCACCCAAGCCCCCAGCACTCTCACATTTGTAAAAACCATAATAAGCGTTCGCATTTGGCATATTGTATTGACACACGATAAATATTTGCAAGATTGTACCGCACTGAGATTGCATCCGCGATTGAAGTTTGTGCCGCGGGGTAGTAATTTCAGTCCAGATTTCAAACCTTGTTTCCGTATGACGGCCGTAATTTTATATATTTTCTTAGCAGGTTGTGAATAGAAAAATTAGATTTTCTGCGTTGCATTCGACTGTTAACTTTGTCGATCTAATTTTTTTTTTATTTTTCCCCATATTATTTCGAGTTTTGTGTAATTTTGGTGGTTATTTTTTTCAATAAAGCCCTAGTTCTTGACGTGTAAAATTGTAAATTATTAAAGTAAAACTTCCTTTATACACCAAACGGAGGAAATCCCGAGAATTTTGATAAAAACAGCAATTTTTTGTTTAAGTTTGATTATAAATTTGTGACATTGACAATACTACAAAAAATCCAATATGGCGTCCATAAGAACCTATTTCAGTAACTTTCAATCGGATTTTATATGTTTTTAACTTAGGTAAGATAGGCTAAATCCTATCACCTATATACCTAGCATGTAAGACGTTTCAAAATGGTCTTTGCGATTTTACCAAATAAAAATAATTTACATTTTTCGCTTACCTTTAACTGTCATAGAATAACAATAATAACACTGCCGCTAATGTCTACAAAGAAGATTAGTGTGGTGGAACCATCCCACCGCAATCTGAAATAACATTAACACGAGCTTCAATAATCGATGAGCGATTAAATTAATACTTACATGTTTCTTTTTTAATTTGTTAATTCGAAGCAATATTCGAACTTGCTCAGCGCCACCCTTAAAAAGCCTAATTTAATTTAACAGGTAGGGAGTTTCTTAATCATAGGCTTACCTTTAAATTATATAGTACGATAATGGCTCCCGAGCAATCGGCAATTCTTCATTTTTGCTACTGTTTTTTGTGTCTGTGAAAAAGTAAATGTTTCCTCCGGAATTCGATGCTACTTTTTTATAAAAAATAATATCTAGAAGTTCCGAAAACAGAAATTCAAATTAAATCAGAACACCGTTTTTAACCGACAAAAAAACGGAGGAGGTTCTCACGCGTTTATTTTTTTTTATGTATGACCACGCATAACGTTTTACAGAGTAGTCCGATTTTACAATTATTTTTTATAATAGTATACTTTTTCTTTTTAATTCGTTTGGTTAGCATGACCAGAGTTCGCCCAGCAAATCTGATACTGGCAACCCTTTTTCCTTTCAAATTTGTGTACTGCTTATCATAGAAAACTTTTATTCAAAGATTGCCTATCAAACTCTGATACTTTTTTCAAAAATTACAGAGCGCTAGGTAGTAGAAACCGATCAGACTGGACCCATCATTAAACTAGAATGACTCGCGGAATGTGAATATTATAAAACATGAGACGTTATGATCAGTCGGCTCCCGAGCACGTAGCCTCACGTATTTTATACTTAAAAACCTTCGTCCCCAAATTACAGAGGCAAGTTCAAAACTTAGCACTTGTTAGGTGTCAAAATTGCCGTAATTTCCAAGCGGTGTTGCCACGCCTTACTTTAAAAGAAAGCCGACTTTTTGCCCAAACCAAAAATTTTCAAACTCAATATTTTTTTAATGATCTGTGGCCGCAACCGATATCCGAAATTGGATGTTCGGAAATCGCTACGATCGTGTGAAAATAATATCGATAATTCTTGGCTACCGAAGGGATTGTTATTGGTAACTTACCACTAAAGATACAAAGTTGATTGTACGAGTATTCTGGAAAAAATATATAACATGGTGTTACTTTGAATTTCATTGTGAGTCAAATCAATTCAAACTCAAAAATATTTTATTCAATAAAATCACAAAGATCTATTTGCCAATTCCAACCTAACCCAAGTACGAGAAGAACAGGCAAGAAACTCGTCTCGGTCCTAGCGCTTTTTTGTATGATCCTAAGAGAGTAATTTTTATCTTTAAGTTTTTATAGGTAGGTACAGATAAAAGAGTTATAAAAATAAACAAATCCAAACAGGAAGAATTATGAACCAATAACCTGATAAAAGTCGCGTAAGCCTTTCCCGGTATTCAATATCAGAAGGTTCTTACAAAATAAAAGAAATTGACTTCCGGTCCATCCATTCTTTGTTCATACACGCCGTGACTGGATGATTGTTTTGTATCGCCCCATATAGACGAAGTTTACTTTCAATTATCAAAAGATAACATCGCAATTGCTATAAAAACTACTTAATTTATTTATTTATTGAATTAATTAACACGGATAATACCAATTACATTAATTAACAATTTTTAATTACAATATAAAATTCAAGTAAGTAGGTAAAATAAATTTGACAAAACATTCATAGTCACACACATAATAATAATAATAATAATAATAATAATCCAATGCAAAAAAAAGATAATCAGTAATCAAAATTCAAAGTCGTTCCTTATCAATATACGCCTCACAAAAGCTTAAACATTCACACATTAAGTTTTCTTATCAACCTACTTATCTTCTAAACGCGAAAGTTTGTAAGAATTTATAGGTGTATATTTGTTACTCTTTCACGCATAAATTACAGAATAAAATTTGATACAGAGATAGATTATATTCTGGAGTAGCACATAATGCTACTTTTTATACCGGAAAATGTAGGTACTGTTACCGTGGGATAGATTTGTTTTTGTTTTTCAAGGTACAACGCGTGCGAAGCCGTGGGCGGAAGCTAGTTTTTATAATAAACTGTTTAGCCCACGTGAATCTATGATAAGAAAACTAGTTCTGATTATAAAATACACATCAAATTAGCTTTTTTAATATAATAAAAATTCTAGCAACACAATAAACCAATGGTATGCAAGAAAAAATTAAAACAATTTAATATATTTAACTTGGAAAAAAACCTGTCATGTTTGTAATTTACAAGTTATTTATCACCAAAAATAAATAACTACCTCATTGATAGTTAAATAGCTATTTTACTATCGATACTAATGCTATTGTAATCCAATTGGTCTCGCTCTGAATCGAAAAGACTTTGATTTCGGACAATCGAATAAAAGTCTTAATTTTCCATTCATCGATGCTCGATATTCTATTGGTTTCTTCTTATTGGATTTCATAGTGGTTTGTTGTATTCATAATAGTGGGTTAAATACACTCTTTTGGTTGTATAATATAGCTCATAATATTAAAAAAAAACATTGTTATTTCTTTTGATTTCCGAAACAAAGTGAACAATTTTGCTAATCTTGCGAAAATAACTCATCAAAATTAAATAAATAAAGTTCATCAAAAATGTAATATACACGAATACTATTCGGTATACTGATTAATCCTGATTGTTTTTTATGAAAAACGTACCGCCTTTAATAAACCGCTTATTCCTCTATTTTTTTTTCTTTGATGTCAAGTGGGTTTTTTCTTACTATAAGCTGTAGTATCTGAAAATGTTTTTTGATGGAGTAGATTTTCCCAACCATTCCATCCTCAAAGCCCAACAGACACAGACAAAACAAAGTAAATACAAGATCTGGCTAAACCACGGGTAGGTAACATAGCATTTAGTGTAAGCTACGTTCAATGCAGTCATCGTTCGCCAAGCTAAATCATTAGGTCAAATAAGCCTTTCAAGTGGCCTAAAAATTTATGGCTAGTTAATGCATGTCATCTTTCATTTTGCTTTTAAAAAATCTCTTTTGCGGCACATTTGGAGTAAGTACCAATTTTACGCTCGATATTAGCTCACAGTTTTGCCTACAATATTTCATCTTGTAATGTATTGATGGAAAATTAGTCACATTTAGGAACTTACTATTGAAGCCAACCAGACGTGAAATTGGACATGTTTGATCTTACAAGTGTGGCGACAACAAGGTTTCTTTTATCCATCACTGGATTGTGCAAAAAGGGGTTTACCTGCTTGTACAATTTGCCCAAAAAGTATTGACACGATATCTTCGACTAGCTTTGAGTTTTGGCTGGACTTTTTCGGGCAGCCGCCCGTCGCGCTGCATTATACAATACTCACAATAGACCCCTTCGATCTACTTAAGGACCTTAGGTTTTTTTTAATCAAAGTCAACAAGGCTCTCGGCAAACTGCCAAACAATTGTTGCGTCATGGTCAATATGACACGGCTCGTTTTTGTCCACTTTTTTCAGAGCCGGGCCTCGTGACCGTTATAAGTTTAACAGTTCTTATTTAGTCGGCGCCAGAAAAAGATTGAAAGGTGGAAAGGATAAGTAGATTATCATCTTAGTGGAAACCAAAATTAAAACCACAAAGTACGAGATTAACATTATAGAACTTAGAAAATTTCGTTAAAAAAATATATCCCATGCATTTGTTAACAACCCTTTACGACTTTATTATTGCTACTTCTACTCCTTCTTATTGTATCTTCTTCTGTTGTCTTCTTCGTACAAGTGTGGTGAAAGGGTTAAAGTGTGCCTCAAATGTGGCTCCTTTAATTATTTCATACGTCATTGCTGCATACGTACCTCGATCAAATTGGGGACGTACTAGAGAAGGGCCAGGTCCAGAGTACCCTAAACCGACGCGCATGTATGAAGAATGTAATGAGAGTGAATGAAGCAAAAGAAGTATGTCAGGATCGTAGCAAGTGGAGATCCGTGGTCTCTGCCTACCCCGTTGGGAAACAGGCGTGATTTTATGTATGTATGTCATTGCTGCTAAAACAAATTATTTCCGTTAATACTTTCGACCCACTATAAGTATAAATTATAGCAAAAGAAAAGACTAGGTACATTGATGTAAATAATATTTTCTATACATAGATTTTTTTAATGATTCAAAAAAATATTTTAGCGGCAATCATATATCAGAGATATCGCCAGCTTTTCTTCATAGTAAGTAGTTTCATAAAACCTATTGTAAAACTGTTAAGGCGAATCATCTCTCATAATGAATTTTGGCGAAACACAAAACGGCGTGAACAATTTCACCGCTTCTTTTTGCAAAGGTTTTTTAAATTGATTTAGCTGCAGATAAGCTATTTTTCTAATTTACCAGTGTTAAATGTGTTTAGCGAACAATGGATCGCCGAAAGCGTTTTTGGTAGCATTCCCGCTGGGATAATGATAAATCTGGTTATCTATTCAAAGAATCAACAGGAATCGGAAATGGATTTTATAAAAGGCCTTCCGCAATTGTAAGTAACAATTGAAAATATTGTTTAAAATTTTGCACTCGACTACCTTCTAAATCAAAGTTGTAATACAAAAACAAACAAACATGATCACGATTGTGATCCCTGATTTGGTCATTGTTCTATAGTTACTTAGATTATTATTCATTATTAGATCATAGTCTCATAATCATGTACGAAAATTTCTTCTAAAACTTAGCTTATTTTACCACGTGTTGGTGCGAAAGATTAAATGACAAAAGTAAGAAGAAAAACGCGTGATTGGGTTGAGAATCTATCCATACCATAAATGTTAGTTATGTGTGATTTACCCCAAGCAGATCTATAGTATTTTTATTACAATACTGAGGACAAAAATATAAATTGACAACACCCTTACTCGAAATTATGACTGAACAAAACGCAAATCCTGCTGTGAATCCCGAGCAGATCAATAAAAGGAATCGGAAGTGGACACAAATTAAGGCATAAATGCTGTCTATTTGCGCAATAGCACTGTACAAATAAAGGAAACTGACCATAATGTATGCTCTCAAGCCTCCGTACGTATTATAAAAATGGTAGACCTCAATAAATAATCTGTAATACAACATTGGCGACACGAACCACTTTAACAATAATAAAATATCCAGAACCTCACGCCTGCGCACTAGAGATTTATAACTACCCACAATAGAAACCGTAACTTCAGAAATTTAGATAGGAATAAATGGAGTAGTTATGCAGTCAGCCGGAAGTGAGCGGCATTTTATTTTAAACAAATATCAAACGCACGAGCTTAAACTGAGAATAGAGGATTACAAGGAAATCTGGTTTTTGTTTGTTTTCTTTGGGTAATTCTATTGTATCGATCGGTAAAGTTCGACAGCTTATGGATAAATTTATGGCCAATACAGGCTTACTCGAGATTTCAAATTCCACTAATTTGGAAGCAAGTAATCTGTTTGATCAGCAGATTGCATACCTGCCATTTATAACCCAACAAAAGTAATAAAAAAACTTAATGCTGAACGGGATTTTGAACATTCTTGTTTACTAAACAAAACAACTTAATTATTAGAGTGGAGACCACAACCTTTGAAATTAGTCCAAAGATCTTATCGGAAATATACGACAGGTTGGAACAACAGAGAAAAAATACAAAAAATCTGTATGTAACACCTTTGCGGACGAGTGTTTTATAAAGGCGAAATCAGACGACTCTGTTTTAGTTTATTTTGTCATTCAGAAACGTCTAAAGGATACGTCTTAAATTTATATTCATAAGTAATAGTGACTTAAGTGTCTATTTGGTCGTGAACCGTCTAGTCTCAGCTTTATTTCCAATGATTGGAAATAATATAGACAGTTCATTTGTCAATAACCCTCACTTTATAAATTAAGTGGGAGATAGAGGCTAAAAGCATTGGCTCCTGTATCTATGCCGAGGCGTCAGAATTATCGAAATTAATACTATGAATGATCGCCATTCGTACGTGAGAACTGATACTGCCTCATTAACCAGCTATTTACTAGAAAAAATCTTGCTGTGTATTATACTAGCTACCTCCTCCAGTTTTGCATGTACCTACCACACTATTCATTTTGCTTTCATTATGCAGAATCGATCGAGTTGTAAGTGAATAATTGATGTATAAGTACTTACATAACATTGAAACTTAAATTTTCTTCTCGAATGAAGTTATATTAGTTATTTTAGGCTCATGTATTATTCAGATCTATCTGACTAAAATTTTGTACTTACATATTTGTTATCTTATTTATAAGGTGTGACGAAACCTTTGGAAAACCAAATAAATTGGATTACTTAATGAATATGAAAGATAAAATTAACCAACATTTTTTTTCTATTTCATAAAATTTGATCTCAATTCAAACTCCGATAAACTTTACGACATTTTCTCCCGATTCGGCCTCAATTTTTACAAACGGTGTTATCGTAAAAATAAACGAAGATACTCTAAAATACTTAGTAGCGGTCTACAATTTAATCGAAGTCTCGTTTAATTGGTTTTTGCCCCAGCAATATTACTATCATATTCAATTAATAAGTTTAATGGATCTCAGTCGGTCCCTTTACGTTTGACCCTCAGTGATGAGGTTTATTAATTGTATCAAACTTAGACTTGTAGTTATCAACGCTTTGATACAAGCCTTATTTGACGCAAGTTTTTAATTGTGTCTATTATTCAATGCGTAACTTTGAATGTTTATCAAATATTCATCACGTCGCAATAGCTAGCTTGGATTGAAATTGTGCAGACATACTTTTAATCCCGAAAAAGCAAAAGGAATAAAATGGGATTTCAAAGTTGAAAAAAAATGAAGTCGTAAGTTAGTTGTAAAATAAAAGTAGGGATGTTTTTTTGGAATTGCAAATACAATACGCTATTTTTAAGAGACGAAAACTGTAGATAAATTTACATAGTCTAGTAGAGATTATCCAGCCCCGTAAAGCACTTTAAGTCGATGATTTTTTTACACAAACTTTTGCGGTCAAACTCAAGTGGCCGGATTTACACCCGACGAGGCTTCTTCGCCAAATTATCCCTAAAGTATTGTCCAAGACTCCCAATGGACGTCTTTTGCAGCCACATCAAAGAGCCGCCGACAATACGCCCGGATCTGAACTCGTGCCTCTAATCTCTATTGATATAACGGAACAATATTGTACACCTTACAGCCCTTCAAGATTCTAATGCATCCTTATAAAACGATAGACCGCTATGTTTTGTTTGTTCCTGAACCGTTATGCCCAAAAAAGTGTTACAGTTTTAACTGTATCGTCTCTCAAGGTGGAAGGAAGCAATACATTTCGATCAACATTATGTTATTGAATTACTTTTAAAATTGATTTGGTGTCTAAAGTTGTTTGCAGTTCGCATCTGCTGCCCTGATGTTTTTTGTACCTTTACTCATGTGGGACCTTAATTACGGAGCACGTATGAAGATAATTGTAATATAATCCTATTGCAAACAATTGAATTGCAAGGTGTCGCTGCCATCTTTGGCTCCCGAATCGAAACGCGATATTCTTTGAATGGGGATAGAAAGGTGTATATTTGGCACGCTTCTTGTGATGCCCGTGTTATCAAGGTGCTTACTATTTAGATACCACCGTCCTATCTTGCTACACAAGCACCTATTTTCAATAACGCAGATGTATCGATACGTAAGGGTTGTATTCATATTTTTGTTATAATTTCAATAGATTTTGGCAAGGTGTGCTCTGATTTTTTTGGCATGTGCCGATGGTCCGTGTGTTTGTTTCCATATCTTTCTATCGGCTACTGTAGGTGAGTATATTTTAAACATGCATTCGACCAAACTAGTTTAAGCACTATCCTTGGAATAAATTGTGGTTTAAAAGAGTAAACTAACATTTTCCTTCCATTTGACATAACATTATTCTGAAAATAATTATACTCAAGGCTATGATGATTTGTTGTTTTGTCAATCTAGCAGACATTTCGTAAATTGCAAACATTCTTATTTTGTTTAACTAAAGACCAAATTAGCGTAACGCTAAATCCAGGTTAGTCTGAGCATCTATCGATTGCACATGTCATTCTGACGTCGGCATATCAAAGGGGTTATCGGCAGATGACGTATTGCTTGCACAAATGGAAGGGTGAATTGCATTGCAATGCAATTCATAGGGGCATTTTGGTACATCGCGGTGTTTTTATAGGTAAATGAAATGTGACACTGGCAATCTTTTCAGCACGTGTTTTTCTGGAGTATTCAATCACGGGTCGAAAGAAAAAAGATTAATTGTTGGAATTCGCGAAATAATGGCACTCAAGGGTACAATGTAAGATGCATTTTGGAGTTTCATAGCTAAAGAGAACTCGATTATGTTGAGTGATACGACTTTGTAGTTTTTGTATCTGTGCGTTAGCATCTTAGGAGTCTGTGGTATTTAACTAACAGATATCATTAATTATCTTACGTGCACGTGATTAGTTATTTGCCAACGTCATACATCTGTCAATGTCAGAGTGACGTATACGGGAAAAAGCCTGGGAACGACTGACGAATGAGGATGGATGAGTGAAGAGGACGCTTGTTGCATTGTGTTAGCCGGATTTAAATAAATAAATAAATAAAATAAATTTCAATCCTGCGCTGGTAATTTTTATCACAGGGATCACTTTGAAATGTCTTACATACTAGGTGAGTCTAAGTGCCAGTTCCAGTCCTATCCCCAGTCCGACAAGAACTGACAAGAATGAGAAATCTGACTATAATATGTATGTGACTAATATGATGATACACACGAGTTTATTAAACCGTAGTGCCCTACGATGGTGGGCCAGAGCAAATTAGCAAATAGAAAAGTAGTTGCAGCAGCTTTAAAATCAAACTGCTCTACAATCAATCCAACATGAACAACGAACACGACAGCCGAGCAACAAAACTTACACTGTACATAGTATAGTAATAAGTCGTAAGTAAGTATAGTTTAACATTTTCAATAATAGTAAGTAAGTATTACATAGAATGATAGAGGGAAATGGAAGAAGATCACATGTTGTGCCGACCCCACATAACGTGGGAAAAGGGCTAGGAAGATGATGATGATGATGAGTAAGTAAGTATTAATTTTAAGGCTTTACTATAGAACGGTACATTCTTACAAATATATAAATAGCGTTAAAGCGTTGTTATAGGTTTTATGGAAAATAAACGAAAATATAAAGTTAGAACTAGTGGCTTTTTTGTTTATATTTCTTTTCACTTTAGTGTGTGATAATAAGATGAGGCTGTGGAACTAAAGACTAGCAAGCCAGATATTGAATCATGTGCTCACTAAAATATTAATTGAAATAGTAGGTACACTCTTGCCTTATTTTTTGGAGCAAATCCTACTAAAATTATAAGCGTGAAAGTTTGTAGGATGTATCGATGTTTGTTACTCTTTCACGGTGAATCGGCTTAACGGATCTGGATGAAATTTGGCACAGAGATAGATTATAGTCTAGAATAGCACATAAGCTTTTTATCCCGGAAGAATGTACGGTTCCCGTGGGATAGATTTGTTTTTGTTTTTCAAAGTACCACGAGGGCGCAGCCGTTAGCGGAAGCTAGTACTTCATAATTTTACTTTGGATCCTGTAATTCAACTAAGGTCAACTTCAAGGTCACTTCTATTGCGCTACTGATTCCAACACAATGCCATGCTTCAATCGCAACTTTGCATCGTTAATTAAAACGCAAACCAACCTCGTTCATCTAGCTCTGTCTTCACTTTTTGTCGTCGCGACTAAATTATGTCTTTATAGTGACGGTGCTTATCGTCACCATCTCGAGTGATGGAGCCCCTTGCTCAGTAATTTGTACCTGGCTTTCTGCGATTCGATCTTGTGGTATGTGACATGCCTCTAAAAACAAACGTTGGATTTTGATGTGATACTTAGTGGCCAGTATGCGCCAATTTAAATAAAAAACTCCTAACAATCACACACATATTATGTAGGTACTTCAAAGTCATAGTAAAATAATATTTATTCAATAAAATCACAAGGATCTCTTTGAAACGTCTTACATGTTAGGTGCATTTAAATGCAAATTCTAGATTAATTTTTGTATGATCCTTCGTACAAAATATAAATAACTCATAAACCTTGGTTTATGTATTGCGAGTATCAGAAGCTGCGAGTACTAGGGCATCATATTATATCAACACCCATGCGAGTAAGACAAAATAAAGTTACAACAATTGTTCGCAATTTACGTGCTTAAAAAAATGTACTATGGTTCATAACAAGATGATACGAGTATATTGATAATTTTCTAACTTTTTCATCATAGTATTTTTTTTAATAGATGGAGGTATACTGTACTGATATAATTTCAAGTACCTAGATGTTTTTGGGCTAAACAAATAAACACGTCAAAAGTTAAATTCACTTGGTTCCCAAAATGAGCGTGCAATAAAAATATGTAAAATCCCACAAAGATGTGCGTAAATATTTGATTTTGTATGAAGAGGCTAACAGCTAAGTGTGTTGGCACATCTATCAAGTTACAGGCGCCGGTGGCCAAACTGCAATATTTACTTAGGGCAGTCGCTTTGCCATAATTCTGATGGCGCTATCCATGGCACGTACGTAGACTTTTCCTCGTAGGAGTCTATGGAACGTTAACCATACAAAGTATGTAATACAAATTTATCTAATAACCGTATAAATAATGTTGTGTCAAAGAGCGCTGGTCATGTAGTGGTAGCACTCCTGCCTCCCGACCGTCGTGACTTTAAACCTGGGGCCTTACCACGAAGCCTTCTAGAACGATTCCGTTTTAGAAACGTCACATTTGAAGCTTGAAGTAACACTACTTCAATACAATTTACATAGGACATGGTACGAAATAACAATGTAATATTAATTCGGTAGTATATAATGAATTCTTAGTGAGACCCCTGGGACCAATGAGTTTTTCTATTCGAAAAATTAATGTGCACAATGCCAGTGCTCTAAAACAGTGATGTAAAACATTGTGAGGAAGCCGGCATACCCTAGAACCAAAAATTCGAAGGTGTGTGATATAGTATGCTATAAATAGTATTCTTACAAGCGGTGATGGGTTCGCAACCTGTCACGTACGGAATTCAGGATTTACCAAAAAAATATATAATTAGTCTATCAGTTATCTAGTTCCTATAGTAAGCTTTGCTTAGTTTGGGACTAGATAGCGTTGGGTGAAATTTCCAATAATATTAATATTATTCTATTATATTGATCAAAACGATGATTTATTGAAAGAGATGCCCAAAGATTATTTCAATAGCAAATCAATTTCACAACCAACACCATAATGAAGAGTTGAAATACTCATATGAGCATGAAATCACCCTTTCACTCTTCAAGTCATACAATGCGCTTCCGGCTGCAAACGTCTCAATCCGCCGGAAGTAGACGGTTCATTAGCTGTTTGTTATGAGTACAAGTGAATTTTGCTCTTTGATTTGCCGACAATGGTCTTGTGAAATGGCCAGTACTTTCTCTCAGATTTGATTTAGAAAAGTGTATGCGAATTATTTCCTTTAGGTCTATGAAGCTGCGTTATTAACTCAATATTTAAAAATTTGATAAATTGGATACAAAAAAATCTCTGTAAATTTTAAGGCCCTATAAAAGTTATTTTTTAAAAGATATAATTTAGGCTTGGGACTCAATATAAGGGTGTTTTGCTTAGATTTTCATAAAAGAAAGGTAACTTTCTTAATACTAATACAAATCCCATAAAAATGTAGATTTAATAAAAACAGAATATTTACTCTGAATATGCTATACAAAAAGATGCCATTTAAAAACATGTAAAACTAATAAATTCCTGAATAAAATGGGTCATAAAAAAGTAAAAAATGGTATAAAAAAACGAACCAAACACAACAATAAGAGAAACTTCTCATTAACATGGATTTCGCAAATAAAACAAAAGCACACCTGAGAATATTTCATGACTGAATTAACACAGCGATCCTCAAACTGTGCGGTTCACATAAATATATACATTTACATCAATCGGAGACGTCGAGACAGCTCTGTAAATCTCAGATTGAAATCTTGATGTACTGACGGATGCTGCGAGACCTCAACAGAACCATGGTTTGATTTACGAAAACTGTATGAGAAGTCATAGCGTAGTGGAAAAAGCTCATCCTTTTCATACAAAGCCTAGCGCTAGAAGTGACGGTATAAGAAATCTGGATGATGCTGGCGACCAGATAAGAACAGAGTAAAATGGAGCGCATTACCGAAAGCTTATATCCACAGTGGACTGTTAGGCCGATGATAATGATGATGATGGTGGTGACTCTGTTAAACATAGCACTTGTGACAAAACTAAGCAAAGAGGTCTTAATAAAGGACTTCTTTAGATAAATCGTTATTATTGTGATTGTAATTCATGTGATCGAAATGATACTCGTATTCTTATTTGAAACGTTGAGTTGAATTCAGTTCTCAGTTTTACTCACATTGGCTTGACAATTTGACTGTAACTCATTGACACTAACAAATAGAGACAGATGCAATAAATAAATAAAGAAGAAGAAGAAGAAAAAGCGTATTGAAAAAGTGTACGGATCGAATAACATTGCATGGAAATTAATTTTTATTTCGGTACCTTGATTGCTAGAGTGTATGAATCGAGCATAACCCGTTTTATAAATAGTACTTTAAGGTTTATCCAACATTTCTGTAGACTGATGTAGCTCTACATTTTATAAGCTGTGATTGAATTTAGTAGTAGCATCGTATAATAACTGAGTTTGCATATCAACTGATCTCAATTGTTTACAATTCGATTGATAAACCGTCCCTATCAAAATGTATTCAAATTCTTATGGATTTACGAATTTGAATTGAATTTGATTGAATACTAAACTTTTTATACGCTATGTAAAAATCATTTAATAAAACTTTAAGGTTTGGAAACAAAACTTGGGAAGTTTACTGCAAGATTAATTATTTTTATTCTTCGTTGTACCTTCAAATCAATTAAAAACTTCCAATCATGTCATGTAGATCAAGTTTGTTAGATCGTCCAAAACAAATTTACATTTAATCTAAATTCAGTCAACATAAATTTACATGGCTTCTTCTTAATTCACACCTGACTTTACTCAAATTAAGAACTGTTATTTTTCAGATTTTTACGCTAATTTAGTCTTTAGCGTGAACAGTATAGTATCGTGTGTAGTTAAATGTTTTTAATGTTAGTCTGTGCAGTCTAAAGGTACGAGTTGGCAGCGGGCGACGCCGACGTGAGGCAGCGGCGGACGACGTGTCGCGGCGACACTACTGGTTTCTATGTATTTCTATGAAATTCCCTCCGTAGTTAGCGACACGAAGCTAGCGACGCATTTCATAGAAATTTATAGAAACCAGCAGTGTCGCCGCGGCACGTCGTCCGCCACCGCCTCATATCGCCCGCTGCCAACTCGTATCCTTACGGAGCTAGTCATTTCACAGAAAATGCACACTTAAAGGAAGGTGGTAGGGAATATGCAGATAATATTTTTATAGGCAAGTTTTAATGATGCTACTGTGACAAACGCAACCGCAAACAGAAACTAATATTTTTATAGGCAAGTTTTAATGATGCTACTGTGACAAACGCAACCACAAACAGAAACTAGTAGAAACGTAATTCAAATAAGCATCTACAACCCACACGTTAGATTTGCATATGCAGGGCGATGTGCGCCTGCGCCGGTGCCCTTGTTTGTATTGTACCGCAATAAATCCGCTCCGACACATTCTCGACCCCGTGCCGTTATTTATGAAGCGAGAATAGACCTTCTATTATGATAAATACTCACCACGGGTGCTTCGGAAATTAATTAGATTAATCTATGCTAATTCGAAGATAATAAATATTTTTTTTAGTACAACAAATAAAACATCGAAAATGAAAATGCAGTCAATTCTAACCAAGTCAAATCGCATTCTCATTAGTGTCCTTGAAAATTTTTAAGTTTTATATCACAGCAATCAAATAATTCGCAAACTTTTAAGTCTATTATTAGTAGAAATTTCATCAAAATCGGTTCCACAGTTTGGTTTTTAAAACGTACTGCATCATAGAAACTAATGATGCCGTACGTTTTAAAAACCAAACTGAACCGATTTTGATGAAATTTCTACTAATAATAGACTTAAAAGTTTGCGTGTTGTCGTAGTCAATCTGATCTGATTTACGACTATTTATTAGTTGGTGCATAGTGTAAATCTTTTTTTTTGTTAAATATTACGACATAGTCGAAGTCATTATAAAAATAACAGTACCTACATACCTACGCGAACGAAGTCACGGCAAGCTACACTGGTTAAATATAAAATTTTGGCACGTTCGCTAACGACCTTTGTTTTGGCAGATGTTATTTTAGTCATTAGAGGGAAAAAATCAATTAATAACCCCAGTTTGTGTACAAAATTGATTACTGCCAGCTTCTGAAGTTTACCGTCTTCGTGCGAACTGAAATGCGTAATTGAATATCTAATCGTTTCTGTCCCTTTCTCACAAGTACTGGCTACACCGGAAGTGAAAGAGACGTGTAGAAAGTGACCACTTCTCTCTTGGTTGATTGATGAACTGAAAAAACGCCTGTGAGTTAATCACTCTAAATTCAATTTAGAAGGCGTATGAATATAATAAGCTTTTTACAGATCTTTAATGTTTGTTTTTGAAACAATGTGTTTGGTATCGCGGTCGCCAAACTTTAAAATCTAGATACACAAAGGAGTAAAAGTTGTAAAAAATATTTTTTGGCTTAAAATAACTAAATAATAAATAAAATAAATAATGCTGGACAATCCACACAGCATCATCTAGCCCTTTGGGGCTAACTTACTTTGGCTGGGCTTTTGGCTTACTTTTAACTGGGCTTACTTTGGTAAGCTACTCAAAGCTTGTGTTATGGGTACTAGATAACTGATATATTTAATACATTACATTACATACATAGATAGATATTTTTTATTATACATAGAAAACACCCAGACCAACGGAACAAATTTCTGCAGATCGTACACAAATTTGTTCCGCGGCGGGAATCGAACCCGCAACCTCTTGCGTCGCAGAACTGTGAAACAATGTTTCTATCAATTATAAACCATTTAAGCTTACCCAAAAAAGCAACCTCTTACAAAATGAATACAATTTTTCGTCGAAGTAAAAAGTCAACTATAGTGCTATTGAGCGTCACTTGCGACTCTACGATTAAGATAAACGTTTCCTATTATAGCTGTTTAATACCGGAGCTATTCGGGGCCTATAAACATAATGCTTTTAATCATAGTCCGGTGATACGCACCGATAGTTTCTAGAAACGAAATGTATGGAGCGTTAACGATATTGATAGTAAAAATCCAAATATAATATGTGAAAAAAAGGGCCAAGTTCGGTAACAGTATCCAGGTTTGACAGTAGACATCTGTATGGGTGCCAAGTTATATAGCAGTTTTTAAATCGTAGTTAGATAAGTAAAAGAATTTACTACGTTCTTCACGTGTGAAGTGACGAGAATGGAGAAGGTACGGAATGAGTATATCAGAGGAAGCCTGAAAGTGGCACCGGTGATGGAAAAGATGAGGAGTAATAGATTAGCGTGGTATGGGCATGTTATGAGAAGAGATGAATGTCATTGACGAGGTGAGTGTTGGGTATGAATGTGAAGAGATATAGAACACAGCGTGGAAAAAAGGCAGGAAAAAGACTACGTTTTTTAACTTATATAGAAAAACTTGTAACGATCAGTGATATTTAATTTTATTAAACAAGAAGTTTAAATAAATAATCTAATATTTTTATTTAAAAAAAAGAGTTTTTCAAAAACTTTAGCTTGAATCATCTCCATGACTCTTCTAGCGCTAATGTTCCGGCAACCATCGGTCATAATCTCGAGATAACGCATAAATAAATAAATAATAAAGTAAATTGAAATCCCGGGTAATTCCAGGCAGTTAGCTAGTCAAATAGCCTTAATGACACCGGAACCCTTTGAAATAAACTGTGGAACCCTAATAAACGGCCGGTTACGAGATTTGATAGAGCAAACAATTTAATGGACTAGTTTTTAAGGATAAGTGATTCATAGAAATTGCCAAATCGGATCTTTTGGACGAAATTGTAACGAAATTCTTGCTTCAACCCTTTTTTTTAATAATATCAAGATTATGACAGTTACTTAGATTTTTACGAAAGATCGATACGGAATGTGAATAATGTTTAGGTATAAATGTGTATGTGTATAAATGTGGCTTTGGTACATAAATACGTTAAATAACCACGAATGCGTGTCCCAACCCTGGGATCTTACCACAAGCTCTTACAAACCATCATATTTCAGAAACTAAAGTTTCAAACTTGAAGTAACAGTACTTCAATAAAAAAATCATGTGTCAATAGGTACCTCGCAGGCGGAAGCTAGTATTAGTACATAATTATAATCAAACAATGGTGCGTCTTTTTTTTCCCCAAAAATTTTTGTTCACGTGTGTACATACATTTCAAATAATACATTCCTTTTCGTTTTTTTTAACAGCGGGATGAGTTGACCGATTAAAAATATGCGTTGACAGCGGCCTTATTTGACTAAAAAGCCGAAATATCAAAGATATGTTACTTTGATATTGCCCGATGAGCTAGTAGTAAGGGCCTATCTAACTTTGACCTCGCCAGCGCGTGTCATTTCCCCTTTATTTGGCGAAATCATTCGTAAAAATCCACAGGTCGACTATCAAAGGCAGATGTGTACTTATACAACAAGTTATCTTGAACGCGTGGCCACATCTCAAAGACGTCGTTGTGGCCACCCCTGGCACGCGATACGCTTCCTTGTTTGAACTGTCAATATGATTATGTCATTTATGAATCGAATAGGTAGGAATATCGTGTAGTAGATATTTAAAGTGCTACTTATGTGTATTTCAAATCGTTTATTTATTATTGTGCTTCTTTACGCTGCCTTTTGCTTTTTTTAAGGTGAAAGAGATGAACTAAAGTTCAAGTACTTATTCCATTCATTGAGCTCATAGACAAATAAATAAATTAATTAAACTTAATCAAACAGCTATTAGGTCTTGTGCATTTTGTCTCATGATATTCGGTTTCCGGTATATTCGGGATACTGTTCTCGGTATTTCGAGTTACGATATTCAGTAATACATTCGCAATATACCGCCCATTTATGCATTAGTATTTGTAATAGTTTGTATTGTATTTCTTATAGTGTGGTAATAAATACTAATAAAAATAGTTATTTAAAAAAAAAATAGTCACACTATACAATTTTTTTTAACTTATTTAGCCTAAGAAGTCAATCAAAAAGTAAATTAGAAACCATGTTTTTTTATAAATTTTTTTATTAGCAAGCTTTAGTGGGACAGTCTCGATACCTTCAATGGCGGATGGTGGGAAACCTTGAAGGATAGGGACAGTTGGCGTGACTTGGGAAAGACTTTTGTCCAGCAGTGGGCGAATTAGGTTAAAAAAAATTGAACCTTTGTACAAGGTAATCCTGTGTTTCAGGCAAAAAAGATATGTTAAAATTTTTAGGTTTTAAGTATTGCTATGGGTTTAGTAAGATAGGTCAGTATTAAGTGTTTAAGCAATAATGTCTGTACATTTGCTTATGGCATTTAAGTAATCTCCTGTAGGAACAATATTGCTTGAAGGGAGAATATTAACTTCCTGACTCATCAAGCAGAACCCTCTATCTTACTCCCTTCATTTTACTGACCATAAAAATAGTGTTGGGTGCATCAATAAATCTTAAAATTAAGGCCCAGCATTTTGAAAATTGCAAGTATTGCAACCCTAATCATTCTATTACCGCTTAATAGATTACATTGAAATTGAACTACACGATACTCAAGGATATAAGTGATAAATCAACCAGAGCTAAAACACGAATTAGTTAGAAAACCTTGGTTAAAAATCATGTCAAAAACACCTCTGAAAATTCAGAAATTCCCTAATTTATCCAGAACAGTAAGGTATTTTGAATTTCTATTTCACATGAATGTAAATCAGTTAATTTGAAACAAATCAACCCAGCCCTTTTTTTGAAATAAGCTATTTACTTGAACATAATTATGTTTTTTTATAAATTGTCGCTTTCGTTATGTAATTCAGAGCAGCCATATTATCATGCCGCACTCTACGTACTTGTCATTTGGGTATTTCGCTTCGTGCTATATCGATTCCGCGGGGATCCCCGTTGCTATACGGACCTATGTCACTTTTTTTTGTAACTTTTACGTATGGAATAGAGTGACGAGTATTCTGGGCCTTAAACGGTTTATCTTTAGGGCATTATTTACGGATATTCAATCGTTTAGGGGTGGTTATGATGAATCACTGCCATATGTTTCATACCCTTCACTAAAACCTTGGTTTTATAACAATTGACGAGCATCGTTATATAAATGTACTCGTACCTACGCAGAAAAAGTGTTATGATATTATTGAATGTTATTTTGAGTTCAAACAATTATAGGTCTCATTGCAAATCCTCGTTCCATTTTTAACACCACAAGTTTTCTATGAATGTATCTTTCTTTTAAAAAAAACAGGATTGCCAAAATGAAGAAACATTAAAAAATCCTGCCTAAAAGCTTTCTTTTTAAAAACCTCGCAAGTTTTTTTTTCAAAGTTAAGAAGTACCTTTGTGTGCACATTTCTATGGGATTTTTATAAAAAATAGTATCTAATATTTTTGTACGAACGGGACCTAAAACTGCAAATTTGGCTAAAACCGGCCAACGCATTATCAACTATGTCACCGATCAACCTACAAAAACCTTGAATCCTAAACAAATGTTCATCCGATTTTTCCCAAGGAGGATGTCTGCCTAGTTTGCGCGCCTTTTTTGACCGCATATAACAAAACCTCCTTAATTAGATAGAACTTTGATTAATCAAGGAGTCCAGTAATGATGGATGTGTCCAGGTAAGGGGTGGACCGCCGGCCGTGAGCCACCCTCCGCGTCGATGAACGTGATTACACACTCATTAAGTTCGGACTATTTTATTTATTTTTTGCTATCCAATTTATATAACCAAAGAATAGATAGTACGGGTATAGTCGGCCACTGAATCGATAACTTTCAGTTCCTCTGTAAGTTGGCTATAAAATTGAATTACAGAAGCTAGTTATATTTTTTCATCAATTAATTACAGAATTCTAATTCATAATTTACATTATTATTATCAACTTGTATCTATTAACGTAGCAAACCTTGACGCCCTTAGTAGTTACTTTTAAGAGTGCAAAAACATTTTTTTCTATGACGCATTTTTTAGAATTGGGTAGAAACAAGAAAACGATATGGGTAGTCGAAAAAAATATAACGTGGGTTGGAATATAAAGCACTTTTGACAATTACTGTACAAAAGCTCATCAAACAACAAAAAGCGAACGTAAAAATGATTTTAAAAAACACATTAGAGGTTGTATAAGATCGATGTTTTGCAATAAACTCATTGCAGATCTGCATGATACCTTAATTAATTTAACACCTAATACTAACAACTTAGAGTATCTTTTTGAGTACTCAGAAAAAAAACATTGAAATTCAAAATTAACTGATTAAAAATCAATCGAATCAGTTAATAAAGATAAGGTTTTATCTGAATTAACCCATAAGGCACTATAAAGTAACTACTATCTCTCGTTATCGAGATAATGAACTTAATGAATTAAGTGGTCCATTCTATGAGCTAAAGTACAAAAGCAAAGGAAATCGCTTCAGGTCATGATGCATCTCACACAAAATATAAATCAGAGCATGCTATCGATGAAGCCTGCGTCTGTGAGCAGCGGATATAGCAATTTGCGAGTAAAAATTAATTGTTATGCACAGACATTGTAAACTTACTTTAACAAAGGTAACGTGAAAACTTAATATTGTTAGCATGAAACAGGCTTTACAATCAAAATACAAACACAAAAAAATATTGAATGTGAAAGTCAAAATACCGAACGCACTTCATTAAAACTATGTGAAAGAATTAAAGCTAATAGTAAAAATTATACCTATACTATATCAACTTTGTGTGCGTTGTCTTACGATATTAGGTTTGCTGTGCTTTTTGAATTCTGTTCTTTAGTATTTCGAGCTTATATTTGCTGATATTTAATTATACAATCGTTTCTTTCATACATAACACTTTCTCACTCCTTCTCCCGTTCAAGACTAAAAACAATTAGCCGTTAGCTGCACTTACCATTACGTAGATCTCAGATAGGCGAGTAACTGAGCCAAGTGCTAGCAAGTGTAAACACTGCATTGCAATAATGCCCGGGATACAAATAAATCGATTGGTGCTGAACGCTGCTAAGCTGATAACGTCACTGATAGCCAAGTTGTATATCTGGTATTGCTCCTTTTATGCGTATACTAGAATCTGCTAGAACTGAGCACTAGTTTGGCGTTGATGAAATTATTTAAATAAAACTTTGTGATAAAAACTAAACAGCCAAAAAAATTTAAAGACACAATTTTTTTGTGACAGTTCACTTTTAGGCTTATGTAGCTAACATAAGCCTAAAGTGAACTGTCACAGGCTAAAATAAACTCGTGAATGAAACATTGAAAATGTAAAGAAAAGTCTTTTAATAGGCATGTGCCAATATCATGTTTGGACGTGCCTCTGACTGTCTTCTTTTAATATCTTCAAAGATTTAAGTAACTAGATATCTGAGGAAATATTTACCGAACTTGAGGATTATAGCCCTGATCATGTGTGTTTTTAATACCTTGTCAGTAAACTCTTTGAAGATATCTAAAAGAAGACAGTCTTTTAGATATCTTCAAAGATTTTAGTAACTAGAGTTCTCAGGAGATATTTACCGAACTTGGGGATTATAGCCCTGATCATGTGTGTTTTTAATACCTTGGCAGTTTGGGTAAGGATTTGCTAACGACAAAACTAGTGTTAAACGCCCTTTTCTTTATTTTGTAGGGTATCAGCGTATGGTTTCAAATTAACATAAGTTAACTTAATGTTTTTGTGCGTGTACAAGTTGAAAATTATGTATGTGATGAGGTTTTATTTTCATGGTCGTTATTTTTAGTTAACTGCTAAGGTATTTATGATCGACACAATTTTTCTTTACAAAAGTTTTAAAAAGAATCTGTTCTACTTTGCTTCTTTCCATGATTATTATATTTATTGTTATTAAAACATTGGAACTTCATCATTTTTGAAAATAATATCATATAAAAAAACGCTAGAATATATAAAAAATAGGTGTATGCTTTGAATTCCCAGGTTTGATAAACAATCCCTCTAATATCTAGTTAGAATAGATCCTACTAATATTATAAACGAGAAAGTTTGTAAGAATGTATGGATGTATGGATATAATGTTTTTTACTCTTCCGCTGAAATGGCTGAACGGATCTGGATGAAATTTGGCACAGATACAGATTATAATCTAAAATAGCACATAGGCTACTTTTTATCCCGGAAAAATGTACGGTTTCCGAGGAATAGATTAAGTTTTGTTATTCAAGGTACCACGCGGGCGAAGCCGTGGGTAGAAGCTAGTCTTTAAATATTTTTAAGGTTAAGGGAAAATCCAAACATCATAATTTGCAAACATCATCGTTCTGGAAGACTTTGTGGTAAGGCCCCAGGTGTGGGCCCATAAGTTTATTATAAATAAATAAATAAATAAAATAAATAATGCTGGACAATCCACACAGCATCATCTAGCCCCAAAGTAAGCTACTCAAAGCTTGTGTTATGGGTACTAGATAACTGATATATTTAATACATTATATAAATAGATAGATATTTTTTATTATACGTAGAAAACACCCAGACCAACGGAACAAATTTCTGCAGATCATACACAAATTTGTTCCGAGGCGGGAATCGAACCCGCAACCTCTTGCGTCCCAGGTGGACTCTCGCCTGCTGCGCCACAGAGGTCGTCCTATTAAAACAAAACAACATCTACAAAAAACTTATCGTGCAAAGTATTGAGCAGAAAACTAACTCGCGCCCAAGGCTCGATCTAAATGATGGTGTAAAACAAACACTTGTACCGTGGGATTAATATTGCGATTTTTGATATCTCAATCTACCCTCTCAGGGTCAAAGAGGCCGCAGTCACGACACCCTTCGGTGGTCACGATACGGACGAGAATAATTAATTATTAATTGTTATCGATTTCGGACGTACGAATCACCTACCAGAGGATGTGAAGAGCGATCTATAGGTGAATAATATTGGAACTTGTAATTAGTTCCTGTGGCGTCGCGAATGAAGTTTTATTTTAATTGTATGCTGATTATTCCTACCATGTCGTGAATTTGTAAATAGCAAAGGCAGTCAGACTAAAAATTTTGCGAGAGATGTCACACTTTATTTAGGTACTTTAAAATTTTATAAAATTACTCCTTTTTAGGTTATACTAGAAGCTATAGTTTTTAAACAGTTGCCTCAAAACTTCAAAATCATAGTTCAATCAGTGCTAGTTTTAGGCTTATCTCTAATTATACCTCAAAAAAAAAAAATATCATGTTACTTACATTACTTTAAAAGTTAAAATAAAGGGTAACTTTTTCGTTACTACACATACGACCTATAAGCACAGGGCAAAAGGTCCCGGCCTTAATGCCGAAATTAAATACACTACAGTTGCTTAAGGCCTAACACCATAAATAAATTGCTTGATCTTCAAATCGATTATAATACCAACCGATAAGTTATCGCGATTAAAATTACTTATTGAGCGAAGTATTATAACATTAATAACAATAATAAATTAATACAATTCTCATTTATAACATAACAAAGTCAAAGCGAAAATAAATTGTATTCAGTAAAATCACAAGGGTTATTTCAAAATGTCATTACAAATACAAAATACAAAATCATTTATTTGCCAAGTAACAGAGAATAGGTACACATTACTAGCGGCCCCCGCACGAGGCAAGCCTGTATCGCGGGAAGCCTGTTTACAGAGGTAACTTTCACAGTAAGGTTAGTTGTAACATATACAGGGCAAACAAGTAAAGAAATATTTTAATATGGATAATTATCTAATTAATATTATATTATATTATAAATTTGAACGAAATTTGCAACTTTAGTCACGAACTGAGTAGGTACATATGCGTAAAGCGGAGTGACTGACTTGAGGGTGAGGGAATGTAAGGGACGGAGGAGCAGAAGAGGAGAAAGGAGATTTTGGATTGAAATTATTTTATTTACTAACCGGAACTTAAGTGAAACAACTAAAGTAGACTTTATTTTACTCATTGTACTCGTATATGCTAAGTGAATTTACGTGGCAGTTTCGGTCTAATGCAAGTCCCATAAAAATATTTCATAATTTGAGATGGACTTGTAAAGTCTGCAATAATGTTGATAAAAGTTTATTTGTCAAACTGAAGTAAATTATGCATTTGGTGAGCCAGTCGGCGCCACATTTTGTGAATTTTAATTCCATTTTTGCATCCATGTCTTCAACTAGCAGATTGCCGCGACTTTGTACGAGCATAATATTATTTTCACACACATTTTGACCTCCTATGTACCGGATGGAGGATTCATTTCGAAAATTATTATCCTAATAACTGTAAAGAACAGAGCTCCTAAATTTCAAGTTACTACGACCAGCGGTTTAGACTGTTCGCTATCTGTCAGTCAGGACTTTGATTCTTATATAGTTTGTAACAGCTGGATTATCCCAAGGATTTTTGATTCTGTGATTGATACATTTAAAGTGAATCGTGATTTTTTTGTGCAATCATTACATTTAACATTGCAGATGCTAAAATACTTTGTGAATTTCAATCGATCGTTTATGTTTCTGAGAGCCTCGTTTTATGAAATTAAAGAATTTGTCAATTATTGCCATAATATACACTTCCACCTATTACTTAATCATCTAAAAACATTATTGATACATTAAAACACCAAGACACTGGTGTAGTGTTGGTAGCGCCTTTGCCTTACGATCCGAAGGTAGTGAGTTCAAACCTGGTAATACACCAATAAGTTTTTCTTTCGAATAATAAAAACATCGAGAAGAAACCGGCATACCCTAGAACTAACAATTCAAGAATGTGTGTCACAGGTTAGTATTCTTATAAGCGGCG
The DNA here is from genome assembly GCA_963675405.1 of Cosmorhoe ocellata. Taxonomy (NCBI): domain Eukaryota; kingdom Metazoa; phylum Arthropoda; class Insecta; order Lepidoptera; family Geometridae; genus Cosmorhoe; species Cosmorhoe ocellata. The sequence continues at coordinate 10,108,479 of OY776249.1, read as the reverse complement.
ATAGGCTTGCAACATGTCACGTACGGAATATTAATAACAATGCAAAATGATGGCATGTGCCAAACAACATGTTTAGACATGCCTCTGATTTAACTTCATAATAAGTACCCTTAAATATCCTCAAAAAATATCGAATTAACCAGAGATCTGAGGAGTATCTAACGTGCAAGGATGTGCGTGCCCCAGTCGTAATCATGGGTGTTTTTTTAACTGATTTTAATAAAAAATATTAAACAAGTTATCTCTCAATGACTCGGTACTTGTTTTCTTCTTCTTCTTCTTCTTCAATTATGGCATCTGTCTCTTAGAGAACAATTTTGCCAGTGTCAAGTGTATTTATTTATAAGTATTGTCAACGTCACAGAGTCATAGCCAAGTTGTCAAGTCAATTTTAAACAAAAGATGGCTGTTTTGTTGAAAATTCTCGGGATTTCCTCCGATGGAATTTGAAGAGAACTATTCACTCTAATTCACATACTTTAGACTCGCGTCAAGAACCCGGGCTTTATTGGCAAAATAACCACCAAAATTACGCAATAAAACTCAAAATAACACGAGAAAACATATAAAAACCAGAGCGACGTAGTTGTCAGGCAAATGCACCGCAGAAAATCCCGGTACTTGTTTTATGGTGCAAATAAGTGTTATATCCAAGAAGTCTGGTTTGGCATCATGGCATCAGTAAGCAGCTGTCCAAGTCACTAAGCCTCTATTATAGAATTTCTGGTAAACGTCGTATATGACAGTAATCATACAATATAGATACGACATCAGATGTAAGGGTTAGCGGAGAATTTGAACAAGGAATAACCAAATGGTTCCCTTACCGTCGTGTAACATGGCGTCGTGAATGAAAGTGTAATTCTAATGCTAATAATTCCTACCATCCGAAACAGTTATAATTCAAAATTACTTAAAAATTAAAATACTGCCTTTATAAATACGGATAAGTGGTTTTATTGCGAATTATGACTATTTCTAGAAACAAGCTAAAAACAAGATGACACAGTATGGAGTCATGGATAAACTAACTTAACTTCTACTGCTAGGCATAGGCTTTTTCATAAACGACACGATATACTGTTTATTATGTCAATAAAATAAAAAATAAAATCTTTTATTGATGATAAAGTGACCAAACTGATCAAACTGAGGAAAGTTGAAAGGATAAAAATCACTGTTCTGCCTTCTTATAATTCACCGATGTAGTTTATAATCGGCCAATTGCAATGGCCGTCAATTTATTCTGGAATGAACCTGTCTCGTTCATTCAAGGCGCCTGCTAACGGACATTCAAATGATTTGGGCCCTTTTGCGGAGGACACTTAAGAGTTTGGAAAGAGAGTAACGTTTTGCAGTAGAGACCATTCTACTGAAATTTAAAAATAATTAATTCAATAAAATCACATGAATCACTTTGAAACGCCTTACATGCTAGGTGAATCTATGTGCCAATTCCTAATTAACCCAAATACGAGAAGAAAAGGCAAAAAACTCTTCTCGGTCCTAGCGTTTTTTTGTATGATCCTTCTTACAATGTACTCAATGGTTTCGTCATTATTCTCACTATCGTCATTGTTCACAACAAACAATTTTGGTTATCTCGAAAAATATTAGTTAATTATAAATGTACTCTGAAATAACTTATTTTAAACCAATATTTTATTGCTCCATATCTATGCTATCAGCTTGAAAGACGATCTATAAAGTCAATGTTCAAAAAAGTTTTTTAAAATAACGGTAAAATATCAAATTTAGTTGAATCGTCCTAGAACGCGTATTTCATAAATATGTATGATAATCGCGAAAGTTTAAAAAATACTGTGTTGTTTTCTGATAAAAATAAATAAATATATTTAATATTGGTGGACAATTAAAACAACGCCATCTAACCCCAAACTAAGCAAAGCTTGTACTATGGTATACATTTTTTTTTGTACATAGACACAGAACAAACATCTGCGTTCATAACACAAATTTTTGTCTTAGGTGGGGATCGAACCCACAACCTACAGCACAGAAGACAGAACTACTACCTACTGAGCTGTGAGGCCACTGAACCATTTTTGCATACAATGTTTTATATTTCAAAAAGGTAATTTCGTACTCTCTATCTACGCATAGTAAAGACTAATTATCCAGTGTTTCAACTCCGAAGACCAGTGTGCAAATGGCGTAACCATTACGCGTACGACAGCTAAGCTCTATCTTCTGAACGTAATTCATAAAATAATCGCGATAGCCACTCGCGAATATCAATTATAAATGATTTTTACGTTTTTTGTTCTAAGCGTGTAATTTTAGTTTGAGAGTGGCGACTCCACGGCTTTACAAAGTAATATTAATTTAGTTTTATCTATAGTAAGGCGGAATGCCGTAAGAACAGTTGCTGTAACTTTTTATTTTTGTGTATAGTGATACTTCTAGCTATTTCTAAACTGTTCCTAAATAGCTCAACTATTTTACATTGTATTTTATAATAAATATTAAGATAGATCATCATCATTCTCTTGCCCTTTTCCTACGCTAAGTGGGGTCGGCACAACATTTCTCTTTCTCCACTCATTCGTCAACTCTGAGTCTACTCCTCTTACAAATATCAAGATAGATAATGTAAGTATATTTCTGTCCAAAGTTTTAGAAAATATATGTCTAAAGAATAAATATAAATAAACCTAAATCAAAAAGTGTGAAATGTGTTGGTGAAATATCTACTAAATACATTTTAACCAGTTTTATTTTATGATTTGTATATTTCATTACTTATTCATATTTTTTCACCAATGTAAATTAAACTTTATACCTAAAATTTACCTAATTAAAATAAAAATCTTTCACGATTGATTTATTTAAAAGCTTCTAGGAAAGTTGAGGGGGTAGCTCTGATCGACGCATGCGCAGATGTACTGTCGCACCTGCCTTTGGACAATTTACACTTTTCATTCCTTACTCGTCATCACTTTATACCTAGTTATGGATATACTTAGAATTTTAGTAACAATATTTCAACCCTTTTTTTAGTAGGTACTTTAAAATAATTCAATCTATTTCTAACTCTATTTTGTAAAGAATAACTTGATATTAATGCATCAAAAACGCCATATTGCAGTGTTTTGCATACCATATTGCAACTTTACATAATTAGGGCTCATAACAGGCTCGGTAGATATCTCCTCAGACCTCTAGTGACTCAGATCTTTTAGGGTAGGTAGTCAAAAGCACGTCCAAACATGACACATGAACAAAATAGTTTTCATAACAAAAAAATGATACATGCGTATAAGCACATACAAGTGACACTGTAAAATGCATGCATCCGCGTGTAATCAATAAAATCATTACACCTTAAAGAAGTTCAACTTTCGATATACCGGTCGCTTCATATAACGAGTGCAGGTGCACTTTATAATTACTCGCTTAATTTTATCACAAAATCATATTTTGTCGTCACAAAATAATAAATACAACTTTGTATTATGTATTGATATTCATTTATTAAAATATTACCATCCAAATGTGGCCTAACAAAATAGGAGACGTGCTATTTCTTTTAAGACAGAGCATTTTTCTTGTGAGGTCTTTAGTCTAAAAACTATGGAGTAGTTATAGTCTGGCAACATTGAAATTTATCAAATAATTTAACTTCTCAAATACCCAGTATATTATCTTCTTCTTCCTGCCCTTTTCCCATGCTAAGTGGGGTCAGCATAACATGTTTTCTTCCTCCATTTCACTCTGTCATTTGTCATCTCAGTACTCACTTCTTACTTAGTACCTAGTATATTATATAGAATCATATTAATAGTTTTATAAAACGAATCAGGGATTTACAAATAATCGTATGAAATCATATATATTATGATCACGACTGTTATCCCCAGGATCGGTAGATATCTCCTCAGATCTTTTTAGTTACTTAGATCTTTTGAGGATATCTAAAGAGGGTAGTCAGAGGCAAGTCCAAACATGACATTTGGTACTGCCCACATTTTGCATAGTAGTTTGTATTCCGTACGTGACAGGTTGCAAGCCCATCGCCGCTTATAAGAAGAATACTAACCTATGACACATACCTTCGAATTTTTGATTCTAGGGTATGCCGGTTTCCTCACGATGTTTTCCTTCACCGTTTAAGAGCACTGGCATTGCGCACATACATTTTTCGAGTGGAAAAACTCATTGATGCACGACCAGGTTTGAACCCATGACCTTCGGATCGTGAGGCAGGGGTGCTACCACTACACCACTAGCGCTCTTATAAAATCATATCTAAAAATTAACTATTTCCATTTTTGACAAGCAAATATTTTTGTGATATTTCAAAATCCTAATTTTTTTTACTTGTATCGTCTCACTGCTGGGTAAAGGTCTATACCAAATGTTTTTTAATAAAGTTATTTCACTATAGACATAAAATAACTAACATCTCTCAAGTTAACACCGCAGCGCTAGCCCCGCTATAAGTGTCATAATCAGACTTTGCCTGCTGACTCCATAGTTTCCTTGTTCTGTAGTTTTCAGTCAGCGACCGGGCAGGTGCTGTCTGTTTGTCCGTCCGGCCGTCCGCACACTTCGTTCATTATTAATACCGATGTCGCGTGCACATTCTTACTCGATAACGCCTCTGCGTAATTAAGGCCCTTAAGGGGGCTTCCACACGGTGCTTTTATATCTCACTAGCGTTTTGCGAAAGCGATTTTACTTGGTGACATTTCATTCAGATTAATGCTAGCTTTTGGTGACTGAGAGAAAAAAGGTTCCATAGTCGATGTGTAAATTATTTTTGAAAATTACTCTTTTATACAAAAAAAGTGACAGTAACTGCGTTTTCAGCAGTATTAAAAAAACGCGAGCAAATATTTAAACAAAAATAAACACCTTTTGCCAATCGCCAAACCCCATTGGAGTGACGTAAAGCGTGTCACATTTTTTGTCACAAAACACGCTCGTCAACTCTCGAGCAAAAATAAGCAATTGACAAGTTACGTCATCATATTTCGCCAATACGATTTGTCAAACATTAAATTCTTCGACATTATGAGGTTTCAATGTGAAGTAGTCTTTACTCGCGAGCCTACTGGCCGGTGCCAACCGCGAGCCGGCCACGTGCCCAACGTTACTCAAAACGTTTTACAAGAATTTGCACGTCAATATTTTCATACTTATACTGGCCATTTTTATACAGAAACTTTAAAAAACTTGTTATAAATTCAAAGATTTTTTCAGTATGTTTATCCTTACTAATATGATTAATGCGAAAGTAACTCTGTGTGTTACGCAATCACGCCTGAACTACTGAACCGATTTTAAGGAAATTTGGTACAAAAATAGAATAGATTTTAAGAAAGGACATAGTTAGGCTACCTTTTATCCCGATAAAATGTATGGTTACCGTGGGATAGATATATTTTTAAAGCTAGTTTTTAATATAGAACACTGGTGGTTTTTGTGACCCCTTCCGATTATGTGTCATGCATGAATACTAATCCAGTCAGAGAACTTAAAAACTGATGGCATGGTGTCAAGTGCATAATAGAATATTTGATTTGTTTTACCATCTTGAATCCCTCCACTTCTCTCCATAAGTAGGTAACTACAAGGTACAGATGTAGGTGGTTACTGAATGGTCCAAACAGGTCGATTTCCATCATATTAAATGATACTACACTCGCACGTGACACGTTTGTGTATTGGCAATCTGTATTCGACAGTTTTAAATGCTTATAATATATCAATGGCACTTTTAAAACCCTTTTATTTAAGCTTTTATATATTTATTTATGTTGTTGAGACGCAAGTTTCAAATATTTACAAATTACATTATGCGTGAGAATCAAATCTTTTTAAAAACATAGATTTTATATTTCAAGAAACTTGTACTCTTGTAGCAGACACTTTGTTTTAAAATACTCAACTGGTTTTCTCTAAACGCCAGAAACAAATTGTAGATAATAAAACTGCTGACACTTGACAGCACCTGTCACTGTCACAGCCGTATTTATGTAATTGGTACTAATCACATCTTTATATGCAGTTTGTATCAGTTTGTGGTGACAGTTTTTAACGTTATTATTTACCAAAATAGTGTCGTTAGTCTGTTTACCTAGTGATTTATGTATGAACAGATTGAACCGTAGTTAATATGTAGAATCTAGTGCAGGTCAATATACACCCATTAAAAAATAAAAGTCATTTATTTAGATACTTACTGGAAAGTCTGAAAGTGGCACCGGTGGTAGAAAAAAATGAGGAGTAATAGGTTAACGTGGTATGGGCAGTTATGAGAAGAGATGAATGTCATGTGACGAGGAGAGTGTTAGGTATGAATGTGGATGGATACAGGGGTAGAGGTAGGCTAAGAAGAGATGGATGGACTGTGTGAAAGATGACATGGGTAAGAAAGGAATGAGTACTGAGATGACGAATGAGAAGAAGATCATATTTTACGCCGACCCCACATAACGTGGGAAAAGGGCAGGAAGATGATATTAGATTCTTACTACTTTATATTATTTTAAATCTGGTTCAAACTATTTTGAATAAAAAACTTAGTTTTACAACAGTGAGCGCTTGAAACTTGCTGGTGTGATATTTATCAGTTGGTTGAATGAAAAAAGCATATTATATAATACACTAAAATACAGAACAATACTAATTAGCCTAAGGACTCTCTTATCACCATGACTAACGAGCTCTCGTAAACCCATAAATGAATTGTACATGCCTTGTTTGTCGGCAATAGAACAGAATACAGGGTGTTATAATTCACTGTCAAAAATTTTGGAAGTTTGAAACTAAATCTCATGCCAGGGCTAAATGATTCGGGCCTTAAAAAAAACTAAAATAGTCTCGTGGCTTTTCGGAGACGCACAAATTTGCTATGTTCAATTCAATTATGAGTTTTTAGGTTACTGGTTATTTTTTATTCAAGTCATTGAATTAGGTCGAAGTGATCAGTATAGTGTCAAGGTATGGTAATTGTAGAAAAATCTCTATCTACACTAAAGTATGCAAACCCGCTATGGAAAAGAATAAATTACGCTGTCTTTCACAAAAACTACTATTGACATTCCAGTAGCTGCAATGTTCCAATTATAAAAGAAATGTTATCCCTTTTAAAGGCAAGTCACTGACAGAACGATCACCATTATCGATTTTATTTAGCGATGAATTTTCCACTTTAGATTTATTTCACGTATTATTTTCTTCACACAAGTTAATGGAAATTCAAATGATTTTATTCATCAAAATCATTAGGATCATCAATAAATCGCAATCATTGACCACCCTGTATATAACCGTCTACGTAAATGACCCAAATTTCCTAAACTAGTCTTATTTATTGCCTTAGTACCTACACGCGTGAAATATAACCTTCTAAACGGAACAATCTCGTTATCAAGGTTTTGCATGTTTCGATAAAACAGTTTTATTTTTTTGAGCTGTAAATGAAATTGATTCAAAACATTAACAAAACTTCGGTAACTTAAATAAGATTTTTCTCTAACACATTAATGCTTTTCTAAATCTAGGCTAATCTTGAATTGTTGGTGTATTATAGTTTCTGTAAATGTTCTAGTTTGTCTAATTATCTAGATCTTGAAATTTTTTGGTCATTTTGTTTATTTATTTTGACCAAATCGCATAGCCTAAAAGGCTGGTGCAAACAAAGGTGCTTTTATAGAGTCAAACTAATAAAGCAAGCATTATGAGCATTTACTTATAAGATAATAATCTCTAAAGCAAACTTGGTGATGTACAGGATAAAATTGCGCATATGATGTTACAGGAAGATACTGCTTTCGCAATAAGAATATTGTTACAAACAGAGATTCGGTCTCAGCATCCGAATGATTGAGCAACAAGCACACACAACGGACATAAGGATACAGAAACACATGTTGCCAAAGGAAGCCGTGATCTACAAACAAAACAAGTGGGTAAAGGTACGCTCAAACCAAGTCGTCCTGCGCTTTCGGTGGCAACCGCACGAAAGAAGCCGCGTCTGAGACGCACTTTGATCTTTCACTACACTGTTTGAAAGAACTAATGGCACTGTGGTCAGGCTTTTCATATTACCTATAACTAACTGTAGCGGCGTATTAAAAACATCCTCCATATGAAAGCGGCAGCGATCGCAATATGAAATTTAATTATTATAAAACTATAGTTTAATAGCGCTGCAGGTTGTGGGCTCAATCCCTACCCAGGATAAATATTTGTGTGATGAACGCAGATGTTTATTCTGTGTCTGTATATTACTATGTATTATATTTATTTACAATAAAAAATGTATAGTTAATCTATCAGCTATCTGGCTAAAGCTTTGCTTAGTTTGAGGCTAGATGGCGTTGTGAGAAATGTCCATCAATATTTATTATTATTATTAATTTCTTTAATTGCCAAGTAGATCGCCAACTTGAGCACAGATTGGACACAGCCTGAGTGTACCTTTACACACTTTCACACTCCAGATTATCTTTAATTCGACTGTCAATCTCTGGTTACAATGGTCGAAATCTGGACTACAATCGCCGGGATCGTGACGTCAGACGTCGGTGTCCTGGAGGCCTACTCGTGTTCTACCCATCCGAAATTGCGACATCAAACTAAGTACCGTAAACGTACCGTAGCTAGTTTCCTTTCGACTTTTAATCGATTGTACGTTTTAGCTATATTTTAGTTATATTACGAATTTCATACCACCAAAGTGAAAAGGAGAAGTGTAGCGGAGAGAGATGACTGATTGGAGATGTAAGCTAGCCGAGTGTGAGTGAGCCGCCCGACTTGACAATTCTCCGCTCTGCCACGCCGCTTGCTCGGTTGCTGTACAAAATTCTATGAAAAAAAAATCTGAGACATCCTTTCCAGAAGCGGAGAAAAGATGTGGAAATAACGAAATCTGATAGATTTATTCAAACACATCTCCTTTCGTCTCCTCTCCTCGCTGTTTTGTTGGAAACCGGGCCGAGTATGAAATGAAATATCGATATTTCGTACGTCAGTGTACTAGAGTAGGCCCCAGTGACGGCGTGTCAATGGCGACGTCAGTGACATCAAGTCAGTGACGTCGTGTCAGTACAGCGTCAGGAGGTGGCGACTTGGTGGCAAAGACGCCGCGATCGTTCGCACGATAAGTTTTACAAGCTGACGCTATTTGCATTTTCGTTTTCTAAAACGTCCTATCAGATGCATATACCATAAGTGGTAGATCAAGTTATATAGTTCACGGTACTCTTAAAATACTTTTTACAATTAATCGAGTTTCGCAAACAACTTTACGACATTGTAAATGTATTTTACTTTGTATTAACTAGCTTAATCATTTTCTATTTGTGATTCAAATTGTATGTATCGTGTTTTTTGTTATCCTCTTATAGAGAAAAATATACCTCTTTCTCGAAATGGAGAAATAATTTAATTAGAGAACGATTATTATTATAAACAGTTTTTGACTTTTTACCCCACTAGTTATTTAAAAACTGGTATCTATCATAGAATGATGAACTTAATTATAGTTTTCAATACTACGACTCACAGGTAATTTTCGTCGAAATTAACTGTATGTGTGAATAACTAGCATTACCTTCTAATCTATTTTTATAATTTATTTCTACTTTTTTGAAAACTTAGTGAACCAATCGGATTGACCATCTGTTCATCATTTACACCTTTATAAAATAAACAATACCGGACATAAGATTTGAAACCGCGAATCATCTTCTCTACATTACACTCAGTTTATTTAGGAATTTATTTGTATTAGCACTTTTAGCGGACAAAAATATTTAGACCAAACGGTCCGCTGTCTTGACATTTTATAGATTTCTCTCGTTAACTGACAGTTTAAGAAAACTTGCCTACTTGGTCTTTAGCATTTCCAGTAGCTCGTTACTAGAACATGTTTCGATATTTCAGAGATACGATCAACCGCCTAAAGCCATGTCACAATCAAGCCAAATTATTACTGATAAACTAAGGTTTATTGCATGAAGTAATTGCAGTTTAATTGAAAAATTCGCGTTAAACAAAGTATTTATTGGAGCGACATAGTAATTAAACACGAATAAGTTGCATTATAATGAAAGTTTATTATGCAAAAATATTTATTAACAGTAAAATTATGTCAAAAAAATCTTATAAAAGCCGTACTTTCATAGATATTGGTTTAGTAAAAAACATCCACAGTCGAATTTATAATATTAGTGTGTTGTTACAACTCAGGTTAGGTAAGTACATTATTTTAAGAAAACTAATGGAAACACAAAATAAATAACAGCGGTGTGATTTCGTGCTATAAAATCTGTGTCTCTAATATAAGAAAGCGTGAGATCTATTTTGGCGTTATAAAAATAAACACAAAATCACAAAGGATAAACATCTTTTTAGATCTCTTGTTACTCAGATCTAAGCAGAGGTAATGAGAGGCACGTTCTATGTTTGAAGATCCCAGCGGACTTTTTTTATTTTTCCGCTGTATATTCATTCATAGACCCTTAACGTGTAAAGTCTCACCGACCACGCTTAAACTGATATGAAACATTCCCTTTATCAACCCTAATACGTTGGCCCTTTGACGTACTTTGAATAGAAGTCACTCAACAAATCGTTAATCAAATGAAGCCTATTGGATTCGAATCAGGTAGTTCTATTGTATTTTTGATGTCGGCATGTCTATAACTAGTTATAATTTATAGATCTACATATGTGCTAGTGGAACATCCTGTGACTTCGTTCGTGTAAGGTTTTTTTCATGTAAACTTCAAACTACCTAATACTACTTCAAATTCCTCACCTAATGATGTAAAAATACAAACTTTTAATTCCAAGTCTCTGTGATCAGTGGTGGAGGTTGAGTCAGTCAAACAGGTTTTCAATTCTTTTACATTAGATATTGATATTGACCTCTGAGGCGGATCAAAATGAAGTGGAATCATCAATTGATTGGTTATTGGTAGCTACTTCACGCATGCGATCGTAATACTGGTTAGCATGACTATCCAAAATGTCGAATACATTTAATTTTCGTCAAAGACATTGTTATTTACTGTCCAATATTATAAAATAAAAAAAACATTTAGCCGTTTTGAATATAGGTATAGGCGACCAAAAAATTGGTTTACCACTCTAAGGCTGAATATCATTTGCACGTACAAAACATCAAGGGGTATTTTCGCTTGACAGATTAATAACTGCTACGTCAGGATCTGTCATAGTAATCGTTATAAAATACCTACATAATCAGATAGTTACACCTATAACGCTTCATACTCATAATAATCATAAACATGAAATTTCACAAGGAAATTTCATTAGGTAAGTACTTATTTAGTTCTAAAACACTTTTTCGTCGACTGTATCTGGTACAAATGAATTTTATTTTGACGAAATCGGCTGTTATAAATTAGTTCAAAATCGGGTGCCTCCACCACGGGGGCGTCACACACCGGGGGCGTAACACACGAACCCGAATAATTATGTTACTGGGAGATGTCATCAAAAGTGGTAAACCAATTTCTTGGTCGCCTATACATTTGAAAGTGCATATTATGACACATTCAAATAACTGTTACCATCAGGATGATGAGTCACCTCTCGTATTTAACGTTGAAATGCTATCCAAAAATTGCTTCCGAATTGCTTCTATTTTCTTCCATCATTATGAGATTTGCTTGCTATTTTAGAAGAAAAGTGTATGTGCGGAGTGGAATTGCTAAAATCTATATATCCTCAGATCTATCATCTGGAATTGCTAAAATTTAGATATCTCTAGATCTGAGGATATATAAATTTTAGCAATTCCACAAATTCTAGCAATTATGTCAACAAAAACCTCGTATATCTATACTAATATTATAAAGAGGAAAACTTTGATTGTTTGTTTGTTTGTTTGTTTGAAACGAATAGGCTCCGAAACTACTGAACCGATTTGAAAAATTATTTCACCAATGTGTAGAATAAACTTTCAGGATGAACATAGGCTATATTTTATGTAAGTAGGTACTTCGCGGGCGACGCCGCGAGCGGAAGCTAGTAATATGTATAGTCGTAAGCATATTTTTTTGTTTTGTTTTGGTTAAGTTACTTTTTATAATAGTAAATAAGTTTATATTATAATATGTATGTTGGACTAAAGTATATATTTATATAGTAGTTTCTAAGTATTTTCCATCTTGTACTAAACTAATGTTGCCTGAAATAAAATTATTATTATTATTATTATTATTATTTATACGGGTAAGCGATTGCAGCCACAGGCTGGAGCCAGTTATACATATTGCAGATCCCATATCACTGAACCATGAAGTAACACAGATGACACTTTTCCCATAATAATCCCATCATTGACCCCATCAGAAGGTACACCCCATGCTCCCACGATCAATCGGTTTGTAATTTCACATAATTTGTTTGTTTGTTTGTAATTGCGTGTAATGATCACTAATATCCGTTATGAGTAATGTGTTAAACAAATTGTTCAATTCAATTCATTGATATTAATTACTATGAGTTTAATAATTTTGCTTAAAAAAGGCCTGATTACAGACTGGTAGCTTCAGTACAATATAATTATACGAGTTATCCCAATGAATCCTATATAAAATTAAACCATTTGCAAAAGGCACTTGTACAATTTAAAATTAAGTGAATAATTTTACACTTCAGCATTTTTTATAATTTAATTTTGAACTGTGGATACTTTGCGTAAAAAATGTTTGTTGCTCTTGACAACGGTAAATTATTTATTTAAATCTCCTCTCTGAAATGACATGTTAGTGACAGCTTGTTGAAGTGAAATTATATCGTTTAAGTCGTCCGTGAAGTCGTGAAAACATCGACAGTGTAAACAAACTGACAGCACGCAATGTTTGAGTTCCATTTGTATTGGTAAGTCGCAGTATTTTCATCAAAATAATTAAAAATAACAACTTTAATATGTAGGCGATGCCATTATAAACAAACCTTCTCGCTATAAAAAATCTTTGAAAAGCATAAATAAAAATAAATAAATAATGCTGGAAAATCCACACAGCATCATCTAGCCCCAAAGTAAGCTACTCAAAGGTTGTGTTATGGGTACTAGATAACTGATATATTTAATACATTATATACATAGATAGATATTTTTTATTATACATAGAAAACACCCAGACCAACGGAACAAATTTCTGCAGATCATACACAAATTTGTTCCGCGGCGGTAATCGAACCCGCAACCTCTTGCGTCGCAGGCGGACTCTCGCCCGCTGCGCCACTGAGGTCGTCAAAATGGTTTCTGAAAATTTATTTTTTTACGTGTGTACACCCAAAACATAATCTACAAAGAAAAAAACGAAAACCATCAAATGATACTGAACATAAATAAAGAAATTCACAATAATACATAAAACTCAGTATTTTTATCCCGAAACTAGAGCGCTAGTGGTATAGCAAAAGCACCCCTGCCTCACGATTCGAAGATCGTGGGTTCTAACCTGGTCGTGCATCAATGAGTTTTTCCATTCGAAAAATTCAAGTGCGCAATGCCAGTGCTCTAAAACGGTGAAGGAAATCATCGTTAGGAAACCGGCATACCCTCACGTCTTTTGCACAATTGAATTAAAAAGACTTTCAATTCTAGAAAAGCATCCCTTGATTTATATTTCACCCTTGCTTGGCCCTAACGCGACCTTCAATCACGGATCACTAGTAATTACAACTCATAACATAATATAACAAAAAAGTATTATTTACGGAACCTATTAGCACCTCCCTTCTAGTCATATCCGGTACCGCATTATGGGGGACTACCCCATAAGATGACTTGACGTAATGGTAAAAGCAATTTAAATCTTACTTAAGATACAAAGATATCAAAGTTAATATCAAAATTGTTTTTTTCAAGGGAATAACAATAATAATTTTAAAATAGCTGTTGACCGCGACTTCATCCAAATTTAATTAATTATCCAATGTTTTAAAAATTCTGCTATTCGGGACGGAGACAAATACATGGGTTCAGTCGTTCTAAAGTTATATGTGTTCGAACAAACCCGACTTTGTTTTATATAGCTGACCCGACACACGTTGTGCTGTCTTAACTACATAAAAGAACCTTCTTAAAACACAACGAAAAGATTTATTTAGTAGCGAAATTGGTCCGGCCGTTCACGCCGTGACCAATGGAAATAGGGATTTACAGTTTTAGCTATCTGATTTATCAGATTATTATCTGATAAATCAGATATTAGAGTCATACTGCTAAGTTTTTCTATCTACCCTATTTTGATTTTGTTTTGTTGGATTGTTGTTACATCTGCTCATTTATCAACAATTTTTTAATAAAAACAAGTACCTCAAAGTAGGTCCTAGAGGTAATAATAATATAATTTAAATTATAATTAAGTACATATTCTCATTGTAAGTGAACTAGTATAGTTTTTTATGAGAAATAAAGCTTCGTTAACCATAATCAAATATAAAATTTATGATAAACATCCCAGCTCGTGTGATCTGAACCCATAACATAAAATGTACTGAGAAAGCATCTCATGTAGAAAGTCTTCACTAACGTGTAATCTTTTTGTAACAGCGTCAATAAAGGTAGCTTTACAAAATTTCAAATTGTTCCTAATTGCGACTACCCAAAGCTTATTACCCGCTAATAAACCGTACCTACCTACTATGTTTTATACTGAGCCTAATGAAAACAAATACTGATCTTGTCGAACACTATTTGGATTAAACGGCTTATAAAACGTGGATGTTGTAACCATTGGACTATAATTTTATCGTATTGATCAACAAAGTTTATAAATATATTCAAAAACTAGAGCGCTAGTGGTGTAGTGGTAGCACCCCTGCTCACAATCCGAAAGTCGTGGGTTCAAACCTGGTCGTGCACCAATGAGATTTTCTGTTCGAATTCATGTGCGCAATGCCAGTGCTCTTAAACGGTGAAGGAACACATCGTGAGGAAACCGGCATACCCTAGGACAAAAAAAAATCGAAGGTGTGTTATAGATTAGTAGGTAATTCTTATAAGCGGCGATGGGCTTAGGAGAGAAGTCTGAGGAGATATCTACCAAGCCTGAGGGTGACAGTCGTATGTACATGTTCATAAAAAAACACCAGATACCTAACAAACCTTAGCAAAGCAAGTTACAGTCCAATAGTTAGTTGATCACAACAATTCAATTAGGAAATTCAAACAAATAGAATGTCAATTATTTGGTTCACGATTTAGTTCGGTCGGTTGCTTTAATCAAAAGTGCCGACAACATAAATCGGTAAAAACCCATACATAGAATACTTTCTTCTGGATTAAGTATCGTCTGTACCCTTAACACTTCTTTTTGACGTCATCTAATCTTTGAAGAGCCCGTCGATAACCTTAAACACTTCATTAAAAATGATCACGACTGTAATCCACGCTCTGTAGATATCTCCTCAGCTCTTTAGTTACTTAGATCTTTGAGGATATCTAAATGAAGTAGCCAGAGGCACGTCCAAACGCGATATTACGCACACGCTCAAATGTTGCACAGTAGTTAGTTTTCCGTATGTGACAGTTTCATCAAAAACATTATAGAAGGAAAAGTGGAAGGAAAGAGAGGAAGAGGAAGACCAAGGATAAGCTATGTGAACCAACTGAAAGAGAAGGTAGCTGTCATGTCGTAGAGGTCAAGGAGGTTGCACTGGAAATAACTAAATGGAGAGAGGTTCATCAGTTATGCCGACAAGAGTCAAACAGAAGAAGAAGAAGAAGAAGATGTGACAGGTTGCAAGCCCTTCGCCGCATTTAAGACACTCACCATTGAATGTGTAGTTCTAGAGTATGTCGGTTTTCTCACGATATTTTCCGTTTGAGAGCATTGGCATTGCGCACATACATTTTTTGAATGGAAAAACTCATTGATGCAAGTACGTTTGAACCCTCAACCTTCGGATCGAGAGGCAGGGGTGCTACCACTACACCAGAGCTCTTACTGATAATAATCAAAGCGCCACTTTTTATATAAATCCAAAAATAAATTTTGGTGAGCTTTCCAAATTTAAAAATTTAACTCCTAAGTCATAAACGAAAAATGTTAACTTAAGAAAATTTAACCCCTCTTCTGTAAATTGCAGTTATTATGTATGTACATAGTTTTGATTCAAATATTGACAAATTATTGACTAAAAATTAACTTGATTTTTGAAACATAAGACTAGTGCTATGCCAACCGATTTGGCTTCAAACGACAGTGTAGTTAGTTGTCAATTTAGCGGCAACAAACACACAGTAAAAACACCTTTGATGTAATGAAAATAACAATAAATATTAATTAGAAAGTCAAGGTATTCAAAGTGTTGTTTGTAGCATCAATGTATTCAAAATACCTTTCTGATGTAATGAGAAGTATTTAAACAATGTCAAGCAACTCGTGATTGGATTTTAATGTGTGTTCGGAAAAACATAAATTGTTTATAAATATTTTAGGCGAGTAATACTGTGTTTTATTAAGAATCCAAACACTCTAACAATTCCATAAATTAATTAGGTACATTATACATAGAGTTTAATACATTACTTTCTTTTAATAATATTTTGTTTTACATTTTATGAAAAGACGCTTGTTTGTTGTGTGGTTTGAACTCTCATGATCATTTTTGTCATCGTAATTCATCTGCATTCGATAACTAAAAGCAATGGAAAATTTGCATTCTGTCTAAATAGTTTCTTATTCTTTCGGTATTATGTTCTTCAGTTTCTAGTTTCGACATTCGTAATGTAGTCTAATTTTTTTGCAAACAATGTGTAAGGTGTATGTACTGAGATGACAAATGGAGAAAAAAAAGTGTTGTGCCGATCCCACATAGCGTGGGAAAAGGGCAAGAAGAAGAAAGATAAATTAATGATCAAGTTGCTTCTGAAAATTCACAAAGATTGCTACTTTTAAAAGCTTGATTCAAAGTTTTGTACAAGTTCGCTCCAAATTTTATTAAATTGCATTCATTAATGTAAATGTCGACGTATTTTATTGATGAAACTGCGATAGCCGCTGTGACCATAAGCATTGGGTTGATGTCTTCCCAAGAAATACTTTAAAATCTCAAACACTAAGATCCCCAGTTATCTTGATACAAATTCTTAAACGATTGATTTATTGAAACGCAATGAAAATGATAAGCAAATACAACTTTTAGTAGCCTTTAAAATAACTGTCCGTTTCATTACAAACTCGCAAAGCTTGCGCGTACAAAAACTGCACTTGCGTCGAATGCTAACGTGGTTTTAAAAGTAAACGTTTGCAAAACCAGCTTCGCGAATGCAGTTTCTAGGTACTTAGGCTATTAATTTAACGTTTTATGTTACAGTGGTCAAGGAAAAAAGGCACGCGTGGCGCACCGGCCGCCAGGTACCAGCCCGCACGTAGGGAAGGGATGATCGAAAATAATAGGGGAAGAATTTTAAATTTATGTTTTTTGCAGCTTGCGCAGGTGATATAACGCAAGCGCGTGCGCCGGCGCGGCTCACTCGGACGCGACGCCCCGGCTGCGCGCACGTCCATACAGCCTCATTGTGCCCTCCACTCCCGCGCCGAACGCACGCGCCGCGTAAACAAACACGACTCACGATGCTACAAGAGCTTCAACTCGTCCAAGGGCAGGCGAACTATGTCGTCGTCTCGCCCAACTATACCACATTGACAAAGACCTCTGAGAAACGACAAGTGCCCATCGCCCCGGCTCCAGAAAAAAACTACGTCACGCACGATACTCCAGCTAATATGCAGTACAGGAAGAAAGTGCACTTCAGGACTAATCCGTACACTGGACCGCAGGCGGCGTCGATCGCCCGTCGCAATGCTAGAGAAAGGAACCGTGTGAAGCAAGTGAATGATGGCTTCAACGCGCTCCGGAAACACCTGCCGGCTTCGGTAGTCGCTGCACTATCTGGCGGCGCACGGCGAGGATCAGGCAAGAAACTCAGCAAAGTCGACACTTTACGAATGGTCGTAGAATATATTCGGTACCTCCAACAACTACTAGATGAAAGCGACGCAGCTTTGGGCATCACACGGGACAAAGAAAACACTAACCCTAGCAACACAGCTCCTATGACATCTCTTGATATGGACGATGGCTTTTTCTACAGTGGGTCCCCTTGTTCTGAAAAGCCAGATTCTCCTGCACCCTCGGAATGTTCCTCGGGAGTTTCTTCCTCGTACTCCGCTGTGGATAGATACGAGATGCCTACGCAACAACAGCTTGGGTCAATGGACGAAGATGAACTACTAGATGTAATTTCATGGTGGCAACAGAAATAGTATTGTAAGTATCTAAATATAGTCAAAATATTTTCTATTTGCAATTCCTATAAAACTATTTTTTAAAACACTTTGAGCACAAATTTAGTTTATTTTTCATTAGTTCCAATATTTTTTGTGTACCAACATGTTCCAGATAAAATTCTCATCTGAAATTCCAGTCAGACTAACATTTTTTTCTT
The DNA here is from genome assembly GCA_963675405.1 of Cosmorhoe ocellata. NCBI lineage: Eukaryota > Metazoa > Arthropoda > Insecta > Lepidoptera > Geometridae > Cosmorhoe > Cosmorhoe ocellata. The sequence continues at coordinate 10,090,004 of OY776249.1, read as the reverse complement.
TTGTTCGCAGGTCAAGCAGATTCAAACTGGACAAATCCCTCCGAAATATGTGCATTATTTGTTTTTATTGCATTTATTTGTGAATAAGTACGAAAAGACTCTTGTAAATCTAGTCAGATTCCGTAGTGCCTTACGATTAGTTTAAGAGACAGTGAGAGTGAGAGAAAAACTTTTGAACCGACTGAAAATCTGTAGAAGTGAGCGAAAATTTAGTTTTTAGGAAAACATTTGGTAATTTTTACTTTTAGCTTTAACTTTCATGGATATAGAGTAAAGTTAAACAAAAAATTAATCGCAACATATAAAAAAAATGTGTATAAATTTACAAAAACTAAAACGCTGTTTTTGTTCATAACAAATGCACTTCACTCCACTTATTCACGTGCATATTATTGTGTATTGTTACTTGTTTGTAAGCTAAGCTGTAGAACCGAGCCAGTCTTCATTGTAAATAATTAGCTGTAAGTAGGTTGTAAACGAATAAAATTATTTATTGAACGTGATTGCATCATCTTATTTACGCCACTACCTTGTAAAATCTTACAGACTTTTACACGCTCTGGGTTTTTAAAGTTATAAAGGTAATCATATTTTAAAAAAGTTCTCAATATTTTACCATAAATAAATAAGCTCTTTTCATATTCTCTTTTCAGAGTAAATATCAGTTTACCAAAAACGAATTATTTTATCAAAACTATTATGTAAGTACCTAAGTATTGAAGATATTGAAATATAACCTTTTATGACGAATCTGAATTATGGAACTCCATGTTAACTCCCAGTTTAACCCTCTTTATTTAATTAGTTTAATAAATATTGGTAGTGTAGTGTTAGCACGCCGACCTCACGATCTGAAGGTCGTGAGTTCAAGCCTGGTCGTGTACCAATAGGTTTTTCAATACGATAAATTTATTTAAGCAATGCCAGTGCTCTTAAACAGTGAAGGAAGACATCATGAGAAAACCGTCATATTTAGAACCAAAAATTCCAAGGAGTAGTTAACATTCTTGGCAATGGGTTTGCAACCTGTCACGGAATACTAACTAATATGAAAAATGTGGGCACGTACCATCTATAATGTTTAGTCATGCCTCTTACTAACTCCGTTTAGATACCCTCGGACATGTAAGTAACAAGAGATCTGAGGAGATGTCTACCAAGCCTAGGGATTACAGTGTTCATGATAAGTTTAAAGACCTTGAAACGAAAAAGTCCCAGTCGTATTACTAGGCTGACCACACAGCTCAGGTGGTAATTTCTGTCTTCTGCAATGTAGGTTGTGGGTTTGATTTCCACTCATGAAAAACATTTTTGTAATGAATACATTAAGTATGTTTGTTCTTTGACTAGGTGTTATTATGTATTCTATGTATGTGTTACAAAATGAGCATATAATTAATCGACCAGCTATCTGGTTACCATGGTAAGCTTTGCTTTGTTTGGGGCTTAGGCGTTGTTGTGATGTCCACTAATATTTATAATTTACCAACTGAACCGATAGACATTGTCTTTTCCTAACTATGAATACTTAATATTTTTTAATTTTTTCTTTGATATGAACCTTCTTCTTATAACAAACACAACAAAAAATTAATAATTTATTCAGCCGTTCACGTGACTAAGGGAAATAGAGATTGGGAAATGAAATTTACAGTACACCTATCCCTACCGGTAGAAATAAATCTACAAAAGCACGCACTTACCCCTACTGGTAGGGTGTACCAGCCATTAATTTTTATATAATACAAGATTATTCGTATTATTATTGTTTCTCAGTCAGTTAGAAACGTAAGAAATACGTATTTATAGTCTCATTAAAGAAAAAGTGACTAAACACAGTACCATAAAAATAAATCATGCATACCAAAGGCGCTACCAGCGCAGCGGGAGTTGTCGCAAAAATAAGTGATTTTCTCAACAGCGCCATTTGTTTAATTAGGTACTTATTATTTTATGCAGTCGTTAAAATAATATGGATAAGAAAATATTAAATTTCTTATACGAGCAGACTGCATCTTGTAAATTCAGAATTTGAGGAATTCAGAAAATGACGTAAGTGATAATCAATAACACAGAATATTTAATATCTTACAATTAAATGAATTAAGAATTCTAGAGGGTAAATCAATACTTACCTAATATTATTTTACCATTTTACCGTGAAACCGTTATTAGTTAAAATTTTAGTTCTTATTTTTTCATGTAAAATACTTAACTAGTAATTAAAATAGAATTAGAAAGAAACCGCATGGGAGAAAATAGCATAGGATCGCAACGTTCGGAAAAAATAGAGGAGGCTTTAGCCCAGCAGTGGGTGGGACACAAACAACTCATAATAATAATAATATATTAGAATATTAATATATTAAAATATTAATTAAATATTTCCATTTCATTTTCACAACTCTTCTTTTTGAGTCAACATCAAAAACATAATATCAAAAGAGTTATCTATGTCCGCATATTAAAGTTATGCAGTATTTTATTGCTATTCTGTGTTCCACTAACTTTTTTACGCAATTCATAGATTTGTGTCCCGGATAAAGTTTAGTTATGAGTCGTGTATTACCCTTTTGTTAATAAATCATCTCCGCCCAGATGCAGGAATTAGCGAGAAGACGCGACGTGACCTTTCCCAAAAATAATAAAAAATACCTCACACGGGTCCAATCAACCATTATTATATGACACAACGATGAGGGCAGATTCTATTAATTTATATCCAATGTGGGTGGGTAATATAGCATTATTTTTTTTGCGGACTTTTTCAAAAACACTGTAATTTGATGCTCTTTTATTGAGATGTTGTTCAAAAAGAACTTTTGAGAAGTAATTAGGTACTGTTATTATTTGTACTAAATTATTTTAAGGCGGTACCCCGAGTCAAACTAGCGCCGCCACTTATTTTATCTAATTATTCTGTAAAACAAAGGAATTTTCAAAAAGTGATCGGGTAATTTGTGATACCTATCATAAGCTTTTTTTTAATACCTCTGTAATAGTTTTATTTTGTTTAATTTAGCAAGAGATACGAAGTTGCACTTGGTGGACACTAAATTCTTTTTTTCGCCTCTCTGCCTAAACTATACAAAATAAAATTATTACAGAGGTATTAAAACAAAAAACTTATGATAGGTATCACAAATTACCCAATCACTTTTTGAAAATTCCTTTGTTTTACAGAATAATTAGATAAAATAGGTGGCGGCGCTAGTTTGACTCGGGGTACCGCCTTAACTAGGTACTTTTTTGTTTTACACATTTGAGCAGGCTAAAGTCTTAGGACCATACCGCCTTGTCTTACGTAGAATGTTAACGATTCATAGATAAATGTCAGCTGTTTCATTTGTTTTTTTTTTATATAGTAGAGTACAATAATTCTGTATAGTTAATTTTCTAATTGACTGTCCTCACATCTCAGTTGGTAGTAGCTCTGCCTTCTGCGCTGTAGGTTGTCGGTTCGATCTCCACCCAGAGCAAACATTTGTGTGATGAACTCAGATGTTTGTTCTGAGTCTGGGTATTATAATATTCTATGTAAGTATGTATTTACAAAAAAAAAGTACATAATTAATCCATCAACCTTCTGGTTCCCATAGTACAAGCTTTGCTTATTTTGTGGCTAGATGGTGTGATATGAAAATAAAAATTGACATAAATTTTAGTTTGATTTGGTTTAATCAATTGTAAGAAAATAATTGATATTCAAATTTCAATGTGCCTGTGCGCATTAATTTCATTTCATTTGTTAGATCGGTTATAGCATGACAATCTTTTCTTCCGTGGGAGATCGGTTTAGACAATTGAGACGTGGGCCTAGAGTAAAAAATCTTATTGTTTTGATAAAAAATGACATGCCACAACACATCTGATAATAAGCGTGGGCGGGTGGATACAAAGCATTTGTTAGCACCAGAACACACAATAGGGGAAGGTTAGATTTGGGTAAAATTAACTTTTCTAACTTTTGTTCGACTGATTGCTCACTTTTTCATGTGACAGTGTCTATAGAATTGTTTGTTCAACAAATCGAAATAAATTGCTGTTATTAAATGTTACCAACTAATTGGGTTATAACAACGGCAGCTATGTAATTTGCTAAAAATCTTTTGTTCGACGCGTGGCTTCGATATACCTGTTCGTTGTTATGACTTCAGTAATTGAGTTTTCTTTTGATGTCTTTTGTATTTTATCTTCGAAATTACATAATTTGTTGACGGGTTAGGATTCTTATCAGCACATAGAACAAAGACGATTCCTATCATGTAAAATGGCTTAAAAATACCTCTTCTTCTTTTTGTTAACTAAGTTTTAGAAACGGTGTAGTGGAAAGATGAAAGTGCGCCTCGGAAGATACTTTCAGACACTATGGTTTTACAATACATGATCACGACTGTAATCCCTGGGCTCCGTAGATATCTCCTCAGATCTTTAGATACTTAGATCTTTGAGGATATCTAAAGGGGGTAGTCAGAGGCAAGTCCAAACATGACATTTGGGACATGCCCACATTTTGCACAGTAGTTAGTATTCCGTACGTGACAGGTTGCAAGCCCATCGCCGCTTATAAGAATACTAAGCTTTGACACATACCTTCGAATTTTTGGTTCTAGGGTATGCCGGTTTCCTCACGATGTTTTCCTTCACCGTTTAAGAGCACTGGCATTGCGCACATAAATTTTTCGAATGGAAAAACTCATTGGTGCACGAGCAGGTTTGAACCCACGACCTTCGGACCGTGAGGCAGGGGTGTTACCACTACACCACCAGCGCTCTCAGCGGTTTTATTGAATAAATAATTGATTCTGTTTTTTTTTAATTAAATTAAACCTGTGTTGATGTAAACGTTTAATATATTTTTTTAATTAGTACCATTCCAAATATTAACTAATTTAGTTTAATTTTACAACTCATCACGGTAAAAATATCTCCAAGACGTATTTTGACTTTTTCTAGAGAAGAAACTAGAAAGAAGTAGCCAACTCCGGATTTCGTGAGCGCATTTTTTTCCCTGAATTATGCGAGACCTATTTCTCTGGTAGCAATCATAATCTACAATCTTGCAATTCCGCGTAAGTTGGAATCAATTTCACGGTACAAAACATTATTTAACATTACAGAATGACGTGTTTTGTAAACAGTATGCAAATAATAGATCTTAACGGCGACTGAATGAGAACAATTTGTCTGTTCGAGTCTGAATTTTGATCTTATCTCGTCTATTGTGGTTTACCTTGACGTAGATTATTTTAACCGCATTGACGGGTTTGTTTAATTGTTTGTTTGTGTGTTTGGGGAAGATTGTTATCTGTTCGTGGGTGTTACGGTATGAACATGGATGTGTTACTGTGACTGTGAAAAGAGATTATTCATGAGCGTAACATCCTTTTTATAAGAATCACACTTAGGCATACAAAAAAATATTTTTTTCGTTTCTGTTTGGTACTCAATATTAAGTGATATTTTTAAAGATTTTTTTTAAAAAAGGAGATTTCAACAAATTTTCATATTCTATGCTCGATTTAAATAACTACTAGATGCAAAACAAAATCGACTGCGTTATTTTCATAAAATGTTTACTTTAAAAATTATTTCATACTCTCAAATTTGAAACAACATAGCAAAAAATATTTGCCAGAAACTTCATATGAATTATTTATAAAAAGCTTGTCATAAATGCTATTTATTTTCTTTAGAAATTCATAGAATTCGCGAATTGATCGAGATGTTTGTGCATTGTGACAATACAGTCGATAACTGTGACAATTTAATTTAGACCTTACTCGCACGGTAATAACACTTGTTTTTCTCGGATAAAACGGCGCCCGCGGACAATAGCAAGTTGGCAACCCTTTATGACAATACGCGTCACTAATCTAGATCACGCATTGTGGAGTACAATGTATTTTTTTACTGGTATCTTATTCGATGACGATTTGAATGAAACCTTTGCGGTTTTCTTGTTGAAACTGTTTTGTGTGTAGTTCCGCCGCCTTGGGGCATTGTAACAGCTAGTACATTTAGATCGTCTACGTATTGAATCCATGAGCTGTGCTGCAAAATGTGGACTAGCTCAGAATTCATATACTGCATTTTATCTTCATAAAGGTTTATATCGTAGTTTGTAATTAGCCCCAATCTATGGGCACCAGATGACGAACCGTCTAATACTCATTTTTCTTTTTGTAAATTAAACTACGTGTAGGTACTTATATAGATTTTTCCTGGGGATCAAACCCATTCTACAGCGCAGAACTTACAACCACTACCAATAGAGCTTTGGAACCAGACCGAGCGTAGACACCGCCTTAAAACTAACCTAGTCCTTGCCAACTTTTACCGTTCCAGTCAACAATGGTGCCTAGTGTTTAGGTACAAATAAGATCAAAATCAAAATTGGATTAACAAGCCTCACACCAGTTAATATGTCGACAATGCTAAGCGCTTATAATCGGAGCATTGCCTAAGGCGGGCGGTGTCGGATCCTTTGTGTTTGGCCATACATCACATGCTCTAAGTAGACAGTATATCAGACCATATTCAGGATAGGGCTGTCCTACCATTACAACTGGATATGGAGTCCGAAATCGGGTTCTGTCGTGTTTTCTCTGCTTTTACCCACCCCTTGTTCTCAAAATTATTGGAGAATCGACAAGGTGAATAACATGTGATAAGTTTATTGAATAACTAGCTTCCGCTCGCGGCGTCGCCCGCGAAGTACCTACATAAAATATAGCGTATGTTCATCCTGAAAATTTTCTTTTAAACTTACGCGATCTGAACACATTATTATTAGTATTAGACGGGTATTTATCGCGTTCAAATTACCTTATATTTTCCCGACGTTTCGACAGGTTTGCACGCTGTCGTGGTCACGGGCAGTCTATACGTTTTAAATACTTCTTTAAAGTTTCTAATACTAATAATAATCCTGAAAATTAATTCTACATATTGGTGAAAGAATTTTTGAAATCGGTCCAGTAGTTTCGGAGCCTATTCAATGCAAACAAACAAACAAACAATCAAATCTTTCCTCATTATAATATTAGTATAGATGAATTTGAATTTCTACTACTACTCGTAGCTCTCACTACTTCTCCGATTCAACTTTTCGGATTCCTTCGTAATCAAAACACCCCGTCTCTACTAAGTAGACAGCACATCCAGGGTATGGAGTAATTAGCCCTTTGGCGACGGACCTCCTGAATTTATTGTGGTAGACCGGTAATGGAGGACAACCGTGCCTTTTGTTCTTCACGCCCAAATTCAATCGGTCCGAGGACCTATTACAATCTATTATGAGGTGATTTGGAAGCTCTTGACGATATGGATCTTATAATAACCTTGTTATGGACAATTCATATGAGGAACACCAGTCAAGGAACAACAGTCTTAAAGATTGAAAATATAGTGAGTAAATTTAATAAAAAATTCGAAGGTGTGTGTCATAGGTTGATATTTCTATAAAAGCGATTAAGCGTATATGAAACCTGTTACATACGAAATATTTACGATGCAAAATTAGTGCATGTGCAAATTTTTTGTTTGGACGCGCCTATAACTACCCTCTTATAGATATCCTTAAAAATCTACGTAAATAGTGATCTGAGAATATCATACGTGGTTTAAGCCGCGTTGACACGATCAGAGCCAGCTCGGACCGAGTGAACTCGGATACCTACTCGGACGCAAGAGTAGAGGTAGAGGTTGCTACAATCCGAGTTGCGTCCGAGTAGGTATCCGAGTTCACTCGGTCCGAGCTGGCTCTGATCGTGTCAACTCGGCTTTACAGTCAAGATCATGTTTGTTGCAGTAGCATTTACAATAACAATTAAACGGAGTGTTATTAAAAAAAATTTCGCGTTTTTCCATTTAAGTAAAGTGTGAGAAGGTATATTTTGTCATTCAGATATTTTTATACAAAAAATTTAAGAGTCGCACAGAAAGTTTATCAGTATTGAACCACAATCTAATTAATTATACTCATTGGTGATTATGAAAGGCGGCAGACTAGACAAAGACAATGGTCTATCCTTTTCAGCTTGCAACAGTAAAAGTGCTACCGTAGGTAATAATCCCGTATTGTAACTTTGTAAAATAGACCATAAACACTAATTAATAAGAGTGGATATGGATAACTTTGGAATCGTTTGCTACCGAAGTGATAAGAATGAATACGGCGACATCGTAAAACATCATTAGCAAGATAAAAACTTTTAAAGTAGTTAGAATAGTAGGTAGCTACGGGTTTATCTATTTCGTTGATAAATCAAAAATCTTTTGCGTGTTTTTGAAGCCGGATGTTAAATTAATTACCTTAAAGTATAATAATAAAAACAGCTTACATAAAGTTACAACCTTTTGTTCCTAACTACATTTTCATTAGAAAACAAAAGACGACAATTTGCCATCAAAAATCATTGTTGTGTTCTGGAAAATAACTTAGCATGTACTATTTAAAAATGTTGCCTACATATTCTTAAACCTAGCTGTAAGTATTCCAAAAAAAAACAAAAATATAAGAAACTAGTATTCAGTTACTTGATGATATTTAAAAGCATTTAAATTCATTAGTTCCCAGTAACTTACAAGTAAGTTACAAGACATTGGCATTTCCTAAGACAACACAAAGGTTAAGTACAGTCAAACGAATAAAGCTTTAGCTCGTGTTTAAACAGTCAATTATCCTATCTACGAGTTATCAAACATCTAAATAATTCTTTCCAATTCCACTAAATTTAAAACTAAAAGCAAAGTTTTCCAAGATACCAAAAATAATTGTATCGATATTAAATCGATATGGAAGCACGATTGTAAGTGGTCACATTTCAATTAAAAAGTAGTACATAAAGTAGCGCGGGAGGCAGATGTTAAAGGATTGCGGCAAGGTGTCCCTCAGGTGATCGGCACAAGCTACAGCTTTGTCATCGCAGGGTACACGCGACGACAAAACGAATTACAAACATTTATTTTATTGTAAACGATTATTTGCTGAACGAATATCGAGCCTATGTTAGAGCTATACATTTTTTAAATCTTCATTTCAAAAACTTAATCACAAAGTTAAATATTAGAGCTATAAAAACATTATTTGACTGGCCTCACAGCTTAGTTCAGTAGTAGCTCTGCCATCTGCGCTTCAGGTTGTGGGTTCAATCCCCATCCAGGACAAACATTTGTGTGATGAACACAGATGTTTGTTCTGTGTCTGGGTGTGAATATCTGTTCTATGTATGTATTTACAAAAAAAATGCATATAATTAATCAACCAGCTAGTTTCTGTGCTTAGTTTGGGTAGTCATAATTCACTATAATTATTTAAGCTGATCTGATTACCTCCTATTTATTACAATAAAAACACTTTGAAAATGGATTTATTCCATTCTGTCTGAATTACCGCCGTAAATAATATATCGGTCAGTGTCGCCTGGAAACTTTGCAAACACTTTTATGGACAATCGTACACAAGATGTCGTTCACAGAATTTTTTCAACGTCCGGCTTCACAAACGCGGAATGCACGAAAGTAGCACGAGACAATTAAATCCATCATATTTCCATTATTAAAGCGCACGTAGTTAACGGTTTTTTTATTTATCCAAACGACTTCATTAATTTACAGATGATAAAAATATCGTATCTACAGTAAAGTAAACAGGGGACATACCACAAGCTCTTTGTACCATGACCTAAAAAAATTGAATTGGAGTAGTGTTTAAGTATATTTTTTTTTTGCCCCCAGCCTGAAAAATCACAGTTACAAGCTGGGGGCAAAAAAAAAATATTTTTTAATATTTCCTGTGTTTCGTAGGTAAAAACGTATTGGCACTTTACATTCCCTCAGTTTTTTTGAACCTCCCACGTCTGAAGTTTTTTGCCCTATAACGGCAAAAATAAATTCTAAATCTAAGAAATACCTCTATCTTCTAGAATCTTATTCTCAATTTCAGTGCAACATCAAAAACTCATTAAAAAGTTCACCACAGACGATAACAACGAGATAACACGTCACAGGTTACAATATAGTCATCACTGGACATAAACACAGATTAAATAATAGTATGAACATACCTTTGAATCAATTGACCGGGAAGATATTTCAAATTTTCAACCATCTCGGAGTAAATCACGTATAGAGAGTTTTTCTATCGCTATAAACATTTTATGGTGTAATAATAATATTTCATTAAAAAATAATATTTATATGTTTGTATTGAGATGTCTCTTTCTTACTTTACTTAAGGCTTGACCACACAGACTGCATTAGCAAGGATGTGTATGAGTATAATATTATACATACTGCATTTAGTCACTAATAGAGGTAAATTCACTTAAACTGTGTGCCTAATTTTGTCAGAAACTAGCTGTCTCGCTAAACTTTTTGCGCGCTTTGAAAAATAAATATATTAAAAAAGTCTTATCAATATTTTTTTTAATTGGTGCAGTATGATTTAAAACAGCAGTTTCTTTTAAAAATATGAATAAAGATTGTAGCTTTACAAAACAAAATTAAACAGTAACAAAAACATTTTTAGTATGGTAACAACTGAACCAAATTATTATAATTGCTGTAATCTTTACTTTTTGGGTGCATTTTTTGCGAGCGGCATTGCGTTGAATTTTGACTTCATAGTCAAATAACGCTTTAGATAAAAGTGGTTCATCAATCAGCTATTCAGGAAACATTGCTTTCAAAGAAAATTCTCAAAAAAGCCTTTTAAGTGGATTGCTCGTCCCATACATCTTCCACGATATGTTTGGCCAAGCCTTTAGCAAGATTTATGTTCAAACACGATACTTTTATGGATTCAAACCCTCGTTAACACCAATGTAAACGCGTCAAATAAAATATTTGAGTTTATTTGCCGCTGTTTGCCTTAATCTAGCGTCATTCTAATTCAAATTTTGAAGACTTAATAATAAAGAAATAGTCATATAACAAGTAAGAAATATTTTAATAATGTCAGTAAAACAATCTATACACCTGTATAAAATACCTACCTGTACAAATTCTATTACAAAAAATATTTACAAATTAATTTGACTTATTTTAATCATTAACATTTACCCCTTAGACGTCTTGATACCTAGACATGATGCTAGTTGGACGTTTTGATTCATCATCAGCCTATAGCAGTCCACTGCTGGACATAGGCCTCCCCTAATGAGCGCCATTGCGCCCTGTCTTCAGCTCGACGCATCCAGCCTCCACCAGCAGCCTTTCGCAGATCGTCACTCCACCTAGCCGGAGGGCGTCCTACACTACGTTTGCCGAGACGCGGTCTCCACTCGAGAACTCGTTTACCCCAACGGTTATCGGTTCTTCGACAGATACGGCCAGCCCACTGCCACTTCAGCTTGCTAATTCTCTGAGCTATGTCGACAACCTTAGTTCTGTGTCGGATAATCTCATTACGGATTCTATCCTTCAGAGAAACTTCGAGCATAGCTCGTTCCATAGCTCGCTGAGCGACTTTAAACTGGTGAACTAGCCGTACCGTGATGGTCCACGTTTCGGCTCCGTATGTCATGACAGGTAGGACGCACTGGTTGAAAACTTTCGTTTTCAGACATTGTGGTATGGGTGACGAGAATACTCGACGTAACTTTCCAGTTTAACGTTTTGATTATCATAAATCAAAAATCATTTCATAATCATAAATCAAAAAGATACCTTATGCGCAAAATCCTGTGAACTCAGCCTTAAACTATTTTATACTTTGAATAATTGTGTACATTTTAGTTGTTATTGAATTAATTTTATATGTAAAATTTCCAATAATTGTAAATTAGACATACCTAGATACAGATGTATATACTCAATTCATGTCTGTAACCAGATGTTTTCTCCCTTTGCACAATAAATCATAATACAAGGAAAGGTGCATACTTCCAAGAGATGGAATCTGCCGACACGAGTCAAATAGACAAATATATTGGCAACTCTTTCTATTGACCCTTTCCTATTGTGCAATTCTAAATTTTCGTGTGGTTTTATACAATACGTCACAGATGTTCCTTCAATGACAAAAAAAAATAACATTACGAGTAGGTAATACCTACTTTAGTAGAAATTTCTTCAGATATCTAGTTCCTTTACAGAAATTTATAGATCTATCTAAATGTACACACTATATTTATTATTATAAAATACATGTGAAACAGTTCAGTTATCTAAGGACCGTTACAAACGATCTTTAAGTAGCTCAAATGATCCAGATCACTGCCATAATCATGTTTAGTTACTTAGATCTTTGAGGCTATCTTAAGGGGAATGAACAGAAGCACGAATCATTATCTTATCCTTTTCCCACGTAGGTAATGTGGGGTTGGCACAACATTGCGATCTTCTTCCATTTCCCTCTGTATCTCACTCGGTACTTCTTTCTTACTTTTGTCATCTTTCACAAAGTTATCTTTTCTTAGATATAGTTTTGAATTAGCTAGTATTTCGTACGTGACGGATTCCAAGCCTTTCTCCACCTTTAGGAATACTAACCAATGAGCTACTCACGTAATTACTGTCACCTATCTTGTCATTCATATTATTATCATCAAGAAGAACCTTTATCTTATATTTTACCTTTGGAAGAACACTTGATTGCTTATTCCACTTTTCATTTCGATTCACATTCATATTGTGTACAAGAATGTTAGCACTGGTTCAAAAAAATGGCCACAAAATTTATAATGTCAAACATAGAAAAAAAATCTATTCAAAATGTCAAACATTGCAAATTCTTTTGACTCTTAGCACGGGTTTTAGCTACTTTTACCTACCTAGGTAGGATAATCAAATAATTTGTTTTTATTTAGGACCATCTTGCGTAGGCAGGCTTATGTGTGTAGTATATATAAGTATGTCATTACAAATGAAGATTGTAGACATCACGATCACAGTTCGTGGCAAACTAATAGTTTTCAGTTTTCAGGTTATATAAAAAAAATATTTCTTACTTCTGTAATAATTACTAGATGACGGATTTTAGAGGGAAATGGAAGAAGAAAACGTGTTGTACCGATCCCACATAGCGTGGGAAAAGGGCAGGAAGAAGAAGAAAAAACGAACTGGTGCTAAGATTTTTAAAAAGTCACACGGTTCATTAATTTCGCAAATGAATAATCAAACCGAAATACCCAGTGATTTCATTTATCGGGCCGTAAGTGTAAAAACTGCGATAAGGTGGCTAGGTGGTACCCCTACCCATTATCTCCTCAGCCTTAAGTGGGCGATAAGACCCAAAGTAATTTTTTTAATTAACACATTATGGTATATCTTAATCTGGACGGCGCCAGTGGTAAAAAGGCTTCGTTCTGTGATAAGGACTTATCAGCATACCCTAAGGACCTCTATGGAACGTGATCTTGCAAAAAAGTCTATCGATTCTGTAATTAATGGTTTCCCAAGTTATACTTTTTATTCAATAGGGCCACCCGTAAAAAAAGTCGTTGGCAGAAAAAAAATTAATTCTCACTTTGGTGCAAATGATCAATAAGTCGTCATGGTTGATATAGAATTTCAATTGATCCATTTCACAGTTTTACTGGGATTTATTATATTGTAAGGTAACCAATATAAATCAAATATAAACCGATGATTTATCCTAATTGTACATTTATGTACATAATATTATATGCTCGTGCAAGTGGGCCTAGGCGTTAGAGCTCGTCTTTCAAGCTGTTAGCGTGAAGATTGGTTGATAATAAGTAATATCAACAAGGGTACATTTAAATTTAACAAATATTTTACGAGATAACCAAAACTGTTTGTTAAGAATAATGACGAATAGTGAGAACAATGACTGTTGAGTAGAATGAATTTGCATACGGTATTAATCAACCAATCTATAAGAGTTCCTGGTAAGTAAAGTGTATAATCGACTAAACAGGGATGGTGAGTTAACTTTGGTCGACTTGGCCTGAAAAATATGTTTAAAACAGAAACCGATAACCTACAAACATATTAAAGGGTCATAAACATGTTCAATTCGCAGAAAAAGCCAAGATGCGTATTTCACTAGTCATAATGAACCATTTAAGGTACTCTTAAAACCTAATTATACCAACTAGCGGTTATGATTAACGATTAAAGAGCATTTTCTACGACAGTGATTAACGAGTAAAAACCATATATCTACGACATTGAATTTCTCAATTTTTAAAGGGTATTTTAGTTTTTGTGTGGCAATATTTCACACGCGGTAATAAACTTTTGAAATATTATGGCAATTAAAGAAAGGCAAAAGGAAGAAACAAATGAAGACCAAAATCTTTGACCGGAGGCTACGTTGCGGAGGGCCACTGTGTGCTACATATTTAGAGAAGACTACCTTTTGACGCGGCTTTGCTCACATTTTGTAAGATTATGAATATCCTCCATAAAAAACATTGATTATACTGATGTAAAATTACATAATATGCCGTCATCGAAGTGCGTTCGCATTACCAGTTGCCACAATACAAATTGCGCCTGTGTAGATATTATCCAAGTCCAATTAACTTGCTCTATGAATTGTGAAATAAAATTTCGAATCGCTTATTAAATATATAAAAACAGAGTTATTGAAATTCTGTTTACATTATTATTGGACTGTGTGAAAGATGATATGGGTAAGAAAGAAGTGGGTACTGAGGATGACGAATGATAGAGGGAAATGGAAGAAGATCACATTTTTGTGCCATAACACAACGTGGGAAAAGAGCAGGAAGATGATGATGATGATGATAAATTATTAAAAACTTAAGTTAGCTTACGATCGTATACTTACGTCATATTGAGCACAAGCTTATTCAAAAAATTGACAATAAAAATCATTTCAAAGTATTTACAAAGAATTTTTCACCTTTGATACACAAACACTTCAAGTTTTTTCACTATAGTTAAGCTTCTTGTTTTTTTTCTAATCCTTCATTTTTGCCTACGGACCATTGATGCTATCCTAAGATCTTTGATTTATTACCCTGTACCTTAAATCCTAAACACCGCTTGTTAGTATTCAGGGAAGATTTGCATCCAATTATGAGCAATAGAATTTCGTGGTATACCGTATCGAATATAAAAAACTTCCTATTTAATATATCATTGATAAAACTCATCAACATTTTTAGATTATAATAATTTTATCTGTATTATTTTGCTCCAAATCATCAAGTAAATGGCCTTTTGTTAACCTTAAACAGCTAAACGTCAAATTAATTTGAGATTAGTTTAGGTATCTAAATTTTGGAATACACTTCTAATCTGCAGATATAAATGTTACTATTCGAAAAATGTGTGTGCGCAACGATAGTTCTCTTAAACGGTGAAGAAACCGGTTTATTTATTTATTTATTTATTTATTTATTCCTAGAACTAAAAATTCAAAGGTGACCAAAACCAAAACCAAAAATTGAAAGGAATATTACTACTGTGAAAAGTATGGGCATTTGTGCCAAATATTTTGTTTGGGCGAACCTCTTTCCTCTTTAGATATCCTCAAAGATCGAAGTGACTAGAGAACTGATCTACCGAGCCTAGAGATTACAGTCGTGATGAGTGTTTGTATTCAATTTTGCAACTAAACGGAAACACAAAATGATCACTTGCAATTTTGTAAAGATTTATGTCTGGGAGTTATTATCGCCGCTTCACTATCCATCTTATTGCACTTCATTACCTATTTTTATGTAAAATAATAAATAACTATAACATTTACATCGATCTGCATAAAATAAAAGGAGGCAGCGGAAATAGCCAAGGTAAGAGCGGCTCCCACGGTAAGCTCGTATCTGACAATGATCAATATAGGGTCCCACTCAGAGCAGATCTGTATTACTTGAATACTGTAATAGGTAAGTATATAAGTATTACTAGCTGTTACCCGCGACTCTGCCCATAAAAACCAAACTTCATGAACTTCATGGAAAAGAGTAGAATATAATTCTTAATTTTACATTAAGAATTCTATTCTATTCTATTCCATTAGCGTCTATACCACTTGTTAAAGGGGCTGGATTTTGATAGAAAAGTATTCTTAATCTTTTTTAGAGTCAATGGATAAATTTAGATCTTTTTTCCCCAATATTCAGCGACTCTTACGCCTCTTTCCGTTGCCTGGTGTATTTAAATTAAAATATCTAATTTTTACTGGTACTACCAAAGTTTTATTCATCAACGGTCAATTTTTAATGACTTTGCAAACGATAGTTGATTGATTGGAAGATGCAAGCATTGTTATCTTTCAATTACGAGTTGTAAACACATAAAGCGATCGATACAGGTACCTACTTTATTCCATGTAACAAAGCTGTAAGGTCAATATAAAAAATCATACGCGATTTACAATGCCTTTCTTGTAAAAGGCAATATTGTACTAAGGCTGAAGTGGTTTAAAACAGAGGGGAATAAAGAATCCGCAATCTGCGGATTAACGAGTGCTTCTGGCTACCTTTGTACATACGGATCTATAGATAGAAGAGTAATTTTGTAAACGTCACTTTAAGGCCTTACCACAAGCTCTTACAAACCATTATGTTTCAGAAACGTCACATTTCAAGCTTGAAGTATAAATAATTAAGATCACGACTGTAATACCCAGGCTCGGTAGATATCTTCCTCAGATCTTACTTACTTAATTACTTCTTAGTTACTTAGATCTTTGAGGATAATTCTAAAGAGGGTAGTCAGAGGCACGTCCAAACATGACATTTGGTACATGCCCACATTTTGCACAGTAGTTAGTATTCCGTACATGACAGGTTGTAAGCCCATCGCCGCTTTTAAGAATACGAACCTATGATACACCTAATTTTTCGCTTGGACCGATACGATTTTCTTATCTGTTCTTCTCATACTTGGGTTAGGTTGCAATTGATACGTAGATTCACTTGCATTTAGGACGTTTCAAAGTGATTCTTGTGTTTTTACTGAGTAAATATATTTTGAATTTGTAAGGAAGAACTTGCTTACAATATTTTCAGGCAGTATGTCCCAGTTTGAGCCGGGGGCTACCGCGAACCGCCCAGGAAGCGCGACTCAACGCGCGAATACGAAATATATTCCCTGGCAAGCGTAACAAAGGTGAAGTAAAAAGGAAGCGAACTCCCCCCCGGCTACGGCGCGCACCGAGATTTATACGTGCCTTATGAGAAACAAGAAAAATTGAGCAGAAAACAAGTTGTCAAGAGTAGAGCAAAGATAATGAAAACAGTGCGCAAACACGCATCAATCTATACTTTAATAAAACTGTAGCGGAGCATTTGTACATGAAATATTTTCAGTAAATTTAATTGGGGATAGCATTACATACGATATATGTACGAGTAGATGCCGAAACAGCATTTTTTACAATTTTGTATGTCTGTATGTTTTTTTGAAAACACTGCCATGCCGTCAAAATTACGTGATGGATATTGATGAAACTTGACCTAATGCTAGCCGGTACTATACGAGTATAATAGTATAATCGAAATAATAAATTAATACTAATAGAATAGGATCCAAGATATTATAAGTCATCACGCTCACTTTCTAGATAAGATTTTAACAGCCGACATAATTTTTTTTTTTAATTTTGAATACCCTATCTCTCTTTTGTGATTCAGACAAATTCAACGATATTTCATTTGTCAAAATTTGCATACCCTAGAACCGGCATACCCTAGAACCAAAAATTCGAAGGTATGTGTCATAGGTTAGTATTCTTTTAAGCGGCGATGGGCTTGCAACCTGTCACGTACGGAATACTAACTACTGTGCAAAATGTGGGCATGTACCAAATGTCATGTTTGGACTTGCCTCTGACTACCCTCTTTAGAAATCCTCAAAGATCTAAGTAACTAAAGATCTGAGGAGATATCTACCGAGCCTGGGGATTACAGTCGTGATCATATTTATAATTATTTTTTTTGGATAGCTTGTTAATTCTATGATATTCCTAAAATAGTTTGTCTGAGAAAAATAAAACTTTGCAGTCGTGTAAGCCATCAAGTAAGCTCATGTTCTGCCGCGGACACAGTAATACATTACCAGAAGGTCAACTAAGGTGTGAACTTGACAGACCGATGGTTATCTGAGCTGTGAGACAAATCGCTTCCACCTTAACCTATGTCAGTGGACGTTTGACGCTGCTCCAAGCAGATTTGTATCTATTTAATTGGAGTTGTGCTACTAGATGAATGTTTATTATGGCTGCCAAAAAAATCTTTTTCTAGCTGCTAAAATCTTATCTTAGGGTATTCTATATCAAAATTATGATATATAGAAAAAAAACTACATTATTGCCTTCTTTCACGTATATTATTCATAATAATGATTATACCAAACTTATTTTATATACGTTGGGAAATGGCAGGAAAATGATAATGGTGATGAAAGGATTGTTTTACATTTCAATCCATGTTATGACCTATATTTAACGAATTTTATCAAAGTTGGTTCAGTTACTTTCGCATGTAATCGTATGTTTCATAAAAAATATTATTAGTACGTACTTGATGGCTTGATATCTTTAGTTTTTAATATAAAAATTGAAAAAAATATAAAGTTTTTACAAACACGTAATATTCAAATGCGTCTCAGAATAAATTCAACCACAAATGCATGATAAGAATTAATCTAAACACCATCTTGTTTGCGAGCACATGTCTTTATTCCATTCAACTCGAAGAGGTGTGAAGTGTTATGTTAATCTTCTCACAGCAACAATTACTTATTGAGTAAAGTTTAAAAAGAAACTAAACAAACACGAAAAAACACTGGCAATGTGTAGAGACGGGTCAACAATATTTTATAGTGTAATGAAACTAGTCCAAGTTGCTTTAAATAATAGGTAGGTAGGTAATATTAGATGTTTTTAATTTGATTTTCTTGTATATAGCTGTATTTATATTTCTCTACTAAAGTCCCGTATTATTCTCCAAGCGAATAGACTAATATTTTTACAGACTCCGAAAAATACCTATGATTTTTATTTCGAAGTTTTTTTTTAAATGAAATAGAGACTCGTATTTAACTTTGTACTCTCAAAATTATAATGAAATTGTGTCGCAAGTTGACATAGATTGTTTTTTAATTTATTTAGGTATTTTATTCCAAACAGTCAGAAATTAAACTTTTGAGTCAGCATTCGTTAATAATAAACATACAGTAATCGAAAGAAATTAAACACCAGTTTTATAATGGTTTATCATTTTATTTGGTACACTGTTAAAAGGCAGTGGTTTGCGGAGACATAAAATGATTACCAATTAGGTCGTGTTGAGTTTGAAGTCACTGAAGATGTCTTTTGGGCTGACGTGCGCACCGAATTTCAGATCAGAACTGGGTATGGCATGGAGTTGTGTACCCACTACAATCTTATAATACAACTTTCATAAGAATTTTTGACTTAGAAATTATCAGGATAGTCGAGTAAAAGTTAAGGTAATTGAAAGTATAGCGCGGTCTTCGCTTAGTTAAATCGTTAGTATAGTCCCATTTGCAAACCATTTTCGTCGGTTGAAAATATAATTTAAGCTATGATTTTCTTTGTCTATTGTATTTATACACATCCCTGAATGCCATTTTAGAATATTAATTACCTATTCCACGCAGGTGACCGCGGAGTGAGTAGCTCGAAAGTTTTTTTTATTTTATAGATTGAATGTGTGAAAGATGATATGAGTAAGAAAGGAGTGAGTATTGAGATGACGAATGACGGAGGTAAATGGCTGACCCCATATACTCGTAACGTGGGAAAAGGGCAGGAAGATAATGATGACTGCGTGAAAGATAATATGAGTGAGAAAGATGTAAGTACTGTTATGATGGCTGATGGAATGAAATAGAAGGAAGAGATAGTCGTATGTCGACCCCACATAGCCTGAGATACGGACAAGACGATAATGATAGATCCACTCCATAGATTTTACTATCACTCTCTCGGAAGTGATGGCACCGTTAGTCCGAGCCCGAGGATACAAAGTAATAAGCAGTAAACACACACGATACTCTGCTCAATATTTTACATAATTATTGACAAAATTGTGGCGCACGCGTTAATAAATGCCTGAACTTACTCTAATCACCGAGCTCACCGAATGCCACCGATTACCCCCGAAGTAATTTACAAGAAAAAGTAATAACAGAGAATTATTATAAAATTCAGAAGCTGACAATGTAACAAAGCGATAGGAAGTGGAGAAATAATATTTTTCGCTTCCTGTTTGGTGAAATTTTAGTTTTTGCGATGCGTGGGAGCAATATTTCTACCTGACTCC
The DNA here is from genome assembly GCA_963675405.1 of Cosmorhoe ocellata. Classification (NCBI taxonomy): domain Eukaryota; kingdom Metazoa; phylum Arthropoda; class Insecta; order Lepidoptera; family Geometridae; genus Cosmorhoe; species Cosmorhoe ocellata. The sequence continues at coordinate 10,069,767 of OY776249.1, read as the reverse complement.
CGCTGAGCGGTAATTTCTTATAAATCGACATCGAGTGAGATATCCAGAGCTGTGCGTACCCATGCGCTGTTCTTAGCGGCATGACGTGAGCAACAATAGTGCACAATAGCGCACATGATCTAGATTAGTAATGCGCATTGTGTCGCCAAAGGGTTGTGGTATTGTGTACCACAAAGCCGGCAAACAACTATGAATTCGCACGGATTCCATGAATTTCTAAAGAAAATAAATATAACTTTTGACAGCGGTCGCATCGATATGATCGTTATTTGTATCGTTGATCAATACTTTGATATTATTCAGTTATATTTCTGGCAATATTTACTTATTTTACCCCCCTTTCTCTTCGTTGAAAGGTTTAACCCTACAAGGTACCAGAATTAAAAGTGTTTAGAATTTTAATTGTTAATGTAAGTAAATAAACGTTTTATACCCTGAAGCGAGTTATAATTAATTTTATTTTAATAAATGACTAGCAATCATACTTTCAGCTAAATGAGCGCTTTGAGCTTGACAGAGGTAAAGGGTAAATACTACCCTTGCTATGAAATATTCTAATAGTTTTTAATAACCCGCTTTTTAAAAGGAGTTAAGACAACCAGTAATTAAATTTGCTTTAGGATCATGATTAAACATTTTTAGGGGTAGGTTTTGGATGTTACATTAAACTTTTAATTTCGTTTAGGTATTTTGGTTTAGCTATTTTAATCATACTAAAAGAACACTGTTACAAATTCAAATATATTTTATTTATTCTAAAACCATAAGCAATATTTTAAAAAAGCACCTGTAAACTTTGAATATGTAGGTTCTAGTAAAAAACAAGCCCATTGCCACTAAAAGAGAAGTCAAAATATTTTATGGCCGTAAATGTTAACACTTTTGTCAAAGTGGATCACCCACACAAAATACAAAAGACACCGATGTAAATCTTACCTTTTATACGCCGCTCCATTTCGATCTAAGCCCATAAAATATAGATATGAACAATATACTAAATAAAAAGTTTAAAAATCTACATTTTGGAAGAAGTTCTGTGGTAATTTTTTGTGTGCAACCTGACCAGACCATTGTTAATTTGTAGTGAGCTAAAAAATGGATGAATGGGTACAAGCGGCCGACGCCGTGCACCCAAGGGCTGACAAAGTTGGGAGCGTTTTGTCTTTCGTTTCGATCTGACATGATCTCATTTTTTTCGCACCACATCTCAATTAGTTCGATATGTTTGGACAAGCATCTTTCCAAGAATTTCCTAAGTTTGTTTGCCATCGTAAATTAAGTAATGAAGCAGTAGGGTAACTTTTATAGTTTTATTGCGCGCGATAGGACACAAAGAAACATGCTATCAAGTATTTCATTCAAATCGGACCCTCTTAAATCAACGCCTGTCCATTCATCACGACAACGACACTTGTACAACATAAACACAACAAAATGACTCTATACTTCAAAGTAAACTACACTCTATCACACTTAACGAAAGTTCAGTTTAACTTTTCTCAAAATACCAATAATTTAAATAAATAAACGGAGAAGTAAGCATTATAGTGTACGCGATATCTAATTAGATAATATTATAATTTAATTAAATTCCATTCTCACCTTTGGGTGGTATACTTTTCGATATTTTTATCACTAGATAGCACTAACACCAGTACTTTTGTTATACTTTTTGTGACAATAAATTTGATATGTCATGTAAAAACTTAAAAGCAGTTCAAATAAAGTAACTTTTTTCGGTAAAATGCATTGCACATAAAAAGCAGCGGAAAAGGATGGGACCATAGCCTTACCAATATTAGTTTATGGTCCAAAAAAGCCTGATACGTGAGAGGGATCCAATAATAAGAACCCTTTGATGGCACCCTTTTGGTTGCACCTGATACGGAAACGATTCGCAATACGTGGGAACTGGAGACAAACATCGATTTAACTTAAACTGTGGGAAATAGGAATTTTGTTTACTGATTCTGGGTGTCTCCTTTGCAATATCGTGGAGGTTAGAATATCATTGTGATTCGCAATTTACATCAAATATGTGTAACAAAAATAATGTATGAAGAATGTAATGAGAGTAAATGAAGCAAAAGGTTTATGTCAAGATCGTAGCAAGTGGAGAGCTGTGGTCTCTGCCTAACCCGTCAGGAAACAGGCGTGATTTTATGTATGCATTATGTTAAAAAAAAACCCAAATTTTCAAAACCTTTAAGCGCGTTTTTTTTGTACTGTGTGCGTTCTCCTTTATAAATATTACCTTGTTACTGTACAATGTATTATTTACTTCACAAGTAGCTCTCGAATGACAGCTAAAGGTTAATTTAAACATGCCATCGTAGAGTCTAGTTTACACTTCGAAGTATGCTTAAACTGTCCGTCACAGTCTGGATACTATTGACAATAAACCGCAAACTAATGAGCCACTAACTGATAACTCAATATGAACCTTAGTGCTTTGGAATAAGAGCGGGAGTTAAGACCCGCATCCACGCGCCAGTGAATCGAAGATAGTGATATCTTCAACTTCACTTGTCTCTTACTGAGTGTTAAAACTTTTTCAGATAAAGATATACTTAGGTACTAATGTTTACAGTACACGCTACTGTTTGTGGTTAAAGAACTTTATTCTCAAAAGAAATTAACATTTTACTTAATGAGAATCACTATTTTAAACTTAAGTTATTATTAACAGTGAGCGTACAACGAGCTTAGATTATTTCACTTAATTATATTAGACATGCAATTTGTCAATGGTAAGTGGGTACCTATAGGTAAGTAAATTACAATCATTGAGGAGTTTGCTTATAGTTAATTTAAAATTATGTTCAATTGTCGGATAGGGTTTGTTTAATCTGTATATATAACAATAAAGTAAAGGTGTTAATAAGTAAATCTATTTTTTCAAACACAAGCAATATTTTTTTTATAAAAACATATGAAAAGCTCTTTACTCTTAAAAACAAATAAAAAAACTATAAGCATTACCTATTATTTGAAGCAATTTGGACTAAGGCTAATATAATTTTTTTCTTGTTTGGATGATAGCTTAGGTAAGATCATTCTATCATTAGTTAAGAATTCAAATGAGTAGGAACAATTAATTGATAATAATAAAATTAATGCCTATGTTATAAAAACTGTTTTGTTTGCTACCATAAGAAGCTATTAAAGCAGAAGTTAAGCCTATTTTATGATTTTGAAATGCCCGCGCAAAATGCGACTAAGCCTAAGATTTTGCTTCCCATGTCATCAAAACATTAAAACGACCACATTAACTTTTCAATCAGTACCCCTAGTATGAGTTTTTGATTTACGAAAACTTTTTTCGAATAGTATCCTTTCATACATTTACCTCTATCGGAAATGTTAAGGAACTAAAATAAGGTCGATAATATCGAAAATATTATGTAATCGGCAGTCCCAGTAATGATTTTTAAATCAAGTTTTCACGATATCGACTTTATTTTAGTACCTTAAAATTTCCGATGGAGGTAAATGTATGGAAGGATACTATTCGAAAAAAGGTTTCGTAAACTATCAAAAACTCATACTAGGGGAACTGGCTCTATGATTTGGTCATTATAGTTAACGTCTGATAGGGTTGTCACCTACATAACTGCTCCTAAGTAACGGAAGCAAGCCGTGCTTATTTGACTGCTGTCATAACAGCGGATATTTCCCACTTAAGCCCGGGGATATTCCCCACTTAAGCTCATTTCGTCTAATTGAATCCTAGCATTAAGCTTACCCTATAATCCCCTTTTATGATATTCACGCCGACATTTTAGGGATGGCTCTTTTAATAATTTAAATTATTTTTTTGTCGTCAAATCTAGAGCAAGGTGCGTTTGATGACAAGTAAAAAACTTGACACTGTCTTTGTAAACGACGAAATATTAATACGCTATGGAAATTTATCTAAGTGTTATTTTGTTTGTGTGATTTATAAAAAAATATTCAAAAAAAGTTACAGTAAGACTTGGCGAAACTAGGAAAGTTTCTCGTTGGCCTTCGAAACCCTAATATCACTACATAGTATAAAACAAAGTCGATTTCCGTTGTCTGTCTGTCCCTATGTAGGTATGTTTAGATCTTAAAAACTACGCAACAGATTTTGATGCGGTTTTTTTAATAGATAGAGTGATTCAAGAAGAAGGTTTATGTATATAATGCATGCATTACATAGTAGAGAAACACTGATAATTTTAGAGGTTTCTAATTTGATGTCGTAAATAAACACATTTTTGTAATAGCATTGCAACCGTGCAAAGCCGGGGCGGGTCGCTAGTATAAAATAAAAATAACATTATACTTCACTTTAAGTACCATCAAACAGTAATAATGTCGGAAACCCTCTAAAGATGTTTGATTCAATGTAATAAAATAAAATAAAAACCACTGAAGCACGTGGTTACATCATTGAGCAATCATTTTAAACGGAAAATACAAAAAGTGCGCGCAAAGAAAACACCGGCCAATTTCGATAGAATTCAATAACTTCAACCGCAAAAAGGAGGAAATATAGAAAAAAAACACGAGTGTTGCTTATTTGAAGCGTTTCGTGCGGAAATCATTCTCAAATTGCACATCGCTAAGTGTCTTCCGACTTTGTACAAAAGCAAAAAATCTAAACCATTTTTTTCATATTTTTTAGTTGAATAAAAACGATACAAGGTAGCATGAGGTAGCTTGATTCTGACAAATTTTGCGGCCAGAAAACTTCATATTTAATATTCTATGCACTATCATATATCGCCATTCATAATTTCTAAGTGTAATGCGATATTTTTGCGGTCAAGTGGTCAAGAATGAGTCGTGATTCTACTAATTAAAGTTTGGTAATTGCTTTCTTTGAAGCTATCGACAGATGATATAGCATGTTTAAAAACAGTTACTCATAAACTTGAATCATATTAAAACTTATATTTTCTTTAAACACTTTTATCTTTAGTTACTTAGATCTTTGAGGTTGTCAAAACACGTCCAAACTTTAAATTGGCCTCTACAATTTTTTGTTGCACACGTTTTGACATCCTATAAATTTACATCCCAAATTAGAATTATAGTGAATCCTTTGCTAATAAATAGTCGCGTTTTTGTATTGTATTTGTATTTTAAGCTTCATCATTTTGACTATCATGTGAACGATAAGGACAGACATAACTCTTGACAATCGATCTTACCAATCTACTATAACACCTTACGGACGATAGGATAATTTGAATTTTACAGCAAAACAACTGTTAATTCGACTGAATTCGACAAACCTTCCTTCCGATTATCTCGATATTATTTTGCAAAGAAAACACTTGTTGAGCTATTTATAGATCTTTTATATATATTTATTTACCTTGAAAAACAAAAACATATCTATCCCTCGGAAACCGAACATTTTTTCGGGATAAAATGTAGCCCATGTCCTTTCTAGTCTATGTACCAAATTTCATTAACACAGAGTTACTGTCGTATTTATTAAAGATTATATCTGTGTACAGTATAGATAGATAGAAGCGCATTTCTAATTTCGCACAGCCACAGGCAAAAGCTAGTTACAATAATAATAAATGTCACAATTTCCGTTATTTATAACTAAACGTAACGCGCATGACTATTATAATTTATTATTCCATACGTCGTACTGTTTCTGACCTGGTTGGATCGATCACATCTCGCCGGAGGAAGCCGATTTCCGATAATTATTTATGCAGTTGTCCGCTTGTCTGTATCTGCCCTTAGGTTTATTCGAGTTATTGGTTTACTGTGCAGTTCTTAAGCTATTGTGGGAATACTTACGTTCTCTTGAACTAGCTTTATGTGTGTTTCTATAGATCAGTAGTAAGTTTTTAAAGATCACTAGCTACTAATGCCTGTGACTTCGTTTACATTGTTTTTTTTTTCGGGATATTATTGATCTCCTTTTCAAATATCATTAAAATCCGTTTAGCCGTTTAGTCGTAAGGTAACAATGTCAAAAAGTTAAGCAACAAACGGAATTACTTTCGCATATTATAAGTAAGGAAGTAAGTTTGGTTTAGCAAATTTTTATATGATTAAGTATATAATTATAATTTAAAAAAAATTAAGAATATTATAAAAAAAAATTGCTAAACATTATTGTACTAGGCAAATCTTATTTTATGTAAGTAAGGGTATGAAGGGTCAATTATGAATTCTAAAGTATAATTGCTAATTTGAATAATAATAATTGTTATTATTGAAAGCGGCATTTTCAAACCCGCTGATCATTACTCAGATCTGACGAAACAAAGCGAGTGAAAGTGAAGAGATGATTAAAATAAAACAGATGACTTAACCTAGTGAATAGTTTAAAGAGATTATAGAAAATCAGCAAGCAAAGGCTGACAAACAATGCCACCCTTGTTATTCGCAAGTGGTAACAAAAGATCATCTCTGAATTCGTTACCATAATCTGATTGTTTGGACAATGTTTACAATGAAGATAACACTCCATTTTTTTCTAAATGAAATGCATAAATGAACAGTAAAGCTTTGATTGAAAATAAGTTTTAGTTGTTTCGCTTTAGCTAAATTTTTGAAAAAAACCTAAAAATGATATTATTTTGTTCACTCCAAAGTCTAAACTAGCGTAAAATGTTACGAGTACTTATATGACATTATTAATTTTATTGAATTTATCGAAATGTTTTAGCAAATTTTCAGAAGCCATGTAAAAATAAATACATTATTTTTTTAATTATGTACTACTTCTTCTTCTTCTTTCGCGTCAACTGTTATGTTTATATCTTTTTAGTAACCATAGAGTTACCATCTCGATCATCTCTAAACTTGTGTAAAATATACACATTAGAGCACTTTCGTGCTACAGACTGACAGAATCCTTTACATTTTATCCTATTTAGGCTTTGCGTGATACAACGCCGTGCACGAGAGAGAGATCAGATTAAACATTTCGTGTTCTCCTATTCAATTGCAAAGATTACAGAGTTTCGCTTTTTGTGTTTCCGTTTTTTAAGGAATTTCTGCGGATTCCGGAAACTATTAAATCGAGATCCTAAGTATTATTACGCGATGTATAATCTGCCATTTTGCTGTAATCGTGTTACCGGGCACGTGCGTTTTGTGAGTGCGTGCTCATTGCAAAAGCTTACAGATAAACGTATAGTGCGATTTTCTTTGCTTTTATCACGAATAGTTTCACTTTTTGTTATTAATGAATGTTACTTTCTTGGATTGGTTAGCCATTTTGAATTATTTGTGACGTCAGAGTGTTTGAATTACTGCTTGATACATGAAGAACTAACTAGCAGCGCTCCGCGATTTAGCCATTGTTATGCTGTTAGAAGTTTTACCCCCTTTTTCTGAGATAAAAAATGGTTTATAATCGGACAGTGTAGTCTTAGTAATAGGGTCCCGTTTTACCCATTGGGTACGGAACTCTAAGAAAAGAAGGATAATATATAAGTAGTTGACCAAATAACTTTATCTACATTATCAAATTAGAATATCTATCTACCTAAAAACTCTCTCACGCCCTATAGAACTATAAATACATATTATTTCGTACTTTTATACGAGGTAGCCTTAATTACATTCGTTAGTGTCTTTCTATCAGCATTTTCAATAATCGTAAACTGCAATCTCCTGTTATATCTGGTGGGAATAAATTCGACTGTTTACACACGGCCCGGTAGTAATACGCGCTTTGGCTTTAGTTATCCTGATGAAAATTCACGAACGTGACACAAAGAATAGGTAATATTGTTTTACATAATTACATACAATAGATAAATTGCAAACTAACTTCCACCCGTGGCTTCACTCACTTGGCACCTTGCTAAACGCCTAAGTAATGGTATAGTCTAGAATAGTCCAGACTATAATCTCTGTGCTATTCCATCCAGATCCGTTCAGACATTTCAGCGTGATTAAGTATCAAACATCCATCCATCCAAACAATTGCATTTATAATATTATAGTGGGATATAATGGGATAGGATTATAAGTTATAATATAAAGGTCAAATTGACATTTTAATTAAACTAAAATTTGAACTTTCACTTTCGAGATTATCATTAAATGTGTAATAAAAATCGGGAGCAGAGATGCTTAACCCGAAAACATTACGTCTTCAATTCACGCTTATATTTAATGAGCTATTGATACTTTTCATTGACGATTGACATATTGGATGCTTCGTGGAGAAGCGAAACACGTGTCGAGTTTCTATTTGAGGTGTGGTGTTGGGATTATTAATATTAATAATATTTCTATAAGGCATTTTGTGGGGCTCATTAATATTAAAAAGCTTAATTAATAACCTCATTAGATAATAGTTTTAGCGGGAAAGTACTAGACATTTCCGTCCTTTTCAGTATTTGTAATGGATTTCCGCAAAGTCACGCCTGAATCAATCATTTATATTTTATCAATAAAACTGAAACGAGAAGTTACTCAAACTCCGCACCCATGCGTCCCGTACAAATCGCACCAAAGAATAAACAACATTTAGCGTGCTCTTCTTTGTTACTGTATCAGTGTCGTTTTATTCGCACATGTAAATGCATTTAGCTCCCACCTCCTTATCAAGTTTGAACACTATTAATCTTGTATAACAATGTCTGGGTTTGTGCTTATGGCATAATCAACCTGGCTCTTATCGATGGACATTATTTTAAGAGATAAATGTATTCATTTGAGTACCATTTCTATTAAGCCTAGACTGTTAAGTTCTTTTGTTCTGTTTCGTGAGGAAACCGGCATATCTTTGGTACGGTGGACCAAAAAATTGGTTTACCACCCTAAGGTTGACTGCCGCTTACAGATTCATAGGTGATAAAGATTAGTTTCGCTTGCAGATCTATCTGACAACTTCTTTTTTTTTAGTATGCACTGAACCTTGTTGTAATTTTTGATGATTAGGAAACTAAATCAAAACTGGTACACCACTTTCTTGGCCTACCGTACCCAGCTATGTGACACGTGATCTGACAAGTAAATTAGCCAGCGTAAGCAATAGTACCTGGGTGAGCTTTGCTCGGTTTTTTTTTATTGGTAAACGATGTTTACTAAAAATGAAACCTAGCTAGATCGATTTATCGCCCCCGAAACCCCCTGTATACTAAATTTCAAGAAAATCTTTGGAGCCGTTTCCGAGATTCAGAAAATATATATATATACATATAAACAAGAATTGCTCGTTTAAAGATATAAGATAGCTCCACTGCAAAGGGTGCTTTTTTATACAATTACACTACTACTTTGAATGTTGACGTTAGTGGCCACTTGCTTAGATGGTTAACAGTGCATTAGAACCAAAAGTCACAGAACAGTATACTAATGTAGAAAAACGAAGGCCAAAATAACATTTGGATGCGCCATCTGATTACGCCCCTATAAATATCCTTTAGGAGCTAAGTAACTAAAGAGGTGAGGTGTTTACCAAAAATTGGGTCTAAAATAAATTATAATTTAAAAAAAATTGACGACTTTTTAATGAAGGTACTTAAAGTTGAACCTAACCTTTTAGTTCTTTCTCAATTATGAGAAAAACGTGAATATAGAGGAAAGAAAACACAATAATTAATTCAAGTATTTTTATTCTTAAAAAATTCTTATCTATATTTACAATACTTAAAATATACTTCACAGCCAATTGATATACAATAAGTTATTTGTAATGGTAACAGTACAGTATAACCAATCATCATCATTCACAGAACGATTCCACCCATAGTTTGCCACTGCCCAGCCTACCTGCGGCTACTTTGAACTCCGAACTAATTTAAATCATTATGATTAGATTACGGTTCATTTAAAGAGGCTTTTGGACAGCGCCTTATCTACGCTCAACTATGACAGTCACTTGTCTGCCTATTTTGCTATGAAACTGTATCAGCACAACTGACTAGACGACACTCAAAATGTTCAATGTACACTTCACTTTTGCTGCCACCAAGTAATCGCGTCCAACAAATCATCTTCATCCATAGGCGTCATCTGTTGCTGCGGGTAACTTTGTACAAAGCTGGATGAATGAGCCGAGGACACACCAGACGAGCAATCGGAACCAACCGGCGACGGTACTGACTCGTAGTAAGGAGAGTTTCCACCGTAAACCCCTTCGTCAACTTCGCAACTTTCTGTTGCCGGTTTGGTGTAGCCGTGCGATGCGTCGCTTTCTTCGATCAGGTTCTCCATATACCTTATGTATTCAACAACCATTCGTAGAGTGTCCACTTTGCTTAGTTTCTTTCCTGAACCGCGTCTAGAGCCTCCGGATAAAGCAGCTATTACTGCAGCAGGGAGTTTTTTCCTTAGAGCGTTAAAGCCGTCGTTCACTTGTTTCACGCGGTTCCTTTCACGAGCGTTTCGTCGTGCTATAGAAGCTGCTTGAGCGCCGTTATAACCGGTGCTTTTGTAGGTGTACTTCTTGTTTTGCAAATCCATATCAAAGTTTTCCGGAGCCGGAGCGATGGGTACCATTTTTTGAGAGTAGAACTCGGACTTCTGCATTTGAACACGTTGCAACATTACGATCGCGTGATATTTGGAAAGGTAGAGATGTGTCGTGTCCGACAACTATCTAATGAATGAAATGTAGGGTCTGCCGCGCCGCTTTTATGGGCTCACCTTGATCAAAAAAATGGATAGCGACCCTTTTCTCTCCCCGCTTCGACACAAATCAATTTTTTTCGATCCTTACCTGGAAGCTTTGAAAGTTTAGGATGAGGGTGTTTATACTCTTCATACGCGTGCCAAAGAATTTATTTATAGGTTACTGACCAGGCTGAGGTACTTAGTTATATTAAAATTATATAAAGTTGAATCTGCGCATTATTAAATGATAATCACTGTATTATTCAACTTAAATACTTCTGATAAATATTGAACATAAATGTTAATAATTATACTTACTTACAACTGATTTTGTATATTTTATGGCTACCTCAGATCTAACTTAGGTATTCATTATATTTGGGGATGTTTTATGGGAATATTCAGTTGTACGTACTTTATATTTATCATAAGCCGAAGTTTTAGATACCTAGTACAAAGTAAGTATTCCGTAAATTTTGGAATCTGTACTATACTGACCGATATTGAATCATAAATAATTAGGTATCCTGACTCGCAAACTTAATTTTCGATACAAAAGATATCAACGCGCTCCAAACCCGAAATTTTATACCTATTTTATAGAAAGAGTTAAAACATTATACATACATACATGATCACGACTGCAATCCTCAGGCTCGGTAGATATTTCCTCAGATCTCTAGATACTTAGATCTTTAAAGATATCTAAAGAGTCAGAGGCACGCCCAAACGTGTTATTTTGCACATGCCCACATTTTGCACAGTAGTTAGTATTCCGTACGCGACAGGTTGCAAGCCCACGCTCAAAATAAGCAGCCTATCAGCTGAGAAATGTTTTTGGTCTCAGCTGATTGTATACCTTTTGTTTCGATATCAGCTGATAGAACGTCTAGACAACATGCGGCGCCTTGGTTACAAACAATAACACCTGAGGGCACAAGTGGGTACAAAACTACTACAGTACTTCTAATTTATTACGGTCTGTAAAGTGAAAATTAAACAAGTAACATTGTGTTTTGTGCAACAGACACCGTGGCAAATAATACCTAACAAACAAACCTAAAAGCACCACTAGATAATAAACCATAGCTTCTAGGGTAGAAGGTGTATTTTCGGGTGGTAAGGATGATAAGCAAGTGTTTGGTCAAATTTTAACCCGCACACTGGGCGGCATCGCCTTCAGTGAATAACTGAAAAAGTTTACCTTAATGTAGAACGAAGAGGTTTCATTCTGCACGCTATTCAATACCCATAGCTTTTGTCAAGCACATTGTGTTAAAAAAGATTACACAAGAATGTGGACCATTGAAAGAATAGGAATGAAAAAATCATTGTTTAGTTCTCTTTCATTGAGAGGCGCTAAAGTTGAATTTAATAGACTCGGTGTCGCCTCCGAGAAGCAATTCATATTTAATTTTGTCCATTGATTCTTGGGTACCTGAGCTGGTTTTTTCATTGTTTATGGCTGTCGCAAAGAATGATTGAATATGCGTGACCAAATAGTAAACCAGTAAACCTAAGATCTAAACTTTACTACATTAAGGTAACCCTATATTTGTTTTCAATATTTTATATATATTTTGAAAATATTCTTTTAGATTTTGAACGTATGTCATACCACTGGTACCGTGTTTTTAGTAATTTAAAGCTCTTTTCAATGAATATACCAGAATATAAAATAAAATTGATACATCGGGATGTGTGCAAAATCGATGCAAAACTCCCAAGAGTCATATAACTTCGCACATGTGAACAAAAACCAAAGCAAACCCATCCATCATCTCAGCTCAAATCTCCTTCCTGCAAAGTCCACACAATAAAAATGGGAGTGATACATTGAAGAATAAGCTATTACAAAAGCTCGACGGGCGTGCTCACAATATTCTCGTCAAATAACATTTAGCCCACACTTTAGAAAATCGCGAAATAAAGACATCTCATCCAACAAAGCCTTATGAAGGAGCCAACCGATAATTACAGCTTTTGTATGTATTATGCGAAATCTGAAACGAAAATAACAATGCATTGAAGACTCTATTTCATTTATGAGAAATAAGAAAATTTTGATTGAGGATCTACATTTTACACTCTTCACGGTCAGTAATTATTGAAGCTATGGCACGCCGAAGACATTTAATCTTTGCACTGTGAGCTAGATTGGTCTATCAATTCAGATTTAAACAGTAATGTACGTGGAGGCTTTTTGGTTGGGTATTAACTCCAAACCCAAAGTAAAAGTCTATCATTCAATAAAATCACAAGGATAATTTTAAACGACACATTTAAATTCCAATTCCAGGCTAACCCAAGTCCGAGAAGAACAGGCAAGAAACTCGTCTTGTCTAGCGCTTTTTGTATGATTCTTCTTGCAAAATATAAATCTACCTAATACTAATAATAAATAAATAATAGCAAATACTGAACATAAAAAAGAGAGCAGGAAAAAATAATGTAAATTGATAAGTTAGCTTTCGAGGGCAGAGCGACATCGGGCCATGAGTTCCTATCAGCAATATACTTTGTCGATCCAAACCACAACCGACCAACAATTTATGCGTTCTTCCAATGAAAAAAAATAATATCTCTAGGTGTGACCTCTCGTCAGATCTCTATTACTAAGATCATTGAGTACTCAAATAGTAGGGTACATCTGTATCTTTTTTTGGCATGTGAACTTGTTTTCACCTATGCACACTAGATTGCATAAAAGTGGTGGTCAAAAAAATGAGACATTTTGATTCAAAATTAATTTTTAAATAACATTTTCCAATAGCCTCAGAAATCTTAATCCAAACTTGTAACACGACCATTTAAGAGCAAGCTATTTGCTCGCATCGATATACTCATGCATAATTGGTCTACTGCTTGTAATAAACTCATTCTGCGGATTATGCGCTGGCGCAATCATCTGACAGTTCCATTACGAAGTCTGGCTAATGTCTATGTTGTGGTGAAGTAGGAAATTAAGTTATTTTGTGTAGTCTCAGTATTTTTCGACTCATGTTGTAAGTTGGTATGTCAAATACAAAACTCAATTTTAACCTCATTATTATCATCAGTTGCTGTCATATTTCATCTAAAAACTAGTCGACTCTAGCGCAACTTTGTCTTCGCGTTTTAAGTAATTTAATTTTTCCCGTTTTTGCAACATTTTTATTAATACTCCTCTCCTATTAGTCATAGAGTGATGTTATATAACCTATAGCCTTCCTTTATATAGTCTTTCTCGATAAATGGGCTATACAAAACAATAATAATATTTCAATTCGAACCTATAGTGTCTGAGATTAACGCATTTAACCAAACAAACTCTTCAGTTTTATAATATTAGTATAGATTTCAACATAAAACTCTTCTGTTAGTGACTGTCAGATTAACCCTAGGGTTGTAAGTAAGTTCTGTTCGTATACGAAGATCATAAAAAAAAACATAATTATGTTTTACTGTAGCAACATAACATTATTCATTCGATTAAGCATTGTTAATATTTTTAGCATCACTGTTGACTCTACACTTTTCTTTTTCTTGAAAATATATATAGATAAACACAGTTTAATGAGAGTGAATGAAGCAAAAGAGGTATGTAAGGATCGTAGCAAGTGGAGATCCGTGGTCTCTGCCTACCCTGTGGGGAAACAGGCGTGATTTTATGTATGTATGTATGTATAAACACAGTTTTTTCTTGACTCTACTTTACCCGTGACATTATGCATAGGTATTTGTTGATATGAAACACGGTGGTCCACCGTATTGGGATGTCTTTGATAAAGTTGTAACTTTAATTGCAGAAATGGTTCGCTTTGAGTAAAGCCGCGCCACGCGACGTCTCCCGATTGCGTCCAGCTTTTTCTGTTCCGTTTATCGTGTTTTATTTTTATTCTGAAACGATAGCGATGTACTTGTAAGTACAGTATCCGATTTGTTTTTGAAAATAAAATTGTAATTAGCGTACTGCTCTGCTACCTAGTTGCCGACCAACTTCAGTGTTGCCTACAATCAGTGTTTGTATTTTAAAGACGTCAAACTTTTACGCAAATTATGTAGGTATTTATAGAAATTGATTTGGATTTTCTGCGATGCATTCGACTGTCGACTTTGTCGCTCTAGTTTTTATATTTTTCTCGTGTTGTTTTGAGTTTTATTATGTAATTTTGGTGGTTATTTTTCTAATAAAGCCAGAGTTAATTAGGTGAATGTAAAAAATGTTAATGACAATGAATAATTCCTTTTTAAATCCATCAGAGGAAATCCCGTGAGTTTTGAAAAAAACATCTTTTATTTAAAATTGACTTGACAATTTGAATGACTTTGTAACATTGACAAAACTACTAATTTAAACACTTGATACTGTCGAAAACAAAGAAGAAGGAGAAATTGATTTAAGCAAAACCGAATTTCAGTTTTTAAAAGACTTAAAAAAGAGAAGGTTCTCAATTCGTTTTTATGTTGCTTTAGTGTTTTTTCAAGTTTACGAGCTAATGTAATCACCGAATTGAACGCCTCATTTTTAAATGCCACTCATATTTTTCTAGATATTATGATAGTACAGACAGATGCAAAAATCTAACACACCATTGTTTACTCAGAGAAGTGGCACTTTGGCACAAGCCCGCGCACCTTGTGAGCAATGTGTGTGCAATCCTTTCGCATCTGCGCGATCTTGCACTGATTTTATTTATGAATATATGACGAATTATGCCTGGCTCTTTATGTGAATAGCACCTTTCCGGATGCTGCCGGTCGATCGGCGGATGTACCCTTTCAATAGACTGAATAGCGAATATGCTGACTCAGTATTAAGATTTTGATTGACCTATTTTTTAATTTTGGCTGTATATAACTTCCCCAGCTACTACAGCAACCTATGAGTAATAAGTTCACCCTGTAAACGAGTATATCATCTAGATTAGTAATAATTTGACATCAAAATCCTACTAATATTATAAACGCGAATGTTTGTAAGAATGTATGGATGTATGTTTGTTACTCTTTCACGCTGAAACGGCTGAACGGATCTCGATGAAATTTGGTACAGATATAGATTACAGTCTCGAAATGCACATAGGCTACTTTTTATCCCGGAAAAATGTACGATTCCTGCGGGATAGTTTGTTTTTGTTTATCAAGGTACCTCGCTGGGCAAAGCCGTGGGCGGAAGCTAGTAGCTTAACACAATTTTTTACATAGGTATTTGAGGCTTTTTGGAGTTTGTGAACATCCAAACTCTTCATAAGACCACTTAATATGAAAAAATTATAGCATAATATAAAAATAGACTCAAAACTTTTTCATGGCACTTTGCCCACTGCAATACCCACATTAAGACGTTAATGTCACATCAATAATCCACGGGTATCTATAATAAAGTTATACACATGACAGCACGAGAATAGAGTATTGTGCGCTTGCGCAACTTTTTTTCACGGCAACACTAATGTCCCCATTGACGTATTAGCTTTTTAGTGGGCAATTCTTTTGTATACACATGTTTGTTGGCAAATACCACACGTGGACATATTCGTGGAAGATTTAGATTTTTTTCATAGATTTTTGCTGCCTTTTTGCAATTTGGACAGCATTCAGTGATAACAATTGAGAGTACTGGTCTAGTGGTAGTGGCTTCACCTTCCGTTCCTAAGATCGGGGGTTCAAATCCAGACGTGCACAAATAGTTTTTTTGGTAAAACAATGTGTGCGCTTTATACAAGTACTCTCAAACGGTGAAGGAAAACATTATGAGGCATGAACCTGAAAAGATCAAAACCATTATGTCAAGTGCATTTACAGGTACTTTAATCCTTTCACCACACTGGTTCTATAAACTGATGACACAATTAGTAGTACCTAGTATTAAAAACATTAATTTCCATGATTTAATTAAATTTAAGAAAGTTTTTATGTCTACAAATTATCAAATCACGATCCGCGGCACCTCCCGCGGCTAGACGCAAATTATATTAAAGTTATATTATAAATTATATTAAAATAAATCCAATTATGAGACCACATCTTAAATATACATTAAATGGTCTTTCTTAGTTAGTAATATTAGAACTATGGGAGGCCGTACAAGCAACGGCTTAATTACAATTTATTAATGAAAATGAACCGTTGGCCATCGTAGCTAGACGCCGTAAAACAAGTCATAATAAGCTGTTTTGGGTAATTAAAACAGTATCTAATTGTTGTTTCATTGAAAACTTTATTTAAATTTATTTAACGAAAATATTTTCAGAAATATTACCAAAAGCGTTATCTGGAAACATAATAGCTGTTCCTAATATATAAAATAATGACCTAATAAGTGATAATTTGGTTGTGAAGTGAGTTCAAATCCTGTATAAATTATATCCCATTATATAACATTTTTAAAATTGCAAATACGAGTAATATTGCACTTAAAACTCAACGATTAATTATTAAACCTGTGCAAATAGTCTCAATGCGCATACGGAACGTACATATTGAAGGAATTAAAATAGCTTCATTTTCTAAATCTACTACATAACTACCCATTACTTATTCGATGTTAAAAATTTTAAACCAGGATTCAAAGTTTTTGAATGTACTATAATTTTTTATGACTTCGCAGGCCTGTAACAAAGTAATATAATTTTGATATTTCATACCCCGAGCTATAAAAATTGTATTGAAGTAATGTTACTTCAAGCTTGAAAGTGACGTTTCTGAAACATGATAGTTTGTAAGAGCTTGTGGTAAAATCACATTTTTTCAAATCTATTTCATTCAAATTATGTCCAGCCGTTTTGTCATTATAACAGTAGAAACAAATTTTGTTTCAGTTTGTAACGGTCCTTCCTCTTCTTAATTTGACTAATCATTACATAAATTCAATTAGTAAGTTATCTCAAATCCCTATCGAGCCTCACGCTCCGTGGACCACACGCGTAGAAATTACTTCAACATCTAATCCACACTTCATACAAATAGTCCTCAAATTGATCTAAACGCGTTATTAATTCAAATTTAACTGATTATGACTTTGAATTTATCTACACAAAATTCTTGTATAACTGACTGACAATCCATGCCTTGTACTTCTGTTCTTTTAAACTAGTCTGGTGACAGAATTGAAGTTAGAGCACCTTTTGTTTTTTACAAGCTTTTATTTAACTTGCAATGTATGTATGTATGTTTGTCGGGTCGGAATCTTGCAACTGAATTTTAAATCAGTTATAAATAAATAAAAAAAGTTATCTTTAACCGATTGAGCTGAAATTTAGTATACCTGCTTGTTTTGGATGACAATGCATGCTTAGCTATGTGACGTCATTCTAATTCCAATATGGCGGATCATCCAAGATAGACTAGATATTTTTCTGCACTGCCATAGTCTTGCTGAAAAGAACACGAAAAGCTTGTTATTTAAAAGTTTTTTTTAAATAACAATTTATTTCAAGCGTTCTTGGTTCGAATAAAGTTGTAACAAGAAATACACGAACAAAATTGCCGGCATCTCACTAGTTTATACAACAGGGTGGTCTAAAAAGTTCCCTAATGTAACCTTCTGACATGCCTTTTAATTTGAATTATGGAGCATTGAAAATTGCCGGGTTAAGGTCACTACTGCAACAGTAGGAGAATCATAAAGACGATTGACCATGAAAATTTATTGGGTTAAAACAGGAATTCTTAAATGATTTTGGGATTTTGAGATGTGTCTTAAAAAAAGTTCCCATGTCAATTAAGACGAAAAGCAAGGTCAAAAAAGCGACGGAAGGCGAGGTTGTGGTCGGCCACGAAAGCTTTGGAGGGATGATCTCAATTCCTTCTATAACTGATGGTGGGAGACCTCGAAGGATAGATATAGTTAGCGTAATTTGTGGGAGACCTTTGCCCACCTGTGGGATGAAATATGTAGGTTAAAGAAGAAAAAAACAATGTTGAAGAACACATAAGAACAACAATTTAACGCTATATTTTTTTATTTTTGTAAAACAAATTATAATTGTAAATCATAAAACAATTGTTCATTCCAATTTAAGCTATCTTAGACTCACAGAAGATTCAATTCAAATAGATTTTTTGCTTCAAAATTTTCAATTTCTAAAAAACAGGGGTTGTAGCGCCCCTTGTCACGTGTCACATGACACTTTTATGCTGAGCTCTTTATAAAGATGCTTTAGGGCTCTTACGACATTTAATCTTATAAAAGAGCAAATGCAAAGAACATGGTTTCAGTCTAATTTACTGAATTTTAAAACTTAATACTTGCATAATTCAATATAGTATTATCTCCTTCGTATCACAAGGTGTCTACAGCATAACCTTAACCTAACATTATAGCAAAAAAATATTATTAACGACCAACTTAGCAACATGTCTTAAAAGCAAAATGTATTTTTAGTGCCTATAAATGCACCAGAAAATGGTTTCCTGTAGTTGCAAAATCTATTTATTAGTGCCTGTAAATGCACTAAAAAGGCTTTCTTGTAGTTAAATTCCGCTGAAATCTGTAGTCAGGTGTTAAATTGGTATTCTTAAATTTAATTTAATTTTACTCAAACTTGAAATATTTTTTTGAACTTTGACGGTAACAGTTTGAGTATGTACTCATCATTATTTTAATACCCATTGAAAAACTTAAAACCCAAACCTAGAACCGTAGACAATTTACTATGAAAATACTTCACAATGACCTAGATCCATTGGCTACAATTTTCTTTAGTCTCCTTTTTTATTGAAGTTAAAGTGAGCTATGTGATTTTTTCCACTGAAGCTAAGAGCTTTATAAGAAAACCTAGAGTTGCGATTGTGGTGCGAGTATGGACACATGTATACACAGATTTTCGGGTTCCACAGAACAAACGAACCATTTACAAGATTATAACTTTATTACATCAATAACAAGAGGTTACAGCTTGATTGGATCGAAATAACAAGTTGTGGTGTAAGAATTTAAACCTCTTTATTTTCTCACCATTTAAATCGATACGATATATCGATAGTAGCAATTTTGATAGTAATTACAACATCCTGTGTAATCTGCAGTCGTCAACGTCCAATTTATTCCAGATTTATCCAGAAAATAATATTTCCTTGCGATTTATTTTATAATTTCGTCAAATAAAACTAATCCACATAGAGACGTTTTTGTCAACATAGTGTAGGACTGACTGTATACATAACAAAAAAAAATGGAATTTTCATTGTCTATTGGTACCAACTTTTTGGGACAAATTGGTTAAACTTTTACCCGACTAAGAAGTGAAGGAGTGTACGAGTATTGTGGGGGGTGTAGGTATGTATGTATGAGAGTTTCTTTGATTGTCTCTGTAGCCCAAACGGCTGAACGGATTTTGACAAATGATGTGTTGCATTTGTCTTTTTCATAAAAGTAACATGGACTATACAAAATGTCAAAAAATCTAATATGGCAGCTGTAAAAATCTATTTTCAGTAACGTTCAGTTGTTTTTTTTTAATTTTTGCAATAAATACTAGTTTAAAATAAGTATTTAAGTACTTGAATATTTTTACATATTTTTCTATATTTATCTTAAAAAATGGTCTTACTAATTAGTAAAACAATAGTTTACCAATTAACGGAACATCCATTGAAACAGCAATGCACAGAAGAAAGACATCCATTTCGTTAGCAGTTGCTGGTACGGCTATTTATCTAATGCTACATACAGATTCGTGGCAAGTCTCTTATAAGATAAGATAAGATAAAATAAGATAATTTATTTCTATAAAACATTGTGACACAAATAAGGGCTAATAATATACATTGAACCCCGCACAAGGCTTAGGCCTGTGTCGCGGATTCTCGTGATAGTAGATCCTAAAATCTTAAAAAGCAAGAAGATTTAAGTTTAATACTACCCTTTTTCTTTGCAGTCGGGTAATTATAAGTTCTCAAAATCAACGCATAAGGGGTGCAGCTGAGTGTTTAAAATTATATGAAAATTAGGTCCAATTTCACCATACTTTTGTTAACAAAGCATTATACATCGGGCATCAAAATTAACAAGAATTTCTACAGAAGATCCTATCCAATCCTTAGTCAGCACATGGAACACCAAACAACTTTAAAAGGCGATTAAAAATCTAACAAGCTGTTAGTTTAATTAACAGAGCACTAGATTAATATGCATCGATCTAGTTAGGTTTCATTTATAAAGCGTCGTTTTATCCGTGTTTTCACCGAGTAAACCGAGAAAAGCTCGATTATCTCATCTAGTACCTCATAATCCAGGTACAATTTTTTTATGTTAGTATGGATAAAAATAGTGAGCATCATCATTCTTCTGCCCTTATCCCACGCTAAGTGGGGTCGGCACAACATGTTTTCTTCTTCCATTCACCCCTATCATTCGTCAACTCTGAATCAACTCCTCTTACATTCATATCATCTTTCACACAATCAAACCATTTCTTCTTCGGCCTTCCTCTACTTGCGCATCCATCCATACTCATAACTCTTCTGGTGA
The DNA here is from genome assembly GCA_963675405.1 of Cosmorhoe ocellata. Lineage (NCBI taxonomy): Eukaryota > Metazoa > Arthropoda > Insecta > Lepidoptera > Geometridae > Cosmorhoe > Cosmorhoe ocellata. Next base: position 10,048,736 of record OY776249.1, on the reverse strand, counting down.
CATGGTTTTCATCCCTCCTCATCACGTGTCCATACCATGCTAATCTAGCACTCCTCATCTTTTCAGTAACAGGCGCCACTTTCAGACTTCCTCTAACATACTCATTCCTAATCCTGTCCAACCGTGTCACCCCACACATCCATCTTAAGTGAGCATTAGGTACGAATAAAGTCGCGGGAATGTATCCTAGTGCGTATTGGAGGAGTCTTGGCGTTAGTCTGTAGTCGCAATCATGAATTTTAATTAACATCTAAACACATTGAATAAACAACAATTTCTTTTTAAAATTCCGCCATTCCCATCAACTTGAAGGGAACATTTAGAATTTTAAGGCCACCTAATTAGGGAGATGAGAGGATGAATGGGTTACTCGTCTTTTTGTTCTCGTTTGCGCCGAAAAACTAATAATCGGTGCAAACAATATTTTTTTATATCAGTGATTATTGCCACAGGCTAAAAATGGCTAGATCACTAAACCATAATATACTCTCATCATCTTCCTGCTCTTTTCCCTCGTTATGTGGTGTTGGCACAATTATAGTGATCTTCTTCCATTTCTCTCATCATTCGTCATCTCAGTTCTCACTCCTTTTTTACCCATATCATCTTGCACACAGTTCATCCATCATTTCACCATAATAATATACATAGGTACTTTATTATCGCAATTATGTATAAGCTTTTTAATTCAGCTCTTCAGTCACAATTTTCGTTTTAATGATAATGAGATCATCAGATTTTTGATCACAAACCACCGCACAAAAATATTGAAGGAAAACATCGTCAGAAAGCCTGCATATCACAGAACTAAAAAATTCAAAGGTTTGTGTCATTATGTTAGTATTTTTATAAGCGGCGATGGGCTTGCAACCATGTTATGTACGGAATACTAACTACTGTGCAAAATATGGGTATGTGCCAAATATCATGTTCGTATGTACCTCTGACTCTTTAGATATCCTCAAAGATCTAAGTAACTAGAGATCTGAGGAGTCATCTACCGAGCCTGGGGATTTCAGTCGTGAGCATGTATGTTTATTGCAACTGCCGCTAGGCAACCAGTGCTCTGCAAATATAGTTATTTTGTGCTAATTTTAACTAAACTAACTGCCCTTCTCAGTCTGTGTCATTCATAACTACATCGGTTAAGGCCCACCAATTACTCCTGCCATAAATCAAGGGTAGTATTTGCTCTGTTAATTTAAACTCTACAGACTAAGCAATAGTATCTACTACGTAGAGATGTCTCACTCTGTCAAACACTGACGTGGCAAAAGATGCGCGAAAATATGATAAAACTTTCCTAATACTAAACAATATCTCGATGTATAAATGACCGTATTTTTTCAGTTCTGTTTGGACGTGCCTCTGATTATCCTCTTTAGATATCCTCAAAGATCTTAACTAGAGATCTCAGGAGATAATTTACCAAGCCTGGGGATTACAGTCGTGGTCATGTTTGTATACGAATGTCCACCGCCAATTTCAATTTAAGGACACCGAAATAAAGTTCATTTTGAATTGCATGCTGAATTTCAGTAACAGATCGACATGTACTTGAAAAAACAAGAACTAATTGGTATTTTATTCAAATAGGCGCGCTATATCCTCAATTATTTTCATTTCGACATCATGTCGAATGTACTACAATTACAGCGGAGTCCATCAAAACCGGACATTAAAAGATAAATTAATGTTTTTATCTAAAAAAGAAGGAGGTTCTATATTCGACTTTATGTTTGTTACACACATCATTTCCATCCAAATGTCTGGTCGGTTTCTAGCTATAAGACCGCCCATTGTATGACATAGTTTTAAATGATATATTACAAGTAGACTATCAATCAATAAATATTAAAAATTATATACTTAAGTACTTATTTCGTTGTAATACGAGTATTTACAGTGCACTAAAGTATTTGCTTTGTAGCTACATATGTTTCTTATGGAGGTATTTTCACCGATATTTCCGTGATTGATCCAAATACATAGTATACTATGATTTACTATAATACATTATATACTAAGTAACTATACTATTTGGATCAAAGTGTCGCAACTAAAGACAGATGCAGAGGTACGAGCAACTATTGAAGATGATACGAAAAATACCGATTCTAACCCATGCCACCAAGATCGTTATAAAAATACGAAATAAAGAAATAATACAGACTAAAAAACGAATTTGATGTTTATCTAATATCTACCTCGTTTAGCCGGCAGCTATTTGAATAGCAAATGATGTATAGATACATCATCAGATATCAGCTACCAAATTAGTATCTAAAGGAGTATTAATCTCTGATACAAACAGATTTTGCATAGCAAGATCCGCCGTTTAGTTGATTCCCTTCGATATAACGATGGATTTGTTTTGATACTTTTAAGATCAGTTTTCTATATTAATATTATAAAGAGGAAAGTTTTGTATATTTGCATTTTTGTTTGTAACGAATAAACTCAAAAATTACTGGTCCGATTTCAAATATTCTTTCACCGTTAGAATGCTACGTTATTCCTGAGTAACATAGGCTATATTTTATGTAGATATCTCGCGAGCAAAGCCGCGAACGGAAGCTAGTATACAATAAGATTAATGGCTGACATCACTTTCACAACGTTACTATTCTCACAAACGGCACCAATGTATTTTTGAATTGTGCAGAAATGGAATAAAAAGTGTGCAGATGAAATTTGTGCTGTTCGTGGGAATACCTAGATTATTATAATGAAAACTTTAATTAAAAAGTATACCCAAATGACACATTTATTATAAAAATAATTACAATAATATTAGTTTCATGAATTAAATAATTACAATTTTATTCAATCATTTTTGAGTGTATGTTACAGCCTATCTTTGTCATTTCTATGACAATGAAAAGAGATGACAACAGTTTAAATCGTCAGTTTTTTAACATGTTAGAATCGAATGCATCTAAGTATATAGAATTGACAATTTGCCAAATTTTCAACACTCAATCAAGTTTAGTTCTTTGGTTTTGTTTCATAAAGATTTCTTTTCTTCTATTGTTTCTTGTATTTCTCTCCAATCCATTGAAAGTATCAAGATTTCACACCTACCGTGCAATCAAAATGTTTGTTTTTAACAAACCATTCGCCCGAATAACTAATAGCTTAATACCACGTTCTGAGGTGGCTCGTTTCTCGGCTCAGCCGTTTTGTTGAGGCATCGTTTAGCAAAACACATGTTATTATCGATATCCGTAAAACAAACAGATAACCATACCGTACGGAATACATTCAGCAATTTTAAGAGCGGTAAAAAGATCGATGAGTATCTTTTTATTTGTTCGCCGATGCCAATTGAGTGTTGTTTTTCGGAATTATAGGGTGTAAAACTCTTGTAAATAAACGAAATCAAAATTTTAAAATAAGTATTATCAAATAATATAGAATTTTATTTCGCTTTCGATTCATATAATTATTATTACTACTACCAACTTGGAAATAAGTGTTCAATTTTAATGACAGTCTGCCGAAATCACTCTCTTGTATGGTGTTATTATCAACTTTAATACTTAGTTCTGCTAATATCCGCAAACGAGAAATTATCTCTAGTTGCGACAGCGTAGACTTGAAGTCATCATCATCATTATCATCAGCCTATATCAGCCCACTGCTGGACATAGGCCTCCCCTAATGAGCGCCATTGCGCCCTGTCCTCGACGCATCCAGCCTCCACCAGCAGCCTTTCGCAGATCGTCACTCCACCTAGCCGGAGGGTGTCCTACACAACATTTGCCGAGCCGCAGTTTCCACTCTAGAACTCTAAGGCTGATCTTAGTCTCACGCTGACGGCACGCGCACCGTCAGTGCTGATGGGAACTTGTAGGAAGCGTGCGCGCTGATAGCTACGCGTCATTCGAAAACGCTTCCTACAAGTTCATATATCGCGGGTCATCAGCGCTGACGGTGCGCGTACAGTCAGCGTGAGACTAAAATCAGCCTAAGACTTGAAGTCAGCGTGACAGTATTCTGTGGGGCGAATATTCAATAATAAAGACTTTGTGCTCTGAAAACTAGCAGTCATTTTAAATTGAGGACGTTTTGCTGTCAGAGCATTTTATATTACAGATTATCGATGTGCAACCAAGAACGTTTAGCTTCCAAAACCTCCTGATCCTAAATGGATTATTGTATCTCTGTTTACAATCAATGTCAATTTAGTATTACCACAGGTATTAAGTAAGAGTGTAAAGTTAATTCAATCAAAAATTTGAGCCAGTTTTGTCGAGTGTAAAATCCTATCGACTAAGAATTTAGTATTACGTACGTTCGATGTCAATCTAAATGACAGACCTTCCGTAATACCAATTCATCGATAGGCGTTGAGAGCTTTAGTATGAACGTTTTAATTGTATTCGAGCTCCGTAATCGCACTAGTTACAACCATTACGCACTAGAATCAGTTTTCAGTATGAAATCTTTGCTACCTATACATTGTGTATAATATTCGCTAAACATCTAAAGGCCACCCATCCAGCACCGCACGCGGCGACTTGAGCCACTGTGACGGAGTCCCGCCACGCCCCTCATTTGTTATACAAATTTTATACTACCCTCCGAGCTATACTGAACTCTCCAAATCTCGGAAAAGAACAATGGATGTGTGGCTATACCGTGACTTATCTTCACCGGCAGCAATATCTAATGGCTAAATTTAACTTGAACCTTGTGTAATCCTTGCGTGTTTTTATATTTGCTACCCAATTTCAAAGAGAAGAAAAATCTAAATGAATGTCCGCTTGATGACAATAAATGGCTTTAACTAATAATTGTTTCAATTCAACATCAGACTAGTAAAGCAATTAATACGCCTTTAAATTTTGAAATATTTAAAATAATATCTTTATACTGTATGCAGAAACTTGCAAACAATACAATAATGCTAAGTCTAATCATACCATCAAATACATGAAACATCAGAGGGCTGTTAAAAACTATCTATCTATTATTTTATATAGAAACTAGCAGACTCTCGCGCAACTTCGTCTACTATATTTTTTCCCGTTTTTGCAACATTTTTTATTGATGCTCCGCTCCTATTGGTCGTAGCGTTATGTTATAATTATAGCCTATTGCCTTCCTCGATTAATGATTTCTGGTCTGTTTGGACTGAAATTCATAAATAGTCATACACAACAATAACATTTCAATTCGAACCAGTAGACCTACTTCATATAAATACTTAGTTAATTACTTGGTAGCACCACAAAACAGAATACATAAAGCTACAGTATCAAAACAAAGGCAAACAGAACTACCGGCTCAATGTTGTAATCGGATGAGAGCCGTGAAGAAATTTAATTAATTCCATCACCCGCGGACAATACAATCGTATAGACTTGCGATTGAGACGGCAATTTTACAGCTCCTCTTGGAGTGTGGAAATTTAACGTTGATATGCACAGCGGATTCAGATTCGAAGTTTAAAATGAGGTCTTACAGAATCACACGGTTGCCGTGTGATTCTGTAAGACCTCATTTTAAACTTCGAATCTGAATCCGCTGTGAGTTTCTTGATTGGCATTCTTAAAACTCGGTTGATAATTCGAAATTGCACTAGCGCCACTCTTGCGAGCGTGTCAGCGAGTTGAACTAAATTGACGGGGAGATTTTGACAGATAAAGTATGAGATGACGTAAGAAATGGCATTCTATACGGTAATTGCCAAGTCACTTCGACGCTCGCTTCGCACTCGAACCCGATTCAAAGTGTCAAATAAAAAGCGTCTTAAGCGAGGTGAGAGTGAATAGCGACGTGAGATACGAGTTGATGTTTGAGTTTTACAGAATCGACGTACTTTTAAATGCTGAAGGAAAACATCGTCAGGAAACCGGCATACCCCTCAAACCTAAAAAAGTCGAAGGTGAGTGTCAAAAGATAGTATCCTTATAAACGGCGATGGGATTGCAACTTGTCACGTACGGAATACTAACTACTGTGCAAAATGTGCCATGTCATTTACGGACGTGCCTCTGACCCCCTTTAAATATAAATAATAAATAAATAAAAAAATTAAAAAAAAGATCTAAGTCACTAGAAGTCTGAGGAGATATTCACCAAGCCTGATGATTACAATTGGAGGATTGGTTCACAGTGTAGCCCAAACCGTGATGATTGGAGAAAAGGAAGCGAGCACACTACATGCTCATAATAATCCTACTAATAATTTCTATTTTGTAGTAGGTACTTTATGTGTATGTGTACTCGTATTGTAAAGTATGTTCTCCTACCTCCTCTAGCCTATCTCTTCACTTTCTTGTTGGGGTTACTTGCCGTGCTTTATTATAATATTATAATGCATTGAGAGCCTTGGCACTATTTCATTTATTTATTATTTATTAATTAATGGTACAAGTATGTTCGTTTGTTTTTTTGTATTCGTAGGTACTGCTATATTATAGTATTGTCCGATTTCAAATCATAAAATTGTAAGTATTGCTCGCTGTGTATTATATCATTTGTTACATAGTTATGTTGTTATAGTAGGATTTTTATTTATTATAGTTTATCTTTTTGTTAATTTATATGTATATAGTGTCGCGTACGTGACGCAACGCAATGGTTTCGACGGAAGATCAGCGTTGTGTTAGCTATAACCTATAGCTATCACAACATAATGCTGAGTCGAACGCCATTTTGTAGCTTTTAGGTAGGCTTTAACCGGGTTATTTAGTTTATAATGGTGTTGGTAATTTAATTAGTTTAGTAGGTAAGTCAGGATTTTTTATATTAATGCCTACTTCAGCTACAAATAAAGTATATCTTTATCTTTATCTTTAATATTATAAACGCGAAAGTTTTTAACAATGTATTGGGTGGATGTATGATTGTTAGGTACTCTTTCACGCTGTAACGGCAGAACGGATCTGGATGAAATGCAAAAATTTGGCGTGGTTGAAAGCTAGTAATAATAATAATTTAAAATTTCAATCGTAAAATTTTCTTATTCTGTTGGAAAATTACAGGGGTATTTTTGGCTAGATTCGAAGCTCACTTTGTTCTCTGCTCCATGTATACCCTGGGGCCGCTCAGTACCATACTGCTCCTTGATTAAATATACCTTCATTTAACTGTCAGCCTCTGGGAGGTGTCAGTATAGCACAGATTCTACTCCATGTCATTGAAACACGATTGCATCCAAGAATAAATACTCGTAGCTATTATACTGAGGCACTTTTTAATAAAGCTATTTTGAGTATTATGCTTACTGATTTGTGTAAAGGGATCACTCTTGCCTTGCGATCCAAAGGTCGTGTGTACCAATGAGTTTTTTTATATATAAAACTGTGCCTTTTATACCAGTGCTCTTAAACGATGAAGGAAAAAATCGTGAGGAAACCAGCATACTCTAGAACTAAAAATTCAAAGATGTGTGTCATAGGTAAGTATTCTCATAAGTGGCGATGGGCTTGCAACCTGTCACGTACGGAATACTAACTACTGTGGTAACTAATACAAAATGAGGACATGTGCCAAATATCATGTTTGGTCGTGCCTCTGACTACCCTTTATCCACAGTAGTTTGAATTTATAAATTATAAAACTTTGTCTTTTCTTTGAGGATTCAATGTCTTAAATTTTTTAACGTGATTTTAAAACGTTGAACTCATTCCAATTTTATATCACCGCGATGAAATAAATCATCCCAATTGGAATTCTTGACCGACATCTTCATACGAGATTCTGAAGCTAAGCGCCCACTACGTAGGCTTTATCGATTTCATTTTACGCACGTTTTTGTATCATGTAATTAGTTTATTATATTAGTATTCCTCGTGGATTTGGATGACTGCGACCCTGACTAAATAATTATAGTTTTATTTTTTTAAACCAGTGTACTGCCGTTCTAAAGCTAGAATGCCGTTAAATACAAAATCCACTTTTTGAAATAAGAGGGAAAAACCATTTATATTTTAGCACGATTAATATAAAACTGCAAATAACTGTAGTTAAAGTCACTTTGCCGCAATCAAGCCTAGTATTATTGAAGTTATTAATAGTTAAGTTACTATTTTTGTTTACATAAAAATAAAGTTAACAGCCATTAGCCACTTTTAAGCTTAGCATAACACTTAACAACATTTAAGCATTGAAGTGATGTAAACTTTGATTCTGGTAACGGCATTTTTAACTATTCATAACTCGAAAACTATAAGAGCTATTTGAGTTCTGGTAAGATTGGTCGATTGAGCTTTTTTCTCGATGACGATGGCATAAAAAAGTCAAATTTGACCGAATATTGGATAACGGCATTTTAGCTTATGGACGGCAGTGTAGTGAAAAAGTCAAAGTGTCTCAAGGTAAATTCCTACAAATATACTTTTTCATTAGCTTCTAGGAGACTTCTTAAGTCTAAAAACCTAATATTAGGTTTTGAAACATATTTTGTAGACATTCAGATGTTATTCATTTTGTTGAATTTTGCGGAACATGACTGTGTATAATTGTGATATGACCCGCCCAGATCAGATAGGTGTACGTCTACCTTTACATTCAGCACCTTTATTTCCCGTAAAATTTAACGACGCTTTTAATACTGAGTCGCTATCTTTTCTATCAATCTATACAACTGCAGCATTTTGCAATCACATTGCTATGGGTTTAAAATAAGATTAAAATCAGTTATTAGTTTTTCAAACTCCTATGCAACTTCGTTCGCATAATTTTTATTTAATCATACCTCTTAATACGCCTCTAACAAGTTCAATTTCAGGAGTTTTTTTTTTATATCTAGACTAGTGTGATGATAATACTAAACTCGTTTTTACAGTCGGTCTATAGAAAAAAATTGTTAAGCTTTGTAACCGAATACATTATTACAATTTCTGCTGCAAAACCGTTTAATATTCATTAAAAGCGGCTCGTTTACATTTCTCGGTCCTCGGGACACACCGACTGGCTATTTGTTAAGAAATATCAGCTATTTGTCTACAAAAACGTGCATTTATCAGCGCAAGCGCATAAAGTAACCGCGCGCGCCGCTTCTCCAATTTATGTTCCGATTGTGGAATACCCAGTTTTATTATGCATTAACAAATGAATCGCGACACAAATCGCAGGCTCATAAAGTGTCAGTGATCTAAAGAATTTAACCTTTTTACGCAGTGGGGCAATCTACACCCCAGCGCATTCAAAATTAATATTTCGCAAAATTTTGCAACAAATTCCTTAATAATCAAAATGAATAAGTTTTCATATTTATCTATATTTACTTAGTTACGGCTCTCAGTTTTCTCTTAAATTAAAACTTAAAATAAAATCTTAATGAAATGTCTTTAAATTATTTATCGTATAAATGCACATTAAAAATTGGGGTGCCACACACCCCGATTAGTATACCGAATTAAGTTTTTCAATCATGTTGCTTAATGTTGCTTAAATTGTAAGAAATTAATTGAAAAACCGTTATTAAAACTTTTGACTTTATATTATTTAATTTAACTACCTACAGAGGCATCGTGACCGCAAGTAGAATTAAATCCCAAGTAATTGAAAATGTTAGGACTCCAAATAAAATAACACAACTTTCGTTCTGCCTAAAATTATGACTTAATAAAAAGTAACGTGTGTCATAATTCATGTAGTGATAAAAGAAACAACTATTTATTGTTTTGTCCACATAATTACGTGACGAGAACGTAACGGCTCGGATATTATACCGAAAAATTTGGAAGAAGCATTTTATAAGACGCCTACGTAAAATTAACAGTCGCAAAATGTTAATAACTTTGCTCACTAATTATTTACATAAATTAATACTAGATGGCGCAACAGAAAAAAAAACACTTGGCAAAATTCAATAAAATTTTCGTAAAGACAATTCTGTCGCAGGTTTTCAGCCAATTTAACAGCATTATTGTTCAGTCAAAAAAAAACTTTCACGTTTATAATATTAGTAAGTACTAAAAATTTGTTAAAGAGATAATTATACATTAGGTATTATGGAAAGAGAAGTTAATTATACTCTTAACTGTTATACAATAATCATTTAAGACATTAGTTTGCTACTTAACTTATACTAATTACCTATTAGCGCGTTTCGTAACTTAAAACCGACGAAAACAAAAAATGGAGAAAGTTCGAAAAATTTGTCATGAACTTAAAGCAGACATTTTTGTCGAGTCGTGTCCGTCCCGTCGTGATTTAACTGATCCCATGGGCTGTAGGAGCGAGAAATCTATTAACCACGCCTCGAGTGTGCTCCCAACAGATTTTAATATCTATTTGATACTTTTTAATGTGACGCCATGGAATCTAATATAATGCAGCGGGAAAATATTCTTTAATGATTTTTAAAGGTACTTGTAGCTGCGAGATAAAATGATTAGAAAATAATTCTAAATTATGATTATCTGGTCACCTTTGTGGCTTTACGTTTGAAGTTATAACTAAAGGTGCGTTATAACTAAAACAATAATTGGTTATTGAAATATCTACTGACACTATTATTTTTTTTATTTTCAGTTTTCAACTAGGTAGTTGACCCAACAGACATTGACCTTACTATTTTTTTATTCAAAAATCTATTTTTCTAAACTAATTTAGAAAAAAATAACACTTTTGAGCAACTTTTCAAATAGGTACAATAATACTATCAAATATATTCGAATAAAAATCGATCTAGCCGTGCTTAAATAAATAATAAAAATAATAGATAATAATAATATCTAATGGTATGCCACCCTAGAACCAAAAATTCGAAAGTGTGTCTTAAGTTTGTATTCTTATGAACGGCGATGGGTTTGCAACCTGTCACGTATATAATACCAACTACTATGCAAAATGTAGGCATGTTCCAAATGTCATGTTCGGACGTACCTTTATCTACCCCCTTTAGTTATCCTCAAAGATCTCTCTAGAGAAAAATCTCTCAAAGCCACTCGAGGTCTGAGGAGATATCTACCGAACCTGGGGATTACAGTCAGTCGTGATCATGTTTGTTTGTTTTGTTATAGATAGATTGATTATGATAAAACCTATCACCTACCAGCTCAAAGCACCGAAACAGTGCACATAAATCAGTAAAACAATACTCGGTACTTTAAAAAGGGCTTACATAAGTCAATTGAATCAGGTACTAATAAATTCAAAGGATTGACTGCATTCGGTGAGAACTCGTCGATATCAACAGAAGCCGCCATGTTGCGGTGCGGGGCATAAATCTAAGCGTCATCGAGGAACATTGTGAAAATAAACCAGTAGCGCATCTCGGAACAAAATCAGAGGACCGACGTGACAGCTTCCAACAGTGACACAACGTGGCGTTGCGTTTCACGCGTTATGACAAAAAAATCATATTTAATCTGACACGTTCAAGAGGTTAAAAGTCATTATTAAGTTAAAATAATGACTTCTTCTTCTTCTTATTCTTCTTCTCCTTTTTCTTCTTCTTCTTCTTCTTTATTTATGGCATCTGTCTCTTTTGAGGTCCATTTTGCCAAGTGTCATGTGTTTAAATTATTAGTATTTATTTTCAATGTCACAAAGTCATGGTCAAATTGTTAAGTCAATTTTAAACAAGAGGTGGTTGTTTTGTTCAAAATATCGGACTTTCCTCCGACGGACTTAGAAAGGAACTATTCAATTTATTCACATATTTTACATTCGCATCAAAAACTCGGGCTTTATTGGAAAAATGACCGACCACCAAAATTAGACAATAAACTAAAAATAACACGAGAAAATATATAAAAACTAGAACAAAAAAGTTGTCAGTCGAATGCATCGCAGAAAATCCGTCTCGGTCTCTCGCTAGCATAGTATATTTTACATTATTATCAGTTGGAAACCCTCAGTATGTTACAGACACAGTACAGAAACATTTTGACAGTTTTTGACACTGGCAATATAATAAAATCTTATACCTTTAAACGAGCAATTCTTGTATATTATGTATATATATATTTTTTCTGAATCTCGGAAACGGCTCCAACGATTTTGATGAAATTTAGTACGCTGGGGGTTTCGGGGGCAATAAATCGATCTAACTAGGTTTCATTTTTAAAAAACGTCGTTTACCAAAAAAAAAACGAGCAAAACTCGGTCATCCTGGTACTATACTAAAATATACAACGTGTGGAAAGAACGGTTAAGTAACGCTAAACTAACAATCCTACTAATATTATAAACGCGAAAGTTTGTAAGGATGTCCGGATGTATGTATGTTTAAATAATGCTGGATAAATAATGCTGGACAATCCACACAGCATCATCTAGTCTCAAAGTAAGCTACTCAAAGCTTGTGTTATGGGTACTAGATAACTGATATATTTAATACATATTATATACATAGATAGATATTTTTTATTATACATAGAAAACACCCAGACCAACGGAACAAATTTCTGCAGATCGTACACAAATTTGTTCCGCGGCGGGAATCGAACCCGCAACCTCTTGCGTCGCAGGCGGACTCTCGCCCGCTGCGCCACAGAGGTCGTCAGAACTTTGTTACTCTTTCACGCTGAAACGGCTCAACGGATCTGTTTAAAATTATGGCTCACGACACAGATATAGATTATGGTCTGGAATAACACATAGGCTACTTTTTTCCCGGAAAAATGTACAGTTGTCGTGGGATAGGTTTGTTTTTGTTTTTCAAGGTACCACGCGGGCGAAGCCGTGGGCGGAAGCTAGTAATCTATAATACAATCTGGGTGCCTGCTTGGACCAATATAACAGATGATACACTGTTTTTCTGATACTATGTGTCGAAGTATGGTTGAAAGCCTTACTTCAATGGACCCTGATATGAACGATGGCCCAGCGCACCGGTCGTTTTGACAACAAGCGATGTATGAATTGAAATATGAATGCGGTTGGCACAAGTGACTGCGGTAAACGTATGTTTGTATGTAAGTTCAATGTTTGCTCGACAATTTCAGTTAATTTATGATCAACCCATGTAACACTTATTTAGGAAATAAACGTTCTTGATTCCTAAGTACTTACAATTTTTTAAGTTCATTATTAGAACCTAAAATTTATATCGTTCATTCGTCGTGATCATGATTGTAATTTTTGCCTACCTGTCAATAAAAAACAAGCTTATAAAAGTTTGTTTTTTTATAGACAGGTAGGTAATTTATTGCCGTAGGAAGAAAATATTTTTTTCTTACAGCAAATATTTTTTACTTATTTTAGTCCATTAATTTCCATGTGATTTTTTTTTCTACTCAGATTTGATTGTTTAAACAACCAGAGTAAGTCTAGTTTTCAACATAAATGAATCTTTCAAAACAAAATTATCATAAACTTAAAAATAAAATCCGAGACATACATAAATACTGAATGAAATCCAAAGTTGAATATTATCTTGATTTATACTTGTAAGGTAATAGAACAAACGTATGCAAAGTTAAACAACAATCAAAAGTCAAAGGAGAATATTTCGAAATGGAAAACAGATTAAAATCTTATTCAATCAAAACGTGAGTTGTAAGCGAATGTCTCATGATTTTAAGAAGATTAAAGTCAATTTTGAGACTTTTACAATAGGTCCTTTAAAGCAGCAAGATTAGGGCAATGACACGTGAACGGTATGGTGTCATTTAACATTCATAAGAACGCTGGTGGTGTGGTGGTAGCACCCCTGCCTTACGATCCGAAGATCGTGGGTTCAAACCTGGTCGTGTCTATACCAATATTGCAAAGAGGATAGTTTTATATTTTTGTATTTTTGTTTGTAACGAATAAACTCAAAAACTACTGGACCGATTTAAAAAATTCTTTCACCATTAGAAAGCTACATTATCCTTGAGTAACATAGGTTATATTTTAAGTAGGTACCTCACGAGCAAAGCCGCGAGCGGAAGCTAGTATTTTATAAAAGTGTTTTCAACATCACAGAGTCTTAGTCAAGTTGTCAAGTCAATACTAAACAAAATTTGGCTATTTTGTTCAAAATTCTTGGATAATTTTCTGATGGATGATTAAAAAAGTTTCACTTTAATTCACATATTATTTTTCACACCCGAGTCAAGAACTTGTGTTTTATTGGTAAAATAACCACCAAAATTAAGCATAACTCAAAATAACACGAGAAAAAATATAAAAACTAGCGATAAAGTCTCAGTCCAAAACATCAGACCATTCTTTCGATAGTTTCACTTAAAATACTGATTTATATCAAAAGCTTAGAACAGACAGCGCGTTTTTGCCGCGAAATACACACTAAACATGTCATACATTGGACGATAAAACATTGTCATATTAAAATGATGAGTTATGTTTTTGACATTTCACATTCAATTGTATTCCGCTGATAGCGAAATTTTTCACTAACGAGCACGGCGGGGAACATGTCAGCGAATATTGTCTTGGAAAGAGGATACACACGTGCTGACACCCAAACTGTCAAAGATGTCTGTTATTTTAAGCCTTAAATAAATAAAATAAATAAATAATGCTGGACAATCCACACAGCATCATCTAGTCTAGCCCCAAAGTAAGCTACTCAAAGCTTGTGTTATGGGTACTAGATAACAGACATCTTTGATTTTGTGCCATTCGTAGGAATACCTTAAAATTTAAGGCAGGAATACCTTAAATTTTAAGGTATTCCTGCCTTAAATTTTAAGGTATTCCTAATGGCACAAAATTCTTCTGCACACTTTTTATTTCCGTTTCTAAACAAGTAAAAACACATTTTGTGTCGTTCGTGGGAATAGAAAAAATGATTTAAATAAATTTTGTGCCGTTCGTGGGAATAAAAATAATTATTATTATTTTTTTTCCATATCTGCACACATTTTATTATTATTATAATGATAGTTACTCATATCTTTATGTTGTTTTAGATGATTTCAATTAACCCATAAAAAATGAAAGGTAGATTAGAGCAACTTGTGGTATGATTCCCAGAATGTAATGTCAAATGCAAATAAAATGTCTGTTTACTTTTCGATAACTACAATTTATTCTGGGGATAGTGCATCAATTAGTTTTCTTTAATTCCTTTAATCTTGAAGTAGACAAAAATACACTAGAAATGTCAATCCAAAACAGTTAAATCCGTATTTACCTAAACAATTGAGAATAGCCTCAATGAGTGAACATTTCCGTCTAATTGGTGCATAAATTGTCGTCAAATGGCTCAAATGAAAAAGGACAGCTATAACTATTATCGTTATTCCGGACTTTTCTGTCGTGCATGATAAACTTAAAACATAACATCGACGAAATTGTGGTCCTTCCACAAAAGCCATGCCAAGAAGTGACTTTGATGGCTAGTACAACTAAAGGCGCCGTCACGCGTGGAAGGCATTTAAGGAGGTGAGTGTAGGTGAGTTTCTTCACACATTAATAAGGCATTTTGACTTTATGATCGCTTAGCATCGGCCCATAAATAGTGGACGCATCAATATTGTATGATGAGATTAATGCCCATGTTGGGATGCCCATTAGGCAGGTTTAATCCCATTGTGTTTTTTATTCAGCTTTGAATTCTACTCAATGCCGCGGATTAATGATTGAAAAGTGATGAATTTATTTATTACTAGCCACCGCACGCGACTTCTCTCGCGTGGTGCCTTGAAATAGCTAAACAAATGTATTCTGTACAATCGTACATTTTTCCGGGATGAAAAGAAGCGCGTGTGCTATTTCCGACTGATGACGAGTTGACTGATGATCGTTGAGATGACTGAAGATCGAGTTGATGAATATTTTTTAAATTATTTAAAAAAAACATCTTTATTTTTTTACTTTTACTCTATGTTGCGAAAGTACTCCTTATGGCAAGTTGTTTTGCCGCGGGAAAACAACCATTAAAATTTCATCGGTGTATATCTATCTCTGTGTGAAATATCATCCAGATCCGTTCAAACATTCATACATCCTCACAGACTTACACGTTTATAATTATTAGTATAATTTAAACTGGTCTTGTGACATTGAGGGGTAATGTATCATTCTCAATTACTATACAGATCTGTCTGTTAAGTTGAGATTTTCTCCGAAGCTGTGGTTCATATTTTTTAAATAATTGTACACAGTACAGCGCTTTTTAAAAAAGAGCTTTTTACAAAAAGATTTTTACAAAAAAAGAGCTTGTTATAAAAATTGGTTTGAAATCTTTAAAATTTTAAAGTTAGTTTTAATTTCTAAACATAGAATAGTTAATATCGTAATAAAGACTTGTACTTTCATAGAATAAAAAACAAAAGTGAAATCGTCCGAAATCCAAGAGAATTCCAAAAGAAAATAAGATGATGTTTTACCAGTTTTTTTAATAAAAAATTATCGATACTCCAGGAATAAAATGTATTAAAATAAATTACATAAAAGTCAGCAGCTCAATTTTGATGTATCTATTCATTTTTTGTATTACTTCTCATTTTTGGATCTTCTTGATTTTGAATTGTGAATTTTTAAAAATCATACTAACCACTATGCAAAATTTAGTCATATTGTGCCAAAATCATGTTTGGACGTGCCCCTGACTACCGAGAAATGCTCAAAGATCTAAGTAACTAGAGATCTAAGTATGTAGATTATCTACAGAGCTAGGGGATTACATTAGTGATCATGTAAAAATATCTAGATTAGTCTACTATAGAAATATGATCTGAATAATTTGACAAATACGTTACGCACTGCGTCCGATCCGAACCCGTGAAAATATGGTCCCGTGAAAAAAGTTGTAGTAGAGTAACCATTTCCATGTTAACTTACGCACTACATCCGATTTCTTTCCGTCATTCGTCATTTTCGTCACGTAAAATGACGTAGGTATGCCAAAAGGTGGCTCCTGTATTGCTATGATTTGTATCAGAGTATGATTTGTATCATTGGACTAGTGCGTAAGCAATATCCGAATTCGGTCCGAATTTTCTAGATCCATATTTTCACGGGTTCGGATCCGATTCGGATCGGACGCAGTGCGTAACCGCTCTCTTTTCACTATAAAATAGTGTGTATAACCTCAAGTTGTTGCAAGAAAAATCAAAAAATACTTCGATTACGACATTCAAATATTTAAACGACCGGAATTTATTAGGCCGTCGTTAAATATTATCTTTTAAATATTTAACATTTAATTTCGTTGATAACGTTCGCAACCATAACGTTTTTGTTACGTTTTATGCGGTTCTTTACCTCGGATGTGACATTTTATTGTATTTTTAAGACTGGAGTATCACTGAGAGATATTTTAAATAATCTTGTTCGATACCATAAAAATAATAACTTTTGTTTCGATTTTTTTCCTCGTGCTAAGTGAAACTAATTTTTGTCTCGCATTTTTTACATAATATTAGGTAGTAGGGTAGAGGTAGGCCGACAAAAATATGGATAGACTGCGTGATATGAGTAAGAAAATAGTGAGTACACTGAGATGACGAATGACAGAGGGAAATGGAATAAGATCACATGTTGTGTTGACCCCATGTAACGTGGGAAAAGGGCAGAAAAATGTTTTTTTTTATATATTTTAAACTCATAGGGCTTAATGCTTAGAAAAGTGAGAGTAGGTATGGATTCAAATCTGCATTTGGATTTCGACAAAACCTATTTCGATGATACTAGTTATTCTTCACTTAGTTCTCTCCAGAGCATTCTCCTTGACTCCATGATAGCAACCCATTTTAATAAATTATTAATATTTTTATCATAAAATAATTATTATTTCCATTATAATTCTAACAAAAATAAACAACGGCACTGATTGCAGATGCTGGGCAGATAACAGTCGTAACAGCAAAAAGTGGGTTGCAACACGTGACGACAGCAGCTCGCGGGTGCTGTCAGAGGCGCAAATGACTGCAATTTTCACACCTCAGAGGCGCTAACAGGGTTGCCCCCTGTAATTTGCCGGACGTGGGCCGGACAGCGCCGGCAGGCGACGCGGCTCACTGTAACACAGGGATGTAGCCAGGGATGAAAACGGGCTCAAAATAAATAAAAAATCCTTTATCTCTATACTTCACATCTTAACTAATTGAGGTTATTTTTTTTTCTTTTTGTTTATTTTTTTCACTTGCTATCGTCTCAGCAGAGTAGTTCTTTAAATACCTCCATTTCCCACTGGTTCATATACCAACCCTAATATTTGGGACCCACACTAACTCAAAATTCAAAATAATCTTGCTATTAGGTTTTTGTTGATTTGGAAGCTTTATTTGATAGAACAGTTTCAGTTGGGAGTCTTTTTAGATCTCGCCAAGGCCTTCGACACCGTGTCAAGACCTATTCTGATTCGCAAGATGGAAAATTTGGGGATCCGTGGAACTCCACTGGAATGGTTTAAATCCTACTTAAGCGCACGAAAACAGAGAGTTAAAATAGCCAATCTGTGTAGTAACTATTCAGAGTCTAATTATGGAGTGCCTCAAGGCAGTGTCTTAGGCCCAACACTCTTCTTAATATACATTAACCAACTGTGTCAGCTAAACCTCGATAAAGCTGAAACTTTTACATTTGCAGATGACACGGCAATAGTATTCTATGGGGACTCTTGGAATGATACCCTAAAATCTACGCAAAAGGGCTTAGAACTTGTATCGAAATGGCTGCAACTAAATCTGCTAACACTAAACGTGGAAAAGACAAAATATATACCTTTCAGCATAACCAGTAGAACCTCACCCGCTTCTTCCTTTAACATAAAACTACACGATATTGCTAAGCACCAGCAACATTTTGATGATAACTGTAGCTGCCCTACAATTGATAAAGTTGGTACCATTAAATATCTAGGTGTGCTTATTGATGAACATTTGACATGGTCTAAGCAAATTGCAGCTCTTCGCACCAGA
This sequence comes from Cosmorhoe ocellata, assembly GCA_963675405.1. NCBI lineage: Eukaryota > Metazoa > Arthropoda > Insecta > Lepidoptera > Geometridae > Cosmorhoe > Cosmorhoe ocellata. The sequence continues at coordinate 10,029,951 of OY776249.1, read as the reverse complement.
ACGAGAAAACTGCTGTATATTATCAAACTATTAAGAAATAGCGCAAGTACTCAGATTATGAGGCTAGTTTACCAAGCACTATGTCGATCGGTGATAACGTACTGTATATCAGTTTGGGGATCTGCTTGCAAAACTCACTTGCTCCCTCTTGAACGTTCACAACGTGCTGTGCTTAAAGTCGCCTACAAAAAAACTTTCAGATACCCAACAGAAAGATTATATCCTGATGTCAATCATCTCACTGTTAGACAACTCTTTATTCTAACAACGGTGTTAAAGTTCCATCAAAATGCACCTGCTCTCGTTATTTATAGTCGAGGGAAAAGACGCATGACATGGAATACCACGAAAAAACGAACGTCTTTCGGACAACGTACTTACTGCTACTTAGCTCCGCTGCTATACTCAAGAGTCAATAAATCAATCAACGTACTAACTGTCACACGAAAAAACTGTAAAAAAATGGTCACGGAGTGGCTTCTACACCACTCATACGCAGAAACAGAAAATCTAATTACCAAGATATCCTAATTAAACACCGTACTTAACTAACATTTCCCTTTATAATTATTGATACCCATACAAATAAAATAACATAACTACCATAATTTTTAAATTCATCTATTATGTATACTTACACACATATAATGTCATCATCATCTTCCTGCCCTTATCCCACGTTATGTGGGGTCGGCACAACATGTGATCTTCTTCCATTTCTCTCTGTCATTCGTCATTTCAGTACTCACTCCTTTCTTACCCATGTCATCTTTCACACAGTCCATCCATCTTTTCTTTGGCCTACCTCTACCCCTGTATCCATCTACATTCATACCTAACACTCTCCTTGTCACATGGCATTCATCTCTTCTCATAACATGTCCATACCACGCTAACCTATTACTCCTCATCTTTTCTGTCACCGGTGCCACTTTCAGACTTCCTCTGATATACTCATTCCTTATTTTATCCATCCTTGTCACTCCACACATCCATCTCAACATTCGCATCTCCGCCGCATGCACTCTTTTTTCGTCCGTTCCCTTGGTGGCCCAACATTCAGACCCATACAATACGACAGGTCTTATGATCGTTTTGTAGATTTGCCCCTTAAGTTTAAGGGGCATTCTCGGATCACACGTGGTTCCTGTGACCTGTCGCCATTTCATCCATCCCGCATTTATTCTATTTCTTACATCCCGATCAATCTCACCATCATTCTGTACTACTGAACCGAGGTACCGAAAATCGGAACAGACTGGTAGGGATACACCATCTAAGGCAATAGGGGTAAAACAAGAGGGACCACCGAAGGCGCAGAACAAGTGCTCGGTTTTTGTTCTGCTGATCTTCAATCCGACACTCTCTAGTTTACCTTGCCATTTTCCCAGCCTGTTCTGGACCTCGGTTGCGTTTTCCCCGACAAGAACAATGTCGTCGGCGAACAGCATACACCAGGGTGCCTCCTCCTGTATGTCCGATGTCAAAGCATCCATTACCAGGAGGAACAGATAAGGGCTTAAAGCCGATCCCTGGTGTAAGCCTACAGCCACATTAAACTCATCGGTAACGCCAGCTTCGGACCTAACATGTGTACTAGCTCGGCTGTACATGGCCCGAATAAGCTGCAGGTACTTTCCTGGCACTCCTTTCTCTTTCAAAGCCCACCACAGAACCTCCCGGGGTACTCGGTCGTATGCCTTTTCCAGGTCAACGAACACCATATGTAGGTTCGCGTTTGCACGTCTGTGTTTTTCGCACAGCTGGCGAAGTGCAAATATGGCATCCGTTGTCCCTCGCCCTGGCATAAACCCGAACTGGCTCTGTGATATCTCACTCTCTTCTCTTATTCGTCTCGCTATTACTTTCTCCCAAATTTTCATACTATGTGACATGAGCTTTATTCCTCGGTAGTTGTTGCAGTCCTGTACATCACCCTTGTTTTTAAAGATGGGCACTAGCGAACTGTTGCACCATTCGTCTGGGATCGCCTCCTCTTGCAACAACTTATTGAAGAATAAACTCAGCCACTTCCATCCATCCGCACTCAGTAACTTCCATACTTCCACTGGTATGCCATCTGGTCCAACCGCTTTTCCATTCTTCATATCTTGCACAGCCTTTTTTACTTCACTCGTACTCACATCTCTCACCAAACCCAGGTTTACTGGTACATTTTCTAACACTCCACTCCAAACATTCTCCTCATTCATTAGCTTTTTAAAATATCCCTTCCAGCGCTCTTTTATGTCATCGTCATTCGTCAAAACCTTTCCTCCATCATCTTTTATACATTTAACGTGCATAATATCTCTAGTATTCTTCTCTCTTTCTTTAGCTAATCGGTACAGGTCTTTTTGTCCACTAGGTTTTTCCAAGGATTTGTACAATTTATCCTGTACCTTGGCCCTTGCAATTGCAACAGCTTTTTTAGCTTTTCTTTTACACTCCATATATACCATTCTTTTACCCTCTTTTATAATATCATCTCCACTATCATCCCCTTTCCATTCCTTAAAGGCATTCTTCTTTTCTTTCAGAACCTTTTGTACTTCTTCATTCCACCACCAAGTATCTCTATCTATTTTACCTTTCCCTTTCGTTTCTCCAAAAACATCCTTTGCCGCGCTTCTCATACAGTTAGCCATTTCATTCCAACATTCATTCACAGATAATTCACACATATCCTTCATATCTATCATTTTGTCAACTACTCGCTTTTGGAACTCTCTAGCATACTCTTCCTTTCCAATTAAATACCATTTAATCTTTGGTGGGGGCTTTGGTTTGTTTTTATTGCTTTTAACTTTGAATCTTAATTCAAGCAAAAGCAATCGATGCTGAGATACTAAGCCCTCTCCAGGTATTACTTTGCAATTTTTAATGGACCTGATGCTATCTCTCCTTACGAGGAAGTAATCTATTTGTGTTCTGTGATTACCGCTTTTAAAAGTAATAAGATGCTCCTCAGGTTTCATGAAAAATGTGTTCGCAATAGCCAGGTCGAATGCTAAAGCAGCCTGGAGCAGGGCTTCACCATCTTGGTTCTTATTACCAAATCCCCATCCTCCATGCACTCTTTCATATCCTTCATTCATTCTTCCCACATGTCCATTAAAATCCCCCCCAATATATAGGTGCTCACTCTCTGGTACACTCATTATCATTGAATCAAACTCCTCCCAAAACTTCTCTTTCACGCTATCATCACACCCAGTCTGCGGTGCATACACACTTACTATGTTTAGGACTAAATCTTCTAACAATACTTTTACAACTATCAATCTATCATTCATCCTCTTAACATCCGTCACACATTTTTTCAGCTTACTATCTAGAACAATTCCTACACCATTCCTCTTACCATCACTTCCACAATAATATAATTTATAACCCACCCCGATTTCTCTTGCTTTCGATCCCTTCCACTTCGTCTCTTGCAAACACGCTACATTTATTCGTCGTCTTTCTAAAACATCCGCTAGCTCTCTTCCCCTTCCAGTCATCGTTCCTACATTCCAACTTGCAAACCTCATTCGTACTTCCCGGACTCGCGTCTTACGTTGCACCCGTCCCTGATGCAACAACCCTGGTCCATTTCCCACAGGCGCCGGGTGCTGCGCCTGCGCGTCGCCTCGGGGGTACGCCCTAGCATTATCGCAATTCCTTTTATTTCCGTGATCCATGTTGTACGAGTTTTGGCTAGGTGTTTTACGACCGGCCGCCTGCCTGACGTCAACCCTCCTTGGGAATACTTGGTGACTTGTGTCTGGCCGACGATAAGTACATTGCCCCTATCGTCGCCCTCAAGGCCTTCCACATTGCCTTGCTGCCTCGCCACCGGGGGTGGATTGCATAATGCCGAGACAGACTTAGTGCACTTTGCGGGGGGCAACCGCGTAGACTTAAGTGTTAGACACTTAAGCCCCCCTCACCAGGTTTAGCCCACGAGCCGACGTGGTTTCCGGGGTGTGGCCGCTGCATGCAGGACAGCTACTTGGAGCCACTGGTGAGAGATTTTGAGGTCTCAACGAATTTAAATATCATTCTACCGCTTGTTACAGCCGGCTAGTAGAATGATACGCTGACACCCCATACACCCATACATTATATTACATTATATACATTATATGTGTTACACACATATAATGTATATATATATAATTATATCCTATTCCATTCCAATGTTTCATTTTATATCATTTATATAAATAAGTATCCTACTACTTATACAAATATACTTAACTCAAAACATTGTTGCACCCTCTCTAAGCGTGCGCTCAAATTTGTCGTCAACAAAATAGTCACAATTCGAAAGAGACTAGCTACCCGCAACACAGGTTTTCCTAGGGTGGGAGCTAGTGCACTTTACACTTTACGCTATCAAATTGTTATTCTTTATTGTATATCAAACTTTTGTTTTGTACTGCTTATCTACTATGCAAGGATACTCCTACCTAGTACCTATACTAAGAATAAGAAATAGTATTGTGTAAAATTCTGTCAGTATATTTATGTACCCACTTTAAATAAATAAATTTGAATTTGAAATTTGAATTTGAGAAATACAGATATCAGTAAAATATATATCTTTCCATGTATTTATTAATGATATCTAAACCCATTTTCATAACTAGCTTAGAAAAAGGCCATTTCCTTCACTGTTTCATAAACCTATGATGTATTCTATCAGTAAGAAAACGCACTTAAATTAGATATACATTATCAGTACTTAAACAGGAAACTTTTTATGATGTTTTGAAATATAGCTCACATCATTTATGCAAAAAAATCACGTGAGATAGGTTTTTTTAAATAAATAAATGACATGGTATTTGGTATGACTACATTTTGCATAGTATTTACAAATCCTCGTAACATACCTGTGTATGGACAAGCACTGATTTACTCTAATACGCAATGTAAGACTGTAATTCCCTATTGTGAGATGATTGTGAGAAAGATACGAACTTTACTTTTTTTAACTAGCAAGCCGATCTCGGAAGTCAAATAAACAACCAATATTTTTCATTAACGTGGCTTTCTTTGTGATTTTAAAAAAGTACTCTATCAAAAACTCAATTCTGTTATCTAACGGACTATAAGACGGAAATAAAAAAGCGATTAAAAGGATTTCAGTGACACTAGATTGGTGTAAATATTTCCAATTATAGTTTCACTAAATTGATTTGTTAAAATTGTAGCATTATATGTAAATTGGTGCTTAAAACTGCAAAAAAAATATAAAAAAGACAAATACTTTATTCTAAAAAAATCGATACATAATATAGAAAAAAATAAAATTTTAGCTTAGTAACGCCTATTTTTAATCTTTATATAAAATTTGGTGTTTTTTTCATGTTTTTTATACAGTGTTGACAAATTAGCATCAAAAATAGTATTTTAAAACGACTGTTTACATAATTATAGACTAGTCTCCAACTGAACGCTTTGGACAATTGGTTTTCGCCGTGCGCGCTGCCAGCAGGCTTGCTCTGTCTACCGAGGGGAACGAGCATGTTCTGCTTTGCCATGGTGCTGAGATAAAGAGGTAAACGTATGACTACTCTGGCTTTCAATTTGTAAATGTTTGATTGCTATGGTACATTTTTCTCATTTGATTTTCACTTTGTTTATGTTTTAATTTAATAATTAGAACAGTTTTAGGAATATATTTAACCTGTACAAGTGATAGCTTTCTATCTTTTTGCATCTCTGCATTATCATTGAATTAGTAACTTTTTTTGATTGATATGGTATTGATCACTGTGGTCAAAAAGACCAGATCCATCAAAAAATTGCATTTTTCTTGCTATAAAGTCATAAAATATTACAAAGTGCACATGCTGCCAGATTCTCTAGGCTGAAAATATTATATTTAATTATAAACTACTTATATTTTTAGATCCTATTATTATAACTTGTTTAATTTTTTTACTAATTGATGCTACAAAAATTACCAACTAAGTGGTTGTACCACCTACATTTTACTTTTTATATAATCCTATTAGAATTAAGATAATATCTGAATAATTTAATAAACAATTTAACTGTTTTATAATCTTTTTTCTAATACAAATCCTTCTTTTATTGGCTGCTCGGGCATTAATATTGATTGCTATGGTCTCGAAATTTTCACACATAAATATTTCGAAAACTGGTTGAGAAAATTAGGGGCAAATATGAAAATACGCTTATTTAGCCTTTTCGATATAAAAACACAGAACAGCTGTAATATTAGTATTCAAAAAGGACCAGAGAGGTCAACCGAATACACTGATTTTGAAGATTGTCCCACTAACAAACAACATTGTCTTCTAATACTCAGACAATCCTTTTTTTAGAGTTTTACAAAAATCAAAAGAAGAAGTCAGTAAGAAAACGATAAAATCTTCAAATTCGGGCTTCCAAATGCAACTGTGTGTAACAGATCACAGCACCAGGCCGTACGCCAAGACAATAGCGGCCAAGCTTCCAGTCTGAGCGTATTCAAACTAGTGATGATCTATGATACCGTATCTGAAGTTACGAGTAATTTGATACGGAAGTTACGAGTTTCTAGTCTAGAATTTACATCTCAGAAGTTTATTTTGTGTCATAAATATAGAAATTAAACATAAATTTAGAAGATAAGATAATGTTAGAAGATAAGAAATTAAAAATAAAAAGTTTTAAAATGGTTTTTGTGATCTTTTTTTTGGTTGGATTTGACTAACTTCTGGTTACTATTTTCATAGTATTGTGATTTCAAATGCAAGTAAAATATGTAATTGTATTCGTCGATAAATAAAATTTGAATGATAATGCCTAAACTAATTTAGTCAACTTTGAAATTCAGTCGCGTCTAAAATTGACTGCGCTTGAAAATATGATATTTATTTTTGTAATATTGGTCTAATTTTCTTCTCTTTGCTCATTGCGTGCTCATGCTCACATAGCAGTTATTATTTTTATATTGGAGGAGTAGAAAAAACTTTACGAATCACCACCAAACTTATATAACTTTACTTTTGTATTGTATATTTTACCTAAGCTAAACTCTAAAACAATTGTAGTGGCTCTACGATACTCTAATACTTTGATAAAAATGTTTGAGCCTATTGACTATTATTAGTGCTGATAGCTTACATTAGCCAAAAACTAAAACTTATACAAATGATATCGATAAAACCAATCAAATACCCGTATCCATAACAAATAAGTCCGAAAGACATCACTAAATCTCAAGACAATAGCTGCTGCCCGATCGATATAATATCAGGCAATCTCGGCGCGGTGTAATCTCACAAATATTTATTGTATGTCAAAACAATATGCCGAAATGAAGGCTATTGCGGTTTTTACAAATGTGTCTGGTCCGCTCGGAGGGCTCGTTAGCGTGACGTATGGTGCATTGTGGTATCTTACCTACTCGCTAGGGTTGGCCCAAACGGACTTTTAAATTAATATAACATATTATACTGAAAAGGACGGAAACATTTAGTACGACTACTCTTTCGGCGCTCGGTGGAGCATCACCAGTGCGGAGCGAGTCAATGGTCCTGAGAATGCTTCGTGGAGAAGCGAAACATGTGTTGAATTTCTATTTGTGTTTGTGTTGTTAAGCTCATATTAGTTATATAATAGTTCAGAGGGTAAGTACTAAATATTTCCGTCCTTTTTAGTGTTTGTAATGGATTTCCGCAAAGTCACACCTGAATATTGTATTCCGACATTGCAAAATTAAAAAAAAATAGAGGTTTTATACAATCAGCTGTGAGTATTCTTTTTTATTTCGTGAATGTTTTTGGTATGGAGTATTTTTTGTTTTTTTTTTACTGCAACCCGAACTATTACTAGTTTTGATCATTGTATGTGTCTGTTAGATAATATTATTAAAAACAGATTTTGATGTTTTTTTTACTTTCGCTTTGTACTAATTGTTGGCTTTAATATTAGTATTAAACGGGTATTTATCGCGTTTTATTTACCTATTTTCTCGACGTTTTGGTCACGGGTAGACTCAAAAAAAATCGGGAAATACTAATAATAATGTGTTCAGATCGCGTAACTTTAAAAATATAATTGTTGGCTTTATTAACTTAGATTCTAATAATATCATAATTTAAAAAAAACAGTTATTTTCAGTCTTTTATGTTTTTACCACTCTAAAACTTCAAGAGACTTGAAATGTGACATCCTTAGGTTTGAAGTACTAGGTACAATGGAGGGCGGGGCGGCCCGGAGGCTCTGCGTACGAAACGCGCATGTATACTCCCACTTAAATCAATGACAGTTCACACGGAATAGCCGAGAAACCAATACTATCGTGCACCATCGCTTCTGATTTAAAAATAAACATGATACAATCAAACATAAAATCACGCCTGTTTCCTGACGGGGTAGGCAGACCACGGATCTCCACTTGCTACGATCCTGACATAACTCTTTTTAATTCACTCTCATTATATTCTTTGTACATGCGCGTCGGCTTAAGGTACTCTTGACCTGGCCTTTCTCTAAAACGTCCCCAATTTTATCAATGTACGTACGCCAAGGAATTCTCCTTCCAACTCCCATTCACACTCTCTTTATGCACCTGTTTTGTCTGTACTATACTCACCAGAATCGGCAGACTTTTAGATATCTAACGATCAGACTAGCTGTGTGGTGAGGCGAGCGGGTGTCCGGCTGAGACGCGAGAGGTGCTGGTTTGGTTCCCGCGGGAGATATGATTGCATGTTCTGCTGGATGTTGTGATATTACCCATGGATTTTGATACCCATGATACAAAGTATCTTAGTGTGGGGTCAAAGCTATGTATGTGACTGAGTATTACTTATTATTTATGTATATCTATTATATTTAATGCGAATGGAGATCTATTGTATATTTTTATCTTTGACTGGCCTCACAGCTCAGTTGATAGTAGCTCTGCCTTTTGCGTGTTGTGGGTTCGATCTTTACGGCAAACATTTGTGTGGTGAACACAGATGTTTGTTCTGTGTCTGGGTGTTATTATCTATTCTTTATACGTATTAAAAAAAAGTTTAAGTGTAATTGGTTTATTAAATATCTGGTCCCCATAGTACAAGCTTTGTTTGAGACTAGATGGCATTGTGTGAAATGTACACCAATATTTATTTCTTCATTTTATATTTTATGTGTATATTTCTGTAAATAAAGTATTTCCTACGGTATCACCTATATTCCTTAATGTATTATTAAGAATACTCTTAAAATGCTTTTACGAGGCCATTAAATATTCAATATAGGCCCACCCTAGTGGATGAAAAACAGTAAATATAAGTTAAAGTAATGGTTAATATTCTCTTTGCCCGATAATGAGTTCATGTGTTGGTAATATTATGGAATAACTCATAGGTTTTGAAATTATTATTTTGGTAGAAATAAAGCAAAAGGGTAACTAAACATGTCCTTTTTGGGGTTCTGTACTTTAAAGGGATAATATTAAATCTTGTTAAAAAAATGTGGTTTTCAGTTAGAACAGCTGAAAGTATTATTAAAAAATATATATTATAGTATTTAAAAAACTCATGTAAAACAATATTTTCAGTGCTCTACAATAATTCTGAAAGTTGTTTTGAGAACATTACAATTTAATATTAACATTACAATAATATACCGTTTTATATCAATTGTTTTTTACCTCACACCTTAATACTAAGTGCATTTCGTCCTTATTTGACGTTTTTATATTAAACTAGCTTCCACCCACGGCTTCGCCTGCGGGTACCTTGAAAAACAAAAGCATATCTATCCCACAGGAACCATACATTTTTCCGAAATAAAAAGTAGCCTATGTGCTATTTCAGACATTAATCTATATCTGTGCCAAATTTCATCCAGATCCATTCAGCCGTTTCAGCGTGAAAGAGTAACAAACATACATCCAGGCATCCATACATTTTTACAAACTTTCGCGTTTATAATATTTGTAGGCGGTGTTTGTAGGAAATTTATTTGGTTTTTATTTTACAACTAGCTTCTGCCCGCGGCGTCGCCCGCAAAGTACCTACATAAAATATAGCCTATGTTCATCCTGAAAGTTCATTCTACACATTGGTGAAAGATTTTTTCAAATCGGTTCAGTAGTTTCGGAACCTATTCAATGCAAACAAACAAACAAACAATCAAATCTTTCCTGTTTATGATATAAGTATATTATTTTACAATAATTGTCAAAATTTGCAGTCATTGCACCGGAAAAATTGAGACATCTGCAGGACTACCCGCATTCAAAATAATAATCAGTATCATACCAACCAAAACACTCGGGAACTCGTTTTAATAATCGTTAAGCTGATAAAGTAATATCTCGTGATCTGCGAGTCCCGTTGCGCGGCGCGTGTCGGTCGTGCGCAAGCGCAGCCTCAGTTTTACGACAAAGTAATATTCTTTAATTATCATGGAGCGTCGTCGCGAGGTAAAAAGGCGGCGCACGCGACATCTGTATTAAATTAATGGAAAATATGCACCTGCGTACGAGTTGCGGAGATCCTGCGGTGAAATTTTTATCGCGTTGAATTTTGGTAAGTTAATAAATAAGTATATAAGCACCAAATGTCGCAAAGATATTAATTCTGGCCACACACCGGATAATATCCTGTATAATGATATAATCAGAAACTGATACTTACCAAGATGACTTTTCAGCAAGTGACAAAATGTTCACTGAAATGTTAAGAGCGCTGGTGGTGTAGTGGTAGCACCCCTGCCTCACGATCCGTAGGTCGTGGGTTCAAACCTGGTCGTGCACCAATGAGTTTTTCCATTCGAAAAAATTATGTGCGCAATGCCAGTGCTCTTAAACGGTGAAGGAAAACATCGTGAGGAAACCGGCATACCCTAGAACAAAAAATTCGAAGGTATGTGTCATAGGTTAGTATTCTTATAAGCGGCGATGGGCTTGCAACCTGTCGCGTACGGAATACTAACTACTGTGCAAAATGTGGGCATGTACCAAATGTCATGTTTGGACTTGCCTCTGACTACCCCCTTTAGATATCCTCAAAGATCTAAGTATCTAAAGATCTGAGGAGATATCTACCGAGCCCGGGGATTACAGTCGTGATCATATTTTTTTTTTTTTGTTCACCGAAATTCAGTCGAATTAATAGTTTTCTTGTTGACAAATTCAATTTAAAATTGTTAGAGTTTTCGAGATCGATTGTCAAAAACGTAATGTTAGCCGTTCCGTCATTCGAATGATAATTGGAATTATATGTAAGTTAGAGTTTGACGACCTCAGTGGCGCAGCGGGCGAGAGTCCGCCTGCGACGCAAGAGGTTGCGGGTTCGATTCCCGCCGCGGAACAAGTTTGTGTACGATCTGCAGAAATTTGTTCCGTTGGTCTGGGTGTTTTCTATGTACAATAAAATATCCATCTATGTATATGTATAATGTATTAAATATATCAGTTATCTAGTACCCATAACACAAGCTTTGAGTAGCTTACTCTGGGGCTAGATGATGCTGTGTGGATTGTCCAGCATTATTTATTTATATATTTATTTAGAGTAAGGCACGATTATTAAGCCGATATCGCTTTTTATTTCGCGGAATAGACACCTACACCAAAAGAAATGTTAGAATCGTCGAAAACCAATCTGTACAAAGTGCAAAAAACCAATAATCCAACGCCTCACTAAAAACTGCTCAAAATACCTAATTAAATATAAATTGCTCGAAAGATCGCCTTTTCAAATGCCGAAACAGTATTTTTAGTGGGTTGTCTTAATTCGCATTTTTCTTGTGACAAAATAATTACAGCTCGGCACTCGCTGAACTTTATAATTAAAATTACAAGTGAAACTCATCACAACTTTGTTAATCGTTTGTTTCGTACAAAATTTCTCCTCCTTTCTTTAGGGGTTGAACTTTGAGAACTATTTTCCTAGTCTACAACCTTTTTAAAATACACCATTCATCACTTAAGGTGTATCCAGTAACTGCAGTTCTGTCTGTGCTAATACCTACACACTGTTCCATTAAAATAGCTTCCCAAATAACTAAAAGTAATTCAACCTTCTTGTTTGTTACCTTATCTAATAGTTTGAGGTCAGCTTTAATAAAATTTACCTCTTTGGTATTCTTTAATCGAATATCCATTCAATCTTCTTGTGTGACATCTGTCAGGAGGAAAAAAAAGGTGGTTAGGTAAGGTTAGATTTAAAGAAAACGGAAGAAATTAATTTACGTAAGACTAGGCAGTGCGGTCTATAAACTATAGCCTGCTCAAAATGAGCGAATAATGTAACAACAACAATCAATCTTCTTGTTTGTTACCTTTTAAAACCGTTAAACCGCTTTCATAAATTTGACCTCTTTGCTATTCCTAAATTAAATATCGAACAAAAGTATGAATGAGTTCGTATAGCTTTTTTTTGAATATTTAAAAAACGAAGTCTCACTTGTTCTTTCTTTGAAAAGACATCAACGCGCTCTACGTCACAGTAAAACAATAACATGGCGTAACACCGCTTTATTTACAAAAAGAGTTATTTAAGAAGAAGAATAGGTCATACGTCTTGATTTTATAGTCTTCCAAGACAAAGACAATCTAAGATACGTTATGTAAATCCGATTAATTAGTCCGCGATCGCTACTTTTTCCTCGCAGGGTTGAATTTGACCCACGTGCTGCCCAGCCCAGCAGATGTACCGTGACACCTGCCCTCGCCACCTCGCCCATCACTCTCTAACACCCACCAATCAGCACACAGCTATCCCTCTCTGACGCTCTTATTTTTATGTAATTTATACAAAGTTACGGTAACTAGAATGGCCTGAAGCGGTTATAATGACCAGAGTTTCGGTTGGTTATTAATTGTGACGGACGACAAACGAATATTTTGAGACTAGTTTTAATCAAAAAACAAAGTAGGTACTTATAAATCTGAGACCCTACACAGAAGGAGATAATTATATTATATTTTTTTTATACAAATTTCAACCTACCCTTTTTCAAACGACCCCTTAAAAGCTAAATTTCGGGAATTTAATTCATTAGGCCTTGAAAAAATTCTAATCTCAATTTAACTCTTAAGATCTAACCTTTTATTGTTATAGTTTAGGCTGTGTGATCTGTCAGTCAGTCAGTCAATTACAAAATTTTATCTATATCTATATAAGAGCTTAACCTGACTGACTGACTGACTGACTGACTGATTTATCATCGCCCAGCCGAAACCGCTGAAGCTAGAAAGCTGAAATTTGGAAGGTGGTTTCCTTTTATAACAAAACCACCCACTAAGGCGGGATATTTGGAAATTCCACCTCTAAGAGGGTGAAAAAGGGTTAAAACGTTTGTATGAAACTTTTTAACGCGTGGAGCGATTTTCATGAAACTTTGTTTGTGCACTGTAAATAAAAAATGAACGAACACGTGTTTCAGGATTTTTCAATATAACCTTCAAAATGGGGTTAAATGTGGGGTCAACTTTTGTATGGGAACTTTTTAACGGGTGGTGCGATTGGTCTGAAACTTTGTTTGTGTACTGTAAATGCAAAATGAGTGGACACGTGTTTCAGGATTTTTCAATATAACCTTCAAAAAGGGGTCAAATTTGGGGTCAATGTGTGTAAGAGAACTTTTTAACGGTTTTGTTTGAAATTCGGTTTATATACATACTTTAAGTGAACAAAGTCGCGAGCGGGACAGCTAGTTTAGATATAAAAACATCGAACATTGACTATAAAAATTAGCAAAACAAAAGTAAATTAGAACTTATTGCGTATTTTATTGAATAATAAACAAATATCAAAAGGTCCATTAAAAATAGCCTTTGGGATAATCTAGAACCAGTAGTATTTAAACTGTTAGTAATTAAATTAATTTTATCGTTCCCACCCATACCGCGTCCATTTTTGATATAAATTATAATTGTAATGACTTTCGCCTCTGATGCAACACACAGAGTGAAGTATAAAGCCGGTACTCCACCAAAACGAGACGAGCGGAGAGGAAATTTTATTTTTTTTCTAAACAACCAAAAGAATTGTGTTATTGACACATCTCCTCTTCGCTCAGCAGTGGAGATCGCTGTGCGGAGATGTGTAATATTTGTATGGCGCGATGTAAGCGGAGATGTGAGTTGTGCGCGGACGACGCGCTGTGGAGACGAGAGAACCGCACACATCTCCGCTTTGGTGGAATCCTCCGAGCTGAAAAACATCTCTTCTCGCACAGCACACAGCACACCGCACAAATCTCTGCTTTGGTGGAGTCGCAGCCTAAAGCTGGTTGGAAGTGTTACCACTTTCAGGGATTTCGCCCTTTTTTTATGGCGAAACTACTTAGTTCATGTGCGACTTAGAGCTATTTTATTGCGACAGGGATTTAGGAAATTTTAGGGTTAATATTACTTGAGGTGGTAAACCTTTTTATTCTATGCTCAATAGCTCTAACTATTAGGGGATGAAAGACACGAGTTATAATAGTGAACTAGTAACCTTCTTCATCTCAAAATAAAGGAGAGAAGTCAGCTAAAGCCAAAAATAATGCTTCTTCTTCTGTGTCTTCGAATGAATTAGTTGTGTTGAATTTTTTCGTATTAAAATGTGCAAAAAATGTGTTTTTAAATTATTATTCATGCGCCCTAAATTAGGAATTTTCAAAAATAAATAAGGATTTTATTAAAATTTTTGAGTGGAAACACTGCTGGTTGGTCCCAGTATTAACTGACTTCAAAAAAGGAGGAAGTTAATAATTCATCTGTATATTTTTTAGGATAAATTTTGGTATTTTTTTCACCAAATAAGTAAATTAAAAACAAATATGATCACGACTGTATTAATCCTCAAGTTTTGATAGACATCTCAGATATCTTGTTACATCAGACCAAACATTAATTTGTATTCTGTATGTGACAGGTTGCAAACTTATCATCGTTTACGTCCGTATCTTATCAGAACTTAGTCCAATTTGCTGCAAGTAATAGGTAGGTTTTTATTTTTATCTGTTTTTGTTATATATACATAGTTGTATATAGAGCGCTGGTGGTGTAGTGGTAGCACCCTTGCCTTACGATCCGAAGGTCGTGGTTCAAACCTGGTCGTGCACCAATGGGTTTTTCCATTCGAAAAATTTATGTGCGCAATGCCAGTGCTCTTAAACGGTGAAGGAAAACATCGTGAGGAAACCGGCATACCCTAGAACCAAAAATTCGAAGGTATGTGTCATAGGTGAGTATTCTTATAAGCGGCGATGGGCTTGCAACCTGTCACGTACGGAATACTAACTACTGTGCAAGATCTAAGTAACTAAAGATCTGAGGAGATATCTACCGAGCCTGGGGATTACAGTCGTGATCATATTTTTTTTTTTTTTTTTTAGTTGTATATTTTCTTATTTACTCCCATATTCGTACAGCGAATAGATTATTAAAAATATTTAAGAAAAATCTTAGAAGAACATTATTGAATGATACCTACATATTTAAATTTTTGCTAGACTTAAGTCAATACCTACTTGTCTGGATACTATTATCCATTATACTAAGTATACGTTTTCCAAAAGCAAACAGTTAACTCCCATTAAAACTCATGTAAGCGAGCCATAAAACAGCCTCCTCCAAAATGGATTGCCATGAAAAATGCATGTGATTTATCGAAAATGGTCCAGTAATTCTGTAAAGGGAGGCATTTAAGATGGTGTAGATCACAGTAATTGACTGCTGAACTATAAATTGTACTAATGTACCTATTGTGTACTTTTTTATTTATTTAACCCGACTTTTTTATATTATTGAAGTAACTTCAAAACAAACATTCACTTAAAATTAAATAGTACCTAAAACAAATAAATAAATAAAGATGGACGTTTCACACAACTTTATCTAGTTTATCTAGCCCCAATTTATCAAAAGATTTACAATAAGAACCGGATAGCGTTGGCTCAAAGCAAAATATTGAGAGTAAAAATTGAACATCTAAGTGCCTTAATATATTTTATAGCAACCAATTTTAATGCACACTATTTGGTTTCAAAAAGGAGTTGTTGAAGTTAAACTTAATAGGTCCATAAAATATGGTTTATTTCAGCTGGAGAAAGACCAGCAGATTCAAAAATCAACGTTATACCATAACAATAAAGGCCTAAATATAAACTTAAAGATTTTCCATTGCCATGTCAATTAGACCTGCTACTGATAATGAATCGTAATTTTATGAGACGTAAGGTAATTTACTATTGACTACACATCCAAGTAGGTGCAAAAAGAGGTTGACTGGTCTTTAGTGCCAAAGATTCCCTAAAATTGAACCTTAAATAAGTGTTACAAGAGAGGTTAAAGTTTCTAATTAAAAACATTACGCCAAGTCGCAGGGATACTACAAGTTAGATAAAAATAGCCTTATTAACTAAAATAGATCGAATACAAAAACTCTTTTAAAAGATAATTGATTTTATCCTTAATTAGATCGAAAAGGTTCTAGACCAAAAAACAGTAAATTGCATAAAAACCTAATGTGCGCATTCCGAGTTATGCGTCTGGATAGGCTGGATATATTGACACTTGACAGGTTTCTTACAAGACTGCAACCATTGATATATAATATAATATAGTTACTAAAGGTGTAAGTACCTTAATTAAATAAATAATGCTGGACAATCCACACAGCATCATCTAGCCCCAAAGTAAGCTACTCAAAGCTTGTGTTATGGGTACTAGATAACTGATATATTTAATACATTATATACATAGATAGATATTTTTTATTATACATAGAAAACATATTATACATAGAAAAGTGTACAATTTCTGGGATAAACAGTAACTATAATTATATCTGTATAGACTATAATTTATATCTGTGCTAAATTTCATCTAGATACGTTCAGCCGTTTCAGCGTGGAAGAGTAATAAATATACATCCAGACATCCATACATTTTACAAACTTTCGCCTTCATAATATTAATAAGTAGGATTATGATCATTTTTATTTCAAATTAGTAGAAGACCCCAAACCTTTGAGTAGGTACTGACTGACCTAATGTTTTTTCATACAAAAGAACCTACCTTCCAAATTTTTAGCAATATGAGACACATCTTGGAATTTTTAGTGCAATAGGTATGCCGGTTTCCTCAATTTTGAGCACTGGCATTGTGCACTAAATATTATCGAATACAAAAACTCATTGATGCAGGACCAGGTTTGAACCCACGACCTTCGGATCGTGAGGCAGAGGTGCTACCACTACACCTCCATTGCTTTATAAGTCTTAAATAAATATATCAAAATACTAAATTATCGAAAATACACACACATCATAATATATTGAGAGTGGCCTCACGATCTCAAGGTTTTTTCCATAAAAAAATAATCCTACTAAATTATAAACGCGAAAGTTTGTATGCATGGATGTATGTTTGTTACTCTTTCACGCCGAAACGGCTGAACGGATCTGGATGAAATTTGGCACAGATATAGATTATGGTTTGGAATAACACATAGGCTACTTTTTATCCCGGAAAAATGTACGATTCCCGCGGGATAGATTTGTTTTTGTTTTTCAAGGTACCACGCGGGCGAAGCCGTGGGCGGAAGCTAGTATTTCATACATTTGCCACACGTTTTAGTTTTTAACCATTAGACATGCCGATTTCATCACGATATTGACCTTCATTTACTAACTCTATAAAAACAAACAATTGTTGTTTTATAAATGAATGTGTGACTCACGTCTTTGATTTAGCCAATTAAAAACTCGTATTTTATCACAGACAATTTTTATAATAGCAAGCTCACTCTTAAGCTCACTAGATTATGCTATAGTTTTTTTTTAACCAGAATGTTGGCTAACGGAATAATAGGTATTCAGCCCTCTTTTCGTTACATTTATTTTTGTAACGCTCGTATTTATTAGGTAAAGTATTAAAAAAAACATTGTTTTTATAATGTGTAAAATTAATAATAACGGGAATAAAGTAGAACTAGCGTCTCCCCGCGACTTTCGTGATCGCTCGCGTAATTTTATTATAACTTTATAACTTCTCCCACCTTACACCTTATACTTAGCTTGAATTTTGAGAGTTTTTGGCATCTACATAAATGTATATAGAAGCTACACCCCAAGTTTCATGTTTCTAGGACTTATGCAAGGTTGTGCGTTTTTATCAGTCAGCTACTTAAAGTTTAATATATTAAGATTTATTCACCGTAAATGGAACACAACTTTAAATATTATGAAACGCACAATTCAAAACAGTAAACTAACCAAGCTAATACGTCGATTATCTATATTCTTATCTTGTCACATTTACGCCAATCTAGATTTAAGAGAAATCGATTTAAAATTTAAATTTCTAATAGATAGCATCAATGAATGAACGAAACTAAGTATTTTTATGAATGATATTTTGTTGTATGTTCTACTAGCTTCCGCCCGTGGCTTCGCCCACATCGCACCTTGTTAGATGATGTTAAATTATAACCTATGTGCGTTTCTAAACAATAATGTATCCCTGTGCTGAATTTCATCTCTGATATTTTCACTTATTTCAGCGTGATTGAGTAACAAACAACCTACATTCATCCAAACTTTCGCATTAGTAGTATAAGTATGATAGGATAGGATTAATATTCTTAGCCACGCGTTAGGCACCCAATTAGTAAAACATCGATCATTCAATCGCATAACTTGTGTCAAATGCATAAGCACTTAGATATTGATCGCGATATTGTATAATTCGAATTTCAAACTGGTATTTAAGTAAGCATTGTTCTCTAAGAGACAGATGCCATAATTGAAGAAGAAGAAGAAATAGGTGCATTATGATTATGACTCATTGTAAGAGCGCTGGTGTACACCACCAGCGCTCTTACAATGTGGTAGCGCCCCTGCCTCACGATCCGATCGTGGGTTCAAACCTGGTCGAGCACCAATGAATTTATCTATTCGAAAAATGTATGTGCACATTGTCAGTGCTTTTAACGGTGAAGGAAAACCTCTTGAGGAAACCAAAAATTCTTATAAGCGGCGATGGGCTTACAACCTGTCACGTACGGAAAACGAACTGCTGTGCAAAATGTGGGCATGTACCAAATGTCATGTTTGGACATGCCTCTGACTACCCTCTTTAGATATCCTCAAAGATCTAAGTCACTAGAGGTTTGAGGAGATATCTACCAAGCCTGGGGATTACAGTCGTGACAATGTTTTTTTTCTCATTTTATGATACTCGATAGCATACATGGCGCCATCGTCTCGTAAAACAAAGGAGTACGCGTAAGCGCGTAATAATAATATTATTTTTATTATAGGCGCGTGTTTACTGCCACACGTGTTCGTTTATTATAATTTTATTTGCGCTAAAAACCGCTATTATAGAATAATAAATGGTAGAATGGACAATCCCACCTTTGTCAACTTTAGTGTTAATATCTTTGCATTTTTACTTTAATACAGAGTGACAATAAATCTTACGTGAAAATAGCCTCGGCCAAAATCTATCTCACAATTAAAGTAAACGACTGTTTTGTCAAAATCTTAAATTAATTGCTCATCGGACGTCTTGCTAGTTGGACGTTTTGCTACTTAGGCATATCGATGGTAAAGCATTTTATTGTTGGTGGTGTGTCTGTTGTTTCTTACTAACTTTGCTACATAAATGTATCTATTGCTAGTTGGACGTTTCGCGTTATGTGACGTTTTACTACTTAGATCGGAAAGAATTATTTCGTTTGTTGTATTTGCTGTCTCTTATAGACTTTTAAAGAGTGTGTGCATAGATCGGCCGTCAGTATATGACTGAGATGTGTCGCAAAGGTTTACATGTTTGAATATTTTACGATATCATTAAACGACTTTAAAATAACCTGGGTTTTCTGAAGTTGGTTAATAAAGTAGGCCTTCAGTATTCAACGTATTTTACACATTAAGGTAGGTAAGAGTTGGCAGCGGACGACATGAGGCAGCAGCGGACGACATGTCGCAGCGACACTAATGGTTTCTATGTATATTTATGAAATTCCTCTGTAGTTAGCGACACGAAGCTAGCGACGCATTTCATGCCCAATCAGGTAGATTGGCGATCAAAATAAGCAAGTTGACAAATGCTTTGTTAACAAAATTTGGACCATAATGTGTTTAAGAGTGTTGGCAGTTTTAAGGTGTTTTTGGACTTTTGTTGGTGACTGGACATACCTATGTTGTTCAATTTTCAACTTTTATTAATACCTATATCTAATCTACTCGTCACTAATAATGATTTAAAAAAAATGAACAATGATGTCAATTCAGCTGTCGCAAAAACTAAACTAAACTAATTTGACAGCATTAAAAACTGACTGAAAAATCTGAGGACTGATAAACATATTTTCTTCTTCTTTTTTTCATTTTAGATATTCGGTACTTAACTGGTTTTATTCTGTTATTTTATTATGACTGTACTTAAAAATTTATGCGCGCGAGTTGACGACAAAAAAATAAAAAATATGGGTAAAATGGGGGAAGGTATCAACTCGCACGCACACGCTCGCGAGTTGACGAATAACTCAAGTTTATAATACCCAATCTCCTAATTGCAACCTCAAACACTTCAAAGAAACTACCGCGTAGAGCTAATCTGCCTAGAAATGCATTGCATTACACCAATTTGCACTAGAAACCACTTTATCTGTAATTTACTGACAGTATATTGACAACCATTGTGGTGAGTGGCGATTGGTCGGATACGGGCCACACGGGTCCGCACTAGTGACAAACTGCCGTGACCGTGGCTCCGTACCGTAACATTCACGCGTGACATTCGACATATTTTTAAGAGACTTCGTGAAAAATCATAGACATTTTGCCGTTACATGTACCTACAAACCCTGGTGGTGTAGTGGTAGCGCTTCTGTCTCATGATACGATGGTTATGGATTCAAACCTGGCTGTACACCAATGAGTTTTCCATTCGAAAAATTTAAGTGCGCAATGCCAGTGCTCTTAAACGGTGAAGAAAAACATTGGAGGAAACCGGCATACCCTAGAACCAAACATTGAAGGTTTGTGTCATAGGTTAGTATTCTAATAAGTGGCGATGGGCTTGCAGCCTGTCGCGTACGGAATACTACTGCGCAAAATGTAGGCATGTGCCATGTGAAGTGCCTCTTACTACCTTTAGATATCCTCAAAGATCTATGTAACTAGTGATCTGAGGAGATATCTACCGAGCCTCGGGATAATAGTCGTGATCATGTTATTTTCTAATTTTTTGCGTACAAACCCTCGTCATAAATATGGGCGTGTTTCGGTCACAGTCTCGGCAGAATGTAACAAATGTGGACCCACGCTTAAGCAATCTAGAAAGTAGTGCTTACAATCTATATTAAGAAATCTAAGAGGTTAACATCCAGGTATTGCTATATATTGCGTAGTAATCAAAACTCAAAAAGTTGCAACACAACATTTGGCTAGACATTTAATGAACTAGCTGGCCCGCTCCCAACTTCATTTGTTTGTTTTATTATAAATGAATTTCAATTATACACGAAACACGTCTTCGGAAGTTACTAGGTATTATTAGTTCTATAGAACAAATGGGCTAATTTTCGTTTCCACAGTCCTACCATAGAACTACAGGGATAAAAAGGTTTTAACAATTCTATGACGTCATAGTCCTATACAACAAATGGGAGTTACTGCTTCCATCAATTCTGTTCAAAAAATGGTTAATACAAAATTTGAAGTAGATTGGACCAAGGAATGACGTTGTCTCATACAAACTTTGCCCCCCTTTTTCACCCTCTTAGAGATATAATTTCGGAAAATCCTTTCTTTTTAGATGCCTACGTCATACAAAGAACACACCTTCCAAGTTTCAGGTTTCTACGATCAGCGGTTTAGGCTGTGCTTTGTCTAGTCAGTCATTCAGGACAAAGCATTTTATATGTGTAGATATATAATTTTGAGCACACGCTTAATTTCATGACAGTATACCTACACATTTTAAATTCTAAACACAAACTCAAAATAAAGGTCTTACATAACTTTTTTCAAAATATCGATAGACAAAATGGATGTTAAATATATGCACAATAGCAGTCAATTCGTTCTATAACGTTATGGCGTCATAGATGACTAACTAATTGCAGTTGCAACATCAACTTTTGGATGGGTGACCGGAATAATATCTAGTTTACGATGACTAATGTGGGATTTGACCAACTTTTAGTAAAATTATTCTCAGAATAATGTGTCAAATGCTAGTATAACATCAGTTAACTCTAACTACGTTTTTTCTAATAATGCCGATATTAAATAATTCTAATAATTCTAATAATTCTTTTAAAACATCGTCAGGAAATCGGCATACCCTAAAACCAAAAGTTCGAAGGTGTGTGTCATAACCATAAGTTAGTATTCTTAAAGCGGCGATGGGCGCAAGCCCAAACATCACATTTAGCACATGGGCACAAATTTTGCACAGTGGTTAGTATTCCGTACGCGACAGGTTGCAAGCCCATCGCCGCTTATAAGAATACTAACATTGACACACACCTTCGAATTTTTATACACATAAATTTTTCGAATAGAAAAACCCATTAGTGCACGACCAGTTTTGAACCTACTTGGCGCTTTTGGCCATATTAGACCGAATTCCATTAAGCTTAGCTTAAGACACTTCAAACTAATTCACCTTTCAAATAAAAAAGCAAAATCAAAATCGGTTCATGCATTCGAGAGCTACGATGCTAAAGACAGACACACACAAAGACAGACACGCCAAACTTCCGTCTCTTTCCGTCAGGTTTTTAAAAAACGCACGGTAAGAAGACGATATAAACTAGAAACATATCGCAGAAACTAATTGTATTGACCTAAATCTCGAGGTCTTTTACCCGCTTTCAGATTCGCTTGGATTACCTCAAACCGCACAATCTAACACGTTATCAGTACTTAGGATGCAACCACGCCTTTTACGTTGTTGCATGACCGATTGCGCGAACTGCTTATACGCATAATCTAATTGCATTTACATCGATAAATTGCAATTTGGCGGAAATTACTGGATATTTGACAGCTTTTCATAAGTCAAGGCGTGGTGTTGCTGCTCAGATACATACATATTAATAACTAGCTTCCGTTCGCGGCTTTGCTCGCGGATATATACTCAGGTTCATTCTAACGGTGAAAGAATTTTTGAAATCGGACCAGTAGTTTTTGAGTTTATTCGTTACAAACAAAAATATAATACAAAACTTTCTTCTTTATAATATTAGTATAGATTTCATCAAGGGGTACGGTAGACTCGATCGAAACCTTACCTGAATAATAAAATAAAATCATAAAAATACCCAAATAAATGATAAATATAATAATAATAACTAAATAATTAAATAAGAAACACCCCTTTTTCATATTTTCCAAGTAACTTTAGAATTTTTCTACGGCTATTGCTAATATTTAAAACTATTCCAACCGTTTTGAAATGATTTGCTTACCAACGAACTTTAGACACATAAAAGTATTACGAGTATCTTATTCACTAGCGTAAGACCATACTCACGTGATGCTCAAGTTTTTGACCTAGACTTATCTACTTATAACTTATGTATAAGCAAATAAAATTAACTGAATTAAACCTATAGGCTTAATTTATTCAAGTACTGGGCATTCCCACGCGCGATTTGTTAATCTGAACGAGGCCGCATCCACAAACTAAGGTATAAAATAAGGTACCTACATACATTTTTAAGCCCCTGGGGCCTTACCGCGAAGTCTCCCAGAACGATTCGTTTTAGAAACGTCACATTTGAAGCTTGAAGTAACACTACTTCATTACAATTTGCATAGGTCATGGTACGAAATAACAATGTAAGATTAATTCGGTATTGTGTAATGAATTCTTGGTGAGGCCCCAGGGACCACAAGCTATTTACTTAAAATTAATATCGAGAGGTACCTATTCCACAAGGTTGCCATTTTATAGTAGGTATAATAAATAGTGAAACCTTCTACCCCCCCCCCCCCCATTTATTTATACGAGTATCTTATTATTATTTATTGATTATATCTATTTCAAACAACTAAATCCGTCCACATGTTTACACGTGATTGAGTCACAAACAAACATTCAAACTTCATAAATTTACACATCTATAGATACTAATTATAGAGCTGAAGAGTTAGTTAAGTAATGGTTCGAATTGAAATATTATTGTTATTTTGTATAGTCCATTTATCGAGAAAGGCTAAGGCTATATTATAACATCACGCTACGACCAATAGGATCGGAGCATCATTAAAAAATGTTGCAAAACGGGATAAAAGGTATTTAAATATTTATTACTTACTAGCAACACACGGGTAGAAAAGTACTTATCTCAATTTTTTTATATAAAATATAGCCTATGTTATTCGGTGAAAAAATTTTTGAAATCGGTTTAGTATTTTTTGAGTTTATTCGTTACAAACAAAAATACAAAACTTTTCTGTTTATAATATTAGTATAGAAAACGCAGACAAAGTTGCGCAAGCTAGTTGAGTTATATATTAAGGCCCAGCATTTTGAAAATTGCAAGTATTGCAACCCTAATCATTCTATTACCGCTTAATAGATTACATTGAAATTGAACTACACGATACTCAAGGATATAAGTGAAAAATCAACCGGAGCTAAAACACGAATTAGTTAAAAAACCTTGGTTAAAAATCATGTCAAAAACACCTCTGAAAATTCAGGAATTCCCTAATTTATCCAGAACAGTAAGGTATTTTGAATTTCTGTTTCACATGAATATAAATCAGTTAATTTGAAACAAATCAACCCAGCCCTTTTTTTGAAATAAGCTATTTACTTGAACATATTTATGTTTTTTATAAATTATCGCTTTCGTTATATAATTCAGAGCAGCCATATTATCATGCCGCACTCTACTTACTTGTTTACTTGTCATTTGGGTATTTCGCTTCGTGCTATGTCATATTCCGCGGAGATCCGCGTTGCTATGTCACTTTTTTTGTAACTTTTACGTAAGGAATAGTGTGACGAGTATTCTGGGCCTTAAGTAGTAGGATTTTTATATTCTCACCATGTCTGTCATTAAAATACCAACGCCATTTAATTTGATTTAGATTAACGATCACGTAGGAACGAAACAATAAAAATCGTTACAACAAACTAGTAATTAGTAAGATGGTAGTTATTGATAAGTAAGTAATTGACATCATAATCAAAGACCTTCGTGGCATAGCGGTTGAGTCCAGTTCATGCGAGTGGTGCGATTTCATTTCTTAATATACTAGCTTCCGCCCACTGCTTCGCCCGCGTGGTACCTTGAAAAACAAAACAAATCTATCTCGCAGAAACCGTAAATTATTTCGGGATAAAATGTAGCCTATGTGCTATTCCAGATTATAATCTATATCTGTGCCAAATTTCATCCAGATTCGTTCAGCCGTTTCAGCGTGAAAGAGTAACAAACATACATCCATACATTCATACAAACTTTCGCGATTATAATATTAGTAGGGTGTTATACCCTACTAATATTATAAACGCGAAAGCTCGAAAATCGTCAATAGTCATGACGCACAGCATAATTTTACCCCCAAAGGGTACAACAAAATTCGAGTGCTTCTCCGTTCGACCCAAGATTGTTCTACCCAATAGGTATTTATCTCCTTTCAACCAAAAACATATTCTCCTTTCTACCCAATCCATAAATGTGAGTCACAGTGAATTTTAAGCAGTAGGTACAGACACTATAGGTATCTATGTAATAATGAAATGATTACTAACATTAAATCCAAAAGTTTTTACTAAAGGTAAATATTATATGATTTAAGTAGGTATAGGTAGGTACCCACATACTTTCGTTTCGTTTCCGGTCTGTTTGGACTGAAATTCATATAGTAGGTAGATACAATCTCGTTTTGTGCAAATCCCATAATCGCCTTTTCCCAAAATGACTTATTTTCTTATGTCTTTGTTCATGAATGTCTTGAATGAAACTGTTGAATTGGTGTACAGTCAGTAACACTTAATTATATTATACTATCAGAAGTTAAAAATTCTAGTAAGTACTTATAGGTTTTAAAATCGTTGTTTTATTAAAAGTAGTAGTGGGCTCATTCCAAAAGTTCAGATACCAGGATAGCAGAAACGATGGAGAGGTATTTAATAGTAGATTCACAATGAGTCACTTACTTGGTTTATTTGTAGATTTCCTAACTAATTTAAATGCGAAAGTGAGTTTGCTAGTTTTTATACAAATTATTTCGTAAAAAACGTAATTTTGTATGACTGACATTAACTAGATAAGTTTTTTTATTTAAACTCTGTATTTACCTATGTTTCAAATCTAAACTTTGTTGTGTATATTCTTACATATGATTATTAAGTTGATTAGTATATTGTTGTTTGACCAGTAGACAAATTTGACCTAGATAAGTCTGATTTGAGTTTTTTTTTAAATAAAAATGTTCTTGAGTTGAGTTGAATATCTACATGCTTGTTTTTGATCTGCTGACCTTGCTGCTTCTGTGTTTACACTGTGTCATTTCTTTAAATTTACACAATAGAAATTAGGAATAAGTAGGTGTGGGTAGAAACGAGCATAATATATTAAAGGTTTTTGGTAGAAAGGAGAAAAATATCTATTGGGTAGAACAATCTTGGGTCGAACGGAGAAGCACTCCAAAATTCGTATGCAAATATCTTTTTTCAAAAACAGTCTCGAAGAATCACACTAATATTATCATAATACCTTGTGACGTTTACAAGAAACTTTATAATTAATAGTTGTTTGTATTTGGAAACACCTAAAAAATCTAATCTTTGGTTAGTCTTACAAAATTATGTAGGTCTCAAAAATCTTACAAAACGTTTTGTTCGTTTGTTTTCGCAGCTGCGTTGCGAATTTTAATTAAAACTATAATCATACTATCACTCTCTTTTGACATTGTCATATATATGCCCACTTTTTCATAATATAATTTATTTAAAAAAAACATGATATTTTAACAAATTTGTGTACGATCTGCAGAAATTTGTTCCGTTGGTCTGGGTGTGTAACCTATGTATAATAAAAAATATCTATCTTTGTACCTATATCATGTATTAAATATATCAGTTATCAAGTACCCATAACACAAGCTTTGAGTAGCTTACTTTGGGGCTAGATGATGCTGTGTGGATTGTCCAGCATTATTTATTATTTTATTTATTGCAGTTTTTGTAGTCCTCAGGGGCCTTATCACAAGCCAAACCATCATGTTTCAAAAACGTCACATTTCAAGCTTGAAGTAATACTACTTCAATACAATTTTGTAGGTCATGATTCCAAATGCCAATTTTATACGAGTATTACTTTGATATTGCCCGAAGAAGTGTAAGGCTCCTGATCACTTAGTAATTATTTTTTATGGATATCTCAAAGGGTCACATCCAAATATTATAAGAGTATTTGGCAATAACCACAAAATTTTCAAATTAATATTCCAAACGAGACAGGTCGCAAACCTTTACATTAAAAAACTTAGTCGAAATAAAATCCTTCACTACTGTCTTAAGAGTATTGTAATGTGCCAGTACTACAATTCTTATTACGTATTCGCGAAGGTAAACTACAATAAGATTGTAACACGACCTAGGTCAATTCAACAATGACTCCCGCTTGGCCGCAAATAAATTAAAGAAAAATAAATAAATATAAATCTATAATATCTATCTATCTATCTTCTTCTTCCTGCACTTTTTCCACGCTAAATGGGGTCGGCACAACATTTTTTTCTTCCTCCATTTCCCTCAATCATCCGTCATCTTAGTCCTCACTTCTTTCTTACTCATATCATCTTTGACAGTCTATCCATCTGTTCTTTGGCCTACCTTTACCTCTGTATCCATCCACATTCATACCTAACACTCTCCTCGTCACATGACATTCATCTCTCCTCATAACATGCCCATACCACGCTAACCTATTACTCCTCATCTTTTCCGTCACTGGCTCCACTTTCAAGCTTCCTCTATATACTATCTATCTATACATAATATATGTATATCTATAATTCGTTGAAAGGCCGTGTCTGTAGTTTTTATATTTCCAAATAAAAATTAGAGCTACCTAAAGAAGACACGCTTCATAGCCCAAAACAGTCGTTTTTGTCAAAATATCTGTTTATCTGTGCGTTTGTGCACGCTAATCTCCGCAACGGCTTAACCAAATCGAACGTAGTTTTCACATATGTATAGAAATAATTTTGAATTAAAACTTAGGTTTTCTTTCATTGAAATCGGTTGACAAATAAAAAAAATATGCTTATTTTACTGATTTTTTGGGCGTGCTGGACGCTACATGTTAAGGTGATCTAACGAGTACGAAGTCGCGGGTAACAGCTAGTGTAATGTAAAACTAAAATAGGTCTACTTATTCTCCATTCATATTATTAATTAGTTTTAATGAGTTTGCTAATGACACTTATGGAGTGACAAGGATACAAGATATCAAATCCTACACCATTTTCCGGTCGATATTGTACAATCGTGATGTGGCCAGCCTTCGCTAGGTTCCACCATAAACTAACCGGTTCATCATTCGAAAAAATCAAGTTTAAATGGCTTTGGTTTTGATATGCAAGGTGATAAAGAATAAGTTAATAGTATTTATTGCAAAAATTAAAAAAAAAACTGATTGTTTGTAATTGAAAATAGCTTTTTACTGCCACCATATTAGATTTTTTGACATTTTGTATAGCTTATGTGACTCTTGTAATTCAAAAGAATCCAATGACATCTCATTTGTCAAAATCTGTTTAGCCGCTTGGGCTACAGCCACAGCCAAAGAAACTTGCAAACCTACATACATACACCCCAAACACATTATCCTCCTTATTTGCTATGCAGTTGGGTAAAAAAAGTAAGCACGAACGATTATCTTGTTCACTCTATATTATATACTAGGTACTCGTAAATCAAAGTAAATGGCATTTATATCCAAGCGTCCTTGTTTTGATTCCAAGCACATTGAACTGTCGGCCTCTGCAATAAAAAGTCGGCTGGTCAAGACCAGAAGCCTAAAAGAACAAACGTACTTACAAAAAAGTCGACCTAAAAAAAGTGGATGTACTAAGAAAAAAGTAGACTGGATTGGCTTTTAGATTTAGAAGTCTAGGTTGTGATGCCTCTGGTATTGCAACAGGTAAAGTTACAGTTACCCATTGCTATCAGGTGGGCGTTTACATATTTGTCTGCTTGTTTGTTAAAAAAAAACCATAGAAAAAGCAAGTGTTATAAAGCAATGTTGTAACATTAATGTAACAGCCGTCGATGCGTGAAAATTATGAATTCATAGCTGGAATTGGAAATTACTGATATCAGTATAAAGTCAGATATATTCTGATTCAATACGTGCAAGTCGCTGTGAACGGGCAACTTTATAAGTAAGCAACTATTCGTAACTGTCAAGTTGCCGTTTACATCGGATACTGGATTTATAGAAGTAGTATGTAGAACACATAATTACAAGCTTCTTTTACTTACTATCGTTATTTTAGTTTATACTGTTCCTACACAGATTTTTAACAAAATTAAATAATGTTGTTTGTTATAAAAAAAAATTTAATCATTTGATATAAACGTTAAAATTGGGACCTTCTATTGAGGACTAGGTATCTGGCATTCAAATTTATAGCAGTATCTAACTAGTACGAGTATGCATTTACTTACTATATATTTTATTGTTACCCACGAAATAATTACTGGCGATAATTATCGGTGAGATTTTCAGCAACTTTTGTTGTGTGTTCGGAAAGCACGCGTTTACGCCATTTAGAATTAAACGAACCACTTATGCTCGTGTTACTTTTTACGATTTTTTTTACTTTTTGTAGTCTATTTAGTTCTGAAGCTTGAAAACTTTTTGTGATAACTTGTAACATTTGACTGGATTTCAATGAATAAATGTGGCAAAAGGAAACTTGAATAAAATTAAAGAGTTTTTTTTTTGTTGTTTTTTTTTACCCGACTGAGAAGTGAAGGAGAAAAGTTAATGTGTTTGAGGTGTATTTATGTATGCGAGTTTTTTTTGCTATCGCTGGAGGCCAATCGGCTGACCAGACTTTGACAAATGAGTGATATAGGCTATATAAAATATCAAAAAATCCAATACAGCAGTGGTAAAAAACTAATTTCAATTAAGTACTTTCAGTCGCATTTTTTTTTCAATTACTGGAAGTACAAAAACTTCGCATATTCGCATAATTTTCTTTCATTCTAAGTAACAGTGTTTAAATTAGTAGTATTGTCACAAAGTTATTTAAATTGTCAAGTTAATTTAAAACAATATGGCGAAACACTTCGACATAAGGTAGGTAGTGCCCGTCTCTAGCGCTTCGCGACTCGTCTTGGCCACTACCGTGTCCCCAGATATAGGATGGCTGTTTTGTTCAAAATTCTGGGGATTTCCTCCGATGGCTTTAGAAAGGAACTATTCATTCTAATTCACATATTTTACGCCCGTGTCAAGAACTCGAGCATTATTTGAAAAAAACTACCAAAACTACACCGACCCTCATCATCATCATCATCATCAGCCTATAGCAGTCCACTGCTGGACATAGGCCTCCCCTAATGAGCGCCATTGCGCCCTGTCTTCAGCTCGACGCATCCAGCCTCCACCAGCAGCCTTTCGCAGATCGTCACTCCACCTAGCCGGAGGGCGTCCTACACTACGTTTGCCGAGCCGCGGTCTCCACTCGAGAACTCGTTTACCCCAACGGTTATCGGTTCTTCGACAGATATGGCCAGCCCACTGCCACTTCAGCTTGCTAATTCTCTGAGCTATGTCGACAACCTTAGTTCTGTGTCGGATAGTCTCATTACGGATTCTATCCTTCAGAGAAACTCCGAGCATAGCTCGTTCCATAGCTCGCTGAGCGACTTTAAACTGGTGGACTAGCCGTACCGTGAGTGTCCACGTTTCGGCTCCGTATGTCATGACAGGTAGGATGCACGGACACCGACCCTATGACGAAGAAATTTTCAAACGTTTTATTATTAGGTCATTTTACTTTTATGCCGATTATCCCAAAAGGGCTTTATGATGGATTGCCCAGAAAGAAAAGCAGGAAAGCTTGACGGGAGGGCAAACGCGCTAATGTTTGACGTATCAACCAAAACCATCTTATCTCTACGAGAAGTTGCCATGGTTATCTAGCTCCCAATCTTGTGGCTCTCGCCAGTGCTAAAAGCAGCTTATGACACAGCGGCACAGCTCTGCCTGTTTCAGAGGCAGCTTCCGCTATGCAGCTTCTTAGTGCTGGAATAATATCCCGCCGCCGATTAGAAACTTGCAAAATTTATACGGTTTTAGAAAAATGTTAAAAAAATTCTTGTTCATTCATCAAAGGAGCAAGAAGGTCAAAGACATGACACGAGTGTTATATAATCGCATTTGGTAGTTTAAGGTGGTTAATAGTGTGTTAGTTAATAGTTAGAGTAATTTAATGTAATTCATAATTTGTGTGTGTGAATAGATTGTCCGTAATGCCAACAAAAAGAAAAAGGGCTCTGACGGAAGACCAGCGTTGGCTGCTAGCTCGCTAGCAACCAACCCATGCTGAGGCAGACGCCATTTTGTTTCTTTAGACTTTTTATGTTGTTTTTATAAGTTTTTTTTGTTTTCGTATGTTAGTCTAATCGAACAAATAAAGTTATTTTATTCTTATTCTTATTCTTAAAACTCAACCGAACGTTCCGTTGTGCACATTTCGTATTGCGCTATTTTTTACAGTTCAGTTACACACAGTTAGTACAAGTCAGTACATTTGTTTACAGTTTTTACAGTTCGGAATTTCTCAAATGCTGTCAAACGAACGTATATTAAGTAGTTGGTTTCGAGGAACTTTTTAAGAGACGTTGACCACACGTTTCTCATTAAAATGGTTGTTGTTAATCTGAAATAACCGAAGTTGGTTGGTAAAAATGCTTGAAATTTACTTAAGGCCCTTAGAAAGTGCCCTAAGTAAATTTAGAATAACGATTGCCGATTTTTTTGACGGAATGGAGATTTCAACGATATCGGCTTTCAAAGGAGCTGTTTGCCATACCATCCCTTTCATTTGCCAAACCAAAACAAAACCAAAACCAAATACGTTACGTTGAAACGTGTGACACGTTAAACATTAGCGCGATTGCCCCCATCACACCATGTTTGACACAATTTATGTCCACCTATGGGTTGGAACTGATTTTGCAATCAGTTTTGACAACCTCCATAAATCATGTACACCGGATTTGAAAGCTAACATTTCCTAAAGCAAGCTAACAGGACAACTTAGCATTTTCAAGGTAAACATTCGTTAGACCTTCGGCTTTTCAAAATTTGATTTGCCAATCACATCTATTCGGCCTCGTCTTACATATTTTGTTTAGTGCACCTAAACGTTTTCTAGGCTAATGAACTCACTAGGTAGCAGGCCCATTTTGAAAATTATATCTTATTAGCTTCCGCCAGCGGCTTTGCTCGCGTACCTTGAAAAACAAAAACAAACCTATCTCACGGGAACCGTACATTTTTCCGGAATAAAAATTAACCTTAGTGATATTCCGGACTATAATCTATCTGTGTGCTAAATTTCATTAAAATCCGTTCAGCCGGTTCAGCGTAATTGAGTAACAAATATCCAAACTTTCGCATTTATAATACTAGCTAGGTTAGACTAACTAACCCACGCAACTTCGCCTGCGTATTCCCACGCAATTGGTCGAAAGTTCAAACTTTGACACCCCATTACCCGTTTGTGAAGATTATTTTGAAAAATCCTGAAACACGTGTCCATTTATTTTGCATTATCAGCATCCAAGCCAAGTTTTGAGTGAATCGAACAAAATTACGACGTAACAAAATTTAACATAAACAATTATTTAAAACCTTTCTTAATTAGCTTATGGTTTATTCTAGAACCTAGACTATCTACATTCTAAATTTCATCAAAATCGCATTAGTAGTTTACCACCGACTACGGTGATACGTGGTAACAAAAATTCACACACACAAACTTTCGCATCTAATAATATTAGTAGGATACTTACATGCATAATAAATGCATTATTTTTCTGTTCTGTTTCTTTAATGTTCTAATTTAAATAAAAAACATACAAAAGCGTCTATTTAGCATACAAAAAAATATTTAGACATCAGCTAAGTAGGCTTTAGATTAGAGGATTGTATTATGTAGATATTTTTTTAATAAAAATATTTTATATACTTACAAAAATATACAGACTGGTAATACTGTTAATTTGGATGTTATCTTAAAAAATATAAAATAGGTAGGTACGTTCTTATTTTATTCACTAGAAAGATTAAATTAGCGTAACATTTCTAAATTACAGTTTGAGGATTTTAAATAAGATTACAAAATATAAGTGTTATAGTAAGTATAGTTCGCTCAACGAATCTAGGCATTCGTGAAGTTAGCCGCAAGAGCTGCGCAGTATCGTTTTCCGGGAGTAATTGGAGGTATGAAGAGGGAGGGAAGGAACTGTACATGCGCAAACTCGCACCTGTGGCTAGTTTCACGAATGCCTAGATCCGTTGGATGACCTATACGTCCAAATATTACTTTTGGTATATTGTCAGTTCTTCTCGGACTGGGGATAGGACTAGAATTGGCACCTAGACTCACCCTAGTATGTAAGAAGATTCAAAATGATCCCTGTGATATAAATGAATACATAATTATATTATTGACTAGCTTCTGCACGCGGCGTCGCCCGCGAAGTACCTACATAAAATATAGCCTATGTTCATCCTGAAAGTTCATTCTACACATTGGTGAAAGAATTTTTCAAATCGGTTCAGTAGTTTCGGAGCCTATTCATTTCAAACAAACAAACAAACAATCAAAGTTTTCCTCTTTATAATATTAGTATAGATGACTATTATGCCTTGACTATTATGCCTTCATTTTAAAATATGACAGAATCATCCAAAAAAATTAAACTACACACTCATTGTCTCAATATTATTATCATCACGAATGTACTAAAGCTATGTACTACAATTACATACCCACGGAAATCCGCTTTCAAATTTCAACAATGATTTAGAATGGTTCTTAAGCATGGTCAAAAGTAACATTACAATGAAATAATGATCTAAATTAATTTTGTTTACACCTACTTATTTTATAAATGTTGTAAGATTTGTCTGTCTAGATCTAGAAACTTAGACGTCTTGGCAATGTACTATTTTAGTTTAATGTGTAATTTTGGTGGTTATTTTAACAATAAAGCCTGAGTTTTTGACGCGAATGTGAAATATGGGTAATAAAGTGTAGTACCTTTCTAAATCCATAGGAAAAAATCCCGAGAATTTTGAACAAAGCATTCATAAGCAGTTTTTTTTTGTTTAAAATTTATTGTACCATTTGACGCTTGTGATACGAGTATTTACCACTACCCTAATACAAAATACTCTCCTCACTTATCTTGTGTTGTTCAATCATAGGTTAATAATTTTGTTGACGCAATTTTTTTTTCTTTTATTTTGCTTTTGATTACCGATCATAATAATATTATTTTGAAAGTTTACGACACTCCTTACTGACACTGGCAGAATCGTAGCGAGAAGCAAGCGGGGCCATAAAAAAGAAGTCAAGTCAAGTCAATACTTAATACTTGACACTGGCAATATTTATTTCTAGAGAGAGAACTAAATAAGAAGAAGAAGAAGATTTGGTCCGTGATCTAACATCAACGCTCATGTGAACTTTGTATTCAAAGCTTCAAAGACACGTTATAACATGATTGGCACGACAACTCACGCCATAATTGAATTATGCTTGAATTATCAAAGTATGCAGAGGCTTGCGGTCACATACCACTGTTATAACACAGATTCAACCTCACACGTCTCTACAGACTACTAGATGTGAAACTCAACGGGCATGTAGAAACACCGCTTTAATTGTATATTTTTTTTGTGTAAAAGCGTGATTTGGGGGAGACCTTTGCACTGCAGTGACAATAGGTACAGATTAAAAAAAAGTGTACTAACAAATAGGATTTATAGCTTATAATAATTTATAATCTCATGATTTTCAATACAATAAGTATTTTTTTGCTTGACATTTTTCTAGTACAGTCATGGATGGTGTATTGGGCAGAGTTTTTTAGATTAATATCTATACTAATATTATAAAGAGGAAAGATTTGATTGTTTGTTCGTTTGTTTGAATTGAATAGGCTCCGAAACTACTGAACCGATTTGAAAAATTCTTTCACCAATGTGTAGAATGAACTTTCAGGATGAACATAGGCTATATTTTATGTAGGTACTTCGCGGGCGACGCCGCGTGCAGAAGCTAGTGCAATATAAAATTATATTAGATGGATGGACTGTGTGAAAGATGACATGGATAAGAAAGGAGTGAGTACTGAGATGACGAATGACAGAGGGAAATGGAAGAAGATCACATGTTGTGCCGACCCCACATAACGTGGTATAAGGGCAGGAAGATGATGATGATGCAATATAAAATTAAGAATCATAATATAATAATAAATTAATCATAATAATGAATAGAACATAAAATATAGCTAAAATATTAGTAGAGAACATCATCTAACTTTAAACTAATTGAAAGTATAAATAGCAAAGAAAAAAACTACTTTCTTGTTAGATAAATGTATAAAGACATTTATATATTTTTCAAACACACGTATAAAAAAAACAAAACAAAAGAAATTAATGATTATTTTTATGGCAATAAAAATCCCAAGCCAGTAGCGCTTCTATTCGCTAATTCTTAATATTAACTGCATTTATGACTATGATAGGGTAAAACGCAGTATCAAAATATTTTATCAAAATATTTATCAAAATATTTAGGTAAGTAATAATTAGGTTATTTAGGTTTTTAATACATAATTATTATATTTATTTAATAGGTACCTACTTTAAAACAAATGCATCATCGCAAATAAAACCACATAAATTGTTAATATTAAGTACCTAAATTGCCCATTGTGTTTGGTAAATGAAGTACTTAGGTTTTCAATTACAATTAAGAATGGGAAAAATTACTGCTCCTTTTTCGATTGAATAATATTCAAAATTTCTGTTGAATTGAAAATATATATTCATTTACGTAAGTTTTTCCATTACTTAGGTACCATGAAATAGATATAATAAAAGCGTCAAAAATGTTAGGATAATAGTCAATCTTTAAAAAAATGAGCTCACTATTAAAATAAATAACACTCGCATACATTTCTGACCCCACATTAGGAGCACTTGTATCGCGGGTATCAAAAACTACGTGTACAAAAGGAATAAGTATATTTTTTTACGAAAGATCGTGCAATATAATTGCACAATAAATGGTGAAATAACTGTTTGGTTAATTTTTTACTAATCATTAGTGTGCGTGCATCGGAATTTTGTTAACAAACAAAAGTAAAAACAGTGCCAGAGTTTTTGGCGTCCGGGCATATCTACGATTTAAATCTTTGCCCGCAGCGGGTAGTGAACCCGCACCTCTCGCCTTTCAGTCGTCACTTGCCGGCAACGCCACCGAGGTCAAAAAGGTTCGTATTATTTTTCACAAGGTTTTGTTATGTAGGTATTCGTAATCAACAAAAAGTTTTTCGACTAATCATAATTATAAAGAATCGTGTTTTTACGGTTTATGATCCCTTCATAAACACAATAATTATTGTTTAATTACATTATTAGATTTCCATATCATTATCGCTTCTTTAAAACACGCCCAAACTACTTATTGAATTCCGCTAATATTACGTAAAACTACACAATTAAATGTTACAACAAGATAAATACTGAATTTGATGTAAACACGCACAAATATGTTAATATTTTTTTTTACAGAAATTTACAATAATGTTCTTATTATTGTTTAAGGCTCGTTTTTGTGTATATTATACCGTACTAGCTTCCGCCTGCGGCGGCGCCCGCAAAGTTTCTTCATAAAATATAGCCTATATTCATCCAGAAAGTTCATTCTACACATTTGGTGAAATAATTTTTCAAATCGGTCAAGTAGTTTCAGCATCTATTCAATGCAAACAAACAATCAAATCTTTCCTCTTTATAAAAACTTGAGAGGTGTCAAGGGACACCCGGATGGAACGAAGTTCCTTTCCTTGCTTTCTATGAGAGAGAGAGAGACAGACAGAGAAACACGCGCACGCCGCACGGCTTACACCTATTGCAAAAAGTGTCGTTACAACTTTTGATCTTAATTTTTTCCGTCTAGCCCCCTTTCGCAACGCACGATAAGGAACTTCGTTCCAATAATTATTAATATAATACATATTTTTTTCTTCGCCGTTTCAGAATACTGATGTGTTTTCTAGTAACGAATAAGGTGGACAAGGGCTGAAGTACAGATAACACTAACGCCGATACTCCCTTTTACATCTTGATAGATCAAAGTAGTTCAAAGTGCGGTCATCAGGTACTGATGAAGCGAACTCGATTATTCCGCGAATGCTCTCGAGGTCCTTAGAATGCTTCAGACCCTTATATTGCGCAAGCACAGATTTAGGGCTACCCAAGTTTTTGTAAAGGAAAACATCGTGAGGAAACCGGCTTACCCTTAGAACCAAAAATTCGAAGGTGTGTGTCATAGGTTTAGTATTTTTATACGGCGATGGGCTTGCAACCAGTCACGTACGGAATACTACTGCGCAAAATGTAGCATGTGCCAAATATCATGTTTGGACGTGCCTCTGACTATCCTCAAAGATCTAAGTAACTAGAGATCTGCGGAGATATCTACAGAGCCTGGGAATTACCGCCGTGATCATGTTTGTTTTTAAATAAATAAATAAATAAATAATGCTGGACAATCCAAACAGCATCATCTAACCCAAAAGCTACTCAAAGCTTGTGTTAAGGATACTAGATAACTGATATATTTAATACATTATATACATAGATAGATATTTTTATTATACATATGTACATAGAAAACACCCAGACCAACGGAACAAATTTCTGCAGATCGTACACAAATTTGATCCGCGGCGGGCATCGAACCTGCAACCTCTTGCCTAGCCTCTTGCGTCGCAGACGGACTCTCGCCCACTGCGCCACTGAGGTCGACTGTTTTTTGTATGTTAATTAAGAATATTGTATTCAAATAAATAGATTCTAACGTGCGGTTTGTTCTGTGTTTACTTTAATAGTCTCAATTAAGTGATGCTCAATGTAACATCTATTAGCTCATTGCTTCAACAAAACAAAACAAAAAATAGATAAGTCACCTTCAAAGTTCAAGAAGAAGAAGAGGAAGTTGAAAATTTCCGTGCGCTATGTGAGGGATACATCTACTTTTATATTGTAAACTAGCTGTCCCGGCAAACTTCGTACCGCCATTTTTATTTAGAAAACGTTTGTATGGGAAATAGAAAAGGCCTGTTTTTAAGGTTTTTCCGGTAGTTATTCGAATTTTTCTTACCTTTTAAACCTTCCCTAGACCTCCACGAACATTTCAAGACCAAGATAAGATAAATCCGTTTAGCCGTTCTCGAATTTTAGCGAGACTAACGAACAGCAATTCATTTTTATATATATAGATAAGCTAGTACCTATTTATGTCTTCTTCGTCTTCTTTGGAAGTTATTTTTCTATGTATGTATTTACAATAAAAAAGTATATAATTAATCTATCAACCATCTGGTCCCCATAGTAGAAGCTTCGCATAGTTTGGGGCTAGATGGCGTTGTGTGCAATGTCCACCCATATTTATTTATCTTATCTATTCTTTGATTATGGCATCTGTCTCTTTTGAGATCAATTTTGCCAGTGTCTAGTGTTTAAATTAGCAGTATTGACAATGCCACAAATTAATAGTCAAATTGTAAAGTCAATTTTAAACAAAAGATGGCTGTTTTGTTCAAAATTCTCGGGATTTCTTCCGATGGATGTAGAAAGGTACTGTTCACTTTCATTCACATATTTTACACTCGCGTTAAAAACTCGAGCTTTATTGGAAAAATAACCACCAAAATTACACACATAATATTAAACACTCGCGTCAAGAAGACGAACTTTATTGGAAAAATATCGACCTAAATTACACAATAAAACTCAAAATAACACGAGAA
The DNA here is from genome assembly GCA_963675405.1 of Cosmorhoe ocellata. Taxonomy (NCBI): domain Eukaryota; kingdom Metazoa; phylum Arthropoda; class Insecta; order Lepidoptera; family Geometridae; genus Cosmorhoe; species Cosmorhoe ocellata. Next base: position 9,990,880 of record OY776249.1, on the reverse strand, counting down.
AAAATATAAAACTGTAGTGACAAATTTGACAGTCGAATGCATTGCAGAAAATTCATATATTATAAGCCAAAAATCAAAAACCACTTCAAGCTTGAAATTTTTCATGTTTTGTTTTGATCAATTTTTCATGAAATGTTTCTGAAACATAATAGTTTGTAAGGGCTTGTGGTAGCCCTTGGGGCCTCACCACGAATTCATAATACATTTATATAATTTATAATACATTATTACCGAATAAATATTACATTGTTATTTCGTACCATGACCTATGCAAATTGTTTTGAAGTAGTGACGTTTCTATAATGGAATCGTAACGGAATCGTTCTGGAAGACTTCGTGGTAAGGTCCCAGTGCTCTAAACAAATTATTATATTTGCGGTTATGGTTTTATAATAATCATAATAATTTATCTACATCTAATTCAAACATAACTTCCGGTCATACGTCATTAATTAGGTGCCTAAGCACTGTATAAAAACGTATAAATAACGTATAACATCATAAAACAGTTAATTTAGTCTGAAGGTTTTGACAGAATATAGCGTCTAATAATAACAATAATAAACTAGAATTTATTTAAAAAAAAACTTTTATACTGATAAAAATTGAAAATTGCTTCTCACAGCCGCCATATTGGATTTTTGACATTTTATATCGCCTATTTCACTCTTGTAATTTAGCAATAGACAACAAAATCTTTTTGCTAAAATTGTTTTGGCTATATAGGTACCAAGGAAACTCATTTAAGTAATACATATACATACATACCTACATCCAACTCAAAACCCCCCTTTTCTATTATTCTAATAACAAAATTTTTACTTCATAGATTAGCTGATGCCCGCGGCTTCACCCGCGTGGCGGAGACGGCTTATTTTTTTCCGATACTTCCAACAAATATCATTATACGAGTATTTTAACCAATGTATACAAAAACTTGACAAATTATAATAATAAAACCTTCCTCGAGAACCACTTTATCCATTGGTGAAAACAGCACGAAAATCGGTGCAGTAGTTTTTGAGTATTGCGAACGGACAGATAGACGCGGCAAAGGACTTTGTTTTATATGTTGCTAATATGTAGTGATAGTGATTACAACTCATTCAAATTATTATAAAATTTACGATCTGTTACATCAAAATAAAACACTCTTCTTTATCTATGAGTAATAGGTAGTTTGAGACGGCAAAAAAATTTTATGACTATTAAATAGTTTTGTATACATTTTGTAACCAATTAGTGAATTGGAAACTCCGAAAGTGTTACAATAAATTTAAAATGGTTTTGAAACATTTTTTGGACACCTTTTATTATAAGTATTTCGAAAATTTTACAATTACAAAAGCAAAGGGATTTCACGTTTAGAAAAATCTAAGTGTGCGCTATGCGAATGGGATACTAAACAATTAAGAATAACATGGTTTCCACAAATGTTCTTCTTCTTCTTCTTTTAGTTATGGCGTCTGTGGTTGAGGCGGCAAATTTTGATCATAAATATTTCAAGCAAATAAGGCATATCGGGATCATAGACAACTCACTCAACATCGTCCTGTGAAGTGAGAAAATCCACCAGAATATCTTCAGACCAAATTAGGTCATACATCAAACCCGCCGTCTCGTATTGTCATTGTTATTTTACCTTTAACTATCCTTTACCTTCGAACCCACAAACAAATCCGCTTATTAAAAAAAGGTTTATGGTCCAAATTCATCAAACTTATTTCGGGCATCAAAATTACGAGAATATTAAAGTATCATTATCTATTTTGCGTCATTTCAGTTTCAAAAATAATCCTTTTTAGGTATATGGTGGAACACAAAACTACTTTAGCAGGCGATTAAAAGGATAAATACTGTTGGTTTTATTAACAGAGTATGGTGAAATTCACAGAAGATAATCCTTTGTATTGGTGGAACACAAAACTACTTTAACAAGCGATTAAAATGCTAACAAACTATTAGTTTTATTGGCATGGTGAAACTAGCCCTTAACATATCTAGCTCTAAGAATGTCCAAACCTATAGTATTTATGTAGGTACATACATATTATGTATCTGGGTATAACACAAACTATCTTAGAAGCAAAATACTCAGTCTCACAGTATTGCAAAATATCTTCGAGTTTCCGGTTCTGAGGTCCACGGGAGTCGGCTTCCACAGACGCGTGGTGGTATGTTTATAAGGTAGGGGTGGGTGGTGTCACTTCAGTCGAAGCTAAGCTGCCGTAATCATTAGCTGCTTCGTACACGGTATATTGAAATTGAATATTTTGAAAATATAAGGAATTTTGAAATCAATGTCGTCTGAGCATGGTTTGAGTGATCTAGGTTCTAAAAGTGCTTTCGAAAATTATGTTGTGTATCAGTGATTTAATTTTAATGTAATACTTACCTATTTTGAAAATCCTTTTCGTAAATTTTTTAGCGTGGTTTTACATCAAAGTGTCGAATTATTTATTTTAAACTCGCTTTCAATGTAACTGGTTTGTGATTTGGAACATCATGAGAAAACTGGTTTTTCTACTAAAATTGCATCTATTATTCATCTAACTGCATTTTTAAAGTTTGTAACCTTCAAATATACTATCATCGTACAATCGCCGGAGATGCAAATCTCATACTACCAGCTTCCCTCGACTTCGTTCGCGCAATTTTATTTTCCTACATAGTGTGGCATTTTTATAAGTTCGCTTCTATGCTCCGGAAATATTTATTGTGTTGTATAGTGCATTTATCGAAAAACGGTATAGGCTATATAACATCACGCTACGACCAATAGGAGCGGAGCATCAATAAAAAATGTAGCAAAAACGGGAATTTAAAAAAAAATAAAAAATAAAAAAAATGATCACGACTGTAATCCCCGGGCTCGGTAGATATCTCCTCAGATCTTTTAGTTACTTAGATCTTTTGAGGATATCTAAAGAGGGTAGTCAGAGGCACGTCCAAACATGACATTTGGTACATGCCCACATTATGCACAGTAGTTAGTATTCCGTACGTGACAGGTTGCAAGCCCATCGCCGCTTATAAGAATACTAACCTATGACACATACCTTCGAATTTTCGGTTCTAAGGTATGCCGGTTTCCTCACGATGTTTTCCTTCACCGTTTACACGGTACGTTGCGGTACGTAAAACGCGCAGACAAATTTGCGCTAGAGTCAGCATTATAACCAATGCGTAATACTAATCAAAGGACATTACAGCTTTCATTAATAATTAATCTAAAACAAACAAGAGCAAATTAAAATTACAATAGTCGCGTCCAATATACCAAATTCCAATTCCCCAAGCCCTTTCTGTAATTTCAGATCCAAAATGGCGCTCAAACTTTTAATAGTCTTCACTGTGGTGTCGTACGCGTCAGCAGCTGTCAAGCTCCAGGAGTTGTTCTCATGGAATGTGCTGGACTGGAACTACCCTGACTCCTTCTCCAGGCAGCAGGCCATCCAGTCTGGTGCCCTCATTCCTGAGAACGCGTTGCCAGTGGGTGTGGAGAGGTGGAAGAATAAGTTATTCGTCAGTGTTCCTCGGTGGCGGGAAGGTAAGTCAGTATAGAATAAAAAGAATAATAGTAGATTATTAGCCAAGGGCTGTAAGGCATCAATTGCAGCCCGAGATATTTAGGCGCACGAGCGCAGCGAGGGCGCCTATAGTTCGAGGGTGCAATTGATGCTTACACCCGAGCTAACTACTCTGCTTTACATCTCGATTGTGAGGTAAGTAGAAAAAAACCGGTATTACAAGAATAAAACATTTAAGTTTTCTATTCCCGCCTTTTTTCATCTTTTTTTTAATTATATTTTTCAAGAACGAAATTGAGCTTCGCCGTTCGATATTTAAAATTGATGACTATTATACTCATACGAAGACAAGGTTGAATAGCGAAGCGACCTCTTTTGTCATTGGGCTGAATGCATGATGTCTATTGTCAGTATGATGGTTAGACGTACGCGAACTTTTTGAAAGAGTGAAGTTTTTTTTTAATTACTTACCGCCCTAGGACTTTTCTAGCTACATTATTACCCTAGAGCGCCAATTGGTCACCTACAAGCCCCATTTAAGGGTATTAAGGACCTACTTACCGAATATGATAGATGTAAAATAACTTTATTTGTTCGATTAGACCCACATAAAAAAAACAAAAAAACTTATAAAAAAACAACATAAAAAGTCTAAAAGAAACAAAATGGCGTCTGCCTCAGCATGAGTTGGTTGCTAGCGAGCTAGGCAGCCAACGCTGGTCTTCCGTCAGAGCCCTTTTCTTTTTGTTGGCATTACGGAAAATCTATTCACACACACAAATAAGCACAAATTATTAATTACATTAAATTACTCTAACTATTAACTAACACACTATTAAACACCTTAAACTAACAAATCCGATTATATAACACTCGTGTCATGTCTTTGACCTTCCTGCTCCCTTTGATATATAAACAAGATTTTTTTTACATTTTTCTAAAACCAACAATAAATAAATAAATAATTAAATAATGCTGGACAATCCACACAGCATCATCTACCCCCAAAGTAAGCTACTCAAAGCTTTTGTTATGGGTACTAGATAACTGTTATATTTAATTAATTATACAATGTGTAACAAAATATCCCTATAAGGCCGGAACGGGAGTATTCTATACATCATTGCGAACAACGTTTGTTCATACATATGTACATAGATAGATATTTTTTATTATACATAGAAAACACCCAGACCAACGGAACAAATTTCTGCAGATCGTACACAAATTTGTTCCGCGGCGGGAATCGAAACCGCAACCTCTTGCGTCGCAGGTGGACTCTCGTCCGCTGCGCCACTGAGGTCGTCAATATTTGTACAGTAGTTATACCTGACTGTAAAGGAGGGTTATGTGTTTGGAGTGTCTTTATGCAAATTCCGTTGGCTATCACTGTAGCCCGAACAACTGGACAGATATTAACAAATGAGGTGTGATTAGATTTGTATGGGCGAAAGCTAGTATCAGTGTAACCAAACAATGCTGTCTTTTTTCCCCAAAAATTTTTGTTCGCGTGTGTACATAGATTTCAAATAATACATTCCTTTTTTTGTTTTGACCGCGGGATGTGTTGACCGATTCAAAAATTAATTAGATCAACTCATCCCGCGGGATAAGTTGACAGCGGCCTCAGTTGACTAAAGAGTCATGGATTACGAAAGTATCGTAAGTTATATGAAATGTCAAAAAATCCAGCATGGCGTCTGTGAAAATCATTTTTCAATTACTTTCAGTCGGATTATTTAATTTTTTGCAAAAAAATCAAGTTAGCTTTGTGTGTATTAACAACAAAGCCACGGAAAGTTGCATTCATTTTAAATATTTATGTTAGTACAATTAAAATAAGTATTTACATTATGTACATAATATACGTAGCTTTCATGTAATATTTCGTTAATAAGGACTTTTTGTTTACGGACGTTTTGCTCCCAAACAACCTTACAAAGTTTTCTTTTTAGACTACAGATAACTAAAATTAAAAACTAGGGAGATAGCTACTTAACCAAATTAAACGATACCCGGGAAGGATATCTCACCCTTACAAACTTTTAATCTACTGTTTCCGCCATTTTCTACACTTCCGTTGCAACCGCTTCCGGTTAAAAACGAACTACCCTACGCGCCTTGTTACATAGACACGGTTGCCAACGAAACGACGTGTTTCAATAATTGTTTGACTGTACCCACTTACTTTATTTTATTTCTTCTTTATACCTATTGTGTTTAGATTGTTCCTCAAAAACATTATAGTTTGGGAAAAGTAGGACTGCAGTACTTACCTGTTTCGTCAATCTCTTTTTATCCATCTTTTCTACATGCCCAAACCATCTTAACATACCCTTTGGGCGGTAGGTAGGTACAGGATAAAATTAATCATTTAATTCTGCGCTATAGGTTGGGCGTTCGATCCCCACCATTTTGTGTGATGAACACAGATGTTTTTTTTGAGTCTGGGTGTTATTAATGTATTCTATGTATTTATAAAAAAAAGTATATAATTAATCCATCAACCATTCTGGTTAACATAGTACAAGCTTTGCAAAGTTTGGGGCTAGATGGCGTTGTATAAAAATGTCCACCAACATAATAAAATAATATAATACTGAGGTAAGTATACTTATGTAATAACTAAAATAACTAAATTTTTTCAGTAACTTCTTCAGCATACATTTTTTAAGTGTACGTATTTAATTTGCAGTCAAAAACCAGTTTAAGGATTAGCAACAACTATAAAGATACCGCCATTAGATTAAGCCACTTTGATTAAAAACTGCCTTTTATTGTTCACCATTATAAGGTCTGTAAAATCGAGTTATTCCCATGACGGCCCGTGTTGAGCCATGGTGGGAAATTCTAAATAAATATTACGTAAGTAATTCATTTCCTGTTGCCGTGGTTTTAACATTTAAATTAAAAGCTCAATTTCTTAGTCACTAGCTTTTGCCCACGGCTCCGCCCGCATGGTACCTTGAAAAACAAAAACAAATATATCCCGCGGGAATCGTAAATTTTTTCGGGATAAAAAGTAGCCTATGTGCTATTCCAGATTATAATCTATATCTGTGCCAAATTTCATACAGATCCGTTCAGCCGTTTCAGCGTGAAAGAGTAACAAACAAACATCCAGACATCCTTACATCCATACATTTTTACAAACATTCGCGTTTATAATATTAGTAGGAAGTAGGATATTAGTAGGATGAGAAATAAATGCCGAATGTATGCACAGTAATGTCAATGACAATAGACTTTTGACGTGACTCACTAACGGTCAGCATTACCGGTTATATAAAAAATGAATCTAATAACCGACAAAATCAAAAACTAGGTCATTGTCAGATGTTGAAGAATCGCTTTACCACGCCTATCACGAGTACTACATTTTAAAATCACCAGGATTTCATGTTTGATGCCAATAAATTACAGTTTAACTATCTAGATAATAGATTAATTATTTAAAATCTCCCGCACGGAAACAATTGAGAAATAAGTAGCGAGGGTCTATTCTCAAAGTCATCATGTGGAGTGCTGTTTGTATAAACTCATAAACTTTCGTAACTCAGTCGTATGTTCTCGATTCTAAACCCACACCTTGGATTAGTTCCATATGTTTAATGATACTAGAATAATAAGGGTAAAATATACAAGACGGTAAGAATAATCAGACCACGGGCCTCACCACGAATTCATAATACCTACATTACCGAATTAGAATTACATTGTTATTTCGTACCATGACCTATGCAAATTGTATTGAAGTAATGTTACTTCATGACGTTTCTAGAACGGAATCGTTCTGGAAGACTTCGTGGTAAGTATTGTTGCGATGTATGGATCAGAGTGTTGGGCAATGAAGAAGACGGATGAAAGAAGAGTGCCTTTATAGGGCAATGTGTACGCTTCTATAACAAGATCCCAAGTGACATGCTTGATGTATCGATTGCGAAATTCAAAAATGTAATCAAACAAAACCTGTCTCGTAAAGCTTATTATAGAATATCAGAGTACTTAGATGACAAAAAAGCTTGGGACGAATCAGCTCCAACTCTGCTAGGTGTCCCTAACAATGTTAACAAGGTTCATAATGCAAAAAAAGCGCTAGGGCCCAGCGAGTTTCTTGCCAGTTCTTCTCGTACTGGGGATAGGACTGGAATTGGCACCTAGACTCACCTAGTATGTAAGACGATTCAAAATGATCCTTGTGATATTACTGAATAAAGATTATTGACTATTGACTATTGACTATTGACATAAAGTGTGACACGGTTTGACGAAATAAGGAATGAGTATGTCAGGGGAAGTTTAAAAGTTACAGAAAATACGAGAAGGATGATGGACACGTGATGAGGAGGGATGAAAACCATGTCACCAAAAAAGTAATGGGTATGAGTGTATCTGGGCAAGTAGAGGAAGGCCGAAGAAATAGTGGTTTGATTGTGTGAAGGATGATATGAATGTAAGAGTAGACTCAGAGTTGACGAATGATAGTGGAGTGAGTGGAAGAAGAAAACATGTGCCGACTGCACCTATCGTGGGATAAAAGCAGGAGAATGATGATGATGATGTATAATGAGAATATAATACAATTTACCATGTGATGAAATAGATTACATTAATCTCCCGATTTCTTTGTTTCTTTTGATAACCGTGGCTAATCGACTGGCTTTACAGCATCTTTTAATAAAGATTGTAGGTTTTAATCACGCTCAAATTTAACATTTTGCTTGATGAATTAGATGTTTATTCTGTTATGGTACCTTTTGTGAGTCTATATTTTCAAAATATAAACGTAATTACGATTTATTTTATCAGTTATTTGATTCCCATAGCTTTGTTTAGTTTAGCACTAGATGGCGCTGTGTGGAATGTCTCACCGATAGTTTTTTCTTGCATAAAGAGCTCAGATTCTCGAATGATGAGTAGTAAAGTTTTATGAGACAGTGACCAGTTCTATTGAAGGAGTTAATAAACCCCCAAAAGCCTTCATTTTTATATGAAGGCTTTTGGGGGTTTATAAACTCCTTTTAAATTGAAATAATATTAAGCGTCATGAAAATTTCCACTAGTTATGATAATTGCGCATACCAAAATGTTGCCATAATATTAAAGTATTTTAGAAACGTAAATAGGTTAGTGTAAAGCCGTTTGCATTCATTTATTCACATTAAGTTTGCATGATATCAGTCAGGTAGGTACTTTAGCCCAATCAGAGAGCTTTGAATAATAATTTGCGCATGCAAACATTTACACCGTAAATATTCTCTGCATATTGAGAATCATTCTTAAACGGTGATGTAAAACATCGTGGAGAAACTGGCATTCAATAGAAACTGGCATTCCATAGAAACTGGCATTCCATAGAAAAATCATGGAAACATTACTTCAAGGGAAATATCCACGAAACTTGACACCGATATCACACATCGAAACTCCTTCGTGGATTTGCCAAAAAATCGCTATGTTCACAATATTTAATACTTACTTAAAATATCGCGTTATTTATAAATAAAAGTTCCACCGTGGCTGCAGAAACAGCTCAGAGGATTTATGATGTGTATGAGGAAACTACTGTAAAAAAAACACGGTACGTTTTTGGTTCCAACGTTGCCCGCTAGATGGCGCTACATCGTGATTCGCTTATAAACTGCATTGATGTCAATAAACTTCGCAAAGTATTGTAGATGTGCGGTGGGGTGAGGAGGAACAAAAATCTCAAAAGTCAGTAGCAAGTTACGCGCCTTAAGATTTTGGAGATTGTGGTAAGGCCCCAGAAGCGTGTACGCTGCCCAGGGCCGCGCCGACCCTCCACAGCGCCTGTGTGCAAAACCTCTGAAGCGCCTCTTTTTTTCACGAATCTTCATGTTTCAACTTAGGTACCTAGTTATGTGTCGCCTGATACGGCAAAAATTTTAAATTTTGTCTATAAAAGTGGTGTACATTTTTTAGGTTTTACTTATCGATACTCCACTACAAAGAATATGTTGTTGTGTAAGTGTATCAAAAATAATTTCGATGGCGGCGCCTCTATTGTCTTGGCGCCTGTGTGCGCCGCACACTTCGCACATAGGGGCGGCTCGGCCCTGGCGCTGCCTCTATCCCTAGCAAACAAACTAATTCGACGCTCTATGGTAGAGCAACCAATTAGTATAATTTCCACAGTGATTACTATTACGACGTATGCAAGCTATTTTTGATTATGTGGTCGTGTGTTATAGTTACCACAAACTATCACAGCATAAGTTGGATAAACCATTTCAAGGAGCGTGGGTTTGGAACTTGATTTTGCACCATATAAATTTGCATAAGTAGTTTTTTGTAACTTTTGCAAGTGTTTTTATATTTAAAAAAAATATATGATCACGACTGTAATTCCCGGGCTCGGTAGATATCTTCCTGAAATCTTTAGTGACTTAAGATCTTTAAGAATATCTAAAGAGGGTAGTCAACGGCACGTCCAAACATGACATTTGGTACATGCCCACATTTACCACAGTATTTCGTATTTTTTAAAAAGCAAAACAAATACTCGCAGTGTTATGCCTACTACCTGTACTTAATCCTAACTTATATTATAAGCGTGAAAGTTTCCATGTATAGATGTATGGATTTTTTTGTCTTTCACGCCGAAACGGCTTAGCAGATCTGGATGAAATTAATTATACTACTCGTATAAGGTTCAAAATCAAATGTTACACGTAGTTTATTTGTTTAGTCTTATTTTTTATGTAAACTATTTAGTACCTGGGTGACCGAAAGTTTCTAAAAATGAAACCTAGCTCGATAGATTTATAGCCCCTGAAACCCCCTGCATACTAAATTTCATGAAAATCGTTGGAGCCGTTTCCGAGATTCAGATTTATACATTTATACCAAAAATTGCTCGTTTAGAGATATAAGTTAAGATAAAAAGCAAAAAGTCACAGTACCTAGTTACGTGTTATTTAAATTTTGTACCGATTTAAAAAATTAATACATTCACAGCCCAATGTTAAGAAGTTTTGAATTTTTTTTTATGCAAATATCGTAATAAAAAGGCCTACCATCAGAATTTTTACTAACAGTGAAATCGAAAAGGTTATTTATGTAAGTAGATTCAAAAAACGTAGGTATTTTTGCATAAAATTATATTATTGTGACATATAATAAAATAATTTGTAAACAAATAGATTACGAAGAAATAGCTGCATTATGCAAGATGATGTTTATGTAAGAGCACTGGTGGTTTAGTGGTAGCACCCCTCAGACCCTAGGTCGTGGGTTTAAACCTGGTCTCAAAATTATGTGCGCAATGCCGTTAACGAAGCCGGCATACCCTAAAACCAAAAATATTATATGTATATATTTATATGGGCCGGTATATAGTTTCTAAGTATTTTCCATCTTGTACTAGACTAATGTTGCCTGAAATAAAGTTATTATTATTATTATTATTATTATTATTATTCCGTACGTGACAGGTTGCAAGCCCGCAGCTTATAAGAATACTAACCTATGATACACACCTTCGAATTGTTGGTTCTATTCGCTGAGCACTGGCATTGCGCACATAATTCTTTCGAATGGAAAAACTCATTAGTGCACAACCAGGTTTGAACCAACCTCAGATCGTGAGGCAGGGGTACTACAACTACACGACCAGCGCTCTTTCCACGTCAGTATTTTATTTATGGTGTGTATAAAGTTTTTTTTTATTCCAGGTATCCCAGCGACCTTGAACTACATCCCCCTGGATGCCCCCTACGACCCCTCTCCTAAGCTGACCCCCTACCCGAGCTACGCGGGCAACGAAATCGGCAACTGTCAGACTGGACTCAACACTGTTTACAGGGTCAAGGCAGACAAATGTGACAGATTATGGGTGTTGGATGTCGGCACTTATGGCTACGGTATGTATTTATATTTATATTTATATTTATATTTATATTTATATTTATATTTATATTTATATTTATATTTATATTTATATTTATATTTATATTTATATTTATATTTATATTTATATTTATATTTATATTTATATTTATATTTATATTTATATTTATATTTATATTTATATTTATATTTATATTTATATTTATATTTATATTTATATTTATATTTATATTTATATTTATATTTATATTTATATTTATATTTATATTTATATTTATATTTATATTTATATTTATATTTATATTTATATTTATATTTATATTTATATTTATTTCCTGGAAAACCAGAGGCTTATAATAACAACTTAATGTTACAATTTTAAATACTAGAAAGCTTATCGAAGGTTTTCACGGATATATAACACAATAGTAAGTTATAAACAAGCTATGAACATTCAATTATGACTACTTAATCTATTTTTATAATGTAAGTTTAATGCAGGTATAGGTACATTAATCATTCGCGCCAAAGAATTGTCCACTCAGCCGCCTAAAATAAAAAACTATTGGTGGACGGAGATTTCATACAAAGCCATTTAGTCCCAATCTAAACAAAGCTTTTACGACGGGGGCCAGATAGCTTTATTGTTTAACACGCAAACACAAAATAACATCATACAAATGTTTGTCCTGTGGAGATCGAATCAAATCGAAAAATAACAGACAACGTACAAACCCGTTCGACCTAAGTCTTATTTCTTATTTCTGTAAGCCCCTGCAAGAATTGAGCAAGCAACTTTCAATAGAGATCGATCACTATTTACTGGAAGGTGTTGTGTAATATTCGTAGTATCTAGATATAGGCGACCAAGAAATTGGTTGGCTGAATATCATTTGCACGTACAAAACATCAAGGGCTATTTTTGACAGATTAATAACTGCTACGTCAGAACCTGTCATAGTAATCCTTAGCGAATAATTATGTTACTGGGAGATGTCATCAAAAGTGGTAAACCAATTTCTTGGTCGCCTATACATAAAAAAGCTACATGCTATTCCTAAAGTTCCATAATTAGGATCCATTTATTACTTTATAGGTATACCTAATAATAAAAATCTGCTCATTCAAAATCAGTAGCAGAAAAAACAAATACTCGTAATTCAAATAAAGCCATAGCTGTAGATTTTATTTTTTAACTTTGTCTTCTTCATGTAAATGATTTAAATATTTGTTTTGAATTTCAGATCCAAACGTAACCAATCTGTGCCCTTACTCGCTGCACGTGTTCGACCTGAACACCGACCAGCGCATCCGCCGCTACGTCTTCCGTCCAGACGACATCGTCTCCACAACATTTATCGCCAACATCGCGCTCGATGAAGGCGCTACGTGCGATGACACTTTCGCCTACTTCTCCGACGAACTAGGCTACGGTCTCATTGCGTATTCCTGGGAACAGAACAGGTCCTGGCGCTTCAGTCATAGCTACTTCTTCCCCGATCCATTGGTTGGAGACTTCAACATCGCCGGTCTCAACTTCCAATGGGGAGCGGAAGGTATCTTCGGTATCACCACTTCTCCTGTAGGTGCTGATGGATATAGAACGCTATTTTTCTCACCGTTGTCAAGTCATACCGAGTTTGCTGTATCCACTCGTATTCTCAGAGATGAGAGTAAAATTAAAGGATCTTATAAGGACTTCAAAGTAGTTGGTGTTCGAGGACCTGATGCTCATACTACATCTAAAGTCATGGACGATACAGGTATTCAACTGTATAATTTGATTGATCAAAACGCTATCGGCTGTTGGAAGTCAACCGTCCCGCTCAAACCTCAGAACACTGCTATTGTGGACAAAGATGATGTTGGTTTGGTGTTCCCTTGCGATGTTAAGATTGATGATCAGCGCAACGTCTGGGTGATTTCAGACCGTATGCCCGTGTTTTTAGAGGCGGAATTAGATTACAGTGATATCAACTTTAGGATTTTTACTGCTCCTCTTGACACTTTAATAGAAGGAACGGTTTGTGAGGGTCCGAAGCAGTTTGTGCAGCCGATTGTGCCTCCGAAAATTGCTTCTCAGCCGCTTTCTATATACGATTCGGGTCGAGCAGTAACTGTTGCACCTTTGAGTAGTCCTGGCTTCTATACTTCTTCCCCTCGTCCAGATATCTTATATAGGCAGCAAACAGTGCGTCATCCTTTGCCAAGCGTACATAGCTACGTCAACTTTCCCAAGCAGAGCGCAACGCCATACATTGCCAGCAGTGTGTCAAAATCCTTTAGAAACAGTCCGTACTGGTTCAAAAAACATTACCAAGTTTACGAATAATAAAACTTTAGTGAATTGGTAAATAAGATTAGGTAAGAAACAGAATATAATGCGACAAAAATTAGAGACGAGATAATACGTGTTTACTGAATTTTGCGTGTTTACTTCTGTACTAAATTTTGTTCTCTTCCAAAATCTTTCCACTAAAAACTACATGTCTATCAGACAATTATAGACGTCCACCTGAACATAGGCCTCTCCCAAAGAGCACCACGACGAACGATCTTGAACCTTCACCATCCACTAACATCCCGCGACCGCTTGTCATCGGTCCATTGAACGGGAGGCCATCCTACACTTCGTTTTCTAGTTCGTGGTCGCCATTCGAAAACTTTTATTCCCTAGCGGAATTGGTTGTGCGATCCACTAAGATCATCTTATTTCCACAAGTACCTGTATCTTTTTGCGTTATATTTTTAGCTATGATTTTGGACTCTACAGCAAGAATATAAAGATGTTATCTTAAGCTAACTACGATTATATTCTATCTAGGTTTAGATCTCTTTAGTTACTAACCTCCTTTGATTGGTACTTTGCCTTGATTGGTACTTAGACTTTCAACAAATTAAATTTTAGTTTTTATCAACAGTATTGCAAAATCTTGCCAACTTTGTTACATTATCTTTTAATTAGTTTTTTAGAGTAGGTATTAGGTTAACAGCCATATTATAGAACCATCCTTATATTTAATTGCTTATAAAAAACATTGGTGGACATTTTCATACAACGCCATCTAGCCCCGAACTAAGCAAAGTTTATAATTAAAAAAATCGGTGTAATAATGCAAAGGTTCTATTTACGGTTGCTATAAGTGTTGTTAATATTATTTGGAAATTAATTTTACAAATATATAATGAACTTGTTTTTATTTGTACACATTTATTTACCTACCTTGTTTCTATAACTGGACAGTAAACATCCAAACACTTTTTTTTATAAAAGAAAGTATGGAAAGTACTAAAGGGTAGGTTTTAGTGCACAAAATGTTCCTCTGAGGCGCAATTTAAACCTTTCACCACATTGGTTCAAAAAAACTGTGTATAACCTATATATGACACAACAAAATTAGAAGGTAAGTTTAAGTAAAATTAAAACAAAAAAACAAACCTGATCACGACTGTAATCCCCAGGCTTGGTAGATGTTTCCTCAGATCTGTAATTTAAAGTTTAAAAAAAGGAAAGTAAGGATATTGTAGGCACGTCCAAACATGATATTTGGCACATTCACATATTTGGAAAGCAGTTGATGTGAAGTCCATCGCTATCGTACTTTTTCAATCCAAAGGATTGAAATTCACAATTTTTGGTTTGATTTTTCAGTTGTGAAACAGCTTTGTTGATGGCAAATAATTAACGAGTTTTCAAATCTCTAACTTAGATAAGAAATTTGAAAATACTTACCTAGATGAAGGTGCTAATTCAGCTCAAGGCAACGTCTTAGTCTTGATTTTCACGACTTGGCAGTGCAAATTGGTGGACAACGAAACAGAAAATTTTAAGTCAAGAAACATGTAGGTAACTTATCTTTTATAAGAAACTAGTAGGTAACTGCATGCTCGCGTGGTAATCCGGATAAAAAGTAGCTTATGTGTTATTCCAGGTCATAAACTACGCGTATTTCAAGTTTCATCCAGATCCAGAGATAAATATTACGGAGTCTGTAGGTACTGTTTAATATACACGGTGATTCAAATTTTTGGATTGGATAGAACGAGGCTTATATTTTGGGTTGAACGAGGAGAAATACCTACTGAGTAGAGAAATTTTGAGTCGAACGGGGAAGCACTCTCCAGATCTGTTCAGCCGTCTCAGCGTGATTGATGAACAAACATACATCCATCCATTCAAACTTTCGAATCTATAATAATAATATTATAATATTACACTAACTCTCGATCTAATTTTTTGGAACGAAGTTCGCGCGTTGTGAAAGGGGGCTAGACGGAAAAAAATTCTCACGAAAAGTTGTAACGACACTTTTTGCTATAGGTAGTTGTAAGCCGTGCGGCGTGCGCGTCTTTCTCTGTCTGTCTCTCTCTCTCTCATAGAAAGCAAGGAAAGGAACTTCGTTCCATCCGGGTGTCCCTTGACACCTCTCAAGTTTTTTTTTCTTAAATAATTTTAGCCTTCCGTTTCAGGTCAAATTTTAGGAATTTCTTCCTTAATACATTCAGCGAATCTATCTAGGCTATTGTGAAGGTCTCGATGTGCAGTGCAGGTTTTTCATACGTCGTTTCGTCTACTGCGCATTGAAACGGCTAAATTTACGATAGCCTAGATCCATTGGCCTTAGGTACTATACAACTCATTTAGAGCCCGAAAGGAACCTAACCTCCAAATTTGAGCTCATTAAGGCTTTATGGTTAAGGTTGTGTGTTGATGCGTCAGTACCGAAAGAAAAATATTTCTCTGAAAGACAGATATTAAACAAAAGAAGAAGAAAAAGAAAATAGTCGCAGATTCTGTAGATATTTTAGAGAAAAACAAATTGGTGGCCGCCTTGCCCATTTAAGCCCACGGATGATGGGGCAGCCCACATACTAACTCTGGGCTGCCCCAGTCATTAAGAGCTGGTGGCTAACCCTAATAGATAATCTTAAACCGCTCGAAGGTCATGTCAGTTTAACGACTATCACACCCAATGCCGACAGCCTTCCGATAAACAGAAGCGCACACTTGCGAACACCCATTCACAGTGCCGCGAACCTTGCGCAGACGCAAACTATACCGAACCTAGCGTAGTGTCGCGGTTATTTTCTTTCATTTATTATAATACACTTTAAAAAAAAAGTTCTTAGTTATTACAAATGAGAGTGCCGCATATTCTTAACCACTATTCTTATCATTTTAATGTTTAATGTAAACGTGTTTTCTCCTATGTACTAAACATACAACCTTTATAATAGCGTCATAAAATAATCCACTTCAATGGAACAAACAATGCTAAATACCTAGTTTATTCGTTCTTCATCTGCCCGTGAAAACTCCATACTAAAACCTAGCAAAAAAACAGAAATATCTACTTTGTTCTTTGGTTTCCGATATTCTAAAGACCCTTTATGAAGAACTACAAAGTACCTTCACTAATAAGGCTATTAAAAAGTACTTTACCATCTCGACTTGATACTGAATCTGTTGAATATTTGTAAAGTGTGATACATCCGCCACTTATTAATGAAACGGCAGTCAAAATGAACGTCGATGTGAAAGAAACTAAAAACACAAGCAAAAATTACAATCCGTTTGAACACCGTAAAGTGGAAAAACCAACATCGTAAGTATTTTTTTATATACTTTATTTAGCATAGCAAAATAATATCAGTCATGGGAATAAACTCGAGATTAATTCCAAACAAAACGTAGATAAATTTGATATTATATACCTAAGTGTAATTGAACCTATAGTATGTGTGTATGTAGTACTGAGCTATATGCTTAGATTCAACCAAACTACGAATACTTATGAGCATTATTATAATTATGAGCATTAATTATTAGAATAAATTGTAGTTCGATAACTAAGAGTAAATTAGTAGACATTTTACTTACATTTGACATTACATCACTCTGAGAAATTGGTCAAATCCAACCAAAGTTTAATGTTTAGTTATTATGTTGTACCGCCAATATTTTAGAGATCTTCAACATAAAAATAATATAGGGTAGGTACTCTTGACCCCTATTTAAGAAAAAAATACGATTTACAAATTTGTAATGGTGGAAATTTGACAAAATTATAAAAGTGTACCTACATTTCTACATATTTGTAGGTTTTATTAAACAGCACTTGTCATAAAATTCGACAATATTGTCACTTTTTTTACAAATTTGTAAATGTTTATTTAATAGGGGCAGGTACTACTCAAAAACTGCTAATAGTAGACAAGGCTTCAAGCCTTTTCTTGGTTTGTCTGTTTTTCTTGTCTACTTTTGGCGTCATAATTCCCAAAAGTAGTTTTTACAGTTATTAGAATCAGCCTCAGCCCACGTCAGTAAGTTACTGGACATTAATTAGCATATGTCTACGCTATTTTCTATGTAAAAATGTGTGCAAAACCGCAGTCAAAAGTGTTATAATAACTTTAATGTACTTTTCAGAGATGTGAGATCAACGGCAAATTTAATAAAGGCTTCGTTAGGCTCTGGACTGCTAGCTGGTCCTCTTGCATTTGCAAACGCAGGATGGGGAATCGGAATCATAGGGACGGTCATCGTCGGCATCATCTGTGGTCACTGTATACACATATTGGTAACTAGCTTCCGCCCACGGCTTCGCCCGCGTGGCAACTTGAAAAATAAAAACAAATCTTCCCCGCGGGAACCATACATTTTTTCGGGATAAAATGTAGCCTATGTGTTATTCCAGACCATAATCTGTATCTGTGCCAAATTTCAAGTTTTAGCGTGAAAGAGTAACAAACATACATCCATCCATACATTCTTACAAACTTTCGCGTTTATAATATTAGTAGGATAATGATTTACGATTAGCTTAGCAAACCAACCCACTTTTGGTTTTGAATCTTGCTTTGGTCTTGATGTCTCCAGACATCAAAATTTTATGTCGATCGGATCCAAGGTCAAAATTAAATTGTACGAAATTGCAAAACTTTGCGAGCAGAATACATAATTTTACATATTTTTGAATAAATAAATAGGTAGTTTTTGTGTTTCCGTAAAATTATTATCAACCTACAAAAGTTTAAGTATGTTTACTTGCTTTTCTATATTTTGTAGGTTAAAACTTCACGAGGATGCTGTAAGCTGGAGCAGAAGCCACTCCTCGGATACGCGGAGACTTGCAAATCTGCGTTTGCGCATGGTCCGAAGTGGATCAGGCCTTGGGCAACCTTTGCTAGGTAAGCCAGCCTGCTCGTTAAACAGACGTTTCACACTATTCAGTGTCGAATTATAATAATTCGCGTATCGTGTGACTAAAGGCCACTGTCCGCTGTTGTTACGGGGTCTAAACTGCTCATAGTCAACGAGTTACTGACGTTTATTGTGTACGCCATCGATACAATGGATGAGGTGATCATCATCTAAATACACAAGTCCAATTTTACGGAGGAGGATGTCAGCAGTGGAAAAGCTCTCTTGTTCCAAGCGGTTGGAAAGATCAACCAGATCGGTCATGCTGAAGAAACTGAGATGAGAAGAGAATTATTTTAAATGATTTGTGGTGCGTATTCCAACTGAGAATATTTAGACCTAAGGAAGAATCTGGCGAAAAATGTGCTGTTCCGACGTTTTCGCGGACGATTACCAAATGTAATGTTTTGTTAGAAAATAGACATCAGATTATTCTAATCTTTACGAAGTTGATAGAAAGTGCATTTTAAGTCTGTCTGTATACTTTAAAAAATTTTGTCATTTTGTGAGTTAGATCTTGTTTACAGAAATAAGTCCATTTTACCTTGACGTCTGAACAATCAGCAACTGTCGAAAGTGGAAACGTTTTGTTTTGGCGTCTTCTATTGTGTTGTGACGGCTAGGTAACGTAAGTTGACAGATATATCAGTCTCTTTATCTTGATGTCTGAATAGTAGAAATATGTACTTTTAAACTTACGCGTTCTGAACACATTATTATTAGTATTAGACGGGTATTTATCGCGTTTAAATTACCTTATATTTTCCCGACGTTTCGACAGGTTTGCACACTGTCGTGAGTCTACCCGTGACCACGGCAGTGTGCAAACCTGTCAAAACGTCGGGAAAATATAAGGTAATTTAAACGCGATAAATACCCGTCGAATACTAATAATAATCTGAATAGTAGAGTTTTTCTAAAAGTATACGATCCGTCTTCAGCCACTTAATATTTTCAGTTTGTAATTTTGTTTCAGCATATTTGCGGAGTTTGCTTTAATATGTACGTATGTTGGAGTATGTTGCATTTACACCGTGCTTATATCAGACTCAATTAAACAGGTATTTATATGTTAATATATTTTTTTACTTTGTTCATGATAAACTAATAGTTTAAGTAAGTTTCAAAATGGTTCTCGTAATTTTATTGTATAAAACTCTTTTATTTTGACTCTAGCTTATGTTACTCGGCATGTTTATAATTTTTATGTTTACAATATCTATATTCGTAAATCTTTGAACATGATTATTGAGTAGAGTTTACTTAAATATTTCACGGAATTGATAAAATATTTAAAGTCCAGTAAAACCATATTTACGAGTATAATGTTCTATTTTTCAGTTGGTAGACAAATACGCTCCGTCCGTAGTACTTCCAGTGGAATACTACTGCTTGATCTTCCTGGTTCCTCTCATCATCCTCTGTCAGATCAAGCATCTCAAATTCCTGGCGATTTTCTCAGTGGTAGCAAACATCCTACTAGTCGCCACGTATCTTATATGCCTATACTATATATTTGGGGATGAGATCAATTTTACTGATAAAGTTGTTATTGGAGATCCGGCCAGATACCCTGCATTTATATCGTAAGTCACTGTGTTCATTTTAAAACTATTTTTGTACACATTAAGTACAATATATAATATGTACGAAATATTTTTTAATAACCAAACGAATATAATCCCCACACAGTTAGGTATTTGAGTCAAAATATAAATTTTAAAAAGGCAATAAGATTTGCCAAAACTGCATAGTATTATGATAATTTTTTTACAAAATAGTATTTCTTTAAATCAATCAAAAGTAATCATTGATCATCAATTTTATTATTTAAATACAATACATAACATCTTTTCATTAGTTTTAATAAATATCAATGCAAAAGGATTGACGCATAAAAACAGAATGATTTTTGTTTTGTTTAGCTATTTTGCCTTTCGACTATTATTTATTTACAAAAATAATGTAACATAATTTAGATGTAACGCGCCGGCGTCATCGCATAAAAGTTTGCGTCATATTTTACTATTCACTATCATCTGTTTCAGTTATTACCTCCTGAGACCACCAGGGTGAACTGTGGAAAGTTTTTTTTTCCACGGCTCACCTCTGTTGACCTGAGTGATCCTTGAGATATATTTAGTTTCCACCGTCCACCTTGGTATCAAAACTTTTAGATTTCCAGTGCTTAGAGATTATGATTATTAGTCATAGCCTATATTTTCTACCGACTGAATATTAACCCCATTTCCAGAACTGTAATCTTCGCTATGGAAGGCATAGGTGTCGTGATGCCTGTTGAGAACACCATGAAGAAACCCCAGAACTTTCTCGGCTTCCCCAGCGTACTGGTTGTAGCTATGTCTGCCATCGTTTTTCTTTATAGCACCCTGGGCCTTTTTGGGTACTTCAGATATGGAGACGTACTGCGAGGATCTATAACTCTCAACTTGCCTGTTGAAGATTGGTATGTATACTCATATATAAGGAAATATCGTAAATAACTAGCCTAGTATTCTGTAGATCAAGTCAAATAGTATGAGATAGTATAGGAGGTAGGCAAGGCAAGTCTACATAAGTGAATATCTAAAATCATGTCTTAGACATTACAGTGAGTAAAAAATTCTACCTGACACTGTTTAGTTACCTAAACAAGCGTTTAATACCTATTTGGAACACGATAGTAACTATAATACTTCAATGTACAAATGTATGTAAAATATCAGCGCTGAACGCAGAGTGCAAAACGGAAAATAATGAAAATACATTGCAAGGTGAGTGTCATTGCAACTACAAAGCAATGTAAGTAAGTTGAACAAATACAAAGAAATAAATCATTTATGAATTCCATTTGGAAACGGTATTGTATTCAAAAGTCTTTCGAAAAGACGTGCCTGGTGCAATATCGAAAGCCTGGTGACTTGGCTGATGTCAGAATCAAACTATTGGCAATAAATGACCATGTATCTTCATTTTAGGATTTAAAACGACATTAGGTATAATTTTAGTAGTAAATACTTAGCACACCACAACACGGCCAATTGACTATTTGATCAGCTGGTGTTAACCAATAATATAGGGGGCTTACACACTGCTGATCGCGAATTTGGATTTGTATAAATTACTTGTAAGTATTCGTTGCAGTACTACAAGTAATCAATACTTCAATACTTTAATCAAGAACCTGATATATAAGTGTGTACCTTACCCTGTAGTTTCCCTTATCATGACGGTTAAAATGAACCTTATATTCACTAAAAATTAAATTCTTTTTTCAGGCCGGCAGTCTGCGCGAAAGTCTTCATAGCATTATCTATATTCCTCACCTACCCTCTCCAGTTTTTCGTGGTTATCGACATTTTCACGAAGTACACAGAGCCTCACATAAAGGAGAACTATCGACGTATGACACAACTGGTGGCCAGGAGCATTGGAGTATGCCTTTGTGGTGAGCCAGATCTTACATTGTTTACATCCCGAACATACTTTTCATAAGTTATATCCAAAAATGTATATAGGATCTCATATGTTATGAGATGAGGAGTAATAGGTTAGCGTGGTATGGGCATGTTATTAGGAGAGATGAATGTTATGTGACGAGGAGAGTGCTAGCTATGAATGTGGATAGATACAGGGGTAAAGGTAGGCCAAATAAAAGATGTATGGACTGTGTGAAAGATGATAATGAGTAAGAAAGAAGTGAGTACTGAGATGACGGATGATAGATAAAAACATTGGCAAGAGTTAACGTTTGTTCTTATTGAAAGGTAAGAGATAACAAAAGCATCACTAAAATTACATGCAGAGCTATATAGTAGCCCACAATGTAGCTTCAAGCGAAAAGGTACTTCAGTACCCCTAGTATGAGTTTTTGATTTACGAAAACTTTTTTCGAATAGTATCCTTTCATACATTTACCTCCATCGGAAATGTTAAGGAACTAAAATAAGGTCGATAATATCGAAAATATTATCTAATCGGCAGTCCCAGCAATGATTTTCAAACCGAGTTTTCACGATATCGACTTTATTTTAGTTCCGTAACATTTCCGATGGAGGTAAATGTATGAAAGGATACTATTCGAACAAGTTTTCGTAAACTATCTAAAACTCATACTAGGGGTACAGGATACACAAAATGGGTTATGATCAATATTTTTTACATAAACATGATATTCCTTTGAAAAAGTGATGATTATCAGTCCATGGGTAGTGGAACCATTGCACGTAACATAAACAATTTGTACAATTTGAAGAACAAAGTTCATTTACCAGACAATCATAACCATTACGTAAAAGTATCTTCAACTAATAGTTCACAATGTACGTACATACATCATTGTACCATCGTTTGCCTTATGTTCATGTAGCGGAAAATATTTTTCTTGAAACAATTATTAAACTAAATTGCCTCAGTAACCTTGACTGAAACCAAGGTTTAGTTAGGGAAGTTAACAAAGGATTCTTTGTTCTATCTTATTGTTCTGTTTGCAGTTGGCATCGGCGTAGCACTTCCGTTGCTCGAACAGATCATCAACATCGTCGGAGCCTGCTTCTATTCCATCCTGGGTCTCATCATCCCTAGCGTTATTGAGACCGTCTTCCGCTGGGAGGATCTTGGGAGGTTCAAATGGGTCCTCTGGAAAAATCTCATCATAGTTATATTTGGACTCACTGCTCTTATATCTGGATGTACTGTTACTATTATAGATATAATTGAGATTCAGCATAAGAAAAATCAAGCGTGATTGAGTAGGGTAACAAAATCTGGCGCTGGGGTAACAAGGCCTATACCCCTTAAAAGGGGCAGGTTCCAATTATTATTAATTTTGGACTCACTACTTTTATCGCCTTCTGCTATTAGATCAGTGTAAATCGTTTATAAAAGTGTGTGTAGCCTAGGTGGATAATATTTAAAAC
Organism: Cosmorhoe ocellata; assembly: GCA_963675405.1. Classification (NCBI taxonomy): domain Eukaryota; kingdom Metazoa; phylum Arthropoda; class Insecta; order Lepidoptera; family Geometridae; genus Cosmorhoe; species Cosmorhoe ocellata. Next base: position 9,967,358 of record OY776249.1, on the reverse strand, counting down.
GAAAACAACGCACGATTGACTTGACAATTATTTTATTTTACTTTTCGTGGCACATCGCATGAAATATGGCCGTAGACTCCTTTTCACGAAATTACCCTCATCATTTTACAAAACAAAATCTTATTCTGAGGGAATTAAACAAGTATAAAACAAGTACCCTAAACTCGCCAAACAAATATATATATACAATTGAACGTATTAGTTTTGCCTGTTTCATAAAGTAGGTAGATAGTCTGAGTCGCTAACAGTGTGTTTATTTATTTATTGCTGTTATAAGGTAAAAAAATATTATATCAACATAAGAATAAATAGTTATTTATTTACATAAATGTTCAAGCAACACTAAAATATGAGTTATCCAAGGACCGTTACAAACGATCTATAGATAGCTCAAGTTAACCAGATCACAAAAAGCGTCTCCAAGACGCTGGTGGCATTGAACGGAAATGCTGCAACGCCGAGAATTTTACTATTAAGTACAAAATCATCAACATCATCATCCTTGCTCTTACCCCATTAGTGAGGTTGAAATAGGTACTATATTTTTTCCCCATCATTCGTAATCTCAGTAGTCTTTTCACACTGTACATCTTTCTATTTTAATACTAGCTTTACCTTATATCCATACCTACTAATACTATAAATGCCAAAATAACTCTGTCTGTATATTATCTTTTCACGACTAAACGGCTGAACGGATCTTAATGAAAAGCAAAAAGATAGATTGTATTCTGTAGACGGGCATACGCTACATTTTGTCTAAAAACCCAAAATAATTAAATGCGAAAGAAGTCGCGTGCAACAACGTGTACTAAATAAGTATATTTAAGTGAATAATGCTGGACAATCCACACAGCATCATCTAGCCCCAAAGTAAGCTACTCAAAGCTTGTGTTATGGGTACTAAGATAACTGATATATTTAATACATTGTATACATAGTTAGATATATTTTATTATACATAGAAAACACCCAGACCAACGCAACAAATTTCTGCAGATCGTACACAAATTTGTTCCGCGGCGGGAATCGAACCCGCAACCTCTTGCGTCGCAGGCGGACTCTTGTCCGCTGCGCCACTGAGGTCGTCGACATATATATATAACTGTGTCCTGTAGTATTTACTTAGTGAGTTCAAAAACAACATAATTTGATAACCACGAAACATCAATTTGTTCAAGTTTACAATAACATCAATACCTAATGTAAGAAAAGTATATTCATACATTACCATAAGTTATTATCAGACTGCTAAACTATTGTTTGGTTTTATTTTGTTATTTTTGGCAACTACTCTCATAACTATAGTTGAGATGGTTAATATAACAAGAGGTGTAATATTTTCGTGAGGTTTCCACTTTTAAAATGATAGTTGGTAGTGCGTTGGTCGAATCCTGGCAAAGACGAAGGTTTGAGTCCCGTTCAATAATTTTGGATTACATTTTGATGTTACACTGTCTATAACCAAAATAAACATTCCTTTTATTTATATTACGGAAAATTACAGCTGAACGGTAAGCACCATCTTAAGCCTTAAGTAAGCTTGGTCTACCTATCTATTTATTTATTTATTTATTTATTTATTAGGCAACGCCAACAGCACACACAACAAAACATTTAAAGAAAAAACAACATGAAAACAAATTATTCTATGAAATGTGTGCCAATTACAGGCATGCACAACATTTCTATGGTCTATTGTCCATAGACCTATATAAAATATATAGGCTAATGGTATTAGTCTTTTGGATAACTCTTTAAAAAGACGCCATGCCTCCCCACAGACCAAAAGTTTCTACCCCAAAGGTCGTTCCTAAAGTGGAAAATATAAAAACGATTTTTTCTTCTGGCAAGTTTCTGTTTTAAGCCATGCGACCTATTTAATTCTTCTGTCTCCTTAGCAACTACTTTCTAAAAACTCGTCACAGCTCTGACAGCTATCTCCCGAATGACAGTTGAGTAAACACGATGATTTCAGAAAATGTGCATTCGTCTCTATTTTTGATTGTACAGAATTTTCATTTAATTACACAGATCGAATTCCTGACTCGTATACTGCAATGTAAATTCGTAGCCGGGTGATGTTCTTAGTTTGTTTAATAAATTATGCTGGTGGAAACAGAACTGACCCTTATTGCCTTTTGAACAAAGTTACAAACCTAAATAGTTCGTAAGTATTGCTCTAAAATTAAAAGTACCTAGTTATGCCAGTAATATTCCTATCCAACCAAACCACCAATTCGCTAAACCAGTAGCCAGTAACTGCAATTAGTTTCTCACTGGAATCAGTAATAGTATTCTAAGCATTCCAGCGCTATTTTAAGTTACTGGATTATGGAATTTTGTGATCTATTTGATTAGTTTCATAATCCATTGTAAGATAAACCTTATGGTGGGGATTGTAAAACTAAGCCTGCATTTTTACAAGTTGCGTCTTATTGCGACGCATGCATGGTGTTGCTATAGGTATGCATGCAATATTGCGACTGATGTAATGTTGCGCCCTATGTGAACGCGGCATTACTCTTCTTATTTCCATTCCCATTTTTATTTGGAGCATGGCCTTATTACCTAGATAATAAAATGGATTAAATATTTATAAAACATTTACAACTTTTATCTTAGAAGACTAAATTGCATACGAATACCTTCTATCTAAATTAGTTAACTTAATGATAATGGCATGTGATTATGGTCATAAAACATTTAGGTTTCTGCGCGTACGCAACACGAGACTTATTTAGAAGTACAGATTTCACTGCAGTGGTAGGTACAGTCAGCGTAACATTTATATAGTTGCGAATGTCTCTCTGCGATTATGAAATACAAATGACTTATTTTCGTAGTTAACTGTACTGATGTGTAGTGTCTTTTCGGTCGTAATATTTTTACTAAGAAAATCTTCATAGAGCAGTTAGCTTGTTTACAGAAAAGAACTTCTCTAGATTGTCACAAATAAATGGCAAGAGTATATTGTATTGGATATAATAAGTATAAAGTAATCTAAAAACTTGTGTGATGGACACCGAACCGAACACTTCAACGGCGCCCGAGCCCACATCAGCCCCGAGCCCTAAGGCAGATTCAAAAAACAAACCCCGCAGAAGGTCAACTAGATTACTCTCGTACAATCCATTCGAGCATCGCCAAGTTGAACAACCTAGCGGGTAAGTACCATCTAAATATATATAATTCAAAGGTGACTGACTGACTCACTGACATAGTGATCTATCAACGCACAGCCCAAACCACTGGACGGATCGGGCTGAAATTTGGCATGCAGGTAGATGTTATGACGTAGGCATCCGCTTAGAAAGGATTTTGATTAATTCTTCAAAGGGATGAAATAATCCCTTATTTCATCCCCTTGGGGTAGAATTAATCAAAAGAAAGTTTGTATGAAAAGTTGCGATAATCGATATTAACGCGGGCGAAGCTGCGGGCATCAGCTAGTCCTAACATAATGAACGAACTTCAATAATGTAGTATGTTATTATTATTTAGTACAAAATGATAATTTAGGGGACAACAACACGTGAAATTAGTACAAAATGATAATTTAGGGGACAACAACACGTGAAATTAGTACAAAATGTTAATTTAGGGGACAACAACACGTGAAATTAGTACAAAATGTTAATTTAGGGGACAACAACACGTGAAATTAGTACAAAATGATAATTTAGGGGACAACAACACGTGAAATTTAGTACAAAATGATAATTTAGGGGACAACAACACGTGAAATTAGTACAAAATGATAATTTAGGGGACAACAACACGTGAAATTAGTACAAAATGATAATTTAGGGGACAACAACACGTGAAATTAGTACAAAATGATAATTTAGGGGACAACAACACGTGAAATTAGTACAAAATGATAATTTAGGGGACAACAACACGTGAAATTAGTACAAAATGTTAATTTAGGGGACAACAACACGTGAAATTAGTACAAAATGATAATTTAGGGGACAACAACACGTGAAATTAGTACAAAATGATAATTTAGGGGACAACAACACGTGAAATTAGTACAAAATGATAATTTAGGGGACAACAACACGTGAAATTAGTACAAAATGTTAATTTAGGGGACAACAACACGTGAAATTTTGACTTTCCGTTGTCCCCATCCCCGAATCTACGTTACGAGGATAACGGGAAAGAAGTTTTATCACGTCCCGCTGTCCCCGTGAAGGGGACAGAGCGTACGGTGACAACGGGAATACACGTAATTTACGATTTTGATACCACACAATAAATTTAAAAAAGTTTTATTTTCGTCTTTAGAACCCTTTATCTTTATAACCCTTCCATCGATTAAGCTTATATGCTTCCCACCGAATCTACACAGCATAATCTCTAGACTTTCTAAGTCTCATGTAAATTGGATCAACGATTCTTATTTATGCTCTAACAAACATATACACACAAACATACAAACATACAACGTCAAATCGCATAGCTGCCACTGCGATTTCGCTCGCTGAACCAATTTTTGTGGTGGGTTTGTGGTCAAAACAAAAACATGTACCTATTCTAGTCTGGTTTTTCGTATATTTAAAAAAATATGAACATGATGTGTTTTTCCAGAGATATCTTAGCTAATCTTTAGATGCTAAGATCATTAGCTAACTTGGTGAAGGCATCGCTTGGCTCTGGTATCTTGGCAATGCCACTGGCTTTTAGCAATGCAGGGTGGCTGGTTGGAATAGTTGGAACTGCAATCATTGCTGGAGTTTGCACGCATTGCGTTCATATATTTGTAAGTAGTTTGTTTCTTTAATACATAACCAACAACCACTCGATAAATTACCCCGAACTAAGGTTCTGTGTATGGTGGGTATCAGTGGGGCGATTATGGATCTTTGCTTACAATCAATGTCAATACGTTTTCATTGTAATCAAGTGATTTGGTATGACATAAGAGTGTTTATCCAATCAATTTGAGCCAGTTTTGACAAGTGTTGATTGTATCAGAGTTCCGTAATCGCACTACAGAAACTATGATAGGTAACCTACATCTAACCGTTTATAGAACATTTACAAACATTAATGTGTTAAAAATTCTTTGTATAACCCGGCTGTGAAGGAGAGTATTATGCCTTTAGGGTGTATGTATATTTATGTATGTATGCGATATCCTTTGAATGTCGGTGAAAACCAAACGGCTGGATAGATTAAGACAAATTATGTGTCGTTGTATTTGTCTGGAGAGCAAGAAATTTTAAAAAACCAACATGGCGGCTATAAGGAGCTATTATTACATTCAGCCGAATTTAATTTTTTTTCCATTAAATTCTAGTTTACTATTTCAGGTTTTCACCTCTCGTGGGTGTTGTAAAATAGAGAAAAAACCTTTACTGAATTATGCAGAGACTTGTCGATCCACTTTTAACAATGGGCCAGAATGGTGTAGACGTTTTGCTACAGCTGCTTTGTAAGTTTTAAAGTAAACATTTTACAATAATTGTTGCCTAAAGCTAAATACCAGCATACTTTAAAAACGTAATATAAAACATAAATCTCATTTGAGTTTGACGCTAGATGGCGTTTCGTAAATTTCCATTACCAAGTACGGGGTGGATATTTTTTTTATAGGATGGGAAGAGCAATCAGAAACAGTCTTACCCAGTCTTCTATTACCTTAATCTTCTTTACAAAAACAAATGATTAAATTCACCGTAGCAGCCATAATGAATCTATTCTACCTAAATCATTCTATTTATGCCATTCATTCTTTCTATTCAAACCGTTCCTTTCACTCACTTTCATCTCTCAAATCCCACTTAGATATAAAAGGGTTTCTTTTCCGCAGTTGGTTTGCTGAGATATCAATGATATTGACTTATCTTGGGGTTTGCTGTATCTTCACGGTTCTTATAGCTGATTCTATAAAGCAGGTAATCGCTAGACATTTCTACATCATCCACAAAGTTGGGGCAAGTCGTGCCTCAATATTTCAGTCTCATGAAACAATGTAAAATTTATCTAGCATTTTTTATTTTGGTTTGGTATTTAACAAAAATGTCCAAAAAATGTGCGATACCAACTTAATGATTTCGCCTAACGCCTGAAGCTTTTATCAGAGCTTTCCGTATGCAGTTTTGCGGATAATTTTGCAAACATTTAGTTATAAGAACATAAATTATCAAGCCGCTAATGAAGATTTTAGTGCCTTTATGAACAAAAGACAGGGTTCCATAGCTACATAGGACAAACTTTTGTGTGATAAAGAAATAGATACCTACTTACAGACTCATCTAAAACCGCATATCCTATACCGTTGGACTAGTGACTTTAAATTTAGGAGGCTGTGTTCTTTAGGGGGTTAACGCACACTAAGAAAAGCATTTCCTGAAATACTTTCCAACAGTCGCATCGGAAATTATTATATTGTATGTCAATTTTGCGAAAATGCATTGGCGTGGAATTTGCTTATTTTTTTCGTTTTATTTTTCAGCCATTTGATAGATACGTGTTCTCAGAGAGTCCCAGAATAGAATACTACTGTTTGGCTATAATGGTTCCGCTCTGCTGCATGGCTCAGATCAGACATCTGAAATGGCTGGCACCGTTTTCACTGGCAGCCAACCTTCTCCTGTTAGCAACCTTCGCTATATGCCTCTACTACATATTTGGGGAACCAATCGTGTTTAAAGACAAGCAGATGGTTGGAGATATATCAAGATTCCCAGCTTATTTGTCGTATGTTAGATTTTTCAGTTCCGTTGAAACAATATAAATATTTATTAACCAAAAGTGATCTACTGAAACATTAGCCAGTGGTCCTTTCATGCACACTATACTATGACACGCATGCCTTTGTTTTGGGAAGCCAGTTACCGAATTAATTTATTTTATAAACTAAATCAATCTATTCTATACAAAACCACACGACTGTATCTTAGATATACGAAACGTAACTTGCTATGAGAGAAAGAGAGAAAGAAAATGTGTGCTCGCATCACTCTCTCTTTCTATCTTCACTGACTTATATCTCCCTCTCAACTTCCGTCGCGTCGCCCGATCACACTTTTCGTAACGCTCTCGTCACGCATTCACCAGCTTACTCCCCAAGTCAAGTGTGCGTAAAGAAGTTTAACTTCAATAAATAATGGGATATCTATTTAAAACTTAAAAATTTGAAGTTAACTTCTAACATTCTACAAGAAAGATCAAAGCTCTACATCCAAATACATTTGAATGTAAGAGTTGTAGACTCAGAGTTGACGAATGATAGAAGTGAGTGGAAGGAGAAAACATGTTGTGCACGCGTGGGATAAGGACAGGAGAATGATGATTATGCTATCTCTAAAGCAATGATGCTAACTATTTTGCAATCTCCCCAGTACAGTGATCTTCGCTATGGAAGGTATAGGTGTGGTGATGCCGATAGAAAACGCCATGAAAAACCCTTCAAGATTCCTCGGCTGTCCTAGCATTCTCGGCATAGCTATGACTCTTATCGCAACGTTGTATATCGTTCTGGGACTCTTCGGATACTTCAGATATGGTGATGTTCTACGAGGCAGTATAACATTAAACCTGCCTATTGATGATTTGTTAGTATTATTAGAAATATTTCATTCTTTATTTTCGTCTTATCTTAAAGTTAATGAACAGTATTTGGAGTAAGCATTGGTAGCACCTTTACTAAGGACGTGGGTTTGACACTGGTCATGCATCAATATGTTTTTCTATTCGAAACATGTATAATGCCATTGCTCTCAAAATGGCGAAGGAAAACATTGTAAGGAAACCCTCGGCTTAGACACATGCAACCATGTCTATACAGATGACAAAGCTGAGAAAGAATTTAAATTAGATAGAAGAGCAATTGAGTACTACGCTACCAGTTATTTTCTCTTTTCTTTTCTTACTGTCTTAGTTTTTGTTTATAAATACCGTTGAATATTTGCTTGAATAATACCTAACAAAAAAAAGTTGTCAAGGTTTTTTTTCATTTTTATTTTTCAGGCCGGCAGTTTTCGCAAAGTTCTTCATAGCGATCTCATTATTATTTACCTACCCACTTCATTTCTTCGTTGTCATTGACGTGATGCTTAGACTTCTAGAGCCACATATGAATCCGAAATATAGAACCTCAGTGGAAGTTATCATAAGGATTTCGATTGTATTACTGTGTGGTAAGTTTTGACTTAGAGCAATCACACCTCACTTATAGGACAGTGGTTACAATGATCTAAATAACAATATGATCACGACTGTAATCCCCAGACTTGATATCTCTAGATCTCTAGTTACTTAGATTGTTTGGAATATCTAAAGAGAGCGGTCAAAGGCACGTCCAAACATGATATTTGGCAGATCCATGCCCATTATTGCCCATATTTTGCAGTCGTTAGTATATTCTCTACGTGACAGCTTGCAAGCCCGTCGCCGCTTATAAGAATACAAACCTTATGACACACACTCTGGAATTTTGGGTTCTAGGGTATGCCGGTTTCTTCACGATGTTTTCCTTCATCGTTTAAGAGCACTAGCATAGCGCACATAAGTTTTTCGAATAGAAAAACCGATTGGTGCACGACCAGGTTTGAACCCACGACCTACGGATCTGCACTACATCAATTATACTCGTATTGCAATAAATGGTCGTAGAGACTTTAAATTTCGACGATGTGTTCTATAGGCCCTAGAAATACCCAAAATTTTAAATTTGTGAAAAACAGCAGGAAGTCCCATTAGTTTTAATATAAAGTGACAGAATCTTTTTTTTCCAACATAACACTGGAACAGTGTTTTTGGCTGAACGTGCAAATTTTTTTGCGATGTTGTCTTTTTGTGTTTACTTCACAAACGTCAGATACAAATTTGTATCAAAATACATAACGAGGCACCTACTTAAATTATTTTTGGCAACTTTTACCTGCGAATGTCAGCCAAAAGTATTTTTTGCGTAGGAAGTAAGGAGTATTTCAGCGCCGCTGATGAAAAAATGGGTCATTGTAATGATTTGTGTTTTTAGTCTATGAAAAACACGTTACAAAAATAACAAAATATTATTTGCTTCATTTTACAAGTTTTGTTTAAAAGATCTTAAGAGCGCTGGTGGTGTAGTGGTAGCACCCCTGCCTCATGATCCGAAGGTCGTGGGTTCAAACCTGGACGTGCACCAATGAGTTTTTCTCTTCGAAAAAATTATGTGCACTGTGCCAGTACTCTTAAACGGTAAAGGAAAACATCGTGAGAAAACCGGCATACACTAGAACCAAAAATTCGAAGGTGTGTGTCATAGGTTAGGATTCTTATAAGCGGCGATGGGCTTGCAACCTGTCACGTATGGAATACTAACTACTGTGAAAAATGTGGACATATGCTAAATGTCATGTTCAGACGAGCCTCTGACTACCCTCTTTAGAAATCCTCAAAGATCTAGCAACTAGAAATCTGAGGAGATATGAATTAAATTGAATAGAATAGGTTTTATTTATTTATTTAAGTATTTTAAATTTGATTATAAAGAGGTTCCGATTTTTATCAGCTCGACTCAATAGAGCCGGAAATTAAAAGATTCGCACGGCACTAGGCCAAGTGCGCATCAGAAAAGCTGTATGTCCAAAAGGCCTATTTTACTTTCGGACAATTCCGCATGTATTCAGGACTTTATTATTATTTTTATTTAAAGGTGGTATCGGCATAGCCCTGCCCATGCTGGAACAAATCATCAATTTCGTCGGTGCACTTTTCTACTCTATCCTCGGGCTTATCATTCCGGGAGTTGTCGAGACGATTTTCTTGTGGAAAAATCTTGGAAGGTAATTCAATAGAAGAACAAATTTGAACACAAAGATCTCAGTAACTGGGGATCTAAGGGATCTGCCTTTTTTTTCTTTCGAACCAGTTTGGTGAAGGGATTAAGGTACCCCTCAGAGATCTTTCAAACGATCACTTTAGGGTATGTTAAAGTTAAGTTTTTAAGTTAAGTAAAAAAATCTGCTGATTACGACTGTTTTGATCGAATTTAAATGGGATCCAAAAATTCCAAAGAGGAGGGGTCAAACCTGCGACTTTGTCTAGAGCCAGCCAACGCACCACCCATCCTTCGATTAGCCAGCCCCTATAAAAATCTTGAATCCTAGTCTAATGTTTATCAGATTTTCCGATAGCGTCATCTGACGAAATTTTAATGCTACAAAAATTTTAGCTTGTTTTAAAATAGTCGAAACATCCACAAATTAAAGGGTTATTGCGATTAACTCACGTAAGGTATTAAAAATAATGTTCTTTCAATCGCTTATGAAACTTATCTTCGCAGGTTCAAATGGGTGCTCTTCAAGAACATGTTGTTGGTGGCTTTTGGAATCCTTGCCTTGGTGTCAGGTTGTACAGTGACCATAATGGATGTAATACAATTAAAAAGTGATTAGCAGAAAACTTGTTTTTGTTTATATTCGTTTATTTCTTCAATTTCGGATTACGGATAACGAAATAGGTATTGTAATTTACTTGCACGGACAACTATACTATGTTTATCGCTGCGCTCTCCTAATCTTATAATTTTAGAGCACAGCAAGCCGCTAAAGTTGCAAAAAGCAAGCAGAAAATCTTCTATTCAAGAGTTATTGTCAAAATTATTTTTTTTCTGCGGCAGTTTCCTCGCTGTTATGTATGTTAAATGAGATGAATGTCATAATGACGAGTATACCTAACTCTCCGTGTTAGGTATGAATGTGTATGGATACATGGGTAGAGGTAGGCCAAAGAAAAGATAGATGGACTGTGTAAAAGATGACATGGGTAAGAAAGGAGTGAGTACTGAGGGAAATGGAAGAAGATCAGATGTTGTGCCGACCCCAAATAACGTGGGAAAAGGACAGGAATATGATGGTTGTTTCTACATTATGTTAAGTAAACAATATTTGACAGTTAATTTCAACATCGCGAGAACTCGCGGGCACATTATTATTAGTATTAGACGGGTATTTATCGCGTTCAAATTACCTTTTATTTTCCCGACGTTTCGACAGGCTTGCACGCTGTCGTGGTCACGGGTAAACATTATCCCTATAAGTATATTATAGGCCTTGCGGACACAGGTATCGTAAATATAAAATACTATCAATATGGTAGCTATTACTGTAACAATATTCATAAAAACGGCAACTTTACGATGCTGTCTCCGGCTGTTGTTCATTCATTGAGATATTTTTATTTGTGTCAATGTAGGTTATTTAAAAATAGTTTATTAGGTCACTTTACGCATTTTAGCAACGTTACCGCAATGTAATCTTGACGACTTTTGTCGCTATTTTGCAACATTACCGCAATATAATTTATCATTTTTTTTTTCTTTTTATTTTTATTTATTTCATTTATTTTGTTTCGTGGCTCTTAGTTCGCTTTCAGTTGTTTAATGTTTAAGGTACTTACATATTTAAGTTTTGTAAAATTTTCTTATATTATATTTTATTTGTCCACCATTTCTTCACGTGTTAGTACTATAAACTAGTGGAAACATAATTGGATTAAGCTCAATGTTTAGTTATTTTAGTTATAAGATTTATAGTTCTGTTTGTTTTCCTAATAAATTTAAAAAAAAAATATATTGTTTAACGACTTTTGTCGCTCTTCGCTAACCAATTTGACGAGTGGAACTGCTATAGGTACGCACCTAACAGATCCCATCGAATTGGTTGACTGCCATTGATTGTTGTCATTGACCTTACATCAAAGAATTATCGGTAACAACTGATGTCTGCTTTTCGATTGATTCGTAGTATGATTAAATGAAAGGCGCCATGTGATAAAATTATTTACCAACCTAGTTTGCTAATAAATCTATTTTTAAGTCAGTTAAAGAGTGCATGAGTAACTAGTAAGTCATCATCATCTTCCTGCCCTTATCCCACGTTATGCGGGGTCGGCACAACATGTGATCTTCTTCCATTTCCCTCTGTCACTCGTCATCTCATCACTCACTCCTTTCTTACCCATGTCATCTTTCACACAGTCTATCCATCTTTTCTTTGGCCTACCTCTACCCCTGTATCCATCCACATTCATACCTAACACTCTCCTTGTCACATGCCATGTAATTATTAATGAGTAACTAGTAAGTATTTATTTCAAAATCAATTAACCCGACTGAAGGTAACTGAAAATAGCTTCTTACAGACGTCATATTGGTTTTTTTCTACAATATAACTTATGTCACTTTTGCGATCCAGACAAATCCAACGACACTTAATTTAGTAAAATCTGTTCATCCATTTTGGCTCCAGCGACCGTCAAAAGAACTCGTATACCTACATACATAATTATATACATACATCCCAAAAACATTGCCCTCCTTCTTCGCAATTGGATAGAAAACGTTCTCTGTATATTATTTTGCAATAGTCAATCAATTCAATTTTGGGAACTTGATTTTAGTTTCAAACCAAAGCCCGAACGAATAAAAAAAAATTCGGAGAAACTTTTTTAAAATATAACTTTGAGGAAAAAGATAAGGAAAACAATTATGTACAGAGTGAGGTATTTGTTTATATAAGAAGCAGCCAAGATGAATACGTATTTATAACGGTCCAGCCTCAGAAAAGTAGCGTGTTATTTTCAGTATGTCCCTACGCTCGAGCAAGCGTTTACGTTCATTCATTGATTTGGGACTGCGTAGATACTAAAATCTTATAATAATAGATAATTATCATGTGCCAAATGCGTAAATTATGACCCTAGAAGCTAGCTAAACTTTGGCTGCTTGCGATAACCAACGCTACAATTATACACGTGACAGCTAGATACTACAATATGTGGACAATTTACATAGCGCCATCCAGCCCAAATAAGCAAAGCTTTTATTATTGGGAGCAGATTATTCATAGAATATCTCGCTCAACTTGATGGAACTAAGTGGTTTCCTCTTCAAATAACTTAATTATTTAAAACTACGTTAGTATAGGTACTTATGAAACATGCCCTCAAACCGCATAACCACAAGTGGTTACCACATTAGTTTGTACCTATACTTAGTTTGAAATACATTTGCTCTAATGTCACCTGTCTTGAGGTAGGAACCTACTTATATCACCTGCATATCTGTCTCATGCATGATCGGTTATAATGCAACTCTACCGTCAATTATGGGAGATTTCTTTAGTTTTTTCACTTTCGGCATCATCATTCTCCTGCCCTTATCCCACGCTAAGTGGTGTCGGCACAACATGTTTTCTTCTTCCACTCACTCCTACCATTCGTCAACTTTGAGTCTACTGCTCTTACATTCATATCATCTATGTACTTTTAAACTTACGCGATCTGAACACATTATTATTAGTATTATCCGGGTTCGGGAAGCGATTGAGATTAAGAAATATCCTAATTTCAATCGTGAAGACGGTTTCAGACTCTCTGCCTCATGGAATCCAGTGCTAGCTAAGTATACTCGTCGTAGACCGGTTATTCAGCGCGTCGCGGATACTGTTAGTGTTGTGTGTCGTCCGAGTGTACAGATGGACATCCCTATTGTCGAGAACGAAGTGAGGGTAGTTGCAAATAATGCGACCCCCGCTTCGCGGAGGCGGTAGCTCCAGTACTCCAGTCTACCCGTGACCACGACAGCGTGCAAACCTGTCGAAACGTCGGGAAAATATAAGGTAATTCATATCATCTTTTACACAATCAAACCACTTTTTTTGGCTTCTTCTACTTCCGTAATCAGATACACTCATACCCATAACTTTTTTGGTGACATGGTTTTCATCCCTCATCGCGTGTCCATACTAGGCTAATCTTTAGGCACTTTAGGCTTACCATAATGGATAAATATAGGTACACGACTGAGCCTCCTACTTTAGATAGGACAAGGACTAACCACTACACCAATGCTTGAAAATTAGTGAGCAACAATTGAAGCGTCTTACTGTAGAGACAGATTCAATGCCGTTTGCCAAATATTAGTCTCAGATACCATGCTGATCACGTGTTTAGCTATTTATACTCGTAAGCAGTTGTTTGGTGCCAAAGTAAAGTTAATAAACTGATAATATCTAACTAGATACTACTAGTTTATTTTTGGTTTGTTAATGCACTGCTTGCAATGTAGCAATTATGAGATATGCTGGTGGTCACTGCTTGCGCATATACAATCACTTGACATGACGACTTGCGCATGACATTTTAAAGATCTTTGAATTTTTGAGAGTACATTTAGTTTTAATAATGACGTTATACTGACGTTTCTCGTATGAGTCTTATGCGGAGGGAGGGAGTATCGATGAATACATTTCGACTCCTTTGTATAAGTACGAGATACTCCAACAGAATAACGAAACGACAGTTCACTACAACCAGAAATAGAGCAGAATAGAACTATGATATTATAGCAGTAATATTACAGCGACGAAAAGAAAATTCCTATGCAAATTCTTACATTCGAATTCAAATGAAATTTATTGTTGTGATTTTCATATAAAACTTTACGTAGGTAACCATCGCGCTTTCAGTGCAATGCTACATTTTATTTTCTCATACAAAATGCTAAGCCACTGAAGATTTATCACTACAGACTCTGATTCGATACCGTTCGATTCGGTTGAGATGAAACCAGAACTACACATGCGTGGGTACTAACTAGCACAACTATTATAGCATACCCAAGAAGCTTGCATAATGCATACCAACCACCATTTTTATTCAACATCAATAAGTATAATTTTTCAGCATGTAATGTATAAAATATATAAACAAAGACACTTAGACGCCCATTCAACTCAATTCTTAATCAACTTCGATCAGCCGAATCGAGCGTAGGTGGAATCAGATCAGTATCGTACTTACCTATTAAATAATATTTAAAAGCGAAAGTATGGATGTTTGTTGTCTTTTTTTTTGATAGTGAAAATTCATAACTTCGTAACATGCAATCAATCAGGTAAGATTTATTCTGGGGATAGATCCTATAAGTACTAGTTTGGTCGTATCAGCTCTTACGAGTATAAAAGGTATATATAAAGACGTAGTGATGAAAATTGAGAAGGGTATGCTAAGATGGTTTGGGCATGTAGAAAGGATGGATGAAAGGAGAATGACGAAACAGTTGTATAAGGAGAGTGTGAATGGAACAGTTGGAAGGGGAAGACCACGGCGTACGTACCTCGATCAAATTGGGGACGTACTAGAGAAAGGCCAGGTCCAGAGTACCCTTAACCGACGCGCATGTATGAAGAATGTAATGAGAGTGAATGAAGCAAAAGAAGTATGTCAGGATCGTAGCAAGTGGATATCCGTGGTCTCTGCCTACCCCGTTGGGAAACAGGCGTGATTTTATGTATGTATGTATGTATAAAGAGGTACCACGAGAGAAAAGGTGCGTGCAGAAGCTAGTATTCACTAAAACATGTCAACGCATTCTCAGACGGAGCACGCTTAGATGATAGCTGGCATTGACTAGTGAATACACACCAGACAGATAGGTACACCAGTCGAAGCAAGATGTTGCGCGCGCGACACATCAAATTTAAAATAAACCTGCACTCGTAAACAAAACCGTGAAAGTGACTCTGTAATTCGTGCTAAGAACTCTGTGATAATGGCGGACAGTTATACTATGAAGGAATTTAGCTCCACGTAAGTTTTTGCAAGTAATTTTAACTCAGATCTTTAATTTAATATCCATGCTTGCAGACTATATTTTTACAAATGTATTATCAGCTTATCATGCTGTATTTTAGGCTTTAATTTTTTAGGCTTGGCGGCGAAGATCAGGCATAAAATTCACTTTGAAAATATATTTGAATTATCCTTGTGATCTTATCAAATTTTTATAAATGACTTTGATTTTGAGACTGGGATTCATTATTTATTTAGGTAGATTAAAATAATATAATTTTTTCTACTGTTAGAAAGTCATATTTCGTAAATATTTACCACATTATATGCCAAAACTTTGCAAAATATTTAAGTAATAAGTATAATATGGCTACAACAATTTACCAAAAGGATTGCCGTTGTCGGCACAAAAATACCGGTTTTGGTACTTAATCACGAATCAAGATTTTATTTGTTGAGAATTTTAGTGTTTAACCTAAAAGTTTGAGTTCGTCTGCTGGACCCACAATTTTACAGTGTAACGGAAAGTGGATAAGTAATTTTTTGACCCATCCTAACTTTTCTTACAAGTATCGTGTCGTGGTGAAAACGACACGATAAGAGTATCGTGTCGTGGTGAAAAGTAAAGTACGGAATAAAGGACACTTGATACGTAGCTATATCTTCAAACCCTTAACGTTCTACAACATGCCGGGTTCCTCACGATGTTTTCCTTCACCGTTTGAGAGTACTGGTATAGCGCTCACAATTTTACACAGACTAATCCATTGGATTGGAACTCACGACCTTAGGAACCTTAAGACCTTGAACCTTCTTACAAGTGAAAATAAAGATCAGATAAACCGTTGAATGAAACGAAGTAGGTTGTAGGTAAATCTTAATCTTTTCATGGATTGTTGATGGATGCTTTGTTGGAGAGCAGGCTTTTTATCGACGTAAAAGAAGACAAATTATCATTTAAGTCACGACAAAAATGACATTGGTTGTTTGGCCGTATTATTTTCTCGTCTCTTCTGTAAAGAAACCGCTGTCTACGGGGTATATAAGCTAAGGGAGCTACAGCTGTAATGTATACATTATATGTATATTTATATATATGTATGTATACAAATAATTATATAAATGTATAATAATTATATCTAAATCCGTATAATTATTATTATATCTATATAATAATGTATGTATATAAATGTAAAAATAATGTATATAATAATGTAATGTATCTATATAATAATTATATTGATTTCGATGACGGCGACTCTGACTAAGTAATTATACTTAGGTACTTCATTTTACTTATTTACCTACATCTTATAAATGATGGAATTCTTTAGATAAATTATTTACAAGATAAAGCTAACGTATTTACCTACAGCGATTTTTTAAGAAGTTTTCTGTAATAAGTTCCTCTAATGCTAGCAATCATTGTAATTTAAGTCTAAGTAGTAATCTAAGTAATTTGGCTATTCCCCAAATAATTTCACTTCCTCAAGTGCCCTTCAAACGTGAACACAATGTTCAAGAGTCTTCAAAAGCTGTAGTGAGTAGATAATGTACCTAAGTCGGACTCTTGCTGAAAATTCCTAGGTAAAAAGTGCCTTAATTCTGAACAACAATAAAGTTACGCGTCATAAACAAGGATTGATTGATTCCATACGTCTTTACAATCTTCAATTTGCAACGCTCGTTTACTGGAAGTAATGGACTTTAGTTCGAAATGTACTTATTTGGAATTTCAAACATCATTGAAACTTAGATACTTTTGATTAGTACTGTACTCGGTGAGTAGGTAGGTAATAATCTAAACCCAATTGTTTCAATAAACACTTATTATTAACACTTTACTACGTCATATTTTCATTGTGTGATCTACAAGCTGCAATTTACACAAAGCAAGCTATTTAGCTACGCTTTCGTAGATAGTGCTGGATAATATACGCTGTTACTCTTCTGAGTTTTCATTCAAGTCTTCGTAACTAAAGTAGTTGCAATAAGACGCTTGATTAGGTCTTGCTTATCGCCGTCAGCGCTGTGGTCACGCTTCTATACCTACTTGAAAAATGAAAATAAAGATAATATAGCAACTAATATTTCTAAATTATGACGACCTCAGTGGCGCAGCGGGCGAGAGTCCGCCTGCGACGCAAGAGGTTGCGGGTTCGATTCCCGCCGCGGAACAAATTTGTGTACGATCTGCAGAAATTTGTTCCGTTGGTCTGAGTGTTTTCTATGTATAATAAATAATATCTATCTATGTATATAATGTATTAAATATATCAATTATCTAGTACCCATAACACAAGTTTTGAGTAGCTTACTTTGGGGCTAGATGATGCTGTGTGGACTAAATAAATCAAAAATTCAACTCTTCATTCGTCAAAATCCGTCCAGCCGTTTGAACTACAGCGACAGGCAAAGAACTCGCATACCTACACATTATATACCTACATACATAGGTACACCCCAAATATGTAGATACCTAAGTACGTTGTCTTCTTTCTCAGACGGGTAAACCTTTATGGGATTCCCAACCAGGCTAATATGGTAGATCCCTTTAAGGGGCAGAATTTTGGATATTGCACATTTTCGTAAGTATCGGAAGCATCAAAAGTTTTTTTTTTTCAATGCGTCCACAGTATCATTACCTACCCACCAATCAGATTTTCCCACATAGGTAACTACCAGCTATCGGTTTACCGACGCCACTTATTATTTGAATTGTTGTATTGCAGTGAGAGGAGTTCGGTGGAATGTACAAGATAATAGAGGAAAATGAAGAAGAAAATCTGTTGTAACTGCTTACTAAACCTACCATTTGGATATAATCTTTCTCCAATTTCCTCCCATATTATCTCTCTTGAAAATGTGGACACCTACCTTAAATACCTTAGTACCTGGGTGACCGAGCTTTGCTCGTTTTTTGGGGTAAACGACGTTTTCTAAAAATGAAACCTAGCTAAATCGATTTATCGCCCCCGAAACCCCCTGCATACTAAATTTCATGAAATCGCTGGAGCCGTTTCCGAGATTCCAATTATAAATATATATATATATATATATATATATACAAGAATTGCTCGTTTAAAGGTATATAAGATATACCTACTGAGTATACCTACTCGTAGTATGATAATGACAGTGACAAATTGCTGCATCGACATAGTTTAATCTATTTTATCTTTACGACGTTTTAATAACACTCAAGGTATTTTAAAATAAGATGTTTAGCAAATATTTAGATTTACAAGTCATATAATTAACGTGACATCGCCATTTGTAGGCTTACTCAAATACCTACCTACGTGACTTGCTTGATAAGATTTATAGACTAACTTTACTAACATCTAAGTACCTACATGCCTATAATACCTAATATTATTCCAAATCACAAACTATAATATACCAAATTTCATCTAAGTCCGTCTAGTGGGTTAGGCGTGATTGACTCACAAATTCACAAATATCCAAAATTCAAACATCTACGCTGACTTTCGCATTTAATTATCATCATCTTTTTAACCTTTTCCTACGTTATGTGGGGTCGGCACAACATGACTGTGATCTTCTTTCTCTTCCCTCTATTATTCGTCATCTCAGTAGGTAGGTACTCACTCAATTCTTACCTTTTTATCCATGTCATCTTTGACACATAAAAATATTACCAATATAATAAAAAATATGAAAAACATGACCACGAATGGGACATAGTTACAGACTCCCTAGATTTTTGGTAAGAAATCTAGTTACCTATATATTTAAGGGTATATAAAGACTACTCACAACAAATTATGTAGATCACTGAAACGAACCCACGTGTCTCATCCAGCGGCCTACTGAGTTTTTCTGTGAACCGAAAATAGGATTTCTGTTGTGCCTACACGACGCACTCGCAAAATATTTCGTCTGATCTCTACATCGATTAGTGATTAGGCCTTGACTATAATAAAGACATTCATTGAAACCAAAATTATATATTGGGTTTCGTTTATAGCATATTTTCCTCAACGTAAAAACTGTTTATATTTTCAAAAAAGTTTTTTCGAATTTTTTTTCTTTCGTTCGGGCTATAAAGTGCACCAAAATAAGAAAGTTTTAAGAATTTAATTTACTCGTTCTGAATCCTTCCTCATAGGAGTACAAGTCATCAAGGATCTAGGCATTCGTGAAGTTAGCCACAGGTGCGAGTTTGCGCATGTACAGTTCCTTCCCTCCCTCCTCATACCTCCAAATTGCTCCCGAAAAACGATGCTGCGCAGCTCTTGAAGCTAACTTCACGAATGCCTAGATTCGTTGAGCCAACTATACTTTGTTGTTCTGTCAAGATCTAATGAAGCTTCGATGCCTTCAAACATTGAGGTAGGTATACCTACCTACCTACCTTCAATGAGGTATTATACATCATTGAAGGTAGGTAGGTATACCTTTAAATGAGATGAAACAGCGACTTTGGAAGCCCCTGCGCTGTGCGACGAGACACTTTTTGCTAGACATTTTTCTTTTGTTTTATATAGCACAAGGTTGTAAAGTATTGAGAGTTTATACAATTTGAAAACGGTTTTCATCGTTTTGCAGTTTTCTTTTGTACTTACGTAAATATGGGATTTTTCTCGTATTCAGCAACTTCTACACACTGATGGTAATGATGATGTATTGAGGATAAGTTTACCTTGCCCGGTACTGTTGGCTGTGGCCTTGACCACATCATTCTATTACGTATTTATTTTCTTACTAGCTGACCCGGCAGACTTCGTACTTATTTAGAAAACGTTTGTATGGGAAATAGAAAAAGGAAATTTTTAGGGTTTTCCCGGCAGTTATTCGAATTTTTCTTACCTTTTAAACCTTCCCTAGACCTCCACGAACATTTCAAGACCAAGATAAGATAAATCCGTATAGCCGTTCTCGAGTTTTAGCGAGACTAACGAACAGCAATTCATTTTTATATATATAGTCTGTACAGATAGATATGTTACCTGGTAGGCACTCGTGAGCATTGCCACGTGCTCACAGAAAACATTTGTTTTATTTCCTTGTAGATGTCCTAGAGACTTAGAACAGAATAATTTGAATACAGAAATTTGTATATTTATTGCCTTGTTCTATTACATTGACCTCTTTTGTAGTAAATAGTATTATTAAGGTAGGATACTTAATTTTTGCAAATTAAAAATACATTTGTAATTGTTTATATTACAAATATAGCTAAGTAGTTAAGTATTTATTAATACAATTTAGATACAAACCATTGAGCTATACTTGGATCGATCAAGTCAACCAAGCCATCTTTGGCGTTTCTAAATCATCAAGCCCAAGAAACAAAATTCATTATAATATAGGTACTTACCTAGCTAATCAGTACAATTATCACCCTAACGGTTTTATTTCATCAGAAATGGAACATACCGTTTAGCTTTGATGGGAAACGGTCACATACCTAAGTACCTAGTTTCTTTAGTTTAGCTCACCGCTTAGCTGCCACATTTTCGGTGGAGAAGCATAAGAAAGAAGTAAGGTAAGAAAGGAGTGAGTGATGAGATGACGAGTGACAGAGGGAAATGGAGGAAGATCACATGTTGTGCCGACCCCGCATAACGTGGGATAAGGGCAGGAAGATGATTATGATGAAGCATCTTATGGGATGATAAATTTTGTTTTTTCAGCGCTGTAATAACCGACAATGGACTGTACCCGTCCACGATATCCATCAGTACAATCAACACGAAATGCAAGACGAGTGACATCGAGATGGACGCGTATGACCCGTTCGCGAATAGGAAACTGGAACACCCCAATTCGTAAGGTCTTCGTTCATTAACTTGTTTCAAAAATCACCAATACTCTTCCCGTATTCAACAAAACATGACGTAAAACAAGTGACGCAAACAACTTCAAGGCTTTTACATAAAATTCTACCTCCAATCAGATATCCTGAAAGATATCTAAAGGAAATAAATCAGAGATGTCTTCCAAGCCTGAGGATTACAGTCGTGATCAATTGATCATAAATTATGTATGTACCTCTAATACGGAAGTTGAGCTGCTGCATGTTTGTATATTAACATCATCACTGAATCATAGGTTTTATTCCATTTGTTTTGATAATAATCGAAGGCGATTAATGGTGGAGCAATGCGGCCATCAACTTTACCTAAGTCCTATAATCACTGAATATTCAATGAGTTGGATTGGCTATGATCAGGTTAGATGAGGTCAACATTAGGTATAGGTACACCTCAATGCAAAACTTTTAGAAGTGAAATTGTCGACGTACCTATATCACAAATGTTCCCTCATCAAAAGAATGCTATCAAACTATTCCTTATTTTTTTCTTGCAGGTATCTCAGATCGTTCGCGAACCTTTTGAAATCGTCGCTGGGTTCAGGGATCCTGGCTATGCCAGCGGCATTTAAAAACGCAGGGACAATAGTTGGTATCTTCGGAACCATTATACTGGGCTACATCTGCACACATTGCGTTTATTTATTGGTAAGTCTGAGAATGATAATTTTATAGGAAGTAGCAAAATCAATGGTATCTAATGACCCAAACAGGACTGGACGGGGTGAAAGAATCTGGAAGTCCAACTTTATGATGGGAAGGGAAATCGTGATTCATGCCTCAGATATATTTCCATTTCAGCTAAGAATGCGTGCTAAGGATGGCTTGCTTAGCTACGAAGCTAGGCAAACTTAGCGACGCATCCTTAGCTCAAGTGGTCGATAGAATAGTATTTATATAAATAGACTAGCTGACCCGGCAGACTTCGTACTTATTTAGAAAACGTTTGTATGGGAAATAGAAAAGGGCTATTTATAGGGTTTTCCCGGCAGTTATTCGAATTTTTCTTACCTTTTAAACTTTCCCTAGACCTCCACGAACATTTCAAGACCAAGATAAGATAAATCCGTTTAGCCGTTCTCGAGTTTTAGCGAGACTAACGAACAGCAATTAATTTTTATATATATAGATAGATATATTTTTCATTTTTAGGTAAAAACATCTCAAGATGTATGCAAAGTTGCTAAAGTACCGTCATTGGGTTATGCTGAGACTGTTGAAGCTGTGTTTGCAACTGGACCAAAACCTCTACGAAAACTTTCAAGGGCCTCTAGGTAATATAAACCAGACGCTAGTGCGAAGGCCTACGAAAACGATATATTGTGACTCTAGATCCTGAAAGGAGATAGTAGAATAAGTTCTTCTTCTATATCTACGTATCATATAACAGTAGAACCACTATTTGAACACTGAAGAAATATAAAGTATCAAAAAAAGGGGTGACTATAAAAGAGTAATAGAACACAGATCGGGGCCTTACCACAAACTCTTATTAACCATAATGTTTCAGAACCGTCAAAATTTCAAGCTTGAATTAACACTACTTCAATACAAATTTATAGGTCATGGCACGAAATATCAAAGTTATATTACTTTGACATTGCCCGAGGAGGTTGTGGTAAAGCCCCAAAGCTTTTTATTCTCTTGTCTGTTTATTTGGTTGTTCGCGCACATCTTCGAAACTATTCCAAGGATTTTCATTAAGTTTTAACAGACGGACAGAACATAATTAAGATCAATAATATCATCATAATCATCATCTTCCTGCCCTTTTCCCACGTTATGTGGGGTCGGCACAACATGTGATCTTCTTCCATTTCCCTCTATCATTCGTCATCTCAGTACTCACTCCTTTTTTACCCATGTCATCTTTCACACAGTCCATCCATCTTTTCTTAGGTCTACCTCTACCTACCCTTGTAACCATCCACATTCATATCGAACACTCTCCTCGTCACATGACATTCATCTGTTCTCATAACATGCCCCTACAATATATAGGATTAATAAAAGTTTTGTTTCATTGTCTATAAAAATTATCGTCATGCGGACAAAGTCGCTGGGTTGCCAGCTAGTACCTAATTATGTAATGATTCATTAATATTATGGCACGTGTTCCAGGATATTTATAGACTGGGCGATGGCGTTCACCATACTTGGCGCATGCGCCGTGTATGTAATCTTATTAGTCGACTCCGTGGAACAGGTATGTTGGCAACTATCACCCGAACAACCTAAACAGCCAAAATGTAACTAACTACCTACCTGTAATAAATCATGGTGCCTTGGTATCATCTATTCCATAACCACGTATTTGGAAACGGATGCTTCACAAATTTACATTAGTTTAGTTTTGTTCATGGACACAAGAATTAAGTATGGAAAGTATCTAGGCATACCAATTAGATTAAACTTTTAAAACCCTAGACTACGAACACCATTTATAGCGTTTTACGTATGGAAGACTCATTTCTACTTCACATTACATCACTTCGCCGGCCTTTGTCTTCTGTTCCGTAGAGAAATACGATGCCTACGGTACTTATGCTATGGGTTCTGGTTTGACAGTTGATTTACCGATCATCATCATCATCTTCCTGCCCTTTTATGTGGAGTCAACACAACATTCTTTCATTCCCTCTATCATGCGTCATCAATAGGAACTCACATCTTTCTTAAATAATCTTTTACCATTATCCATCTTTTCTTTGTAATTAATGCTACAACGAAGTATTTTTTCTTTCCAGATTGTGATATACTTTTACCCGAATCTCGGGTTATCCAAGCTAGTATACTTCCTCATCTTCACTGTTCCACTGTTACTCTTCACGCAAATCAAGAACCTGAAGTTCCTGGCTCCCTTTTCAGGGTTTGCCAATGTTCTGCTGGTCCTCACATTCGTAATTTGCCTGTATTATATCTTTCACGAGTTCCCTATTACTATCGACTCGCAACCGATGAGTGTTGACATAGAGAAACTGCCATTGTTTATCGGGTAAGGGATACAAGTAGACTTATGTTCTGTATGATTGATGGTATGAAGTCACAGGATCTTGTGACAGTTAAGGTCTCGTTAGAATAACAACGTCTATTGCCAAAACAGTAATCATTCGTTAAGTAAGCAAGAGTCGAGGCTGCTGTAGTAAACACACTACACAATCGTATTTATTTCACCATGTTCTTTTTTCTGTTTATTATTGTGTTGTGTTCTAAGAAGCAAATATATGTGTGTCTGTTTCTATGAAGCGTGAAAGCTCTGGTGCTCTAGTGATTAGATCAGACCGGATCGGAAGGTAATTATCACTAGAGTATAGTGGTAGTACCTTCCTATCCCAGACAGTGAAGGCAAACATCGTTAGGTAATCAGTAGGTTGTAGAACCTAACATATCTGAAGACGTGCCAATTTCACGAAAGAAGCTTCTTTGAGGCGTGCGTAATAATCCTTATACCACACGGTGACACGACCAAGTAGAAAGATACTTTTTAGGCCACCGGCAAACATCACAGATGAAATAAATACAACTAAGTAGAAAGGAAGAGAGGAGTAAAAAAGGGATGACTAGTGAGGTGACGAATGAGAGAGGGAAATGGAAGATCAAAAGTTGTGTCCCACATAACGTTGAAAAGAGCAGGAAGATGATGATATTCCTATAACTAGCCGATACACTACCTTAAAAGTGCTACTTTTCAGCGCTTCTAAACCAGGGATCGGAAAACCTATTCATAACGGTAACCGTTTCAAACGGTTACCGATAGAAACGGTAAACGATTGAAACGATAACCCTTTTACATTGGGTTTTAATCGAAATAATAACTGTTACCGAATAAAACGGTATACCGAAATAATTCGGTTTTTTTAAACTGTATTTTTTGTTGCATTATTAGGGTACAAATACTTTGTAGAAATTGAGTGCGTGCGATATTAGGTATGCGAATGTTTTTCGACTTAGTTGATGACTGGAGGGATACTACTGAGCAAGCGGAAAGCGTTAAATTAATGCAGTGTGAGTGCGACTTTAATATTTTTTAAAAATGGTATGTGATTTTCTTTTATAATAGTAATAGAGGGTATAATAATACCTAGTAGTACAGTAGTACTACTAGGTATTAGTACCTACTACTACTACTAGTGAGTAGTAACTCAACTACTATACTAATTACTAGTATTTAAGTAGGTAACTGCACCTACCTCCTACCTACATACATTATTAGCAAACCAGACTGTTTTAGTAGTTATAGTATTAATATATTATTATAGTAAAACAATTGAATAAATTTGCTTGAAGTGTGTCGGACGGAACGTATTACAGAAGGTAAATGTTATACTAAAATAAAATAGGTACAGTCACCGACGGAAAGGGGTAACCATTTTTTTACATTATCGTCTAATTTAAATTTTCAAAACAATTTTAGCAATGGAATAAATAATTTGTAGTATTCAATACAACTGACTCACAATAACTGAATAATACATTCGCCACCGCTTTGGCAAGAAATAATCTGTCTAAAAGCGGGTAGTTAGCGTAAAAACAACACGGCGATACCCGCAAACTACATTACCGCAACCCGCAAATACAGGTAACAAAGAGATGGGCGGGTGGGTAAAAATTCGGGAGGGATAAATAGGAAGGAAAGGGTAAAATAGGTAAAAATTAAAAAATACCCATTTATACCGGGTATTTTTTATTTATACCGGGTAAAAATTCAACGTATATTTTTCAATGAAAATAAAAAACATAATTACTTTTAAAAATACGTAGTAAGTAGGGCAGCCTTAATATTATATAGGAAAACCTAAACTATGAGTAAAAGATGTTTTTATCAAATAAAACCAACATAAAAGTCATTTAGAAAACATACACTCGCGGGCTTTAAACTGGAATCGCTTCATCAAGACAATTTTGTACAATTTCTGTCCAATGAACAATGATTGTCGTATATCATTTGAAAGAATATTTTATTAGCTATTAAATTCTAGCCGAGAGATGGCGTGCCTACTGTGAGCAGTTATATACTGATCCCTTTTTTAACCGAACTGGAAGGAGCTAGAACTGGAACCCATGATTCTTCGTTCCGAAATAGCTACTGCTCTATAGTCTCTCAAGAAAGAGAAGGCGCCAGGAAGCGACCAAATAACAGCAGAGGTGCTTAAAGCTATGGGTAACTTGGGTGTGACGACACTACACAATATCTGCTCACACATCTGGCAAAACGGTAATTGGCTGCAAGACTGGACGGAGTCCGTAATTCTACCGCTGCACAAGAAATGGTCAACTAAGAGCTGCGGTAATTATCAAACCTTGTCCCTCATCTCACACGCCAGCAAAATCTCGCTCCATATTATCAACAATCGCATCCTGGATACCTGGATTGGCAAATCCCGCAGGAGCAAGCCGGTTTCATGAAGGGCAAGGGCACTCGGGAGCAGATTCTCAATGTCAGGCAGATCGTTGAGAAGGCATCCGAGTTTGATTTGCCAGTGATAATGTGTTTCGTCGACTACAGCAAAGCTTTCGACTGTGTCAACTGGGGTTGTATGGAAGGTCCTACAAAAACTTGGAGTACCAATGCATCTTATCGCTCTACTTCGCACCTTGTATGACTTAAGCCAGGGAGTCGTAAGAGTTGATAAAGTAACTTCTTAACCCTTTAAATTTCACCAAGGAGTACCTACGCCAAGGTTGCATTTTATCGCCCATTCTGTTCAACGCCTATGGAGAGTACATAATGAGACAGACTTGCGAGAATTGAGAGGGAGGTATCACAGTTGGTGGTGTAAAAATCACCAACCTGCGCTACGCTGATGACACAACTCTTCTTGCAGCAAATGAGTCGGGGATGATTACTCTTCTAAACCGAATGGAGCTAATTAGCGAGAAGATGGGACTTTGCATAAACAGGTCCAAAACTAAAGTTATGGTGGTAGACAGATCTGGAAAGTTAGAACTCACTGGCGATTTGGACCTAGAAACAGTGGACAATTATTATTATTTATTATTATTAGACTTGTACGGACTCTAGTCTTCTCGATCTTTTCGTATGGCGCTGAGACTTGGACTCTGGAAGCTGCAGACCGCAAACGCATTGACGCTTTTGAGATGTGGTGTTGGAGAAGGATGCTCCGTATCCCTTGGACAGCATTTCGGACTAACGTCTCTATATTGCGAGAACTCAATATCTCCTCGCGACTGTCCGTCCACTGAGTGTCTGCGCAGAGTTCTCGAATATTTCGGTCACATTACAAGAAAAGACGGTGACAACCTCGAAAAGCTCTTTGTGATCGGCAAAGTAGACGGGAAAGGCCTCGTGGACGCAGTCCATTACATTGGTCGGACCAGATCCGAACCGCGCTTGATATTTCGGTTCACAACCAACGCCCTCCACATCGCCGAAGACAGAAACAGATGGAGGATAATTATTAAAGAGAAGGTGATGCAGAAGGGAGGTCACGACCCTCAGCATTGAGGAACACGACGCAAGGAGGAGGAAAATTTTGAATATCATAACCAATAAGCATTCACCTTGTATCATGGAACGTAAAAAGAAAAAAATCAATTTTTTAATTAAACAAATCACCAACTGTTTGGAAGTCCTGAAATCCTATAAATAGTGAGCTTTTATGAAAATTGGTCATCAGTCCAATGTTTTACTTTACTGGGAATAGTTGAACTTAAGAAAAATGGAAACCACAACCACAGAAGCCGCTCTAATCGTCAGCCTAATTCAGCAAGGGTTGTCTCAGCGTAGTATCGCTCGACAGCTTCACCCAAGCCAGTCCAGTGTCTCCAAGGTGCACAAGAGATTCAGGGAGATCAGGAATTTAGTCCGGAGACCAGAATCTGGACGATGGCTATGCAAGACGCCAAGAGATGGTCGATTTATTGTCACCACTTCACTCCGAAAAAGACACCTGACCGGCGTCGACGTCCAATAGCAGCTAAGAGAAGTTAGAGGGAGAGCTGTGAGCGAGTGGACAGTCAGACGAAAACACAAAGAAGTGAAATTAACCCCAAAAAGGCCAGCCATGGGAACTAAATTGTCTCCAGCCCACCTACAAGTCCGGCTTCAGTTTGCTCGCGATCACTTGATTATATGGAGCAATGGAGTCGAGTCCTGTTCTCGGACATAACCAGAATATGAACCGTCGTCGGTCAATACTATGTAGGCAAGGCACGTCCTACGACAAAGATTTTGATAGCTAAAAAAAAATGATATACTTACCACAATCCCTAGTTCATTGGCCAGAAATTGTAAAAAATTGATATTAATAATAAAAAACTTACACCGTACTTACTTCAAAATAAGCCGAGTATTTTTTTAAAAGACAGTACATAATACACTTATATATTTTTTTATTATATAATTGTTCTAAAAATAACAAAAGCCTTTATATTGTAATCTGTCGTTTTTATGTTTTTACATACTTAAAGGCTTTTTTTATTTTCAGAAAGATTAAAAATATATAAGTATACGCACTATGTCATTATAAACAATCTAAAAAACCATATATATAATATATATATATATATATATATATATATAATAATTGCACAGCATAACGAAATCAATAAATATAATACTTAAATAAATATAATCCAACCAAATTATACTGATAATTACATTATTTTACACCAGAGAACATAACACTAAAAAAAACAAATAAAATAATAAATAAATAGTGGCGGACATTTTTCCACAGCACCATCTAGCCCCAAAAAACAAACAGGAATAAAAACTAACAAGTTAAAGCATATATAATTAGTTGAACCTCAAAACCAGATAAGCGCCCATCTCTCAACACAAATTCAAACAATACGGTTTAACACGACAGAAGATGAGTGAGACATTATTTTCCTTCGCACTCATATTACCTACCGCGCTACTTGCACGCAGTACATGATGAAAATGCGCAAATTTAAACCTTAAGACAAAAACCTTTATTATTTCGGTTAATGTTAACAGAAATGTTTCGGTAACCTATAGTTTCGGTATACCGTAATTGAAAGTGTTAAACAACCGATTCATTACGGTGGTTAACCTTAACCGGAATATCCCTGTTCTAAACCCCAAGATCCTAGAGATAAAAACACATTTCTAACCATGTCTAAATTCTTTCAGTACAGTTATATTTGCGATGGAGGGAATTGGCGTCGTCCTACCCGTGGAAAACACCATGGCTAAGCCCCAGTACTTCCTGAGCGGTCTCGGAGTCCTTAACATGACCATGACTGTGGTAGTGCTGCTGTACATGCTCATGGGTTTCCTCGGCTACGTGCGATATGGAGACCTCGCTAAAGGCAGCATCACTTTGAATTTGCCAACAAACGAAGTGTATGTTCTATTCTACTTTTTCTTTTTCTTGTTCTTCTTTGTCTATGGCATCTGTAAATTTTGCCAATGTCAAGTGTTTTTTTTTTTGTTACATTATTCGCTCATTTGAGCAGGCTATAGTCTATAGACCTTATTGCCTAGTCTTACGTAAATTAATTTCCTCCGTTTTCTTTAAAGTTTAACCTAACCGCCATTTTTTTTTTTTTTCGAACTCTCAAGTGTATAAATTATAGTAGGTATTGTTAATGTCACAAAGTCATAGTCAAATCATGTCATTTTCAAACAAAAGAACGTATATTAACGCTCTTACATAATAAGTAAAAAAGATATCTAGTTACTTAGATCTTTGATATCTAAAGAGGGTAGTCAGAGCTACATTCAAACAGATATTTGGCACATGCCCACATTTTACACAAGTAGTTAGTATTAGCCTTATTAGATTGACTCATACCAACAAACATTTTAATTCCAGGCCCGGTTTCATGGCGAAAGTGTTCATCATCCTGGCAATATTCTTCACATACACACTACAGTTCTACGTGCCAATGGAGATCGTCTGGCGGAACACCAAGGCGCATGTGGCTCAGAAATACCACAATCTGGCGCAAGGCATCATGAGGGCCGTCTTCGCTATACTCACGGGTAAGGGCATTAGGTAGAATCGAAAATGTTCATTTGCTACAAGATACAGACAGACAAACAGACAGAAAGACATAATAAAAAAAATTACAGTTTTGGCTTCAGTATCGATAACAGAGTGCCCTACAAAAAAAATCAAAGTATCTTCAATGTACAGAATTTTACCTGTTCCAGTT
The DNA here is from genome assembly GCA_963675405.1 of Cosmorhoe ocellata. NCBI lineage: Eukaryota > Metazoa > Arthropoda > Insecta > Lepidoptera > Geometridae > Cosmorhoe > Cosmorhoe ocellata. The sequence goes on along the minus strand of OY776249.1, from coordinate 9,936,793 downwards.
TTATTATAATATAAGTATAGATAAGTTTTACATGGCTTGGCCTTAAATTTAATATTGCACATAAAAGGATAACATTTTTATTGACTTTTAGTGGCTTGCTTCTCACGCAATTCACTGTTTATTAGGTAGGTACCTACTAGCTTCCGCCAGCGGCTTCGCCCGCATATTACCTCGAAAAACAAAAACATATCTAGATATCCCGCGGAAACTGTAGGTAATTTTTTTCGGGATTAAAGGTAACCTATGTCCTTTCTCAAGCTCTATTCTATCTTTGCACCAAATATTCATCAAAATCAGTTCAGAAGTTTAGGCGTGATTGCGTTGCGTAGGTTATTTTCACAGAGTTATTTTCGCATTTATACCTTTATTTAGTAACGATTGAAAACAAATAGGTAGGTACCTACTACATAAACAATATGGCTACCTACTTTATGTGAAATAAATAATGTTTGCATATTTTGGAGCTAGATGGGGTTGTGTGAACTATCCACATTATTTATTTTATTTTACTTTATTCACTAGAGGTTCGCTTCACTCGCCAACCATATTTCTTATCTACTTTATGTCCTACCTATCTAAAATCAATCTTATTATTTCAGTGATAGCAGCAGCAACACTGCCTACTCTAGAGAAAGTGATCGGCCTGGAAGGAGCATTCTTCTACTCCTTCCTCGGTCTCATAGCCCCTTCTATCTTGGACCTCATCTTCAAATGGGAGCGGGATCTCGGACCGTTCAAGTGGATCATGTGGAAAGACATTGTCTTGATAATATTCGGTAGTTTTGTATTAGTTGCTGGTGTTACGCAGGGTATTAGAGAAATTATTAATGTAGAGAGTGCTAAGTAGTGCTTTGACTACTTGATATTAGAAAATAAGTGATTTTACGTTACCTAAGGTATTTAAAATAGGTAGGTAGTTTCCTACCTAGTTTGTAAGCTATTTTTGTATCGTGTTTAGATTTCTGACAAAGGAATAAAGCATTAAAATAACTCCTTGTTTCATTATTTGCAACTAATTAGTCCTAATAGGTACCTATCTACACCATAACTGTTTACATAGTAGTTTTGCTGAAACATCAAGATTACTAAAGCATTTAAATTACCTACACTACCCTGAATTCTAGGACCTTTACCCTAAAATAAGAGTGGTGTAATAAGAGTTAGGGCGTAAGGCGTAGAGGCTAGGCGTTAGGCTCCCTTACTACCGGGCCCTAAATACCGTGTAGTGTAATACCCGTTTAATACCTACCTACCTACCAACTCTCATCTCATTCATCAAAGTCAACAATCTACCTACACAATGACCTTCCTAAACGGTTGTACTACGAATACATAAACAGCAACCTTGAAAATATTTTATATACTCAAGCGGTAAACATACTATAAGCCGCGGCTTATAAGCCGCGACTTATGGACGAGGCCGAGAGGTATCTGGACAATGAAATTTCACTGAGCCTTGCACACTATCGGACGCAGTCGTAAGTCGTGCCCTTGGCTGACCTTGAGCGTACGCGGACGGTGTTGCCAGCAGTGTTGGATTCAGACCCTTGAAAAATTATTGTCTATGGAACTTAAAATAATACTACTCGACACTCACACTTTCACTACTCGACATGTTTCTTCGTCTACACCAGTGCTACCAGCCGATAGATAGATGAACTTCCAGAAATATGAATAATTTAGTAATTTTTTCGATTTTTGCTTGATAATAAAATTAACCTTCTGGCAACACTGGTCTATGTTTAGTGTAATAGTTGTCTATGGAATGGGCGTGGCCAAAATCGTCCGAACACCCTTGCACACTATAAGCCGCATCCGTCGGACGCGGCTTATGGACGAGTCCGACCGTATGTTTAACGCTTTACATACTGATTTCTAAAAAGAGGAGGTTCTCAACTCGATATGTTTTTTCTTTTTTTTTAATCAAAGAGGACTTTAAGCGCTGGTGGTTTAAAAAATGTTCCCCTATGTTCTGTAGACTTGATTCTAGCGGAGTCGATTTATAAATCATTCAATGTCAATGCCACATCGATTTATAAATCATTCAATGTCAATGTCAAATTTGACAATTTACTAATAGCGCCAATTTTCAAAACAAACAAAACATTTTTCATTTTTGTTGTTATATTATTATTATTGATTGTAATTAAACATGTTTAGGATATACGTAGGTAACTATTTTTATATTCTTTTTCTTTTTATGTAGTACTACCTGACCTCTGCCTAAAGATTATATAAGAATTAAATCATTGCAAACAATAGGAGATGACGGCATCGCACAGCCCGAAATAGCTTCGAAAGAAAGCCCAAGTTCTGCTCGCTCCCCACCCGCCAGTATTTTACATTTTCAAACGCCTGTGAAACCGCGCATTCGGAAACCAACATCGCGTAACAAAATTATGCAATAAGTCAGTGTTTAGTCTAGAAAATAAGTGATAAAATAATCTGAAATATGTCTGTAAACATCAATTATAAAATAGTAAGTACACCGCAAGTTATCTACATTTTTATCTCTGTGTTAAGTGTAGTAAAATGATAATTTAAAAGCACTTGATTCGATTGTGCCACTCATTGTTTGTTCGGCAACATGAGCGATTCAGAGAGTGTGGTAGGATTGGATAATTTATGTTACAATACATGTTTTCGTAGCAAAGTTATGCATAACCTAACTTTGTTCATGTTTTGTGTTTGTGTGCGTCGCTCGTTTTCAAGTTGAGATAATTAAAGAGTTCAAGGTCTCCAAGTTAATAGTTTGTCATTGGCGGGTCATTCGTCAGTATTCAATGTGCTTTTGTGTTGTGTAATTGCCCTGTTAGGTCCAGAGGAGTTAACTACCTGTTCGGCTTATTGTGTAATTGTTGTATTAGCCTGAACATGAGCAATTTGAAAGCAGCTGTTACGGATTTCATAGAACAGATACCAGTATGTACCTCTATAGTAAACCTAAGTACCTACTTACCTTATATTAGACCTACAATGAATTTCATCTACCATTACGTACCAAAGTAATAAAATGGGATTGGCTTAGAATTAAAAAAACAAGTCATATTTAGAACTACTTACATAGTTAAGTACCTATTGTTATAACGACATAGTACATAATTATACTTACTTTTGCTGTCACTTAAAGTTTTATTTAGTTATTCTGTTCCAAATAAATATATTTCCGTGTTTATTTGCTATTAGGTAACATACAATATCTAAACTTGAAGTAGATAGGTAGGTACCTACTATCTCTGTAACTTAGGTACCCAGTTGAAGTCTGATGCTGATATGAACTAATTGAATAAAAAATTTGATAATATTACATATCTACAGACTTTATCATTATCACTAGGTATTAAAATTGTCCCAGTATTTTCAGATTGTTTAGTATCACAACTTATCAGTGTTTGACTACATTCAACTTGTAGACCTATGGTAGATAATCTCTAAAGTGTAGATAGGAATATAAATCCTTTCCATTAATTTAGTCAGTTGTCAGATTGTTACAGCGTAAAATGCCGGTATGTTTCACTCTTTATATCAGATTTATAAATAAAGTCAAAAGCTCACTCCTAGTGTAATTTTACATCATATGTTAGGTATACTGGAACATGAATCCACATGAGACAAACTTTCTATCGCTATTGTGTTTGGAATCATGGCAACCCAAATCATCATCAGATTTTGGTTGACATGTTTCCTTCATTCAGCCTTCTCTCATGCAACAATGATTGGGACATTATTGTCTGTCTACCACAAGCTCTGAATGTATATTGTTGATGCATTGTTATTCAAATTTCCTTGACATTTTTTGTGCTTTAAATTTTTTTTGTTTCATCAATACAAAATCCCTTACAGCGAGGTGCCAAGTTAACTTTGTGTTGTACAATAAAATTACATCTTCATTTTAGGTTCTGCCCATAATCATAGGAGTTGGCTCTGTGGTGGTACTCACCACTGTGGTAGCCAATTGCCTCTGGGGCAAGTCCAGCAATAAGAAGAGCAAGAAGAAACTAGTAGCCCTTGTAGACCCGAACACCAAGTATGCCCTGCCGCTCATTGAGAGAGAGGAAATTAGCCATGATACTAGAAGGTTCCGGTTTGGATTGATGTCCCTGGAGCATGTCTTAGGTAAACTAGTATTTATTTCAAAATCAAAATACCTGAAAGCAATTGAAAATAGCTTCTTAGTTTACAGCCACCCGGGTTTATTGAAATTTTTGACATTTTGAACGAAAAAAGTCACTAGTGTGATCCAAATGAATCCATTCCAAGGACATATTTATAAAAATCTGTGCAACCATTAGGGCTCCAGCGACAGCCAACGAAACTCTCATACATAAAATACTCCAAACATACTAACCTCCTTTGCAGTTATGTAAAATGTATTTTTAACTTACGTAATTTCCTTATTAGGACTGGTTACCTTATAACTATATGTACCAAGGAAGGATAATAATTAATGTACAAGTTAAGTAGAGAATACAAGCTATTCAAAAGATGGGAAATCCAGACCAATATACTACTTAAGTAGGTACTTACTACATACTACCATTACCTTGATTAAATTAATCTGACTATCTAAATGATTGAGTAGATACCCTTAATGCTCCATGTCTACCAAAATTTTAATTACATTCCGTAATACCTATAAGATAATAAGTAGTTTTATGTAAAATAAATTACATAACTGTTAATTTATTGGAAAATTGTTCTATCAAAACAGCACCTAATGTGTTGTCAGCTTACAAAATGAATAGCATTAGAAAATACTAATATTTAAAGAGGGTAGTCAGAGGCACGTCCAAACATGATATTTGGCATGCCCACATTTTGCACAGTAGTTAGTATTCCGTACGTGACAGGTTGCAAGCCCATCGCCGCTTATAAGAATACTAGCTGCCGCCCACGGCTTCGCCCGCGTGGCACCTTGAAAAAAAAAAACAAACTATCCCACGGGAACTGTAAATTTTTTCGGGATAAAATGTAGCCTATGTGTTATTCCAGACCATTATCTATAGCTGTGCCAAATTTCATCCAGATCCGTTCAGCCGTTTCAGCGTGAAAGAGTAACAAACATACATCCAGACATTCACACATTCATACAAACTTTCGCGTTTATAATATGTATTAGTAGGATTAACCTATGACACACACCTTCGAATGTTTGGTTCTAAGGTACATCGGTTTCCTCACGATGTTTTCCTTCACCGTTTAGAAGCACTGGCATTGAGCACATACATTTTTCGATTAAAAAAACTCTTTAGTGCACGACCAGGGGCCTCACCACGAATTCATAATACATCACCGAACTAATATAACATTGTTATTTCGTACCATGACCTATGTAAATTGTATGGAAGTAGTGACGTTTCTATAATGGAATCGTTACGGAATCGTTGTGGAAGACTTCGTGGTAAGGCCCCAGGTTTGAATCATCGCCGCTATAATTTTAATTTAGTTCATATTATACATTTTTAAATTTGTAGGTTTACCAATTGGACAGCATATCCACTTGTCAGCTAAGATTGGTGATGACTTAGTCATTAGGGCGTACACACCAGTTTCCAGTGATGAGGAGAAGGGTTATGTCGACTTGGTGGTTAAGGTGCGTGGGTACCTACTTTAAAGGTTTGAAAAAGTTCTACAAAAGTCTTTTGTATATTACTGTAGAACTTTTTCAAAATAAACCTGTTACAATTAAAATTATAAAGTTAATACAAGATAGAGGTATTTTCCTGTTTTGTTATTTTAGTAAAGGTATCTTTTCCTGTTGACATAATTGACTTTTAATACCCACACTGTCATGTATACAGGGTTATAGGTATCTAATCAATAACCTCTTAAAGGCGACTTGGGTAAATCAAGACTAACAATTTTTGTTCTATGACTTTTTCCAAAACGTAATACATCTCAAGTTTTATTTTTTTTTAGTTTTTGTGAGAATTTCTATCAATTGTTAGCTCTATGTCTCGTAAATACCTACCTATGTTTCATTTATTCGATTCTGACGTATGCGCAGTCAGCTGAGTCACGCTGAGAGCTACGACTGTTACCCAATCGCTCGGCCGAGTGTGCTACACACACAGCATGTCAATAGTCAATAGTCAATAATCTTTATTCAGTAATATCACAAGGATCATTTTGAATCGTCTTACATACTAGGTGAGTCTAGGTGCCAATTCCAGTCCTATCCCCAGTACGAGAAGAACTGGCAAGAAACTCGCTGTACCGACTTGTCTTAATCTGTGACCGCCTAGAAAGAGCTAAGAAGATTAGAACTGGAAATTTGCCTATTTATTTTTTTGTATGGGAAAAAAAATCATTGAATTAGAAAATATCTTAGAACAAAAGTTGTTAGTCTTGATTTACCCAAGTCGCCTTTTCAAGGTTATTGATTAGATACCTATAACCCTGTATAATGAATTTATGAACCTCTTTAGATCACTTTTTTTTTATTTATACTGGTTACTACTGTTTATTTTTTATTTTATTTCATTATTTTTTGGAAAACTTACAGCTAGATATAAAACAGAAATATATAATTAAATTAACATGTGCTATTTAGTGTAGGTAGGTACATGTTTGCTGATGGCCAATTAAAAGTTTCCTTTATTATAGAAAAAAAAGTGTAGTTATAAAAAAACAAAGAATAGTAATGTAGACGACACAGACAGAAGTATATATTAAAACAGAAAAGAAATGTAGATAATATAGTACTTAACATAAAAAGATTATATTAAATAAGTATACATGCTAATCATTGGAACCTATCACCTTATTATCTGTTGTCTCTGCTCCCCAAACTAAGCAAGCGAAGCTTGTACTATGGGAACCAGATGATAGATTAATTAAATACTTTTCTTTATAAATACATACATACATAGAATATACTCGTATAATAACACCCAGACACAAAACAAACATCTGTGTTCATAACACAAATGTTTATCCTGGGTGTGGATCGAACCCACAACCTACAGCGCAGAAAGCAGAGCTACTACCAACTGAGCTGTTTGGCCAGGCAATCACCTTATTATCTGTTGTACTGTACCTATCTATACTTATTACTTATACTCGTATATTATAAAGATGAAAGATTTGATTGTTTGTTTGCATTGAATAGGCTCCGGAACTAATGGACCGATTTGAAAAATTCCTTCACCAATGTGTAGAATGAACTTTCAGGATGAACATAGGCTATATGCAGGTACTTCGCGGGCGATGCCGCGAGCGCAAGCTAGTATATCAATAAATGAAGTTTTAGAAGATAAAACATCACTATCCGTAATAGCCCGTGTAACGCTGTCACAGGTTGTCAGACAACCTAACAGCATTTTGTCCAGTCCGAAAAAAAAGAGGAAAGTTTTGTATTTTTGTTTGTAACGAATAAACTCAAAAACTACTGGTCCGATTTCAAAAATTCTTTCACCATTAGAATGCTACATTATCCCTGAGTAACATAGGCTATATTTTATGTAGGTACCTCGCGAGCAAAGCCGCGAGCGGTTTATAATATTAGTAGGATAATAATAATGATTTTGTTGCAGGTATACTTCAAAGATGTCCACCCAAAGTTCCCTGAAGGTGGAAAATTGTCCCAGTATCTGGATAACATGAAGATAAACGACACCATAGACGTGCGTGGTCCGTCGGGCCGGCTGCAGTACACCGGAAACGGAAACTTCCTCATCAAGAAACTCAGGAAGGATCCACCAGTGAAGGTCTTCGCAAGGAAACTTAACATGATTGCGGGTAAATTTAATATATTGTATATTGGTGGACATTTCACACAACGCCATCTAGCCCCCAAACCACAGAATAACTAGTGAATAACTAGTACTACGTACAAAACCGCTACTTCGCGCAATAATTTATAGAAATAGCGACTCTAGATACTAAGCAACAAAGTGCAATGCAGCTCGCAGAAACCATACCTAGCTACCGTAATATTAACCTAAACGTTGCCGCTCTCTCCTAACGCGTAACTCTGTCGCTGTCTGGCGCGGAGTGAAGCGTTGGCTTTTGCACTAGGGTTGTCAGCTTGCTCATCTATCTAGGTAGGTACCTACATAATACCTACCTAATTCACCCGTCAAGCGTCAATACCTAAAGTTCCGTGTCAGTACCTGTCGGTTGTTGTCGGAGAAAAGAAAAAACGGTAGGTTAGCGATAAGTTAGCGATAGTAAACCGTACACCGTTGTCTTCGCACTGAAATTTCCTATATACGATGATAATTATGGGTATTGTATCATAAAAATACTTAATTAATATAGAAGAATTAATATAGTCAGCCGGTAGCAACAGTCTAAGCGAGTCGTGTGTGCAACTATGAGTATGACTCACGCTCATCGCCTCACTGTTTAAAGGTCGTCGTAACGAATATAACGGCAACTTTTTAAAGCATATTAGCTTATAACTTTTTATTTCACAGACCAAATCTTTTGCACTTTAAAGCATCGAATTATAGGTTTAAGTTAACACAGTTTGATAAGGATTTTATGCAAAGGTGATCACTTTTTACGCACTTTTTGAGTATTTATTTGAAACAAAACAAATAACACGTCCGCTCCGAATCGTGACTCAGTAACGCCTCAACGCCTCTGCGCGCGGGCGGTGACAACCGACTGGCGGATGGCTCTGGGGCCATCCGAAATCGGTAGGTACTAATGTTAGTAGGTAAGGAGGAGTGGTGGTGCCCTGCCCAAACTAGCAAAGCTTGTACCTACTATGGGAATCAGATGGTAAAAAAAATATGATCACGACTGTAATCCCCGGGCTCGGTAGATATCTCTTTAGATCTCCGGTCTCCGGTCTCCGTGAGGCCGAGGTGTTACCACTACACCACCAAAAATGTACGGTTCCCGTGGGATAGATTTAAGGTCTCTACCCATTACACCGTATCATACCATGACCGTGCTATGAACGTGTCAGGCAAAAAAGTATTCTTTGTATTGAAAAGTGTGGGACTATGCTCACTACACCGTTCCGTCACCAACAAACAACGTCGCGTGTCATGCACGGAGCGGCAACTATTCTCGATGAGAATATTTTGCCGGTGCTGATACGCTCCGTGCATGACACGCGACGTTGTTGGTTGGTGACGGAACGAGCTTTTCCTTAGTTGATAGACATTCTCCAAAATTAGTGTTTCTTCTCAAAATGTCATTGTGAATGTTTTTCAATAACATATTGAATTGGAATTGAGACATTAGGAAATACTGGAAAAACTTTTCTTCATCATCAACTAAATGCCTAAATAATGTCCAATATTCCCTTTTGGTTTTTCGTTCTTTTATAGAATCGTGAATCCAGTAGCGCAGAGTTCTTGTTGTACGTTCTTCTCTATCCAATATTATGGCAATCATTGCCAACTGTCTAGCCGTTCTTCTAATAGCCATACTTATTTAGTGACATAAAAGCACTCGTCCGCTACAGTCTGATATGCACATGAAAATCACGGATTCCGAATCAACTACGTTACACACGGACATCGAACGGGTTGTATGCGGTCATCATACGCGTTACAAACGGGTACAGAACGCCGTCGATCCGTACAGTGGGCAAGGTAGACCGTGTCGTATTATTTTCGTGTCTGATACGTTCATAGCACGGTCATGGTATGATACGGTATAATGGGTAGAGACCTTTATTTATGTTTTTCAAAGAACCACGCGGGCGAAGCCGTGGGCGGAAGCTAGTTTTATATAAATATTCTATTGATAAGTGTGGTTTTACCTACTTGATGATAATATCTGGTGATATAACCGAAGATAGATATTGTGCACTGTAACGCTTACGTCGCGTTACTTGTATTTGTATAACTTACTAGCTTCCGCCCGCGGCGTCGCCCGTGAAGTACCGATGTAAAATATAGCCTATGTTCATCCTGAAAGTTCATTCTACACATTGGTGAAAGAATTTTTCAAATCGGTCCAGTAGTTTCGGAGCCTATTCAATGCAAACAAACAATCAAATCTTTCCTCTTTATAATATTAGTATAGATTATATGAGTGAAGATTAGATTAAATAAACTCTAGTACCTATTAATAGCAAAAATTAAAAAACTCGACTGAAAGTAACTGAAAATAGGTTCTCACAGCCGCCATATTGGATTTTTTAACATTTTGTATAGTCTATGTCACTTTTGTAGTCCATGCAAATTCAACACCTCATTGGTCAAAATCTGTCCACCCAATTGAGTATTTGAATGTTTTTTTTTGTGATATAAATGGAAAGATCATAATTATATAAGTTTTATAGCAAAACTATTTTTTATTTTATATTTTCGCAATAATTCAAAAGTTATTTCAAAATAAAAATTATACTTTGAATCCAGTACCGAAAACACGCCGACAGCTCCCGAGCGCGCGTGACGTCACAATGATAACAATGATGTAGGTACCATTCTGTACGAATACTACGAAAAAAACTCCTAACAAAATGTTTTTATATGTTCCCCAAGATGACGAACGTCGAAATAAATGGTTTCAAGCAGCGTGATAATTCTAAAACAAAATTGAATTTTTTTTTGTTGTGAAGATCATTTCGATGTAAGTACTTACCTATTTATTTACCGCTATTTAGTAACTATTACATAATATCCGCCTGTACTGTTAACATTGGGATGTCACATCCGGGGTGACCCAATTATGGCGCGTTTATAGTCACGTGACTTATTTTTAAATTTCATAAATTTTTAATTGTTTATAACTAATTGAAAATTTATTTTTTTAAGTATTTTGCTTTAAATATCAATATTATTGATAATAAAGTTTTAAAATGCATATCCATTTTTTTTTTTCATATACTCAATTGGCTCCAGTAACATCCAAACGACCTCACATACATACATATAGCTACCTACATACACCCCAAACACACTACCGACCTTCGCTGTCGGGTAATAAAACTACGCCTATTTCCCGACGGGGTAGGCAGAGACCACGGATATCCACTTGCTACAATCCTGACATACTTGCTTCATTCATCCTCATTACATTCTTCATACATGCGCGTCGGTTTAGGGTAGATGCTCTTTATTATGACTCATATAAACTATACTTATTAGATTATAATTAGATTAAATTTAAAATGATTGCTTAAGCAATAGAATACCAATTCAACAACAATGCATCTTCTTTTAAAGAGACAACTGTGAAAACGATAAATACCACCTAATTGAATTGTATTTATGCATCAAACACCTGACGGCTACCTTCAGTCATTTTAAACCTTCACTCAATGCTATTAAGACTCACTATTGTTTAACCAGTCGTAATAAATTTTACATTAATACTCGTCCCTACATTACAGAGACTATATTTATTTGTAACACGATAATTAACAACCTACTATTAGACCTGTGAAATAAGTTGTTGATATTTTTAAAATTCGACTTTATTATAGTGCTCTAAGATTCACAATCGCTCACAGCTGTAACACCTGTGAAATTATTTGTTATTATTTGTTAGAATAATTTAAAATTGACTTTATGATTATCAGCTAAGGTTCATAGTTGCTTGAGGCTGAAACGTTCTTTGATCAATGACCACATTAATATGCAATAATAGCAATGACCTCACTTCACCTGCATTTTGTATGACATACCTACTTTCTTCTTAATTTCAGTCTAATTTTACCCTTGTTCTAATTAATACCTAGTTGACGATTTCAAATTAATAAGCTTCTCAAAATAAAATAAAAATACTTTTGTTATCTATAATACCTTATTCTCTCTCTCTCTCTCTCTCTCTCTCTCTCTCTCTCTCTCTCTCTTTCTCTCCTTCACTCCTTCTCACAGACTTCAATTCCAAGTTTTAAAAAAAGATCTAAGTTAACAGAGATCTGAAGGTACTCTTAATTATCTACCAAGCTTGAAAATATGTGACAAAGGGCGGTGTTAACTGTTAATGCCAAGGGAGCATTTTCTACCAGCCAACGCAATCTGAATGAGAGCTGGAACACAATAAAAACAAAAACTATCTAACTTAGGACAGATTCGACCGAACTAGTTTAGACTTTAGACACTATCTCCAGAATAAATCGTAGTTATTAAAGAGTAAACTGACATTTGACTTGCAAAAAAAATAATATAAGTATGTATAGTTCATCCAACGGATCTAGGCATTCGTGAAGTTAGCCACAGGTGCGAGTTTGCGCATGTACAGTTCCTTCCCCCCCCTCATACCTCCAATTTCTCGAAAAACGATACTGCGCAGCTCTTGCGGCTAACTTCACGAATGCCTAGATTCGTTGACCCAACTATACTTAATAAATCTATCAGTAACATAACTGGTTCCCATAGTACAAGCTTTGCTTAGTTTGGGGCTAGTAGGCGGTGTGTGAAATGCCCACCAATATTTACATTTATTTACAATATTTGTTATTTTACTTCAAAAATTCTTTTACCATTAGAATGCTACATTATCCCTGAGTAGCATAGGCTATATTTTATGTAGGTACCTCAGAGCAAAGCCGCGAGCAGAAGCTAGTATATTATAATATTTCTCACTTTCTCCCTTTTGGGAACAGACTGGTCCTTAAAATGCTGCGTAGTAACGTAAGCTGATCTAAATGTGACAACTCATGGTAGACGTACAGACTGGTCCTTAAAATGCTGCGTAATAACGTAAGCCGATTTAAATGTTACAACTCATGGTAGACGTACAGACTGGTCCTAGTAACGTAAGCCGATTTAAATGTTACAACTCATGGTAGACGTACAGACTGGTCCTTAAAATGCTGCGTAGTAACGTAAGCCGATTTAAATGTTACAACTCATGGTAGACGTACAGACTGGTCCTAGTAACGTAAGCCGATTTAAATGTTACAACTCACGGTAGACGTACAGACAGGTCCTAGTAACGTAAGCCGATTTAAATGTTACAACTCATGGTAGACGTACAGACTGATCCTTAAAATGCTGCGTAGTAACGTAAGCCGATTTAAATGTTACAACTCATGGTAGACGTACAGACTGGTCCTAGTAACGTAAGCCGATTTAAATGTTACAACTCACGGTAGACGTACAGACAGGTCCTAGTAACGTAAGCCGATTTAAATGTTACAACTCATGGTAGACGTACAGACTGGTCCTTAAAATGCTGCGTAGTAACGTAAGCCGATCTAAATGTGACAACTCATGGTAGACGTACAGACTGGTCCTAGTAACGTAAGCCGATTTAAATGTTACAACTCACGGTAGACGTACAGACTGGTCCTAGTAACGTAAGCCGATCTAAATGTGACAACTCATGGTAGACGTACAGACTGGTCCTAGTAACGTAAGCCGATTTAAATGTTACAACTCACGGTAGACGTACAGACTGGTCCTAGTAACGTAAGCCGATTTAAATGTTACAACTCACGGTAGACGTACAGACAGGTCCTAGTAACGTAAGCCGATTTAAATGTTACAACTCACGGTAGACGTACAGACAGGTCCTAGTAACGTAAGCCGATTTAAATGTTACAACTCATGGTAGACGTACAGACTGGTCCTTAAAATGCTTCCTATCCCCAGGTGGTACCGGCATCACTCCAATGCTGCAGTTAGTCCGCCACATCTGCAGCGACGCAGGCGACTCCACAGAGCTAAGACTGATCTTCGCCAACCAATCGGAGCAAGACATCTTACTGCGGGACGAGCTGGACAGATACCAGCGCGAGCACCCAAACCAGTTCCAAGTGTGGTACACTATCGACAGGGCTTCTGAAGGTACTAGAAAATAAAGGTTTAGGTTTAAAGACATTTATTCTCATTCAAGATTAATAAATCACTTACATGAGAATACATCGTAATAAGTAAATAATATAATAGTTCGTCGTCGCACAAATATTTGGTAAGTAGGTAATTATACTTAATTTAGAAAAACAAAACATAACAAAACAATAAAAGTCTAAACAAAACTATAAAAAAACCATCATCATTGACCGGCCTCACAGTTCAGTGGTAGTAGTGCCTTCTGCGCTGCAGGGGGTTCGATCCCCCCAGGATAAACATTTGTGTGATGAACACAGATGTATTTTTTTTTCGGACAAGTGAACGATATATTTGTTTTGATAATTCACAAAAAAAATTTGGCCGTCAATGGCACCACATATTGAGAAATCATAAGCAAAATAAGTGCAGCAAATAATGATCTCCTTAAAAACTAAAGAGTACTACTGGGGTACTACTAAAACTAAGAGACTTACTCTTCCAAGAGTAAAGTTGGAATTTAATCCTCATATTAATGGGTGTTTCTTTATGCAAATTTTAATTTTTAAAAATCCCTGTTTGTTCTGTGTCTGTGTGTTATAATGTATTCATGTATGTATTTATTAAAAAAAAGTATATAATTAAACTATCAACCATCTGGTTCCTATAATACAAGCTTTGCTTAGTTTGGGGCTAGAAGGCGTTATGTGAAATCCACCAATATTTATTTATTTATCATCTTCCTTCCCTTATCCCAGTCTATGCCGGTCTTCACACAGTCCATCCATCTTTTCTTAAGTCTACTTCTACCTCCTCTACCCAAAAATCCTTCTGAAAGTAATAGGGGTGGAGGGGGGGGAGTTAGTCTTAAACCTCACCACGTATCACCAAGAGGGAAAGGGGGGGAGGTTAATGCTATGGGTTATGCTAAAAAAACATTACGTGATTAATGGACGGCCAGTAGTGCTAATCAGTTACTTTTGACGTTTAAAGTGTAAGGTGTTGCCTCGCCGCTTATAAATATCCAACCTTTTTATTTTCAGGCTGGAAATACAGCACCGGTTTCATAAACCCAGATATGATAAGCGAGCATCATTTCGCGCCGGGCGATGACGTCATCACGCTGATGTGTGGACCCCCACCGATGATCAACTTCGCATGCACCCCCGCGCTTGAGAAGCTGGGATATGCTGAAGATAGGAGGTTCGCTTACTAGAACCATTCGGCTTACGAGAGAAATAAAACAGGGCTTGGAACCGGTTAATCATTTACCAGAAAACTGATTAACCGGTTAATCGATTAACTGCGGGCTGATTACGATACTCGCGACAGGTTTGCAACAGGCGTAAATCTCGCAATTATCGCTGTCAAACGTCAATTTTGTATTAGCTAACAGGCAACAGCAACTGAACACTGTCTCCTTCTGTCGGACAATTGGTGAACAAAATTTGTTTCCACCAATTGCTGTTCTGTCGCTAGTGGGCAATGTGCATTCAGCAACAACTTAGCGATAAGCGGGTGACTGCCTTCCGTGATACCGTTTATGGTGACAACTTGCAACCGATCGCGTAGCGGTCGCTGTCGCTTTGCTGCTGCTGTCGCTACTGCAAAGTTTAACATAATAACCCTGCCGGTATTTCGATAATATCGGCGCAACCTCTTTCAAAACCTTAACTCGAACTTAGATTAACCGGTTAAAGCGAACTTCGTTTGTCTTAAGAGCGGGCGCGTCGCGGAGTTCACTAATATGGAAAAGAATGAAATGATTTCTTTCTAACCGGTTAATTGAGCGAAACCCTTTTGGATTTATCGTTCTTGACTAATCGTTTTAATAGAGGTTACGGTAGAACGTAACCGAAAAAAGGTTGTAGGTATTTAGAGCAATACTGGTTTGAAAAATTTTCCGGTTTCCAAGCCCTGATAAAAAATATCAACTTACAAGGAAATGAACATTAAATATAAGTACCAACAATAAGATGTTATCGGGAAAAATCAGATACATAAGTTTAGATTTCAAGAATTTTGTAGGGCTGACGAGTCGAACGGTGGTATAGGTGGAAACGCGGGTTCGAGTCCCGCCCGTTCCAAAATTTTGGATTCCAATACAAATATAAATATGACGTAATTTGTAAACTGCTAACTTCACGTTAGTCTATATGTATGTACTTATTTATTTATTTATCTAATAGATATATCATGTCTTTTATTGTATTTGGTAGTAGTATGTAAGCTTTCAGTGTTTAGGTGTTGATAATTGTGTAGGTAGTTATGAGTGTAAGCAAAATCGTGCCTTAATGTTATAGTAATAGAATCTGGAGTTTATTAGGCATTTTTATTTATCGCTGTCAATCATATCAGTCACAAGGTTATAATAATAATAATAAATACTTTTTATAATGTAAATGAATGTAATAGATGAAGAACGTTTCCAATATTCAGATTATATAATATATACAAGAATTGCTCGTTCAAAGGTATTAGATAGATAGATATACAAAAAGAAAGCATAAAATTAATCTATCTAACCATCTGGTTCCCATAGTACAAGCTTTGCTTAGTTTGGGGCTAGATGGCGTTGTATGAAATGTCCAATATTTATTAGGTATAGTGCTAATTGTGTTCTAATCATGTCACTAATTCTCTCGAACGAGCGTGGTGAAAGGATTGGAATGAACACCAGAGGTGGTGAGGCTACCACGAATTCATAATACATTACCGAATTAATATAACATTGTTATTTCGTTCCATGATCTATGCAAATTGTGTTGAAGAGGTGACGTTTCTATAACGGAATCGTTCTGAGGGTCTACCATGAGTTTTCACAATCTACACTCGCTAGCGACTGTAGTTACAAAAATGTATGAAAATATTGTACAGCGCCTCTAGCGGATAGTTGGGTACTAAAACCTCGCGTAGCTAACTATTCTACGTCACAGCGTACTACAGCGACTGTAGTTTGCGCTCATTAATTTGCTTAGAATTTGGTACCATGAGTAACAATTTCGACAGATGTCATAGTAACGTACTATTACTACTGTAGTAACGTCAGCTAATCTAAATGTGACAACTCATGGTAGACCTACTGGAAGACTTCGTGGTTAGGCCCCTAAAGCTTCTTTCAGTGTCAATTGTTAAAAACTTAAAATAAGACATTACAGAACGTTCCAATAAAATGTGAGTATCAAAACAATAGTTGTTATAAAAGTAATTGTAATAAATACGCATAAATTATAATTATTCGTTTATTATTATTATGTGCTGTGATTTTTGTAAACCTAAATAAACACGCAAACCGGGTATCAAACATACTTATCAGTTTTTTTTTTCACAAAAGAAAAATAGATTTTCTAGGTAGGATATTTTTCGTTAAAACTTAAGTCAACCAAACGTTTTTGTTGTCAGCCCATGTCTCAACGATTTTTTACTTGATTGAAGAAACGAACTTGCTAAGTCACCGTGTTGAAGCGAAATAAGCAAAATACTGTCACGATGACGGGTACTTATTAACTATACTTACCTAAATAACATAAGTATGGGTATACTCGTATTTAAAACATCCTAAACCATTAGTAACTATAACAGATCACTGTCTTAAACCGAGTAAATTTTTGATACAGCGACTAGCGATGGGCGAATAAGTTTTGCCGCGTATACCATTAGATTAGTTAATAGGTGAGCTAGTCTAGACTAGACATGTGTAGGTATAGGTATATTCAATGTTGGTCTCGTGATACAATGAATTGTATAACAACCAATATATTGCTAGCTATAATTCCGATAACGGTGAGAGGTAGAGTTCTGTCGAGTTCGAAAAGGCCATACACGACGAACTTCGGATTTTTGTAGTGAATGATTCGAAGTGTCTTGCTCGCTGCTTTATGGTAGGGGCCTGAAAAATATGTGAAACTTAATTGTCTGCGAATAAGATAGGTTTACCTTAAATGAATTTGGCTGTTTTCGGATAGACACGCAGACAATAGACAGAGTAGACCTGTGTCAATCGATCATTTCGGGCGACCTGGGGGTCTACTCCGCAAAACAACAACGATGCTATAGGAGTCAAATTCAGTCGAATTAACAGTTGTTTCGTTGTCAAATTGGAAATTTCGTGTCGTCCGTAAGTGGCGTTACAGTTGGTTTACGAGATCGGTTATCAAAAGTAATGTCGGTCGTTCCATTGTACAAATAATAGCATAAACAATGTTACTAAAAGTAAGTTTTGCACGATTATTGTGCAAATAAATATCGAATCAAAATGATCCAATCAATCGTGATCGACACAGACCGAGACAGAGAAGTTTACTTACTGGCGCTGTCACGGAATACCGCGCTCTGGCAAAATACTTATAAATTAGCTTTATTTAGTTTTTATACGTAGGTAATATTTTGTGGCAGCTATTATAAATCATTACCTTCATAATTGTAGGACATGATCCGAATGCACAACATTTTAGTTAATTTAATTTGGCTCGACATCCACCAAGTCATTAAGGCGGCTGCAACTAGTATAAATGCGTAAAATAAATCCCATATAGCGAGTGTCACAGTTGCTACCAACGGATATAACTGAAATCACGGAAATTTACATAGTGTGAAAAAATAGGGAATAATGAAAGAAACGGACGATGCCGAAGTTGGTAGGCAGGCACTAGCTATCAATACTGAGATACTACCCTAATTAGTCAATCTGCAGACTTGTACCTATACCCATACAAGCCAGGACCCAAATCAATCTGCGGATCTGTGAACTAACTGATTCGTGCTCATAAAAAGATACATAGTAGGTGCTTACTTACCTACTTGTAGCTACAACGCAGTAGGTAGATACATTAAGTATACTCACTCCGCTTCTATATCCCACTAACATAGCTGCAATTGCAAAAAAAGTCAACAGTATCGCAGTCAATGTTAAATTCAAAATCTGAAAATAATAAAACTATTGTTACAAGTAAATTAAGTATGCTTGCAGATCGAACAACGGATTTTTTGCGGTGCATTTGACTGACAATACGTCGCTCTGGTTTTTATATTTTTTCTCGTGTTATTTTGAGTTTTATTGCGTAATTTTGGTGGTTATTTTGCCAATAAAGCCCGGGTTCTCGACGCGAGTGTAAAATATGTGAATTAAAGTGAATAGTTCCCTTCAAATTCCATCGGAGGAAATCCCGAGAATTTTGAACAAAACAGCCATCTTTTGTTTAAAATTGACTTGACAAATTGACTATGACTCTGTGACGTTCACAATACTTCTTCTTCTTCTTCAATTATGGCATCTGTCTCTTAGAGAACAATTTTGCCAGTGTCAAGTGTATTATTTTTATAAGTATTGTCAACGTCACAGAGTCATAGTCAAGTTGTCAAGTCAATTTTAAACAAAAGATGGCTGTTTTGTTGAAAATTTTCGGAATATCCTCCGATGGAATTTGAAGAGAACTATTCACTCTAATTCACATACTTTACACTCGCGTCAAGAACCCGGGCTTTATTGGCAAAATAACCACCAAAATTACGCAATAAAACTCAAAATAGCACGAGAAAACATATCGCACCGTGAGAATAGAAGTGACTCAATTAAGAAAACATGATTTTTGGGAAATGCGATTTAAAGATTTTATGATTGTGTGTTTTTTACTAAATTGTGCTATGACATAACCAAATTATGACTTATCTTCATTTTTTTACAAATTATGGGATACTTTAGGGTTTTATCTAAATTTTAAACTTATTACTGATTCAAAATAAATTTAATTAATTACTCTATTTACCATTTCAAAGAAACCTTCCGACATTTAAGTCGGTTTTGTACTATAGCAATAATTTATTAGTATTTACTAATGACTCAAACCTTAAACGGTCATTAAAATAAGCCTTAATATAGTAATAAACTGATTTAACTCGATTTAAGTCACAATAATTTACTCAATTTAATGCAATAAAATGACACAAAACAAACATCGGTCATTTTATTACTCTAAATTTCAACAAAATTTTACCTAATATTTGCATACAAAACTGTAATATTGAGGTTTAGGTCACATTAATACTAAACACGTGACGTCTCACGGCAATCCTGGCTGACGCAATACTGAATATAATCACTTTTTCACGGGGTGACGGACGAGGGATCGCCGAAATGAAAGAGACTCACCTATTATGTTTTGTCGCATTCTAACCAAAAAGCGGCAGTTTTTTAATCACTAGGCGATGCAGTTTTTTTTTCTGAGTCTTTCTACATATTTAACTCATTTTACCTGTTTTTTGAGATGAGTCACTTCTATTCTCATGGTGCGATATAAAAACCAGAGCGACGTAGTTGTCAGGCAAATACACCGCAGAAAATCCGTTCACAATACTTATCTATAAATACACTTGACACTGGCAAAATTGTTCTCTAGAGACAGATGCCATAATTGAAGAAGAAGAAGAAGATTGAACAACTTCGACATACTCCTAGTCGCTCGTACTCGTAAGCGTACCTAACTAAGTAGGTATGTAGGTATACGTTAACTTATCATCTAACTAGGTACCCACCTGAAAGTTAAAAATGTCATTAACCATCTGATAACTCTTCAATATTTCCTGAATGCATTCAGACCATCTGTTCCACTCCAGAGTGCTGTCGATATGGTCATAACATGGATGTACCAGCGCCAAGATCTTTTGAAAGACTACTGAAGATTCTAGTTCAATGTGATCATTCTCGTATTGCAAAACCTGGTTTTTCAACATTTTGTTAAATATGCTTATGCGTACTGCTAGATAGTATAGGAAGCTTACAAATAGATAGAAGTCAATATAGATTGCCATCAAGGCTAGACCGAAAAAAAACAAGTAAACTGGCTTATCAACAATGCTCCAAGCATGCAGGCCGTAGCCAAAAGGAAAAAATGTGCATACACACATTACCGTAAAAATTTGTAACTTAGCTTGGAAATCCGTGTAGTAACAATCGCGAGACAGTTTCAGTAATCTATCGATTTTCTGAAGGCTGTAATATATCATCACATTGCTTTCTCTATCGGTGAATCGAGCCACGGACATCCATGTGATATAGGTGATGTATTGAAAAGAAGTTCCGATAGAACAAGCGTAGAACATTAACGTGCTAGTGTTGTAGAACGAATTGTAGTAAGATACATGATAGTAAACTGCAGAGGTGGTCGCACACAAAACCAGCAACAAAGAATACAAATTGTGCCACTTATTGGGCAGGACAACAGCTTTATCTTTGATCGTAGTGCGGGATAGTCCGAGAAGGAATTGCGTTTTGTGAATTGTAGAAAAACATTTTAGTAAATTGTTTTGCAGACAACCGTCGAAATCGTCAAGCGGCATGGCGTTCGACATCTATCACTTATATGAAGACAATGTTTTGAACTAAGTTATCAGTGAATCTATCTAGCAACAAATTCAACATAGGTAGGTATTAGTAAAATCAGCCATCGGAAACCATTATGTAGGTACCTATTAGTAAATTAATACAAAGACAATTTTGGTAGATAGGTAGTTCTATTTAAATAAATATGATAACATCATAATGTCCTTTTAAAAGCGCGGTTTGTTTGTATGTATGTAGGTATCTACCATTTAATTAAGTAGGTACTTACTTACCTACGCTTAGGATGTATTTGACAAATATAATTATATGGAATATCTATTCTCTGAATAATGTACCTAATGTCAAATGCAAGTAAAATTTCAGTTAACAGTACAAGTAGGTATAAGAATGGATAAAAATATCTGTAGTAGGTACCTGACTACACTACCCATTTAAGAAAATAGGTAGGGACAGGTACTCTCTAACCTAGTTTTATATACCTATCTACAATATGAAACAAACGTACCGACCTAAATGAAATTCAATTCAAATTATAAAAACCATTTAAAACAACGATCTACTATTCTCTGGAGACTATCGTTTCAATCGATTTATTTTCTAGAGTTGTAGATAACCCGACACACCCTGAACGTTAGTTTTAGATGTAGACTTGATAGACAGTGTTCTTTACAGTGCAGTGTATATAAATATTAACGTAGCTTTTAGTCAGATCAAACATCGCAAAAAGACTTGCGTAAAATGTTAAACACAGACAAAATATCTGAAGACCTTTTGGATGACGATTTCATAAGAATCTTTAACCCAAACTTTATCTTCTTAAGCCCTTTAGGAATGAATGGAATAACTATCAAGTACAAATTCGTGACACCAGCAACTAATTTATATAAAACCTATTGTTGTATAATTTGGATATTCAATTACGCATGTGTGATCAACTGTGCGCTTTATTGCGACACGCGATTTGACACCCAATCAACTGATATACCCTTGAAAACGGGGTTATTATTGAATAGCTGTATCAATGCTTGTTTGGCTTGGAAGAGTGTATTTTACAGAGGGCATGCTACCAGCCAGCTATACGTGAAACTACAGAAAATTGAACGGGTTCTGAAGATGAAAAACAGTGCAAAAATTAACAAAAAATTATCAAATTTGACAACAACATCAGCAGTAATGACAACTATTTTAATTTTAGCGATATTTCTGCTTTATAGCGTGTACTTGATGGAAGGATCTTGCCCATCAGTCATTATAGCGTCAGTGGTAGCAATAATGAGCTACTTTGAAATGTTTCGCGTGATAATTATACTATATTTTTTGACGATACGAGGTCGATATATAAACGATATGCTTTCGCAAAAAGAGGAATCATATAAAGTTTATTATACGCGTAACTCTCTTTCCGTGCCGAAGGAAATGGTTTCCGATGAGCTTCTTAGAGGAATGTGCTGTATTTTGGACTGTTTCGCTGATGTCATGGATTTATTTCAACATGCGGTAGGTAATCAGCGCCGGATTTATATTTTTTATGAGTGTAGGCCACTTTATTTCTACCGCCCCATGAACATACCTTTCTAAAATAATAATTTCCATTTGTCGTAAAGGGGCCTTACTACTAATGGAAAATTATTATTTAAACAAACGAATGAAATCAAGTGACCGTCCCCTGAAATCTGCCGCCCCTAGGACGCTGCCGCCCCTAGGCCGCGGCCTATACGGCCTATTTATAAATCCAGTACTGGCGGTAATAAAACTTTGTCACTAAAAAAAGTCACGCTCGTTAAAAAATCTACTATTTTCTCTTGCTCTTTCTCGTGCGAATGCTAAAAAAGCACGATAAAAACGTCGACAAAGTTTGTTCGCAACTGCCATGCTAGCCCGGCAACTCCACTAAATAGCTACGAGACGAAATTCATTATTTGTTGAAACTAAGTATAAGTACGACTGGCTTTTCTTAGATATACGAGTACTTACAACGCAAGAATATCACGAGCTGCAGCGCTTAGATACGATCATTGAACACTGACCGAAGTCAGTGAATTACTCAACATGAACGCTATAGTGGACAATAAAATTAGTGTTTTTTTTGCAGATTCTTAGTTTCACATTTCAAATGTTAATTTGGCAGTTAATATCAATGCAAAATTTGATAACTTCTATCAAAATACAGGTAATTGTCTACCTCAGAACATATTACATTATTTAAAATTATCTTTGTTTTCTAAGAAACAATATTAAAAAACGGAGGGCGCTAAAGTTTAGTAGCTAATCTATAAAAAGATATTTGACTTTGTCTTAATCCACATTAAGACAGTCAAATATTTTCGACCATCTTCTGGTACAACTATTCTCAGAATAATGTAAGTAATGTTAAATGCTAGAAAGTTTACTCTTTAATAACCACGATTTATTCTGGGGTTAGTGCTTATGAGTTACGGCCTTAGCTGTACGAAACGTGGACTTATACCAAATACAATATTTGGACATAACTCTAAATAACTACGCCTCTAGACATACAGGTCATCCAACGGATCTAGGCATACGTGAAATTAGCCACAGGTGCGAGTTTGCGCATGTTCAGTTCCCTCCCCCCCTCATACCTCCAATTGCTCCCGAAAATCGATACTGCGCAGCTCTTGCGGCTAACTTCACGAATGTCTAGATTCGTTGAGCGAACTATACCTATACTTACTCAAAGATGTATATAACTAGAGATTTAAAGAGATGTCTTCCGTGCGGATTACAACCGTGATCATGTTTGTCTGTTTGCAGATGTCAGTGAATTTATCATCGTTTCTATGCACAATGCCATCGTCAACAGTCTATATGGTACTGATGCTAAATATGTGTCTCGTCTCACACTCCCTCACCACCACCCTCGAGAAGACTAAGAAACTGTGTACCAAGTTAACACTTTCGTGTGAAGGTAATAAAATCCTATAGGTCTCAGTCTATCCTACTATTCTACTTCCTACTATCCTTCTCATCATCATCTTCCTTCCCTTTTCCCACGTTATGTGGGGTCGGCACAACATGTGATCTTCTTTCATTTATCTCTGACATTCGTCATCTCATTACTCACTCCTTTCTTGCCCATGTCATCTTTCACACAGTCTATCCATCTTTTCTTTGGCCTACCTCTAGCCCTGTATCCATCCACATTCACGTCACACCTAACACTCTCCTCGTCACATGACATAGTTAGGCCATGAGGAAAAAGCCGATTTATTCTGGAGATAGTGCTTTGGTTGAATCCGCCTTAAGGGCAGATTATTCGTATTCTACTTAATAATTAAGCTAACCACTTAATCATGAATATAGCATTAAGTAGAATGACAATTTCGGCTATCAAATCGTTATCACCATGAAACATTTTCTGTAATTCCCATTAAGTAACTAGGTAGGTAGGTACTTATTAATGTTCCACGTTTTAATTTCCTTAATGGTATCATAAATTTAGTTATGTGTAACAGAATTGTAAGGGCTGAGGGGTTTAGATAACAGTATTTTCAAAATGTATATTAAGACTTGTGGTATTAATTCTTACGATTAAGAGAATACTTAGCTGACTCAGATTTTGTATGAACTGTTGGCTGACTGTTATTAGACTATTGTATTTTTCTGTAGGTATCTTTTTTTTTAACACTTTGTCATGGAAATTATCACTTGAGTAACAAAACATCAAGTATTAACCCTATGGGTTAATTCGACCAGACAAGCAGCAAGATAAGCATTATCCTCAGAATAAGTCGTACTTAGTTATCTAAATAAAAAAACTAATATTACTACTTGAGTAATATTTTACTTTCGTTTGACATTTTTTTTTTAATTTTTGTTAAACTTACATCTACTTTATTAGATAAAAAACATAAAAATAGACAATTAAATAAACATGTGCCTGTTTAGTTTAGGTACATGCTGATAGCCAATTAAAATAATATTATGAGAATAATTATGCAAATCTTCAGGAAATGGAAAACCTATAAGTATTTTGAAAAATAAATAGGTATGTGGTCAAAATAGCATGTCTTTTTACAGGTAAATCCAGGGAAAACGCTAAGCGTATGATAATGTTATTGGATGGAAAGCGTCAAGCTACTGTCTACGATATTTTTACGTTGGATACGCAACTGCCGCTACAATTGTTCGCAGTCACAACGAGTTACACTATCGTGTTACTGCAATTTGCTATTCTATAATAAATAATATATTACTAAACAGAAATATATAAAAAATAAGCAAATTTTAGCAAAGATACAAACAATAAAGACAATAAAGGCCACAAGTTCACGAATAATAAACATCGTATTACTGCAATTTAATGTTTTTTAACAAATAAACTACTCATCTGACTAAAAACAAATTTATAAAATAATACGTTTTAAGCAAACAATTAAACAAAAAAGATAATAAATTCAACAAATTCACGAATAATAAAATAAAACCAGACAATAATAGAATATGAATAGGTTTAATGAAATGGAAATAGTAAAAATAACAACACCCGAATATCTATCGAATGATATGTTTGAAGAGGACTTTTTAAAATCATTTTTAGTCCTTCATCGTTTGCAATACCTAATGGGATGTTGCCGCTTAGACGCAAAGAACAGATTTGCAACACCGCCAACAAACGCTCAGAAATGTTACACAATAATCTGTATTCTATTGACGGCTGCCTCAATTTGTGCTATAAACTATGATTTCATTTTAGTGATCAAACTTCCCATCCTCCGCTATCTAGGCTCTTGTAGTTTGATCATTCAGTTTGTGTCATTTGCTTTAAACATAATTAACGTGCGCTTTTTAAACAACGAGCAAAACGTAGAGTTTTATGTGAAAATGCAGAAAATTGATCGCCTTTTAAAGATTGATCAATGGAAATTGTTCAACGAGTGGGTGAGAAATTTAACAAACCTTCCTCTGGTGTTAACATTGATTATATTTGGAAGTGTTACGGCCGCGGGGTGTATTGATCATGGAATATTTTGTTTATATTTTATCGGCCCGGGATACAGCATAATGGTTCTTATATGTGAGCTAACATGTTGCTCCAGTATAGTTGTTTATTTTGTATTAAGAATGAAATTTATAAACTGTTTGATGCAAAATCATTTGGCGAAAAACGCTGTTGAGCCAAAAAAACGCTTTATTTCGTATGCATATATCCGATATTACAGTCAAAAAACACAAAATTACTTCGAGACGAGCGACACAAATATCTATTTGAGGGAGATTTTCAAATGCTTTACGATGTTCCAAGATCTCTACAGGTTTCAGGTACTGACTCAATAATATTTCATAACACTATATTGATTTGTGTAATACAGATCCCACCAAAATAATTTTCATGTAAAATGTTACCAAGACGAGACCTTATGACTCGCACTGTCAAAAGGTTATCAGATCCGCGTAGGCTTTTATCTCTAGGTACACGGCCTAACTTTACAAACTCTAAACATGCCACTCAGCCACATGTTTAGACTAAAGTGTAGAGTTTGTAAAGTTAGGCCTTGTAGAGTTAGGGCGTTTAGAGTTAGATGTTTGGCTCTACCCGGGATCTGATAACTTTTTGACAATGCGAGTCATAAGTCGTAAGTAAGAGTAATAAAGTCTCGTCTTGGCAACATTTTAAATAAAAATGTTTTTGGTGGGATAACACTATAAAAATTGATTTGTGTAATACAGATTTAATTTTATCTTTTTCAGATCTTTACTTTTTGTCTGCAATCGGTCATATCAAGTTTAGTTACATTCGAACAAATACTATATTCAATACAAGACAACGTAAGTAACGAATCATGGGTTCATATCGCACGAAAAGAGTGTGTTAAGCGCAAATCAACTTCTTTACTACACTGTTTTGAAAAAAATTGTATCAATATAAGAAGTTGGAAGTGGAAGACCTTGGCGTACGTAACACGATCAAATTGGGCACGTGTTAGAGAAAGGCCAGGTCCAGAGTACCCTAAACCGACGCGCATGTATGAAGAATGTAATGAGAGTGAATGAAACAAAAGAGGTATGTCAGGCAAGATCGTAGCACGTGGAAATCCGTGGTCTCTGCTTACTTAGTCGGGAAACAGGCGATTTTAATGTAGTATAAGAGGGGGAGGATTTTGGTCAAAACTTAAACTGTTTTTAAAAACGAGATACTGAAAGTCGTTGGCTGTTTTAACAAATTCTAAGCCATGATAATTATGAGCCATAAAACGGCTTAGGTCTACACTCTACAGGGTAGGCCACTTCAAAATTAAAATGATCTTTATTCTGTAAAATCACAGGGATCATTTTAAATCGTCTTACATATTAGGTGAGTCTAGGTGCCAATTCCAGTCCTATCCCCAGTCCGAGTAGAACTGACAAGAAACTCGTTGGGCCCTAGCACTTTTTTTGTATGATCCTTGTTAATTTTGTCAGGGACACCTAGCAGAGTTGGAGCTGATTCGTCCCAAGCTTTTTTGTCATCTAAGTACCTACTTACTCTGATATTTTATAATAAACTTTTCGAGACAGTTTTTGTTTAATTAGGTAAATACATTTTTTAATTTCCCAATTTATAAATCAAGCATTTCGCTTGGTGGGAATTTGTTATAGTAGCGTAAGCGTACACATTGCCCTATACTAACACATACGACTTTTTTAGGAATCTTCTATTGTAGAAATTTCAACATACGTCGTATTCACCGTTTTTGACGTGTGTGCAGCATTATTCCTGGGCATCAGATATGAGCTATTCTTCAACGAAGTGAAGGAGACAAAACGATTATGCATAAATATCATGGCTATGCATCATGAAGGTATTGATTAACCCCATGACGCAAAAACGATGGGGTGTAAAGTTTGACGTGTCTGTCTGTCTGTGTGTGTGTCTGCCTGTGGCATCGTAGCTCCAGTACGTCTACCATGAAATGTCACATTTAGATCAGCTGACGTTACTACAGTAGTAATAGTACGTTACTATGAAATCCGTCGAAATTGTTACTCATGGTACCAAATTCTAAGCAAATTAATGAGCGCAAACTACAGTCGCTGTAGTACGCTGTGACGTAGGATAGTTAGCTACGTGAGGTTTTAGTACCCAACTATCCGCTAGAGGCGCTGTACAAATTTTTCATACATTTTTTTTAACTACAGTCGCTAGCGAGTGTAGATTGTTAAAACTCATGGTAGACCCTCTGAACGCATATTAACCGATCTAGACTTAGTTTTTTTTTTGTTTGAAATGTGAATTATTCGGTCGGGAATGTTTGATTGAAATCTGTCCAAGATGGCTGCCGCCACAAAATGACGGATTAGGTACATATTTTGTCACAACTCCCTCAATATAGGTATCAAATGAAAGGGATTGAGTAGTAGAATGTGAACTATGACAAATTTCAAATCAAAGATGGCCGACGCCACAAAATGGCGGGCAAAATTTGTGGCAGGGGTTTTTCAAATTTATAATTTAATTTTGCATTATTTATATCTATCATATTAAGCCATATCTACTAACGAATAAGATAAAATTTCTATTTCCAGGGCCACTGCGAGAGAAAGCACGTAAAATGCTTAAAATGATTGACGAGACACCGCCGAGATTCTCTGTATACGAGATGTGGGAAATGAATGCAGCGACTTTCGTTGCCATGTTCAGTCTGATCACCGGTCTCATTGTAACGTTATTGCAATTTGCGTTTTTGTAACATTTTTAGAACTGTTAAGATTCAAAGTAACGCGGTCTTCGTTGCCATGTTCAGTCTGAACACTGGTTTCGTTGTAACATTATTGCAATTTGCGTTTTTGTAACATTTTTAAAACACCGACTAGGGATATAAGTAAACCGGCCTTAGTTGCCATGTTCAGTCTGATCACCAGTCTCTTTGTAACATTATTGCAACTTGCGTTTTTTGTAACATTTTTAGAACACATAAGGTTCAAAGTAACGCGGCCTTCGTAGCCATGTTCAATCTGATCATCGGTCTCATTGTAATATTATTGCAATTTGCACTTTTGTAACACTTTTAGAACTAGGAACAAGTTGTTTTTTGTTTTAGTCGTTTCATTATTTGACGACCTCAGTGGCGCAGCGGGCTAGAGTCCGCCTGCGACGCAAGAGGTTGCGGGTTCGATTCCTGCCTCGGAACAAATTTGTGTACGATCTGCAGAATTTGTTCCGTTGGTCTGGATGTTTGCTATGTATAATAAAAAATATCTATCGATGTATAATAATGTATTAAATATATATGTTATTTAGTAACCCATAACACAAGCTTTGAGTAGCTTACTTTGGGGCTAGATGATGCTGTGTGGATTGTTCAGCATTATTTATTTATTAATTTATTTATTACTAGCTGTCCCGCCCGCGACTTCGTTCACTTAAAGTAGGTATCTAACTAAACTGAGTTTCAAACAAATCATAAAAAAATCCCATAATAACTTTTACACCCAATTTTACCCTTTTTAGAGGGTTATTTTGAAATATCCAGGAATACGTTTCCATTTATTTTGCATTTAAAGTATCCAAACCAAAATTAAGATCAATCGCACCACCCTTTAAAAAGTACCCATTGAAACATCTATCTATCTATCTATCTATCTACAGTCGTGGTCAACTAATTAGGGACACTCTTTGGTTAAACCGAATTGTGAATTTATTTTTTATTTTCCAACGAGTCTAAACCATATTCCATATCTCTTACATGTAAGTATAATTAGTCATTTATGTGCCCGATTATACAAACAATAACAACTTCTTAAACATTAAACCTCTTTACAGTATAGCTGATAGATTATCGTAGTGCTATTTGTTCAAATAATGCTGGCTGGCCATTTAATTAGGGACACTGAGATATTGCGTTCTATTTTCAAAATTTGAATCTCAATACTTTTTTACTTCTTCTCTTATTGTTTCGTGGTAGTTTTGGCGGCAATCCCGATATTTATTTTAAGTTTTGAAAAATATTTTGAAGAAAAATGGGTAAAAATAAAAGTTGCGATCCAACACTACGAAAAATTATCATGAAGTTTGTTGTCGAGCATGGTTGGCCATACCGAAGGATAGCAGAACATTTAAATTGTTCAAAAACTATGGTATACAATGCAGTGCAACATGTCAGACGCAATAACACAGATTTAAATGTGCCCAGAACAAAAAGATCGAGAAAAACAACTCCGCAAGAAGATAGAATGATAGCCAGGTTAGCTAAGAAAGATCCGTTTCTAGGCTCTATTTTAATTAAACACGAAGTGTTTGGGACAGACGAAAGAGCTGGTGTCTCAGCTAGGACCGTTCGACGACGTCTGGTAGAAGCAGGGTTGTTCGGAAGAGTGGCTCGCAAAGTACCGTTGTTGAAGAAAGAACATAGAAATGCTCGTTTGGCGTTTGCACGTAAATATGGACATTGGACCTACGCCCAATGGCAACATGTATTATTCTCTGACGAGACCAAGGTTAATTTGATTTCTTCAGATGGAAGGCAATACGTACGGCGTCCAGTAAAAGCGGAAATGAATCCAAGATTCACAAAAAAGCAGGTGAAACATGGCGGTGGAAACATTAAAATGTGGGGTTCATTTTCTGGACGTGGAGTGGGACCTGTGAGGAAAGTTCAGGGTAACTTAGACCAACATCAATACAAGGCAATATTGGAGGAAACGATGCTTCCCTATGCTGAGGAGCATCTCCCTATTATATGGACGTTTCAGCATGATAACGACCCAAAACATACCGCCCGTTCAGTCAAGTCGTTTCTTACCAGTCAGTCAGTATAGGTGCTAGATTGGCCAGCAAATAGCCCGGACCTTAACCCAATCGAGCACCTTTGGCACGAAATCAAGAAAAAAGTAGCCACTTATCGTACCACAACTTTAGATGAACTTAATGAAGCTTTTTGTGAGGCATGGGCAAACATTCCTGTCGAAACATGCCAGAAACTGATAATGTCTATGCCACATCGGTGTCAAGCGGTAATTACTAACAAAGGTTTTGCTACTGGGTACTGATTTTACACGTAATAAAATGGAGCTGTTAAAGATATTATAATACTGCAGATTATTAGTTTTGTTTAACTCTATTTTTCATTATAGTTTACTGTCCTTAATTAAATGTCCAACTACAGAATTATACCTTAAAATTGAATACATGTTCAACCTTTGATATTAAATACTTTTTTCTATTTATTTATTCTTTTATTTACAGCCATTTAAAGCATAATAATCGGACCAAATTATGCAAATAATAGTTACTGAGAAATCAATAGGGTTTTATATTTGTATGTACATAACCGGTTATTGTTCTTCACTATCTTGCATGTCCCTAATTAGTTGACCACGACTGTATATCTGAGTTGTTCTCTAAACTGAGTTTCAAACAAATCATAAAAAAATCCCATAATAACTTTTACACCCAATTTTACCCTTTTTAGAGGGTTATTTTGAAATATCCTGAAACACGTATCCATTCATTTTGTATTTACAGTACTCAAAGTTTCAGACCAATCGCACCACCCGTTAAAAAAATCCCATACAAACATTGACCCCTTTTTAAGAGTTACCTATATTTAAAAATTCTGAAACAGAAAACAAAGTTTAAGGCCAATCGCACCACCCGTTAACAAACATTGACCCCCCATTTGATCCCCTTTTTTAGAGATATATTGAAAAATCCTAAAACACAAAATTAATTTTCAGACCAATCGCATCACCCATTGAAAAGTTCCCATACAAACATTGACCCCCCATTTGACCCCTTTTTTAAAAGGTTTTATTGAAATATCCTGAAACACGTGTCCATTCATTTTGTATTTACAGTACACAAACAAAGTTTCAGACCAATCGCACCACCCGTTCAAAAGTTCACATACAAACATTGACCACACATTTGACCCCTTTTTGAAGGTTATTTTGAAAAATCCTGAAACATGTGTTCATTTATTTTGCATTTACAGACCACAAACAAAGTTTCAGACCAATCGCACCACCCGTTAAAAAGTTCCAATACAAAAATTGACCCCACATTTGACCCCTTTTTGATGGTTATATTGAAAAATCCTGAAACACGTGTCCATTCATTTTGCATTTACAGTGCACACACAAAGTTTCATGAAAATCACTCCACGCGTTAAAAAGTTTCATACTAACGTTTTCACCCCTTTAGAGGTGGAATTTCCAAAAATCCCGCCTTAGTGGGTGGTTTTGTTATAAAAGGAAGCCACCTTCCAAATTTCAGCTTTCTAGCTTCAGCGGTTTCGGCTGGGCGATGATAAATCAGTCAGTCAGTCAGTCAGTCAGTCAGTCAGGTTAAGCTCTTATATAGATATAGATAAATAGGTGCAAAGTCAAAGATAATACACACTTAGACTTCTGATTAAATTATTTTTGTCTCACATCGATTGTCTATTAATAAACTAGACTACCTAGCCTCCTACACTTAAGTTATTGATTGTAATGGTGAAATGTTTTAGATCAGTGGTTCCCAAACTCTTTTGTTTTATAGACCACTTTCAAAATTTTGGTGGATCCGGTGGACCCCCTTCATCATTAATACCAATTTCTAAATCTTGAAAAAAAAAAAAAAAGTAAAGATTAGATCTATTTATCTATGGAAACTTGCGTTGTGGCTGAGTTTCAACGACGATTAACAGATTTTGAAAAAAAAATCTTTTCC
Source organism: Cosmorhoe ocellata (assembly GCA_963675405.1). NCBI lineage: Eukaryota > Metazoa > Arthropoda > Insecta > Lepidoptera > Geometridae > Cosmorhoe > Cosmorhoe ocellata. Next base: position 9,904,116 of record OY776249.1, on the reverse strand, counting down.
ATTTCCAAATTACCAAATCTATTTATAAATTGTCTTATTGAGAAGGTTTGATTTAGGTACCTACTTATCATTATATTTAAAATAAGAAGCCAACATTTTAGTTCTCCACTATCGAAACCAAGTTAATTTTCATGCACCCCCTGCTTACGATTGTGGACCCCCATTTTTTGTCATGTCCAACGTAGGCCTCCGTTGAGTCTCCCGTGGTCCCCTGGGGGTCCACCTGGACCACTTTGGGAATCACTGTTTTAGATCAAGAACTTTATAGTAATGCAATCGTTTTATCTATAGGTACTTCGAATAATAAGCACAATATAAATAAAAGTATTGTTTTACAGTAAAATATTTTATTTAACATTATGTATTGTATATACTTAAACATATTATTTATTTAAAAAAATATTAAATTGTAATGACTTACATTCAATTCTAATATGGACGGATATATTTAATTATCTTTACAAGAATAAAAACTCTTAAAGCTGTTTTTAGTTGCTACAAAATATGGAAGTAAGTAGTTATTATTACTTACACTTTTTTTTATGGACGGATTTATTTATTGTCTTTACAAGAGTAAAGACTCTTAGAGCTATTAAAATAACCTTATATTTACTTAAAATTGATAAACAGTCACTTAGATATGTTATTCAGTTATATACTTTAACTTATTTACCTGATTTAAATAGTAAACTTACATAAAATAATAAATAAAAATGTAATTGCTTGTGTAAAATCTGCTTCGAAAAAACATAAAATTCATATAAAATATAGAATACTTAATAAGTTTATGATTTAAAACTAATCACAATAATAAAATTAATTACCACACATTGAGAGAGATAATAATGAGATTCTAGTCTATTGCAGAATTTACTGTTTAGGTAAGTACTAAAATTATCTTTGTTGGCCCTGAGGCCTCACCACAAGCTCTTCGGGCAACATCAAAGTAATATAACTTTGATATTTCATACATGACATATAAAAATTGAACTGAAGTGCAGTGTAACTTCTAGCTTGAAACATGAAAAAATAAGCAAGACTTGCGTTTTCTTTATAAGTTAATAGAGACAAGTAGGCAAGTATTTTCAGTCGAATATTATAGCTGTCAAAATAATGCAAGGAATTTAAACTTATCACTGGCAATATTGATCTCAAAAGAGACAGTTGCCATAAATAAAGAGAAGACTTTACGCATAGTTAGGCAGCCAAAGAAACACTGCAATGAAACTACAAAAATAGTAGTGTTATAGACAATCTGCTTTCTCTTTCGCTCTGATAATAAACAAGAGACAAGTATACTTACTTTAAACAGTTTTAGCTAGAGCCATGAGAACAGACACCAATTTTGGCAACTAGCTACCAATAACATAGATCTAAGTAGAGATGATTCAGTCTAAAAATGCAGGCCCCTCCACTTGTACTTGTACCGCATGTGAAGGTAAATACATTGGAGGGGCGTGCATTTTTAGACTGATCTACCTCTACTACGGAATGTGTTCAACTTTACACACTTCATTCATTTCTAACTACATTTTGTACGCTTATTCAGTAGAATAGCTTAATTAAAACTACAATACTTGCTGCGATGAGTGATGTCACAGATGAAGCAGTTGTTGCAGCATTGCATCGGTGGTCGAGGAAACAGAAACACCACTCTGTCTCATCGTACCAGTCCCTGGAATGAGTTTGATATTACAATAATGTTGAATTTATCCATTTGAAAAAAACATGAAAAACGTTCAGTTCCAGAGATGTTTGTGAAATCTTATACCTTTAAACGAGCAATTCTTGTATATATATCCTACTGTAAAATGGAATAATTATTTTTTTATCTACCCTCTTGTTTAGTTTAAGTAACTTTATTTTTTGTCTTCCTATCTTTGTTGTGTTACAAGTATATGTACCTACCTACTTGAAGAACCACGGAAAAGAGGAACACAGGTGTAAAACTTAACAGAAGAGATCCCAACCCCACTATTGATTTACTATGTAACTAAAATAAAAAGATTTTTACTTTACTTTTATATATATGTATATATATATATATATATAATTGGAATCTCGGAAACAGCTCCAGCGATTTTCATGAAATTTAGTATGCAGGGGGTTTCGGGGGCGATAAATCGATCTAGCTAGGTTTCATTTTTAGAAAACGTCGTTTACCCCAAAAAAACGAGCAAATCTCGGTCACCCAGGTACTATTAAATAAATAGACCAAAAGATAGGAAATATTCTAAAATAGCTGATTTTTATTATATTGAATTTTTTTGCCCACTCACCTTTTGATTAAAAAAACAAACAATATAAACACTTACACGACTGTAATCCCCAGCACTAGATATCAACTCAGATCTCTGGTGACTTAGATCTTTGAAGATATCTAAAGAGGATAGTCAGAAGCATGTCCAAACATGACATTTGCCACATGACCACATTTTGCACAGTAGTTAGTATTCCGTACGTGACAAGTTGCAAGCCCATCGCCGCTTATAAGAATACTAACTAATGACACACACCTTCGAATTTTTGGTTCTTGGGTTTGGCGGTTCCTCCCGATGTTTTCCTTCACCGTTTAAAAGCACTGGCATGGGCACATAATTTTTTCGAATAGTAAAACTCATGGTGCAGGACCAGGTTTGAACCCACGACTTTCGGATCGTAAGGCGGGGGTGCTACCACTATTGTGGTTATTTGCTAGAACTGAGAGGCTGATACAACGCGTCCATAACGCTTGTGCTAGGTTCTGTTTCCGAATACCACCCAGGACACATATAACGCCTTTTTTGAATAAAGCTAAGCTGCTTAAAATGTCCTGGAGAAGACATCTGCATCTTGCAGTTCCTTTATTTGGTGTTATCAAAGATCGGAAACCAAACTATCTCTATAGAAAACTACGGTGGCTCCGTGATGGCGACAGGTATAACGTTAGGTCTGGCTCTGCTCTCCTTTTGGCAACGCCTGTATATACGTCTGTAGCATTTGAGGGCAGTTTCCGTTATGCCGCCACTAAGTGTTGGAATAATATCCCCCCCCCCCCGCTTAAACAAATCTCTAACGTTAATCTTTTCAGAAATAAACTAAAAAAGTACATATTTTTAACACAACTAGCTCAACCTTGACTGGCATATCTGAAACTTAGCACTAAGATCATTGTTTATGAATATTATATTATTTATTATTAAGGTACAGGGTATGAGGTTGATGAATTCAATAATTGTTGTTAGGTACTCGTTATATTGTTTTATTATTTAATTTTTTTTTTGTGACTAGGTAAATAAGTGTTAATGATAGTGTAATGTTTGAGTAGGTACTATGTTGTATGTGTAGCCTGTGTTATAGATGTCCGTGGAGTCATCACTGGCCTCAGCGGAAGACCAGCGTTACAGTATGGAAACATGCTGTAGCATTATGCTGAGCTGTGGGCCAATTTACCGCCACTCTTATTTTAAGTTCAACTCATTATTAGTTACTTGTAGTTTTATTTAATTACTTTTACTCCGTTTTAATGTGTGGTGGTAAATAAATGGTTTTTCTTTCTTTCTTTCTTTCACTACACCACCAGCACTTTTATTAACTTTTCTATAATGTACAGACACAGGATCTTCTGTTAGGTGATATTAAGGATTTCTAGACACAAAAGTATGTATGATCCAATAATAAAGGTGATCCGACATTTTTATTGACTTTTTAATTACCTTTTAAGATCCAACTCCTTGATACTGTTATTGACGTAATGAGCTAGGTTCTCATCTTTGGCAGCCCGTCGGCAGCCTTCATATGTGTCAGCAGGAATATCTGTGCGGAATGCTCTGAAGTTACTCAGGCAATCTCTAGTTATTACTACTTCAGCTGAAAAAGAAAAAAAATAATTATAGAAAAAAAGTGATTTAATTACATTTTGAATGTTTTGTAACTATTATTTATTTTGTAAATATTATTATTATTATTTGTACTTAAGGCTAGCAGCAGACCGTGGACAATGGCATATGCAAAGAGAGGCCTATACCCAGCAGTGGGTGATGAAAGATGGCAAATATTTAACCTGAATAATAGAATTTAATACAGATACAACGAAATATTCAGGGCTGTTTTTTTACAATTCCCCCCCGCTTCAACAAATCTCAGATCTCTGATTATGATTAAGTAGTTGATTGGAGATAATAGGAAAAAAATGGGATAGTGATGCCCTTAATATTCTATTTCTTCTTTTGCCACCAGTTCATTCAAACAAGGGGGGTGAAAGAATTAAGGAAAAGCCTAGTATTGAACAAATCTAATGCTTAAACTGTTATTAGAATTAAATAATCGCAGTACAGACCTATATCTATATCTATAGGTCAATAACTAACCTCCTTTCCGCTCAATGAGTTTCACACAAATATCTTCATTATCTGGGCAGGGGTTGCCGAGATATCCTATCCCTCGCCAGTTGAACGGCTCCTTACATCCAGGTATGGCCGACGTACACTGGTAACACCATATTGCTAGACCTGAAATTGTTGATAACGCATAATCAGTTAATAACTCTTTCACTAGTTAACTGATCTGATAAACTATAGGTAATATAAGGATTAAAAAGAGGGTTAAGTTTAAAACTTCCTAAATGTGGGCGACACCACTAGCCACAGCCATAAAAAATATTAAGAATAAACTATTTATGCTATGGTTTTTTCTAGAATAAAAAGTAGTTATGTGATTTAATAATGACGTAATCCCAGAGTGCCTACCTTACCTAGGTCCTTAGTAGGGTCAGTTGTATAGGTTATACTATGGATAGGTAGATAGATACATCTAGCTAGAAGCTAGACCAACTCTGATGGAAGACAAAGTATTCAGGCCTCTATGAAGGCATTACAACTGGCCTAGCCGGCACCCGGCATGAAAAATCGAACGACTTAGGAAATAGTAGGTAGTAAAGACCAACAACTTATATAAAATGTATTTACAAGTGCCATTACCGCGAAATGTACGCAGGTAAAATATCTACAAAACGTCTGATGACTCAGAAACCCTGGGCTTTTATCATAACACAAAGGCTGTGAAGAGTTGAGTTGAAAAGAAATACGTTGGACGAACCACACCCCATCCATTATTATTGTGAGAAATTAGCTTGATAACTTACCTGTGCCAGAAATAGCTAACAAGGTAGATAGCAGTAATAACTCCTTCATTTTCAAAATTGGATTATGTTGAATGATCAGATAAAAACAAGTTTGATAAATAAATCCAAAAAACAGCAACAATACGCACACAGAGTGTTTACGTTAGTAAATAAATTACGATACGAAACGAAGCAGAAAATAAACACTCACACTGACTGACTGATTGATGATTTGATTGATTGATCTGTCTGATATGACTGACAGTTAGCGATGGAGCGTTGCCAACATGACAGTTACATAAACGGTATAGTCTATTCAAAAAGCAAGCATGCAGACCTGAGATGCAGACGCGCGATGCTTTTTTAATTTTGAGCCTACTTAGACCTTACCTTTTTTTAAAACAAAAACCTTTATTAATCTCTTCGCTGAGCGAATATGGGATTAAACCTTACCTTAGTTTTATGAATCAAAATAGAATGATCGAAGTTAGAGCGTACATCAGTAAGTAAAAAATACATACTACCTATTTCTGGATAATATTATGATAAGCAAAAAATGCCATTTCTTGTCTTCTTCTCCATCCAAGATATTACTCACAAACACCTTTGTCAAAAAAAAATAAGGAGGAAAGTAAGAACACTTTTTTTTAATTTCACCATAGAAAAGGGCAAATTAATTGCCTTCAAAACAATATAGAACAAATCACTGCTTCTTCTTCTTCTTCTTCAATTATGGCATCTGTCTCTTAGAGAACAATTTTGCCAGTGTCAAGTGTATTTATTTATAAGTATTGTCAACGTCACATAGTCATAGTCAAGTTGTCAAGTCAATTTTAAACAAAAGATGTTTTGTCGAAAATTCTCGGGATTTCCTCCGATGGAATTTGAAGAGAACTATTCACTCTAATTCACATACTTTAAACTCGCGTCAAGAACCCGGGCTTTATTGGCAAAATAACCACCAAAATTACGCAATAAAACTCAAAATAACACGAGAAAAGATATAAAAACCAGAGCGACGTAGTTGTCAGGCAAATGCACCGCAGAAAATCCCAAATCACTGCTTCAAACTGTTTAATTCAGAAAGCTGTCAGTGTGAAATATCCTTGGACTTTGACAATGACATCTAGTCTAGCACACGTCAAAATAGCGTTTTGTTTTGTTCCATTGGTTCCCCAGACCTCCTATGACTTAATTAAGTACCTACGTAAAGAACTACGAAATTCAAATTCTTTGTACCGGGGCGGAGCTCGGCGCGCGCGCCGTACCTACGCAATACGCATTCTATTGAAATATTTTGAATGTTTCAACTTCTGTCTATTTATATAATCTAATTACCTACTTCGCGTAAGCTCTCCGCTAGTAGATACTAGAATTATTAATCAGCTATGAATAATCTACCTATACCTACCTAACCAATTTACGAACATGACGTGTGTTCAATTTTGCAAGTGTCACCTTTGTGTTTATGTGCATGCACATGGACCAAACATACATTTAATAATTTATCACTTGACTTGACTTGCTTAAACGGCGAAAGGCAAACAAAGTTAGAGTTTCAAAATATTTGACCTTTAGACCACACAGTCATGATAAACTAGACTTAACAATTTTTTTTTAGACCTACCTAACCTAGCACCAGAAAGCTAACAAACCATGGTTTTCCTAAAGTTTAAGACCTAAATAAAAACTTTAGAGGAAGAATAAACAGAGATCACCCAATAGGTAGGTTCTTTTTATTCGGTTCGCCATAGGTTACCTATAAATTAAGAGTTCAGTCTTCGTCAGGCGGTGGCGGTAGCTCGTCTGGAGGAAACAGCGCAGCCCGGAGCATCTGCAAATCTTCCGGGTTCAAATCAATGCACATCGTGCCCACCACATCATCAATACCAATCGTACCATCATTACTCATGTCCACCTCCTTTATAAGATTATCTAGCTGCTTTTGAGGCATTCTGTGACCTTGCTTCAATAAAACCTCCTTTAAATATTCTCTGTCAATCGAGCCAGTACTATCGGGATCAAATACTTGCAAGGCTGATCTCAACTCCTCTTCTATCGGGAAATCTCTTTGCCGTATCGTCACCATTTTGAGAAACTGTTCGTAATTGATGTGGCCGTCCGGATGCGGTGGTCGCACGCACCAAGCCATTAGTTCTTGGAACTGCTCTGGTGTAACGGTCATAAGAATCAGACCTTTGAGCATGTAATATAGTTCCTTTTCAGTGATATAGTTATCAATATCTGTGTAAGCAGGTGTGTAGTTTTGGTAGAGCTCCCATAATTGCTCGACCTCTGCCACTTGGTCAGGGCGAAGTTCGAACGGATCTCTTAGTGCTTCTTTAGATTCACTGAAGTCAAAGGGTGCTGTGGGATCTGGCGGAGGTTCTTCAACATATTGCTCTTCCTCTTCCACTTTCTCTTCCTCGGGTGGTTTCTGTTCTACCTTTTCTCCCTCTGGCTCTTCGCCTTCTACTTGTTCCCCTTCCATTTCTTCACCCATTAGTTCTTCCCCTTCACCTAGAACTTTCTCTTTAGCCTCTCCCTCAACTTGTTCACCTTCCATCTGTTCGCCTTCCATCTGTTCTCCACCCACTTCTTCAGCACCTTCCCCGCCAATTTCTTCATGATGAACCCCTTCTTCGCCTACTGCTTCCGGGTCACCTGCTTCGCTTTCCGCTGGCTTGGACTCATCACCGTCAGCTGCTGCGGTTTCTGGAGTTTCAGTCCCTTCTGCTGTTGTTGTTTCGTCCTCCATTTTATCAAAGTTTGAGCTTTAGGTACCTATCACTGGAATTTACTCGATACTTTTTAACTGATTATTTTTTAATACTATTGCCTTATTTATGTCATACCAGAAATTTATCTTCGCATCGAGGTCTGCTGAATTTTGTTCTAAGGATCACGATCAGGTTTTCTGTTAGTTTTTCATATAAACTGTTGCTTTCAATGGTTAAATAATCGAGAACAACTATAAGATCTTTTAAAATATTTGCACGTACATTATTTAAATTAAACATTGATACAAAAATAAATCATAGAAAAATATTAAAATAAAGAAATAATTAAATCATTATCAGCTCATGTTTTCTTGTTTCCTGTCAATTTGGACAAAATGTCAGTTCCATTTTATTAATCAAAGGTAATCTAGACAATGCCATAAAAATAAAAGAAAAGAACCACTGAGTTTAGCACCTACCTACCTACTTACTACCACAGAATATATGTGCCTACTGTGTATGTAGTGAGTGTACCTATTACCTAGGTAAGCATATTTTCTTTGGGTCTTCCTTCTGCTAATACCGTTCTTGTCGTCTATTCATTACAACAAAAGCTGTTACTTAAAATAACCCCGTTTTGTGGTTTTACGCTTAGGTACATACCTACCTACCTACTTGCCAAATTCTGAGACACCCTGTTGACACATTATTTATATCAATTTATTTACTTACCTACTTATTAGGAATCCTTTATCAAGGTATGCTGTAGGTATACATTAACGCCCATCTTAACTACGGAAGGCATGACGTAATGCGCTTGTTGGTACAGGTGCAACTTCTGTCTATTGGCCACTGCATCTTGACCTCTCCCGCCTCTCACGGACCTTAAAATCAAGTGCCGAACGGGGGAGTTTGACCGGTAATAAAGGTCTAGATTATCTAGCTCGAACTCGGGATGAAAGCTCTAACCTCCCACGACTTTCGAAGGCGCATCACGTGCTCTTCATTTTACCGCGCGCGGGAACCTCGCTTGGTGAACTATGGTGAGTGGTCGCGAACGCACGCAGAAGACGAAACGCAACGGTGCCGCGCATGCGTACCGGTCGAGTTTTACCGGGAACCAACGGAAGCTAATTTTGAATTTCGAAACCGAAAAGTTTTGTGGTTTTTTTTATAAAGTGTTTGGCAATCGCGGAGCTTTGAAGTGAAAAATGGTGAGACAATTTTTATACTTAGATAAAATTTACAAAATACTTAGTTAGGTAGGTATTTAAGTAGGTACTTAGGTACCTACTTATTTACTAGGTAGGTACCTACTTTGTAATAATGGCATTATTGTGACCATCATCAGTTTGGTGGTCGCATTGAATTATTGCTTTGTGCCTCTAACTACTCATATAAGTAGTTAGGTACCTACCTACCAAACTGTTAAAACAAACAGGCTATGACCACTTCAGTCGTGTACCTAGGTGGTAATCATATTTGATTATTGATTGCCTATTTGTAGCCTACCTGTTTGTTAGTTACCCATGGTACCTACCTACCACGAAAGCTAGTACCTACTTAATTATTTTCCACGATCCCGGATAGCACTTTTCAATCTCGATCGAGAATCAATAGCATATTACCGAACCGACTAAGTTTGAACCCGCGAGCCTAAATCAAGGTAGGTACCTACGTTCGTTCCCACCAGGTTGACACTGACATTAGCTCAATAGCTCAACACACCGGAAGTTTAGCAGTCATAATAAACAAATTACCTAATTAGGCGGAAACACAATGCAAATAAAAATATGGATGCGTCTAATTTATTTACATTAGTATTGGTTTATTTAAACACGCTGTTGATTTTTTATTATGTACCTGCCGTAAAAACGTACCTATGTTTTTTGAAATGCTGCTCAAATAATACCTACCTGCAAATGTAGGTAAGTACCTACCTACCTACTTATAATATAAAACGATCTACAGATAGCTTAACTGATCCAGATCACTGCCAGAGGGAAGCGTTCCTATTAAAAAAAATATATAAATTAGGTACTTAGGTACTTACCTACCTTCCCTAAATTGGTTGTATGTACCTATAAGTATCTAGATATTATGTCCATTTACTTAGTTGTTCATTCTGTAAGTAGGTACCTATTACATTTTCCGCCATAATTCAGGGTGCCTACTCTGCAAACGATGTTCGATATAATCGAAACGATAGTACCTAGAAGCGTCCGAAAAACCTTAAATAAATATTTGTTGTATTTTCCATGACATTGAATCAATCTTAATGCCTTCACACCATGCCCCATTAACCTAGAAGATCGGATTTGATACACGCAGTTAAATTGCGCTACTGGTCAATAATACCTACATAATAATAAATACCTATCTTCCTTGTATAAATTGATATTGCACGCCCAATTCTTGACCCTATCCTAGTTTTACAAGGCAACTCTTGTTGTGAAGGATTTATTAGGTACGGTAGGGAAAACCGCGCTGGCGAATAATCATTCGACTCATCCGATGATGAGTGGTTTCCATGAACTATAGACGCTTTCAATAAAAATAGATATCACTCGCGTGTTGCCTACACTAGATATAGGTACATGCCTAGTAGTAGGTATATTGACTATCCTATAGCCGCTCAAACATGGCTTCCTAGAGGAATTTTGACCGCACTGAACTTTACTCAACTCAGATCAACTCTGCTAGGTATCCCTAACAAAATTAACAAGGATCATACAAAAAAAGCGCTAGGGCCCAGCGAGTTTCTTGTCAGTTCTTCTCGGACTGGGGATAGGACTGGAATTGGCACCTAGACTCACTATGTAAGACGATTCAAAAGAATTCCTGTGATATCACTGAATAGAGTCATTTTGAGTTTGAGTTTGTCTGGCCATAAATACCAAGTGAGGCGTCTATAGCCTACCTACCATTATAAAGCGTATAAAATGCCTATCGATCATTTTTTTTTATATACAGACAAGTAGGTACCTACCTACTTATCTACTCGTTAGGTAAATTACCTACTTAGTTACCTATACATTATTTTTATGGTGAGTATCAATCAAAAAGCACGACTCGTACCTACCTAGGTAAGTAGCTTCTTTAAAAATAAATCGATCATTCCATAATTACCGACCATAATAAATCTGGCAGATGATCGTGTAACCCTGAAATTCTAATAAAATATGAAGCACCATTTGATTGGCGATCGCTATCGTTGTAATATCTAATGGCTAGATAATTGCTGAATTGTCGACGCACGCACGATTCGAGCCGAATTATCAACGAAACGATAGCACGCGTGTTTAGTCAAAGTAAAAAAAAAAAGTTAAACGTCAGTAATAGGTACTTACTTAAATGCTAATCTGATTTCAGTGTAACCCAAGTCCGAGAAAAACAGACAAAAAAACTCGTCTGGGTCATTTCGAATCGAAATTTTCAACCAAGTCAATTTTTTATCCATGATTACATAGAATTATTAAGCTTGATTAGATATACTCTAACCTCCCATTTATCTGCGTTAATAAACGATGCCATGTAACAACTTTAATTTTTACGAAACAGATCCCAAATCGTCCTTCAATAGCGAGATTAGATTATCTAGACTAGGTAGCCTTGTTACTCCCCGATGATCGCATTGCAATAATATTTGCTCATCAATTAGTCGATTTTATTAGAGTTTATTTGCCTTCAAGAAGCCATAAGGACGCGCATGCCTAATTGCCAATCAGAATAATCCTTCCCAAAGTAATTTGATCATAAATATTATGTAGGTACATAATGAAGAGCTTACGTAATTGGACTTCGATTAAGTTGTTAGCATTATTATTGACGGTAGGCAGGTATAAAAAGTAATTGTTTTGTAGAAAAAACATTCAAAAACTTTTTACAGCTTTATCAGCTCCAGCCAGTGAACGGAAAAAAACATGGAAGCATTTCTTCAAGCTAAATATCCCCAAAACATGACACCAAATTTTACAGATCATAGCTCCTCCATGGATTTGCCAAAAATTGATTAATGTCGACTTTTGTTCTTTCGACATGTACCTAAGTACGTACATTTTTGATATAATTCTTGGCATAATTGACAACCCTCGCCCACCAGAGCTGTATTTTTATGGGGTCATATTTTAGCTCAATTATGTAATGCTTCCATATAATGTCATGTAGCTAATAGATCCATTTTCTGAAGAAAAGACTTCAACGCGCTCGCCTATGTAGACAACGTACTTACTATACGACCGAGTTAGTTACATGTACATAGGTACATGCATACGGCCCACATGATGGAAAATTGTTACGAATTTATAAAGTGCTAAGAGCACTTCATAAGGGCAACGAAGGCGATTGTCATAATCTTCTGTACCGCTTACCTACACGTTCTGTACACCTAGTATGAGTTTTTGATGGTTTTACGAAAACTGTTTTTCGAATAGTACCTATCCTTTCATACATTTAGGTAGGTAGAGGTAGATCAGTCTAAAAATGCACGCCCCTCCAATGTATTTACCTCTACATGCGGTAAAAATACAAGTAGAGGGGCGTGCTTTTTTAGACTGATTCATCTCTACCTCCATCGGAAATGAACTAAAATAAGGTCGATAATATCGAAAATATCTAATCGGCAGTCCCAGCAATGATTTTCAAACCAAGTTTTCACGATATCGACCTTATTTTAGTTCCTTATCATTTCCGATGGAGGTAAATGTATGAAAGGATACTATTCGAAAAAAGTTTTCGTAAACTATCAAAAACTCTACTAAGGGTACCTACCTACAGTACTGCAGTACCATCGGCCACGAGTTCTTGAACTGACTATTAGGTAAGTAGGTAGGTACTTAAACTTTCTGTATACCTAGATGAATAGGTACTTAGATACTTTGATTGATTAGTAGATTATTTATACCTGTGGGTAGCGACAATGGTGCACCGTCCGTTGCATTATGTAAAGAAATGCATAGCCGGTTTATAGACTGAAGGTCGATTTCCCAATCGTATCTACACTTTGAAGATCCTATTGTGGATCAGTGACGTGAATCACGAGTCGATTGATCCACTTCCTCGGGTAAGCATTTAGGTGGAAAGCAGGCTAACTCACCGGCAGCAGGCATCATCATAAGATACATAATTATTATCAAAGTCCTGGGCTTTACCACGAAGTCTTCCAGAACGATTCCGTTTTATAAACGTAACATTTAATTTTGGAAGAAACACTACTTCAATACAATTTGCATAGGTCATAGTACGAAATAACAATGTAATATTAATTCGTGGTGAGGCCCCAGGTTTCAAAACCTGTTTATACACAGGAATAACAGAAATAGATTCTTTTTTGTTAGTATCTACTGAGATAGAGTCTATTCCTGATCTGTAGGTAAAAGAAAAGTCGGCCCCTGAAAACCTGCTTTATGTGTAATTGCGTCTTACCCACTAAATATCGGGCGGGCCTTTTACTATATAATGGTGCAAAAGACCTCCAGACATTCCTCATCGATCGTTCACGATGTGTTTTAATTAAACGTTATTTAATTAGAGACATCCTACGATAGTTGAACAAAGCTGCTTGATTGGCGCTGCTAGTGTGAACATCACTTGCGTTGTTTATCTCTACGGAAACGAACACAAATTAACAAATACGAAAGTGACATAATCCGGCCAAATCACAAGTTGTCTTACTATGTCTTCTTTTTCGTGAAGAAAAACGCTCGACGAAGTTTATCCCAGGGTGGCTACTCTCATGAGTCGGGAACGAATTTCGGAACCTCAAAAAAAAACTTATAATCGTGACAATCATAAAAAATATTAAAAATATTATAATGAATGATCGAGACAAAATATTATAGGTACCTACTTGTTATAACATGTAGGTATAGTAATTTAGTAATAGTTATTGATGTAGCACAAAATGATCCTTACCTTCACCTAATCTATTACCAGTTACTTAGCAATTTAGGTAACAAGCTACTTTTTTGCTACGTCTCTCGCAAGTAGGCAAGTGCATAATGTAGGTACCTACTTATTTATATACCGTTTTAAAATATCTTCCGGTCAGTGCTGTTGAATTTATTTTAGACACGTTGCATTCATTTACAATTGTCATGACACTTTCGCTACATTGGACACATCTTTTTAGAATATGTAATGAGGAAAAGATCCTTTATTTTGTAAACATTGAATAGAGTGTTTATTTATTTAAAATAGGATTGCCATTGCCAACAGTCTACGCCTGTATTCTTTGGTAATATTCTGTCTGATACAGAAGCCGTTTATAGGCAAACACAGAATACAACCAATGCCGATATAAATTATTTGGATATTTACCTATGTATAGGCAAAACGCCAACAGTTCAACGAATGAAATGTGTGACAATTACAGGCCTACACAATATTATTCATAAAGTTATAAAAAAACATATAAGTAGGTATGGCAGGGTATGAGTGTGGTGACCATTCGGGATGTTGATCCTCATTCCTCACATCTTTACTCAAACTCTTGACTCAACGTTTCACCCATTTCTATTTCGGTAAAACAACGAATGAGACTCAAGAATTTCAATTGTAATACCCCCTTTGTAGTAAGTATTTTATAGAATCTTATCTTCCCTTTTTAAGCAACAGTATGCAATAATTCTAAAATCTGTAACTTTCTTGGTCAGCTCTTAAAACGGTGTAGTACTTACGTACTTTGATATTATGGTATCGTGTTCCACGATTTTAAGTGTTCTGGTTTCAAAAGAGGTCCGAAAACTTTTCTTATGTTTATTGCTTTCTAGGTACTTATGTAGCATTTATATTCTTGTAAGTTATGAACTGTGTAGGCGATTTGTCGCGTGCCGTCACACGCTTCGCCCACATGATTTTTCAAATTCTTTATTTTCCATAGCAACCGGGACCACACAGCATAATTTAAAAAGCCTTTGTATATTTATAAGGTAGTTTTCACAACATTTGATCTTCTTCCATTTCTCTTTATCATTCGTCACCTCAGTACCTACTCACTCCTTTCTTACCCATGTCATCTTTCACACATTCATATTTTTTTTGAATTTATCTAATTAAATCTAATCTTTATATTGATTGTGAAGATGTTTGTTACCCAATCATGCTGAAACAACTGAACGGATCTGAATAAAATTTGGCACAGAGATACATTAAAGTCTGGAATAGCACATAGGATCCTTTTTATCCCTGAACAATTAATGATCTGGGATAGATTTGTTTTGTTTTTCAAGATAGATACCACGCGCAGGCAAAGCTGCTGGCGGAAGCTAGTGGATTATATTTCATTCAAAGCTCTTTCATTTTGTTAATAAGTAAACGAATCCCACTATTTATCAACTAACAGTTATCGAATAAGTATAGGAATTTGGTTATTGAATGCCTAGTATTAAATACCGAATTTCGGTAGGTAGGTACCTATCTATAAATTAGATCATAAAGGATCGATTTCATAATTCGATACATACTCGATACAATTCGATACAACTAGGTACTTAGGTAGTAGGCACTAGTTTAATCCACAATATTCAATCTTTGCAGTTTCACAACAAAATAAGGAGTATCAGTTATCAGGTCGTGACGACACCAGCTGTTCGAATGTTTATTTGAGAAATAAATGGTTCTATTTAGAGTGGCCGATGATTCTATCCATTTACGAAGGTACAGTTTGCATAAAATACTGATCACAAAACCCAGGACAATTTGATCTCTATTATGTAAGCCGTAAGTACCTACCTACAATGTCTAGGATAATGATGACACAATTGGACTAGGCCCTTAGCTAATACTTATGATCTCACTGGTGTCATATTTACTACCATGACTCCGTGACAGCAATTATAAACCTATTTGTAATGATCACTCTCTCCTTCCCTTCTCTTAGGTACATGTCCAAACAAACCTATACTTTCTAGTCAGGGCTCTAGACTTACATAGGTTGATAGCTTCTGGTTTGTTGGTTTATTTTGTACTGTTATTTGTAACCTCTCACTTTGTAGCTCTGATTTGTGAGTTATGACTTATTTCATCTTACGTTCTTCGGCCACTGTCGGATCTAGATAAAGTCACAAACACATTAAGGGTCTTGATAGCTATATCCAGCCATTTGTTATCCGTTTCTGTAATCTTTCTGTCCTTGATAAATCCCGTGACTTCATTTCGTGACTTGAGAACGATTCTAGCTCGTGACAAATTTGAAGTACGGCATCACAGTGCGAATGGAATGGCTGGCATGGCAATAAAAATATTTTTTTTACTACTCATTCGATAACATCCTTAAAGAGTTGTCACTAGAGTGACACGACGTCTTGAAGGAGAAAAAGAGATAAAAATAAAACAAAACAAATTCAAATTCAAATTCAAAATATGTTTATTTTCAATAGAATCACAGGGATCACTTTGAAACGTCTTACATACTAGGTGAGTCTAAGTGCCAGTTCCAGTCCTAACCCAGTGCGAGAAGAACTGACAAGAAACTCGCTGGGCCCTAGCGCTTTTTTTGTATGATCCTTGTTAATTTTGTAAGGAATACCTAGCAGAGTTGGAGCTGATTCATCCCAAGCTTTTTTATCATCTAAGTACTCTGATATTTTATAGTAAGCTTTTCTAGACAGTTTCTGTTTAATTACATTTTTGAATTTTCCAATTGATAAATCAAGCATGTCACTTGGGATCTTGTTATAGAAGCGTACACATTGCCCTTTAAAGGATTTACTTACTTTAGTGAGCCTAATCGTGGGAACAGCAAGTTTATTTTTAAGTCTAGTATTAACATTATGATTATCACTATTTTTCCTAAATAAATTAATGTTTTTGTGAACATACATCAAGTTTTCATATATATACTGACATGGCATTGTCATGATGTTTATTTCTTTAAACTTATCTCTAAGAGATTCTCTAGGACCCAAGTTATAAATTGCACGAACAGCCCTCTTCTGCAACACAAATATAGTATTAATATCTGCAGCACTCCCCCATAAGAAAATGCCGTAAGACATAATGCTATGAAAGTAGCTGAAATATACAAGTCTAGCAGTTTCTACGTCGGTGAAATGACGGATCTTTTTAACTGCATATGCTGCAGAGCTAAGTCTCTTCGACAATTTATCAATGTGCGGGCCCCATTGAAGCTTATTATCTAAAGTTATGCCCAAGAATACTGTGCTGTCCACAAGATCTATAGTTTCGTTATTTATTTTTATATTGGTATCTAATTGTCGAACATTTGGTAGTACAAAACGAACACATTTCGTTTTCTTTTCATTTAGTAATAAGTTGTTTACATTAAACCATTTTACAATTTTAGAGATTGCATTATTCACTTCGCCAAAATTAGTCATACGCCACTTTTGTTTAAATAAAAGTGACGTGTCATCAGCAAACAGTACAATCTCCTGATCATCCCTGACAAGTTTGGGTAGATCGTTTATATATATTAAAAACAAAAATGGTCCTAATATTGATCCTTGTGGTACACCCATTGTTACCACTGACCCCGGAGAACGTTTCCCATTTACGTCAACTCGTTGAAGTCTGTCACTGAGGTAAGATTTTAAAAGATTAAGTGCAACTCCCCTTACACCATAGTGATGGAGTTTCATGATTAATGTTTCATGGTGAACACAGTCAAATGCTTTAGACAGATCACAAAAAAATACCTAAGGTATCGAGAGATTCCTCCCAGGTATCGAAGATATGTGATACCAACTCAACACCGGCATCAGTTGTTGAGCGGCCCTTTGTAAATCCGAATTGTTTTTTATCAAGTATATTATTACTGTTAAAGTGTTTTTGTAATTGATGAAGAATAAGTTTTTCAAATATTTTACTAAATGTAGGTAACACTGATATTGGTCGAAAATTACAAGGATCTGAATGACTACCAGATTTGAACAGAGGTGTAATCTTGCTATGTTTCATTAAGTTAGGAAAGACACCACTGTCAATACATTTGTTAAATATGAAAGCTAAGTCAGGTGCAATAATTTCAATCAATGATTTTACAACGCTAACAGAAATGCCCCAGAGGTCAGTGGTTTTTTTTACATTAATCTATTTAAATGCTTTAATGATGTCGTTATTGTTCACGTAATCAAAATGAAATGTTACATCACATTCCGGTAAACTATCTTTTAATATAGATTGCGCGATTATAGGTGAAGATTTTAAAGATTTAGTAGTAGAGACTGGAATATCAGTAAAGAATGTTTCAAATGCCTGTGCTACATCAGTATCTTGGTTAATTATTTTATTGTTAATGTTTAAATTTAATACATTACTTTGAGTTTTGATATTTCCAGTCTCACTATTAATAATTTTCCAAGTAGCCTTAATTTTATCCTGACGTTTTAATTTTAGAACTTATATGTTGTGATTTTGCCACTCGACGACAAACATTCTTAAAAATTTTTGAATAATTTTTTACTCTAGTTTTAAACTCTTCACTAAAATTATACTGTTTTTCGCTGTATAATTCATACAAAGTGCGCCTGCTTTTATGAATACCTGCTGTTGCCCACTCACAAAATTTCGTACTGCTAGAGACCACAACCGTTTTGGATTTAAAAATTTCATTGAACGTTTGATTAAACTCATTGAAAAAATTATTATATAAATCATTTAGATTGTCATCATTATATAATAAGCGAGTTAAGGTGGTAGCTAGGTTCAATTTCATTTTTTCCAAACGATTTGTGGTAACAGGTATACAAGTTATTTTTTTTTGAGTGTTTATTTTGTCTTTTGTTTCTATGGTAACTAATTGACCAAGATGGTCTGATTGAATATTGCTAATTACATTTTTCCTTATTTCTTTTATATTAGTAAAAATATTATCTATGCAATTGGCTGAAGTAGCAGTTATTCTAGTTGGCTCCATAAATAAGGGTTCAAGATTAAATTATTAAAACAAACTAATCATTCTGGTACTATTCAAACCGTATCTGGTACTTAAAACAAACAAACATTCATGATCACGACTGATGAGATTATCTCCTCAGATCTCTAGTTGCTTAGATCTTTGAAGATATCTAAAAAGGTTGTAAGTGGCGCGTCCAAACATGATATTTATTTAGCACATGCTCACATTTTGAACAGTAAGTAGTTAGTATTCCGTAATATTTTAGGGAAAGAAAAAATAAGGAAAAAGAGAATTCTAAGCAACAATAATTATAAAATATTATAAATTCCCATAAATATGTAGTAAGGTACCGGTGCACGGAGCAACTAAGCCATCCAGCGCTGAGCTAGCAAGCGACTTTGTTAGAAATAGAACACAGCGCTAGATGCGCTGATCAAGTTGTTTACAAAGCGCTAGAAATTTTGAAATACCTAGGTAGGTAACCTACTGGTGAATTGATAATTACGAAGCTTTGTCTACAGTCACGTTTAGGGAGACGGGAGTACTTATAGCTTTGAGTTGTTGATCGATTGATTGCTATGACGGCGTGGAGGCCTACCCGCGTTCAAAGAATTCGCGCAGTATCGAACGAAGTACGATCACATAACTTAGATTTGTAAGTACTTACCTATAACTCTAGTTGTTTACTTCGGTTAGACTGAGTGATTCTCTTCAATTTATATTTTTGTTGTCATTTAAAAAAAATGATTTTAAAGCTCCTCTTCAAGCTGATAGCATGAAAATGACGCAATAAAAGATTGATAATAAGTTATTTCACGAACTGTATCATTTAAAAAATAATTATATTTTACGAGATAACCAACATTGTTTGTTGCTAACAATGACGAAAAGTGAGAAAAACTGTAGAGGAGAATCGCCAGCCGCGTTCGAGCTGTCAATGAACTTCGTGCCGAAATTTCGGTGTTATTAGTTTGGAGTAGGTTTTCAGACGAAATTTCGCACTTCGGTGGGTAGGTATGTATTAGAGTAGACCTCATGAGCACTTGTTATGTAGGTAGGTACTTCACGATACGTAAGAAGTAGGTACTTACCTTAACTGATGTGATGAATGCCTAGAACAATAAACTGTGAAGTGAAGGTAAAATATTCCTTTCTATTAGGTAGGTAGGTACCTACATATATTAATTACCTTTACCTACGTACCTACGTACCTAATTTTGTGTGAAGAACATAAATGCAAAGAATAGTTATAATAGAATAGAAAATAGTTTAGGTACCTAATTAGATATTGACAAGAACGGGGATCAACTTCCTTAGTCGTGATTCCATTTAGAACATTTGTTTTTTTTCTATCTATCTTATCATATCATACATCCGCATGATATTTTTTTCTGCATTCATACCTACTACAGAATAGCGAGTAGATAGGTACATACCCATTATTTAGGCAGGTACCTACCTACTATGTATTTAGAAAAGAAAAAGGAGTCAAGAAGTTATTTACTTAGGTAAGTTAGGTAGGTAGGTATGCTTTACCTTCTTAATGGTAGGTAAGTAGTAGTTCGGTATTATTTTTCCCTATCTATATCCCTATCTATATTTTTCCCTATCTATAGCCCCGCCCGGTCTATCCAAAAATCAGAGTCACAGTGTCTTCACAATTATTTATAAATAATCTTAGTTCAACTTCTAATTCTACTATGGTACATTCACCTTGGTATAATGACTATCTCAGCTTAGGACTCCATTAGTGCAGGTCATTAGATCAGCCTATTTGTTATATTCACAAGGTCACGCTTTTCATTTCGAAGACTCTATTGCTATTGCAATAAGAATTATATTGTATAAGCAACTTAGTAGGCATTGCGCCTTGCGGTATCACCCGCGGTTTAATGTGATTTAAACTTTAACCTTTTCATTCTATTAGAGGTTTTTTCGGTATAAAAAACAGCGTGTGTTAATTAATTCCAGGGTAATTTAATTTACATTTTTGCAAAATTTCATCCAAATTCGTTCAGCCCTTACAGAAATAAGGACTGACAGTGACAAACAGTAGGTACCTACTTATGTGCAATGACGGCTTGTAGCATTTTTTACCCGACTGCGAAGAAGGAGAGTTACCTAGTATTTGAGGCGTAAGTAGGTATGTAACTACCTACCTAAGTACCTATACATACAGGATGTCATCAGACTTATCAGACTACTTCCGAAAACTTCAGGGTGCTATAATAGTACCCATCAATTTAAATAACTTTTTCTATGAAACCAAAACTGTGAGCGCGAAAAATAACAGCTGTTTCATACATTTTACCCAAGGCAAATAGGTAGATCTTGAACTTTTGTGTTTCACACTCACAGTGTTGGTTTCCAAGAAAAAGTTGTTTATATTGATGGTTACTTTAAACCCCTGAAGTTTTCGGAAGGTAACATACTGTAAGTAGGTAGAGATGATTCAGTCTAAAAATGCACGCCCCTCCACTTGAGTTGTACCTACTTGTACCGCATATAGAGGTAAATACATTGGAAATACATTGGAGGGGCGTGCATTTTTAGACGGATCTACCTCTACCTACCTATGCATGCAAGTTCCTTCGATACTTCATTTGTCAAAATCTGTCCAGCCGTTTGGGCTAACAAGCTACAGCGACAGCCGAAGGAAATAAATACATATAACAACCTACCACCAACACATTACCTACCCTCCTTCTTCGCAGTCGGGTAAAAATATTTAAAATGTAGCTACATTTATATTTATATCTGGCGTGGACGCTCACAGTATTGCACAAAGCACCGTGCTATGGCGAAACGCGAACCAGGAGAATTTTCTCGGGGTAATTACAAGTTTCCTATAAGATTTATATGAGAACAAAAGGCTGTGCAATCTCTATCAAGAGCTAAGATGAAAATGCTAACTCCTCCTGTATATAGCGAAAATAAGCAAAACGCATCGCTAGATCTATAAAGTTAGTTGCTAGGTAGGTACTTTGACTTATTTGTAATTGTAAGGCAATAAGGAGCGCGTTTATATCTTTTGTATTGGGAAGTGAAAATCGTAAACAAAATAAGGCGACCAACAGAACTACTGACCCCTTGACTTGTTTTTTACTTATACAAAAACACATTTAATCTATGACTTATTATATTTTTAGCTCAATTATGTAGCAAGCAACTGAATTAACGACATGTGATAGGTACCTAAGATAGGTATATTATCCTTAAACATAAAGAAACATTACCTAATCCCCAGGCTCGGTAGATATCTCCTCAGATCTCTAGTTACTTAGTTCTTTGAGGATATCTAATCAGGGTAGTCAGAGGCACGTTCAAACATGATATTTGGCACATGCCCACATTTTTCACAGTAGTTAGTATTCCGTACGTGTCAAGTCCATATCCGCTTTTTTTTAATTCTAGGGTAGGTATGCCGGTTTCCTCACAATGTTTTCCTTCACCGCTTATCCCTAAACATATTGTTCCAGAAGCCATCCCACAAAGAAATAAGTGTGTTCCTGCTATACCTGGTACAGTTGGCGACACAAGTGCACGCTGGCACTGGCACGCAATTCGCGTCGCATGTGAGCGTGAACACGCCAGCGCGTAGCTTCACGCACGGCGTCGGAGATCCACTGCCGGCGGCTGGGCAGAGACCCTTGAAGAATAATAGAAGTAAGATTTGATAACAGTAGGTCTACCATGAGTTTACACAATCTACACTCGCTAGCGACTGTAGTTAAAAAAATGTATGAAGACTTGTACAGCGCCTCTGGCGGATAGTTGGGTACTAAAACCTCACGTAGCTAACTATCCTACGTCACAGCGTAGTAGGTACAGCGACTGTAGTTTGCGCTCATTAATTTGCTTAGAATTTGGTACCATGAGTAACAATTTTGACAGATGTCATAGTAACGTACTATTACTACTGTAGTAACGTCAGCCGATCTAAATGTGACAACTCATGGTAGACGTAGTGTTCTTACATAGATACTTACTTTAAAAATATAAGTATGAAAGGAGAATTTGTGGCGCACTATTATACTCGACCGCACTAGCTCGAACTAGTTATGGTTACCTAGGCTAAGAAAAATAATTTTGAAAATCCAAAAAAGTAGGTATATACCTACCTATAAATGTATTAGTTAGGTACCTATTTGGTTATCATTGCACAAACTTTGCTTACCTATATCTGTTTACATTAATAGTAGAATAGGATAAGAAAAAAGTGAGTAGGTAGGGTAGGTACTGACAATAAGAAGAATAAGAATAAATTTGTTGTTCTTACTGTGTTATTTAGGTAGTTAGGTACCTACAAAATGATATTGGTCCCAGAAAGTTTCAGCAGTTTTACCTATTTCGGGCGTAGGTACTACAATGTGTATACCTACCTAATAATAAGTACCTGGTTGTCGAGCTTTGCTCGGTTTTTTCTTTGGTAAATCTTGTGTTTTGGAAAATGAAACCAAGCTAGATCGATTTATCGCCCTCGAAACCCCCTGCACACTAAATTTCATGAAAATCAGATGATTCAGATCATATATATACATTATATACAAGAATTGCTCGTTTAAAGGTATAAGATGTACTATAGACACGCGGCAGCGTGTCAAGCCAAGTTCAATTATAAATTACCTAAAGTATTACAAAATAAAGTTATTTTTCTAAGTATTCAGAAAGATCGTATCTAATATGAGATGACGAATGATAGAGAAATGGAAGATCACATGTTGTGCCGACCCCACATTACGTGGGAAAAGGGCAGGAAGATGATGATTCGTAGGATAGGATAGTACCTAGGTGGTAAGTCAGCCTCTTTTTTCTGACCCAGGGAAACCCTTTAAATTGTGTTTTCTAACCATCGACCTTCCGCGTCCAAGTCTATGCCACTTCAAACTCGGCCATTGGTAGGTACCTACTGTGTGGTAAGTCCGCCTGTTCTATCTAGTGTACCTACACTCAAAATCGTTTGTGGTTCCAGGGTCAGGGCCGCAGTATCGCAGTCGCGGCTATCCTCGAATTACGCCTTCGATTCCGTTCACCGTGGAAGAGGCACCGCGGAATGTGCCTTCTACAGCATCAATATGGCATAATAATATGGGTGAGCAATCTTGTAGTACAAAATCCCTTAAACTAGTAGGTAAGTCGTAGGTATTGCAAAATTTAAATCGACTGAACGTAACTGGATTTTTACGCCATATTTGATTTTGTATAACGTCACTCTTGCAATCTTTACCGTTATTTTAAAACTTTTTTAACTTTGATTTTAGAGCTCGTCTATAAGCTGATAGCATGAAGATGAAGCAATATAAAATTGGTTTATAATAAGTATCGGTAGGGTTAGGTAGGTACATTTAAAATTAACTAATATTTTTACGAGATAACCAAAATTGTTGCGAACAATGAAGAAAGTAACAACAATGACGAAACCATTGAATAGAAAGGGCCACCTGTAAATCCAAAAACCAAGCTTCTTCGCCTTGAGTCGACCTACATTGTCATAATTGGACCAGCTAACTAGACTAATGTTAATAAAATTTTCAGAAATCCAAATCCCACTTCTGCCCGCGTCTCCCTACAAGGTAGACTCTCCGGATCCGGAGTCGCTTTGGCCTGAGGGCCTCTTCCTGCCGCCTTTTAACCCTCAACGATTCGACAGCCATCCTCGACGCTCTGATTCTAATAGTAAGTAAAATTATTTTTTTTTTGCTATCCTCAGTTTGCTGGAACACGACTCAAAGCAATTTCGCATTTGTAGGTGTTACCTATATACTTTACTTACCATGTCAATTTTGTCTACCTTTGTATCTATTAAGAATAGATAAAGTACCTACCTACGTACCTTAGTACCTTCACGGAAGAAAAGACTAGTCCCCTTAGCAGTAGACTACCCTTTGTACCTATAGGTAGGTACCTACTGTTTTTGACCCTTTTTGCTGTCATATTATTTCTAAGTTACATAAATTGTGTTCAATTTCTGTTTTTGTGACTCAAAATTCTTTGAATTGAGTTGTAGTACCATTACTTGTACTTCCATTAATTTACCAGTAAGTAGATAGATAGCCAACTGTAGATAATATACTTTCAAAAACCCTTCGTTTCAGAACTTTGAACCACTAGATGCTTGAATATATATAAGCTGTTGATTGTCTGTACTTCAGCTAACATAATACAAATTTAGTACTCATATTTATCTAAACTTTTTTTTACAGAATTAGATCCTCAAGACCCGTATCTTCTAGAAGGATCGGAAGCCATCGCAGCTGTAACCAGAGCTAAGAACCACGGCGAATTATACTTCCACGACATACCACACATAGAATCACTATTCGCGAACCAAGAACTAAGAATCAAGAATAATTTAAAGCCACACATCATAGGCAGTATTCGTCACACGTGGCCGTATAACCGACCTTAAAAATTAAAAATATATTCAACTGTAAAAGTATATTTCTCAAAAATGTAAAAATAATCAAAAGTCATTAACTGTACAATAAAATACAATAAGAACACAGTTGTTTTACTTTGAGCTGCCTAGTAGTATAGATTTCAGACAATCAGTTCAATCAATCAACCTAATAGGCTTTGAAGTGTCATTACAAAAATATCTGGTCCATAACCTAAGACAAGTTATTTAATAAGAATACAGGTTTGTTAATTGTTTAACGTGGCCTTATCAGAGCATGGACGGTATCAGTTGATAAAGATATCAGTGTATCACAATAATTTGAGCTCTGTTTTGATATCTTATCATCAATGATTTATCTTAATTGATAGATCTATTATTTTCTAATAAAATCCACTTAAAATACTTAAAATGATAGACTTAGATCTAATAAAGAGATTCTTAAGATAGGTGATTAATCTACTTAAACATTACTTACCTTAAAACATAAGATCTTATTGCAAAAGATGGTTTAAACCAAGTCTAA
Source organism: Cosmorhoe ocellata (assembly GCA_963675405.1). Lineage (NCBI taxonomy): Eukaryota > Metazoa > Arthropoda > Insecta > Lepidoptera > Geometridae > Cosmorhoe > Cosmorhoe ocellata. Next base: position 9,878,514 of record OY776249.1, on the reverse strand, counting down.
AAAGTTTCAAAAAACTTTGCGTGGATTAGTCATCGTTTTACTAAACTTAATCAATCTCATGTAAAGAGAAGGAGTAAGTATATCACAATTCATATTTTAAATAATATTTTAGACAGTCATGAGTCTTGAAAATGTGGATTTTAAGAAATATATATGTGTCAACCTTAAAACCTCCTTTGTTTTCGTAGGTAGAAAAGATAACCCTGCTCAATTTGTAAACTCAAAAAAAGAAAAAAATTACTATACAACAATGCATGATTGATATAAACGGTTACCTCAGTTGACAGCGAAATTAAAATATTTCGCTGTTTTTAATATTTCCTGCATTTCCTCAATAATAAAGCTATACCTAATGAACCAAATTATCTTAAACTAAGTTATATAATAATGCTAAAACAGGTACTAATATTGTAAATGAAAACGAGTTTTTAAATGCAGAATTGCATAAGTCTCCGTTACAGAAGCACAAGTATACTTTCCGATGGTTCCACATAGTGTATGCACAGCGCTCTTCATAGTCACTCGGGGCTCGCTGAAGGCACATCCGTTCAGTAGCCGCACCATAATCTGAAAACCAGATTTAGTCGGATTATTGTTTTTCATAGTCTGGACTGATATGTGAATGAAACATGGAGACACTCATCCAAGTAAAAATTGTAAATTCAAAGTAGGTGATGACAAAACAATGCTCACTAACCACAGGTAAAGAAGCATACAAGAGCTAGAATATTTTGGATAAACCTAGTAATTATTATAAATGCGAATAAACGCAAAAGTTTGTAAGAATGTTTGGATGTATGGATGTTTGTTACTCTTTCACGCTGAGATGGCTGTATAGAACTGGATAAAATTTGACACAGATATCAAGTACTTTTTGTTCTGGAAAAATGTATGGTTCCCGTGGGATAGATTTGTTTTTTTTTTAAGGTATCACCCGGGTGTAGCCTTGGATGCTAGTTCAACAATAATAATGGAAGAAGTATGAATGAGCCAAAGTCCCTAAGTTAATACTATCCCCTCAATCCCTTCATACACATAAATATTCTACCAGCTAATTGAAAATACTACCAAGAATAAATAGAAAACATATCATATAAAACAAATTTTTTTATGAGTGAAAAATTGCTGATTTTTATACTTAAGATTTGTTTTGCATATTTTCATTTAAATATGAATATTGGTGGGTGTTTCTATATTTTTTAATTGAATTTATATTGTAGGAGAATTGCACTTTGAATAGGGACACCTTAGAATCAGCAAGTTCACAACATCAGTATAAATGCTAATAAAAAATAGGTAGTAATCTTTACCATCACTTCTGAAGGCTGCCGAGTTACCCTCCATCAGCTTCCCGCACCACCCAGAAGGGCATGCTACCACATGTATACCGATCTCTCTTTCAGGGTCTGTGACATTGAACGGGAAGGGATCCCCACAGCTGCCAAGTTCACCACGCGATCTACATCTCATGCATCTCTTGTGGAGACCTGGAATTTTATGAACAAAATGATCATGTTTCATTTTTATTTCCTGGTAGGTACTTAGGACAAAATTCACAATAAGCTTAGCAGACATTTTTTAGTTCTCCAGTTATCCTCAAACTATATTGGGCAGGTACGCAACATTTGTAGTCAATGATAGAACACAAAAAAATAATAAGTAGGTAGTAGAAAGTGGAAAATACACAGAGGTTTGTCATAAAATATTTAAATAATGTAAGTAGCAAAAGCCTTATTTCCGGATGGCACCATAGAGGCCTAAACGTCTCCAAACCAAATGTTATTTCCTAGAGAAACCTGATTCAACATACTCTCTCTTTTCACCTTGAAATACCTAATAACTTATCTAATATAATACTTACAGCTAACTTCCTGCAACACAAGTAAAACTAAAATGGAAAGCGAGAGAACAATGTTGCACTTCATTTTGATGGATTTAATGTGTTGAAATGAAGAACAAAAACTTTAACATTAACTTTTAAAACTTTTCATTCATGTTTGTTTTGTTTGACTTTTCGTGTTCGATAAAATCCATCCAATTTTATGTCATTAGTTCAGGCAGGTCAGTCGGTCGTCATCGGTCGCACGCTCGCGTCATAGTATGACATTGACAGATTAATGCTTATTCATCAGTCAATAATTTGAATGAATGACTGTCAGTCAGTTATCGTGAAGACGAATCGAACGAAACAGTATTTTTTTTCAACCTCTTTGCATGCATACTTTTAATTAATCAATTGATTGAATTGTATTAAATTAGTTTATGTTTATCGCTGCTGTCCTATTAATGTAGATTGCATTGCAAACATTTATTTCACAAAATTATTCACTAGTTCATATCAATCAGTCAGTCCAGTAGCAAGTTACTTGATCAAACTGTTGTTGTTATATCCGAACATTGACATCTCCCCTTGGCGCTTTTCGTCTTCAAATCTTCAAATTGTTGAGCAAAATTATTTTCGACATCAACATGGCGGATAAATCAGAAAGTAAGTTTTTATTTTAATTTAAAATTTCTATACTATTACTGCGATTTAGTGACACATTAAAAAAATAAATTCCACAAAGCAATGCCGTCTTCTACCGCCCACACTGTGATGATTAGAGAACATCATAACATTCGAATACAATGTTCGCTGAATTCAAAATTTGAAAAAATTCAAATTTGAATGGGAATCTTCGCAAAGTATTTGCTTGAGTTAGTTGATTTTACTGTGTTAGCCACTTATCTTGCTAACACTAGTGTTCTGTACGTGATATTTACGTAAATTGGGAGATTTTCCTTATCGTTTAACTACAGCTTATTCAACATGTCCGTAACTATTTCAGGAGAGCAAGATGCGGATAGGAAATCTTCAAGGTCTCAGTTTAAAGTAAAAGACGAACCCATGGATATAGATTTCCCTGAAGAGGATGAGCCACCAGCTTTTGGGCCCGCCGCGCTTGGTCTCCACAGAGTGGGTACCAAGTTGCCGCCAAAACCTGCGCCAAGCGAACCAGTTCAAAGACTAAACGCCAGAGGCATGCCTGCTCGCATACGGAAGAAAAATAGATTCATATTCGTGGATGATTTTATAAACAATGATTCTCCACCAAAGCAGTCACCTAATAAAAGAACTCCCAAGATATTAGCCAAAGCTCCTATCAAAACACCTAATGCTAAGAAACAGAAATCACCTTCAAAAGTTCAAAGAGAACAAGACAGATATGATGAGAGAAATGAAAGCTTACCACAAAATCAAGACAGCAAATCTGGCCATAGAATAGGGATGAGGCTTAGAAATTTACTGAAGCTTCCAAAAGCGCATAAATGGGTTTGTTTTGAATATTTTTACAGCAATATCGATAAAGCATTATTTGATGGAGAAAATGACTTCATGATCTGCCTTAAGGAGACATTCCCACAGTTGAGAAACCACAAATTAACTCAAACACAATGGTCCAAAATCAGGAGGATGATGGGGAAGCCCCGAAGATGTTCCCAGGCATTCTTCGAAGAAGAGCGGAAAGAGTTAGACAGAAAACGTAGACTGATGAGGTATGTCCAACAGAGAAAAACCGCTGATATCTGTTTGAAAGATTTACCAAATGAAATTCCAATGCAACTAACGGTTGGTACTAAAGTGACTGCAAGATTACGCAAACCTCAAGACGGCTTGTTCACTGGTTGCATTGATGCTGTGGATACTTCCAACAATACCTATAGAATAACTTTTGAAAGGCCCAAGCTAGGCACACATTCAGTTCCAGACTATGAAGTACTGTCAAATGATCCACCGGACACAATCTGTTTGTCAAGTATCACTCAAAACTTCCGGCCAAGATACATAGTTCAGGAGTTATTCAACATGTATCAATCAGCTAATCCTAATGACAGCAACTCAAAAGGTGATCCAATGATCGGATGCACAGATATTATCAAGAACTCTGAATCAAATGTGGGAAGTTACCCATTTGCTTTCCTGAAACTAATAGTCAAGTTAAGGCGAGTGCTAAATGCCAAAAAAGTTGAGATAAACAGGCTGAAAGAATACAACTGTGAAGCCGAGAAGAGAAAGTCCTTTGGTCAGAAAATGCCAGAGGATTTTGAAAGGAAGTATGCAGCAGTTGTGATTGACTTGGAGAGAATGAACCTGGATCTTCAGGGTTACATAAATGAAGTGCAGCAGTACTGTCAAGAGATAGCTCCTGGACCAAGCTTGGCTGCAATGCTCGCTCCAACACATCTCAGAGAGAAATGCCATGATGAAGCAACAATGCTGGTCGAAAGAAACAACAATGGCTCTGTGAAAGATTCCAAACTACTTGATCTAATAACAGATCTTACTGCTCTTATGTTGCAAGTGAAAAGTCTATCAGATTCTGATCAAAATGCATATGAATTGAGTGTTTTACAAGGCACCATGGATAAAATAAAAACTAAGCTAGAGCCAGCTCACCAGAGACTATTCATAAACAATATTGAGACACATATGCATAGAATTCAAATGGGACTCGGTCAAATGACTTCCAGCTTTATTACTGGTATTTAGAATCTGATTTGTAATATACAAGAACTGTGCAATATGATTTGAGATGCTTGATGAAATAGGATTGTATTGTTCCTAATGTACATAAAAAAATAGTTTGGAACAAAAATGCAGTCATTCAAAATGAATTAATTTGAGAAGTTGTCTGTAAAATATTAGTATAGGATGAGGCTAGGTACATAGTTGCACTGTTAACTTTCTTGATTAGCTTTGATTTCTGATGATTGTATTGAAATCTATTTACATTGTCACAGTCAATACAAATAAGATGATAAATATAAAGATGAGGAATATTGTTGATGCTCGTTTTTTAGTGCCATGTGGACAACAGCCCTAAAAGTATGTCTGTCTGGCTATAATACAATATTATTAATGTACCTATGTATTAAAATACATAAATATAATCGAATTTTAAAACCCTAATTGAACTTTTATTTAGCCCGAGGCTTGTAATAATAGGCAGATAATAATATAAGTATGTATGTAATTATTTGTTTTACATAGATTTAAGATTACAATATTAGGTATTTACTTGAGTATAACTGATTGAAATACATAGGCCTCACTTGAAATAAAATTCTATATAAATCATTACCAATATGAATGCATCGATAATGCAAGCTAGAATTTGAGAAATAATTTGTAGGTTTAGGGTGGGTCAGATTATGTACCTATATTATGTATTTCTGCTTCCAAGTAAACACAAAAAGGTACATGCATTGTGATCTAAATTTTTACAGTACAATAGGTTGATTTAATCTAGACGGGACAGCTGTTTAAAATCATTATTGTTATTTAAAAAAAAGTACATTTTAACATTTATAGTTTTCAAAGTACTTTAACAGATTTAAGCATTTGTCTGTATAATATTATTATATTATATTATTTACTATATATTTTACAAGTAAATAGAAGTACCTATGGATTGTTTAGTTAGGTTATGCAGGACTAAAATTGATTTAAACCTAATGGAAACATTTGTTGAGAAAACCTAAGAATTCTAGAGCCATTATCAATTTCTCAATTTATGATTTGTATTTGTTTAAAGTTTCTAGTAGATCGTCTGCTTCTTCTCCTGTCTTCACTCTGATGAGAACTGGGGTTGGAGGTGGCTTCGTGTCAGGAGTGGGAATGCATACTAGCATAACGTTATTTTTACCCATTCGTTGCATCGGTATAGCCGATGACAGCAACAAATTTAGTAAAACCGTCCCCAGATTTGTATTAGCACGAACTAGCAACTGATGTTTTCCGTTATCCGGAATTTTCTTTACATAGAGTGTACCAACTCCTTTATCAGTGAAATTCCCATCTTTTTTCACGAATATCTTGCATTTCTTGTCAAACACACTATTTTCTTCAACAACAGGGGTGTATTCCACTTTGGGTGGTTGGTCTTCATCCTCTTCATTTGGTGTTTCAGTGCTTTTCGGTTGAGTTTGGGAGTTGAAACTGAATGGTTTGCTAGAGCCGAAAGAAAATGGTGTGGCCCCAATGGCACTATTAGACACTGAGTTAGTCGGTGAGGTGGTGGCTGGTGTAGACATCATTCCGAAGGAGAACCCTTTGACTGGAGAACTAGTATTGGCTCCACTAGCTGAAGTAAAAGGTGACGTGCTTTTCGGAGGTGTGGCAGCAGGGTTTGAAGCTACTCCAAATGAAAATCCTTTGCTTGGTGGAGAAATAGTGTTGTTAGGACTAGTAGTAGCAAAAGTTGAGGATGGAGTTGATGTTACCCCAAATGAAAATCCTCCACTGGGTGAACCACCAGTTTTATCTGTATTAGTTGTAAAAACAGATGAGTTTGTATTGGTAGATGATGCACCAAAAGAGAAGCCTTTGGTAGGTGTTGTAGTATTACTGGCTGATTGTGATACAGTAGGAGCAGTTGTCTGTCCAAAAAGTCCTGTGGCTTTATTGGTGTTTCCAGATGATGTGGCATTTATACCGAACACCTGGTTAGGTTTAACATCTTGTGTGACAGAGGACTTGTTAGTGAATAGGGATGATCCTCCATCTTTAAAACCAAACACTGGTTTTGTCTCTGTGTCTTGTTTAGATTTAGCTTCAATCTCTACTTTCGCCGCCTCATACTCTTCTTGTATTTCCTTCAGATAATTTTCATAATCCTTAAATATTGGAGACAGAAAGCAGAGTGGAGTTTTCTCTACATGTTTTACAATCCAGCATGATACAGACTCATTCAAGCCTTTCAGCCTAGAGTAGTATTTGTTTCTTGCTTTTTCTATATCTGTTTCTGTCTCCATTGGAGCCTCTACTTTACTAGAGTTGGCCTGTGGTGCAGTAGAGTTTTGGACTGCAGTAGTAGTGCTTGACTCAGGCTGTTTGAATGCCGTATTTGTCAACGATGATTTGTTTTGGTTAGGGCTGGTAGAAGACACACCAAATATGCTGGATGAAACCTGAGCTGCTGTGCTTAATTTAGCATTGCTGTCTGCAGAGCTGGACACAGATTGGCTTTTGATAGGGGAATCACCCACTGTAGAATCAGCTTTTGAGCTAGAGAATGTCATTGTTGGTATTTCCATCTTAGTTGAGGAAAATGATGATGGTGTAGAAGCACCAAAAGCAGGCTTGTCGGTTGATGAACTCCCAAATAGTCCACCACTAGGAGTCGCTGTTGGTTTACTAGAGAACAAACTTGATGTAACCGCTGTCTCATTTTTAGTGCCTCCTCCATTTGTGTTATTACTCCCATTGGTCAAGTTGGCTAGGGAGTCGAATGATGTTGGCAGTGGTTTATTGAATCCTGCAAATCCACTGAATACTCCTCCCTTCTTCTGAAAAACGAAAAAAGAGTTTGATTTGTTATGTAATATTTTGATTATATTGATTGGACTACTGGTCATTCAGTAGAATGTGGAGACTAGAGGCTTGGTCAAAAGACTGGTATTGATATACAAATACCTACTTAAGTATATAAATATTGCTGGACAATAATTATAATTAATTAATATCGGATTAGAAATGAGTACGTTAGAGGAAATCTGAAAGTGGCGCCTGTTACTGAAACGATGAGGAGTGCTAGATTAGCATGGTATGGACATGTGATAAGGAGGGATGAAAACCATGTCACAAAAGAGTTATGAGTATGAGTGTTGATGGGTGCGCAAGTAGAGGAAGGCCCGAAGAAGTGGTTTAATTGTGTGAAAGATGATGAATGATTCAGAGTTGACGAGTGAGTGGAAGAAGAAAACATGTTGCGCTCACCCCACTTAGCGTAGGATAGGCGCAGGAGAATGAATGATGATGAGATAGAAAGAATATGATAAAACCAATAGCTAAGGTGTTCTTTCTAAACACTAAATGTATTTTTCTAACGCTCAGTGTTTTCTACATTATTACCTCGCTAGAAGGTTGGAATCGACGCTTGGCTTGCTTTATAACTCGTTTTTCCAACGTTTCCTTAGTAGCAGGTGTGAAAGTTCCTGCTTTCTCACCATCGGAGGGATCTTCTTCGTTCCAGTTTAGATGGTTCAAGTTGCTGGTAGCCACGCGTTTCAGTGACATTTTACACAAGTTATCAAAGCGCTACACTTGGATTTAAATCTCGTTACGGTGCGCCGTACATATAGGTACCAAACTCAGCTTCTTTTATACCCTAATTTCGCACACATGGCTTTTAATTTTTAACAAGTTCTTGGATGATTTTTTGAGAATCTTACGAGTTGAAGAACAAAACTTATTTTATCAGAAATCAGAATCAGATTGTATGTACTCTGTAGGTACTGACTGGATTAAAAAAAAAGAAAGATATGTGTGTTTGTGTGAGTGTGTATATTGTATGATGAATGAATGAATGAGAATTTTTAGTTTTTTTTTTGGCATAGCTCTGTTTTTGCCGTAGACAGAGTTTCAGAGAGACAGAGACAGAGCTTGGTTTCTCTGTCTACGGTTTATGCGTTTTCCATTTTTTTTATTTTAGAAATAATGATTATTTAGGGAAGTAGGTAATAAAAGGAGTGAGTGAGTACTTACATGCATGACGAATAAAAGAGGGTTAAAACATTAGAAAAAAAAATAAATGGTTTGCTAAATTATGGTATATGTTGTGCATGCCTGTAATTGGCACACATTTCATAGAATAATTTGTTTTCATGTTGTTTTTTTTTTAAATGTTTTGTTGTGTGTGCTGTTGGCGTTGCCTAATAAATAAATAAATAAAATAAATAAATAAATTATAAATAAGTTTAAATACGGTTTTTGCTGGGAACACCCTTGGTCCCCGTAGTTGTCAAAGCTTCTATGAAGAAGATCACTATGTTGTGTTATATAGCCCCACACAAGGAGGAAAAAGGGCAGAAAGATAATCTAATTATTTAAAAAAAAACAGGAATACAAATATGAATTATTATTAATGAATATTAAAATAAATATTAATAGACATGCGTGGAATTATGAACGATTTGCAGTGTTGCATCCCATTGAGTGAATATGAATTGGTTCGAGCTACCTACTAATACCTACTAATCGTTCGTTTGGAAAATAACCAACACTAAATTTAGACCATAAGCTTTGGAAACAAACACAAAGTTATATCTATAGGACTACCGCAAAATTCGTAGCGTTTAGCTTTAGTACTTATTTGAGTAGAAATTATGTAGGTATGTTTTTATTTAGAGACGGGTACACTTAGCATTGGGTTATTTAAATAACTCAAATGCATCAGGTTAATAATCCAATTAATAGAAGCATTAAATCTATTATCGTCAGGAAAAGAAAATTATAAAAAATAATGTAATAAGCGAAGACCCAGTATTGAATTAGAAAATAAAACACCTTTTACGATACAATAATCTCCAGGAATATCAAATCACCTTACTAAGTTGGTAACACTCATAATATGAATTAAAAAAAAATGAGATTTGAGATTTTGAACTTCACACAACTACGCGGGCGGGCATTTATTTTATAATTATTATCTATGTTCTCAGGGGTGTACTCAGGGGTGTACTGTATGTTGCGCGCGTCATCTTCTCTTTCCCTCCCTTCTCTCCCTTCATCCCTACTACATCTAGCCCACTCACTCACTCATCAAATTTTTATTTCCTTCCTTCGCTCGCTTCCTTTTCTTTGAATGAAATAGGTATTACCTACCGTATACCGTAATGATTATTTTGTACGAAAAGAATGGAATTAATTTTGTTTTCACGGTGTTGATTTTATCCACAAATCAATGTTTATAAATTATTGTACTAACTACTACATAAAGTTATATTTATATAGATACCCAAAGTTAGTAAATAGTAGTATAAAGTTTCTGAAAAGTGCGGTGTAGTTCAGTGTAGTTTGAGTTTTTTCTTTCTTTCAAGAGTTTTTCTTAGCACTGTGGACGTGAGCATATCGAAGAATAAAATGTTAAAATCAAGCTTCCATTAATTTTAATAAGTACATATATTATAAATAAAACATTTAGCAGTTACGTAAAGTAGTAGAAGTACACATCTGGTTAAAAATATGGAAGTGTCTAGCGAAATAAAAGAAGAAATTCGTAAAACACAGACGGGCTTGAAAAACGCGATACGAGTTCATCAGGTATGTGTACATTATTTTCAATATTATTTTGATAATTCAATATTATTTCTTTGTGTACTAGAAATTACCGATACGTAAGTTAGCTACAAGTATTTTTTTATCTTCAGATATGGGTCGCGCGTCTGCAAGAAGATGAAAACGTGAGTTTATTTATAATTTTATGTAGTTTGGACGTGAATATTGTTATAAATAATTAAGAATTTTTTTTTTATTATAGATTTGTTATTTATTTACAAACCTATAAATAGCAGACCCATCTGTATAAGTTTAATTCATGATTTTTTGTTCAGTGTCTCTAAAATAAATGCCTACTTACATCAATATTTGTTTCACTCCAGAATGTACACTTCAAATCAAAAGTTATTGAAGCTGAGAAAGATATTATTGATATCGGACAAACTCAAGTAAGTACATACATACATACCTCGAAACTCAGTATTACTTTTTAATTATGATCATTATATTTAAAAAAAAATTTGTTTCTGTTATTGCAAAGTGCATAGGTAAATATTAATAATATAGTAAGTAATCACCTGATCATAATAATCTAATAACCTACTTTTAACATTCATTTGACCCAATTCAAACTTTCAGAAAATAGTACTGGAGCGACTACGGAGAGAGTTGGAACTGTATCAACAAAGATTAAAGACACGAAACAAGCAAATAAATATAGAAATTGATAACCGTATAGTTGCACAGCAGATTCGAGAGCACCAATTGAAGTTCCGTTCCAAAAACAGGACTCTGCTGAAACCGTCCGTTCTCAGCGAGATACACATAAAGACGGAGAATGATGATTTGAAAGAAAACATATCTGATGGGGAGAATGAGATCAAGTTGAATGGAAAGGAAAACCATAAGGATGGATTTCTGAGGAATTACTCACAGTTGCCAAACGCGTTGCAAAATAACAGGATCAATTTTGTAAATGCCCTCAGTAAAGTGAAAGAGGCTTTGAGGTGAGACCAATTTTTGTGACAGTGCTATTTTTATAAGTTGCTTGCTAAAAATTAAAAGTTTTGTTGCAAACATCCAAATTACAAAAATATTCATGTATGGTATGTAAGTACCTAAATACAATATTGTCCTAATTTGGACTCTTAATCCTGTGTGGTCCTTACCCACAAATCATCACAAGATGATGAGAAACCAAAGAATATATATTTTTATGTATTAACAAGAGGAACTCACCGAGACTTTGTCTATGTATCATTATTTTCATACAAACTTTGACGTCCTATCATTTCTTACCCATGTAGCCTCTTAAAGATCCAAATTTAAGGATACTTTCTATACAAATATTTTAATCAAAAATCTGACTATATTATGAGTATGACTATTATAAAAATCATATTCATTACATTAGTATTCTTATAAGCGGCTATAGGCTTATAATCTATTATGTACAAAATACTAACCATGCGAAATGTGGGGGTGACTGCTCTCCTGATATCCTCTTAGTAATAAGAGAATGAGGAAACAACTCGGCAAACGTAGTGTAGGACGCCCTCCGGCCAGGTGGAGTGACGATCTGTGAAAGGCTGCTGGTGGAGGCTGGCGCAATGGTGCTCATTAGGGGAGGCCTATGTCCAGCAGTGGACTGCTATAGGCTGATGATGATGATGAGGAGATATATCTACCAAGCCTGGGTATTACAGTTGTGTACATGTTTGTTTTGTTTTTGTATTCATGAGCATATTTCTTTAACAAGCGCCTCAAACCAGACTGCGGAATGGAGAGACCAGAGATCGGACTCCGAGTATTCGCACGAAGCGTCCCCGACGCCTTCGCCCCCGCCGCTACCGCAGCCCGGGCAGGTCATCACACGGGAAATCTTTATGAGGTAAGCTTTCTATTCTCTCTCTTCCTGACTATTCATCCCACATGGTGGTGGGGTCAGCCAGTCCTAACTCACTTCCTCCACTTTACCCTATATAATTTGTAAGGTAAGTTTTCTATTGCTGGAAAATATTATAAAGCTTCCGCCAATGGCTTCGCGTGGTACCTTGAACAACAAAAACAAATCTATCCCACGGAAACCGTACATTTTTCCGTGATAAAAGTAGCCTATGTGCTATTCCAGAGTATAATCTATATCTGTGCCAAATTTCGTCCAGATCCGTTCAGCCGTTTCAGCGTGAAAGAGTAACAAACATACATCCATACATCCACACATCCATACATTCTTACAAATTTTTGCGTTTATAATATTAGTAGGATATCATCAAAAAATACTTTGTACTTTGGTTTTATCGATAAAAAAGCAAATTCTTGAGACATCCTTTGGATGCTAGATGGTAGATGGTTACGGGAAACAGATATTTGTGCACTGAATTTAGACATCTACTCGTAATAATACTTCTATACTAATACTAGCTTCCGCCCGCGGCTTCGCCCGCGTGGTACCTTGAAAAATAAAAACAATCTATCCCGCGGGAACCGTATATTTTTCCGGGATAAAATGTAGCCTATGTGTTATTCCAGACCATAATCTATATCTGTGCCAAATTTAATTCAGATCCGTTCAGCCGTTTTAGCGTGAAAGAGTAACAAACACGTGAAAGATGTCTGGATGTCTGGCATCCAGACATCTTCACAAACTTTCGCGTTTATAATATTAGTAGGATTATAAAGAGGAAAGTTTTGTATTTTTGTTTGTAAAGAATTCACTCAAAAACTACTGAAACGATTTCAAAAATTCTTTCACCATAATGCTACATTATCCTTGAGTAACTTGCTATATTTATTTAAAAAGAAAAATAGTTATACTTTTGCTACCCGTGTGAAGCCGGGGGCGTGTTGCTAGTCTATACTAATATTATAAAGAGGAAAGATTGATTTTTTGTTTGTTTGAATTGAATAGGCTCCGAAACTACTGAACCGATTTGAAAAATTCTTTCACCAATGTGTAGAATGAACTTTCAGGATGAACATAGGCTATATTTTATGTAGGTACTTCGCGGGCGACGTCGCGTGCAGAAGCTAGTGCTTAAATATATTGATTCAGCTTTTATTAACTTTTTTCAGATTGATTGGCTTAATAACTCCAGCCCAAAGAGAAAGCTTAGAAAAGAAGAGAAATGAACGACGCAAGAGACCCATCAATAGCAACACTGGAAATGAATTTCCATATGGCAATTTTAATATGTTACCGGTAAGTGCATTACACATAAATGTTACAATTGCAAGTTCTTTTTTATTATTTTTATTTTGTCATACCTATTGTCCCACTGCTGGGCAATTAATTAACATAGACGCCTAAATGTACCTAATTAAATATTTTTCTTTGCATTTCAGAAACGCAAAAAGTATAATCAGTTTCCATATCTGCAACAATCCAATGATCCCCCTCAAACCAGATCGGCTAAATTACGGAAACAGCAGGTATGTTGAAGTTATTAGTCAAATATTAATTAATAAAATAATAATAGTATATATTTGTTAGTTTAGTTTATATTAAAAAAAAAAAAAAAAAAATATGATCACGACTGCAATCCCCGGGCTCGGTAGATATCTCCTCAGATCTTTTAGTTACTTAGATCTTTGAGGATATCTAAAGGGGGTAGTCAGAGGCAAGTCCAAACATGACATTTGGTACATGCCCACATTTTGCACAGTAGTTAGTATTCCGTACGTGACAGGTTGCAAGCCCATCGCCGCTTATAAGAATACTAACCCATGACACATACCTTCGAATATTTGGTTCTAGGGTATGCCGGTTTCCTCACGATGTTTTCCTTCACCGTTTAAGAGCACTGGCGTTGCGCACATAAATTTTTCGAATAGAAAAACTCATTGGTGCACGACCAGGTTTGAACCCACGACCTTCGGATCGTGAGGCCGGGGTGCTACCACTACACCACCAGCGCTCTCTACTAGTTTATATTAGTCTAATATTAATTAATAATATTCTAATATTAATCAGGTATGTTAAAGTTATCATCATCATCTTCCTGCCCTTATCCCACGCTATGTGGGGTCGGCACAACATGTGATCTTCTTCTATTTTCCTCTGTCACTCGTCACCTCATTACTCACTCCTTTCTTACCCATGTCTTCTTTCACACAGTCCATCCATCTTTTCTTTGGCCTACCTCTACCCCTGTATCCATCCACATTCATACCTAACACTCTCCTCGTCACATGACATTCATCTCTTCTCATAACATGCCCATACCACGCTAACCTATTACTCCTCATCTTTTCTGTCACCGGTGCTACTTTCAGATTTCCTCTGATATACTCACTCCTTATTTTATCCATCCTTGTCACTCCACCCATCCATCTCAACATTCGCATCTCCGCCGCATGCACTCTTTTCTCGTCCGTTCCCTTGGTGGCCCAACATTCAGACCCATACAACACGAAAGGCCTTATGATCGTTTTGTAGATTTGCCCCTTAAGTTTAAGGGGCATTCTCGGATCACACGTGGTTCCTGTGACCTGTCGCCATTGTTAAAGTTATAAATAAATAAATAATAAATAAAATAACCTATGTCGATACTCTCGTCTATTGGTTCATCAAGTTTATTGCTAACTAGATTCTGCCCGCAACTCTGGGCGTTTACTCCGCAAAACGATCAACGATATATATCGGCTCAATAATCGTGCAAAACCTACTCTGAGCTATATCGTTTCGACTATCATTAGAACGATGAACGGCCAACATCACTTTTGACTATAGATCTCGTAAATCAACTATAACACCATTTATTGAAGACACGATAAATTTTGAATTTAACAACGAAGCAGCTGTTAATTCGACTGGATTTGACGACGATCATTCGGTTTCGATTATACTTATCGTTTTCGTTTTGCGGAGTAGACGCCCTGCACGCGTGGTACCTAGTATCTAACCTACGTACAAAGTTGCCTGTACGTAATTCCATATCACATCTATTATCTTTTACCTATAAACGAGCAATTCTTGTTTATCCTATCCTACTAATATTATAAACGCGAAAGTTTGTAAGAATGTATGGATGAATGGATGGATGGATGTCAAGATGTCTGGATGTACATATGTTTGTTACTCTTTCACGCTAAATAAAACGGCTGAATGGATCCGAACGAAATTTGGCACAGCTATAGATTATGGTCTGGAATAACATATAGGCTACATTTTATCCCGGAAAAATATAAGGTTCCCGCGGGATAGATTTGTTTTTGTTTTTCAAGGTATCACGCGGGCGAAGCCGTGGGCGCAAGCTAGTTACCTATATATAGCTCAATCTCGGAAACGGCTCCTACGATTTTCATGATATTTAGTGTGCAGGTTTTGGGGTCGATAAATCGATCTAGCTAGGTTTCATTTTTAGAAAACGTCGTAAAAAAAAATCGAGCAAAGCTCAGTCATCCTGTAGTGCGATTACGGAACTCTGATACAATCAACACTTGTCAAAACTAGCTCAAATTTATTGAATAAACACTCTTATGTCATACCAAATTACTTGATTACAATGAAAACGTATTGACATTGATTGTAAGCAAAGATCCATAATCGCCCCCCTGGTACTTATACTTATTAAATAAATAAATAAAATAAATAATGCTGGACAATCCACACAGCATCATCTAGCCCCAAAGTAAGCTACTCAAAGCTTGTGTTATGGGTACTAGATAACTGATATATTTAATACATTATATTATACATAGATATTTTTTATTATACATAGAAAACACCCAGACCAACGGAACAAATTTCTTTTATTAGCCGTTTAAGAGTCATAGAGCAACAAAAAATACGAACTTTTATTGCTCTTACAATTCGAACATTATATCAATGGGTTTGAAATGACAAATTATTATGATATTTAATCATAATAATTCCAATCGCGGCGTCGCCCGCGTTGTACCCACAAAAAATAAAGCCTATGATCATCCTGAAGTTTCTACATTATTGGTTAAAGAATTTTTCAAATCGGTCCAGTAGTTTCGGAGCCTATTCAATGCAAACAAACAATTCGCGGTGTAGGAACCAGATGAACGTATCTACTTTTTTAAAATTTTACAGGAGAGCTAAAAAACTGTGCATATTTTACTTCTTTGAACTTTGATGTGCTACCTAGAGGATAATATATTTTTGACTAGTGAAAAAAGTATACAGAAATTTGCACATACTATTAGAGAATTCTTAGGTATAAAAAAATATATATATGTGCACTTCTTATAGAAAATATTTATATTTTTTCAAAAATTGGTTGACATACGTTATTTTGGCTCTTATTTATCTATACTGGTTTACCTTCAAGTGCTTAGATACGTTAATTGGGAAGTTAATAATTAGAATAGGTAAATTAAATACCTTAGTTTATTATTAATCTTAAAGCTTTATTAATTTTAAAAATTTAGGAACAATGTTTAATCTAACATGCAACATAATTAAATGGTCACACAGAAAAACATTAATCATTTTCGCCATCAGTGGTTCCAACTGTGAACTTTCATAAAAATTGAGATATTGTGAAGGAATGATTCCTTGCCTGCACAAATCTTGCAAAACCTCATACTTTTCCTGAAAAAAAAATTAAAATAAAAACCCAACAGTCACATTATTAGTCCTGACCCCACAACAGGATGCCTGTGTCGTCTCGTAGGCATCAGAAACTAAGAGTACCTACTATTAAAGCATTTGTCTCGCCACGGGATCGAACCCGCTCCTCTTGCGTCTCAGTAGGGCATTTCAAACGTTCGTTATTCATTGAAATCACATAAGTAGATCATTTTGAATCATCTTACATTTAGGTAAGTACGTTTAAATTTACGTCTGTTCTTCGCGATTAAGCCTAGACCAAAGCCACTAGGTATGTATCTATTAATTTGTTTGTTAGTTTTAGTTTTCAGTCACCCTGTGTTGATTCAAAAACTAACACGAGCTATGATAGACAACAAAATAACAAGTTAAACAAAAGTTTATTACAAAGAACTTACCGGGTCCAAAACATTCAAAACATCTCTGTAATCCAGAGATGATTCTCCTTGTTTTAATGACTCCAAAATCTTCCAGGTTCGACTGTTATTTTTCATTATCTTGGTTTTAAACAGGATATTCACATAAAAATACTTTTACTTGAAAAAAAAATTAAAAAGGTAGGTAAGTACCTTCCAAAATTCGATTTGGGGTCTCCCCGCACTACGCGTTTCAATTTGTATCGTGTAGGTACCTATACCTCAACTTTTAGGCGCCATTTGAACGTACGTTTGACAAAATCTCAATGAGGATTGCAAATCACTATGAAAATATTACAGCCACAGTAACGTATGCGGTATGACGTCGTTTTGGTCTTTCAGTGTACTTACTCTAAATTTAGAAAAATAAGTGCCAAAATAACGTTAACGGCTATACATTCTTATGGTCTCTAAAGTAAACATCGAAAATGAACATTATCTAAAGCCAGAATAACGGTATTCAAGTTACGTTCTTCTGGTTCAATAAAAAGTAATTTTTGTACTAATACGTTATTATTGAATTAGTTAAGTATTGACTTTACTGGTACGTCGTTTTGGCACATCGTGTAGGACCACATTAAAGACACATTTATGAAAAAAAAAACGATTTTCGAGTTTTTGGTAGATACGTTCATCTGGTTCTTACACCGCGAATTAAATCTTTACTCTTAATAATATTAGTATAGATAACCGTATTGTTATAAATAAATAGTAATTCTATAAAAAATAAGTTGTTGAATTATATTTTTTAGGGTCAAAATAAATCGTCACGGGAAGGGTCACCATCGGGTTCATCTTCAGAAAACAAAGGTAAAGCACTTCATACTTAAGTATAGACATTTGACCTACAATGTTCTGTCTCTATTTCTTTATAAATAAATGAAAGGGACGTGCATACTTTTTAATGTTAATCCAGAATTAGGATCATCGATTTAATTTCTAAATGTTCATATTCAATAAATTACAGGGATCATTTTTAATTGTTTTACAAGCTAAATGTGCCAATTCCAAACCTATCCCCAGTCCGAGACGACAAGAAACTCACTTGGCTCTAGCACTTTTTTTGTTTGATCCTTGTCAATTTTGGTTCTAAATGCCGAGCCGAGATTCTTTCTATTCTTAAATGTATTATTAAAATATAAATTATGTGTTCCAGCATGGTCCAGCAATAAGCCCGCCTGGGCAGCGTCACTACCCGCCAGTTTGACAGTTGAGCCTATATTCCCAACCGCCAAGAAAATCTGCCAAGTCTGTGGCAGGAATGGTGAGATAGATATATTCTGTAAACAAGCTTTTAAGTAATCGTTAAAGTAATGTTAAATGCAGTCCTACATAAAAGGCGTATCTCTCAGTAATTGGTAACTAACTTGTAAAGAGGTATTTATCGCGTTTTATTTACCTATTTTTTCCCGACGTTTCGACAGGTTTACACACTGTCGTGGTCACGGGAAGACATAAATAAAACGCGATAAATACCCGTTGAATACTAATAATAATGTGTTCAGATCGTGTAAGTTTAAAAACATATAACTTTTAAAGCACATTGTCATTTTACATAATGCTGCATTATGGAGACCAAATGGCATTCCAAAGAATTCATAATTACCAGTTTCTGAAACAAAGGTGGCTGATCTGCTCGTTTTACCTTTAAAGGTACTAGTGGGACAAATTGGTTCCAATTGTACCACCAATGAGTAACTCAATGGTAACCCAAAAAATTAAGTAATAACTCAGTGGTAACCCATTGATGCAATGCATCTGATTGGCTATTACGGAACTCTAGTTGCAATCAATTACAATGAATGTCTATCAGCAACAGTGATGTGATTACGTAATTCTGATGCCTACAAACAATATACCAAAGGCAATAAACAAAAAATATAGTAATAATAATATTATGGCAATTACCATAAAACAATTCACTGCTAGTAACTAGAAGCTCATCATCATCATCTTCCTGCCCTTATCCCACTAGGTGGGGTCGGCACAACAGGTTCTCTTCCTCCACTCTCCCCTATCATCCGTCATCTCAGTAGTCACTCCCTTCCTACACATATCGTCTTTCACACAGTCCATCCATCTTTTCCACATTCAAATCCATCACCCTTCTTGTCACATGACTTTTCTCCCGACCTACTATTACTCTTCTAGTAACTAGAAGCTGTTAGTAATAATGTTTTACATCTCTCATATTCGATAAGTAAGTCCTTATTACCCCCAAATGGGGCTTGTAGGTGACCAATTAGCGCTCCAGGGTAATAATGTAGCTAGAAGAGCCCTAGGGCGGTAAGTAATTAAAAAAAAACTTCACTCTTTCAAAAAGTTCGCGTACATCTAACCATCATACTGGCAATAGACATCATGCATTCAGCCCAATGACAAAAGAGGTCGCTTCGCTATTCAGCCTTGTCTTCGTATGAGTATAATAGTCATCAATTTTAACTATCGAACGGCGAAGCTTAATTTTGTTCTTGAAAAAAATAATTTAAAAAAAAGATGTAAAAAGGCGGGAATAGAAAACTTTTACTTTATATATTGTTTATTCTTGTAATGCCGGCTTTTTTCTACTTACCTCACAATCGAGATGTAAATCAGAGTAGTTTAGCTCGGGTGTAAGCATCAATAGCACCCTCGAACTATAGGCCTCCTTGCTGCGTTCGTGCGCCTAAATATCTCGGGCTGCAATTGATGCCTTACAGCCCTTGGCTACTAATCTACTATTGTTAGTATCCAAATTACATAATCGCAGCCCTGGTCTAGAGGCTCAAAGAATGATTTTTTTCCAGATGTCCCGTCTCTCTTGGCGTACTGTGGAGAGTGCGGGGTGTGGCAACACACGGCGTGCGCGCCCGGCTGCGCCTCCTGTCGCGCGCAGCTATGTGAGCCACCGCGCCCCATACAAACCGAGACTCATTCGTATCGGGGTAAGATAAACACTTCATTTATATCAGGGGAGCGATTATGGATCTTTGCTTACAATCAATGTCATTACGATTGTGATCAATTTTTTATTGTAATCAAGTGATTTGGTATTACATAAGAGGTGTTTATTCAATCAATTTGATCGACATTTGACAAGTTTTGATTGTATCAGAGTTCCGTAATCGCACTGCAGAATGTTTGGTAGAAGCGACGTAATAGCCAAGAGCTGGCTTATACACTTGCGTGCAAAAAAATCGACCCATCCCGCATAGTAATTAAAGACTGGAGTGAGCCGATTTTTTTGCACGCAAGTATATTAAGCTCAAAGTAGCAGCATTGTCACTCAACGTGATATTGCGCCTGCGTCTTGGGGACGTTTTCAGTTTTCCGGCAGTAATATAAAACTGTATATATTTATTTATTTATTTTTATTTTACTTTATTTGGCACACAAAATACATTAACTATCTATCTATACATCGTTTATAATGATTCTTAGATCGCTCATAACATAAAGTATATTAAAAAATTTTGAGAGCACTGGTGGTCTAGTGGTAGCCCTGCCTTCCGATCCCAAGGTCGTGGGTTCGAATCCAGTTGTGCACCAAAATTTTCTGTTCGAAAATGTATTTGCGCTATATACCACTACGTACTCAAAACGGTGAAGGAAAGCATCGTGAGGAAACCGACATACCCTAGAATCAAAAATTCGAAGATGTGTGTCTGAATACTAACCTATAGTATTCTAAGCGGCGATGGGCTTGCAACCTGTCACGTACGGAATACTAACTACCTACTGTGCAAAATGAGAGCATGTGCCAAATGTCATGTTTGGACGTGCCTCTGACTCTTTTTAGATATCCTCAAAGATCTAAGTCACTAGAGATCTGAGGAGATATCTACCGATCTGGGGATTACAGTCGTGATCATCAAATC
This sequence comes from Cosmorhoe ocellata, assembly GCA_963675405.1. Taxonomy (NCBI): domain Eukaryota; kingdom Metazoa; phylum Arthropoda; class Insecta; order Lepidoptera; family Geometridae; genus Cosmorhoe; species Cosmorhoe ocellata. Next base: position 9,857,622 of record OY776249.1, on the reverse strand, counting down.
AAATCAAAGAAGTTTATTTTGTGTCACAAATACAGAACATAACTGAAACTTAATCTATACTAATATTATAAAGAGGAAAGATTTGATTGTTTGTTTGTTTGTTTGAATTGAATAGGCTCCGAAACTACTGAACCGATTTGAAAAATTCTTTCACCAATGTGTAGAATGAACTTTCAGGATGAACATAGGCTATAATTTATGTAGGTACTTTGCGGGCGACGCCGCGTGCAGAAGCTAGTATTAACTAAAATTAATCATGTTTTATATTTACAGACAAGTTAGCCGAAAGAAAAAACCTCCAAGAACGGAATATAAAGCTGTGCGTAGAACTGCGCAAGCTCGAGACCCGCGCCGCTACACTTAAAGCGAGCCTCGACGAGCACAATGCTGAGAAACGCCAACTGTTAACCGAACAGATCCAGACGCAGAGGAACCTTCAGAAGCTTCTAGACTTCATCAGCCAGTTTAAAGAGACCTCTGTCAGCGTGCGGTCTTCCATCAGCGATTCTGGCAGCGAGGTCAGCAAGAGTAATGAGGAATAAAGTAAGTTTAATTCTACTGCAAGACCTAAGTAGACTGTTTGATACTAGTATTTTTACCATTCTCCCTCTAAAAAGCTTATTTTATTCACCGAAAACAGTGAATAAAAAGCACTATTACTCACTGTTTTGGTGTTTAAATTTAGAACACATCAATCTATCTATCTATAACTATAAAAGAGCTTGACCTGACTGACTGATTGACTGATTCATCATCGCCCAGCCGAAACCGCTGAAGCTAGAAAGCTGAAATTTAGAAGGTGGTTTCCTTTTATAACAAAACCACCCACTAAGGCGGGATTTTTGGAAATTCCACCTCTAAGAGGGTGAAAAAGTGTGAAAACGTTAGTATGAAACTTTTTAACGCGTGGAGCGATTTTCATGAAACTTTGTTTGTGCACTATAAATGCAAAATGAATGGACACGTGTTTCAGGATTTTTCTAAATAACCATCAAAAGGAGGTCAATGTTTTTGTATGGGAACTTATTAAAGGGTGGTGCAATTGGCCTGAAACTTTGTTTGTGTACTGTAAATACAAAAAGAATGGACACGTGTTTCAGGATTTTTCAACCTTCAAAAAGGGGTAAAATGGGGTGTCAAAGTAGTATGGGATTTTTATGAGTGGCTTGATGTGTTTAAAACTCAGTTTAGATATTTTATGTGAACGAAGTCGCGGGCGGGACAGCTAGTATTACAATATAATATTGATGTGTTCTAAATTCAAACTAGTTCATATTATGAACTCCATCTCAATAGTATACAAACTTCTTATTCAAATAACTCCTCGAGCTTTGATTGGTTGACATTTTCGACAAAGAGTTTAGTTTAGTTTATTTTTCTCAGAGTCATGGTATAAAGTATCGTATGCAACTCTTGAATAAAACGGATCTACGACGAACATAAGAAACACTGTATAATGCTTCCTATCTCATTTATCAAAATCCGTCCAGCAGTTTAGGCTCCAAAGAAACTTACATACATAATCCCAAACACATTTTTTTTTGTAATTTTTAAATATTTTTTTCAGGTATTGGAGTGAAATATCTTTCAGCGGAGGTTTGTGTTGTGATCAGATTACTTTAGTGTTATAATGTTGTGGTATGCGTTTAGTTCAAATTGTTGTTATTTCAATTTTAATATTAAGTTTAATTTTAAATTTTATGAGGATTACATAACCCAGATATCCGTACAATCGAAGTTATGTGATTAAAGTTACTAAAGTAACATTTTACATCCTAATGTAAAGGCTTGTTCACACTACACCCGTCATTCACGACTCGTTATTATTTTATAGGGATAAATTCTCATTTTCAGGACGTATTTTTGATTTTTCGCCTCGGTAGAAATAATGATTCGTTAATGACGAATGTAATCTAGTGTGAACAAGCCGTAAGTCTACTCATGTAAGTTTTGTTTGGATGTTAGTTACTCAATAGAATAAAAACGCCTTAACGAATTTGGATGGCACAAAGAAAGTTTTTAACACGTAAGACACTTTTGTTTCCACGCACACAAAGTAGCATGCGTAAGCTAGTTTTGTGAAAATGAAATTATAAGTCTAATTCAATTTCAATTTTATTGAAATTTTACACATTCTAAAACCATTACACATGACTGAAATCATATAATTTAAATGAATGCTTTAAAATATATTTAATAAAATGTATTTTATCTTAGATATTTTAAACTGCAATACATACAGGGTGTCCCAAAAAGTAGTGTCAAGCGAAAGTCCAGAGATAGAACACCCCTTGGGGTACCCGAATCACCCCCATGTATGTTCCGCGATTTTCTATAGTTTTCGAGTTATGAATTTTTTTCCGAATTTTTGAAAATTTACGACTTGAACAACTTAAAACATTGTTACAAAAAAAGTAGAAAACTTTCTTGAGATTTTTTTTTTTGCTACTGAATTTTAATAAGTTGGTCTTTTATGCATAAAATAATTAGCTACGTGACTTTGATGAAAACTATGAAAATGTTGGTGTAAAGTCAAATAATTACATTCGGTGAATTACGACTAAAATTTTCAACTTTAAATTAAAAATCTTGACAAGTGATTTCATGGTTCCTAAATAAGTCTACAGAATTCTCCAGACTCTCAGCTTTCATAATCATTAATAAAAAGTAGTACTTAATAGGCTACTTTGGCTAAAATCGGCCTTCAAAGACGGTGAGGTGGAAAATTCTTAAAATTACCTACCTGATTAAAAAATTGATTTTGGGCATTTTATCATTCCTAATCTGAATTAGTTGTTAACTAACCAAAAATGACTACAAAGAATTAGTTTATGCCAAAGAAATCAGCAATATGGCCAGAATTAAGAACAAAATTAAAAAAGGTCGAAAAAAAATTTAAGGCACTTAAAATAGCTTTCATATGATTAAAGGAAACCTTTTTAAGACAATGTAGGATTTTTATCGACCTAGAAGGTTGACATTTTGAAAACTTTTTGTAAAAAATTAATAAATTTTTCTTGTTGTTTTATTTCATAAATTTAGCTAAACTTAATAAAAAAACCTTCAAATATTAATGAAATCTTACTTTCCTGCAGTCATTTTTGGTTAGTTAACAAACAAATTCAGCTTAGGAATGATAAAATGGCCAAAATCTATTTTTTAATCAGGTAGCTAATTTTAAGAATTTTCCACCTCACCGTCTTTGAAAGCCGATTTTAGCCAAAGTAGCCAATTAAGTACTACTTTTTTTTAATGATTATGAAAGCTGAGAGTCTGCAAAATTCTTTAGACTTATTTAAGAACCATGAAATCACTTGTAAAGATTTTTAATTTAAAGTTGAAAATTTTAGTCGTAATTCACCGAATGTAATTATTTGACTTTACACCAACATTTTCATAGTTTTCATCAAAGTCACGTAGCTAATTATTTTATGCATAAAAGACCAACTCATTAAAATTCAATAGCAAAAAAAAAATCTCCATAAAGTTTTCTACTTTTTTTGTAAGAATGTTTTAAGTTGTTCAAGTCGTAAATTTTCAAAAATTCGGAAAAAAAATCATAACTCGAAAACTATAGAAAATCGCGGAACATACATGGGGGTGATTCGGGTACCCCAAGGGGTGTTCTATCTCTGGACTTTCGCTTGACACTACTTTTTGGGACACCCTGTATTTTATTTTACTCTGGCCTTTATAAATCTACATTAATATTATGTGAGATAAAATTAAAGCGATAGAGTTAGTATGTAGTAGGAAACTCAAATTTCAAAAATTCGTTCAGCAATGTTTAGAATGAATTTTCAGGGTGAACATAGGCTATATTGTATGTAGGTACCTAGCGGGAGAAGCCGCGGGCGGAATCTAGTTTTAAAATAAACCAAGAACTTCGATTGTACGGAGAGTGTAATTTCTGGCATAATCCTTGGATCCGGGTCACACTATTATAAAGCAAGTTCTTTGCTGAAAGCTTCAATTGACCGATTACTATTTACCTACAAATGGGAGCAATCACCTAGGTATCTAGGTGCCTAGGTACCTACCTAGATATAATAATTTAGAGATAGCGCGCACGGGTAACTTTTGTCGCCGTGACCCTTTCGTCACTCTTATCAAGTCTGTAGTTATGTATGAGGATGCGCGCATGTTGCGACCAAAGAGAATATAATCACTACGTTTTTACGTTTTGGTTGCGACGTGATAACTGGATGACATCTCCATACATGGCCACGGATTTGATAAGAGTGACGAAACAGTCACGGCGACAAAAGTAACCCGTGCGCGCTATCTCTTACTGGTACCGTTAGCTATGGTGTTTCGAAACGTTCTTATTTTTCATAGCGAGTCAGCGTTTTTATAATATTTAGTTATAATATTCAGTTCATCAATTCGCCCCCTAGGTGGCGCTGTACCAAAAAATCAAGTAGGAAAATATTACGTTGTTTCGACTTGTGGTTGTGTTAAACGACTGACGTCCAAATCTAACGTTATTTTAATATTTCAAATCATAAATATCTCATTTATTTTAAATAAATATTCCTAAAATTGTTATAGGAATCTTTTAAATATATGCGATTTAACTTTATCGATTTTATTTCGTTGAGTAAAATGTTTAATAAAATCATTTGATTATTAATTTTTAAATCAAATAGTAGCCAAAAAGAGTGTTCAGTATTTGATTCTTATATTAATTACATAAATGTAAGTAGGTTTAATTGTAATGTTAATTTTTGTTTAATGTTAAATTTGATTAATAAGCGTCATGTGAAACTTTAATCAAGTTGTGTCCATTTGTTCGGGCGAGTTTTAAGTCTATTATCCACTAAAGTGTGACTACGTAAAATGCTATTTAGTCGCAAACCATGATTTGTAGAAACATATCATAAATTCGATCAATGGTTAAAATTACATACAAAAATAGATTTTAACCTTTGATTTGATCAAAATGTCTGTAATAAGTTTTACCAATAGGTTTAATTATAAGTTAATATGTTGTCATTATTTATAAATGCAAGTTCGACGTAAGTTACCAAAATAGCGTCAATCAACGTATGAAAACGCTCTAGTGGATAGCGGACTGAACAAATTCTGTCCATATCTTAAGACGATTTAGTTCAAGATGTAGAATTAAGGTAATTAAATTGTTCAATCAATTCTTATTCTCTGTGATACAATAACTGTTTCCTAAGTTGTTGAGTACGATTTGTACGGCTGGATTGTAAATAAAATTCGTAAATTGATATTCATATATTTTTTATTCACAAGAACAGAAAAAACAATTAAATGGATCCCAAAAAAATATTAATTTAACACTGTAAAAATAGATTACAAAGTAGTTACATGACTACTCTATAAAGGTCGGTTCACATCTGACGGAAGATGCGTCGTGCGTATCATCGGTCGCGTCTATTCGGTCAAATAGAGAGTTTTCATATCTGACGGAAATGCGTCGGGCGTAACTTCGTTTTGCCACATTATTTAATTATTTGCATCAGTCAAAATACACGTGGCGCGACGTTGCCGCTCTTACGTCGGCCGACAATGCGTTGACGGAAACGGAACAGACGCTATACGCTCGACGCACTAACGCATCATCGGTTAAGTATGAAAGGTTGAATGTTTTCTCATATATTTGTCGGTTCTGGTGTTACGCGACCGATAATACGCGACGCATCTTCCGTCAGATGTGAACCGAGCCTAAAGTGTAAAAAATACGTTTTACAAGACAAATTTTATGATTATGTAGATTTGTTACATTTACGCCATCTCCAAAATTTTCTTACCTCTCATTATATCCTTTCTCAACTGGTCGATACTCCGTTCTAGCAAATGAACCTCATACTTGGACAGGTCCGAATATCTCTGCATTTCACTAATACCATTCTTATTCACAGTAACTAATCCAGAGAAATATGAAGTACCGAAATCATTATTTTCCACATACGCGTTCACCCTACTTTGCCTTCCGTCTAGAACCTCTAGAATACCCCTCACGAATACTAGAATACTGAATGCAGTTGATAAAGTGGGTGCCCAGCCCCTTTTAGCTTTTATAACCACCTCATCGCACTTACGCACTTTGAGCGTGAACTCTTGTATAACCTTCTCATTCATATCCATAAAGGGTCTGGTTTGTGAGAGCAGGGGAACCATAGTTTTTTCAGAGTGTCCGCCGATCACTGGGACATAACATTCTCTGGGGAATAAGTTGTTTTCGGCTGCGTATAAGCATTGCGCGCGCAGAGCATCTATAATGGTCACGCCGAAGAGTTTCTTGCTATCGAAATTGCCGTGGTTCCTCATTATTTCCGCGGCCATTGGCACTAAGCTGTTTAAAGGTTCCGTGACAATACCGACAAATGGCATCGGCACGCATTTGGAGATTTTGGCCGCTGCGCTTTTTATGAAATCCGTATTCTCCGAAAGCCATGCCTTTTTTGTTACGCCTGGTCTTCTAATCATGCCACCGGTAGCGATTACTAAATCAGAGTTTTTTAGTGCTCTCTCTAAAGTTTCTTCGCCAGTGTATCCAATGACAGAGGACTCGGCCGGTACATGAGCTACGTCCATCAGGACACCTGGGGTGAGGTCCAGGTTATCGTGAATGACCAGCTTGGAGATGGAAGGTTGGGCCCGTAATAGAAGAGAGACAGTTTGGCCAATCTCGTTCGCGGCACCTAGTATGGTCACTTGATAATTTCGCGTACACTTTAATGGTGTTGTGATTGCTCTTTTGGTTACTAACATTTTGGAAGGGTTCTGATTAACTTTTTTTGGATTACTTGGAATTTGAAACGTTTTTTCAGATTTTTTTTCTTAGTAGGTACTTTTATGGCATCTGTCTACTAGAATAAACAAAAACCACAGAGATAAAAATATAATATTTGGTCCACATTAGGTGTATTAGTGTTCTGTTGCCCGTATAAGTATCTACTTATCTAACAAATAATTAGGTTTAGCTCTAGTTTTCAAATCACAATCATACGAATACATCCACAGAACATTTTATAAAAACTCCATGATTTTGTCAGATAAAATGTCAAACTTTCGATATTCCTCTCCATTTACAATGGCAATATAAATTAAAATTCTGTAAAATAAAATTACGATACAACAATGATTACTGGCAGGGCGACCAAAGCTTTATTCTCAAAACAACCTTGGTGCCATGTGAAATACGTACCCCAAAGAAACGTGCAGATCTCAGTGATCGGTGCGGCCAGTAAAATCGGATCCAATCTTTCATTGCTGCTGAAACAAAACCCTAAAATCAGGCATCTAAATCTTTGCGACGAAGATAGTAAAGTCGATGGACTCGCCGTGGAGCTAGCTCATATGCCTGGAGGGCCTACAGTAGCAGCTTACGGAAGTGAGAATCTAGGACCAGCAATTCAGTTATCAGACATCATAGTCATGGTAACAAGGACCGCTCGCAAGCTCAAGAACACCAGAGAGGAGATGATAGCAGCCAACGCACCAGCTATTCAACAACTCTGCAGAGCTATCGCCGGTCATAACCCAGAAGCGTTCCTTGCGATTTCCACCAACCCGTTAAATAACATCATCCCTTTCGCCAGCGGATTACTCTACAAATACAACAGCTATAATCCGTACAAGATCTTTGGAATAACACACATTGATACGGCAAGGAGTCGATCTTTTGCTGGCAACGCTCTCCAAGTTAATCCTAGACATATAGATGTGCCTGTTATAGGTGGCCATTCGGATGAAACCATTATACCACTGTTCTCCAACCTGACGCCGTCTTTCTATTCAGTGGATACATGTCAAGCCGATATGTTGACAAGGCTGGTGAGGAAAGCAGGAACAGAAGTGATGATCCACAAACAGGGGGCTGATTCGGCTACTTTGGCTATGTCCTGGTCAATAAATGAATTCGTCGATGGCCTGGTTGACGCGATATGTGGTTCTGAAGTTGTCTTAAACTGCTATACGGCCAATCCACATTTTGGAACGAGGTTTTTCTCTGGACCTACAAAAATTGGGTGCTACGGGATCATACAAACTTGCTGCGACTTCTCTATGAGTGATTACGAATGCTATTTGCTAAACGCCGCCACTCCAGCCCTAAATCGAGATGTAGCTATAGGAGAAGATTACATTAACTATATCGACGGATCTTACAAAAATAACATGTTTTAAGTGTGTTCTTAGCGTGTATTTTTATATTTTACAGAGTTTTAATACATTTTAAAGTGATGTTTGCTGTTTCAGTTTTCTGGTAGAATTTATTGAAGTATGATTCACCATCCTCAATATCATTACACAACTGCTCTACGGCTTTGGACATGTATTCAGCTTCTAAAGCTGTGACCATTTTGTACTGCATCATTGCGGTAACACCTTGCCTGGTTATGATAACTGGTGCCGCAAAAAATTTGGTCCCGTAATCGTTGTTCGCCACGAATGCAGAGTGTTCTATTGCATATCCGTTGATTGCGTTTAGAATAGCTGACACAGTAGAAAAGGTTGCAAATGCCGAAGATTGCGTAGAATCTTTATCTCCACCTTTCAAATCCGCCACTTTGCTATCGTCATTTCGTATAGATTCTGTCAAAAAGCGCGCTACGCAATCGTTCATTCTAATACTAGGAACGACGCGCGAGAACAATGGAACCGCTGTCTTCGGCGAATTCCCACATATGACTGGCACTCTTACATAAAAAGGTAAGATCTGGAACATTCCACCGACCCACATTTGAGCTCTCATCGTATTTAAACCAGTTACTCCAAACAGCCTACTTTTATTAAAGCAGTTGCCAGCTTCTAATACCTTAGCTGCAAGTGGTACCGTTTGATTGATCGGATCTGTGGCAATAACGACAAAAGCAGACGGGCTATGGGTGACAATCTCTTGCACTGCCCTTAAAACAGAGTCTGCATTTTTTTTAAACTGGTCCTGTTCTGTCTGGTCCGCTTGCTTCGGCTGGCCATTAGCGACGACAACGATATCCGCATTTCTGAGCGCTCCTTCTATTTTTCCTGTCCAGCCATCGATTAAAGCTTCTTGGGGTATATGGGACACGTTCATTGCAATACCGCAAGTTTCTTCAGGAGCATGTAGCGTCAGCCGATGGATAAGTGGGTGTTGCTTGAGGAGTACTGCAATTGACTGGCCTAACGGCTGCGATGTTCCAAGGATGGACACTTGGAAGTTACGAGTGAAGTTCTTAACTGGCCTCGCCAGTTTTAAAAGTGTCCGGCCGAATGCAAACATTGCTCAGTGGGTGGTGGATGATTGGTTCTTATTAATTCATGCTTGTGGGTTATCTGTGTTGGATGTCTACATGGATATAGCTATTTTCCATTGAGATCAGATTGATCTCACTTTACTTTTTACAAATTTCTACGAGGATTTCCTGGTTTGTGATTTTGTTTTTGTGTGATAATGACATGCGTGTCATTTTTGATTAGTTTTGACAACAAATCAAGAGGAACCTGTGGTTCTTTTGAAGATTTATTGGTAAAGAAAGAGTTTTTATGATCTTCCAAAATAATAAGTTATAGCTTTTTATCATGAAACCAGCTGCCCGACAGAATGTTGTCCTGTCTTAACTATGAATATTGATGTTTCTAAGAATATTCTTTCGCCGTTCACGCGTGATGCCGTGACCAAGGAAAATAGGAATTAATTTTGATATAAATAATTATATCTTTGTTATACGCAAACATATTTTTAAACTAATTCTGAAACTTTCAATATATTTCTTCTTGAATAGCCTGAAATGCACAAACAAAGACATTATCCGTGGTCACCTAGTCTGCAGCAGGTTCCTTAGGTAATCGAAGATGAGACGTGAGCCAATGTCTGTCGAACGGCTGCCGGGGACGCTGAGCGGCCATTTGGCTACCATTCCGGTTACATTGGTACTTTACTTACTGCCTTTAACCTATCGGGAGGTAAAGGTTTGTTCATAATACTGGAATTTTAACTATCATATCCTAAAAAAGAAAAAAGCCAGGGGCCTTACCACAAGATCTTCTGGCAATATCAAAGTAATGTAACTTTGATATTTTTTACCATGACAATGCAACAAAAATATAAATTTGTGTTCCTATATATACAACACAGAAATAATATTTTTATTCGAACCAGTAGTTCCTGAGATTAGAGCGTTCAACCAAACAAACAAACAAACTCTTCAGCTTTATAATATATAATACATATATAGATTTCAGGGGATATTCTGAATTCTCTTGTATATTTAATTCCGCGATGTGAACTCGCCCTTGCAACACTGTCGGTCTACGAGACCGCAAATAACGATTGTTACGACACGGTTAACTCTAAGATAATCGCCGTACGAGCATACGAGGTACCGCAGTAACATTGAGTTTAATGTTCGGTCTTCACGACCTGACGGGTTAGTTGGGGGGTTAAATGTGATGATTACTATGGAAATGGCTATTTGTTGCCGCGTTACGTCTGTGATTGCGTGTTTGGTTAACTTGAGGGTTGGGGAAGTTGACTATGCATTTATTAGCTACTAACTAGTTTCAACTATTACTAAACTTATATTAGACTAGCACCCGCCCGCGGCTTCGCCCGTGGTACCTTGAAAAATAAAAACGAATCCACGGTAACCGTACATTCATTATCGTATCGTCATTTAGAAATGTTACTCTAGTTAAATCTTTCTAGAGGACAAAATAAGATGTACCAATTTAGCTTTGTTCTAAATTTTTCTTTGTTTTTAACTTTGGGGATTGATGTAGGTAGGTTAGGTACATATGCAAGCCATGATAGCTAAATGAATAAAATAATATTAAGTAGTTACATTTTCATACCCAAAATGCATACCTACCTAAAAAAAATAATATTCAAAGAATAGGGTATAAGAACTTCGTAGGTAACACATGTTCAGGCGACTTTTGAAATGTTTAAGTACGGGAAACTCTTAACTCAGAGGGAAAATGTTATACAACGCTTCCAAGAATTAACATGAGTACGAACTGTAACTCATGTTCATACAATGTCTTTTGTCTGATCAGGCATTTTAGCTTTCAAACAGATGATGCTGAAATGTAATCCTTAGTAGTGCTTGGTAGAAAACACTCAACTGATTCCAAGAGATTCGTAGGTTTTAAAATATTTTCATACTATGCATCCGGCTACGTACCTAGTTAGAATATGACAAAATTTAATATGCGTATACTGCCTGTAGTCTAACTCGTTTAGATGCGTAATCTACGTAGAGTCTACGTAGGTGCGTAACCTGCGTAGAGTCCAACTACTTACATGCGAGAGCTGCGTAGAGGCTACGTAGAGTTAAACTACAAAGATGTATATGCTACGCAGAGTCAAACTACAACGTATGCGTATACTACGTAATCTACGTAGATGCATATAAGTTACGTTGAGGTTACGTAGAGTGTAACTACAAAGATGTGTATGCTACGCAGAATCAAACTACAACGTATGCGTATGCTACTTAGTCTACGTAGAAGTTACGTAAGAGTGTAACTACAAATATATGTAGCTATGCTACGCAGAGTCAAACTACAGTGTATGCGTATACTACGTAGTCTACGTAGATGCATATAAGTTACGTTGAGGTTACGTAGAGTGTAACTACAAAGATGTGTATGCTACGCAGAGTCAAACTAAAACGTATGCGTATGCTACGTAGTCTACGTAGAGTCCAACTACTTAGATGCGAGAGCTACGCAGATGCACGGGCTACGTCGTAGAGCCTCGTAAAGTTATACGAGTATTTGCGCGATCAATCACCGCTCGCAACTTGCACCCCAAGGAAAAAACTCGAACAGGCCTTCAGATTTATTGGTGTAGTTAGAATTATCGCCATTTGCAATTCTTGCGACGAGTTAGCGAACAGATAACGACTTGTGGGGCTTTACGCGATCTTTGAGGCATTGTTTGTTGAATATTTCGAGCTAAGGGTAGTGTACTGGTGGTGTAGTGGTAGCACCTCTGCCTCACGATCTGAAGGTCGTGGGTTCATAGCTTAGTATTCTTATAAGTGGCGATGAGCTTGCAACCCTCTTACGTACAGAGTACCTACTAACTACTGTGTAAAATGTGGGCATGTGTCAAATGCTATGTTTGGACGTGTCTCTGACTACCCTCTTTAGATTATCCTCAAAGATCTAAGTTCTCTAGAGATCTGTTGAGATATCTACCAAGCCTAGGTATTACAGTCGTGATCATGTTTTTTTTTGTTTAAAGTTAAAAGTTTTAAATTATTTTTTTAAATAAGTAGTTTTTTTACTAAGGTAATAGTTTATTATGTAGGTCAGTTAGTAGGTAACACGCAAACATTTATCCCGTTGCGGATATCGAACAATTTTCACTTTCCAATGTTTGAGTTTCTGATTTTGAAATAAATACTACTTAGCTTTCCCCTCGAAGTAAAGTTGGGTTTTATTTTAGTTGAGAAGTTGCTGAGAAAGATTGCAAGAGCTTTCAAGTGTCGTCTCTTCGCTTCGAAGGCAGGTTGAGGAGTCCCGAGGGGGTGATCTGTCGGCGCCTGAGGCAGTTCGAACGGGGATGCTGTTCAGACATTAGCAGGTCTTCTATACCTATAAAAGAGCTTAACTTGACTGACTGACTGACTGACTGATTCATCACCGCCGAGCTGAAACTGAAATTTGGAAGGTGGCTTCCTTTTATAACAAAACTACCCACTAAGGCGGGATTTTTGGAAATTCCACCTTTAAAGAGTGAAAAAGGGTGAAAACGTTAGGATGAATCTTTTTAACACGTGTAGCGATTTTCATGAAACTTTGTGTACTATAAATGCAAAATAAATGGACACAGTCATGTTTCAGGATTTTTTAACATAATCTTCAAAAAGGGGTCAAATGGGGGGTCAGTGTTTGGATGGGAACTTTTTAACGGCTGGTGCGATCGGTCTGAATTTTGGTTTGGATACTTTAAATGCAAAATAAATGGATACTATTTCTGGATTTTCAAATTAACCCTCCAAAAAGGGTAAAATGGGGTGTCAAAGTGAAACTCGGTTTAGATACCTTAAGTGAACGAAGTCGCGAGCGGGATAGCTAGTTGTGTATACGAGAATACAACTTCGGTGGCGTAGCTCGTGAGCTTCTTATTATGCCACTAGTTATTTTGAACCACCGTGGTGAAAGGATTAATATGCCTTAAAGTGTAAGTGCAGTGTGCCTTAATAAGTTTGCCTTAGAGGCTAATTTCGTGCAATTGACACGTCATATCATCAAGCTTTATAGGTTCAACGACACCCTGTGAGGAAATCTCACGATGTTTTCCTTCCCCGTTTTGAGAGTAGGTACTGGTATAGCGCACATAATTTCGAACAGAAAAATTCATTGTACGACTGGCTTGAACCCACGACCTTAGGATCGGAAGGCGGGACTACTACCACTAGACCACCAATGCTCAGTACGTCGATTCTGTAAAATTCAAACATCAACTCGCATCTCACATCGCAATTCACTCTCACTTCGCTTAAGACGTTTTTTATTTGACACTTTGAATCGGGTTCAAGTGCGAAGCGAACGTCGAAGTGACTTAGGAATTACCGTATAGAATGCCACTTCTTGCGTCATCTCATACTTTATCTGTCAAAATCTCCCCGTCAATTTAGTGCAACTGGCTGACACGCTCGCAAGAGTGGCGCCAGTGTAAATTCGAATTATCAACCGAGTTTTTAGAATGCCAATCAAGAAACTCACAGCGGATTTAGATTCGAAGTTTAAAATGAGGTCTTACAGAATCACACGGCAGCGAACATAACTCAAGCTTAGTTATAATTACGAGAGTGTACCTAGTTTGATTTAGTTCAGTAGTTTCTTGCCTTCTTGGGTACAATTAGGCCTAACGCTGACATTATTATAACTATCAAGAAAAACGATAAATTAACTATTGATAGCTCCCCAAGGAGTTGCTTGTTGTAGCAATTTATAGCCTCCTAATTGCCCTCAATTTGTACTCTATACCTACACAATACTCGGTACAGTCGGTACGAATTTAGGTACAGACCATCCGATTTTGGAGACAACTTGCAGGGACGATCCGATCGGAAGCTTTAATCGATTATAACAGAAATTAGAAGTGTCAAGTTAATGCATTCGATAGTAAGGTTTTAGGTCTATGGCTATAGGTAAGTAATATTTTATCCCTATACCTACCATGTGAGCGAAATCACGGACAAAACTTAGTTTTCCAATTTACCTAATATCTCTTAGCACTAGTAGCAGTTCCGTTGACACAAGATAGTCAGTATAACTATGTGCTGATAGTAATAACTTAGGTAGGTACAATCTACAAGTCTGTAGACTGAAGAAAGAAGACTGTATTTGTTGCTTAAAAGTAAGTTTAATAAAGTAAGTTAAGTAACTAAGTAGGTAAAATATATTAGTTTTTATTTCATGTATTTTCTTGTCTTGCAATATTTTCTGTTTCATTATAACGCATTGGATTACAATCGATTATGTTATTTTGATTACAATAAACTGAATTTGAAGTCTGATTTATATGATGCTAAAGAATACAAAACTGCAAAATCGGCCCTACAAATTGGATGTTAAATCAGGCCGTCAATACACACAATAGGTAGGTACCTATCGCATAACAATCCTCTTCTGACGAGTGGGTGGCAAGCCGATCCAACTCAGCAACACAACTAATTATCTATTAGCCGCTTAAATTGCTGGAAGCGAGTAAGTGAAGTGCACTGCTAATTGTAGTGCCTGCGAAGTTTTAATGAAGACTTTGTTTTCTTGCTGGAAAAGCGTAATTTAATATTCAGTGGTTAGAATTGTTGATGCTATATTTTTTAGTCGACTGCGAAGAAAGGTAATAATATATCGGGTATATGTATGTTTGCAAATTACTTTGGCTGTCGTTAGAGTCCAAACGGTTAGACAGATTTTGACAATAAGGTGTTAAGGGAAATGGGATTCGTTTAGATTGAGTGACAGAAGGATTTTTTGCGATGCATTCGACTGTTAACTTTGTCGCTCTAGTTTTTATACTTATTCTTGTGTTATTTTTAGTTTTATTGTGTAATTTTGACGCGAGTGTAAAAATATGTGAATCAAAGTTAATAGTCCCTTTTTAAATCTATCGGAGAAAATCCCGATAATTTTGAAAAAAACTGCCAACTTTTGTTTAAAATTGACTTGACAATTTGAATATGAATTGTGACATTGACAATACTACTAATGTTACACTTGACACTGGCAAAATTGATCTCAAAAATGACAGATGCCATAAACAAAGAAGAAGGGTGACAAAGGCTATATAAAATGTCAAAAAACCAATATAGTCGATGCAAAAGGCGTTAAGTACCTATTCAAATACTTTCAGATTTTTTTTCCCAATAAATACTAGTTAGACTGGTAATTCTATGTTTTGTGTTAGGTTACAGGTAGATTTAGGCAAGAAACCTTCCCTTAGTTGAGTACCTTTAAATGATTCTATGTGTACCACACCTATTCATACACGCTCATACACAATAGTAAAGACCATATTTATTTAATAAGCGCTTATTAAATATATATATATTTTTTTCTCTTAAATTAAATATCAGAATTGTTAAAACCTATATAAAAAAGTATGCATCATTAATTATGATAATCTAGATGGGAGAAGCCACTGGCACCCGAAACACAGTTGTTAACTAGTTCGGGAGCCTATGGATTCAATGATTTGTTATGTAAACCTCTTATGCAAATAAATAAATTTATTATTATTATTATTAATGTAATAAAATAATTCAATGTAGTTTGAATGATACTACCTACTTAAATACATACATCAATGTACTAGGTACTTACATAAGTATGTGAATTTAATAATGAACGAGTACAAATCGCAGAATTCTCATGATAATCGATTTAATAAGGCCAATTCGACGGGAACAATTTAATTAAAATTTCTGAAGACACGGGCGGGATGCGTTTGTTCATGTCGCGGCACAGTGTGCATGTAGACTTTTACGTAATTGCCTGGGCTTGGGAATAAAAATGCTCTACTTATTACCTATATCTATATCCTGCAGGATGTATATTACGTAAATACATAAAGGTTTTATGTATGTAAGTTTATAGGTCTTTGTTTTTGTGCGTAAAACACAGAAAATATATCAAAGATAATATTATTTATTACAGAAACAAGCTAAGTGATCTAGTTTTATTTTTTTAGGTATTTATATGAAGTGGGAAATTGAAAATTTTTGAATTTTCTTGTAACGGTTTTACCTGCGTGCGTGCAAGAGTTAATTTTAAATCTTACATCGGAAATCGCAGTAGAGGACGGCCCCCCACAAGATGGAAAGATGACCTGGTGAATGTTGCTGGGAGCAGTTGGTTGCAGGCAGCATAAAATCGATCACTCTGGAAATCTATGGAGGAGGCCTATGTTCAGCAGTGGACGTCATGTGGCTGATGTGATGATGATGATGATGATGATTAAATCTTATACACACATCTTATTATGGGGTCGGCACAACCTGTGATCTTCCATTTCCCTCTGTAATTCGTCATCTCAGTACTCACTCCTTTCCTACCATGTCATGTGTAAGAGCAGCATATCCACCGCAACGCTCGTTGCTTCCGCTCCTAGCTACTCTGTACGTCTACCATGAGCTGTCACATTTAGATCGGCTGACGTTACTACAGTAGCAATAGTACGTCACTATGACATCTGTCAAAATTGTTACTCATGGTACTTCTAAGCAAATGAATGAAGCGCAAATTACAGTCGCTGTAGTACGCTGTGACGTAGGATAGTTAACTACGTGACGTTTTAGTACCCAACTATCCGCTAGAGGCGCTGTACAAATTTTCATACATTTTTTTAACTACAGTCGCTAGCGAGTGTAGATTGTGAAAACTCATGGTAGACCTACTGATAAATATCTAATATTCTTTATTAACTGTAACATAAAAATATGCGCTTATTAAAATGTTGGCAGTACAAATGAGCGGGGAGAGCGCTCGCTATGCAGGTAGGTATGTACTGTACGGGTTATTATTGAGTTGTCGAGGCGAGTAGGTACCTACCTCTGTCTGCCGAATGCAGGGTTGGATTTCGTAGTATAATTATACTATTTGTAGCATAATTTCATGATATGTAGTATGTAGTATCGTAATGCAAGTATACTACGCGAAAGTAGCATAATTTTATGTTCATGCCGATTTGTTTATTTGTTAGTAATTTTGAACATTTACCCTACAGTATTGAGATTTTATGTAGGTACGTATGGCAACATCAAATCAGGCATAGACAAACAGGGGACTCGAAAATTCAACATCGTGTCAATTCAAAGGACGAAGTTCCGATTGACGAATTAGCTGAAATAGACATCCAGTTGCCTCAATTTAATTAATTAGTGAATATTTTAAGTAATGACTACAACAAAATTTCAACAAATGCTATTTTATTTTAATTCAAAACAAAATCGATGAAAACAGAAACGTAGTATAATTTTAGTCAAAGTAGTATATTTTTAACTTCCATGTACAATAATTTTTCAAGGGTCTGAATCCAACCCTGGCCGAATGGCTTTTTATTGTGACGGTATTTATTCATCTAAAGCGTATTCACATATTATATCAATGGTTTTAGGTATAGGCGACCAAGAAATTGGTTTACCACTATTTGATGACATCTCCCAGTAACGATTCTGACGTAGCAGTTATTAATCTGTCAAACGAAAATAGCCCCTGATGTTTTGTACAATTTGTTGGTCGCCTATACCATTTAAGGGCGTAGTTACAAATATCAATAGTTTTTAGGTACCGTTTAATGGACCATTCATTGAGATGAGACTCATATTTTGACCCAACGTAAAGCGAAGGAAGGTTATGTGTTTGGGGTGTATGTGAGTTTTTTTGGCTGTAGCTTATAGGTATGGCTGAATGGATTTTGACAAGAATTGTCGTTGGATTCGTATGGATCACAAAAGTGATGTAAGGTTGTCAAAAAATCGAGTTACGATATGAATCACGCGAGTGCGCGCGTGTTGGCCGATTCTTCCGTGTATTCCCTTTGTCCCTCTGATTTTCCTGTTTTTTCTGTTTCACGTAGGTAAGTATAAATTAAGTACTTGCCTATAGTCATCTCAAAAACGGATTGAAACTAGTTGAGTACCTGGTTGTAAAAATCTATTTTCAGTTATGTTGAATCGTATTTTTTAAGTTTTGCAATAAATATTAGTTTAATCTATTGTACCCTTAATCGAACCACGTTTCGGCCTAACCGACTTTTTAATCAAAACTAACACTTCAAATGGGGCATGCCATAGATTGCGTTTTCGGAAATTGTGGTCATTACGACCCCAAGCGGGTGTCACATGCACCCGAGTAGATGCCATGATAACCACAGGCGGAGTCGCGTGGCGAGCGCGTGCTGCCAGTTCATGCCACACATAGACCAGTATCGATATAGAAACGGCACTATAATTTAGTTTTAAAGTTAGATTATCGAAATCTTCGTTTACTTATCAAAGACAATGGAAAAGTTATCTATCCATCTATATTAATATCACTATCACTTACAAAGTCCTCCGCCGCGTCTGTCTGTCTTTTCGTGATAAACATAATAATTACTGCGCCGATTTTTATGCTGTTTTCAACAATAGACAGAGTGGTTCTCGAGAAAGGTTTTTGTACCTAGGTATACATTGTCTAAAATATAATGATATATGTTGGAGGTGATCACAAAAGTGATGTAAGGTTGTCAAAAAATCGAGTTACGATATGAATCACGCGAGTGCGCGCGTGTTGGCCGATTCTTCCGTGTATTCCCTTTGTCCCTCTGATTTTCCTGTTTTTTCTGTTTCACGTAGGTAAGTATAAATTAAGTACTTGCCTATAGTCATCTCAAAAACGGATTGAAACTAGTTGAGTACCTGGTTGTAAAAATCTATTTTCAGTTATGTTGAATCGTATTTTTTAAGTTTTGCAATAAATATTAGTTTAATCTATTGTACCCTTAATCGAACCACGTTTCGGCCTAACCGACTTTTTAATCAAAACTAACACTTCAAATGGGGCATGCCATAGATTGCGTTTTCGGAAATTGTGGTCATTACGACCCCAAGCGGGTGTCACATGCACCCGAGTAGATGCCATGATAACCACAGGCGGAGTCGCGTGGCGAGCGCGTGCTGCCAGTTCATGCCACACATAGACCAGTATCGATATAGAAACGGCACTATAATTTAGTTTTAAAGTTAGATTATCGAAATCTTCGTTTACTTATCAAAGACAATGGAAAAGTTATCTATCCATCTATATTAATATCACTATCACTTACAAAGTCCTCCGCCGCGTCTGTCTGTCTTTTCGTGATAAACATAATAATTACTGCGCCGATTTTTATGCTGTTTTCAACAATAGACAGAGTGGTTCTCGAGAAAGGTTTTTGTACCTAGGTATACATTGTCTAAAATATAATGATATATGTTGGAGGTGATGGAAAAAAATAGATTTCGGAGATTTAGCTAATTCTTTTTTGTTAAGTTTTTATAGTTAAGAAGGTTTTTAAGAAAGAAAAAACAAAAAATATTCATAGTTAAGACAGGACGTCAGTCGTGTCAGTTAGTAATGTACAAGGATATCACCACTAAATCATACATGTTTGAAAACATCAGCTTGGAAAAAAAATGCAAAAAGTATTCTCTCCGGCGGGGAATCGAACCCCGGTCTCCCGCGTGACAGGCGGGGATACTTACCACTATACTACCGAAGATGTTGTCAATTGTATTGAAAGTAAGCTCGGGTTAGTGCAACTCACTATCACAGCTAATGAAAATGAATAGATATTTGTTTAATATTTATTCTGTGGTTTTGCAATAAATGAAAGTTTACCTTAGGTACTCGTATATTTCAGAACCGGCCAATCGTTATTATTAAAATGTTTCCAGGAATTCCAATATTGCTGTAGGTACGATGTGAGTAAATAAAACGAGACTCGATATTGCTTCAATTCCACGAACAATCTAAAATGTCCTTAAACAGAATTTATCGAATATTTGGTGTGAATGTATGAGAGTGAATGCACGCGCGACCACAAATCAAATATCATTAAACTACCTTATCTACATCTATGGGCTCAAAATAGCCGTTACTATGTTTGAGTCCATTATAATCATTGCCATAGCCCATCGAAACGTTGAAAATTCGATTGGTAGGATAGGATTTTCAAGAGTTTCTGACAGTTTGCCATAGTCTGGTTAATCTAGGATCGAGATAGGTTCCTAGTTACCTAAGCTTGGGTCCACATAGAAAATCTCACATAGACCACATAGACAATAGAACATCTGTCAAAGTTTGTTAAGGTACGGAGACACTGTCACGGCAGTTTGTCACTAGTGTCACGTTTTTAGTGTTATACCAAATTAATAATAACAAGGGCTAGTTTCAATATGCTCTGTTAAACTAACAGCTTGTTAGCCTTTTAATCGTCGGATAAAGTTGTTTTGTGTTCCATCATGTCCTAACCAAAGGAATAGCTTCTGTAAAATGAAATTACGTATGTAAGTAAAATAGATAACATTCGTGTTAATTTTGATGCCCGATCAGATAATGCTTTTTTAACAAAATTTTGGTGAAATTGGACCTTAATGATAGAAATATTGGTATTAAATTCGTATACCTCGGATGGATCAATATGTCATGTTAGTTTGTTTGTACCTAATAGTCCGGATGAAGTTTTTAGAGATTCGAGTGAGTATCAATATCAACCTACAAAAATATGAAAAGTTTCCCGGAAAATTGGAATAAACGGAAATATGATAGTGCTTTTCTATGGGATTTATTTCAATATTGACATAAAGTCTGTAGGTACAGAAATATAAAAAAATGGGTCAAAAGAGAATTAAGTAAGTACTTACTTACTTACTTTTTTTTGGCGTCTCATTTTTATGCATTTGCCATTTTTTTATAATAAAAATTAGGGAAATACTTCTTTTAAATACATAAGTACCAACTAATACATAAGTGAAATAAATAATAACACCCAGACCCAGAACAAAAAAAAAATTAACACAATATTTGTCCCAGATGGGGATCGAACCCGCAACCTACAGCGCAGAAGGCAAAGCTACTACCAACTGAGCTGAGCTAGTCAGTATCTAGTTTCACAAGTCATTCAAATGCAAAATAAACCGTCCTTTCGTGCTGATATGACGTGACACGGTCGTTTTGACCCCCAATTTATCGCAGTGTTAATACAAGCCAAAGATTTCGCTCCATTACGCACAACGAACATTAAACCACAAAATAAATAAAGATTAATAAAGCTTGCATTAGGGTTGGCGGAAGTCCGGCTTTATTTTTTAAAAGCCGAATATTTGTGCACTATTATTTGTCAGAAATCTTTAGCCAAGGTAGGTACTGTGTATGTATTGTATATTGTATGTTACAAATAAAAACTGTTCTATTCTAAATATCTTTTTCTGATAGGTAGTAATGTCCGAAACTACCTATCTGATTCCAAAAATTCTTTCACTAATGTTTACAGTTAACTTACCTAAGTACCTACCTCACGGGTGACGCTACAGGCAGGCAGCCAATTAGTAATAAGCCTACTTAAAATTTATTTTACTACATAGAAAAACTGTCCGTCCGCCTATTTGCATGCCTCCATCCGGCCATTTTGCCCGGTCTTTATAAAATGCTAAGCAACCCTAACTGGTGCATAAGTGCCGTGAGAACAGAGAAAGCACGAGTTAGTAAGTCACGCTGACGTTTGAGGGTTAAGGCGGATTATTTAGCACATTTAGCATTTTATCACCAAGATCACTCATTAACAATACAGCCGCGGTAAGCTTTATTTGTGGTATAAATTACACATTTGTACGGGATTATAAAAATATTTGGCTAAGGGCAATTTTAACTAACTTTGTAACCGAGCGATAATAATTTCACAGTCGAGTTCTGACGCTTAGTTTTAAATAAACAATAGGTATGGTTATTTTTTCTGACTCTTGGATTCGACCAAACTCGTTTAAGAATTATTCACAGAATAAACCTTTGTTATTTATGAATAGCTTACCATTTTATCTGCCTGGTGAACCGAACCTAAAAATATATAGGTAAGTTTAGTTTTAATTATGCACTATGTGCATATTATTATATACGAATTATCGGCATTTACAGAATAGGTACTGTTAATATGTTGATATTTGTTATAACCATTTTAATATTTGTTATTTTTGATGCCCAATTAGTTAAATAAATAAAATAAATACATAAATATGATCACGACTGTAATCCCCAGGCTCGGTAGATATCTCCTCAGATCTTTAGTTACTTAGATCTTTGAGGATATCTAAAGTCAGAGGCAAGTCCAAACATGACATTTGGTACATGCCCACATTTTGCACAATAGTTAGTATTCCGTACGTGACAGGCTGCAAGCCCATCGCCGCTTATAAGAATACTAACCTGTGACACATACCTTCGAATTTTTGGTTCTAGGGCATGCCGGTTTCCTCACGATGTTTTCTTTCACCGTTTAAGAGCACTGGCATTATTAGTTAATGCTTTGTTAACAAAAGTTTGGTGAAATTGGCCCTAATTCTTCCGAATCAGTATAGTGATAGGGTACTCCTCAGTCTCCTTTCTTGCATTATTTACGCAAAATATTGGTAAATTTTCCTTTTTCCGTAAAATTACCAATTAAAAGTTCCATTCAAATTACGCTTTTCCTAAGCTTTTAATTATCTGAATGACCGCTCAGTCCTAGACTGTGGAGATCTCCAAGAACATTAATATTAGATAGCACTTATCATTTAATTAGATCGTGTGGAGTACCCTCTCTTCAATTTTATTTCATAACGTCATACACACGTATCGCCTTCTTGTTTAATCTAACTATCCCGTGCTGGAATTGAAAAATAAACCTTGTTTTTATAATGTTAGGGTTTGTTATTATATTGTCGAGGATAGGGTACCTCGTCCACTGTTTTGTACCTTACTTTAAGCACCATTATTTAGTAGGGTTACGTAAATTCCTACTATTTAATTGCCAGATCATTACAGAAGGGCGAATGAGCATTGAGCGGAGGAAATGCGCGTCAAATATTTTTGAATTTCGAATCAAACAAAACTGCCATTCAGGCATGCTCATTCAATTTCAAAAATAGAACGCCAAAGAAATAAAATTATTCAGCGTGAACGCATAGATTAAAAACTAATTGTTAAAATTATAAAAGACAGACTAAATTGAATAAAATACGTGGGAATTCGGTGTGTAATGAGTTGAATGGTAAAAAATGGTTAAGTGAAGAATGGTGAATGGTAGGGTCGTGACGTTTGGGGGTTAATATCCGGTGGGGATGCGCAAGGCGATATGCACGGGGTGAGGGCTATCTGCCTGTGTCCGATTGTAGCATTGCCATTATTGTAACATTGCCATTATTAAAAAGTAACTGTTGCCCGTGACTTTGATATCAGTTATAGCGGAACCCATGAACATTTTGTATGGGAAAATCAAGGGACTAAGTTTTTATATTTATTTTATTTTTTCGTCAATTTTCCAATGTTTTTATAATTATTCTTTAGCGCGGTTTCCTCGCGATATTTTCCTTCACCGTTATAGAGCACTGGCTTTCACCAGTGCTCACGTAAAATAGATATCAATACTTTAACATTCTTCTTAATTTTAATGCCCGGTAATGTGTTTTGTTAACAAAAGTTTGGTGAAATTGGACCTTTGCAATTTAAATATTGCGAGTTTTTGAGCCAACTGTCGCTTGAGCGAGAAAGAATGAGGTCTGTAAAAACAGCGTTTAAACTGCGTTCAAATTTCCATCAAGAGCGGTTTCATGTAGATGAGTGACGTCACAGGTGGAGCCACTCAACTAAAGGGATCCTTTATTTTTTGTCGTGATTAAAAAAAAAAAATAACAACAAAAGTGATCACGACTTAATCAGGCTCAAAACAATATAACATTAAAATGATCGCGACTGTAATCCCCAGGCTTGGTAGATATCTCCTCAGATCTCCGGTTACTTAGATCTTTTGAGGTTATTTAAAGGGGCTAGTTAGAGGCACGTCCAAACAATATTTGGCACAGGCCCACATTTTACATTGTAGTTAGTATTTCGTAGGTGGCCTTC
The DNA here is from genome assembly GCA_963675405.1 of Cosmorhoe ocellata. NCBI lineage: Eukaryota > Metazoa > Arthropoda > Insecta > Lepidoptera > Geometridae > Cosmorhoe > Cosmorhoe ocellata. The sequence goes on along the minus strand of OY776249.1, from coordinate 9,833,529 downwards.
GAACTTTTGGTTCTAGGGTATGCCAGTTTCACCACAATGTTTTTCTCAACCGTTTAATAGGAAATTTGGTGCAAAGATAGTCTAGAACTTAAGAAAGGACATAGGCTACTTTTTAATGTGAAAAAAGGGCAGTAAGAGGTGGAAATAGGGGATGTTTGTATGGAAATCACGTAATTTTTTAAGCTTAAAGCTTGAAACTCCTTTTTTAGGCTTTTGATTAGATATAAATATATACGACATTCAAAGTATGTGAAAATTTTACCCTAAAGCGGCTAAAAAATTGGGGATAGAAATTTTAGTGTGATGATGTCGGCAAAAAATTTTAAAATGCTGCCGAAAGTCAATATTCCACGCGCACGAAGTCGCGGGTACTACTAGTACGGTAGTAAAAAAGTATCAAGATGTCTTGATACTTTACCGAGGCAAAGGTTGAAAGCAGAGTTAATACAGCTCATAGTAAAGCCATATTATTTGTCAACGTGTCGGCCGCTGGGGCAACGCAATCTTAAAATCAATTTTCATTTATTCGCGGCTTAGCCTTACTGGCTACTGTTCGGCTTATGATGTAGAGTTGAGAAGGTTTAGATGTATATATTTTTAATCTCACTTCATTTAGTCTTTTATTTGATTATCTCTTCTTACTCGTGAAGGTATGCAAATTTGTTTTATATTTTGTATTTACATTTATGAATCTTTACACTAATTATATTATAAATCATCTCTTTTTATAAATTTTAAGTTTTTTAAGCTGTTGTCTGTTTTTTTTTATACATAAATTTAGGATAATGTTGTGCATGTCTTTAATTGGCACACATTTTATAGTCAAAACGTTGCCAAATAAAAAAAATATAATAAAATCTCGAGTATATCTGGTTCGCAAAAAAGTTGTATTTCTATGTATAAAATATCATCGATTTAATTGCGTGAACTCCGAATATTATTCAGGAATAAAATAAATTTTAAAATAAAATTTTCTTCACAATTAGAGGCCTCACGACAAGCTCTTCGCGTAACACCAAAGTAATATAACTTTGATATTGGTAACATGATAAAAATTGTGTTGAAGTAGTGTTACTTCAAGCTTGATTGTTGATAGCTTGATAGTACGTTACTGAAACATAATAAATCCTACTATTATTATAAACGTGAAAGTTTGTAAGAATGTATGGATGGATGGATGGATGGATGTCAAGATGTCTGGCTGGATGTATGTTTGTTACTCTTTCACGCTGAAACGGCTGAACGGATCTGGATGATATTTGGCACAGATATAGATTATAGTCTGGAAGAACACATAGGCTAAATTTTATCCCGGAAAAATGTACGGTTCCCGCGGGATAGATTTGATTTTGTTTTTCAAAATACCATGCGGGCGAAGCCGTGGGCGGAAGCTAGTAAATCTATACCTATATAAGAGCTTAACCTGACTGACTGATTGATCATCGCCGAGCCGAAACCGCTGAAGACAGAAAGCTGAAATTTGGAAGGTGGCTTCCTTTTAAAAAAACCACCCACTAAGGTGGGATTTTTGGAAATTCTACCTCTAAGGGGGTGAAAAAGGGTGAAAACGTTAGTATGAAACTTTTTAACGCGTGGAGCGATTTTCATGAAACTTTGTTTGTGCACTGTAAATACAAAATGAATGAACACGTGTTTCAGGATTTTTCAATATAATCTCCTAAAAGGGGTAAAATGGGGTGTCAAAGTAGTATGGGATTTTTATGAGTTGCGTGATGTGTTTAAAACTCAGTTTAGATATTTTATGTGAACGAAGTCGCGAGTGGGACAGCTAGTAATAAGTAAACATCATATTTCAAGAAGAGCTTGTCCCGCGACGAATGCTACATATGTATTTTTAATGTATTCAATTTATTTTGACAAGACATGTCTGTGAGATTCCGATGTGTAACACAACCGTATGCCCAGTCAAGGCATAGTGGGCAGCGTGGGCCGCAAAATCTTTACAAATGTAGGCCGTTATCGTACCGACCGATTGACCGAGGGCCGGCTCGCACTGAAAAATAACGGATTTATTTAATTTTATGGCCCCGCCGCGTGCTGAATGGACGATTGGGCAAGACGGGGCTTTTCCATTTGTTCTCTTTATACACGTTTTTGATTACGGCTGCCTTGATTGAATTGTTTTGTTTGTTAGGTAATATTAGTGCTGCAACTTCATCCGCGAAACACGCAAATGTGTGTGTGAATAACTTAGATCCTATTCTATAGTTTAGTCTAGCATTATTTCAAATTTCATCGAAAATTTTGATTTCAAAAAGATACACATCAGACAAATTTGGAAAATTTTCAAATGCTCTGCTTGTTTTTATTGAACACTAGCTTTTCCCCGCGGTTTCATCCGGAGGAATTTTTATTTTTTTAGGATTCTTATTTTGCAATTAACTTTCATCCCTTGTTTCAACCCTTTCAATAAATGTGTGTGTGAATAACTTAGATCCTATTCTATAGTTTAGTCTAGCATTATTTCAAATTTCATCGAAAATTTTGATTTCAAAAAGAAACACATCAGACAAAGGCAAATTTTCAAATGCTCTGCTTGTTTTCATTGAACACTAGCTTTTTCCCGCGGTTTCATCCGCAGTATTTTTTATTTTTTTAGGATTCTTATTTTGCAATTTACTTTCATCCCTTGTTTCAACCCCTTCAAGCATTTCTTCGCGATAAGAGGTAGCCTATATCCTTTCTCAAGCTCTTGTCTATCTTTGTTTCAAATTTCATCAAAATCGGTTCAGCGGTTTTAAGCGGGAAAGCCTAAGTTTTAATTCAAGCATATCTCAATACATTAGTGAAAACTGCATTCGGTTTGGTTCAGCCGTTGCGGAGATTAGCGTGCACAAACGCAAAGATAAACGATTTTATTATATCTATAGATATTATAGATTGTGAATGACATTATTCAGCATTCTATAGATTCAAGAGTTTTACAACGTTGGACATCAGAAAAAATACAAATATTTACCTGCAACGCGGTTCTATAGGGTTGTCAGTTTGTCAACAAATTAGGGACAAGGATTATAGGTATCTTTATAATGAGTTCACCCTGGTGTTTACATTTCCCATGCCCCTATGTGGGGTGCCATCTTTTACAATCCCCGTAGATAATTCACAGATTGGTTTCGCGGTTGACAAAATATAATAAAATTCGGTTTGCACTGTATTTCAAAATGTCGTTCTATTCTTAGTGACTGTTTAAATAACTAGGTTTAGATTTTTACTGTACTTGTAAATTTCAGTAGTTTTTTTTAGTCTAGCCTGTGATAGACAAAAACGATTTATTTCTAAAATTATAAAACCCGACTGAACGTAATTGAAAATGGATTTTTACAGCCGCACTATTGAATTTTTTGACATTTTGTAGAACCTATGTCTCTCTTGTAATCCTGACAAATCCAATGACACTTTATTTGTCAAAATCTGTCTAGCCGTTTGAGCTACAGCGACAGCTAAAGGAACTCGCATGCATACAAACATACAACATTCATACATCCTCAAAATACAAACACACCCTGACATACATACACCAAACACATTAACCTCCTTCATTGCTTCGCAGTAGGGTAGAAAGTAATGCTCAATGAACTGTAGCATGTTGCAACGATCATTATAATCAAATTGATAAATAGTTCATGGTAAGTTGGACACAATTGAAACAAGTACTTAGTATTTTTTTGTGAATACCTCGAATATTGCACAGAAAAAATATATTTTGAACAAGTTGTTAACCGCGATTTCATCCGCAAAAATCAATCAATATAACATTATCTATACTAATATTATAAAGAAGAAAGATTTGATTGTATGTTTGTTTGTTCGCTTGCTTGCATTGAATAGGCTCCGAAACTACTGGACCGATTTGAAAAATTATTTCATCAATGTGTAGAATGAACTTTCAGGATAAACATAAGCTATATTTTATGTAGGTACTTAGCAGGCGACGCCGCGAGTGGAAGTTAGTTAGTTGAAAAATTATTGATATCGATTAATAGGGAAACTTCTATGGAGAGCAAAAAGAAGAAAGATTTGATTGTTTGTTTGTTTGTTTGCTTGCTTGCATTGAATAGGCTCCGAAACTACTGGACCGATTTGAAAAATTCTTTCATCAATGTGTAGAATGAACTTTCAGGATAAACATAGGCTATATTTTATGTAGGTACTTAGCAGGCGACGCCGCGAGTGGAAGTTAGTTAGTTGTAAAATTATTGATATCGATTAATAGGGAAACTTCTATGGAGAGCAAAAAGAGGCGGTCACCCACCGAAAAACTAACAGCGCCCAGACTTTCAACCACTATTTCCGCCCCTCCAAGATTATTTTTTAAGACAAAAGATAGCCTAAGTCCTTGACAAATTCCATTACAATCCATTCAGCCGTTTAGTTGTGAAAAGGTAACAAACAAACAGTTACTTTCGCATTGATAATATTGGTATGGATCTGTTGAGGCAATTGCATTTTTGTGGCCTTATTTTTTTAATCAATATCTGTATTAACTCAATTGTTAAATTATAAGAACAACTTAAGGTAGCTTAATATTTAGTAATTCTAAGTAGGTTAATTTACCTACCTACATAGCTACCTACTCTTATATCTATACTTCTATTCTACTAATCCAACTTCCTACTAATATTATAAATGGGAAAGTTTGAAAGAATGTCTGGATGTCTTGATGTATGTTTGTTACTCTTTCACGTTGAAACGGCTGCACGGATCTAGATGAAGTTTGGCACAGATATAGATTATAGTCTGGAGTAGCATAGGTATAGGCTACTTTTTATCCCGGAAAAATGTACGGTTCCCGCGGGATAGACTTGTTTTTGTTTTTTTAGGTACTACGCAGGCGAAGCCGTGGGCGGAAGCTAAGTATTAAATAATATTTTGATACCTTATGACATATTTGTGAGTTAATAAGTTTTTTCCGATTGGAATTTAATTATGTAGATAATGGTTGTATAGGTAAAAATATCAGCCCCAACTAACCTATTGAATTAGCTTTACCTAAGTACCTACTGTACGTCGATTCTGTAAAATTCAAACATCAACTCGCATCTCACATCGCTATTCACTCTCACTTCGCCTAAGACGCTTTTTATTTGATTTTTTGAATCGGGTTCGAGTGCGAAGCGAACGTCGAAGTGACTTGGGAATTACCGTATAGAATGCCACTTCTTACGTCATCTCACACTTTATCTGTCAAAAACTCCCCGTCAATTTAGTTCAATTCGCTGACACCCTCGCAAGAGTGGCGCTAGTGTAAATTCGAATTATCAACCGAGTTTTTAGAATGCCAATCAAAAAACTCACAGCGGATTCAGATTCGAAGTTTAAAATGAGGTCTTACAGAATCACACGGCTGGTACAATTATAATACCTTATCGTTTGTATTTAATATAAATCCGCATTCCCCGTTAGAATATCTCAAGCAAATAATATTGAAATGAACAAGAAGTTAGCGCGAGGGTAATGTTCTGCATTCCATTACCTTAGTAATATTGACTTATTTGTATTTCACATTTGTTTACCGAGTTCAGTTGTAACAGCTGAAAAAACTTATGAAAATACTTTACGCATAACTTAACTTGGAGAACTCTGAAGAAACTTGAAAAAGAAACTATGTAATTACGTTTTAAGAACTAAAAAGAAAGATGTTGGATTAAGTAGAAAATTTGAAGCAAATATTTTTAAGTTTTAAAGAATAATATCCAATGAAAAAATTGTCAAAATCCAGAATGACAGATTTTCAAGGGACTTCATGAAAAAGTGCGCGTGTTTCGGACACACACGGCCACAGTCACGGACGAATGTCACAAGTTACCACGCTAAGGTGCTCTGGCTAACAGGTGTTGCAACCATTCATAGGTTGATACGTAGCATCTTACCGTCACGTGGACCGCATGCTTTTTTTTGTGGTAAAAAACTGTATGTATCGCGCAAAGACGATAATACAAACATTTCAGTGATTAGTCTATTGAGTGCTCTTACTAATCGTAACACACTTCGTAAACTGCCAAAAAGTGCCTCCGGTGATATAAGTACATAGAAAAGAGATAGGTCACTCCATAAATCTCACTCGATGGTAACCATGATACCATGGTTACTATGGTACCGTGAGCCCATGTTGCAGAAACTAACCCATTAATTACGATCCTTAAAAGTTAGCACCATGAACTAGTGAATATGAATTTCTTATAAGCGGCGATGGGGTTGCAACCTGTCACGGAATACTAATTACTTTACAAAATGTGGGCATTTGTGTCACTTAGATCTTTGGGGATATCTAAAGCAGGGGTCGGCAACCTTTTGGCAGGCAAGGGCCACAAAGTGGCAAAATAAACTAAAGGCGGGCCGGGCCGCACTTGTGATTAACCCTAGAAGCTCAAAATATGGCTCTCAAATGCTCATCTGTGAGACGAGAAGCAAATTTATTTTTTCTTTAATTGACAATTGAAAAAGTTTGTTCGCATAAATTTTAAGTGCTACCAAAAATTGTAATGAACTCGCGCTTCGCTCATTTGTTCGTTCGCGGGCAGAGCGAAGCGCGTTATAAGGCTGGGTCCACACTATACGGTCGATCGTGGTTCGTTCATAAGTTCAAAAACATTCACGGGCCGCAAGCAAGACGTCCGCGGGCCGCATGCAGCCCGCGGGCCTCACGTTGCCGACCCCTGATCTAAAGGGTAGTCAGAGTTACGTTCAAACATGATATTTGGCACATGCCCACATTTTGTAGTACTATTCCGTAAGTGACAGGTTGCAAGCCCATTGCCGCTTATAAGAACACTAACCTATGGCATACACCTTCGAATTTTTAGTTCTAGGGTATACCGGTTTCGTCGTAATGTTTTCCTTCGCTGTTTAACAGCACTGACATTGCGCACATAATTTTTTCGAATAGAAAAACTCATTGGTGCACGACCAGGTTTGAACCCACCTTCGGATCGTGAGGCCGTGGTGCCACAACACTACCAGCTTTTTTTTATTTTTTCAATAAATACTAGGTACTTTTGAACTTGGACTGTACTAGCTGATAAACCCGCTTCACTGAATTTATGGAAATTCCAGTTTGTTGTTTTCTTTACTAAGACTTAACTGAAAGGGGGTGAAACACCCCCTTTCGCGCCGGTCGTTAAGTATACTTAGACTGTAGCTTAATTGCTTAAATTATTTCACAATGACATTCTTGCTAAATTAAGGGTTGGAGATGTTTTAGATTCTTCGTTTGGAATTAGCTTTACCCCTTATTCTCTACCCCCTATGCACGCGAGCCCCCTTAACATGAATAACGTTATCAACGGTTTTACTCAAACTTTTTAGGTTCTTCAAAATGGCGGTTTCTTCATGATGTTTTTCTTCACTGTTTGAGAGTAACATTGATAGAATCGGATCTGTTTCGTATGTCAAAAAATTATGGTAACTCTGTTTCTGGGGCCTCACCACAAATTCTTATTACATTACCGAATTAGTATTACATTGTTATTTCGTACCATGACCTACGCAAATTTTATGGAAGTAGGTAGTGACGTTTCTATAGTTCTGAGGGACTTTGTGGCATGGCCCCTGTTCGGACTGATATTCATATAGTTCTAATCTCGTTTGAACAAATCCTATAATCACCTTTTCCCAAAATGTCAAATTTTCTAATGATGGGGTAGGCTTAGTCTAGATTTCAATTTTGATATTTTGCTCATAATTAGACTTGGTACCTATAATCCAGATCAATATGAACCTAACCCATGATAGTTTGCTTCCCAAAACTGTTATAAAAATTATCCATATTCTTCTTCTTTTTTATTTATAGTATCTATCTGTCTCTTTATAGACCATTTTTGCCAATGTTTTTATTGAAATAAGGATTGTCAAACATCACACAGTCAATTTTAAACAAAACATGGCCGCTTCGTTTAAAATTCTCGTCGCTCAGTTCATTTTTTTAACAAATTGACTTTGACAGTTAATGCGCTAAGCTGCCAAAAACACAGCAATAATTTCCACAAAGATCCAAACAGATTACTCAAGTCAAGAAAAAATCGGCAGCGTTTCCGTTTTCATTGAATTCAACTTAAACCAATTAATCACCCTTATCAGGTTGTTTCCTTGAGTTTTTCAAGGGATCTACAGTACCCTTAGCACTAGTCTCTGAAGTTATCGTGCCCGTTACAATTGCCCGGTAATTTAACATTTGATCCGCGTTATAGTCATAGCACACATAATTATATCGAGGTTAGGTTAGATTTTAAGTTAGATTTTAAGAAAACGGTAGAAATTAATTTATGTAAGACTAGGCAGTAAGGTCTATCCTGCTAATACGATATTATAAACGCGAAAATTTGTAAGAATCTATGGATGTAAGGATGTATGGATGTATGTTTGTTATTCTTTCACACTGAAACGGCTAAACGGATCTGGATGAAATTTGGTACTTACAAATATAGATTATAGTCTGGAATAGCACATAGGCTACTTTTTATCCCGGAAAAATGTAAGGTTCCCTTGGGATAGATATGTTTTTGTGTTTCATGGTACCACGCGGGTGAAGCCGCGGGTATCAGTTAGTATAATTAAATAAGTATTGCTGGACAATTCATACAACGCCATCTAGCCCCAAACTAAGCAAAGCTTGTAGACTATAAGCCTGCTCAAATGAGCGAATAATGTAACCAAGCACACATATATCAACTCTTAAACGAAACGTAACTCCCTACTGCAACGCACACTAATCGGAATCGTAACGTAATCGCCTCGTCTCGGGACAAGCTCAGAAACGCGGAACGGTGCGTGGTCGACATACCGTTCCCGCGCTTACATCTCACCGTACGCTATCTTACGTCTCACCGTACGCTATCTTACGACTCTCCGTACACTAGCTTACGTTTCTTCGTCTACGCCCCGCGCAGCGGCTTGCGCTGCTTTGACTATCGTGCTGTCATTCACAAGGCACCCTGCCTAGCCGTCCACCAGCGGCCGGCGAGCCGTAAGCGCGGCGTCGCCTAGCCGTAGCCGAGTCTACTCGGAGTTGCTGATCGCTTGGTAACGCGCTTACGTTAGGTTGACGCCTGGTGCGGAAGTAAGCAACAGCGTTCCCGTGATCTCGTCCCGGAAGCGCAAAACGGAACACCCCAGAGGTTTTAGTCAGTATCAGGAGTCTGACGTAACCTTCTGGCTCCCCTCGGGGCCGTTGGTATCCATAAAGGATTTCCTCAAAGTTAAAAAAAAAAAAAAAGGTTGACGCCTGGTTGACGGCGAGGCGGTACGGTTACGTTCCGTTTACGAATTGATATGTGTGCTATGACCATTATGGATTCGTCCGCAGAATCGGTCACACAGAAATAACTGAATGGTCTAAATGTCTATATTACTATTCGGAAAATATTAATTCACGAAATATTGAGGTTCGATTTGACGTACTCTATCGATCGATAACCCAAAAAACTAATGCTAGAAACAGGGTATGCTTCTCAGTGGAGCCCCACCGACCATCCATTGAGCTGTTGTCGGGGTAATCGGGACTATTGTGGCCCATTTGCCCATTGTGGCCCATTGTCCAAAAGCCGGGCGCACAGAAACTGTCGATTAGTCTCGGGTTTGAGACGTGACCATTAAATGGTTGCTATGATGCCGATTGTGAAGTCTGTGGCATCACGGCCGGGTCGAGATATACAGTCGTGGTCAACTAATTAGGGACACTCTTTGGTTAAACCGAATTGTGAATTTATTTTTTATTTTCCAACGAGTCTAAACCATATTCCATATCTCTTACATGTATGTATAATTAGTCATTTATGTGCCCGATTATACAAACAATAACAACTTCTTAAACATTAAACCTCTTTACAGTATAGCTGATAGATTATCGTAGTGCTATTTGTTCAAATAATGCTGGCTGGCCATTTAATTAGGGACACTGAGATATTGCGTTCTATTTTCAAAATTTGAATCTCAATACTTTTTTACTTCTTCTCTTATTGTTTCGTGGTAGTTTTGGCGGCAATCCCGATATTTATTTTAAGTTTTGAAAAATATTTTGAAGAAAAATGGGTAAAAATAAAAGTTGCGATCCAACACTACGAAAAATTATCATGAAGTTTGTTGTCGAGCATGGTTGGCCATACCGAAGGATAGCAGAACATTTAAATTGTTCAAAAACTATGGTATACAATGCAGTGCAACATGTCAGACGCAATAACACAGATTTAAATGTGCCCAGAACAAAAAGATCGAGAAAAACAACTCCACAAGAAGATAGAATGATAGCCAGGTTAGCTAAGAAAGATCCGTTTCTAGGCTCTATTTTAATTAAACACGAAGTGTTTGGGACAGACGAAAGAGCTGGTGTCTCAGCTAGGACCGTTCGACGACGTCTGGTAGAAGCAGGGTTGTTCGGAAGAGTGGCTCGCAAAGTACCGTTGTTGAAGAAAGAACATAGAAATGCTCGTTTGGCGTTTGCACGTAAATATGGACATTGGACCTACGCCCAATGGCAACATGTATTATTCTCTGACGAGACCAAGGTTAATTTGATTTCTTCAGATGGAAGGCAATACGTACGGCGTCCAGTAAAAGCGGAAATGAATCCAAGATTCACAAAAAAGCAGGTGAAACATGGCGGTGGAAACATTAAAATGTGGGGTTCATTTTCTGGACGTGGAGTGGGACCTGTGAGGAAAGTTCAGGGTAACTTAGACCAACATCAATACAAGGCAATATTGGAGGAAACGATGCTTCCCTATGCTGAGGAGCATCTCCCTATTATATGGACGTTTCAGCATGATAACGACCCAAAACATACCGCCCGTTCAGTCAAGTCGTTTCTTACCAGTCAGTCAGTATCGGTGCTAGATTGGCCAGCAAATAGCCCGGACCTTAACCCAATCGAGCACCTTTGGCACGAAATCAAGAAAAAAGTAGCCACTTATCGTACCACAACTTTAGATGAACTTAATGAAGCTTTTTGTGAGGCATGGGCAAACATTCCTGTCGAAACATGCCAGAAACTGATAATGTCTATGCCACATCGGTGTCAAGCGGTAATTACTAACAAAGGTTTTGCTACTGGGTACTGATTTTACACGTAATAAAATGGAGCTAATGATTTTACACGTAATATAATACTGCAGATTATTAGTTTTGTTTAACTCTATTTTTCATTATAGTTTACTGTCCTTAATTAAATGTCCAGCTACAGAATTATACCTTAAAATTGAATACATGTTCAACCTTTGATATTAAATACTTTTTTCTATTTATTTATTCTTTTATTTACAGCCATTTAAAGCATAATAATCGGACCAAATTATGCAAATAATAGTTACTGAGAAATCAATAGGGTTTTATATTTGTATGTACATAACCGGTTATTGTTCTTCACTATCTTGCATGTCCCTAATTAGTTGACCACGACTGTATAGCAGGGTGACTCAACTCAATTTTATAATTTACTGTTATTTAAAAAAAAATATCTCTAGGTTTGCTGGAAGAGAACTAAATTTAGAAGAGAATTTAGTGTTAAGTTCGCTGTTAAGTATGTTTAGTGGTTGAGGATTAGTCTTTTAAGCAGGAAAATAGAATTGTACTAAAAAACATGTGTTGTTTGAGTAAAATTTAATGTAACGATATACTTAGTGCTTCTGAGTCAATAAAAATGGCGACATACTGCCTAGTGATGTGCTCATGATGTATCGATAAGTCAAATCGCCATAAAATCGAACGGGGAGGAGGAAATTTTGAATTTTATTTTATAATGATGTTATTCTACAAGGAAATAATAAAAAAATGGGAAGAGAAATAACCTGATAAGTATTTCTAATATTTATCGATATCGATGACTTTCACGTTTGGAATTGACCGTTCATGCTATTTTTCTAACAAGCGATTACTGTTTTTTTACAAATCGGTGCACACCGTTTTTTACTCCCATGTCAAATAAGATAGGCATGTTGATATCTTTAGAATGTTTTTCCTTAGATCTAACGGTTCTGTTGATGATTCTCAAGTTTTCAAAACTTGGGTTAAATTGTCATGTTACTGGTTCGTTCAAACTAGTGTAGTTTAAAGTATGCCTCATAGTCTCATTTTGTACACTTAAGGCAGGCCGCACATGCTACCCGCATAGCACATTTACATCGGCACAATCATTGCGCTACAATTCAGACATACAGCGCGCCCGCTACAAATGTATCCTTAGTGTGCGTGCTCCCGCACTGATATACGGGGGCGTTAAATGTGTCGCGCTTAAAATGTGGTGCCACAATTATCAACATACAAGTGTACGTTTGATGTGCGGCCTGCCTAACTAAAAATTTTTTCGAACTTTTTAATTAAAAGCAAATATTATTGTTTCCAACGACAATTAATTTAATGTTAGCTATTTATTGATTTATTGATATTATTAAAAATGAGTAAACGATATTGCGCAGTGTTTTTGTAAAGTTGGTAATTTTACATTTGATGATAACAGTTGTGCGTAAGTTGTTGACAATAATTAGTATGAGATAGGTACTTTACAACTCGTTTTGCAATCAGATTATAATAACTAACCTATTATAGTTTACCAAGACTAAAAAACAAAACAAACACTCACACGACTGTAATCCCCAGGCTCGGTAGATATCTCCTCAGATCTCTAGTTACTTAGATCTTTGAGGATAACTCAAGAGTCAGAGGCACGTCCAAACATTGTATTTGGCACATGCCTATATTTTTCATAGTAGTTAGTTAGTATTCCATACGTGACAGGTTGCAAGTTCATTGCCGTTTATCAGAATACTAAAATAAGACACATACTTTTGAATTTTTAGTTCTAGGGTATGCCGGTTTTTTAAACGTTTTCGCACATACTTTTTCGAATAGCTTAAAATTTACGAGTAGATAGTTAGATAATCTATTAATTTTTACTAATACGCTATAATTATGATTTATAATGCCAGGAATACTTTTAAGCAAGTAAGTAACAACTTTATACCTTTTTATAAATAAAATTTAAAAAACACTTAGGTAGGTAGGTACTTACCTGTATTAGATTTCTTAATTAAAGATTCGACGAAAGGAACGCTGAATTGAATATCGATAAATTACATCGATAAAGAAGGATAGGGTTCGCACATCACTATTTGTTTAGGGGTGCGTTTGAATGAGGCCAAATTGGGACAAAGAGTACCGCGCCCTTCCTTCAGATTTGTTTATCCCGTAAATTGACTGTATTCAAGACAAGTGTGAAACAAGCACCTTTCAATACTTTGGTATAAGACTGATTTGATTGCGATGTAAAATATTAGTTTAATCTGTAGTAATAATGATTATTATTATTTTTTTAAACCATTTTAAATTTAAACCTTTAAAACTAAATCGATTTAACTAAATATTTTTTTACACCACATAGGTACTTCAGTACGGACGTGTCTTTAACAAAACTCGTTAGATATTCTCAATTCTGAATATCGAACTTTGAAAATATGTCGACCAAACTAGGGATAGTATAATATACAGGGATATAGGTATCTAATCAATAACCTCTTAAAGGCGACTTGGGTAAATCAAGACTAACAACTTTTGTTCTATGACTTTTGCCAAAACGTAATACATCTCGAGTTATATTTTTTTTTAGTTTTTGTGAGAATTTCTATCAATTGTTAGCTCTATGTCTCGTAAATACCTACCTATGTTTCATTTATTCGATTCTGACGTATACGCAGTCAGCTGTGTCACGCTGAGTGCTACGACTTTTACGCAATCGCTCGGACGAGTGTGCTACACACACAGCATGTACCGACTTGTCTTAATCTGTGACCGCCTAGAAAGAGCTAAGAAGATTAGAACTGGAAATTTGCTTATTTATTTTTTTGTATGAGAAAAAAAATCATTGAATTAGAAAAAATCGTAGAACAAAAGTTGTTAGTCTTGATTTACCCAAGTCGCCTTTTCAAGGTTATTGATTAGATACCTATAACCCTGTATATATAATAGACTTACTTATACAGATTTTTTTCTCATAATATTAAAAAAAAAGTAATAAGTGAAATAAAACGTATTCATAGGTTTGAAACATTAATGTATGTTCGTTTTCCGTTGGTTTTAAAAACTTGTAAGTATAATTACATTTTATCAGTTGAGTTAGTAATAAGATATTGCTTTATATCTCAAACTGGTTTCTTTACAGCCATTCAACCCTACTTTACCTACTTCAGATTACCCTCTTGAAATATAATTAAAAACTATTATGGCATCTCTCATAAATCATACTTTATTACACCCCTTTAGTTGCTTTAATTGATTCTATACAGGGCGCATCATAAAAATTATAACAAGACAATTTAGAGAATAACCGCAGTCCGCACTAAAAGGGAATAAATAGAACTTAGAAAATGCTTACATATAAATACTTGTAACTTGTAATTTTTTATCATTTCATTATGTAGGGATAAGGTTAGATGAGTTAAAAAGAGCTAAAAGATAGCTCTTTCTAACTCAGATTTGAAAACAAACTGATGATTTGACCAAATCTAATCTTAGTTAGAAAAAGCTATCTAGCTGAACTGTTTTAGTTAAAGTTACGTCTATTTGACATTATAATTGTGTGAATTATAATGGACGTAACTTTAACTAAGTAACTAGGTAGGTACCTACTGCAACTTAAAATTAAATTTTGCGATGGACTTGCTGAAAAAATCTGTTGAAACAAGTAGGCATTCTAAATTAAGTTATATATAAGTTTTGCAAGATAATAAGATTGTAAATTCTCGGGTGATTTCCGGAATAGGCCGCCGGTCGCGACGGCAAGGGAATTGCAATGAACGAGGTGTCACCAACCCGTTTTATCAATGACGAATGCATTGCATTTTTTATTTAAATTGTGTTCAAAAGAAAGCGCGTTCATTATTTTCTTTGAATATCGTTTAAAGCGGAAGTTTTATGTTATTACTTTGAATGAAAACAAAAAATAAATAATAGGTATAATTTGGGTTGAAATTACACAAATAACAAAAAGAGGGCTTTAATACTGACAGACATTTTTTGCCAACCAACACAATCTGGATAAATCAAAATAGGTTGAAACAGAAATACACCTATTTTCACAATACGGTAGTCGAACTAACTAACTGGTATTATTTAGCTCGTAATAAGCCACTCAACCTTAAAAAGTGTCATTATTAGGCCTAAATGCAATGCCGCAGAAAATCTGTCCACTTACGTTTAAGTGGGACTCCACGGCATAAGGGCGTAACTACACCGGTGGCCACGGCAAAAGCTCACTTGTAGCTTTCGTAAAGGAAGGGGCACAACGTCCCGCCTAGCGTAGCTAGAAGCGAGCCTCCGCCCGTCCGCCGTCACTCGCTGTCTGGCGGCCACGCTGAACGCACGTGTCTGCGCCCCGCGTTTCCCTACAATCACGCGCTCGCGAAAAACTTTTCTGTGCCGGGAAAATTAAAAAAAAATGTACAAGTCAGTGTAGTGATATTGCTGTGTAAAGAGTAGAGACTAACCGTGTCGAGTGATATTACGAGCAAGCTAATTGGCCGCTTTATGAAGGTGAGTCGACTTTTATTTCCGTTCGACAATCCCTCTAATTGCGTCAATTAGTGTAATGCGGTGACGTCTGAAGAGGGCTTTAATGATTTACCACTTCGCTCTGTTCTTGGCTCTTTTGAAAGACTTTGTTGACTGCTGCTTAAGCACAGCGGCAGCGGAATAAAAAAATGCAGCGGCTTTTTTTGAACCCTATCGTGATATTAACACCTAATTATACCTAATTATAATTATACTTACAATACAAGTTTTTTTAAAGTATTCGTCCGTTAAAATATATTAAAAAACATTTACAACTTTGTAGGTTAATTTTTCTTCATGTATCATTATTAAATCAAAGTTAGAGGCACTATTTTAAGCACAGCGGCAGCGGAATAAAAATTGCAGTGCCCTTTTTTAACCTTATCGTGAAATTAAAACTTAACATTATTACAATTTTTACAAATATAACTACATTTTTTATAAGTATTCGCCGGTTGAAAAATATTATAAAACTTTTTTACAACTTTGTAGGTTAATTTATCTTCACGTGTCATTATTAAATCAAAGTTACAAGTTTTTTAACTTACTTTTATATCCAAAAAAACAATATTTTCTAAAATAAATGTAATAGAAGTTGCCACAAAATAAAAGCAAAAATTTTTATATGCCTTCTAAATTACTTACTACAACTGGAAAAAAACATTACAATTGACATTTTCTTTGAAACTACGTGAAGTCAAGATGCACATTTATTATTTCAAGTGTAGGTACCTATATAACTATGAACCTATAATCTAAAGTGGTGTTATGTATGAGTTTATTGTAGCAAATAAATACAGTAAGTACCTACTATCACTTATTTTTTAACTTTGTTGTATACCTACGATCTAGGTTATCTTGAAGTAAGTAATCACTGCTAGCACAAATCATTACTAGCTGTCGCGGCAAATTTCGTACCGCCACGTTTGTATGGGAAATAGAGAAGTGCTATTTTTAGGGTTTTCCCGGCAGTTATTCGAATTTTTCTTACCTTTTAAACCTTCCCTAGACCTCCACGAACATTTCAAGACCAAGATAAGATAAATCCGTTTAGCCGTTCTCTAGTTTTAGCGAGACTAACGAACAGCAATTCATTTTTATATACATATATATAGATAGATACATACGAGTAGGTATATTTTTTTTGAATTATTTTATGCTAGGAAAAGGTCTCTCAAACCTTACCAAACATCTCGATGCTTCATTTTTAATACCATATACTGGGTGACTCAAAAAAAAGTATTCTTCCGTATAAGAAATGTTTTGAGATAATTGCCAAGACACTATCGGAAGAATAATGTACCTAATAAAATTTTCTGACCAAATGTTATTGATATACTCGTACAGTGCAATATAATCAATTTTTTTTTAGCTAAAATAAATAGGTTGTAAAATTATATTTAATTTTATTAGTTTTATTATAGTATTTATCGTTATTAATAACATGTAATTAATATAACAGGTAAATTATATAAAGTATGTAACAAAAAATATACTTAGATAAGATAAAGTTAGAAAAAAAAACCAAAGAAAAAACAGAAAAAATCAACGGCCGATTAGCTAAGTTAATAATCTATTGCAACATCTTATATCGATGTCATAAAATGTCATCGCACAAGACATTTTACAACATCGATATAAGATTCAAAATCCAATAACTCACCGGACGTGGAATTACCTACCTATCCAATTAGACACAAACAAGAATTTTCCAAAGCTGGAAGGGCTCGAGGCAAAAGCAGACAAAGCAAGCAAGCTGAGTCTAGCAAGGTGCGGAACCCGCTTGTCCCAAAAGCCAATTAGAATTCGTATCTGACTTGTTATTCTTAATTAGCAAGTGGTTCATTAGTATAGCAATGGCTCATTCGTTTTAATTATAAACATGGTCTTCTTGTAATTGCCGTGCGCAATGGACAACATTTTATAAGTAGCCGGCTATCTCGGGACTAATTATAGCGACTCAAGCCGGGATTGTTTCATTAAAAAAATTACATAGCCATGTTGCGATGCAGATTTTTTATGCAATAAGGCTGAAATATTAAAAGATACTTTTTTCAAGTCTTCTTGTTGTGTCACAAGCTTTTTTTTGAACTAGCGCTTGACAAAATGTCTTCGAACTTTTACCTCACGATATTTTCCTTCAACGTTTGAGTGTACTGGTATTTTAAGTTAAAACATTAAAATGATTGATTGAGAATGTAAAAAGTATTTCCTTTAAATAAGATCACGTTTGTTTCCCGAAGGGGTCGTCAGCGACCACGGATTTCCGCTTGCTATTGACATACTTAGGTATCTATGTCTTTTGTTTCTATGTTTTTCACTCGCATTACTTACAAGTTTCACACAATATGTTCTAACTCCCTTTAAATATCCCTAAAGATAGCAATTCAAGGTGATGTCAATCACACGTATTATCAACTGAGACTGATCAAGTGAGACTTTTGGTGTGACATAGAGCGTGACATACACGCGTGACATTCGTAGCAAATTTAAGCGTTTTGTACGATTACGGAGCGTAATGGTCACGGTCACGGGGCGATACATCGGGAATGGATTTTATATCACGACTTTCGTTTCTAGTTCTTATCCGGCACCCGCTTTTGTTGTTCCGAATTTTGGACCGTCACAAGTTTTTATCGATAGGTTGAAATAAAGTCACAACGTCATATTGGAGTTACGTAGCCAATGCATTTCCATTACGTAATTAATTTCGGCTAATTAGTATACCCTGATGGGTGTCAGGCATTAATCAGTTGATTGGCTTAACCGACGCCGTTGTGCTAAATCGAATATGAGGTATAGTGTTAACGTAATCCAACTAATATTATAAACGCGAAAGTTTGTAAGAATGAGTGGATGTGTGGATGTCTGGATGTATGTTTGTTACTCTTTCACGCTGAAACGGCTGAACGGATCTAGATGAAATTTGGCACAGTTATAGATTATGGTCTGGAATAACACATAGGCTACATTTAGTCCCGGAAAAATGTACGGTTCCCGTGGGATAGATTTCTTTTTGTTTTTCAAGGTGCCAAGCGGGCGAAGCCGTTGGCGGGAGGTAGTGAGGACACTCGAATAAGTTTAATTAAAAATATTTTCTGTGCCCATAACTTGTAATCAATTATAATTATCTATAAGTAAACTTATTTTTTTATCGTAAGTAAGTACCACAATATCTACACATAAACCAGATTTGTAAATTTTTAATTAAGTAGGCAGTGGTTATATACCAACATTCATAAGAAATAAAGATAAAATTTTAAATGTCATTGTTTGTAAATAATATACTTATGTTAATATATCTTTGCATTACATTTACTGAATATAATACTTTATTTATCATCCTTTGGATACACTGTCTATATTTAAAATATCAGCTTATTTATTACGAGATTGTGGTCCAAAATAGCCAACGATGTCACAAGTCATGTTTTAATTCAATTTGTTTCGTTAAAACTAATTGAAGTGACATGTGCCGGCTGCTAGGGTTGTCAAAAATAAGTGTAACCGTCACATGAAACCGACACATTTTTAAATTAGACAATTTATTGCATAAAATATAAGTTGAAGACTTTGCATTTGAGCAAGGATTATTTTATTATGAGGACGATTATACACAATTTGATATTTTACCGATATTTTAAAAACTTATTTTAACGTGATTTTAGAGCCCTCTTTCAAGCTTATCACGAAGATGGAGCAATAAAAAATTGGTTTGTAATAAGTTATTTCACGAAGGGTACCTTTAAAATTAACTAATATTTTACGAGATAACTAAAATTGTTTATTCCGAACAATGACGAAAGTGAGAACAATGACGAAAATTGAAAATTCAAAATTCATGTCATCTTTTTTTAGTAAAATCACAGGGATCATTTTGAATCGTTTTACATACTAGTCTAGGTGAGTCTAGGTGCCATTTACAGTCCTATTCCCAGCCCGAGAAGAACTGAAAGAAACTCGTTGGGCCCTAGCGCTTTTTTGTATGATCCTTGTCAATTTTGTTGAACGAAACCGTTAAGTAGAATGGCTCTATACTGTATTTATTTTGGATAATAAATTCCTATTTAATAGGCTACCGTATCCAATATTTTATGAACACGGTAACAAAGTCCCTAATTAAATAAAACCTGTAATCATGACATTGTGGTCCAAGCGTTGTTTATTCTATTTGTTTCGTTAAAAATAATGACAGTGACATGTGCTAGGGTTGTCATTAGTGAGGACGCGGGCACCGTACTAATTGGCTGCAGCGCTCTTCATACTAAAAACAAATTAGCCAGAGAAACGGATGTCGACGCTTTTAGGGTCGCCACTGACTGATAAACAATCTATTAGGTTTCCTAAAAACATTAATATTTACCTGCAAGAGTGTGTAATACTTTGATAGGTAGGTATAGTTTAAAACTGTCCAATAAAATGTTATAAAAATTCTTTATGTACAGTTACGATCGTTAATTTGGGACCCACCAAAGGTGAAATATCGTATAGCAACATTTTAAATGTAAGAGCTATTATTTTTGACGTGCAAATATTTGACAACTACGATAGAATGAGGCTGACTCGATTATTTATTAAATTTTCGCTTTCAATCTTGTCACTATGACTTTCTTCTATAACACTTACACAAAAAAAGAATAATGATTAAAGAGAATGTAATCACCACGTTAAAGAGGTTATAATTTCTAAACCAATAAATTCTAGTCAATAAATTCAACAAGTCAAGGTAAGATAGGTACACAAACGGTCTCTGTCTACATTTGACATTTAATCACAATCATTGGCCTAAACTTTCAACCTTATTGCATGTGAGTGTTCTCAAAACATTTCAAAGAAATGGGTCCCACATTAAAGCTCGTGGTTGTACGTTCCGTTTTGCACAATGATTTGTCAAAAATAAAATTTATAGAACCGTGTAACAATCACCCATACGGATTAATTTGCAAATCCAATTTGTTTCCGATACCAGCCTGTCTGTGGGATCTATTGAATTTTGATGATTTTATTTAAAATTGAAAAGTGACTGATGTCGTTTTCAACTGAATATTTAAATGAATGTTGTAACATTTTATAGATCTTCATAACTTTACTAACCCATGTAGGTTATATTATGATCTTAATGGGTTATAAGTTCAAATTGCTTCTGATATAAATAAAAAGAAACTCTATTCATTGTTAAAAGCGCATCACTGAAAGCGCAAGTCGACTGGATAATTTAGAACAATTTTCAAAGTTCATAATTGTTAGAATTGTTTAGTTTGGTTTTGCATCCCTAGATGGCGGGACCATGCAAATCAGAACGCGCTATCGTTGTGTTATAGAAATTGTATATATATTATGTCATTTTTATTGTTATTTGTCTTCTTCTTTAAAAGTATTACAGCTACTAGAACCTAAACTGTGGTTTGATTTGGTAGAGCTTATAAGTGGTGCACCCTAGGATCTGGTACTGGTTCGTTCAATAATGGTTTGAATAAAATTTTTAGAGAATTCAAAAATAAAAAGTAAAAAATTACCCGTAAAATGCGAGTTATTTCTAATTTGGAACCTTTTTCAAAATTCATAATAGTTTTGAATAAGGTTTTTAAAAAATAAATATGATCACGACTGTAATCCCCAGGCTCGGTAGAAATCTCCTCAGATCTTTAGTTACTTAGATCTTTGAGGATATCTAAAGGGGGTAGTCAGAGGCAAGTCCAAACATGACATTTGGTACATGCCCACATTTTGCACAGTAGTTAGTATTCCGTACGTGACAGGTTGCAAGCCCATCGCCGCTTATAAGAATACTAACCTATGACACATACCTTCGAATTTTTGGTTCTAGGGTATGCCGGTTTCCTCACGATGTTTTCCTTCACCGTTTAAGAGCATTTTTCGAATGGAAAAACTCATTGGTGCACGACCAGGTTTGAACCCACGACCTTCGGATCGTGAGGCAGGGGTGCTACCACTACACCACCAGCGATCTAATAAGGTTTTTAAGAAATTCAAAAATAAAAACTAAAAAATTACCCGTAAAATGTGTAATATTACGGGTACCTAATTATTTTAATTTTTTTAAGTGCTCTCTTAAAAGAGATTTATTGAAAATTGAACGCCATTTTAAATATTTTCGCGAGAGGTAACCCTGACATCGAAGGTCACAAGTAATTAGGTTGTTTGCGGGCTTATGTTTTTCATTGTAGCTTCCTCGTTACTTACGTAATTAGAGGAACGGGCGATGCCAATGTTGCCATGTTGCATTTTGGTCTGTGCCGAGCTTATTTAGCTGCACTGGTAATTGCATTATTTGGCGATGTAACACAGTAAAAGCCACGGAAAGGCTCCTGCGGCATCAAATTCAATCAAAGTGGTCGCCTGCATACTTTTACCATGTTTTGATAACATCGTAATTGTGTTCCATACGGCGTACGTGGGAACGTGGTATTGGCTTTTACTAGTGATTTTAGTAATTATGTATCAACACTATACTTTTTTATTTATTTATCACGGAGCAATAAATAGCTGTCAAAATATGTGCCAATATCATGTTTAGACGTGACTCTGACTACCCTTTTTAGGTATCCTTAAAGATTTAAGTAACTAGAGATCTCTGAGAAGATATCTGCCTACCGAGTCTGGGGATTACAGTCGTGATCATATTTGTTTTTCTATACAATATATTTTTTTATTTATTTATTACGGAACATTAAACAGCCGTCAGCGTATTAAAGACGCTTCCATCGGGCAGTAATCTGGATCAGTTGGGCTATCTACAGATCATTTGTAACGGTCCTTAGATAGCTCAACTGTTTGTTAATGTGTATATTAAGATATAGCTGTATATTTGTACAAAGTTCTGGAAATAATAGATTTAATTCAAATTTCTGCTAGGATTGCTAGGCGCTTAAGATAAATGTTGAAGGAAACGAAATAAATTTTTGTAAACTATCAAAACTCGTACTCAGCCCTTTGGCACTGTCAGTCAGAGTCCCTGTCAATAAATCTCCCTGATTGTTATGCTATTTGAAACGGTTTATTAGTGGTAATAAGGTTCAATATTATAACAAGCTTGTTTCCTGTCGCATCGTATCCGGCCGCTATGTGATTGAATTAGGCACAAGCGCTAGCACAAGTATGAATTGCAACGTGTTGCAACTATTAGCACTGGTGTGGTGGTAGCCTGCCTTTCGTCTATAGGGTCGTGAGTTCGAACCTCGAATCACGGTGCATGACCACCAATGGATTTTTATATTAGAAAAAATATTAACGCCAATGCTTGCTCTTACGAAGGAAAACACATAGATATTCTAGACCCAAAATATAAATTGGTTATACATTAGGGCCTTATTCTACTCAATTAGATATTTTACCGTTATCTTAAAACTTTCTTATCCTTGATTTTAGAGCTCATCTTTCAAGCTGATAGCATGAAGATGGAGCAATGAAATATTGATTGATAATAAGTTATTTCACGAAGGGTACATTTAAAATTAACTAATATTTTACGAGATAAACAAAATTGTTTGTTGCGAGCAATGATGAAAGTGAGAACAATGTCGAAACCGTTGAGTAGAAAGGCCCATTAGTTGATTGCAGTGGTGATATACATTTTGTTTGGAGTCTTATATTATAGGTACCTACTTGAGAACATTAAGTGGTCTGAAGTTTTGATTTTAGCTAAGTATGTTTGTCATTAATGACTGTTTTTTTTTCTAAGAAATAAAGATAAATAAATAAATAGATACCTACTATATTTTCAAATTTTGAGGATTCTAAAGAGGTGCTCAAGGGACGTCCTATAATTTAGCAGTACACGCCTACGTTAAATTATTTAAGTAGGTATTTAGTTTAGTCAGTATTAGGCAAATACTTAACACCTAGGTACTTAGGTAAATCTATACTATATATAATATTATAAAGAGGAAAGATTTGATTGTTTGTTTGTTTGTTTGTTTGTTTGTTTGTTTGAATTGAATAGGCTCCGAAACTACTGAACCGATTTGAAAAAATCTTTCACCAATGTGTAGAATGAACTTTCAGGATGAACATAGGCTATAATTTATGTAGGTACTTCGCGGGCGACGCCGCGTGCAGAAGCTAGTCATACATAAAATAGGTAGTATTAAGTATCTATGCAATGATAGGATTGTTGACAAAACAGTTACAAATAAGTGGACGGTTTGTTTAACAATTTCAATGATTTATCTAAAGATAACACATTCGTAATTAATTTTATTTATATACGTAGGTAAGTGAATTCATTTCAACTGGCTTAGGTACTTAAATCAACAATAATAATACCTATACATGCAAAATAATAATATTGAGATATACCATTATTGGATTATGGGAAATCATGATTCTTGTTTTAGGTATGTACGAGTATGCCGCGTTTAGATGGTGAGAGTTGGTATATTTCTCCTTTAACCCACAAGCACACAAGTCAAAAGTAATACCTGATATTTTTTGCTGTTTCTAGCAACTTCATTGATTTTGGTTTTAACTTACAAGTCGTATGATGCGACTGTCCAATATCGCGTGAGGAAGCTTTTAAATTTAATAATAAGTAGGTGGGTTATTGAATTATTGTCCTGCATTGAGAACCAAATCTGTGTTGCATTACATACAGATGTATCACAGAATTCGAATATATGTTTTTTGTTTATGTAGGTAGCTCTACATACATATATATATAACTATAGTGTTATATATCTATAGTGTAACAAAGTGCTTGAAAAAAGCCTCTGCGACTAAATTTTATCCTTTCTCCACACTGGTTTCATAGAACTAGTGACACGAAGAAGTATAAGACAAAAAACAATAGTAGAACCTACATTAGGTCTGTATCTACATTGAAGAAAAGTAAAAAAAAGGGATATGACTAAAATAATATAAAACAAACAGCGAAGTATGCCAGTGCTCTTAAACGGTGAAGGAAAACATCGTGAGGAAACCGGCATACCCTAGAACCAAAAATTCGAAGGTATGTGTCATAGGTTAGTATTCTTATATGCGACGATGGGCTTGCAACCTGTCACGTACGGAATACTAACTACTGTGCAAAATGTGGGCATTTACCAAATGTCATGTTTGGACTTGCCTCTGACTACCCCCTTTAGATATCCTCAAAGATCTAAGTAACTAAAGATCTGAGGAGCTACCGAGCCCGGGGATTACAGTCGTGATCATATTTTTTTTTTTTTTTAACAAACAGCGATTTTTAGATTTATTTGTTTGTTGATTTACTTAATTTGGTTGTTTGCGCACGTCTGTAAAATTACTGAACGGGTTTTCATCTAGTTTTCACAAGTGGGTAGAGCATAAATTAGGAGCAGAATATAGGCTAGTTTTATTAAAAATAATATTATGTATTAATATTAATTATTACTATTATTCTATTATTATTAGACTGGTTACACAGCTCAGTTGGTAGTAGCTCTGCCTTCTGCGCTGCAGGTTGTGGGTTCGATCCCCACCCAGGATAAACATTTGTGTGATGAACACAGATGTTTGTTCTGTGTCTGGGTATTATTATGTATTCTATGTATGTATTTACCAAAAAAAAGAAAAGTATTTAATTAATCTATCAGCCATCTTTTCCCATAGTACAAGCTTTGCTTAGTTTGGGGCTAGATGGCGTTGTGTGAACTGTCCACCAATATTTATTTATTTATTTATTTACTAGCTTCTGCACGCGGCGTCGCCCGCGAAGTACCTACATAAAATATAGCCTATGTTCATCCTGAAAGTTCATTCTACACATTGGTGAAAGAATTTTTCAAATCGGTTCAGTAGTTTCGGAGCCTATTCATTTCAAACAAACAAACAAACAAACAAACAATCAAAGTTTTCCTCTTTATAATATTAGTATAGATTATTAATAATCATGCGCACAAAGTCCCTGGCAACAGCTAGTTATAAATTATAACGTCATGGTAAGTTTTGACAGCCGTTATAGATACGATACCGACCAATAAGAAAGTCATCTTGACCTCGGCTCATTAGAGCATCCTGCGCGCGCGCAGATAACCCCTGTGACTGACTAGTGGCGTGACAAAGATGATGGTTGACGTATGAGGGTTTGTTTGTACACAACTTTACAGTCAAATGTATTTTTTTCTGTTGAGATAATTTTAAGAGTGCTTTTAGGCAGTAAATGAAAACATTGGTATATTCTAGAACAAAAAAGGTGTGTGTCATAAATTATTATGTTATGGAACAAAATGTAAAGTGTGTCATAAATTATTATGTTATGGAACAAAATGTAAAGTGTGTCATAAATTATTATGTTATGGAACAAAATGTGAAGTGTGTCATAAATTATTATGTTATGGAACAAAATGTAAAGTGTGTCATAAATTATTATGTTATGGAACAAAATGTAAAGTGTGTCATAAATTATTATGTTATGGAACAAAATGTAAAGTGTGTCATAAATTATTATGTTATGGAACAAAATGTAAAGTGTGTCATAAATTATTATGTTATGGAACAAAATGTAAAGTGTGTCATTATTATGTTAGAATTCTTATAAGCGGCGATGGGCTTAAAACCTTTCACGTACGGAATACGAACTGTGCAAAACTTGGCCTCGTGTCAAATAGTGTTTGGACGTGCCTTTGACTACCCATTTTAGATGATTACCTTCAGTCGTGAACTTATTTATATAAAATCTACGTAATGTAACATTATGTAAGACCATTATTAATACAAATTAAACAAAGTTATATTAAAAAAAATCATAATTTATTATATATGTTGGATTTGTCTCCGCCCCGAATATCAAAATAACTATTAAAACATTTGAAAATAAATTAGGGTGCGGGCAAAAGGCAATTGATAATAATAAAATATATGATATAAAAAAAAAATACTTTATAAATTAGGAATACGGCCCTTAAATGTCTACTGCGTATAATAATACTCGTAGTACCTTTATGACCGAGCTTTGCTCTATTTTTTTTGTAAATGAAACCTAGCTAGATCGATTTATAGCCCCCGAAACCAGGCATACTAAATTTCATGAAAATCGTTGGAGCCGTTTCCGAGATTCAGATTATATAAGTATATACATACATATAATATTATACATGTAGAAGATTTGCTCGTTTAAATATATAAGACTAGCTTTCACCCACGGCTTCGCCCGCGTGGTAACTTGAAAAACAAAAACAAATGTATCCCACAAGGACTGTACATTTGTCCGGAATAAAAAGTAGCCTATGTGCTATTTCAGGCTATAATCTATATCTGTGCCAAATTTCATCCAGATCCGTTCAGCCGTTTCAGCCTTAAAGAGTAATCCATACATTCTTACAAACTTTCGCGTTTATAATATTAGTAGCCGGTAGGATAAAATCTCGGAAGATCTACATAGTCTAGGGGTTGAAAGGGAATTTGGTTCATTATAACCCGAGCTCGCAACATTACTCAACTCGCGTCAAAAATAGAAGCAACAATATCGATCCCGTCTCCTAATTGGCTTGAATGCAAACTCTGTTATTAGGCAGGTTAATTAAAGAGTTATCGGGCGTAATTAACCCGTTTCGGTACAGCAGTGCCTATTATTTGGTTCAAAAATCTGGTTAAAATATTTATTTTGATAGGTTAGTATTTAATTTTGTATTATAGGTAATATACATAAGTATACCTACTATTGCGGTCTTCTGTATAAGTATCTAGAGCTAACTCACTTTTTTTTATTTTGTGTACAGAAATAAGTCATGGACATTTATTTTTCTAAGTAAAAATAAAAAAAAACTCTTATCTCAGCAACGCAGTATTTATTCCACAGATAGTTTTAACTTTCATAATGGCACTAATGAGCACCAAAAAGGTTATGGTTTTTTTATTTAAAAAGTCATCGTGAACCCTTAAAAAGATTTTAAAAATCAATCACCACGATACGGTCCCTTAATATAAGTTATTATTGAGTTTCAAGTGTAGGGCTCAAACCCTACATTTTTTGTGAAACAGATATGAAAAAAGTTTAACCTTTTTGGTGTATCAAGGAGGACAAAATGTTTGGTTTATTTATACACGTTTTAGATAAAACCTTATTATACACAAGCAGGCGTCAATCTCGAATCAGCAACAAAAAAATATAAGTAGGTAGAGATGATTCAGTCTAAAAATTCACGCCCCTCCACTTGTAATTGTACCGCACGTAGAGGTAAATACATTGGAGGGGCGTGCATTTTTAGACTGATCTACCTCTACCTACTTACTACCTACTGACGAGATTACGAGGTACCTACGATTGACGCCTGCTAGTGCTTTCAAGGTTTATCTACCTACTATGTTTCTACGTAAGAAAAGGCGGTTTGGTCATAAGACTTTAGCCAGCTCAAATGGGCGAACAAATAAAAGAAATCTACTATGTAGCATTAATAAAAAATAAAAAACAGGGGTAGTAAGTATAACTAAGTGTTTGAAAACAGCCGGGAACTATCAGTAGAACCTAATTGAAAAGACACGTAGCTCTAAATATAATCGAAATAATTCACTTATAATTAGTTCCACGTAAAGGACAAAGTTTGCGATATTTTTTAAAACAATCTGGGCAAGTCTCTGTAATAAATATAAACGCTTACCCCACTTGATGTCCCGATGGCGATATTTGCATAAAACCTGTAAAGCCGCCATAGGCCGCAACAAACTTTGGACCTCTTAAAAAGCACTAAAAATCGAATGAGCTATAAATGAGGACCCTTAATTTTTGAACCGAAGTTTTGATGGTCC
This sequence comes from Cosmorhoe ocellata, assembly GCA_963675405.1. Classification (NCBI taxonomy): domain Eukaryota; kingdom Metazoa; phylum Arthropoda; class Insecta; order Lepidoptera; family Geometridae; genus Cosmorhoe; species Cosmorhoe ocellata. The sequence goes on along the minus strand of OY776249.1, from coordinate 9,805,248 downwards.
CTTGGTCCCTTGCGAAGTTCTGTTTTTAATAAATGTTCGGTCAGAAAACGTTATTGTGAATGTTATTAAGCGGCAATTTAAGCACTAAATGTTTAAATATTATTTAAAAAGAGCACCAATTAAAAATCACACGTTCTTTCCGTATAATATTTTCAAAACTAATATAAAAAAAACAATGGTTTAGTCAGGGTTTAGTGGGTTAAGTAACCACTTGCTGCTACAAGAGACATTTGAAGGCGATTCTAGGTGGGGAAAGCCGTGATTTATTTTATATATATTGTCTATTATTATTATTGATTAAGTTTTTGATTTTGTTTTTTTTTAAACGCTGTCTATTTTGTTCATGTCAAAGTCAAAATCAAAACGTATTTATTAAATAAAATCACAAGAATCACTTTGAAAAAATCACATGTACGAGTATACATAATTGTTTTAAACAATCGCAAACATAATACAGATAGTATTTTCTTTGTGATTGTTTATTATAAGTATTTTAATTTTCTAAAATCAATGTCGTACTAAGTTAGTGAAACTTTCTTTAAACTTTGTTGCCTGTCTCAGTTCGCTGTCAGTTACTCAGAGTATACTTCCCGACCTACGACAACAAACTCCGGACTCTGAATGGTCGTCGCGTCGTTGCAATTTAAACGGTCAATGGGCTCAACATCAGTCAATTGTTTTTGTTGACATTATTCGCTAATTTGAGCAGGCTAAAGTCTAGACCATATTGCCTAGTCTTACGTAAATTAATTTCTTCCGTTTTCTATAAAATCTAATTTAAAATATAACCTAACCTAACCGCCATTTTTTCCCCTTCAACACCAGTCAAGATTTACAACTGAGAATAAAGGGGAAGTTTGAAATTTTAGTAAACATTTTCCTCAGTACAGAACCCTAGGTGGGCGAGTCCGACTCGCAGTTGCCCGGTTATTTTTTCCATGAAGTGTACGAGTCGAGCTCCTTATAGCTAAATGCTTGTCCGCTGACAGCCGCTCAAATCATTTAAGGCGGGTGTACCTAATTCGTAGATGGACTAAGTCGCGTTATGACTAAATGTCATATTATGTTAGCTTTATGTCTATAACGGAGGGCACTCGTCACGCCGATCCCGCGTGCTCCTTATGCAAAATGGAAGTACCTGTATGACCTACCTTTGCTCGTTTTTTTTTGGTAAACAACGTTTTTTAAAAATGAAACTTAAATAACTTTATCGCCCCCTAAACCCCCTGCATACAAAATTTCATGAAAATCGTTGGAGAAGTTTCTGAGATTCAGATTATATGTAAGAATAGCTCGTTTAAAGGTATTAGATAGATAATATACATAGGTATTAGATTAGATAATATAGTTAGGTAAGTATTGTCATAACAAAATTCAGTATGACGTAAGTACCTACCACTAATAAGAAAAAAACTAAAAAAAACTAAAAAGAAGAAGAATTCAATTTTCCTATGGCATGCGTTTCTATTCTACCAGTGTTAGACTTATTTTGTTTCGTGAAAATAGAACCTATGAGACAGATGCCAGTAGTATAGCCATAAGTAGAGAAGAAAAATAAAAATCAAGAGTGTCAAATATGGCGCTTTAGAGTAAATTTACTAATTTAAATTTTAACTATAATAGAACTGAGTTTCTCAGTTTTTCAACAAATAAGAGTGACACCTTTGACACACCAATAACACTTGAGTTTCACAATGACACCGCCAACCTCATCTGTCTAGTTCCCATTACTCCACTAGCCATCGGGATATATCAACACAACTGGTCTCAAAGCGGTAAATCACCAGCGATCCAGGAACCCTCGCAAAGTACCAGACCCGCAGACCACGGACCGTTTTACACAGACGCCAAAGGTCGAGATGGATCTGTGTGAACTGGCCAGCGCATAGATGTAGTGAGGACGTAAGTGGCCAATTAGGCCCGTTTTATTTGCCCACCGAAAGCTCTGTTCTGCTTTTGCAAATAAAACCTTTAGCTAACTATGCACGGTCGGTAATACGATACGCATTGATTGGTTCTCGTTAATTACTACGTCTCTACTCACTGCATGTAGGTACAATAATAAAACAAAAAAGTTTACTTTCAAATCCATGTGTTATTTTCCGATATGCCAATATGGGTTTCGTTTTTCAGTTGTAGGTAAAAAAGACGTGGTATTCATTGTTTTTATCATTTTGAGAGAGTATTTTGTAAATATTTTTTCTAATGATTTTATCTATCCACAGCTTGAATAGTATGAGCAGTGTATAAATCTTTTTTCTATACGGAAAAGTAGTCAAAAATGTGATATGATGAAACAAAAAGGTAATTTTTCGGAACAACTCTTTCGCTAAATTTCCATTTTGAAGAAGTTGCGTTCCCAAAATATCTCGTTGTCGAAATCGATCCAGATTATTTTAATAGAGATAGAATACATTGAAACTCCACGTTTAGATACTTAGTACATAATAAATAGTTTAAAAAAAAACAAACATGATCACGACTGTAATCTCCAGGCTCGGTAGATGAAAATGAAATGAAAATGAAAAATAATTTATTACTGTAAAACAAGACAACTGTACATGTCACTACAAACAAAATTACTTAACATTTAGCTTATTTAACAGACAGGTAAAGAACAAATAGTTGGGTAATATCTGTCAGTTTCCTCACTAGGCGTAGCCTGTATCGAGGAAACTTTGATACGATCTCGTACGGATGATTATAAAGCTAGGTCTATCTTACCTATAAATACTAATAAAGTTTAATGTTTAGTTGTAATAGTTTAGTAAATAAATAAATAAATAAATAAGCAATAAGTACTAAAACAAAATAAAGTATTGTAATTGTTAGGGTACAGTAATACAATAATATGTAAATATATACGTAAATAGAGTATCAGGATTTAAATTCTAAGATTTTCTCTGTTCGGTCGTAATTTAATGATATCAACCAATTCATAACTATGCGCTTCACCTCATTGATTGTTTTGTGTTTAATATCGCAACATTTGACAACTTCATTATACACGTGAATTCTCATAAAGCTACCTGCTCGTCGTGCAAAAGAAGTGTTAACAACAGGTGTTGGTAATTTGAAAACTCGGCGAGATAGTAATGAGTCGTACTCAGGGGAGGAGATGACATATTTGTGCATTGCAAGACAAGTTTTAAGCACAAATAGCCGTCGTACACTAAGTACGCCAGCATCATTGTATAGATCTGTCGTGGAGTATCTGAAGGGTTTCCGAAGCATGACTTTCAGAACTGAGCGCTGCGCTCTTTCAGCCTGAATAATAGAGGATTTAATAGCACTGCCCCAGCATGTTAAACAGTAAACTATCAGAGATTGACACAGTGCATAATAAACAGAAGTAAGGGTATCAGCACTCGCAACATACCTTAGATTCCGCATAACACTAATAACCTTTCTGATTCGGGCTGAGAGATACTGAATATGAATTTTGAATGACAGGTTTTCGTCAATATGAACTCCAAGGTACTTAAGGGACTTTTTACGGGTGATTAGATCACACACACAGTTTGGACCAGTGCATGCACTGGTGTGGATCCTAATGATTGCGTCTTCAACAGGAGCCGAGGCTAGAGTTTTATGGAAACACAAATACTGAGTTTTCTTAGTATTTAAAGTAAGAAGATTTTGTTCTAGCCATTTGGAAACCAGAGCCATACCACGAACCGCAGAGGAGTATACGGAAGGCCATGTAGGACCGTTAAAGATCACTGCAGTATCGTCTGCATAACACAAAATGTCTGCATTTTCAAGCGTGATGCCATGTATATCGTTAATATAAGTTAATATAAAGATATCTCCTCAGATCCCTAGATACTTAGATCTTTGAGCATATTAAAAGATGTCCGAGGCACGTCCAAACACTTGATACAGCCCAAATTTTTAAAAGTGTTTACAAAACAGATAAAATTCTACACAGCTTTTTATGTGATAGCAATGTATCAATTTGGCATACAAAATGTGTTTAATTCAAAGTGGCGAAACACACTCATGCGTTACACCAACCATTTTCTGCGCGAACGAAGCTTTGGATTGAACGCGAGAAACACTTCCCGCGATGTTAATGCTATTTGGAATTGAAAGTAGAATTTATTTATTTACTATCTGATACCCGTGGCTACGTACGCATTAGATTACTTTTTAATATTCTGTGAATGTGGCTGTACGAATGGATATGGTCGTAACGCGACTTAGTCTCTCTACGCATTAGGTACACCAGTCTTAAATGGTTTTTTTTTTAAATACTAGCTGTTGCCGTGAATTCGTTCGCAAAAATCCATTAACTATTACACCTTGGGTTACATTATTGAAGTTTTAGTAGGGATTCCTAATATTTTTTATAGTAATTAATATAGCCTAAGTTACTTAGAGATAATGTAGCATTCTTATGGTAAAAAGTTTTGAAATAGGACCATTCGTTTTTGAGTTTAATCGTTACAAACAAAAATACAAAACTTTCCCCTTTATAATATTAGTATAGAAGTATAGATAATATAGATATCAAACTCTATCATTTTTATTTGTCAACCGATTTCGATTAAAGTAAACCTAAGTATTAATCCAAACTTATCTCAATACATTAGTGAAAACTGCATACGCATGAACCAAATTCAGCCGTTACGGAGATTTAGCGTGCACAAACGCAAAGATGAACTATTTTTTATATATTTTATATAAAACATTGCGCCCCACATTAAAAACGTTCCGACGGTATGCCTCTAACTCACTTAGCTCAACGGACTCCTACGAAAAACAACGAAAGGAAAACAGAAAGGGTGTCCGTCCCACGGATAGTAGGTAAGATTACAATAAATAAGACGGCCGAATTGTTCCGATTGCGATCTGTGGCCGCCTCGGAAATGCCGGACCCAGACGGAACTTGCACAAATTGACTCCGTTTTACGTAGATTTTTTACTATCATCATTATATTACGAAAAATATAAAAAGAGACTCCAATATGGACAATCTTCGTGATCTAACTGAATCCGTTTTATATTTGGTAACAAGATGTGTACGCAGAAGTGGGAAGTTATGGATGTGGCTTAAATTTGTCAACATTTGAATATACCTACACTTTTCATTCTTTTTTTTTCTATTTCTTATCGTAGCATTAGTTCTGTGAAACCATTGAAAGGAAGTGAAAGGATTGAAGTGGGTTACTTTCGTACACTTAAACTTTCATCAGCTTTAAGAGAGAGAGAGAGAGAGAGTGAGAGAGGGAGAGAGAGAAAGAGAGAGATAAATTAGGACATGTTTATCATGTCATATTTTACCATAATGAATCCAATGTGGAATGATGCATGAGAAGTGTTAAGAATTTTTAGTTTTTTTGGATAAAGTGCTTGAGTTTTTAAAGAGTTTATATTTATATACCACTCAAAAGGATGAATTCATTTCAATATAGCTGGAAGCCTCTAACCTGGGGCCTTACTACAAATTGTTCAGGCAACATCAAATTAATAAAACCTAGTTATTTCGTACCATGACCTACAAATTTTTTATTGAAGTAGTTTATTTCAAGCTTGAAACTATGACGTTTCTGAAACATGATGGTTTGTAAGAATTTGTGCTAAGACCCTAAGATAAGCTGTGGTTAAATTTTTTAGATCATTATTGTAACCATTTAAACGGCATAATTCATAACATTTATGATTCAACAATTCCAAACCAATATTATTACTTCAAATGATGTTCAAATAATTCATCAATTAGTATGCATTTAAATCAGCTATGGGGATGGCATCCGTTGCTATTCAATTAATATTTACAGAAATAATGGATCAGCGCACTTAATGAATATAACATGTTTTGCTAATAGGTAACATGAAAAAATATAGAGATGACATTACTAATAGAAAAATTACATAAAAGAGAATGTTCGGAAAACGCTAAGCACTTTATTTTGACACTGACAGTGACATATCTGACTGTTAAATAAGTTGAGATAGGAATGCTTGAGTTGTTCGGTTTTCGGATGCATTCGACTCTCAACTTTGTCGCTCTAGTTTCATACTTTTTCTCGTGTTATTTTGAGTTTTATTGTGTATTTTTTCTAATAAAGACCGTGTTCTGGACGCGAGTGTAAAATATGTGAATTAAAGTGAATATTTCTTTTCTAAATCCATTGGAGAAAATCCCGAGACTTTTTAACAAAACAGCCATCTATTGGGTGACGAACCAAGATAATATAAATGAATAGGAATAGGTAATTTGGTAAAAAGTTAATTAGGGACTAAAAATCTGTACCTAGATAAATTTTGTAGACTTTACCAGTAAGTGTCTGTCTACACTTGTGACATTTTGTCGTGACTCACGAAGTCTTGAAAATCTGTCAAATTGTCACGCGTGTTTGTTACGGTACGGAGACACGGTCACGGCATTTTGTCATTAGTGTGGACGGACACTAAGGAGTATCTGAGGCGCACTTTAATCCTATCACCTCACTGTTTCTGAGGTGAAGTCAATGTGCGGTGTCACGGTAGTAATTATTCCGTGCTGTTTGTTTTCAGAATGTGTTGAGGTATAGTTACAGGTACGTGTTATAGGTAGTTTGCGGTCAACGCCGGGTACCCTAAGGCAGAAACCAGTAAGGCGATAGGTGATCCGACTGGTCGCTCCACTTGCGTTTCTAGACTCACTGATACTTTACAAATTAATACGAGGACATGCCGTATCGCTTACACGGCTTGCTCAACCGAATATCAAATAAAAACTAGTTCGGATATTGAATATTTAATAACTTCTCCGAATATTATTAGGCGAGGTGCGCATGAAGAATGTTTTCGGATCTAGGTTCCAAATTCAAAATAACAACACTCAGAAACACAATAATGCAATCTCGTTGTGCAATCGGACAGCGATATCTACTGACCAATTTAAAATAGGAACGGACGGGACCGGGGATCCAATCAACGAAACTAGCTGATGCCTATCCGTAAACTTTCACATTCAAAGATTTGTTTCTCGAGATTAAATCAAAGGCAAATTACAGTAGCGGCGAAAAAGAAATATGGCGAGTCCGGCCGCGCCCCGCTCGAGGGTGTCCTGCTGAAATTGCTTTCCAATCCCTCGGACTTTGGACTTGTAAAGAAGTTATTACCTTCCGAGGAGATAGCGGCGGGTCCGGCGATACGGATATATGTCTTTTTCATATGTAATATTCCTTTTTCGCGTTTTATTAATGGAAAATGTTTCGTGGGACAGTGCGGACTCTCGCCTCGATATTAAAAAAGCCTTGTAGTGCGGCTTCTTTTATGAGATTGTCTTAAGCAGTTTACGTTTGGGTTCCGACTTTTTCTTCTATCACTATTCAACGAAGTATCTTTTTTTTAACATGCCTGGATTCTGCTACCTTTTGGCCGTTCACATCACTTTTTACAAGCTTTTATTGAACTTGCGATGTATGTATGTTTGTCCGGTGGAATCTTGCAACTGAATTTTAAACCAGTTATCTCTAACCGATTGAGCTGAAAGTTGATATACACGCTTATTTTGGATGACAATGCATGCTTAGTTATGTAATGTCATTCTAATTATAATATGGCGGACCATTCAAGATGGCGGAATAGTTATTTTTTCTGCACTACCACAGTATAGGTAGGATCAAATGAAAGGGCTTGCTGAGGAGAACACGAAAACTAATATAGCATCATTATGAAGCTTGTTTTAAAAACGTTTTGTTTATCATTAATTTATTTATCTTTTCTGTGGATTGGTTTGTGTCTGTGGTGCGACAGGAGTATTACTGTTCTGTGCTGTGGTGATCTGTCTAGATTTTTTGGATGGTATATAATACATAGTTGAATAATTCATATAAGTACTCGGGTTATTCAGAATGTTTTGCAGCAGGGGGGGGGAGGGGTACTTTCTCTTCGGCTTGTAATATATCTGTAATCTAAAAAGGAAGGGTTTATTTTGTTTCTCATTATCATTGATAGATTCATATTTGTTATTGAGTCGTTTTAGTAATGAGTTTGATTATCGATCGGTATCGCTATCCATATCGAATGACATGAATAATAGTTGTCATGAAACATTAAATTCCCTATTGTGTTTTAGCATTGAGTCAGTTTGATAAATTGCCAGGGCCGTAATTGCTTCAATCACTTTTTTTTATAAACATAATCTGGCTTTTGGGGTGTGTAATTTCTCTATAAAAAAATATTTATGATAAATCCGAATATGATAATTTAGTGCGTTTCTAGGTTAGTATGTTATTTCTTCAGTCTGAAACGGCTGGACGGATTTGGATGAAATTTGATATGAATGTAGATTCATTGGATTACATTGGCTATCTCGTATTTATCTCGGAAAAACCTCCCAGGATGAAAAAGGGGGCTATATTAAAAACTGTATGTTCGCGGGTAAAACCGTGAGGCGCAGCTAGGATTTAATAATGATTTTCAATTAATGATTGAAGTGGTCAGGAGTGGCCAACCCTCTACCCCCCTCTAGCTACGGCCCAGTTGCCTACTCTAATTAAGTCCACTACAGCAATGTTTGGAATTAATTAGTGTATTGTTTAATTGGCATCTCTTGTTATCTGTTTGGTTTATTTAGGTATAATTAGTGGTGTTTGTGACAAAGAGACGCATTGATACCTAGGACTAGGTAATTATTAAAATTACCAATGACCTGTGCACACCAGATAATTTGATACAGTATCAATTATTAAAGAAAATATCGGCTGGTACACTTATCCCTACCAAGCTATCCCTACTGGTAGGGATAAGTGCACCTTTGTGTAGATCTATTTCTACCGGTAGGGATAGGCGCACAGAAAATTTCTTATTTCTACTCGGTTATCCCTACTGGTAGGGATAAGTGCACCTTTGTGTAGATCTATTTCTACCGGTAGTCGCCTTTGTGTCATTATAGGCAAGATAAATATAAAAAAGTATGCAGCAAAGTGTTAGAAAATGTCTTATCATAAACAACTTGAGAGGTGTCAAGGGACACCCGGATGGTACGAAGTTCCTTTCGATTAATTTGTGAGAGAGAGAGACAGACAGAGAAACATGCGCACGCCGCACGGCTTACAACTATAGCAAAAAGTGTCGTTACAACTTCACATCACAACGCGCGATAAGGAACTTTGTTCCAAAAAAAATAGCAGTCTAAACAATGTTTACAAAATTGGACAAAATGGCAAAAGGCTGCATCTATATTGCACCATCCAGCGTCCCCGACAATACGTTACATTTGTCAACAACGGTCAACTGCAGGCACGCGAACAATGCAGCCCGCAATCCGCGCGGATTGATTACACCTGTCCGTCACGATATTGTGCGTGATTCAAATTGAATTAGCCCGCCATTGTAGATTAGTGGAGTGTTTCGTATGGACTGTTAGGTTTGAATATATTTAGATCATTTTAGTGGGCCATATTCAGTGTGATACTTAGATCACTAGATTTACACATCATAATTGCTTTATCACTGATTAACTTATTCTTTATTTTATTTTTTATTTTTATTTATTAGGAAAACAAACAGAACTATAAATCTTATAACTAAAATAACTAAACATAGAGCTTAATCCAATTAAGTTTCCACTAGTTAATAGTACTAACACGTGAAGAAATGGTGGACTCATAAAATATAATATAAGAAAAAATTACAAAATTAAATATGTAAGTACCTAAAACATTAAACGACTGAAAGCGAACTAAGAGCCACGAAACAAAATAAATGAAATGATTAATACCACTGACAAAAAATACTACTCGTAGTTTCCGTGACTCAATTAATATAAAGAATAAACAAAGAAAAAAATAAAGTACTAAATATGAAGCTAAACATAACATCATGCAAAGATTGCAGTTCAATTCTGACTGCATGTTTGAATTTACAGAGCGAGAGGTCAAACAAATCTATATGGCTGAACATATCATTATTAGAGGTCATAGATCTACACAAGAATGAATTAGATACATAATTGGTACGATTTGTGGAAGGCGCGAACAAATGTTTATTTCTAGAGCTTAATCGAGGGCATCTAAACTGAAGTTTACTTAAGAGATACGGACTGTCAACATAACCATTAATAATTTTATACAAAAATGTCTGATCACGCTCCGTTCTCCTGTCCCGTAACGAGGTTAACGCAGAAGGGGCAAAACCTTTGATGGCCGAACGATATTCCAAATGTTTGATCAACTTGTTTTGAATCCTTGGGTTAGATTTGATTTAACGGAACTAAAATGGAGTTGGGCAGGACACCTGGCAAGGCGAGGTGACGACAGGTGGAGTAAGGCGTTAACTGAATGGCGTCCAAGAACCGGGTATAGGTGTGTCGGTCGTCCGGTAGCGAGGTGGGCTGACGACATAGCATCTGTCGCGGGCCGGACCTGGATGAGGCTAGCAGCAGACCGTGGACAGTGGCATATGCAAAGAGAGGCCTATACCCAGCAGTGGGTGAAGTCGGGCTGCGGATGATGATGATGATGGGTTAGATTTGACGGTTTGAAATAATTTATCATCTCCCTGTCCTTGTCCCGCTCAATGGGATTGGCAACAGGTTTTCTCTCTCTCTCTACTGTCATTGTTCATCTCAATAATCTCTCCTTTCTTATATTTGTTTTTTTTATATACACGTAAAGTTTATGTAATTCTAAGAGTAATTCCTGAGTTTTGGAAGACATATCCTCAGATATCTAGTTACTATTTTTTTATGTAACTATACTAAATATCTACAAAAAACGTAACTAGTGATCTATTAAAATAATTATACATCGATAAAGTAATCAAGTAAATAATGCCAAGACTACGTTAAGTTAGAGTACTGCTGAGTACGAGTACCGCTATTTCAACCTGTACCCTTTTTTATACCCCTAAACTTAATAAATATATCCCTTTTGGGGTATTACTAAAAACAATTTATTTCATAACAGAGGGTCTACCATGAGTTTTCACAATCTACACTAGCTAGCGACTGTAGTTAAAAAAGTGTATGAAAACTTGGTACAGCGCCTCTAGCGGATAGTTGGGTACTAAAACCAACTATCCTACGTCACAGCGTACTACAGCGACTGTAGTTTGCGCTCATTAATTTGCTTAGAATTTGGTACCATGAGTAACAATTTTGACAGATGTCATAGTAACGTACTATTACTACTGTAGTAACGTCAGCCGATCTAAATGTGACAACTCATGGTAGACCTACGGAGTGCATTAGAAGTACCTACGGAGTAAATAAACTGCGAAATAAGCGGTCACACCAACGCCAACAAGACGTGTTTACAAAGCAAAGTAACATGACACTTCAATACAAAGGTATAAGGTTCAAATTATGAAACAACTGTGATCTCTACGTATCGTCTATCGTATTTTGTAGAATTTCCATAGAAGCACTTGGCTCTTGTTACACTTTGGCATACAGTAACCGAATACCCCTGTAAATTCCAGTTAGATCATCGCAGTAATTAATCCACTTAGCTTTGGAACCTGAGATAGGTAAGACTTGCAGGTACTTGAAACCCCTGATATATTCTAATTAGATACCTACCTTTTTGAGTAACTCTATCTTTCTTTGGTCTAGGAAACGGGTAGTCTTACCACATGATAAATATTAGCACCTTTTAAAACTATGATGCGGCGATGGGCTTGCAACCTGTCACGTACGGAAAGTACTCCGTTCAAAATAATCACGACTCCAGGCTCGGTAGCTATTTAGATCTCTGAGAACATCTGAAGAGGGTATTCAAAGGCACGTCCAAACTGATATTCGGTACATTGGCATTGTGCCAAATATCATGTTTGGACGCGCCCTTGATTACCCTCTGTAGATATTTTCAAAGATCTAAGTAACTACCGAGCCTGGGGATTACCATCGTGATTTTTTAAACTATCTTTTCCTAAAATGTATTTTTTTTCACGAGGTCCGTTGACAAAATCCGTCTGATTGTCACGCGTGTTGGTTACGGTACGGAGCAACAGTCAGTCACGGTTACGGCGTATTGTCACAAGTGTGGTGTACGCTTAGTTGATTTCACAATACTCTACGCTTCAGTGTAAACGCACCTTTCGACATATTTAATTTATAAAGTCAATTTTATTGTAGGTAATTGCGATAAAATTAACCGTGTGGTTAAACAATAAAATTAATTAGCAATAGATTTATGTTAATTAGAATGGTGTCTAGTGACCCGCTTTCCGTCAATAAGGTTCAAATCCAGCCATGCACCAATAGATTTTTCCAAATCCATAGATAAAGATAGATCCATAGATAAGTCACAAGATCATCACATCACGTGACTTATCGATTAAAATGTCATTCCCATACATTTTTTCTTTTACACTACTAACTATAAAAGTAAATCGAAATTACCTGTTACAGTTTTTAGTTATACTTTTGGGGTTTTCAAAGTATGTAAGTTTTATAAGTGACTCACAAAAGTGGCTTATTTTTGTTTCAACTCAAGAATTACTTTTTGAACATAATATTATGTTATGTTCAAACAAAAGTCATTATTTTCAATATCTTATGTATAGGCGACCAAGAAATTGGTTTACCACTTTTGATGACATCTCCCAGTAACATAATTATTCGCTAAGGATTACTATGACAGATTCTGACGTAGCAGTTATTAATCTGTCAAGCGAAAATAGCCCTTGATGTTTTGTACGTGCAAATGATATTCAGCCTTAGAGTGGTAAACCAATTTCTTGGTCGCCTATACCTACCCCAATTTTTCTGATCCATTTTCTATCAAGATCTTAAATCATGAATACTTCTTGATGAATGAGCAGCTGTCATTTATATCAATGACATAAGATACAAAATGCAATGATTTAGACTCATTTTTTATTAAATGGATTTGACCTGTAATGGTATGGGAGTAATGATTGCATTCATGGCCTGATGAGGTGTTTGTGAAGGAATGTTCAGACAACGCGACATTTTATTCTATTCAACTGATTTCTACAGATCGATTGATTGATTGATTGATTGTAAAATTTGATTATTTGGCGTCTTTCAGGCGTTTTTATCCAACATTTAATAAGCTATTTTTTATTATTATTATTGAGGTTATTTTGAAAATGACTAATACCTTACTTATTCTTTCATCTAGTTAGTTTTCTTATAAGCGGCGTTGTGCTTTTAACCTGTCACGTACGGAATACAAAAAAATATTATTATTGGGGTTATTTTGAAAATGACTAATACCTTACTTATTCTTTCATCTAGTTAGTTTTCTTATAAGCGGCGTTGTGCTTTTAACCTGTCACGTACGGAATACAAAAAAACCACATTATCACGACTGTAATCCCAGGCGACTAGCAGAGTTAGGTAGGTACCTAACTCTGCTAGTCGTAAGTAGTAAGTAGGTACTTACTAGCCGACTCTCCGGGAGTTAGTTTTAAAAAATATAAGCACTTAATTTATTATTACGAAAAATAAACTAGATCGTATTCAGCTAAAGATTTTTTTATGATATTTATTTATTTATTTATACTTTATTGTACACAAATTACATAACATGTGTGACAAAAGGAGGGCTTAATGCCTAGGGGGCATTTTCTGCCAGCCAACCCATTCTGGTTTAAAGCCGGGTCGGCGCACAATAATAAATTTAAAGAATAATAATTTAAAACTAAAAACTAAAACTAATTAAACATTTCACAGAGAAAAACAATAAAATACTAATAATATACATATGTATAATATTTGATCAACCAAACTATTTTTTTAATAATTACTTATTATAAATTATTGACTCAATTCGTATTGTGACAAAATACAACCCAACGGCAATCAATAAACGTCAATTTAGGCTTGTTACACACGATCGCATTACGCACTGATTAGCGGCGTCAGTAACCGATATGTTCTGCTCAATTAATTAACCAACTACCCACATACCATGTACTCGGGGGATATTCTGAAAGTACCGATATGGATCGCAATGCAATATTACCTACTAATAGATAAGTAACTAGCTTCCTGTCGCGGCTTTGCTCGCGAGGTACCTATATAAAATATAACCTATGTTACTCAGGAATAATGTATCATTCTAACGGTGAAAGAATTTTTAAAATCGGACCTGTAGTTTTTGAGTTAATTCGTTACAAACAAAAATACAAAAATACAAAACTTTCCTCGTAATAATATTAGTATAGATACGTACATATTCGATTAGGTATGTTGTTCATTAAGTTATAAAATGAGTTCATTCATTTTGGGCCTGAAAGCCAAAATGCCGGCCACCAAAAAAAGCATATGACCACGTTTGTGAAGTTAGTCGGAGTATTTTTTTTAGGGCACAAAGTCTCTAGTCTCTTCTTTTGTAAAATACGAACGTTTTTATTACATTCTCCATAAAGATCAAATAAGAATGACATTTAAAGTGGCATTTCTAAAATAAACATGGTTTAGCAAAACCATTTTTTCTTGCTGAACAAAACTACGCAAAACTATTAAGTGATATAAGCTACATCAAATATCAATCTAAACGCATCACAATACTATCTATAAAACTTTTTCGTGACTGAATGACTGACTTAGTGAAAAAAAACACAGAGCGTAAACTGTTACTTCAAGAAAGCTAAAATTTGGATCCTTTTGAGGTGCACTACAGGGCCTAGACCGCGGGTTCAAGAGATCGAAAATTTGGGTCTTTTTGAGGTGCACTTAGAAGAAAAAACCAGAAATTTAACCCCTAAAGGGACCAGTGGGAGGTTGAAATTCGTATGCAAAAATAAAGAAATACGAACAAAGTCGTGAGAAAGTTTTACTACATAGTATCTAATATGGCGGCTTTAAGAAATTACAACACCTTGTAACTAAAGCCAAGCTTAGTAACAATACACCTAATTAATTAGCGACTACGTGACATAGGTAGTACCTACTTAGCTAATTATTGAGCCACATTAGTGCTGTAAATAGTTTGCCCCAACCAAACAATACTAGTAGAGATGTGATAAACTCACGATAAAGTCTTTACAAATCTTTTCGCTTTATAAAATACTAGGTTTTTACCGTTACTTCGTCCGCGTTCGAAAATTACGGACTCGCATATAAATTTCCTTATTTCAACTCTTTCAAGTATTTTTTCACGATAAAGGGTAGCTTAAGTCCTTTCGCAAGCTCTATCTTTGTAACTGATTTCATCAAAATTGGTTCAGCGGTTTAAGCGTGAAAGCGTAACAGATAGACTTACTTTTACACTTATAATTATAAGTAAGGATTATGTTCAAAATATAGCCGAAATCAGCACTGTATCAAAATGGCTTGCCCATAAAAGATATTGTATTCAAAATAAGCTCATTATTTTCCTACCTATATGCACAAAAAGTATCTGAGGCGCACTTACCTACTAACCTTGCACAAAATGGTGACCATTATAATTTCTAAATATATAATTTCAAACAGAAGCTGTCTGTTTATATTTTTATAAAAAATAGAGTGATGTAAAGGAGGTCTTTTATTTTGGGTCCAAAATGACAAAGTGCCGGCCAACAATTAACAATTTTTTTAAATAAAATGTGTTGAGTTCAGATTGTTTAATCTTAAAAAATAAACTGAAGAAATGGTTGTAGAGACTAGGTGCGAAAATAAAAAATTCTCAGACTGACTTACCAAGCGTGGCCACACTTTTTTTTGTTAGTCGACACTTTGGCATTTTAGGCCCAACCATATGTAAAACCTGGATGACCTCCTTTTCAAATAATCCTAGCTTGTTTATAGTTCTCGATACTCGGTATATCGATTCGCAGAAATAATTAGAGCCAGGCACGTTTCTATGTAAACATTGTTATTGTGATACAACTCGCCAAATGATTGGGTTACCAACAAACAATGTGTTTGATTTCGCACATATTCGATTACGAGTCGTAACGATGTAGAACATGTTTTGTCACGTAACCAAATAGGCGTATGTCCACAGTGACGTCATCGTGACCGTGGCTCTCGTGACAAAGCGACCGTGGCTCTCGTGACAAAGACAGATGCGGACTTTGTGAAAAAGCAGACATTTTGTTGGGAATGTACAACGGATTTCTCGTGATGCTTCGACTGTGAACTTTATCGATTTAGTTTATATATTTTTTCTCGTGTTATTTTGAGTTTTATTGTCTAATTTTGGTGGTTATTTTTCCTATTATCCCGAGTTCTTGAGACGAGTGTAAAATATGTGAATAGTTCCTTTCTAAAATCCGGAAAAATATCAAGAATAACAAAACAGCGATTTAAAACAATTTTAAACATAACGGTAAAATATAAAATTTAGTAGATTTGCCCGACTTTGTCTCTGAAGACGGGCACTCGTCACTCAAATAAGTACGAATATAATAATTATAGCGGCAATAAGTCGCCCTTCCGTCCGAGGGGCGAAGGGAGCAATTCTCCAGCAATTTTAATAATAAGTCTGGCATTTCTATTATCGCGATCCGATCAGGTGGGTTCGCTCGGGGTTTAATAACTCATGATTAGCTTATTGGAATCGCTTTCTGGATGTTTGCTGTTTTTTCTCACTTCTATAATTATTTACGAGCGGTGAGTGCTTGTAAAAAAAAGCGTGTGTACAATTCACACGTAGTAGAAGTTAGCTCAAAATTAGCGAAGTAGGTAAAGTTCCGATAGATGGCGCTGTTTCGCCGATAGATGATTCTTGATTCGCTTCTCCAGCGCCTCATGTGGCAAATGGTGGAACTAACTATGTAATGCTTCCTATCTCATTTTCACCAACGTTAAATCTTATGAAGTGTCTGTCTCTTTTTACTGTCGCTCTTTCGTTTCATCGACTTTCAAATCACAACGATGCTAAAAGTTTTCATTTCAAAAACGACTGTCATCCCCAGGCTCGGTAGATATCTCCTCAGATCTTCATTTACTTAGATCTTTGAGGATATCTAAAGAGAGAGGCACGTCCAAATATGATATCTGGCATAGCCCACATTTTTGTATTCCGTACGAGACAGGTTGCAAGCCCATCGCCGCTTATAAGAATCTTATAAGTCACTAATCAACTATGCTAATAATAATGGTCTTATATTATGAATTATGACTTACCTACTTAAAAAATTTAACTTAAGTCGTGTGGTGAAAAGCTCACTATTTTTTTTCCATCCAGCTATGTGATTCTGTAAGACCTCATTCTAAACTTCGAATCTGAATCCGCTGTGAGTTTCTTGATTGGCATTCTAGAAACTCGGTTGATAATTCGAATTTACACTAGCGCCACTTTTGCGAGCGTGTCAGCGAGTTGAACTAAATTGACGGGGAGATTTTGACAGATAAAGTATGAGATGACGTACGAAGGGCATTCTATACGGTAATTACCAAGTCACTTCGACGCTCGCTTCGCACTCGAACCCGATTCAAAGTGTCAAATAAAAAGGTCAATGTCAAATGACAATGTCAGTTTTGGACATCTTGCATCTTGCTACCCAGCCATATCTTATTTAAACGGTTTAAATTTGGCTCATTGAACAATTTGCTAACTAGACATATTACTAGTTGGATGATTCGAGTTATTGGACGTTTTGCCGTAGGCGTATCGATTATAAAGCAAAATTGAATCAACAGAAGCAAGTAAAAATACAATGCACTTATATGTTTGCTTGCACACATCAAAGTAATATTGGTAGTCGCTAGCGGCGTAAAAATTTAATAATTAAAAATCACCCCACCCCCTACAAACTGTTGTGCTATCTGTGCCGTGGGGGGATTGCCGACACATTGCATTACGCGTTATCATTTTTAATTAAATTCTCAAAACCACCAACTATGTATAATGATGAATCGTATAGCTATGTTTTAATATGAAGAATGCTTCGGATTTAAATCCTTTTTGTGATCCAATGAAAAGAAAACCGACATATTAAGTTACTTTAAAACTTAATTTAAAATAAATAAAGTTTTTTTACACTTTCCTGGGGCCTTTAGGTATAAGCTTTTACAAACCATGTTTCAGAAATGTCAAACTTTCAAGCTTGTTACCTCTACCTACTACTACACAATTTTATAGGTTATTGGTACAAAATATCAAAGTTATATTACTTTGATATTGCCCGAAGAGCTTGTGGTATGACCCCAGGCCGTAACATATGTAGTAGAGGCCAAAATGACAGTGCCTCAAAGCAAGTTATCTTAAGACTATTTGACGGTTTTTTTTTGAGATGTATTCGACTGTTATCTGTGTCGCTCTAGTTTTCATATTTTTTCTCGTGTTACTTTAAGTTTTATTGTGTAATTTTGGTGGTTATTTTTCTAATAAAGCCCGAGTTCTTGACGCGTAAAATATGTGAATTAAAATGAATAGTGAGTGCCTTTCTAAAACAAAAAAAAATACCGTCCAGAATTTTGAACAAAAATAGTGTTTAAAATAGTCTTGACAATTTGACTTTGTGATACTGACAAAATGGTTTTCAAAAGAGACATAAATGATGCCATAAACAAAGAAGAAGAAGCAGAATAACTGTATCACACACAAGTCGAAATACGAAATACCGAATTTACCTAAATAAATAATAAATAAATAAATAATGCTGGACGATCCACACAGCATCATCTAGCCCCAAAGTAAGGTATTCAAAGCTTGTGTTATGGGTACTAGATAACTGATATATGTATTTCATACATTATATGCATAGATAGATATTTTTTATTATATAGAAAACACCCAGACCAACGGAACAAATTTCTGCAGATCGTACACAAATCTGTTCCGCGGCGGGAATCGAACCCGCAACCTCTTGCGTCGCAGGCGGACTCTCGTCCGCTGCGCCATTGAGGTCGAAATCGCATCTGAATCGTTTGAAATCTAAAATCAGTGTGTCAGAGCTCAGTTTGCACTGAAAGCATTTTCAGAGAGACAAAAGCGGACTCGTATCTGGGTCTAAAATGAAAATAATAGCGGAATGTTTTAATTTCCCTGCGAGTGACGGGTCACGTGCCCCCCGCGCCCCGCGCCCCGCGCCCCTCGCCCCTCGCCCCTCGCTGTCATCGTCACTACTGTGGACGATTAGCTTGCTCATGAGATTGAATAAGCGTGGTTTTTAGGGTTCCCTTCACATCTGTTCATTGAGAAAAAACGCATAGCAAAAAAGTTAAAAAATAACGAATTTAAAAGAACAAGGTTATGGAAAAAATTAAAAGGCCAAATTAACGTACAAAATTTGCGTACTTATCTATAATTAATTATAGATACAATTATAATTGTTGTTTGTTAAAAAAAAGTTGTTTTTTTAATATATACATAGGTACTTACTTAATATTTTGTTCTAATACATTTATGTACTAAAATAAAATAAAAATAAAATAAATATGATCACGACTGTAATCCCCAGGCTCGGTAGATATCTCCTCAGATCTTTAGTTACTTAGATCTTTGAGGATATCTAAAGGGGGTAGTCAGAGGCAAGTCCAAACATGACATTTGGTACATGCCCACATTTTGCACAGTAGTTAATATTCCGTAGGTGACAGGTTGCAAGCCCATCGCCGCTTATAAGAATACTAATCTATGACACACACCTTCGAATTAAATGTAAATAATTAATGTACTAAAATACCCTACAAAAATACATATTGCCATGTACCTACAGATCTTTACTAGTTTTTGAATCTGTTATTAAAAAAGCATCATGTTTTCATTATTTTTTGTAAATAGACGGAACCTAAACCAGTGACCGTCGATTCCCCCTTGTCACTCTCGCAGTTTTTACATCACCCTCATCCAGTTAAATGGCTGCTCAGATTCAATGCACTATGATAGATATGACAAGCCTGAGTGTAGTGCTGTCACTTTGTTCACATCACTAGCGGCAAATGTTTTGTGGGAAAAATGCATTGAATATAAAATAGGGTTGTCAAGGCCATACTTTCTGAAAAACGTTTTTATGTGGTAGTTACAATGTTATAAAGTTGTACAACTTTACAAATTGTCAGCAAATTGAAATACTTATAATTTTTTTTAATTGAAAATTTTCTGAAACCTAACGAAGTTACTTAATAGGTACCAACGTAAACATCTGGTAACGAAAGTACTCTCAATTCAAATACACTAGTATTGGAGTGTTTGTATAAGATGAAATACGTACCTAAGTATTACATTTGCTTCATAAAAAATAACAAAAAAATTCTCATCAAAATATCAAATCATTATTTAAAAACTAACTTCCACCCACGGCTTTGCACGCGTGGTACCTTGAAAAAATAAACAGCCTTTGTGCTATTCCAGACTATAATCTATATCTGTGCTAAATTAAATCTAGATCCGTTCAGCCGTTTAAGCGTGAAAGAGTAACAAACATAGGTACATCCAAACATTCATACATTCTTACAAACTTTCGCGTTTATAATATTAGTAGGATAATAATTATTTTTAAGCTCTTTATAAAATAAATATGAAACTGGCCGTTACTGTGTTAATTTAAAAAAGGATTTTCTGCGTTTTATCAATAGCTTGTTGCTCAAACGTAACCTCCATGTAATTTAATCCCTTAATTAACTCTCCATATGAGATATATTCCTTTGCGTTTCAATTTATAAGGGCGATTATCACTGTAAGCACACGAGCGTAAAATTAAACACTATTGTTGAAAAGGAGCCGCGTGTGAGTGGCAACCCTAGGAGATTTATAAGATACTGATCTAATTTGGTCACTCGCTGTCTTGATTTATACAAGTATTCATTGCCAGTGATTTTTTGACTTTGTGGTATCTAAAATAGGTAGAGTTATTCAATTTTGAATCTTATGTCAATATCATAAATGTCATCGTACAGGACGTGATTACAATTAAGTATATTATTCATTACACTGTTACAAAGATCTTTATAGTATTAATACGATTGATCAGCTTTTTTCATACTTTTGGTATCGATAAAAAGTTTTCCATATAAAAAAAAAATACCAACTTTATACGTATTCACTTTATTATGGTAATATTTGGAAACAAAAAAAATATGGACAAAACAATAAGCCGCAATGTTATGCTAAATTTGCAGTTGTGTAATTAATTATTTTTCTAGAATGGAATGTAAGTAGGTACAGATAAGTAGTACCTACAATATAATATTATACATAGGTACTTACAATAAATTCAATATGTACTTAGGTGAATAAAATTCATGTGAAAAAGTTGCTTTCCGAATTAAAAATAATTAATTTTATATAAGTGATGTAATATTATTATTGTTACGGTAAACCATACCTATTGTGAGGAGAATGGGCTACTGCGTACAGTGTGGCAACTCGTAAAAAATATTTTCCCGATTTTTTTGCTACATTCCATACAAACAATGATTTATTGTAGTTATTTATATATTTTATCTATTCCTCGTACTAATTAATTGGGTACGGAAATAAGTGTTATAAAACAGTTATTTCCGTACCGATTCATCATCAGAGCGGGTGGGTAGTTAATCACAAGTGTGGCGATTGCCAAAATAACGTATATCCCTTGTAGCGATGATTTGTGAGCTCATTAAAACTGCTAGAGATCCGAGTGTCGAAGTCGATAGTTATTTGAATAACTACGACAATCCCGGAATAATTTCATAGATGGCGCTGATTTAAATTCTACATTGTAAACAGTATTATTTATATAATCAGTACATTTTTCCGAGATAAAAAGTAGCCTATGTCCTATTCCAGACTATAATCTATATCTGTGCCAAATTTTATCCAGATCCGTTCAGCCGTTTCAGCTTGAAAGAGTAACAAACATAGGTACATCCATACATTCTTACAAACTTTTGCGTTTATAATATAAGTAGGATAAATACTACTTATGGAAAAAGACACAACAAAAAAATATCAAATGTAGTGAAAGAAAAGGATTAATATGTGAAATTAGTCAGTATTTTCACTCAATACAGCGATTCTGTAGTAAGCATGAACGTTTTGTAAATATTTAGTACTACTGTTTAATGTATAATCCAGAGTTGCGCAGGTGACGTATAAAAATCCGGGCAATTCAATTAGCGGGAAAGCAGGGAGGCGTCTAATAAACATAATATAAATAATCTAGGCAATAAATCTCTGCTTTATGAGGAGTGGGTTGACACTCTGTCTAATTAGCTAGTAGCGATGTGGTCAAGCGCATTTTTTGCTGCGAGCACACGAATTCAAAAACTTTAATAAATTTGCTTTAATATACTTAATGTGAATTCGACCAAATGTCATGTTAAACCAAAGTAACCAATCCTTGAATATCCCAAATTTGGTCGAATCTGCTCTTACGTAAATTACTAAAACTCTCTCAAAACTTTTTTCAATTTTATCATACAAACTTAAAATTTTTGTATGAAAAAATCGAATGGAAATGATATTTTACTTGTTGAAAAAAAAAAACGGACAAACGAACATTGACAAAAATCACAAATATGGAGTTTCAAAAAATGTTGAAGCTAGAAGTTGACTTACTGTTTCGTACATTTACTGTGTGATTTTTTTTTATTCTGTACTACTACTTATTTTGTCGATTAATTGGTGTCAGTCTCCACCAATTGTGGTACATGACTTTGTACACTTACGTAAGGTTTTTTTCATACTCTGTTTTAAATAAATAATAGAGAAAAAATAATATAATATACTAACAAGTAGGTAACTACAATATAAACCTTCTCTCTAATACTTTCAGAAAAAAATAGCAACATACAAAAAAGTGTAAGAACGATAACATACGCAGAATTTCGAAAACCGAGCGTCCTTCAATTAGTAGGATAATAATAACGCATGGATAGAAATAACGGCCTTCTCTTGGACTATAAAGCGACTAAGCAGCTTTATGGTAAAACGTACAATGTCGAACTCTTCAGCGCATCAGTTAATTAGAGGTGAATCTACCCACATATCAAGTTTATTATAATTACTCATTTTAAATTAACTGCGCCAGAGCTGCGCCTTTATGAGCTTTGTTTTCACGCACACAATGTTACAATAATGTACTTACATACTTACACTATTATAAATACTTTTGTGCACAAAAGAAGATATAATACTTACATCATCAGTTTAGTGGCGCAGTTATGCAAAAAAAATCATGATCACGACTCTCCTCAGATCTCTAATTACTTAGAACTTTGAGAATATCTAAAGAAGGTAGTTAGAAACATGTCCAAACATGATATTTGGCACATACCCACATTAGGCAATTTGAACTTTAACCCCTTCTTTATTCCCTTGGTTTCTTTACGGGACAAAAAAATAGTGTCAAGGAGTAAAATTTTCTTATGTCAAAACAAATCAAACAGGTTATCAAACAAACAACCAAAACCATTCTACCAGTCGAGTAAAATATAGGTACACACACATACAAACTTTCGCATTTTCTAATTTTAATTTTACTGTCTGACAGACTGACTGACTGACTGACTGACTCATATTCTATCAACGCAAAGCTAAAAATAAAAAACAAAAATATTTCTATAATAAATCACATCATTATTTTGCCTAAACCATAAGCCGTAGAGAACTGAAATTTGGAGGGTAGGTACGTGTAGGTAATAAGGAAAGAAATCTCGAAGTTTAACCTCTAAATCGCTTGTAAAAAATCTCAAATGTTTTTTTCATACAAACTTCAATCGCCCGCTGCACTACGGTTTGTAGGGAAGTTTGTATTAAAAAAACATTATATATTTTTAAACTTACGCGATCTGAACACATTATTTTTTGTATTAAATGGGTATTTAGGTAAATGAAACGCGATAAAAAGCCGTTTTACACTAATAATAATGAAAAAGGCATTGACGAACGAAGTCGCGGAGAGTTCCACTAGTAGTATTACATGGACAGTAGGATTTCTATTTGTTATAGGCCCACTCGGTATCAGTAGCACGCACCATTACCTCAATAATTTAATTAATTTCGAGTGATTATTTCATTAATAGGCGATATTTGGACGCTCTCGCCAGCGGCTTTGTCAATTTTAATTAAGGCCGATAGGTGGACGGCAATGTTGAAATTCTTCCTTAATTAGTCGGGCTCGAAAATTCTAATAATTTAATTAATGGGAGTTAATTAAGTGCGCCGTGGCTGGCGGTATTCGCGTTATGTGTCGGATTTGGCACGGTCGAGGCTGGAGATGGCTCATGTGTGATCTGTCAACTGGGTTAGGGGAAGCATCCATCGAAGCGTACAACGAAAGAATCAATCAACCAATAGAGTCATGTCAGAGACCACAGCCCATAAAGCACTACATATAGATAGATGATTACTAGCTGACCTGGGGCCTTACCACGAAGTCTTCCAGAACGATTTCGTTTTTTATGTAATACTACTTCCATATAATTTGCATAGGTCATGGTACGAAATAACAATGTACCTATTACTAATTCGGTAATGTATTATGAATTCTTATGACTATTATATGACCTGCCCCGGCTTCATACGAGGAGAAAATTATCTCAATTTTTTATGAAAATAATTTGTTGATATAGCCTTATGTTACTCAGGGATAACCTGATAACAGAAAAACTAACTGAAAAAAAAAAACTGTTTTGTCAACAGTATTGATTATAGAGCGTCTTCCAAAAAGAATTTCAAAATATTTTCTACCCCTTACAGTTTTATTATAAGTACAAAAGGCATAGATTATTTTACTGCGACCATAGACAAAATATAATTCGAAGGTCGATACGGAATAGTCTACTTCAAAGCGTATAAAAATTATCAAGTGACGATCACAAAAGTCATCATCATTCCCATAAATATATCTTTTACATTTGTGACATAGCTA
Source organism: Cosmorhoe ocellata (assembly GCA_963675405.1). Lineage (NCBI taxonomy): Eukaryota > Metazoa > Arthropoda > Insecta > Lepidoptera > Geometridae > Cosmorhoe > Cosmorhoe ocellata. Next base: position 9,780,552 of record OY776249.1, on the reverse strand, counting down.
TCAGCATGTCACTTTGTCCAGAATAGGTATCTATTGTTACTGTTACTCACAGGAAACAAGGCCCCGTACTCCATAAAACAGTAGCATTATCGGCCGCTTTGACCACGGCTTATACAATTTCCCTTTCAAAATGACATGCAATTTGAGTCCTTTGAATGCCAAGTGAATTACTGACGAGTGTCGCATTAAGTGCGACTTATTCTGTGTCTTGAATATTGTCGTTGAAAGGGTAACAGTAAGCCGTTCTAGGAAGCAATCAGTTAATAGAGAAAATTGTGTAACGTTAATACTGGTACCAAAACAGTTCAATTTTATTCATTCTTCTTTGTTTATGGCATTTGTCTCTTTTGAGATCAATATTGCCAGTGTCAAGTGTTGGAATTAGTACCTGGTATTGTCAATGTCACAAAGTCAAAGTAAATTTTAAACAAAAGATGGTGGTTTTGTTCAAAATTCTCGGGATTTCTTCCGATTGATTCATAAATGAACTTTACATAAATACATTCGCATCAAGAATTCAGGCTTTATTGGAAAAATAACCACTTAAATTATACAATAAAACACAAAATAACACGAAAAAAACTGGAGCGATGGCAGCCGAATGCATCGCAGAAATTCATTCATTCATTCACTCAAATGATAGGTCGTTCTAGTACAGTCAGATTCAAACATATCACTTCTGGTAACTATTCTCAGAATAAAGTAATGTCAAATGCATGTCAGTTTACTTTTCGATAACTACGATTTATTTTAGGGAATGTTAGATATTAATTTGGTCGAACCCACCCATAATAATAAAATCAGAATTATTTTTTTAATTTTAGGTTTTTGATGACATCACAAATTTATAAGTCACGTGATATCAAGCAATGTTAAAGTTTCAAAGCGATAGAACATTATTTTACCTTTAATAGTTATAAAGACAATTTTACTTAGCTGGTGACTTCAAAGGCCCATTACTGCATGTCCTGTGTCAGCCAAGATCACACAAACTACATGTAAAACGATTCCACGGTACCCTAAAGTGACTGCCGCCGGCTCTTCAAAGGAAACGGGCAAACACGGGTAATAAAATAAGCTAATATTTGCCTCTCATGCCACCAACGTTGGATACTTCAACCGTCTATTAAGGATATAAATATAGCTATCTTTTATAGATAGTCTAGTGTATGTCTAGTGATTGTGGTCGTATAAGAAGTTTTGGAAATTGAAAAAGAGATACTGTACCTAACAATATTCAGATGCTAATGAGTTATTGTCTCAGTTTTTTAATATACCTACTAGCTGTTACCCACGACTTCGCCCGCATTTAAATTTTGCTATTCGGAGCGGACAAATCCGATAACCATGAAAATCGGTCCAGCCATCCTCGGGCTGTAGATGGTGTAACTAAACGACTTTGTTTTATACTATAGATTTTAGCTTTTTTACCTGCTTAGGTAGGGAATAAAATGAAACAGGTAGGTATTGTGATAAGGTTATTTCAGTATAAAAACTGTCAAAAAAGTAGTCAATCGAGAAAAAATTAAGTACCTACTCGTTTCTATAAGATTTGCAATAAATACCAGTGGATTCTTCTGATATTATTGTATTTCGTTATAAAGTTAGGTACATACCTACAAAACAAAAACCACTCGTTCTACTCTCAGACTTTTCGTGACATTTGGCAACAGAAAAGAGACGCACTTCTAAATAATTCAAAAACTTGAGGCAAAAACGATCTCAATAGAGACAGATGCCATAAATAGCGTATTTTTAAATCAGACTTATACAACATAACATTAATAGATGTAATGTTTGAAAATAAATAAATAAAATAAATAAATTCTTTTCCCATATTCGCTCAGAATAAACAAAAGAGATAAAAAAAAAATAAGTTAAAGACAAAAACCGCTCGCTCTACTTTCAGACTTTGTTGACAGTGACAGTGACATTTGACAACAGAAAACACACTCAAAATACTTACAACAGATATTTACTTTCGTCTTTCATTTGCAATCGTTATATTTTTCCTATACGTGTAGCTACAGAATACCAAAACATGCGCTTGAAAAATCATGCAAAAAACTCTTGCGGGCTGCACACCTAATCCTGCGGACACGGCGCGGCGGCGGCAGCGGTGCGGCGAAATAACGGAAATTGAAAATAAACATTTCATCTGCGCCGGCACGCACTGCCCAAATTGACAATACAACCAATTTGGCGTATCCCGCACCGCGCCGTACAGCCTAGCCGGCCACCTTTGTGGGCGAATCGAAAAATAATATTACACTTTTTTCATACTACATTCGAGTACCTATAACCGAAAATTAACTATGATTTTTAAAGTAGAACTCAAGACTACAACGACTACAGTGTACTAGTGGAATCTACAACGACTTTTTTGGTAAATGTTATTTTCACACAAGCCCCTGTTATTTTCAAATATACCCCTTTTAAAGGGTGCACTTAGCAAATGAATTTCAGAAATTCCTTTTTCAAAATCTATTTTTTTTATTATTTCTTTTTAACCTGTTTTTAACCGACGAAAAAACGGAAGAGATGCTCAAGTCGACGCGTATACATTTTTTTATTTATTCAATAAAATCATAAAAACCATTTTGAAACATAATAACCTTCAAAAGTTTTTAAAACCAGTGTGAACTGAACAGAGGGAGGGTTAAGTTTGTATAAAAACACAGTTACGAGAACAATTTCACGGGAGTTTCACTAGTTTTAATATACATAAAAGTTTAACAAAGTATGTATCAACTATTTCATCACATTGAGTGTGGTAAAAAAATGCCGCACTCATACCACTTATCTCTATATTAATGAGTTACAATCACACAGATGTCTGCTCGCCAGAACTGGTGGTTTATCAGTGACAGGAAGTACCTATCACACAGTGACATTAGTATAGCTAGATCACAACGAAAAACATTGAAACATTTGTTACAGAACTAAATATAGGTAAACTACAATCGTACGGAGTTAATCGGTAAAATGTAAGTAATTAGGAATTTAAAAAATTAATCACCTATGACATGATTTTAAAAACTTATCTTAGTAAAAATATAAGTTCAAACAAAGCTTTATCTTATAAAAAAAAACTGATCCCACACTAGGTACCATAGTACCACAACACCCAGACGCGAAAGAAATATTTGCGGAACATGCGAACATTCCTACCGTCTCGGGAATCAAACCCGCACTTCCGCGATTCAGCCAAACACCACACCAAGGTTATTAAAAAAATACGTAGAAACAGTAGTTTTTATCAAGTATATAAACCTTTGCATTTTTTTAAATGCTTTTCTTCAAAAACTTAACCCTTACTTATTCATATTTTATGGAAAGTGAAAAATATCTTACCTTTTTCTTTTCTTCACGAACACACCACAAAACAATTTACCCCATATTTTTGGTCTTTTTGAGTCCTATAAACTCTTATTAATGATTTAATAATAACTAGGTACACTCATCTCAACATTAAAAGCTTAGGGTGTTATCAGTCACAGTGTAATAAGCAGTATAGGAAGTAGGTACACTCACGTTTCATTCATTAACTCATTCAGTACTATTGGGTCTCTCGTATTGTTTACGCGTGTTCAAGTGGATTAAATTGTGGTATACGTCAGTTATTGTGGTTATACGTCACTTAATTGCTGTCGATTATTGATGTTAATAATACATTAATAAGCAAAAATATGTGTGATCAATATTCACAAAAGAATTGATGTGAATGGTTAAAAAAATTCACAGTGATTGATCATTTTAATGACTATTTTGGGTGAAGTGGTACCTATTACAATGGAAGATAATGGTTTTGTGGTAAGAATTATTTTTTATTAAGATAAATATATTTTGTATTTAATTTTGTATTATTGTAGGTAGACATCATTGCGGCCAAACTTAGGAATGAAAGTTGTGATCATGTTTTGTTTTTTTACTAACGAAAACAAAAACAAATAAGTTTTCAAAATATTGGTATAGGTTTATTTTTTGACTGTGATAACAAGTTTGTTTTTTGACACTTATGTCTTCTTCTTCTTTGTTTATGACATCTGTCTCTTTTATGATCAATTTTGGCAGTGTCAAGCGTTTAAATAAGTTGTGTTGTCACAAAGTCAGTCAAATTGAAAAGTCAATTTTAAACAAAACATAGTTGTTTTGTTTAAATTTCTCGGGGTTTTTTTCCCGATGGATTTAGAAAGAAACTATTCACATATTTTACAACCGTGTCAAGATCTCAAATTTTATTGAAAAATAACCACTAAAATCATACAGTAAAACTTAAAATAACTCGAGAAAAATTATAAAAATTAGAGCTATAAGGTTAAATCCATACATCTACCAACTTAAAAAAGTTTCATAAAAAATGAAAAAAATTATAAGTGCCACTTAATACATAGGTGTTAATTAATTAACATTACCTTCGCTAAATTAATTTGCAAAGTACTCGAACGTAATTAATTACAGTTGATTGGAATGGACATTTGGGCCTAATCATTTTAATGGTCCGATTTCACTACGATATAATACTAGTAGAACTCCCGCGTCTTCATCCTCGTTAAGTTTTTTTTTCATACAAACTTCAATCTTCCACTGCACCTCATTTAAAAAGTTCCTTTCTTAGTGCACCTATAGACCCAAAAAATAAAACTACCCTTCACTTTCTTGGACTTATTAATGCTGTGTTGATATTTCAGTCAGTGGGTAACGGAGTATTATTATATACTAACTTCCGCCAACGGCTTTGCCCATCGAGCTAAACATTGGTAAATGAATTTCTGAAATCGGATATCATGTAGGTGATTTCCATCTAGGTACATACAAACAAAACTTTACGTCTTTATAATATTTGTGTAGTAAACGAAACAAAATAAGGTTTTGTACATACATAAAATCACGCTTGTTTCCCGACTGGTTATGCAGAGACCACGGATCTCCACTTGCTACGATCCTGATATAAGTTTTTTGCTTCATTCACTCTCATTACATTCTTCATACATGCGCGTCGGTTTAGGGTACTCTGGACCTGGCCTTGCTCTAAAACGTCCCAATTTGATCGAGGTACGTACGTCAAGGTAAACTATCAAGATCCGCACTAGATATACTGAACTAGCTATTTCAGTAAACGAACTTCTAACTCAAGAATAGCATGTCTGATTTTCGCCATAGTTTCAACTGGAGGCTAGTCAGTAGGCTAAGCACGAGTAAGGACGCTTTCGTAATGCTGTCGACATCAAAAAGTTTTTGAAGATTTGAAGATTAACCGATGAAGCGTTATTTTAATATAAATAATAATAATAATAAATAATGCTGGACAATACACACAGCATCATCTAGCCCCAAAGTAAGCTACTCAAAGCTTGTGTTATGTGTACTAGATAACTGATATATTTAATACATTATACACATAGATAGATATTTTTTTATTATACATAGAAAACACCCAGACCAACGGAACAAATTTCTGCAGATCGTACACAAATTTTATCCGCGGCGGGAATCGAACTCGCAACCTCTTGCGTCGCAGGCGGACTTTCGCCCGCTGCGCCACTGAAGTCGTCTTTTAGAACGTGTTTGTTGATATTTAATAACATTTATGATAAAACTTTATTATTTTTTGGCTTTATATGCGGCCTTAAAAATATCTATGCACTTTTAAAGTTTAACATTAGCATAAACGGACTTTTTAAAGCCCGCTCTACACATTCTCCATAAATCGCGCGCATTCCGCGACGGCTCACAGCGCGAAGTGAATTTTCAAACACGATTCGTGAACTAATAAAAAACCTGCTAAGTGTGAGTCTGACTGGTCCAAGAAGGGTTTTGCACCATCGTACAAAATTTTATACTATGTAGATACTTTTCAATTTATTACTATTTTGCTATAGCGGCAACAGAAATACACATTCTGGGAGAAATTCAACTGTCTATCTATTATGGTTCATAAGATGTAGCCCGCTGAGACATAGTAACAGAGAGTCCCATTGGTTACCCCTCAGGTATGGAACTCTCAAAAGCAGATAGATCATTTAAATCGTATATAAGTACCTACAGTATAAAGGTACATCAAAACTCGTGCTGACATTCCCACTAAAGCTAAGAGTCCCAACAATACCCCGACATTTATCAGATCACTTAAAATATTACACGGAGCAATAGCAATCCAATAAAAGGTAATAAATAAAACATCGATACCTCGAATAGCTTTCGTCTAATCCAATAAATGTTTAATAAGAATTAGGTAGCCACGCCTAGGTAGGCCTCCGGGCTCATTGCATTAAGGGACTGCATAATATCAGAACTGTCCCGGTAATTGAATTCAGCTAATCCACTCAAACGTGATTCGATACGAGACATTACTTTGATTAGTTTTTGTAGTGTACTGAAGATTTACTTCATTGTAATATAAGAAGAAACGGATTAAGCTCTAGAGCCTTTAATAAAAAAGACTTAGTACATTTTTTAAATTAAAGTGTTTAGTTTGGGTGGGCCCATATAGCACATTTATACTAAAAAAACAGTGTAATAAGTATAGGTAAGTAACTAATTTAATTTAAATAAATTTATTAAAATTTAGGAAAAAAAGACTAAAGAAAATAAATGTTTTGATGATATATAATTAACATGTTTTTAATATTTTTTATTTATTTATTTTCAGTAAAACATTAAAAAACTTTTGTCAGTTCATGTTTTTTTACATAAAGAAACCGATAACACGAAATCTCATATAAAAAAAAACTAACCCGTTTTTTCTTCACTTAAATAATAAAAGTCTCAGTAATATCAATAAAAAATCTAGTCATAGCAATATCGATACGTTTTAATCGAGAAAACGAGGTACTGCACTCCAACAGGCGGCAAAGTTAATTACAAAATGCAATACATTTAAAAGGCGTCGCGGTAAGACGGTATGAGTTACAGAAAAAGTTTTCAATCCCACTAAAAGGGACTGGCTTGTGTCAGAAGTCTCGTCTGGTTATCGGCTGGTAATGTATGAAGCCGCGGCTTTATTTTATAACTCACTTCACGTAATAGGCTCTGAGTTTAATTCACTTTACGCCGGTCCGCCACGCTAATAATTTAGCTTTACAACTAATTTCGCAAAAATACATCTAGTTATCTGTTTGACCACTTACTATATTCTAATTGAATACGTAGCGATCACTGTACATATTTTCATACGTATTGGTCACTGTTTACATTATAAAACAAAGTTGTTTTACAAAAAAAAAAACAATACGGCAGCCGTAAAAAGCCATTAACTTTTTGCAATAAATACAAGTTAGGTATTTATTTGGGATTTTCTACGATGCATTTGACTGTCAATTTTGTCGCTCTAGTTTTTATATATTTTCTCGTGTTATATTGTGTAATTTTGGTGGTTATTTTTCCAATAAAGCCAGAAGTCTTGACGCAAGTGTAAAATATGTGAATTAAAGTGAATAGTTACTTTCTAAATCCATCGGAGTTTATCATGAGAATTTCGAACAAAACCGCCATCTTTTAATTAAAATTGACTTGAAAATTTGACTGATTTTGTGACAACACTACAGGCCCCTGACCACGAATTCATAATACATCACCGAATTAGTATTACATTGTTATTTCGTACCATGACCTATGCAAATTGTATGGAAGTAGTGACGTTTCTATAATGGAATCGTTACGGAATCGTTCTGGAAGACTTCGTGGTAAGGCCCCTGATTTAAACACTTGACACTGGCAAAAGAGACAGACGATTAACAAAAAATGAAGAAAAAGGCATTTATTTAACTAGAATTGTTTAAGATGAATCATACGGAAACATCAGATAGAGAGCAGGGACCGATGCTGGATCATTACAATACTAACAGACAGAATTGTCATAAATTCATCCATAAACATGCATCATAAATTATGACGACGACAATTTGGTACATTTTACAACTGCCATCAAAGATTATACGATCGAAGACTGTTCATAATTAATGCGATACGTTTGTTTTTATAATGCTATAACGTTGCAGTATCAATAACGTTACGACATTATCGTTACGACAGTGTCGTTACGACATTATCTCGACACGTTAGCGTATTTAGCGAGCGTAAAATAAAATGCTTTTAATTTTATCAAATTATTTTTTATTGATTTGATTACGTGCTAAAAGCACAAAATTATTGTGAGAACTTAGCGCTAAGAGGACATTTTCTGCCAGCAAACCTGAACTGAGTCGCACAATAAAATAAAGCAATAATATATAATCTAAACTAAGTACCTATAATAAATTTACAATTATATTGGACATAATTATATTACAATAAAACACACCAATATCTTACTTCCTACCACATTATATTATTTAAATAAGTATAGTACCTACTTACTTATTACTATGGAATAAGTAAAGCATTAGAAAAAAATGCTCACAAGTAATTTTTTTAATATGTAAAAGATCAAATCTAATATCGTTTTGTATTAGTTTTAAAACTAATAAATTTATTTGATACGACTTAGTGGACCAGCTGCCTTATCGATACGCGCTCGCCAGCTAATAGAATTAAACATTACTTAAATTGTAACCTATTAAAGAGATGACTTTTAATGAAATGTGAATGTCTAAGTGATTGCTTTTCCATTAAGTAGCGGCCCTTAATTAAAACACATTGCCTTAATTAGATATTTTAAAACCATCATACAATTGTAGATTAGAAAATGATGAAATATAGAACGAAAAGATGTTACTTTATGTAACTAGTTAAGCAACTGATATTTGAACATCAAATATATTACAAAATAACAAGATCAAAATGTCATAGATATCATAAATATTAGCAAATATTTTATAGGACTATTGCGTATCAAAGCCTACCATAAATTTAGCAAAATTTAACGTCACAATAAACTGCATCATAAAACATAATTTATTTTTTGTTTTATTTCTATTTTTTTAAAGTATAAACTAGTAGGTATTTATTGCAAAAAAAATGGACTGAAAGTAATTGAAAATAGCTTTCTTACAGCTGCCACATTGGATTTTTTGACATTTTGTATAGCCAAATATAATGACACTTCATTTGTCAAAACCTGTCCAGCCGTTTGGACCACAGCGACAGCCAAATAGATATTAAGCTAAAAAGAAGTAGTAAAGTTGTCTTTGACAAATAAGATTGTCTATGTAAAACTTCTGCCTCCATAATCCAAATAACAACTTTCTTCCTCTTCTTCAGACAACTCTCTCGACCTTACCACGGAGGCGAAAGCACGCTTTTGTGATAGAACCTCCGTTTGTTTTACAAATTTTGTCTTAAATATATTATTGCTTTAATCTCTTCTTAAATATGTGCATTGATAAGCAGTTATTAATGTTATCAGGTAAATTATTGTAAGTCTGTGCATCTATTTGCTTAGCGAATAGATTAAAAAAAAGATTTAAGGCGCGGTGTGTCCCTAAAATCGTGGCAGACGCGACAGAGAGTTGACAAGGCTCAGTGCGCATGCAGCTTTTAATTTAGTGATCAAAATTTGGAGGCTTGATCAAAAAACTGTGAAATGAGAAACTAGATAAACATGTTACCTATCTTTCGCAATAAATCCCAAGTTAATCCTCATAGTAATCAAAATATTTCAATTTTAAATTCTAAACCGTATCATTTTCAAAAAAGTTGGAAAAAAGGAGACGTGGCTTGTTCAGAAGTAATATTTGTTTACATTTGAAAAAGAGTAACCCACCGATAGTTAAAAATCTCGATATCTCAAGGTTTGCTGGAAGAAAACTCTTTTTAAGGTTAAACTCACCAGTGTACATGTCATTAGTTTTAAGCTTTATAATATAATTATCTGTGTACAAAGAATAAAATAAATAAGAGCAATTGTGGACATACAACGCCATAAAAAAAAGGTTAATTCACCATTTGCCCCATGAAGATAGCTATCTATCGCTGTTTTCCGATTCACCCCTCGCAAGCTGCTAATCAGCTGACGTGTAAGTTGCTGGCTCTTTAGTCGACTGGCCCCGGAAAAAACCGGCCCTACGGGGCCAGTTGACCTAATGCATTTAATTTATTACTTATTTTTAGTTGGCTGGGCCCATTACTAATTTGAACAAAAAATCTATTTTCTATTTCAAATCCATGTACAGATGTGTACAAAACGTAATCAGAGAAAAAATATTAAACACCATTTTTATAAATATGATACTTGTGTTTATTGGGTTCTTTTGCTTAGAACTAGTCAAAATCAACAATATAGTATATCGACAAAAGTTGAAACACTTTTCTTCTAGACTATTCTAACAATTAATTCTGTAAGCGGGGCCAGTTGACCAATTCAAAACATGCATTAGGTCAACTGGACTCGAGGGGCCAGTCCGAGCGGGGCCGGTCGACTAAAGAGCCAAGTTGCTCAGCTAGTTATGAACGCACTGTGTTACGAGGAGAAGATACCTCGGATGGTGAGTCAGGTTGTAAAAGAACTTCCCGTCGAATTGACTTCGACATTTCAAACAGATAAAGCGCTATCTAGTGTATAAAGCAAACTTTATAGTTTTGTTTTTGGCAGTTTTGACAGTTTCTATCCTTCTGTCTACTTAGTGCCTTTGCACATGCGGTAACCGTCTAAACGGTACTGCTGTGCAACTTTTGGTGATTTTACTGTTAAGAGGCCTTACCACAATCTCCTACAAACATTCATGTTTCAGAAACGTCACATTTAGGGATTTAATGGACACTACTTCAGTTACAATTTTTACAGGTAGTGGTACCAAATATCAAAATTATATTACCTTGATGTCCAAAGAGCTTGTGGTAAGGCACACGGTGAAATCATCATTATATTATATTTATTGAGCTCGTAGTTTTTTGTCTTTCGATAATATATCTTAGGATATCGATTTACTTACATAAAATGTAGCGTAAGTTTATCAGGTAAATTCGTTCTACATATTGGTTCAAGAATGGGTAATTTTAGAGATTATCTCCTACATACAAAGAAACAAAATATATTTCTTTATTATATTAGCTTAGATGGATTTATTTAATTAATGAATAAGCTGCTTTATTGTTATCCCCTTTTTCTCAATTTTTAACCATTAGCGACTGTACAACTGAATATCGAATCTCAAAATAACGATGAATAGTATCCAGAAAGTACAAGAAAGTGTCCACTAATGGTCGATTTCTATATTATATCTATCTGTGGTTTTTGGATAGGATTAATGTCAAATACCTATCCAAAATCCAAAAAACGCAGATAGACAGAATATTGAAACGGCCGGTTTCAATATTCTGTCTATCTATTCTGTCTATGTAAGGCAATAGCGACGGTGTGACGTCTGTGGCAGCCGAATGCATGTTCGTGGTTCGCATATCTATCGATGGTTTGTGCAACTTTTAACTTCTTGGACATTTGTGCCACGTGAGTACCTATCACTTGGTCGGACACTGGTTTGTTTATTGTCATAACTTGATACTTTACTCAGGAATGGTGTCGTGAGACAAATATTCTCGTATTTTAGATTCTGTTATTTTCTAATTTGATTTCTCTATCAATATTAGTTAAAGTAGGAGTGATAGTTGATTACAAAAAAAATAAAATAATATGATCACGACTGTAATCCCCAGGCTCGGTTGATATCTCTTCAGATCTTTAGTTACTTAGATCTTTGAGGATATCTAAAGGGGGTAGTCAGAGGCAAGTCCAAACATGACATTTGGTACATGCCCACATTTTGCACAGTAGTTAGTATTCCGTACGTGACAGGTTGCAAGCCCATCGCCGCTTATAAGAATACTAACCTATGACACATACCTTCGAATTTTTGGTTCTGGGGTATGCCGGTTTCCTCACGATGTTTTCCTTCACCGTTTAAGAGCACTGGCATTGCGCACATAAATTTTTCGAATGGAAAAACTCATTGGTGCACGACCAGGTTTGAACCCACGACCTTCGGATCGTGAGGCAGGGGTGCTACCACTACACCACCAGCGCTCTGATTACAACGTTAATTAATAACTGCTGGTCGTAGAAATTTGAAATTTTGTGTATGCTAGACTGGTTGCGTATCAGTTATTATCTACTAGTTAACCCGCAAACGTTGTCCTGTCTAAATTTCAGTACTTAATTATTATTTTTTTTATCTAAAAGATATCGAGAATTTTTTAAATTTTTCCTTTCTAAAAGATTATTCGGACAATCACAAACATTAATCAGCCAAAATGGTCAAGCCGTTCGTATACTTACAGTATTAAATTTTTTAATTCTTTTATCAAAACGTTGTCCTGTCTAAATTTCAGTACTTACTTATTGTTTTTTTTTTCTATCCTAAAAAATATCCTAAAAATCTTAAGCGCTTCACACACAGCAGCTATAATGTATATTAATGTACATTAACATCCCGAAGAAGATGATACAAGATTCGAAGATGTAAAAATATACATTATAGCTGTCGTGTGTGGTCTCGTGACGATTTCTATGGAAAGATGTAATGAGATGTATCGTGCTATAATGTATATCTTTACATTATAGCTGCTGTGTGTGAAGCCTTTTACTCGGACAATCACAAACATTTATAATCAGTCAAAACGGTCAAGCCGTTCGCATATTCACAGCATTTCATTTTTTATTCTTTTGTCAGCTAATTTTTTTGAACTAGTGTGGTGAAAGGTAATGGCCCGTTACACATCTGTAACAACATCATTGTCTCGAATCGTATAAACATTGTCATTTTACGAGACATACCTACACCATCGTCTTTGTTACTGAGATAAGTGTCATTGTACTGAGCCGCTCCTTCAAACACCTGAAAACAATAACGGGGCTTCCACACGTGCTGACTGAATGCAGCCTGAGACTGAATGAACAAGTGTGGTGATAGGATCGAAGTTCGTCTCAGAGGCTCTTTTTGTGCATTTGAGATATGTCTTCAATTTTCTAGGTTCTACAACATGCCGGTTTCATTACGGTGTTTTCCTTCACCGTTTGAGAGTCCATTGGTGCACGACCAAGTTCGAACCTACGATCTTCAAATTGCAAGGCACAACTACACCATAAAAAAAGTGAAATATAATCATGACTTTAATCCCCATACTCGGTAAATATCTCCTCAGATCTTTAGTTACTTAGATCTTTGAGGATATCTAAAGAGGGTAGTCAGAGGCACGTCGTTACAGTAAGTTAGTATTCCGTACGGCAACATACCACTACACCACCAGTGTTAAACTAATCAGACAGATATAATAAAGCATATAACATCACATTGATTGCTCTTAGCAATTACTAAAAAGTAGAACACTCTAGTAGTACCTACTAAATAATAGTATTGTTAGTGACTAAAAATACTAAAATAATTACGTTATCTACCGGTATGTGTGGAAGGGCAATAAGGCCCAAATTGCCACAATACCGCCCTCATGATCGCGGAGACAATGGGCCGGATTACCCGATAAGGGTTTAACCGAATAGCAGCTAACTCGATTAAATGGCTATCCGCGATTGTGTTTCCACGCATTAATGTTTGAATTTCGTTATAATATTATTGTTTACTAGCTATTACCCGCGACTTCGTATGAGTTAGGTTACTTTTACACGTAGCGTTCAGCGCGTGCAAAAAATAAGTAATAAAAGCATATCTTTTTTATTTGTGAACCAATTTCAATGAAATAAAGAATAAGTTTTAATCCAAGCATATTTAAATACAAAGTGAAAACTGCATTAGATTTAGTTCAGTCGGTGTGGATATTAGCGCGTACGAACGCACAGACAAACAGATAAACAGTCATTTAAAAAAAAAACAGTTTTTTAGGCTAAGTAGCGTGTCTTCTTTAGGCAGCAGAAATTTTTATTTGAAAATATCAAAAGTATAGACACGATTTTGTTAATATGTATAGTTATATAATAGCGAGTATAGTGCGGGAGCTAGTAGTTAATGTCTGATTATATCGGGGGTAGCAATTGTGGTGTCGTGGGTTCGATTTCGTGGTTTTGCTCGTACGTTTTCTATTCGAAACATATAAATGCACAGTGCGTTCTTCAGTTAAGAAAAGCACAGTTAAAAAACCAGAATTGAAATAAAAATCATGCCATAAGCGGTGATACCCTTGCAACCTGAGAGCGCTGGTGGTGTAGTGGTAGCACCCCTGCCTCACGATCCGAAGGTCGTGGGTTCAAACCTGGTCGTGCACCAATGAGTTTTTCCATTCGAAAAATTTATGTGCGCAATGCCAGTGCTCTTAAACGGTGAAGGAAAACATCGTGAGGAAACCGGCATACCCTAGAATCAAAAATTCGAAGGTATGTGTCATAGGTTAGTATTCTTATAAGCGGCGATGGGCTTGTAACCTGTCACGTAGTTACGGAATACTAACTACTGTGCAAAATGTGGGCATGTACTAAATGTCATGTTTGGACTTGCCTCTGACTACCCCCTTTAGATATCCTCAAAGATCTAAGTAACTAAAGATCTGAGGAGATATCTACCGAGCCTGGGGATTACAGTCGTGATCATATATATATCCCATCAAAAACATAAATGTGAAATGAGAGCCAAGTTCAATAAGTATGTTTTACTTAGTCGTTGACTTCAGCGACAAAAGAAGTGAGATCTAAACGGGTGCCAAGTACAATGGTCAGTCCTGAAACTTATTTATAACAATATGAAATATTTTTAACAACTTTAAAATATCATTTCATCTTAAAACTTAGGATATTATATTGAAGCCTAAGGTCTAACTTGGCTAGTTCTCATATAGGAATTAACTACTTACTTACTATGTCCAATCGCTAGTTTCTACCAGCAATCCAAATTTTTAAAAAGAATAAAATAAAAACTTGCAAAGGCTATACCTAATATAATTTGTACTCTTAAGAAAACTAGCCAAGTAAGACCTTAGGCTTCAATATAATATCCTAAGTTTTAAGATGAAATGATATTTTAAAGTTGTTAAAAATATTTCATATTGTTATAAATAAGTTTCAGGACTGACCATTGTACTTGGCACCCGTTTAGATCTCACTTCTTTTGTCGCTGAAGTCAACGACTAAGTAAAACATACTTATTGAACTTGGCTCTCATTTCACATTTATGTTTTTGATGGGATATCATTACTTTTTGTACAGAACTTATTAGTAAATAAGTACTTATTCTTATATTATTACACTTATATAATCTACCTGCATAAACGGCTCAAACTATTGGCACATTGTAGGTATACATACTAAGCAGGTAGGTAGGTACTTGAGTAGGTACTTACTGAATAAGTATACCTACCTACTACCTATCCGACAAG
The DNA here is from genome assembly GCA_963675405.1 of Cosmorhoe ocellata. Lineage (NCBI taxonomy): Eukaryota > Metazoa > Arthropoda > Insecta > Lepidoptera > Geometridae > Cosmorhoe > Cosmorhoe ocellata. The sequence goes on along the minus strand of OY776249.1, from coordinate 9,765,297 downwards.
CCGAGACACACTATAATCTAGGCCTGAATAGTTATCTAGCCATATCTACCTACCTGCATAGACTGCTCAAACTATTGGCACATTGTAGGTATACATACCTATAGTCATACTTACCTATCTGCTTAGACGGCTCAACTATTGGCACATTGTATACCTAGGTACCTAAGTAGATAGGTTAACCCGATAATAGTAGGTACTTACCGAGAGTAGATATTAGTCTAAACCTAAATACTTATCTAGTCATACTTACCTATCTACATAGACGGCTCAACTATTAGCACATTGTATACCTAGGTACCTAAGTAGATAGGTTAGCCCGATAATAATAGGTACTTACCGAGAGTACTTTATTAGTCTAAACCTAAATACTTATCTAGTCATACTTACCTATCTACATAGACGGCTCAACTATTAGCACATTGTATACCTAGGTACCTAAGTAGATAGGTAAGCCCGATAATAGTAGGTACTTACCGAGAGTGTACTACTTACCAATCCAAGACACTACTTCCACTCGTTATTATATTCACGTCAAGACCCTATTAAAATCCACATAATGACCGACTGTCATCTATTTAGATTGCTATTCTTATATTACAGGCGCTAGTAAGGGTTCCTAGGAGAATCAATTAATTGAAAAAGTACGATAAAAATAAAAAAAATTACAAGTTTCAGATTTTTTCCTTTGTATCCACCCCACTACCTACCTGGATGCCAAATTTGAACGTTCTAGGTCATCTAGAACTGGGTTATAATTAACGTCTATAGATCAGTCAGTGATAAAATTTTCCATAACCAGCCATTTTTGGACGTTAATATCTAAATAACCGTTTGAGGTGTGTTTATGAAATTCGGTGCACATATTTTACTCGCAAGTGGCAATAGATGAGCCAAATTTGACTTGTTTATGTGAAATAGTTTTTGAGTTACGAGGGGGTGAAAAATCACCCAAATGGTTCCTGTAATATTACACTAGGCGCGCATCGCCCGTTCGCTTCGCTTGAACTTGGCTGACACGCTGCCGCGTGTCTAGATATGTATATACATACATATATACCCTTGCAACCTACGCATCTTGTCTAGTTTCAGCGGTGGGTAAAATGTAGTAAGAAATTTGAGTTTAGTTCTCTCTCTTGTAATTCTTTATTGTACATAGTAAAATATCAACAAGCAAGTCATTTTTCATTTATTTCAAAATACTTGTACTCTTTTCGTAACACACAGCGTAGTGTAAGAGCTACATTAGATTAATAATAGTTGGAAGTAAAAAAACAAGATCACGAAAACGAGTTTCTTGCCTGTTCTTCTCGTACTTGGGTTAGGTTGGAATTGGCACATAGATTCACCTAGCATGTAAGACGTTTCAAAGTGATCCTTGTGATTGTACTGAATAAATATTTTTCAATTTCAATTTCAATTTCAACTGTAATTCGGGGTCGGTAGATATCTTCTCAGATCTTTTTAGTTACTCAGATAATTATTTGAACATATCTAAAGAGGTACGTCCAAACATGACATTTAGTACATGCTAACATTTTGCACAGTAGTTAGTATTCCGTAATAAATAAATATTCATGAAAATGTCACACAGCACCATTTAGCCGCAAACTAAGCAAAGCTTGTACTATGGGAACGAGATAAATAAATAATACTTACTTTACTTTTTTCGTAAATACTTAGAATTTATTATGACAGCCAGAGATTAAACAAAGAAACCTTATATAACAAATGTTTTTAAAATATAACTCTAGTGTGATGGCAATAAGAGCCATTTTTTTAACAGCTATGATAATATTTATAAGGTAAGTGATATCTGTTCTTGTTATTATCTGTGGGTGGTCTGACATGCCTACTTCGGGTAATTAGTTGGTATTCGCTTACACAACCTTATGTCTAATCTTTAATGTATCACAGCCTAATTAGAATTTATTAATAACGTAATGCGTAACTGGAATTTTTGTTAGGTAGGTAAATCTCAGTTTCCAATCCTTACAGTGACTCGGTGACCATGCTGAACATTGCTTAACGCTATATAGTTATAGGTAAATGATGATGATGATGATAAAACTTTTTTATTGTAAAGCTGTAAAGCGAAGCTTAAATTTTAGGCTTAAGGCACTGGAACAAGAGAAATTACTGAATATAGATATAATATACTGAATATCTGTATACTTATAGGAATTTTTGAAGTCAACGCGTAGACCGTATTTTTTTTGATAATTTCAAAGTCGGTTCAATTTAAATTTTTGTAATAAAAGCCGAATTCGATTATCAACACGGTAATATGGCCAAACCATTATAATAAGGCCCTGCTTACAAAACGTAACTAGCCACCCTAAAGTTTTATTAACAAAATGACATCATACGACGCATCTAATAGAATTGAGTGCACTCTGCTAATCATTTCATCAGGAAGATGAAAGAATGCGGGGACGGGTGGGGGTGCGAGGGGGAGGGGGAGGGTATTAGAGGGGCGCCCCCCACAGTGAGACAATATGATTGCCACACCTGCGGAAACGACCAAAGTAACGAGACGAGCTAAATAATTCAAACTCTACCTTGTAATGAATGAGGCTCTACCTAAATATCTTGTAAGAAAAATGCAACAAAATTTTTACCCAATTTTAGAAAAAAAATTGAAAAATTTAACTGGCCTCACAGCTCACTAAGCAGTGGAACCACGAACCCATGATTTCAGGGATAGTGGGACCACGAGTAATAGTGGTGCAATCCCAGTGGGACCACGAGTCAAGACCCCTAATTTGGAAGCTCTACCTTCTGTACTGTAGGTTGTGGGTTCGATCCTCACCGAAGGCAAACATTTGCGTGATGAACACAGATGTTTGTTCTGTGTCTGGGTGTTATTATGTATTCTATGTATGTATTAAAAAAAGCATTTAATTAATCTATCAACTATCTGGTTCCCATAGTACATGCTTTGCTTAGTGGGCGTTGTGTGAACTGTCTATCAATATTTATTTGTATTTTTATTAATTAAAAAAAACCGACTGAAAGTAATTGAAAATAACTTTTTACAGCTGAAATATTGTGCAAAATGTGGGCATGTACCAAATGTCATGTTTGGACTTGCCTCTGACTACCCTCTTTAGATATCCTCAAAGATCTAAGTAACTAAAGATCTGAGGAGATATCTACCGAGCCTGGGGATTACAGTCGTGATCATATTTTTTTTTTTTTTTTTTATATTGGTTTTTTATTTTTTAACATTTTGTTTTTCTTCCTATATCAGTCTTGCAATCCAATGAAACCAAATCATTTATCGAAATCTGGCCAGCCGTTGGGATTCAAACACTATCTATGTATGCGTGTTCCTTTGGCTGTTGCTGGAGCCCAAACGGCTAGCCAGATTTTGATAAATGACGTGTCATTGGATTACAGTGACATAGGTAGCAAAATGTAAAAAAAATCTGTATTTACAAAAAAAAAAAAAAAAAAAAGTATATCTATGTAGTTTATCAGTCATGTGGTTCCCATAATACAAGCTCTGCTTAGTTTGGGGCTACATGATGCTGTGTGATAGTGTCCAGCATTATTTATTATTATTTATTATTATTATTATTATTTATTATCTAGTATGGTAACTGTAAGAAACTATTTTCAATTGCACAAATTGCGATCAAACCACAGCCTACTGAGTTGAAAGGAGGGTAGGTGTTTTATAATAAAAAAGGTAATGTCATTATATATGTAGGTATTTATGTATGTTTCAAAGGAAGAGTCATATATTTAGGTATCAATCTATATTATAAAAATGAATTGCTGTTGCTAAAACTCGAGAACGGCTAAACGTACTTATCTTGGTCTTGAAATGTTCGTGGAGGTCTAGGGAAGGTATAAAAGGTAAGAAAAATTCGGATAACTGCCGAGAAAACCCCTAAAAATAGCCCTTTTCTATTTCCCATACAAACGTGAAGACGTGAGAACGAGTAGAGTCAATTTGAACTTAATAAAGTTCATATTAAATTATAATCACTCACTGTTGTCTAAGCAATGTAGGAGGCGATACGAAGTTTGCCGGGACAGCTAGTTTATTATAAAAATCTCTTATCATTCTGAAAAAAATTGATACAAAAAGGACAAAAATAAAAAACATTATATTTTATTACCTTCGTGAATCACGACAGCTCATTACAGTAAAATGGCTGCGAATATAAATAAACAGTAAGTAATGAAGTAAGTTAATACGCAATTTGGTAATTTAATTAAAAAAGTACCATAAAAAATAGGCATGAAAACTAAGTAACACAAAACCGCCATTAAACCAAAGAAATTAAGACACACAAAAAAACCAGCATAATTAACTGGTGAGTGAATACCTAGACTTATCAAAATACTATATACTCGTATCTCTATGTACATAAATGTACCTACTTATATATTTATATGTATGTATGTACATAGCTTCATATACACATCATGTCAATTATACGCACAGTCCTTTCCAACCAAAGGTTGTCTGGTAGAGATCGCTTTCTAGCGATAAGCCGCTTATCTTAAAAAGTTTTAAATGATATACTTATTTAGTTGTAATATTTATGGTGTGCAATAAAGTATTTTCTATCTTTTTAATAATTCTCTGACATAATGTAGGTAAGTACCTAAGTTTGGACTCAAAAAAATATAACAAATATTTAAGCTAATTTATGCTGGCAAATAGTTATAATTTTCTTTATAGTATACAGTAAATACTTTAAAAAAAGTCATTACATGTACAAAAGCGAGCTTAACCTTACAAGAACTTTAACAAACTTTTGAGACTAGGAAACGAAAGATACTAAAAGAAAATTAATAATTTTTACGAAAGATACTCTTTTCCATCTGTTCCAAGTAGAGCATTCTTCATTCGTCGGTACTTATTTGCAGATTGCTTCCTAAGTTGTTCTTCCGCGACCAACCTTCATTCTTACTACACTGTACACCTTAAATTGACCACTGACAAGTAATATTTTAACTTATTACGTCATCAAATCTAAAATCTATTCGAAACTAGCTGTTGCATTTGTCCGCATTTATTTATTTTCAAAAGTTTTATTGGTTGTTATAATAACAATAATTCAAACTTTCTTTATAATTTTCTTTTTTTTGTAACCTGACGCAAATAATTAATGTGTTTGTATTATAATTTTTAATTTTTTTGTTAAATATCCTTGCGAAGCCGGGGCGGACCGCTAGTAATAATAATAAGGCAGATTTGTATGCATCATCGGCCAAATAACCGATGAAAATTGCACGAAAGTAGCCTTTAAAGCGCACTTAAATCCTTTAACCACACTAGTTTAATATAACTAGTGGCACTATAGGAAAAAGAAGACATAAAAAATCAAGAAGTTTTCAAGTCAACGCGTATTTTTATAAAAAGAAACAGAAATATCAAACGTCACACGTTATAATACAATGAAAAATGAAGAGGTTTTCAATTTATTTCAAGTCAAGGCGTATTTTTATTAAAAAAAAAATTATCAAATGTCACATGTCATAATACAACATTTAAAATCACTTGCAACGTAGATGCACTGATCTTGATTACACGCACTTCTGCTTAGACATGCTTAGACTGCTGTAGGTACATTATGTAGGTCCTTTCTTCATCACTTTGCTGATGAGACTGCGTCGAGACTGTTTTGTGAACTGTTTCGTTTGTCGTTTGTTGTTGGGACAAGTGATTCTGTAGATTACGCAGACAGTCGTCAAATACTTGTTTGTCCATATCCTTAACAAATCATAAGCTTAATTTGTTAATTCCGTAATTCGTCAAATTCTTTATTTGTCATATCCTACTCAAGTCAAAAGCTAAATTTATCATTTTCGCGATTCGACAATTCAATTATTCGTCAAAACGGCATATACGTCAAATACGTAATTTGTCTAGTCCTTGTGAGATCGAACACTAATTAAAGTGCTTCATCTTTGATAAATTCTGTACCATTGAATTACTTCCGCCGTTCTGTCAGAAGTTTACTTCCTGCTAATATTATAAACACGAAAATTTGTAAAAATGTGTGGATGTCTGGATGTCTGGATGTATGTTTGTTACTTTTTCACGCTGAAACGGCTGAACGGATCTAGATTAAATTTGGCATAGATATAAATTATAGTCAGAAATAGCACATAGGCTTCTTTTTATCCCAAAAAATGTACGATTCCCGCGGAATAGGTTTGTTTTTGATTGTCAAGGTACAACGCGGGCAAAGCTGTGTGCGGAAGCTAGTAAGAGATAAAGATTAAAAAGAAAAACATGGTCACGACTGTAACCCTTAGTTTGGTATACTCGTATTATCTCTAGTTACTTAGATCTTTGAAGATTATGTTAAAGGAGTCAGAGGCGCATCCAAACATTATACATATTTGCACCACATACGCATTTATTTAAATCGTCATTAAATATTATGCATTTTAGTGAAATTGAATTTTAATTATGGTAAATAAAATAAAACAATAAATAAATATTATATTATAAACTTAGGTGAATTTGACTAACTTCAGGTTTAAACCCATGGCCTTCGGATCGTGAGGCAGGGTACTACCACTACACCACCAGCGCTCTTTGAAGTAAAAGTTCCTGAAATGACAATTACAGGAAACAATTATTTCCACACAAAACCGAACATTAAAATAATTCATAGCATCACAATGCAGTTCCTGTAATTCACGTTAATGCATTTTACCTGAGCTGAAAATGCATTTGGACATTAAAATACACTGGCCAAAAAACCTTTATGGGCCGTATAGTGGAAGTGTGGCCCGTAATAGCTCGCCCTGGGACCACAAACTCCGATTATCCAAACATCCAGCTTCCGAAACAGCTCGAATTTAAACTAAAGCCTCATGCATGCTAGAGCGGTACGTACAAACACATCAAAAGTCAAAGCCAATACAATATTATTCAATCAAACCATTTATAACGTACTGTTACGTAACTATAAAGATCAGTACCCCTAGTATGAGTTTTTAATTTACGAAAACTTTTTTCGAATAGTATCCTTTCATACATTTACCTCCATCGGAAATGTTAAGGAACTAAAATAAGGTCGATAATATCGAAAATATTATTTAATCGGCAGTCCCAGCAATGATTTCCAAACCAAGTTTTCACGATATCGACTTTATTTTAGTTCCTTAACATTTCCGATGGAGGTAAATGTATGAAAGGATTCTATTCGAAAAAAGTTTTCGTAAACTATCAAAAACTCATACTAGGGGTACAGAAAATGTCAAAAATATTATGCTGTTGGCAATTATTTCCACAAATCATTTTAAAATGAATATAAGTGCCTAACCCAAGTTTGATTCTAGCTTTCATAATAGGCAAGCATGAATGTGATTGTCGTAATAAACATGCATAACGGTCAATACACAAACGATACGACGCATCGTGGCACATTGCGACGTAGTATCACGATGCGATATCGCGTCGTACAAATATGACGTCCATCATAAAAAAATCGCTGCAATCAATGTACATACATTACGGCTTTTTGCCGTGAAAACTGTGATGCAATCCTACACCGATGCTGCATTTGCCGTATCTTGTGTGTATGTGTTTTGGTCCACACGTCACCGGGCAGTGCAAAACTCCGGTAGACAGTGGCCTTTAATTGATTATGAAGTTGGGAATAGTTCTAATTTGGGAAGTAATTGGCGTAGTCCTGGCGAGTTAATGATTTACGTGGAAACGGGTGTGGTCCTTTGGGAGTCATAGAGTCTAGTCTAGAGTCCGTCCTTCTAAACTCTATAGACTAAATAAAGGACTAGAGTTAAGAGTTTGTATAATTTGTACTAGAGTTATCTGAGTTATAGAGTTATAGAGTCTAGAGTTATAGAGTATTCTGTTGTTTTTAACCCCCGAAGATAAAGAGGGGTGTTATTTGTTTAACGTGTCTATCAGTGTATCTGTATATCTGTGTATTGTGTGTCTCTGTCTGTGTCATCGTAGCACCCAAACGGATTTACCAATTATCGTTTAGTTTTATTTTCTGTCATAGATAATTTTATCCCAAGTGCTCTTAGCCATTGAAAATCTGTTCAGCCGTTTGAAGATCATATGTTCTTTTCTTGTTGATGAGATCTGTCTACCTTCCATATGTCATCATCATCATCAGCCTATAACAGTCCACTGCTGGACATAGGCCTCCCCTAATGAGCGCCATTGCGCCCTGTCTTCAGCTCGACGCATCCAGCCTCCGCCAGCAGCCATAATTATGTCATATCCATTCGAAATTTGGTACCGTTTTACTAACATGGTAAGGTAACCATGACTTTAAATATGACATGTTAGGGTATAGTAAGTTTAAGACGTCGGGGTTTTTTAAAAATTTTAATTTTGTTTAATAATACAAGTTTTACAAATCAAGAGATACAAATTTGTATCATTTGTACTACTTGAACTTACGTTTTAATTAGAATTCAAAAAGTCAAGTGAATTTAGGTACTTGTATGTTTTGTAGTAGATACAAAGGTGTGTCATTTGTACTACCAGTTGAAATTCTTAGTAGTACTACTGACATGGAGGCGAAATTCCAGAGCCCCCAGTAAATAAACAAGTAGAAGTTCCAACAGCACTTCTCCATTGGAGAGGTAATGCGATATAGTGATTGTGTTACGTTGGATTTTTACGCGTGCTTTTTTGAGCTTACGTATATCTCCAGTTACTGTGTCACTCTCTTGAACCGCTGTGGGGAAAGAATATAATTTGCTCAGCGAATAGATAATAAAAAAGATAAAAAAAGGATATAAATGCACTGCAGAGACAACACGTGTCTTTGAACACTTTGATTTTCTACGTCATGCGGGTTTCTTACGATATTAATTTATTATACTGTTTTAGAGTATGGGGTACGTAAATTACGTTCAGATGCATTGGTGCATGATCGGATTTGAAGCCACGTCCTTGGGATCGTAATGTGCTAATGGCATGTCGTAAAAAAGACGTGTCAAGTGCACGAAAGGAGCCTTTGAGGTGCACTTTAATCCTTTTCACAGAAATTTAATTATTTAATCCTTTAATTAATCCATTAATCCTTTAATCCATTAATCCTTTAGTCCATTAATCCATTAATCCATTAACTTTTTAATCCATTAATCCTTTAATCCTTTCCTTTCCTTTCTCCACACTGGTTCTAAAGAACTACTAACAACGATAAGAAGACAACCATCATTATACTCATGTTGAAAGCGCTGGATTTTTGTGCCACGCCATTGTACGGATAATGTGTTTAACTATGTTAATTAAGCCTGTTTCAGAAATCCTTTTCACTGGAGTAAAAACTGTGAAATGAACATTTCCGTGAAAACCTTCCATCCTTATTAGCGTCTCTCACTTTAACATTTTTACCACATTGGTTTAAAAGACACATAAGAAGCGTTAAATGAAGCATGCCCTCGTTTGCAATTATTTCCTGAATTTCCAACTAAATTCACTAAAATTATGCTAAAAGATTTGTAAAAAATGGCCTTAAAGATGAAAAATATGGGAAAATAGAAGTGTTTTTTTTTATTTATTGATTTTTGGACGAAACGGACGTCTGTAGCGTCGGCTTGTAATCAATAAATATCACTTGATACTATGCAACTTCGCGTAAGTATTGCACATTTCATACTAACTATAACATTAAGGATGAATATTGAGAATTAATTTCTAAGTATAACCTTAAAATTCCAAAACATTAGTTATTGTTAACGCTAAGCCTGATTTTCCGTACAGCAAGAATAAAATAGACAAAACAAATGCTCACAGCGCGCTCACGTTTACCAAATTGACAGTTTCACTCTAAATCCTAATTCGTGCGTATTGACGTTTCGAGTCACGCTAATGGAAGTTGTTTTTTTGTTCCTTTGCGTCTAATCTCCGCTCCGTTGCATGGAGTGCCGCGGCGTGTTGATGTCACAGATCTCTAATTATTCACGAGGGTTCGCCTGCCTTTAGACAAATGGTCATGGCGAATCAATAGCAAAAATATACAGTATGTCTACCATGAATTTTCACAATCTACACTCGCTAGCGACTATAGTTAAAAAGTTGTATGAAAACTTGTACAACGCCTCTAGCGGATAGTTGGGTACTAAAACGTCACGTAGTTAACTATCCTACGTCACAGCGTACTACAGCGACTGTAGTTTGCGCTTCATTAATTTGCTTAGAATTTGGTACCATGAGTAACAATTTTGACAGATGTCTTAGTAACGTACTATTACTACTGTAGTAACGTCAGCCAATCTAAATGTGATAACTCATGGTAGACGTACAGATGTATCAACACTGTCGAGGTAAATCTAGCTGTCTCGAATATTTGAATAGTTGAAATATTTTATAAGCGGTTTGCAGTTAACTATCTTTTTAATAATAAATTTTTCTATTTCTACTGAAAATCACTAACAACCATATCAATTGCCCCGAACTTCTTAACAAAATATCACTAAACGTTCCCCAAAAAAGGGTTAGATTTAATGAAATAATTCATACACCAATAGTTAGAACGAACTATCGTCAGAACTCCTTTTTGTGGCGAGTTAGCGACCAATTTAATAAACTTTCCAAGATAATGGATCTGGACCTCTTCTGCTCCAGTGTTAGCTCCGTGAGACGGCGGTTGAGCTCTCAATTTTTCTCTGGTACTAATTTAAATGACTCGTTTTTGGCATGTGAGTAATATACTGCTGTTTGTCTATTATTAACATTTTCAATTTTTATGTATTTCCACTGTGTACGTACTAAGTTATCTAATTTGTAATCGTGTAGGCTATCTGTTTACTTTGCTTGTTCACACTTTCTACGTAACTATTATTCTTCTTACTCGTGAAAACCTTTTAATAGCCTTCTGTTCTCTATTTTCCAACTATTATGTTTTTTGTGTGCTGCTGGTTTTCCTTTAAATAAATAAATAATTAAGAGTTCTGACGGTTTTTACAAATTTATAGATACACTGCAAAAATGTTTTTGAAATTTCATGTTATTTTCGTTCTTTGATTGTCATTTGTCTAAAATGGAAAATGTTTTCGAAAATACCGCATGAAGTGAGTCTGTTTCGTTCTGTTCGGTTCTTGCCTCTATGGTCAGCCGGAAAAAGTTGACCATAGAGAAAAGAACTGCACTAGTTTTAAGACAATTTTATTCTGGGCTATCTCCAGTATCTGTTAGGCTGAATCATAGTTACTATTATTATTAGTACCTGGGTTACCGAGCTTTGCTCGGTTTTTTTTTGGGTAAACGACGTTTTTTAAAAATGAAACCTAGCTAGATCGATTTATTACCCCCGAAACCCTCTGCATACTAAATTTCATGAAAATCGCTGGAGCCGTTTCCGAGATTCCGATTAAATATATATATATATATACAAGAATTGCTCGTATAAAGGTATAAGATAACGAAAGCATTCATCAGACGCATGCGCAGAACATACGCTGCCAATACGAAAGGCCTTAGCTTTAAAAAATCGGCCCTTTAAGTAGTATAGAAAGCTATTGACACAAATTGCAGAAGCAGAACGCGTAACTTCCGTCCGATACGCGAACCATTATTTACGGCTGCTCGTATTCTCCAAAACAAAAATAAGCCGCGGGCCATTCGTCACGGGCCCCACGGTGCCCGCAGAGCCCCGGGGCCGTAACCAGGCCGACAAATGTGGGGCACACAAAAAAGAAAACAAATACTATCACGACTGTAATCCCCAGGCTTGTCTTTAGTTAGTGAATGTTTGAGGATACTTAGGAGGTAATACATTAAATTTTTACACAGTAAGTTGTTAGTATTCCGGCGCTTACAACTTAATTGCAGCATTATTATTATTACTTTACAGCTTAATTTTGGATTGAAACGAAGAGTGCTATATTAAATTTTAAAATAATAATAGACAGATTGTTTTTTGGTTATGTTTACTAGTTTCAGTGTTATCAATGAAGGGCATAGAGGTACATAATATCGTAAAATAGCTATAAAAACGCCATCTAGCTTCTTCAGTTTTGGACCTTCAAAAAAGCCCATCCAAACACGTTCTGGCGCCGAGCCTGCACCGGCATTGTTTCGGGCACGTTGCCTTCTAATTTTCAGTTCCGTTGTACCAGAAAACTAAATCGCACGAACAAAAAACCAAAAGGTCGCTGTAATATAGTGTGCCGCTTGCAAAATTTAATTGAATCGTATTTAAAGTATTAATTAACCATGACGCCTGTCCGCGCGATACTCCACCTTTTTGCACCGACACGATCTCAATTACAGGTTTACTAACTTTTTATCCGCCATTTTTAAGGTCCATAATTTGTTATAGTTCAGTCGAGTCATGTTTCACGTTCTCATTAAACGCTTGAGTAGTTGTGCTAATTTTTTCGAGAAATATTACAGGCAGTGAATTTCATGGTTCTGAACTTTATGCTATTACATAAAACTGGCTGCGTTCTACTGTTCCGAGTTGATTGCTGTGACTTATGGATTAAATAATGAGCGGATATCGAATTATTGCTATTTATAAACATGAATACGGAAATAATTATTGATTGGAACGACGCGTGTTCGTAGCAAGAGGTGATTTTACTGAGAACTCAATCAACATTCCAATAACACGATCACAAAGATTAACGAACAGTGCAATGCGGATAATAATAGGTATTGAGTTTACTTGAAGTACCTAATTAGCATGGTTCTAGTTAGCTATAGCTCTGAAAAGTAGCTCTGAAAATACAAGAATCAAACTTTGTGACAGTCTAAACGAGACTTGAAGTTTGGCAGTTTGTTTTATATAATGTCAAAATTCAAATGCAGTTTATTTAGACTCAGAATAACATACTAAATAGTAACTATCCAATGTGATATGGTGGAACATAGAAAAATAGGAAGACAAAAACTAAACCATAACTTACCTAACAAAATAATAGCATATAAGTACTTAGAAAGGAATTATTCCCAAAATTTCATCAAAATCAAAGTCAGTTTGAGAAACAAATGTCACTTTGTCTTTTCTTCGTAGAAAAAAACTCTTTTAAATAGGGTTTTTTTGTGGTCTGCCTGGTATTAAGATGAAAAAGTAATCATCTTAGGCTAGAGATCTTACCATAATCTCTTCGGGCAATAAGAATATAAGTTTGATATTTCGTACCATGACCTATAAAAATTGAATTGAAGTAATGTTACTTAAAGCTTAAAAGACATTTCTGAAACATGATAGTTTTAAGAGTTATGTGGCCGCTGGCATTTTATAAGTTTAAGTTAATATTTCATCCTCGAAGATTTATTGTAACATTTTTTGTCTCATTTGTTAGCAGTGCGAGAGAAGGACGCCGCAGCAGGCGAGCGGTGGGAGTCCCACGCTGAACTCTCAACTCCTCGGCATGGAGGTGACGAAGGAGGCGCGTGCGTCGCCGCTTCCCCAGTCACAGACGCCAGGATCTAACGCACCACAACCACCTCCACAGGTGGGTGATTCACCTCTACAGTTTTATCATTATTCTCAATTGTCATTGTTCGCTACAAACAATTTTAGTTATGTCGTAAAATATTAGTTAATGTATAAATTAACTGGTTTAGATTAGTTACATAGATTGTACAAAACAAATTGTTTTTATCCAAGTTTCAAACCACAGCACCCGTCAAAAAATCCCATCAAACTTTGAAAAAAAAAAACAAACAAACACGATCACGACTGTAATCCCCAGGCTCGGTAGATATCTCAGTCAGTCTAGTTACTTTGATCTTTTTTTTTGAAGATATCTAAATAGAGTAGTCAGAGACACGTCCGAACATGGCACATTCCCATATTTTGCACGTGGTAAGTATTCCGTACGTGACACACACCTTCGAATTTTTGGTTCTAGGGTATGCCGGTTTCCTCGCGATGTTTTCTTTCACTGTTTAAGAGCACTGACATTGCGCACATAATAACACAATAAGAAGAAAAATTATAATCCTGTTTTGTTTACAGATCTGTGCAGGCTGCAATAAGGTGATCACGGAGCGGTTTCTCCTGAAGGCTCTGGACCAGCTCTGGCATGAGGACTGCCTGAAGTGTGGCTGCTGCGACTGCCGACTCGGCGAGGTCGGCCACACTCTCTACACTCGCGCCAACCTCATTCTCTGCAAGAGAGACTACCTCAGGTATGTGCAGTACGTGTTCGACTATACCTTTTCATCTTCTAGCAAGCTTATGTGAAAATTAGTAGAGTTCCCGTGACTGTTTTCGTGTGATGTTTTTTTTTTAATAATTTTGAATATCCCGCTGAAATCTTTGGGTTGAATTAGGAATTTCTTTAGACGCTGAAAATAACCTATCCGACAAATTCCAAAATATTAAATTTAAAACGTTTTAGGTTTTTGGAGAAAGAACAAGTACTTGGGTGGGAAAAACTTTTTTATGGGATTTATTGTAATTTGGACAGGACAAGGTTTGTCGGGTCAGCTATTAGGTAGTTGTTTATGAATATCAAAGTTCAAAGTTCTACTCAAATATTATTTAAATTTGTTAACCACACGCAAGAATAAAAAGCACTTATTATTTCTGTAAACAAATGTGTTTTATAAAAACCTTTTTTTGTCAGGTTGTTCGGCAACACCGGTTATTGCGCGGCGTGCAGTAAGGTGATACCGGCGTTTGAGATGGTGATGCGCGCGCGCAACAATGTGTACCATCTCGAGTGCTTCGCTTGTCAACAATGTAATCATAGGTAAGCGGTAGAGACTATAGGTACTTTCTATGATTTCTTCGCTACTAAAGACGAATATTTTCAGAAAGTTCCATTAAAAATTTAAATTGAAATTATTATTAATACATTATTGTTCACAAATGTGACAAAAGGAGGGTTTAATGCCAAGAGAGTATATTCTGTCAACCAACCCAATGTGGATGAGAGCTAGGTCGTTATTTACTGAGTTATTTTAAAATGAATCTATTTAGTTGTCATTTTTTTCTATTAACTTTAAAATTAAAACACAATACTAAATACTAGCTTTTGCTCGCAGCTTCTCGCGCGTTATTTCAGATCAGAGGCTTTATCAAAATCTATTTTAAATTTCATCTAAATCACTTAATGAAATGAAAGTTTTGATTAAATTATTTTGTCCATTATTATTGTTATGATATTAAATTATTTCATATAATGATTGTGGATTGTTTCAATTGTCCACATGAGCCATATTGATTGTTTCAACAACATTGTTTTCACAAACAAACAATGAGTCAATAACCCATTCACAATAGTTATTTCTTAACTAGCTCATTATTTGACTTCATTTGCTTAACTGTAAATAAGTAATTAATAATTGAACAAAGATAAATTATGAATAGTAATATGAATAACAAAAACAGTAAATTCATAATTTAGACCTTCAATTCTCTGTATTGTCTTTGCTATTTGGGATACATTAAAATCGGTTTATTCAATTATTATTATGGTGTGATTGAACCATATGACGTTGTTTGTTGGCTCATCATTAATTAGATAATTTTATAACATTATATCTTTACAGTTGTGATTCCTGGTTCATTAAATAGTACCTAAAACCAGTTGATAACTGTGAATACGCCCTAAAAACATAAAAATATTTATAAAAAATATTTACTCATCAACACTTCCATTTCTGCAAGAATATTTTGTGTCATAAAAATTAATAAAATAAATTCTACCGTCCAATTTCGATCCAATTCTATACGCATCAAATCTATAAGCTTTATGCCCGCCTTCCACTAAAAAAGGGTAATGAGCGGAAACTGAGCTAATAATTGAAATTGTATTGAAATCCGCTCATTCACAGTGGAAGCACTCCTATGAAGAAAGCCGTTGCGAGTTAAACTGAGTCCGTGCGGCTACGCTCGCAGTGGAAGGCGGGCATTAGCTTTGTTCAATACATACATGCTACAAAATACATCACGTTGCAAAGGGTTCATACCCAATACATCATCCAATGCTCTACAAAATAAGTGAAGAACGTCCCTAAGGCCTGTTTCACACGGGCTCGGGCAAACAATAGCGGCTGAAGTGCCACGATGCGCTCTGCTCATATTTATTGAACTCTTCGTGATGTGAGAGTTTATTGGCATAACTGGCTTTATTCATGACTGGTATAAACTGGCTATGTGGACGTACGCTTTCCGAATATCTTCATTTTCAAATATTAGGTCAGAATTGATAAAGTCATAAGTCATAAGTATTTTATTGGTAAAATATTTTACAGGTCAGAAATATACTTAAACAGTAGGTACATTTTTGTATTTTCTACACTTAAAATAATTAGCATGTAGACTTATGTACATAGGTACCGCATAAATACTCAGAAAAATAATTAATTATTAAAATCAAATTAATGAGAATTAAAATTATCCTACATAAATTCACTAAAACTGTAGATTTTTAGATTATTAAAGATTTTTAGAGATAGTACATAATGGTGGCGATTTTGTTGTTCTGCGGATTAGCTAAAAAGTAAACAAATACGCACGATTTTATTTTATTGAACCGTAACTATATTATCGATGACTAAACCAAAGACTAAACTAGCGAAAATTATAAGACAGTTTTTAATTAGACTTCTTACTTTAACGTGTTTTAGCTTATTTTTAAGAAGCTATATAAATTGATGCTGCTACGGTAAAGTTGAAGAAAATAAATTCAATAATGGCCTCTCTGACTGTACCTACAATAAAATATAGCTTTAGGTAATTGGGGTATCATCAGTGGCGGATTTACAAATTCTCAAGGTATAGGCTGTAAAGCTTTTGCCGCCCTTGCCTCCACAATTTTCAAATTGTCATGTCCTAGATTATTTTTACAATTCAACAATTTCGTTGGAATTGCACGTAAAATAATTTTTAGTTATATTTTTGAGCTAATTAAAGCTCAATCATGTTTGGAAGGCGGGGTAATGCATGCTATAATAGTCGATACATAAGATTAAAATCGGTAAAATTATTCACTAAATTATTTACTACATTCAAATTAAAATCACCAAATTATATATAAACCAATAGTAGGACTGGCTGTATGGGTTGACGGTAGGAAAAGAAAAATACATTTTCTATAATTTCGCTCTTTACACTCATTCAAAGTGCGGGGAGAGGGCGCAAAGACCGATTATTGGTTGGGGGCGGCGAACTAGCTGTTTTACTCTAGAATATGTAAGATTGCTAAACGGATTTACGGATCGTACAATGACAAATGATAAGTGAAAAGAGAAAGTCGTCGGAAAAATTTGTTGCAGACTTCTATCTGTAAAACATCAGAAAACAGAATACAGAAAACCGTCATCCAGAAATCTTTTTGATTTCTGGTAGCAAAAAAAAAAAAATCGGTCCCAAATTTGCCGCCCCAAAAATCTGCCGCCCTAGGCTCAAGCCTACTCAGCCTGCTGGTAAATCCGCCACTGGGTATCATCCATATACACTTGTCTCATGCAAAATATTTCAAATTGCTATATCAATTGAAAAAGGTTTTTTATAACTAAAATGCAATAATATCAGAATAACTGCACCGAATAGCTTGCAAACTATTTGTCCAATTCGGTAGACGTGCCATGATGACAATTCTCATATTGCCCGAATTCTGATTGCTCGATTTTTCTGCAATATTGTCGGCGCAAGTTGGAAAACATGGTGATGCTTTGACAGTAATAAACGAGACATACCATCAAAGGTTTGGTTTACAAAGCGGAAATACTCGTACCTATGAGGTTTATTTGCTCAATGCAAATCCTGTATTGGGCAAACATTGAATATTTGCAATCAACCCCAAAATATTTTACTAAATAGAGAATCAGTACCCCTAGTATGAGTTTTTTATTTACGAAAACTTTTTTCGAATAGTATCCTTTCATACATTTACCTCCATCGGAAATGTTAAGGAACTAAAATAAGGTCGATAATATCGAAAATATTATGTAATCGGCAGTCCCAGCAATGATTTTTAAATCAAGTTTCACGATATCGACTATAATTTAGTTCCTTAAAATTTCCGATGGAGGTAAATGTATGAAAGGATACTATTCGAAATAAGTTTTCGTAAACTATCAAAAACTCATACTAGGGGTACAGAACTATTTTTAGCCCCAAATATTTAGCTCACATTACTAAAAATACGTATAAAATCTAGCACTGGGCAATTTGAAATGAAACCTAAATATTTTTAAGTCTGCTAAAACCAGTGAACGAAAAATACATGGAAGTATTATTTGAGCTAAAACGTGGCTTGTCATGTCAGTTTTGCCAAAGAATTATAAAAAAAATACAGAAGCTTAATAAACGTTATACAGCAATTTAAACCCAAACATCGAGGGAACAATGTCATTAATAATTGTTTGGCAAATCCACGAAAAAGTTTCTTTGAGAAATTAGGTGTTATGTTTCGCGGATATTTCCCTTGAAGAAATGCTTCTATGTTTTTTCGTTCACTGGCTAAAGCTCATTAAACAAAATAGAATTACTGTCATTCGAATTGAAAAACGTAAATCGATTTACAAGGGACTGAACTTCTGTAAAATAAAGTCTATCGCATACGAAAACGACGTTTACTTCATTCAAGAAAATAAATTTGCAAAAAGATCAACTCTTGGGGATGCAGGAAGACGGCAATTTTCACCGGTTCGCGTCTGTTTAAATAATAGAAAGCGTAAGATTGGAGCTTCTCTGAATGGTTTATATGTCACTTGTGGACCTTTCCAGCGTTAGTACATCTCCTGCGACAATCTCCGCGAATTACATATTCATTTTGTGTTGTTTCTGCGCAGACTTAGCAGTTAGATAAACATCTTGTGACGGTGTCGGCTTTGAGAACTATTGTTTTGTTATGCTGAGTGTCTAAAGGCAAAATGATAACCAACAGTATTAGAAACTTGGTACTAATAGCTATTTAGTAAGAATAACCGCAAAAAGTACGTTCACGTACGGAATACTAACCACTGCAAAATGTGGGTATACGTGTATTATGTGCCAAAATCATGTTTGGAAGTGCTTCTGACTAACCTCTTTATATATCCTCAAAGATCTAAGTAACTAGAGATCTGAGGAGAGCCTACCGAGCCTGGGGATTAAAGTGGTGGTCATGTATGATCCGCAAAAAGGTTTATTTGCTCATAGGTTTTTTGATTTTTGTTGGTTACATTAATTATTTTCCAAAAATTTTCATCCAAGTCTTTGAAATCGACGACCACAACAAATAACTAAAAACAGTTGCTAGTTTACCTTTTTCAAAGTTTTATTTGTTACTACGAGTATATAAAGTGAATATGTAGGTATTAATGCTATGCAACTCAATTTTTTTGTCCATGTCTTCCAATTACTAAGACCGTGGGCGTTGCGTTTGCAACAGCGGAAATATACATCCATCGGCGATGGGTCCACTTTTGCCTTTTGGAGTAGAAAAATAGGTCCGTAGAAATGACTCCTATTCAAAAAGTTATCCAAAAGAGATTATTGCCAGCCTTTGGGGCAATAATCTTACCTAATTAAATAATTTTACCTGCAATCAGTGACCTTGACTGTTTTCTAACGATTATTTTGTTATTGGTGTTTTTAATTTTCTCTATAAATAATAATAATATTATAACTCGAAAATAAACGTTAATTGAAAATCTAGGACCACAGTAAAAACAGTCGCTAGTTTGCCATTCTCGAAAATCCGAAATCTGACATTTGTTGCATGAAATAATCAAATCAAATCAATTTGCTCGAATCCAATTTGCGGGCTGTCCGAAGCGGACGGTGGGTATCGCCGGTGAATATCGCTAAACGGCTAAATAATTCAGCAGCAGTCCGCAATCTGCCGCGGAAGTCGCGCGGTCGGCGGCCCGACGCCGCACTGTCGCACCACGTCTGTCACATCTTCACGGTGCCAGCCTGATATGAGCCCGATTAAAATTTGCACGGAACTCCCGCCTCGGTCACTCATGTTTTCGACCACGCTGCAAGTCACTGAATCTGCGCAAAATTGCCCATTTAAATTTCCAAGCAATTTGGTTTGGTGCTCATATAAATAAATTCCTTTTGTCTCCCCATTAATCAATTGAAAGAATTATCTCGCGTCAACCGTAATCAGAGCCGCGGAAGGCTATTGTCTTTGCGCCGAGGAAAGGAAACGAGGGAACAGTCAATAGAGCGTCCGTTCCTAAAACGTCAAACTTGCCGCTTGCCCAGACGCGCACAATGGCGCAACTCACAAAGCTTAACTTGCTAGTCATTAAAATTTCGTTTTCCATCTTTTCCATTACGCGGCAGACAAAAAATAGCTCAACAAAAAAAGCGACAAGCCCAAAACAAAAGTCGGGGACGTGGAGAACAGGAAATAAAGTTAATTAAGAGCGGCGAAATCGACTGAGTTGCGGTGGAAATTGGCCCCTTAAAAAAGAGACATTTGTAGCGCTTAATTTTTGTGACAAGTGAAACAAAGAGTTGGCAGGGTGTCGAGACGAGCCACCCTCGTCTTCCCCCTAGGGGAGATAAGGCTGGTTATCGCCGGCGGTTCCGCTGGCCACGGCTACTGGCGAGTCGAAGATACCTTTTGTTTCGTGGTACATTGAGGGATGTTACCTCGCGTGACGTTATCGCCTCTTCCTGGCGATGACCTTTCCACTTGCGATAGTAATTCTTTAGTTTTATAGCCGGCCCTTGGCGCTTCTGATGATATCAGGTAGCAGATCGTACTACGAGTAGTAATTAGATTTATGCTGAAGCGCTATAAATGCGTGGGTGTAGACAAGTCTTTGCGTAGCACTACTCGTTAGGGTTGTCTCACTTGAGAAATACTCATTCTTTTTGTAATTTTATAATTCAAGAAATACATGGTCACGGTTAAAATCTCTAGGTTTGGTGAAATCTCCTTGGAACTCCAATTAATTAAATCTATGACAATACTTGAAAGAGGGTAGACTGGGAGAGACAACGGTGCGTCCATTAGGGTTTAGGTCCATTAGGTTCCATTAGGTCCAAAATGTCATATTTTTGTCTATTTATGTTTATACTTGTCGCTTGATATGACGAACTTATAAAATTACTAGCATCCATCCATCCATCCAAACTTTTGCATCTGTAATATTATAGTAGGAAGTAAGATAAGATAATATGTTAAGGCACATGCCCACGTTTAACAAAGTAGTTATTATTCCAGACATGACAGGCTGCAATCCCATCGCACATCTACACTAATATTATAAAGAGGAAAACTTTGATTGTTTGTTTGTTTGTTTGTTTGAAATGAATAGGCTCCGAAACTACTGAACCGATTTAAAAAATTCTTTCACTGTTAGGAAGCTACACTATCAGCAAGTGACATAGGCTATATTATATTTTCAAAAAAATTAGGGATCTTTACTAAAACTTCAATAATGTAAGCCAAGGTGTAAAAAATTACCTAAAATATTCTTTACATCGCGTGCGCTGCGAAAACTATTGACGATAGAATAAAATAATGTACTACGACTTTGTAGAACACATCATTATTTACAAAAAGTGTCGCAATAGCATATGTCCAACTATTATAGTTATGCCACAATAAGAGTTATTTTATTTTAACATTTTAATTAAAGGCTACTCTTAGAAAAACGCTCTTTATTTGTATCTTAGTATTAATCCTTATCGAAATAAATCACATCCTGTTCTAGACTGCTTCAATACCTTTATATAACTTTTTGAATTACTCAATTCGGACATTCCATGCGAAAGATACCACGAAATTAAAAATGTAAGTATTAGAAAAAAGTTGCGTGAGAGCTTCACCTTGCTCTCGGCTAGCTTTATGCAATGTAGGGGTCACTGGGTGTACGGGAGGGGAGTCAATGTGAAAAAATAGCAAAAAATAAATAAAACATCATTAAAATAAAAAAAAGTTCTTTAAAATAATAATACTAAAACTTTCGATATAAATTTCTTTCTTTAAAGAAGAGTATGGTTATGACGTGTGTGTATTATAATTTTGAAATTTGTTTTTTTTTTTAAATTTGAGAGCTCTGGTGGTGTAGTGGTAGCACCCCTGATCCGAAGGTCGTGGGTTCAAACCTGGTCGTGCACCAATGAACTTTTCCATTTGAGAAAATTATGTGCGCAATGCCAAGAAACCGGCATACCCTAGAACCAAAAATTCGAAGGTTTGTGTCATAGGTTAGTATTCTTATAAGCGGCGATGGGCTTGCAACCTGTCACGTATGAATACTAAGTACTGTTGTGGTACTGTGCAACATGTGGGCATGTGTCAAATATCATGTTTGGACGTGCCTCTGATGACCCTCTTTAAATATCCTCAAAGATCTAAGAAACTAGAGATCTGAGGAGATATCTACCGAGCCTGGGGATTACAGTCGTGACCATGTATAGGTATATATAAATACCCGTGCGAAGCCGGGGCGGACTGCTAGTATAAAATATAATTATACAACTTTTTGTCATGACTATTCAAAAATCTTACGCGGCGTTACACTTGTCGACGCAAAGGTAAATATTTGCTGTAGGTAGAATACTCCACTTTTTATCGTACCACTTGTTTTTTTTAAACCAGTGTGGTGAATGGATAAAAGTGCGCCAGAGGCCCCTTTCATGCACAAGCTAGATACAGATGACTCTTTCTTTTTAACCCGATAAGCCAGAGCAAACAGTAATGGCAGCCAACGGTGATACAAGTTCACAACCCTATTCTCAAGCCACTAATTGGATCTGGGTGCCCAGTAGGCTTAGGTAACTGCAGCTGACTCGCATTAAACCACTCGACGGATGGATAGAACTGTTTATTATTGGCGTTACAATTAGTGCACATCTCGTGTGTACTGAGAAACATAATTAAAATCATCATTCTCTTGCCCTTATACGTTAAGTGGGGTCGGCACAAAATGTTTTCTTCTTCCACTCACGCCTATAATTTGTCAACTCTGAGTCTTATATTCATAATTCATCTTTCACATAATCAAACCATTTTTTTTCTTAAAACTTATTTAAAAATACGCAATCTTTGACTTTTTGATAACCTAACCTCTCAAACTATTCGGGAAATATCAAAGTAATATAACCACGACCTTCGGATCGTGAGGCAGGGGTGTTACCACTACACCACCAGTGCTTATCCAATATTATTATTTGTCAACAGATTTTGCGTCGGTGACCGTTTCTACCTATGCGAGAACAAGATCCTTTGTGAATACGACTATGAGGAGCGACTGGTGTTTGCCAACATGGCTTACAATCCACCCCCACTGTCACACCTGAAGCGGCAAACCACACATCTCCCACCACCACCGGTAAGGCTCAATTACATCACCAGTTGCATAGATCATCCAACGGATCTAGGCATTCGTGAAGTTAGCCACAGGTGCGAGTTTGCGTATGTACAATTCCTTCCCCTCCTCCCCATACCTCCAATCGCTCCCGAAAAACGATACTGCGCAGCTCTTGCGGCTAACTTCACGAATGCCTAGATTCGTTGAAACAACTATACCTGTCACCACTTTATCCATCCCGAATTCAAAGGGCAGAAGAATGGTGGGGCCTTACCACGAAGTCTTCCAGAACGATTCCTTTTTAGAAACGACACATTTGAAGGAATCGTTCTTTAAGACTTCGTGGTAAGGCCCTAGTACTCCGGCATTACGTGGGTTCGAGTCTTGCCCGTTCGAAAATATTAAATCCCATTTTTTCATGACCTCTTCCATCCAGCAGACAAACAACGCCATGGGTATGATGAACGGCTCCGGGCGGGCTGGTGACTTAAACAACAACATGTCTGGGTCATCCCCCGCACCCTTCGCCCCCCCGCCGCACCTCAAGCCGCTTGGCCTCTCTGCGTCGAGCTGAGACTACCGCCCGAGGGACTCTGCTCATCCGTACGCTAAGTACCAGAACTGAGTGAAGCTACCTTCGAACTTTTGAACTTGACAATTTGTGAAGTGACGGTGGACATGTGTTGTGCCGAATTAAATTACCATCCCATAGGTCTACCATGAATTTTCATAATCTACACTCGCTAGCGACTGTAGTTAAAAATATGTATGGAAACTTGTAGGTACAGCACTTCTAGCGGATAGTTGGGTACTAAAACGTCACGTAGTTAACTGTCTACGTCACAGCGTACTACAGCGACTGTAGTTTGCGCTTCATTAATTTGCTTAGAATTTGGTACCGCGAGTAACAATTTTGACAGATGTCATAGTAACGTACTATTACTACTGTTGTAACGTCAGCCGATCTAAATGTGACAACTCATGGTAGCTCAAGTGACTGCTGGACTTTGAATGCAGTATGTAGAACGAAATATGCTAACACAGGTCCAGATCCTTGTAGCCTGAAATATGCGGTTTGAATTTCATTGTTATTCGATTCTACTCAATTTGATATTTTACCGTTATTATAAAAACTTTTT
Source organism: Cosmorhoe ocellata (assembly GCA_963675405.1). Lineage (NCBI taxonomy): Eukaryota > Metazoa > Arthropoda > Insecta > Lepidoptera > Geometridae > Cosmorhoe > Cosmorhoe ocellata. The sequence continues at coordinate 9,740,970 of OY776249.1, read as the reverse complement.
TAACCTTTTTTTAGAGCTCGTCTTTCAAGCTGATAGCATGAAGATGAAGCGATAAAAGATTGGTTGAACATAAGTTATTACAAAATAAAATAATATTTTACGAGAACCAAAATTGTTTGTTACGAACAATGACGAATAGTGAGAACAATGACAAAACCGTTGAGTAGAATGGCCCGTTAACGTAAAATTGCGGGTTTGAGCCTGAACATTTTAAATAAATTTTATCTAGTAAAAGAAACTAGGCGATTGGAAATAATTTTCTGTTAAATTAAAATACGTGTACCTACTTGCCTAAAATTAGGTATCAAAAAACTTGAGTCGATACCCGATCAATAATCTCATTATGATAATTATCCTTGTAAAATAGTAATTGTTGACTGCATGATAAAATGTAAAGTTAATAGCCAAACTGTATGTAAGTAGTATATGATAATGTATGTATAGATATTATAATATGTATGTATTACTCGTAGTAGCTAAATATCAAATTTGATCTCATACTGGCAATTACGCTGAATTAGTTACTTATTAGTAAGTATTCAGTTGATGTTTTTTTAAATAAAATAAAGTTTATTTTTCAGAAATGATGTTGGTTCCCATCGAATCACACGATCACTAGTCGAGATTTTTTTCCCAACGTGTCACACTTTTTATCGAAACGAGTGACGTTAAGTGTTACATTGTGTCTCGTTAGGAACCCACCAAAAGGTCTGAGGATTATCCAAATTTATGTGAATACTCAAATATTGGATAAGTATAAAGTGAACCAGAATGAAATTAGGGCAGATAATGAAGGATGATGTGAAAACGTCAAAGGATAAGTTAAAACTGATGTAATGATCGTAAGTAAAAAATATATCTAATAATACTATTATCTTCAAATTATGTAAATAATGTCGAACAAAACTTTAATTGTTGAATAATTCATACAATACCTTCAAGATTTAATAGTTAAATCTTTTCATAAAAAAAATAATTTTCCTAAAAATTATTTAGACGATCAAAATAAAATTCTCCTACAACTTAGCTGCAGTGATGTTAATGAAAAAAAAAATTGTTATTTCGTTTTGTATTTTATTATTATTACTGTAAATTTTCTGTTATTCAAACCTTGTTATAAATTTTGTATTATTTAATGTAAATATCGTTTTAGGTAGATTAAATACCTTATCCAATTGATATTATCTTTGGTTATTCAATCTTAAACTAGATAATTGTGAAAAATACGTGTTGAATCTGTATCACAGAGCGTTTATAATAAGTTAGAAAATAATTATGGAATGTCTATGTCTAATTTGAAAATACAAGGTGTAAAAAATATATCTCTAAAACAATGTTCATAAACATTTCTTCCTCTACAATAGGCATAAATTGCTTTAACTTGCAAAATACCAGTAAATAAAATAAAAGTTTGTTATTTCAGATTTAAAAAAACATGGTGTCAACCACTGTTTTTGTTTTAGAGACTACTTTTTTACACTCTGTATTTTAAATTGTTTTTTTATTGCATTTATCCATCTATTATTATACGAATATGTGCAATATAGCGTTTAAAGTAACCTTAGAGTCGTAATTTTGAGGGCATTTTAATCAAACAACAAGTATATAATAGTGAAATTTTAATGGTTGTTTTCCCGCGGCAGAACAACATGCCATAAAGAGTACTTTCGAAACATGGAGTAAAAGTAAAAAAATAAAGATGTTTTTTTTTATATACTTTAAAAAATATTCATAACTCGAAAACGTGAGGAACAATAGTAACATTAGACGTAACTTGTAGGTACTATTCGAATCGCACGCGCCGCCGGCTGCCCTCGCGTAGGTATCGGCATGAATTACTATTGTTTCGTGGTCGCTTTCGAATTAAATTTTCACAATGGTATATCTGTATTTTTTGTTTCTAATATTTAATTTGTTTATACAACGATTGTATTACCAAGACAAAACCATTTCGCTGCGGGAAAACAACCATTAAAATTTCACGGTGTATAGAATACCCATTATTTTATTTTCTGTAATGTAGAATTCAAATTCATTATAAATTAATTGGTGTCTGTAAAAAAAATGTTAGCTAATCTGTAAAATAATTTTATCTAGAAATGGCAACATTATTTTTATTTAGTTTGTCAGTTCTAGTGAAAATGTAGCTTTACTAGAACTATGTATAACTGTGAAGTAATTGTGTCAGAACGTTAAACCAATGTTAAGACCAAAGATATAGTTAAATAAAGCCTTGTTTAAAACTTAATTTTACTTTTAATATATACCTACCTAACCTAATAGGCGGGCCATAGTAAGTAAAGGTACTTACTATGCCTATTTACTATTATACAGGGTGTTACTAGACTACTTCCGAAAACTTCAGGGGTTTAAAGTACCCATCATTTTTTTTCGTGTCAGTGTTGGTTTCTTAGAAAATGTCATTTATATTGAAGGGTACTTTAGCCCCCTGAAGTTTTCGGAAGTAGTCTGTTAACACTCTGCATAGTATTCTATATTAATTGCACAGTACTTAAATTGTTAGCAAAACTAGTAGGTATCCATTCGTAAGTTTTGCTTTGGAGTACTGCAATTGCTTTGCTAAGTCTAAAAGTGAAATCAAAAAATAAAGAAAGAAATGATAAAAGAAAAAATAGGTTGCCCCATCACTGGTGGCGGGATGAACTTAAATAGGATTCGAACCTGCAATTTTTAGGATCGGATAGCGATCACAACTATCTCTGACAACCAGTGTCTACATTGACAATGATAATAAAATCCTTCAATATGATAGGTCAAACCAGTGGTTCCCAAACTCTTTTCTTTCATAGACCACTTTCAAAATTTTTCTGGATCCGGTGGACCCCCTGCATCTACATTACTACCAATTTCTAAATCTTGAAAAAAAAAATGAAGATTAGATCTATCTATCTATGGAAACCTGCGTTGTGGCTGAGTTTGTGGCCAACATTTTAGTTCTTCACCATCGAAACCACATTAATTTTCATGCACTTTCATGCTTACGATTGTAGACCCCCATTTTCTGTCACGGCCAACGTAGACCCCCGTCGCGTCTCCCGTGGACCCCTGGGGGTCCACCTGGACCACTTTGGGAATCACTGGGTCAAACCATTAGTACCATCCTACTTATATTATAAACGCGAAAGTTTGTAAAAATTTATGGATGTAAGTATGTATGTTACTCTTTCACGTTGAAACGACTGAACGGATCTGGATGAAATTTGGCACAGATATAGATAGCACACAGGTTACTTTTTATCACGGAAAAATGTACGGTACCCGTGGGATAGATTTATTTTTGTTTTTCAAGGTACCACGCGGGAAACGCCGTGGGCGGAAGCTAGTAACTTATAAAATGTTATCTGAGTGAATACGTTTCCTCGGCAAAAATTCAGTGGAAATTTAAAAATACGCATTCATTGAGTGTACGAGACCAAAGATTTCATATCTGGACGTAAAAATGTCATCGGTCCATGTATTGTACTGCAAGCACCTTGGAACTTTTAGAGGTAAAATATAAAGGTATAAATATAAGGTAGGGACAGCAAGAAAATGTGACTTGACTATTGTGGTAGGTGGTAGCTAGTATCCCATATTGCAAGAGGAAACTTATCTATCCAATTATTGGAACGAAGTTCCTTATGGCAGGCTTGGAGGGGATAGGGATTTTGCTGCGCGACCGAACTGAAAAAAATGTGATAGTAAAACTGTAAGAAAAAGTGCGTGGAATAAAACCGTTAAATGAGACGAAATTCATTTCTCATTTTTGCACGATTTTTTTTGCAATTTGTGTCGATTCTACATTAGCCGAAGGAACTTCGTTCCTACCTGGTGTCCCACGACACCACATCATTTTTTTGATTACAGCCTTACTAACTTATCCATAAACTTGTAGGTAACTTAAAAATAGATAGGAAACTGATACCTAGCTAATACCTAGCTAGTATCCTACATTGCAAGAACGAATTTTTTTTTCCAATTCATTTTCGACAGAACTCGTAAACTTCTAGGTAACATCAAAAAGTTTTTTTTTTTTTTTTTTTTTAATTTAACAACACAAAACAAAAGGCTTTGTCGCTGAGCGACCACACCGCCTAATTGGTACCTATTTACAATATTTAAACAATGAAAACAAAGAAAAAGAAGAAAACTTAAACTAATCTCTACAGAAATAACACAAAGCAAGATTATAGATTTTGCGAGCCTCTTTAGACAATGGATTGGACAATATACTATTACACCTGCCAACATCATATAATTTAGCCACTCCAAAAACAAGAAGTCGTTCATTTGCGTTTCGCACACATTCCATTAGGACATGATGAACATCATCAATACAACCACATACGTCACAATTTGGTGATAAGACTTTCTTCATTAAGAATCCAAATTTGTTGGATGGAATGTGTCCGGAGCGCAGCCTAAGAGCAGTGACCACTTCCTTCCTTTTGAAGTCTGCGTCATCAATCCAAGGAAAAGACGAGAGTTGAGGTTGTATAGTGCGATACCAAATACCTTTCTCGACCATCAAAAAGATAAGACCAACAATTATTGCATTAACTAGGTATATTATTAAGACTGTCCTCACAGCTCAGTTGGTAGCAGCTCTGCCTTCTGCGCTGTAGGTTGTGGGTTCGATCCCCACCCAGGATACCTAAACATTTGTGTGATTAACGCAGAAGTTTGTTCTGTGTCTGGGTGTTACTTTATTCTATGTATGTATATACAAAAGTAAAAGTTTATAATTAATCTATCAGCTATCTGGTTCCCATAGTACCTACAAGATTTGCTTAGTTTGTGGCTAGGAGGCGTTGTGTGAAATATCCACCAAAATTTATTTATTCTTAAAAATAAGTATTTTAACCTTTGCAACATGACGGTACAAACAGAATGCAGGTTGAAAAGTGGAGAAAAATCACCCCAATTTCCCGACATACCCTCATTGTTGGCTCAACACGCCCTGATAGAATTGTTATCAATGCCATCTTTAATTTCGCTTGTGCTAACATGCCGCGGTGTCACGAAATCACATCAATTAGAAGTAAGAATAAGTTGGGAGATGAGAATAATGCTATTATTGTATTATTATTCGACATAAAGTCATCTTCCTGCCCTTTTCTCTCAGAGTACAATATTTTCTTCTTCCATTTCTCTTTATTATCCGTCATCTCAGTACTCACTCCTTTCTTGCTTATATCTTGCCCATAATCCATCTTTTCTTTGGCCTACCTCATTCATCCACATTCATATCTACTACTCTCCCATCACATGACATTCATTTCTTTTCCGTTAACTGATCTCTCCACATAATATGCGCAGACCATAAATTCTGATCAGTAAAACCACAAAATACATAGACTATTATATACTTTAGAAATTTAAGAATATATCAGAACAAGTCTCTATATGAGTAACTTAAAATTTTCTGCAATGCATTTGACTGTCAACTTGATCGCTCTAGTTTTTTTTAATTTTTCTCGTGTTATTTCGAGTTTCGTGGTGTAATATTAGTGGTTATTTTTTCAATAAATCTTGACGCTAGTGTAAAAGTTCCATTATAAATCCATCGAGAGAAATCCCGAGAATTTTGAACGAAACCGCCACCTTTTGTTTAAAATTGACTTGGCAATTTCACTATTAATTAGTGACATTGACAATACCAATATAAACACTTGACACTGGCAACATATTTTTCAAAAGATATCATAAACAAAGAAGAAAAACATGAAACTTTTACTTGCATTTGACATAGTTTTATACCGAGAATAATCCTGAAGTTGGTCAAGTTTAACTTACTCGTAAATCCAAACGGTTGCCGTAACCACGAGACAAACTCGAAACAAATCAACCGTTGAACAACGCTTTGAAATAGGACGTCCGTGAATAGAGGCGTGAGTGACGCTCTGAATCCTTTACACCCCGGTCTTTGGACCGTGAACGACACAATGAGGCGCATGAAAAATGGTCCGGTCGACGCGACAGCCCACAAATCAAAACTGCGAAACGATTCAGCCCGTAGAGCATGGAAATTTATAAGTAGAGAGGGTAGTAGATACGATAAAGAAACGTTGCTTCTGCGGAGTTCTTTTTAAGTGAGAAGGCTTTGTCCTAGTTTTGTTATTGAAAACTATTTTCCTAAAAAAATTTTTTTTTGTTATCACCGTGTATCAATCTTACACAGAAGCACACTTCCGTCTATACCAGTGAACGCAAAAAAACAAGGAAGCATTACTTCAAAGGATATATTCGCGAAACTTCACACCAAATTTCACACATCGAAACTCCTTCGTGGATTTGTCAAAAATTTATTAATGTCGACTTTATTCCCTCATCGTTTGGGTTTGTTTTGCCGTGTAACGCGTAGATAGCTTATATAAATTTTTGATTAATTTTTTTGCATAATTGACAAGCCCCGCCTACCACAGCACATTTTTTGTGGTCATGTTTTAGCTCAAAGAATGCTTCCATGTATTTTCTGGTCACTGGTATAACTTTACAGCTGCAACGATGAAAGGAGGTTATGTTAGCCAATTTAGCCAACTGCTACGGCGTTCTCTATGAAACTCCTTGGAAATACCGTCTATGGGCATTAAAATTGGTAAAAAATAATACTTCAGAAGGCACTGCGCACACCACTGATGGCTTCTTGCAATAATTTCCGCTTCCAATGATCGTTTTCTTTTTCTTATCACCGCACGAACTAAGGTTGGGAATAAATTGAAATACAAAATTGATTGTTGACTTTTCCCGGCCGCTTTATTACTGTCACAAATGGGAAAGAGATTGAAAATTGCCGGCGAGCTGTGGCGGATGTTATCTCAGTGCTGCTTTATGATTTGACGCTCTATGTAGGTGTGAATGATTGCCTAAGGGCTTGTACACAAAACTGCGAATCGGTGCGACGCGATTTGATTTCTTGTGACAAAAGATAGGGCTAGATCGCAGATTTTTGCGATGCGACGTTCGCTTCGCAGTTTTGTGTACAAGCCCTTAGAGCGGTACGCACTGCGTCCGATCCGAATCCGATCCGAACCCGTGAATATATGGTCCGGAGTAGTTGTAGAACTATTTCTATGGTAGCTCACGCACTACATCCGTTTTCCGTCATCCGATTTCTTTCCGTCATTCGTCATTTCCGTCATGTAAAATGACGTATGCCAAAAGTGGCTCCTGAATTGCTTGGATTTGTATCAGAGATCGGACTAGTGCGTAAGCAATATCCGAATTCGGTCCGAGTTTTCTAGATCCATATTTTCACGGGTTCGGATCGGATTCAGATCGGACGAAGTGCGTAACCGCTCTTAGAGTGTATCTGTCTAGATATATTTTTTATTTGTGATATTTTGTACGCTATGATTCTTGCAGCCCAAAGCATCGGCCGTAGTGAGTAATTACATTTTGCGCTTCCGGCGATAGCATTGCAACGCAATTATTTCTGATATCGCGTTAGGTATGTTGCTCTCTTTGCAAAATTGGAATTAAAAACATTTAAGTGGCCTTACCACAAGCTCTCATGCACATCCACAATTACACAACACATACAAACCATATTGTTTCAGAAACGTCACATTTCAAACTTGATGTAACACTACTTCAATACAATTTGTAAGGCCTCAGGACTTTTTAAAGATGTCATATAGATTTCCCGACTGCGAAGTGAAGAAGGAAGGTTATATGTTTGGGGTGTATGTACGTATGTAATTTGTAGTATTTACTGCAAAAATATAAAAAAACCCAACTGAACGTAACTGAATATAGACTTTTTCAGTCGCCATATTACATTTTTTGACGTTTTGTATTTTTTGGCTATGTCAATCTTGTGATCCAGACAAATACCACCTTATTTGTCAAAATCCGTTCAGCCGTTTGAGCTACAGCGACAGACAAAGGAACTTGCATACAATACAAACATAATACGATAATACACATACATCGCTTCGCAGTCGGGTAAAAACTAAAAACAGTAGTAAAATAGTTATCTTCTTAGTTGTGCTATCTATGTCTGTCTTAACACAGGCAAAAGTTTTAAAATAGAGCGGTATATATATGTCAGATTGAGATACTGCACTGAAAAAGATTTATTGGCTAGTTACATTTAACTCTAGTAAAGCAATCTGATAACCAGACACTGTTTGCAAACTTTTACACAATTTAATAGCTTAGAGAATCCAATCTCTTAATTGTGGTCAGATAATGGTACCTATTTCTATACAATATTATAAAGAGGACAGTTTTGTATTTTTATATTTTTGTTTTTAACGAATAAACTCAAAAACTTCTAAACCGATTTCAAAATTCTTTCACTATTAGAATGCTACATTATCCCTGAGTAACATAGGCTATATAACATAGCCGTTAGGGCTACAGTCAAGGGAACTCTCATACATAAATAAATAAATAAATAATTAAATAATGCTGGACAATCCACACAGCATCATCTAGCCCCAAAGTAAGCTACTCAAAGCTGTAACAAAAACCATGTTATACGGGGTGTTACCAGACTACTTCTGAAAACTTCAGGGGGTTAAAGTACCGAAAAAAATAACGACCTATTGCTAACGATCTATTCCCTGTTTACACTGGTTAACGACAGTTTGTCAGTTGATCTCCCTCGGCAAGGGAGACGGGGACACTGGACCAGTTGAGGAAAAGCCTCGGATGACACGGGATGCTCCATTTTTGCACTTTAAGAAAAAGTACCAGTGGGGCGATTATGGATCTTTGCTTACAATCAATGTCAATACGTTTTCATTGTAATCAAGTGATTTGTGTTAGAATTGTTTAGTTTGGTTTTGCATCTCTAGATGGCGGGACAATGCAAATTAGAACGCGCTATCGATGCGTTTTAGAAATTCTTTATAGGTATGTTATGTCATTTTTACTATTATTTGTCTCCTGTCAAAAGCATTACAACTACTCGAACCTAAACTGTGGTTTCATTTGGTAGAGCTTATAAGTGGTGCACCCTAGGATCTGCTACTGGTTTGTTCATGGTCCTTCGAGCCGGATAAAAGGGTTGCCACTATTTTTTGTCTGCGGTTCCAACAACGGTGGAACTGCCCCCTCGCACCGCATGGTGGCAGTGGATCGCTGCTCAGGTGCTAATCTGCAGACCTACTGGCAACGTGCCGCCGGAGGCCTGCGACGGAGCTGGTCACCAAGTGATCAAGGACGTCAGGAGCCCTGAGTGCAGCAAGCTGGTGCTGAGGTGGAGGTGCAGGAAGACCCGCGTGCTTCAGAAGTGAACACGCGAAAAGCAACTTTGTCGTCGTGTGTGACGCAATAATGAAATGAATGGATTTGTGTTGAGTAACGTCAAAAAACTGTGAGTACTTCGAGAATTTGATACAGGAATTTGAACTTTATTTGCTAGAACAACTTAACTTTAACTTCAAGAACTTGGTGGTGAAAATTGAACTTTATTTGTTAGATCGTTTTATCTTAGTGTATATTTTTTAGTAGTTTAGACTTAGAATAGTTTTACAAATGTTGATCAGACGGGGAATCCACGCCCATTTTCACCCAGATTGTCAAAGACTTAGAATATTTTTGGAAATTTAGGACTTGTATATTTTTTATGATTTTTGATTAAAGATGGACGCGAAAATAGTTGTGCAAATGGATAACTTCCATAACCTTGATAGATCTGCACATAACTACCGAAACTCTGGAAAAGACAGGATAACAGAAGTCTATGTTCAAGTAAGGCTGGAGTCCCTGGAGCATTTATGGGTCACATTTGTTAAAACGCACAGAAGTCTGCTTGAAAGCTATGCATCAGAACTAATAAACCATGATTATATGAAATCGGACATCTACGAACAAGCAGAAGAACTGTATATAGAGTATAAAGTAGATTTGAAAGAAATGTTGAAAAGTCTGGAACAGAACCGTTCAATCGTTGAGGCACAGGGTAAGTCTCACATAAAGCTACCGAAAATTGTGATACCTAAGTTTTCAGGAAAATACACAGAGTGGGTAACCTTCCGGGATCTTTTCCTGTCGTTGATCCACAATAACGTTAATTTAGATGGAGTTCAAAAACTGCATTACCTCAAGGGGCATTTAGTTGGAGAAGCAGAACAGCTTCTAAGGCAGATACCAATCGCTAATGATAACTATCTGAAATGTTGGGAACTTTTGGAAGCACGATATAACAACAAGAAGTATTTGTCGCATTGTATCCTCAAACGACTTCTTAGTCAGAAAAATGCTACAACAGAATCAGCAAAATACTTAAAGGACTTAATTGATACTTCGACAGATTGTTTGAATGCGTTAATGAATTTAGGAATAGACGTGTCGGCGTGGGACTTAATTGTGATCCACATTCTTTCATTGAAATTAGACCCAGAAACAAGAAAACAGTGGGAACTATTTACGACTAGCAATGAAAGATACAATTCTTTACCAACCTTTACACAATTTAGTGATTTTATCACTAACAGGTTTCGGGCATTGGAATATGTCGAGCAAAACCCCAGCAAACTGACATTTTCTATGGATATTAATTCACATGTTGTAGAATCAGAACAACGACCACGACAGTGTCCTCTTTGTGATAAAAGTCACACCTTGAATTTTTGTAATGAGTTCAGTACTCTAGATACTGAAACTCGTCGTGACTATGTATTGAAAAACCGGATTTGTTTAAACTGTTTGGGAACGAATCATGCAGCTAAATTTTGTAAAAGCTCAACAAAATGTAAGATCTGTAAACGTTTACATCACACACTATTGCATCCCAAAGCCACTTGTATGAACAAAGACAGCCCAACAAATACCAAGATAATATCTGAAGACAATTCAGATGAAGAGGTGGAGAGATGTTGTATGCCAGAAATCAGTGTAAATACAGCAGTACTTAAAAACCATTCCGTGTTGTTGGCGACAGCATTGATTAAAGTTGAAACGGAAGATGGAAGTGACGAGAAAGTGAGAGCCTTAATAGATCAAGGATCTCAAGCGTCGTTTGTTACTGAATCTATTGTTCAAAAATTAGGGTTACAAAAAATACCTAGCACAATCAAAATATATGGTATTGCAGGTGGGATAACTGGCAAGTCAAAGTCAGTCGTGAAATTAAAATTGAAATCTTGTGTAAATCGAGGAGTTGAGATATGTGTAACAGCACATGTGGTGAAATCAATTACTTCGTCCCGTCCAGGTAAAGAAGTAAAAAGGATGGATTGGTTTAACTTTGATGCAGCAGAATTGGCAGATGCAGAGTATTACCGCCCTGGTAATATAGATGGTAATATAGATGTTCTTCTAGGCGCTGAAGTTTATAGTCAAGTGCTGAAAGGAGGAGTTTTCAAAGACTCTACTGGATTTCTGGTAGCTCAAGCAACCGTTTTTGGTTGGGTTATTTCAGGATTAGTGAGTTCCGACACCCAGAGCGTAAAGACGGTTGCCGCTATTAATACAAAATAAATAATGATTATAAAATATCAAAAACATTCTGGAAAATTAAATCGAAAAATATTAGCGACGAATTGTACCTATACTACAATCATTAATTATCAATTTTATCTATTTTATCTCTATCGGAATGTTAATTTTTGCAGAGTGATCAATGGTGGGCAAGGTCACAGTTAGAATGTTTTGTAAGTTTATAATTTGGTTATTACAGTTTTCTTTTTAGTATGCCGTTGATCTCATCGTTAGTTTATTGTACTCGTATCTTGTGTGAAAAACATCCAGATGTTTCGAAATAAATAATCAAATATAATGTTAATGTAATTATTTATGTACCTAGTTATTTTATTTAGCAAAGATGTTTTGTTATATTGTTAATTTTTATCCTGTTATCAAAGTAGAGTAAGTATTGTTAAATTTCTAATTTTGTGTATTGTCAATGTGAATAATTAACTTTAACTTGCAATGTTTATTTACAGTCCATGTTTTGTTGTATTTTTATATTATATTTATATTTTATATTCGAGGAGTTGAGATATGTGTAACAGCACATGTGGTGAAATCAATTACTTCGTCCCGTCCAGGTAAAGAAGTAAAAAGGATGGATTGGTTTAACTTTGATGCAGCAGAATTGGCAGATGCAGAGTATTACCGCCCTGGTAATATAGATGGTAATATAGAAATTCTTTATATGTTATGTCATTTTTACTATTATTTGTCTCCTGTCAAAAGCATTACAACTACTCGAACCTAAACTGTGGTTTCATTTGGTAGAGCTTATAAGTGGTGCACCCTAGGATCTGCTACTGGTTCGTTCAATTTGGTATGACATAAGAGTGTTTATTCAATCAATTTGAGCCATTTTTGACAAGTGTTGATTGTATCAGAGTTCCGTAATCGCACTACTGATGATTGAACAAATTCATAAAATCAGCATTGAATTTCGTTTAAACAAATTTTAGATAATTTTATTAAAAGTTTCAATGCTGAAAAACTTTTTTAATAAAAATATTACAAATAAAGTCATAAATGCAGAATTTGTTGTTCTTCTTCTTCTTCTTCCTGACCTTTTCCCTCGCTCCTGTGTGGGGTCGGCACAACACGTTTTCTTCTTCCATGTCCCTCTATCATCCCTCATCTCAGTACTCACACTTTATATTGAACTAGCTTCTGCACGTGGCGTCGCCCGCGAAGTACATACATAAAATATAGCCTATGTTCATCCTGAAAGTTCATTCTACACATTGGTGAAAGAATTTTTCAAATCGGTTCAGTAGTTTCGGAGCCTATTCATTTCAAACAAACAAACAAACAAACAATCAAACAAACAAACAATCAAATCTTTCCTCTTTATAATATTAGTATAGATATGTTATTATTTTTTTGACTAAAGTAATTCTAATGGCCTTTGCCCTGCACTGGGACTTGAATCGCTAAAAAATAAATAGGTAACTACTAATTGAAAATGAAAAAGTTTGAGTGGACGTCTGGATGTAAAGACCATCATGAAACAAATCATAAATATGAATATGAATAATGTTTTTTGTGACTTAACTATTTTAAACGGCTGTATGTATTTTTATAAAACTTGCAATAGATATAACTTTGATCTGGATATGTATAGTTTTTGTTGTATAGTAATAAATTAACCTCAAAAAGACCTAAAAATAGTCTTAATATTTTAGCAAAAAAATATTGTATCATTTCAATAATAAAAAAGCTAAGTGTATCCAGTTCAGTAGACCTAGTTACGCTGGTTTGAAACGCACGATGCCTTTATTTTTATTCAAGTTTTAATTATTAAAAGTTTTATTAACTGCTTATTTCTTTTTACGAGATCATTGAATTAATTCTTTTTGTTTGTTAACTCATTTTCAGTGTAATCAAATTAATGAAATGAAACTTGAAGTGAGAGCAAATTCGCTAAAGGAAATAAAGATAATATTTGTTTTTTTGTCCATTGATTAAATTGCTGTTGAAAGTCTACTTATATTGACGACCTCTGTGGCGCAGCGGGCGAGAGTCCGCCTGCGACGCAAGAGGTTGCGGGTTCGATTCCCGCCGCGGAACAAATTTGTGTAAGATTTGCAGAAATTTGTTCCGTTGGTCTGGGTGTTTTCTATGTATAATAAAAAATATCTATCTATGTATATAATGTATTAAATATATCAGTTATCTAGTACCCATAACACAAGCTTTGAGTAGCTTACTTTGGGGCTAGATGATGCTGTGTGGATTGTCCAGCATTATTTATTTATTTATTATTTATTTATTATTGTAGGTTCTGACATTGGGACAAACCATTAGACAAGGTAGTATATAAAAACAGTTTATTTAATTCTTTCACTACACTGATTTCAAAGAAGTGACACAAGAAGTGGTCACTAAAATGTAGGTACATCTAATATTTACGTTACCGTTATAGGTAGCCACAATTTATTATAATATGATAGGCTATAAATCGGCATAATATTGAATTATATTGGGTATTCACATATTCTTTAATTTAATTAGATTTTGCATCGATAAATGACTATCCGACTTCTTATATTATATTATTTATTGATCCCGAATAGAGTTAAAGATATTATTCAATTTAATCAAATAAAATTAACCTAAACGATGAATTCTATTCGATACCAACGGAATATTTTAGAATACCTCACGTCCGTAGATAACCATAAAACGTTCTAAAATTTCAAAAGAGCACCCAAACGGGCAATTTAAAAGCAACAAATCTAACATAGATCAAGAAATAGTTGTTTAAATATCCGAAAGTATCGAGAGATTTTTAAAATGTCGGGCAATCTTATATTTATGTAATTATTTGGTTGAGATCATGCAATACGAGTAGGACAAATTTTTTTTTTACAGATTATAACATCTTGATACAGATTATATAAAATACTTATTTGTTTTTAATCCGCGCTAAAACTGTTGAAGAGTTGGCTATTTAAAGCTAATCTATCTACTTTAGTTGCCCGTGTAAAATGGTACCATAAAAGAGATATTTCTACTCTTCATTCACGTGCTGTAAGTAAATTTAACTTTAAAATATGCATAACAGTTTTCCGATGCGAACCCCTTTCGAATTTAAACACATCGAATCGTATTAGGATACATTTCGATTCAGTGCACTTGAAGAGTTGCGAGATTCTATTCAATTTTAAGTTGGTACAGTTTGCGAATTTGGAGGTTAGGTAATAAATTGTTTGCTTATAGACAGCTTGGTTTTGGATATAAATAAAACTATTTTTTTTCAATACGACGGCATATTAGTCTCATAAGATGTATAGAATAGAAGATAAAGCAGATTGTCTATTCGTCGGCCTGCGTTTTTAAATTTAGCCCCCTTATCATTCTTTCGGTCTTTCGAGAGTTGTTTTATAAGCTATTAGCAGTGCCCGCGTTTTTGACACACTTTCCATCTTATTTGGAGTTGTTTCTGAAATAATTTTTTTTGTGATGCAATGTTTCATTAAAATCCATTCGGCCGTAATTACGTGATTGAGGAACAAACATCCAAACATTCACATTTATTACCAGTTGATGATTGAAAAGAATACTACTACTGGGTAAGAAAGGAGTGAGTACTGAAATGACGAATGACAGAGAGAAATGGAAGAAGATCACATGTTGTGCCGACCCCACATAACGTGGGATAAGGGCAGGAAGATGATGATGATGACTACTACTGAATAGCGTTCATAATATTGGTGAATGAAGAAGTAGCATTTTATGGGAATACTTGGACGTTTTATGATGATGATAAATAATAAATGATTATCCAATAACCTTAAATACAGCAGGTGTTTGTATCAACACGTCGCAAGCCAAACACAAACTTGTGGTCTCGGTTCAAATGTAAATTCCTATAAGTAACCCAACAATGAAGGGAATTAGTTATAAAAGATGCGCCGCTGAAGTTTGCGCAGAACTTTAAGTAGAATTAAGTAAGGTTGGAGCTTAACGCCTCGCTCTAATAGCATTAATAAGTTTTACAAGTTTCCAGACCGTATTGAACGAATATTGTACTTGTATTTGCATAGGAATATTTTCTCTGTGGCAGTGAGCCACATATTTTTTTTTAATTATTCTTTACTCTTATCCGAATATCGATCGGCTTCTATATTCTATCTATCTGTGGTTTTTGGATTTTGGTTAAGTATTTGATATTATTTCTATATAGGATTAATGTTATATACCTATCCAAAATCTAAAAACCAGAGACCAGAGGTAGGTTTTATGACGACCCTATCACTAGAAACAAGGGAAAAATATCTTAAAGAAAAGTCCTATAAAAAGTGTAAATTGAATTCAAACTTTGTTAAAGAACGAAAAAATGAAACAGATGAAATCGTGAGAGTGCCTGGTTGTATTTAGTCAATTGTGTACAATAAGTTTAAGTATAAGTATAAGTACCAGTTCTAGCCAAATCCTAGTCCATCATGGACTGCACAAATAATGACTGCAAAAAGTTTAAAAGTATTGGAAATGGTAGACTTAAATCTCTCTATAATACATTTTCTTTTAGCTAGTAAAAACAGGAGCTAGTAAGGTATCTTTTACCGGTTTACGGCGGGCCCCAACAATTAGCATATCGCGGCAGACGGCTAAGCCGGGCCTCCGAGGGACTCAATTTACATTTTCACAAGTCGCGGTTAAGTACACTTAACTTTCAAGTCTACAAGCCTCTTGTAATTTGTTTCGAAGGCGTCGCAATCTTGTTTAATGTGCCTTGGAATTCTTTATTTGTAGAGATTTTTTTATTCCAGCTTCTCAAAATAATCAAAAATCTTTTTCAAAAATAACTAGATATTTGTGGAGATGTAACAAGCCAAAGATGCAAGTATACCTTGATTTTAAAAAAGTAAGAAAAAAAAACAAAACTATAAACAAATAAATCTATTGCAATTCAAAAAACAATTTAAAACAGGCACAAAACAAGTCCAAAAACAATAGTTTGCACGTAACACATGTTTCTTTCAGATGCGCTTCGCAACTTCTTTCCTTGCTGTTGCGCTTCCACATGAGCCTTCCTATCCTCCTCATCATCTTCCACCAGCTTCTTTCTCTCCTCCGACTTCTCCTTCGGCCAGGGTAGGGTCTCTGTGGTTTCAGTGTAGCTTGGGGTCTGGGTTGGGGTCAGAATTGGGGTCAGCGTTTCAGTGGATGCAGTCGTTTCGACCAAAATTTCCTTGTCTTCAATAGACACAAAAATGGTTGAAGTCATTATCTCCCCTTCTTGGGTCATCGTTTCGGGTGAAGCGGTTGTCGTGGTCACTTGTGTTGGTGAGGGCGAATTGGCTGAATCAATAGTGGTCAGAGCATCAGTTTTGGGAGGATCTTTGTATGTCACGTCACAGATGTTGGCGCATTGCTCTTCAAGACATTTTTCTTCTATGCCGCAAGTGATGAAATTATCCCAGGAGGAAAGGAGCTGGTAGAGATGTGGTGGCTTGCAGTTGTTGCCAATGTAGGTTTGTAAGCCCATGACTTCCCCTTGGCAGATGAGAGGGCCGCCACTGTTGCCCTGGAATAAAGTGTTTATCACCAAAAATGTACCATTTTCTAAACTGTTTATAAAGTATTCAGCTTAAAAGAAAGCCGATGAAGAAAAGCCGTAAGAATACAGTCGGTGGATTTGGAAGTATCTTTAAATTCTCCATCAGGATGCTCAAAATAGGGTTATTAGGAATAAATTGTCCTAGCATAATTTGTTAGCGTTAAAAAAGTCAATTCCATGTAAACAACTAATCTAAACAACTTATTTGTCGTAAGAAGTACCTGACAGAAGTTGGGGTCATAAATAGCGTCCTTATTATCCTCGCTATCAGCAGCGCAGGTCATGGTGGCGGCAGAGTACAGGTTGCCACAGTTCTCCATGGTAGACGGCAGAACTTCCACAAACAGCTGCATCAGAGCCTTGTCATCGGAACGGTTCGCGTACTTCCTCTGGAAATAAATAAAGAAATATGGCTGGAATTTTTAACTAGAATCCAAACTGTTGGGTGCCATCGCAGCTCTTAAAATTCTAAGGAATTCCAAGCAGTAGCGTATAAGTTGTAGTTAAGAGGAAATAAAATTCAGAAAGAACTCAAGAATAGAGATTGTTTAGATTTATTAGTCAACAAATACAATTGATAGTAATAATAGTATACTAGAGAACTACGCCCGGGATGTTTTTCTTCCAAAATTTCACCCCCTATTTGCACCTTTTAGCGGTAATATTTCTTAAATTCTTTACTTAGTGCATCCGTATACCATAAGAATGTCTCAAGTTCCACATTTCTATAACTTGGGGTTTAGGCTGGGCGTCAATATCAGTTACTAACATAAAAGTTTTATGTATTTTGAAGACTTACGGCATAAACCAGTATAATGCAAGTTTTCTCTTCAAAGGTTTGTTTCATGTTGATGCTTTTAGTGTCGACCGCTGATGTCATGTTGAAAGGAAGAAGTGTCTTCATCAGGCTGATGTCAGTAGTCCACCACTGAGTCGCGCTATGGTTGTATGGCCGAACTATTTGTATCACCTTGGAAAATTTAAAAAAACTTTAGTGGCAGATTCGAAATCATATTATTATCTGCAGTGCCAATTCAAGTTGCCATAGCATCAAATTTTAATGTGATCTTAATTTTAACGTGTGGGACTGCGACACTTGTATTTGTCTAGAACAAGCAGACGCACTAAACCAACTATGACAAAGCCAGCCTAAAAGCAAATCGGATTTTTTATCAATAACCTACTATAATACAAGCTTTGCTTAGCTAGGATCTAGATAGCGTTGTGTGAAATGTCCACCAATCTTATCTGGCTAGTCTAATGAATCTGAAATAAGTGTTTAGAATCACTTACTTCCCGTTCTTGCTCATCCTCATCTTCATTGAACGTAAAATTGCTGTCCACAGTGACAGCACCGAGCCTAGCCAGAAGAGTTTTCTTCGGAAATCCATTTTTGTCAATGACGCTCGGCCCAAGAGCTGAGGTGACCAGCCAGTCGGTGCGGATCAGCACGGCAGAGCGGATAAAACGAGCACCGGTAACGTCTACCACTGATGGATCAGTGTAGTAAATAAAGGCCTGGTAATAAAGATGAATTTAGCAAAGCAGACACGTTGATGAAATCTGACCATAATCTTAAAAATGGTGAAAACTTTAATTGAATAAATATAGAGATAGACAATCGATGTTTAGCACCTACTTACCATGTAGGGGAAAGTGCCTTTTTTGACAAGGAGCTCATCCTGACCTACTACTCCTTGGCTGCAAGATAATCCTGAAAATGCATTAAAGTTACAAACATGACCTGAGAAGACCAGAGGCATGATCTATATAAAGGGACGGAATAGCATGTACGAAGCGATGGCATATTAGGACAGTAGTTTAGAGCAAGTTGAATCAGTGCCTGATAAGAATTCATCCTCTTTTTTTATTTTATGTAGGTTTTTAATAAAAACTTACCAAAACAAAATGAAAGAAGAAACCAATTTTTCATTATTACTGAAAATAACTAGAAAAATACGAATTAACTGATTGACGTTTTTGCATCCGACACATTATTCTGTCAAGCGAAAGTTCAAAAGAAGAATCATTTTTGACGGCCAGTAAAGCAAAAAGTCTGGTATTGACCTAAAAATATTAAAACTCAAAGTGTGAAAACTCTATGGTGAAAATTAAGTGACGTTTCGGGACTATCCCGCTCATTGTAAAGTCAAAAAAGTTCGCACTTTTTTCTTTCTGCAAAAAGTTTTCAACCGCTTAAAAGATTTTATGTAAACGCCATTACTCTTGTAATACCATCGTAAAATGAGAATTAGTCAAGTCACGTCCCTGTATTTTTCTCCTCTATCTTTGACAAAGTTCCACTGCTCGCATTAATCAGAATCTGGAGTCAAGACGTATTATTCTCATAAAGAGGAAAGAATTAGGTACTTTGTGAATTTAAACGCGTGTTTTGAGATAAGGGTGGATAAATTCCTGGAACACCTAATTATTCATGTAGGGTAGTGAAGAGCACGTATTAGCGCCCGAGGCCGGGGAAAAATATAAGTGGATTTGTCTGCCTATTTTTTAAAAATATTTTGTATGAAAGCTTTTTGTAGTAACTCATGCTAGTATTTGCACTGACTCTTTATTTAAAAACATAATTACAAATTACTACGACTGTAATCCTCAGGCTCGTTATATATCTCCTCAGATCTCTTGTTACTTTTTCTAGTCTCTTTATCTTTGAGGATAAAGAGGGTAGTTAGAGGCACATCCAAACATGTTTTATGCCACATACCCACATATGGCATTGTAGTAAAAAATAATTATAGTAGGTAATTATATAGGTAAGGTAGCAATGAGTCCTAAAGCGCATTTAAATTCTTTCAATGCACTGGTTTGGCAGAAATTGTGGCACAAAGATACTAATTTAAAACATCAAGAATGTGGTACAGTCGTCAAAGTAGGTGTAACGTTTAATTTATTACGGAAAATCCTTGAATTTTTTGTACGGAACCCAAAATATGCTGCAAATAAAAAAGGGCAGTATATTTAAAACGCGACGGTCGAACATGGCTTGGGCGGGCGCGGCACGCCAGAACGCTCTATACATCTTCTGATTTTGAATTCGAATAAAACCACAAAAGTTTTCGATATTGTGAAATTTTATTTTTGCAATAAAAATAAAGTTATATACAAAAAAAAAACACATTGAATAGTAAAAAATATTAATAATGTAAACAAAATGATTACAACTTTAATCCCCAGGCTCGGAAGATGTCTCCTCAGATCTCGAGTTACTTAGATCTTTGAGGGTAACTTTACTAACGAGTCAGAGGCACGTTCAAAGATTGTATTTGGCACATGACCACATTTTTCACAGTAGTTAGTATTCCGCACGTGACAGGTTGCAAGCTCATTGCCATTTATTAGAATACTAACATAAGACATACCCTTGAATTTTTAGTTCTAGGGTATGCCGGTTTTCTCACTAAGTTTTCCTTCATCGTTTATTCACTGTATATTCTTTCTTATCTTATACCTTAAAACGAGCCATTCTTATATATATGTCAATATACTCGTATAATCTGAATCTCGGAAACGGCTCCCACGATTTTCATGAAATTTAGTATGAAGGGGGTTTTGGGGGTGATAAATCGATCTAGCTAGGTTTCATATTTAGAAAACGTCTTTTACAAAAAAAACCGAGCAAAACAGGTCACCCAGGTTCTAAAATTATAATATTAGTAAAGTAAATTATATATACAATCTAAACAACAAGTGGAAATCTTTACTCACATTATTATGAGTTTCAGCTCTCTGGACTTCAAACATAAAACAAGCTATCTTAAAGTAAGAATACTAAAACTTGTAATGGCTACAAATGAGTGAGAATATCCTCCTCGAACCGCTGATGTGGCGACGCCAGTATTACTTGCTCAGACGGTTAACTTCCACCACTATACTATGACCTCTCTTCACGTTCGATCACGCTTTCTTTGGTTCAAATGTATGTATATATTTTTAATTTGGTTGTCGCTGTAGGTCAAACGGATGTGCGATTTTTGACTAATGACGTGTTGTTAAGTTTAAGTACTGAGATGACGGATGATAGAGGGAAATGGAAGAAGAAAACGTGTTGTGCCGACCCCACTTAGCGTGGGAAAGGGGCAGGAAGAAGAAGAAGAAGAAGAAGAAGGCGTTGTTAAGTTTGTGAGAATGAAGAATAAAATGTCAAAAAAACATAAGTATAAGAAGCTTTTTTTAACTTTAATAAATCAAAAATTGTATGATTTTTAGAATCAGGTAGTGCGCAGAGCAAAATGTCCTTGGAAAAAACGTTAAAACGTAATACGTAATGGGAGCATAACTATTCAATTACTTTAAATCGGGTTTATTGATTTTGAAATAAATCTAGCCACTTGGATACATGGAAGTGAAGTGTCTTGCAAAGCTGGTGATGCTGCAACAACTCAAATGAACGAGGAACGTGTTTTGGCGGCTTCCCGCAATCGGTTTACAAGCACTCCAGTAGCTTCGTAGTGTAAAAAGTCCTATGCCATTTTAATTCAATTTGCTTTTTATGAAACGCTATGAAACAGATATTTATTGGTTATTCGTTACAGCGAGTGGTTTTATTGTTTTGTCGGGGTATGAAGTGACAGTGTCACGGTACACTAGCTTTTATTGATGTAGGCTCTGTTGTTAATAAATAGTTTAATGGCTTTATGAGCAAGTTTTTACCGTTTTTAGGTAGGGTGGAAGTTTTATATTCATATTTCTTAAAAAAGGCTTTCAACCTGAGACAAAAAAAATACTTACTAGGCACTGTGTTAAACTTGGGGATTGCCGTGTTTATTTTGTGTAAATTTAACTCTTGTTTCTTACCTGATTGCAAAGGATTTTAATTATGTTTGAGGTAATGTATGTAAAAATCCAATTTGGCGGCCGTAATAAGCTTTTTTCATAAGTAATTATTACAGTCGGGGTTTTTATTTTTAAACTAAATACTTGTTTGTAACAACTCTTTCGTCCGATCAAAAACTCTTTAGATCGAAAAACAAACTTTTTAAAGAATTTCTTTTACTAAGTAGGTATGAAACATTTCCGATTGCAACGAGCGTCTCAATAGCATCGTAAAACTTTGGTCTGGAATAAGATGTAAGACGTCTTTGTTGCAAGGACTTGATTGTCTTCACGTGAATGTCCATTTCGTATCTAATTTTAAGAATGATTTGAAATTTATATTGTCTATCGGATAGTTTTTAGGTTCTTTACTTAGTTTTACACTAGCGATACCGTTTCTACTCTTTTCTTTAAGTATTTGTTAAATAAAATCTCAGATATTTTTTTTAGCTTATAAAGTGTTCTATCATACGAAGGTTCGAATTATAATTAGGATCAAATACCAATAGCTAGAGATCTGTCTTGAGAAGAACAGTCTAAGTACGCGAGCATGTTTTTGGTGTATAAATCGATTGAACCCTAATTTTCTTCAAGACGACATGACATTTGGAAGGGGTTAATAAAGTTGTAAAAGCCTTACAAAGCTACTCCTGTTTTGCAAGTACGACGGAGGACAGGATATGCCCCCCGGGACCGATCTCTACGAACAGTAATGTTGCTGCAGTGTCATTCAAATTTTATTATTATCTTCTGCTTAATATGAACAGCGGGTCGAATGAAACTGGTCATATTAAAGTATAAGTATCATCTTCAGAGATGTACTACAGTTGGAGTAGTACTATCATCTCTCTGTCCTTATCCCACTTAATGTGTGTTCTTCTCTCCTCTATCAACCGTCATTTCCCATTTCATTTACACAATCCATCCATCTTTTTTTGGTCTACCTCTACATCAACTATATAGTGAAAAAAAATTACATAATTATTAATACAAAGAAATTCGAATTTCAAAAGAAAACTTGGCTGTTTACCGCAAGAAATATTTCTTAATCAACTGAACTTTAATTTGATTTTTATTGTTATTGAACCACGTTGAAACAGTTGAGCAATTTTGATGATTTCTTTAATTAATCCCTTTTTCCGTTGGTCACGACATCACGTGTGAACGGTGCTGGACCAATTTTGTTATTTATTTTTTTCTTGTATTTGTTATTGTAAGAAGATTCTTATGAAAGAAAACCAATGTTCATAATTAAGACAGGGCAACGTCTGTGTCGGATCAGCTATCATCATCATTCCCCTGCCCTTATCATTATCAGCTAAATTATAAATTTTAGGTATGTAGATAAATTATAACATAGATTGAAATATAATATCATTTTATGGCAAATTGAAAACAAAATGAAACGGGACGTCAAGGTGGTGATGAACATAACAATTACCAAGGAGTTCCACTAAGTTATATATTTAAAGTTTCAAGCCTACATTATTACGTTGCGACCAACCTGTTAGAGAATTTGCGACAAACTCGCTAGAGATTTCAACTAATACCAAAGTCCCAGAAAGCACTGCGAAAGTTCGCGAGCCCAGCCGACTGCACTCACAAGCGATATGAATATTAAACGCTCCACGAATTAGAGGATTTATTCGCCGATTTTGAACTCTTAAATGAATGTTTAACATTCTCCCAGTTATAACTGAGTTCCCAACAAGTCGAAAGAAAGTTTGATCGAGGCTCTCGGGCGATTAATTCAGCGCGCAGAGGTGTTCAGAATCTGTAATGTGGAGGGTACACCGGTGCAGTTATAAACTTTCCGTTGTAATGGGGAAGGGTGGCCAAATCACGAACGGGTTTTCAAATTGCCTAAAAGCACTGGTGGTGTAGTGGTAGCACCCCTACCTCACGATCCAAGGTCGTGGACTCAAACCTGGTCGTGTACCAATGGATTTTTCTGTTCGAAAAAAATATTTGCTCAATGCCAGTTTTCTTTTTTTTTTAATCCTTCTAGAAACGGCTCTAATTTTCTCTCTGACTCAAGTCAGAGTTCTTTTATATCTTTGTTATAAATTTTTCACTTTATTTTCTTGTTTCTGGCTAGTGCTCTAAAACGGTGAAAGAAAACATTTACAACTAAAAATTCAAAGGTGTGTGTCGTGTGATAATATAAGCGGCTATGGGTTTGCAGCCTGTCACGGACAATATACTAACTACTGTGCAAAATGTGGGCATGTGCTAAATATTATTTTGGACATGCCTCTGACCTTCTATAGATATCCTCAAAAATCTAAGTAACTAGAAATCTGATAAGATATTTGCCAAAGAAATTACAGTTGTGAGTTTTGTTTTCTAAATTCTTCCTTGAAATAAATAAAACCAGGATGGAACAGCACCAAGCTTTATTAACGCTAAAGATCCTCCAATACCTGACTCGTATGTCACTGTAGACCAATCAAACACATTCCCAATTACGCCAGAACCCGTATTGTTTCTCAGCGTCATTTTACGGACATACGAGTATCATCCACATACACAACATTTCACAGTCATGCCAACGCTCTGTGTCCGTCCTATTGTGCTGCACTTTATTGGGTTTGATTTACGCGGATTTTTGTTGGTTTTTATTAACTGACCCGACGCGGATGTAAACTTAATTGAATCCCCCAACAAAAGGCATCGAATGAAAAGAGCGTCCATTGGTGTGCGATGCAGATTATAATAGGTTTTTCCTGAATTTGCATGGGTTTTAAGTATTCGATATTCAATATTCGCAGTGGTCGGGCTATTGTTTTGCGAGCTGCCGTATAAATGCAGCAATTATTGTTTGCGCTAACAATGGGTTTTAATAAAGGCTGTCTTTGTAGTATCTAGGATTCTTATTATGATGTCATAACTGTAGATGATGTATACCATTGGAGCAGACAAGTTGCCTGAGGTATTCCAATAATAGTGACGTGTGTACCACAGTATAGAGTCTGGTAACCAATTATTTGATATCACAAAAGATGTGAATACCTCCATAGAGCCTATAATTATTTGCATCTTTTAGGGTCAAGAATCTAAGATCTGCGGGGAACTTTTTCAAAGTTTTATCAGCTCCTTACAAATCCGGTTGTGATCCAACGAATTTTTTTGGAAAAAAAAATGTGTTCTCTACCTCTCTAATACACAATTGAAATACTCTAAAATACTAAAAAATCGAAGACATCTACCAAGTGCATGAAAGAAGATACACTTCACTGTTCTGTTACTACACGGGTTACGTTAGAATAACCGTATAAATAGGCAGTTGATGACTACAAATGTGGTATACAGATAATTATTCAATGCATTATGGAAGGTATTAAGACGCATCTATCTAACCCTTTCACTACACTCTGGTTCAAAAGGTGATATGACATGAAGAAAAAGAAGAATTCAAGTCTCAAACACATGTGCAGTTTCCATACATACGATGCACAAGTTTTTTATGTGCCTGCAGTATTATTAAGTGGTCAATAAATCGATGGTACTCATTACAGGGCGAGGTATGTAGGTTAATAGGAAGTTCTTATTCATGCCCATTTGTCCTTTGTTCTTCTTCTTATTGTGTTGCCAGTTCTTTTATACCAGTGTGGTAATAGTATCGAAGTAAGCCTACTTTCATGCACTTGGTTGATTGTCTTCGAATTCCTTAGTATTTTATAGTATTTCAATAGTGTATTAGAGTGGTAAAGAACACAATTTTTTTACAAAAATTCGGTAAAACACGATCGGAATCAGAAGACTGATAATTTTTTGAATAACTTCCCATGGGCCCTAGATTTTTTGACTCTAAAAGATGCAAATAATACAGTCTCGGAGGCTCCTTGCGTGTCGTCGTCTTTGAACTTTTTAGGTTCTACCATACCGGTTTCCTCACGATGTTTTCCTTCACCGTTTGAGAGCACTTATAGAAGCCACATAAATTTAACGTACAGAAAAATATATTGGTGCATGATTGGATTCGAATAAACGACCTTAGGCATCCACTAGACTACTGCTTTCTAGTTTTTCTCCGTGAAAGTTTGATTTGTATGGCATTATAATGCAGTATTCAGTAAAATTGTACATAACTAACTTTTGCACACGATTTTGCCCGCAAATTGTCATTCAGCTTGAACGTTATAAATTGTCACATAGTTAAGCCTGATTCAATTAATTATACGTCATTAAAATTATCCTTACCCATATAAAGCCTATTTTACATTGTATCAAATTACGATTAAAATGGCATAAAAACCTTCACAATCACAATACTACAAAGATAAAACACTATCATAACTGACTTATTGCCTGACCCTACACCGCTGGTCCTAGTGACTTGAAATTTGGAGGATGCATTCTTAATAACACGTAGACGTACACTAAAAAATAAGTTCTGAAATTCAACCTTTTAGAGGGGGAGAGGTTGAAGTTTGTTTGAAGAAAGACGTGCGTAGATTTCCCGCGCGGTTTAATTGCACCGCCATTGTTCCAGCTGATTTGATTCTGTATCTCTCTATAGAGCACAATTATTATAACGAGCTTAGCGGCCAGACGCTCGTCTGAATACCTACGTAAGTGCTATATTTGTAATTTTCACATTTATTTATACTATTTGAGCTTTTATGAAAAATTGGTGGGATGCAGCCAAGAACAGGGACGTCTGAAAGGATTTGGGGGAGACCTTTATCCAGCAGTGGGACAATATGTATACCTAAGTAAGGAAAAATAAAAATATACTTTATATTTACTTATACTATTTAAACATAAAATAAACAGATTTATTTTAATATGTACAGTCACTATGACATGGGTAAGAAAGGAGTGAGTACTGAGATGACGAATGATAGAGGGAAATGGAAGAAGATCACATGTTGTGCCGACCCCACATAACGTAGGAAAAGGGCAGGAAGATGATGATGATGTACAGTCACCAACAAAAGTCGCCGAACACTTTCAAACTACTATAACTCCTATATACCTTAAACCTATCAAACCACCACACGATTTTTCATCACACCTCGTCCCCGTTTAAGAGATGGTCACAGATTTATAGCAAAATATATCTCTAAAAGAGACAAATGCCATTCAAAGAAGAAGATACTAAAAATCAGATACCTATATCAATTCCAGCGTTATACATGTAGACTGACGCATCATGCGCACTCTTTCTGACAATTTCAACAAACAACAACTCCTCTCTAATTGTGTTTGCGACTCCTTTAGAACCTCTTTTGACTCGGCTCCAATTGTGAGTCGGAACGACGTTAAATGCGGCCGAATTTCAGATAATTAACTGAGATTACGTTCTTTCTGCGTAACTTGCTTTGTTGCAGAATGTCGGGAGAACTCAATTTGTCAACATTGCGATGTGAGATTAGCAAATTTTGTAATAATCTTATCCAGGGGTTGTTATGAAGTGTGCTAAGTCAGATAGGAGCATTAAGTGATAGCGCGCACGAGTTACTTTTGTCGCCTTGACTGTTTCGTCCCTCTTAAGTTATATAAGAAAATGTCACCCAATGTCACGTCGGCGTCGTAACATGCACGCATCTCCATACATAACCACAGACTTGATAAGAGTGACGAAACAGTCACGGCGACAAAAGTAACCCGTGCGCGCTATCACTTATAATTTACTATTTATTTTTTATGAATTGTATGAGTGTAGCATCGACTTTATTGCAAAAACTTCCGTAAAACCATAGAAGTTTGTATCTGAAAAATAAAGTGTACTTATCAAAATTATTTAAATGACGAAAATTTAAGGTACGTCTTGCTCGATAAATTCAAATAATTTGCAGTTTTAAAGAAGTCCTGTGGCTTGTAAATAAATATGGCGGGCATAAATGTAGTTTGCGATAATTGCAAGCCTTTTTATACTACAGCGTATTTAGCAAACTTTGATTTATATCATCAGTTTGGTAATCAGCGTGAAAAAACCTTGAAAACTAAAACCAATCTATCCCGCGAGAACTGTAAATTTATCCGAAATAAAATGTAGCCTACGAGTATGTACTTATCTTCAAGCGTGATTGAGTAACAAACATCCATACATACAACATCCAAATTATTATGTTGTGTTTAAAGTAGAATTATGTGACGTATAAAACCCTAATTTAAAAAGCCCTTGAATTGAAGACTCATTTTATGTCAACACTAGCTTCCGCTCGCGGCGTCGCCCGCGAAGTACCTACATAAAATATAGCCTATGTTCATCCTGAAAGTTTATTCTACACATTGGTGAAAGAATTTTTCAAATCGGTTCAGTAGTTTTGGAGCCTATTCGTTTCAAACAAACAAACAATCAAAGTTTTCCTCTTTATAATATTATTATTATATATAGTATAGATAATGACGATATAGAAAGTAATCACACTAAAATATCCAGAAAATCAACACTGTAACCAAATTGAAACGAACTCTTTCTCCCATTGTGAGCTGAGCAAACCGGAGTTCGCCCCCTTTGTTTCTATGTTAACGAGCAGAAAAAGGGCCCATTCAGAGACTGCGAACCTAATTACCCTCCCTCGCTTAAATTGCGGTTCCCTTTTAAACGGGGACCGTTAAATCGCGGCCGTAATGCAGCTAATGTTATTAAACTATGATAATTAATCTACAAGGGGTAAAAGTAACTTTTTTTTGGGCACGTTAAACCTAACTAGTAAATATTAAAAACATAAAAACAATGTTCAACTGGTTTGATAAATATTACCTTAGATATTTTTTATATCTTAGAGGATGTCAAAAGAGGGGTTGCCAGAGACTCGTTTCGCGAATAGGCTTAGGATAAATATTAAAAGAAATAGCATCATGCTTGACACATGTCATGTTGATATTTTGTTTAGTAGTTTGTAAGAGAGAATTAAATGAAATACGGCACGAATAAAGCGGTCGCAGTTTTTTAAAAAGCCAGCGCTTTGCAAAAGAGAGTTTCTAATTAACGATATTATGTCAAATAATTTGTTTGAACCGTCTTTGAGGATTGGATTATTGTGCTCTTGAGTTTGTCTTTCGCCCAATTGGAATGGCGGATAAATTGGATTGAAGAGTTTAGAAAATGTTTCTTAGTATTTTCTAACTTAGCGATTACTTAAGTCGAAGGTAACTGGGTAATAAGCAAGTTAACTTGTTAAAATGTTGGTAAGCAAAAATCGGTATGAACATTAAACTCGTTTTAACTCTGTTGCTTCAAATATAAAAAAAAACTCGATAATAGCGCTACACATTCTCCATTACTTTACAAACAAAACTCTCTATTGTAGCGCCCCCTGGTTTATGACAACCTGGCCCCTATTCAATAAACATTACAAATTGTAAAATACAATTAATTGTAAGCGGCTACAATTCTACAAGTTTCTGTTTAATAAAAAAATACGATTTACTGGAGGAAAATTTACAAAATTGTAAAATTTTCTTACAATTCTACATATTTGTAGGTTTTATTAAACAGCACTTGTCATAAAATTCGACATTATTGTCACTTTTTTACAAATTTGTAGACTTGTCATGTTTATTGAATAGGGGCCTGGCCCCATGGTGGTCCTATTCTAAAATCTAAGAACCATTGCAGATGAATCACAAACCCTTTACAGAAAACCGCATCTACATAAGTCGAACCAATTTCAATCAAGGACGCCTCACTATTAACAGGCTGAATAATTTTTTTTAACAATAAAATAAATAAATAAAATAAATATGATGACGACTGTAATCCCCAGGCTCGGTAGATATCTCCTCAGATCTCTAGTTACTTAGATCTTTGAGGATATCTAAAGGGGGTAGTAAGAGGCAAAGCCAAACATAACATTTGGTACATGCCCACATTTTGCACAGTAGTTAGTATTCCGCACGTGACAGGTTGCAAGCCCATCGCCGCTTATAAGAATACTAACCTATGACACATACATTCGAATTTTTGGTTCTAGGGTATGCTGGTTTCCTCACGATGTTTTCCTTCACCGTTTAAGAGCACTGGCATTGCGCACATAAATTTTTCTAATGGAAAAACTCATTGGTGCACGATCAGGTTTGAACCCACGACCTTCGGATCGTGAGGCAGACCACTACACCACCAGCGCTCTTTAACAATAAAATAAGACATAATTATTAACAAAATCAGACTTTGTGTAGGTATGTCATCAAACCTTTTACAATGTACAATTGAATTTTTAGGTACTTATTATTCAAAAACTGTTAATTAAGTCAAACAACAATCTTACTCATATTATAAACGCGAAAGTTTGTAAGAATGTATGGATGTATGGATGTATGTTTGTTACTCGTTCACGCTGAAATGGCTGAACGGATCTGAATGAATAGCCTGCTTTTTATCCCGGAAAAATGTACGGTTGACGCCAAAAATTTGCTCCCGACTAATTATAATTTCTTTTTTGAAATTCCAAAAACTCTTTTCCTGAATCAATTGAAAGTAAAAGACTTGTATACATTTCTCCGTTCCGTGGTGGTCAAAAATGATGGATAATCACGGTGATTTGTGACGTCACGGTTCACCCCCGCCTCGTCAGCTGTTCTGCGTCATCCATCATTGTTAATCATCTACCACTATGACGTAATTAGTAGCTAGCCTTCGCAGATTAACTGTGCCTAGATAATCTATATCTATATAAGAGCTTGACCTGACTGACTGATTGATCATCGCCGAGCCGAAACCGCTGAAGCTAGAAAGCTCAAATTTGGAAGGTGGTTTCCTTTTATAACAAAACCACCCACTAAGGCGGGATTTTTGGAAATTCTACCTCTAAGGGTCACCAAAAGGGTGAAAACGTTAGTATGAAACTTTTTAACGCGTGGAGCAATTTTCATGAAACTTTGTTTGTGCACTGTAAATGCAAAATAAATGGACACGTGTTTCAGGATTTTTCAATATAATCTTCAAAAAGGGGTCAAATGTGGGGTCAATGTTTGTATCGGAACTTTTTAACGGGTGGTGCGATTGGTGTGAAACTTTGTTTGTGTACTGTAAATGCAAAATGAATGGACACGTATTTCTGGATATTCCAAAATAACCCTCTAAAAAGGCTAAAAGGAGGGTAAAAGTTGTGTATGGAATTTTTTTATTAGTGTGATTTGTTTAAAACTCAGTTTAGATACTTTAAGTGAACAAAGTCGCGAGCGGGACAGCTAGTATTATATATTAGGATAAACTTATACTCGTAGAAGGAAGAGTTTATATGGTACAGCCGGTTGTACACTCGCGGATTCTTTTATTTAATACCAGTAAACAGACAATACATGGAGCCTTCTTTGAGCTAAAAATGACCCCACAAAAAATGTGCTGTGGTAGGCGGGACTTGTTAATTATGCCAAAAATTATATAAAAATTCACATAAGCAGTATTAATACAGCACAATACTATCTACACGTAACTCGGTGATTTAAACCCGAACGACAAGGGAATAAAGTCGACATTATTATGTTTTTCGCAAATCCACGAAAGAGTTTCGATGTGTGTTTGGTGTCAAGTTTCACGGATGTTCCCCTTGAAGTAATGCTTCCATATTTTTTAGCGTTCACTGTTTGATACCCACATTCTGCAAAGTAGTTAGTATTCCGAATGTAAGTTCACACATACAAAATAACCCTTTTGGTCGGACCAGACACATTCCGTAGGATTAGCTGAAAATTCAAACACGTCTCCGCACTAATTGAGTTAATATTTGGTTATCGGCGGCCCGCACCCGCGCCGCACCCGCCCCGCTGCCGCGCCGCTGTCGCCCTGCGGCTAATCCGCACGAATTAATGACACAAATTTATCATTATTACCGCCTGTATTCCACACACCTGATTCTGACCCTGTCATGGGTGCAAGTGTGGTTTAGATTACTGTACGTACCCAGAGACAATTTATTATTTTTTCATACAAAACGTCTTAAACCTACCCTACCTTTACACTTGCAAGTTGCTTTCGTTTATGAAAGTAACTTACGGCTGCATTGGCAAGTAGTCAGAAAATACGATAAGCGACTTACGAAGAGTGTTTAAATTTGAAAACTTATCGCAAGTTACTTCTTCTTCTTCTTCCTGTCCTTTTCCCTATGCTTTTTCCTTTTGGCTATGTGAGGTCGGCACAAAAGGTTTTCTTCTTCATTTTTCCCTCTATCATCCGCCATCACAGTACTCAGTTACTTCCGTTCGTAGTAATAAAAGTAATATAAGTACTGACAGCAAAAAACTTCTTAGGAATATAACTTACGTAGAATACAGACGGCAACTGCTACGCCGTAGCTAAGGCCGGGACTCCACCAAAGCGGAGACGAGACGAGCGGAGAAGAGATGTTTTTTAAACAGCCAATAGTATTGTGTTATTGACACATCTCCTCTCCGCTCAGCTTCGGTGGAGATCGGTGTGCGGAGATGTTTAATATTTGTATGGCGATGGAAGCGGAGATGTGAGTTGTGCATACAATACGACAGGTCTTATGATCGTTTAGTAGATTTTCCCCTTAAGCTTAAAATGTACAAATGGCTAACAAAAGGCTACCCTTTTGTTAGCCACTTGTACATTTTAAGCTTAAGGGGAAAATCTACTAAACGATCATAAGACCTGTCGTATTGTATGTACCAAGAGAACGGACGAGAATGATGAGGAGATGAGAATGTTGAGATGGATGTTTGGAGTGACAAGGATGGATAAAATAGGAATGATTATTTAGAAGAAGTCTGAAAGTGGCGCCGGTGACAGAAAAGATGAGTAGTAGGTTAGCGTTGTATGGGTATGTTATGAGGAGAGATGAATGTCATGTGACAAGGAGAGTGTTAGGTATGAATGTGAATGGATACAGGGGTAGAGGTAGGCCAAAGAAAAGATGGATGGACTGTATCAAATATGATATGGGTAAGAAAGAGTGAGTACTGAGACGACGAATGACAGAGGGAAATGGAAGATCACATGTTGTGCCGACCCCACATAACATGGGAAAAAGGCAGGACGATGATGATGATACGAAGCGTCTAGTAGTACCTACATCCTTTCACCACACCTGTTTCGAAATAACTAGTGACACAAAATCACAAAGCAAATCACCGCAAACCAATATGCTTGCCAACAAAGCTCAGGGTTTGGAGACCAGCGAAATTAATTCAAGCCACGTATCAATTGTCAAAGCTGGTATCCCTAATGCCGCGTCCCATGCCCATACTAATTCATTACCGATACGCGTCACCTGATATGCGTCGATATCACAGCTCCTTATAAATAACTGGCTAACTCCGCGCAAATACAGATTTATAGATTTCAATAGGCTAAATATACTTGCGTGCAAAAAATTAAGCCAGCACAGGCTTTAAAATACGTAAGTGTAGTTATATTTTATAGATTTGCCCTTGTTTAACTTATTATTAAAATAAAATAGCAGTCAAATTGTAAATGACAATGGGCTTGGTAATTGTACTTACTATACGGAAAATCTACTGTGTAAAATACTAAGTTTAGACATGCTTCTGATAATAATTATTTGATATTATGTTGATGAATGTTCAATGTACTATTTTTTAATATTTTGTCTTTTCTGCTTCTGTTTCTTTTTCTTATCTGTTTGTTTTTGGGTGTGTTTTACATTAATTATAAAAAAAAAAAGTTTTTTTCCTTCTATATTTGCTAGAATCACATTTTGCACAGCTATTAGTATTGCACACGTGATAGGTGTGTGTATGTATATAATGGTAAACAATAGGATCTTTTTATTTCATTCGATTTTCTTATAGGATGTAGATTTGAATTGAAAGGTATTTGACTAGTGGACGTCAATAAAAATAATGTAAAGAATGATTAACCAAAACTAAAAATATAAAGCATCTTTTACAGGAAATATATAAAATAAATATCGGATAGGATAAGAGAAACCTAGTGAATAATAGTGAAGTGTTCTTCTTCTTCTTCTTCTTCTTCTTCAATTATGGCATCTGTCTCTTAGAGAACAATTTTGCCAGTGTCAAGTGTATTTATTTATAAGTATTGTCAACGTCACAGAGTCATAGTCAAGTTGTCAAGTCAATTTTAAACAAAAGATGGCTGTTTTGTTGAAAATTCTCGGGATTTCCTCCGATGGAATTTGAAGAGAACTATTCACTCTAATTCACATATTTTACACTCGCGTCAAGAACCCGGGCTTTATTGGCAAAATAACCACCAAAATTACGCAACAAAACTCAAAATAACACGAGAAAAATGTAAAAACCAGAGCGACGTAGTTGTCAGGCAAATGCACCGCAGAAAATCCAATAGTGAAGTGTACCAGCTATTCAGACGGCTCGTGACAGTATGCCATGTCATTTGTCTGTCTACTCGACATGCCTCGTCATTTGTCCAGCCGTCGCGAGTGATTAGTGTCCTGTGATTGCGCATTGATCAGTTAGCTCGTAGATTCGCCTCGCAGCAATGCTTAGGCCACATCTTCACCAAAGCGGAGATGTGTGCGATGTGCTGTGTGCTGTGCTAGAAAAGATGTTTATCAGCTCGGGGGATTCCACCAAAGCGGAGATGTGTGCGGTTCTCTCGTCTCCACAGCGCGTCGTCCGCGCACAACTCACATCTCCGCTTCCATCACCATACAAATATTAAACATCTCCGCACAGCGATCTCCACCGAAGCTGAGTGGAGAGGAGATATGTCAATAACACAATTCTATTGGTTGTTTAAAAAACATCTCCTCTCCGCTCGTCTCGTCTCCGCTTTGGTGGAGTCCCGGCCTTAGCTACAGCGTAGCAGTTGCCGTCTGTATTCTACGTAAGCTATATTCCTAAGAAGTTTTTTGCTGTCAGTACTTATATTACTTTTATTACTTCAGTCCTTAGGTCTTAAAGTATCGAGAAGAGTCTACAGCTTAGGTAATATAAACAGCATGAACGGAAGTAAAAAAACAGCCGTGTTGCCCGTGACTTCGTTCGCATTTAGTTAACTTTTAAATGTTTTAGTACTTATTCTGCAATTCGGGACGAAGACATATTCAACACATCAAAAATCGGTCCGGCCATTCTCAAGTTATAAGTATTCGAACAAACCCAACCTTGTATTATACCTACTTACCTATATTAAAAGATTTTTTTTTGTTCGAAGGTGTGTCATAGATTAGTATTCTTATAAGTGGCGATGGGTTTGCAACCTGTCGCGTACGGAATACTAACTGCTATGCAAAATATGGGCATGTGCCAAATATCATGTTTGGACGTGCCTCTGGCTGCCATCTTTAGGCATCTTCAAAAATCTAAGTAACTAGAGATGTGGAAAGATATGTATCTAGCCGGGGATTACAATCGTGATCATGTTTGTTTCTTATTTTTTGATTTTTTTTTGACAAAAATATGCGAAAAGACTAATTCGCATTAAGGCTAATGTCACATAAAAAACTTTACACTTATTTCATGTGTGTTTTGTAACTTAGTACTTATATTATTTTTGTTCTATACATATTTGTCTATCGACTTGATAAAAAGCCATGTTACTATAGTTAACAAAACATTTTAATCAAAAACGTCCATAAAAATGCTAGCCATTTAATCCGTTAACCCTTTTAAAGTATGACATAGTGATAAAAAACGCCATAGCGGAGTCGAACGCGCGAATAAACGGCGTGTGTCGTAAACCTGTCGAAATGAATGGTGCAATTGAGTTGAAGTTTTAAAACGATACAATACACTTCGCAATGCTTTTATGCACTTTGAACTT
The DNA here is from genome assembly GCA_963675405.1 of Cosmorhoe ocellata. NCBI lineage: Eukaryota > Metazoa > Arthropoda > Insecta > Lepidoptera > Geometridae > Cosmorhoe > Cosmorhoe ocellata. The sequence goes on along the minus strand of OY776249.1, from coordinate 9,705,469 downwards.
GAATTGCTGAATCTGAGATCAATATTAACCTCTGATGTGTTTTAAGCAGCGAAAGTAGCGACCCCCACGTCTGCCCGGCTTTTTTTTTCAAATCGAAACTTCAAATCTGTCTAGAAGTGATTTTTTCGAATGGATTTATTGAGAAATCATTGTGTGTTCATTCGTTCAGTAAAATTGTGAAAATAAAAAGAAATCCTAAAACGTAGTTATACAGTTTAATATTCAGTAAAAACCAACAAGTGTTATTTGTCGCGGATCCGTGTCTAAGCAGACGACGGTAGTAACCAGGATCCGTGCTTAAACACACGAGAGGTTAAGGTTGTTCGTCTCGCTCTGGCGTAAAGTATTTTGATATTTTTAGGGTTCTGGTTCCATACCCGAAAGGTAACCAACGAGATCCTATTACTAAGCGTCCGCTGTCAGTTCATCCGTCTGTTTTTCAGCGGGTTGTATCTCATGATCCGTATTAACTAGATAATTGATATTTTCACAGAATGTATATTTCTGTTGCCCCTAAAAAATAAATTAAAATTAATAAGTAGTGATGCACGTGTTCGACTCGCACTTGGCAGGTTGTTAGTATTTCCTGTGTATACAATGGCGTAGATGTAGTTAATTTTATTAACAATTATTATTATAAAATTTTCAATTATTGTAAACCATTTTCTACGATTTCGTGTTGTTCAAACTTTGAAATCAAACTTTGCTAAGCGTTTGTGAAAATAATTTTGCTAAGTATTTTCTAAAAACTAATTTTCCCTTATAGAAAATATGAAAAAACCAGCCAAGTACGAGTTGGACTTGTGCAAAAAGGGTTCCGCACCATCATACAAGATCAAATATTATGTACTTAGGTACATCTAGACATCTAGATGTGTAGATGCTTTTGTGTAGTGTGGAGAGGCCTTTATGTCGTCACGTCACAGTTCATTAAGTGCTGATTAACGCACAATTAGCCACTGATCGCGATAGCACGCTGTGTGCGCCTATTTGTGTTTAATATTGCTGATGAGATATTAATACCTACTAGCTCACGCGTTCGGCTTTGTTCGTATGTCTGTTTTCATTATCATGAGAGCTAATTAAGCGCTAGTATTAAAATTAATTTTTTAGTTGACTGGCCTCCCAGCTCAGTTGGTAGTAGCTCTGCTTTCTGCGCTGTAGGTTGTGGGTTTGATGCCCATCCAGGACAAACATTTGTGTGATGAACTCATGTTTGATCTGTGTCTGGGTGTTATTATATAATTATTATGTATATATTTATAACAAAAAGTATAATAATCAATCTATCACATATCTGATTTCCATAACACAAGCTTGCTCAGTTTGGGGCTAGATGGCGATCTGTGAAATTAAATCCGCCAATATTTATATATTTAGTTTAATTTCAGTGGGACCACCAGAAGTGAAACCTTTTTTTATTCATCTATCTATCTATATCTATCCCATCTTTATCCATACATAATAATAAAATTGTAGAGGGTTTGTACTTTTGATTTTCAAATAAACTAATTTAGCACAAATTTTTGCTAATTAGTGTAAATAAGACCTTTTGTTGAATACCCTAGCTAGCTGTTATACCGATACAGGGATATAGATACCATAACGATACCAGACTACTTCTGAAAACTTCAGGGGGTCCATGCAAAAGTTCAATACCTACTAAAATGTATGAAACAGCTGTTTTTTTTCACGAACACAGTGTTAGTTTCTTACATAAAGTTGTTTTTATTGATGGGTACTTTAACCCCCGGAAGTTTTCGAAGGTACAACCCGGTCACATTATCTCGAGACCCGCTGGAATGCGAACCTCCCGCCCCGTCCTCCTTTCACCTCCCCGCGCTCGCCACAGCGCGTGTTTTGCGCACCGTATCGACGTGACGTGACGTCATCGACGCCAGGTCTCGAGATAATGTGACCGGGTTGTAGTCTGGTAACACCCTGTGGGTAACTATGATACATCAATTCCTTAATTCATGGGAAGTGTACGCGGCGATGCATATGAAAACATTAGCTGACGCCTCGTGATAAACAAATTAAAACGTTTTAACTGTAATCCTTTTGGGAGACTATTAATTAGTACGCTACCTCTATTTCACTGCTTAATAGTTTTTTATTGCTATAAAAATGAAATGCAAAAATGCGATTAGATAAGGAAAATGCAATGCAATAAAGCGATTAAATTGATATGATATAAAAATGTAATACAAGACCGCGGTTGTATTTGTATTGGATCTTCATGCAAGTTACAAAAAAGGTAACCTACATGCTATTCCAAATCACAAGTTACATTTTATCTAAATTTCATAAAAATCTATCCAGCCATTTCAGCTTTAATACTCGTAACATCAAATTTAAAAATGATTGAAAATTTTAAAATAGGTTTTATCGAAGTGATAGTTCGCTTTAAAAAAAATGAATATAATATAATCTAATACTAGCTTCCGCCCACAGCTTCGCCCGCGTGGTACCTTAAAAAACAAAAGACCAATTTATCCCAATCCATACATCCATCATTTTTGGTTTCAGTATCGATTATAGTGTTTTAAAAAAAATATTTTCAAAATTATCTTCTACTAGCTTCCGCCCACGGCTTCGCCCGAGTGGTACCTTGAAAAACAAAAACAAATCTATCCCGCGGGAACCGTACACTTTTTAACAAAATCCTTTCTTAGCGGATGCCTACGTCATAACATCTACCTGCATGCCAAATTTCAGCCCGATCCGTCCAGTGGTTTGGGCTGTGCGTTGATAGATCACTATGTCAGTCAGTCAGTCAGTCAGTCACCTTTGAGTTATATATATTTAGATGTACAGAATAGGGCCTGCCACAGTTTTTTTATAAGTATAGATTTTATTGTTTTACATTTCACCCGGATTCACCTGTCACAGCAATTAGCTACACGCGTGGCACTGATTTATAGGGATACGTGGATGGAGCTTATTTATCACCTGCCTCCAATCCGGGTAGATTAGTGGCCCCCGGATACTGTAAGGTCCAGTCTACATCAGACAACTAATATTTGTTGCAAAAAAAAAACTTTAAAAAAATAATTGTTATTGCCGCATGCAAAAAATTTAAAAAACCCGACTGAACGTAACTACTGCAATATTAGATTTTGTTTAGCATAAATCACTCTTGCAATCGAGACAAATGCAATGACACCTCATTTGTCAAAATATGTCCAGCCGTTTGAGCTACAATGACAGCCAAAGAAACTCGCATAAATACAAACATGGATTTTCTGCGGTGTATTTGCCTGACAACTACGTCGCTCTGGTTTTTATATGTTTTCTCGTGTTATTTTGAGTTTTATTGCGTAATTTTGGTGGTTATTTTGCCAATAAAGCCCGGGTTCTTGACGCGAGTGTAAAGTATGTGAATTAGAGTGAATAGTTCTCTGCAAATTCCATCGGAGGAAATCCCGAAAATTTTCAACAAAACAGCCATCTTTTGTTTAAAATTGACTTGACAACTTGACTATGACTCTGTGACGTTGACAATACTTATAAATAAATACACTTGACACTGGCAAAATTGTTCTCTAAGAGACAGATGCCATAATTGAAGAAGAAGAAGAAATACAAACATTTAATTATATATACATACCTACCATAGATTCACCCTACACAAGGTGTGTAGTACCTTGCTTCTTTGCTACGCATTCGGGTAAAAACTACAAATAAATAAATAATAAATAAATAATGCTGGACAATCCACACAGCATCATCTAGCCCCAAAGTAAGCTGCTCAAAGCTTGTGTTATGGGTACTAGATAACTGATATATTTAATACATTATATACATAGATAGATATTTTTATTATACATAGAAAACACCCAGACCAACGGAACAAATTTCTGCAAATCTTACACAAATTTGTTCCGCGGCGGGAATCGAACCCGCAACCTCTTGCGTCGCAGGCGGACTCTCGCCCGCTGCGCCACTGAGGTCGTCAACAAATTCTCTACATTCTTGGACTGATATTGACTGACTGTTAGAATCAGTAGGTTTAATAGATATCTATACTTAAATTAAAATTATAATCAGCGCGTTTGGACGGAGCGACGTGGGACCCCAGATTTGGCTTATATTTGGTGGTATCAGTATTGTCATTCAAAGTGGTAATGCCGCCAGCGCTTTGGGACGCTTCCTTCTGGCTATGATCTGGATCAATTGAGCTATCTATGGATCGTTTGTAACGGTCTTTTGATAGCTCAACTGTTTCATATGTATATTTCTGTAATCTGTAAATTGAATTTATAGATCCCTAGTCCTTGTCTAAAGGGAGGTAGAAAAATCTCGTGAGATAATCGTAGTAAGATCAAAAATTCAAGGTTTCATTGCTTCTAAGCATTGTATTACTATGTACATAACATTTTTTTTGGTTCTAGGGTATACCAGTTTCTTCACGATGTTTTCCTTCACCGCTTAAGCACTGGTATTATATGATTATATTATTAAAATCATGGAAGCTAGTTAAAGCCCTCACTCAACCCCGCTAAATAAAATTTTACGGTATTTAACTCCTTAGTCACCGAACCAAAACATTGTTCCCTGAAATACCTTTGAAATAATGCCATCTCCGCTACATCAAAGGTAGTCTGCAAAGGGTTCAAAATGTTCAAATACCAGGAGACGACACCTGGTGGGACATGGTAAGTAGCTATTTGAAAGGTTTATTTTGATAGGAGCAGTTTAAGATAGTAAAATTAAACTCATTTGTTAAGTTTGCATATCCTTTGTTGCGACAATTTTGGACCTTTTTGTACGTTTACAAAAATAGCCTCTGGGCACACTTTAATCCTTTCACTACACTGGTTAAAAAAAAACTAGTGTCACGATAGAATAAAGGACCTTTTTGGCGTTGACATTGGCCTAAATACACAACTAAAAACTTAAGTTTCTGTTCAAATATAGAGCGATAGAAAAACATAACCTGTTTAGTAACAAAAAGTTTATTTATCTTCTTAAAACTCTGAAAATAAAATGTAAAACTTCAGCAAACTAAACTCGCCGCGATAAAAGACACATTGAGGCAATGTTTTCTCAATGCTATCGACTAAATCCGTAGCGAAATTACGGACTTAATGCTTGAAAGAAGCCTCGTCCTTTATGTCGTATTTTAATCCTTTCACCACACTAGTTCGAAAAAACTGGTGACACGATGAGAAAGAGAAGAAGAAATCACGAAATTCTCGTAGAAAGCCTTTGAGAGCGCACTTTGAAGAAAATTTTGCTACAAGTTTTTGGTATACAGAAATATTGTAAAAAGTATCAAGCAACGAACGAGACGAGTTTTTTTGCCCGATTGCAGACTTAGTTTAAGCTAGGTAAATGACGTTTCAAGAATATTCCACGTGAATTTGACTTTGAAATTAAGTACCTTGCCTCATGAGACATTATTTATATTAAGTCTTTATGAAACACAATACTGGTTAGTAGAACTTCCTCAGATATTTCACGACTGTGAGCATGTATCGCTTTCATTTTCTTATGAGAATTAAATTTTATTATTACTCAAAAAAAACGCTTGACTCTGACAAATTGATCTATAACGACAAATGCCTTAAATGAAAAAGAAGAAAAAAAATACTGTTTAGTACCTTATCCTGCTACTTACCACAGCCATCCGTTATTGTCTAAGTGGGTATTTAAGGTGGCATGTTTATGCCAACGATGCCTCAAAGACATTCCTCGCTGTAACGCTTTGATAACTAACTCTATTCAGGAATTTATCCGTTAATTCTTCATCTGCTTTCATCTTAATTTCTTAATTTTACATCGTACATTTTAACGTGAATATTTTGTTGCATAACTTACAAAAATCCTTTAAAGTATTTAAAAATCTTTTGAATTTTTAACATAAATGTCTTTTAAACAATAACCTGTGATGAAGAGACACTTGAAATGGCCGGTCTTTTTGAAATGGAATAACTTTACCTACTCGTAATATGCTTTTTTAGAATTATTGTCAAAGTGTGTACAGTAACAAGTTGTCATTTAAAGCCTTACATCATGCATCATGTATGTAACAGATATTCTTCTTTTACATCGAACTGTTTTCATCTATTATTTACACCTAAAACCAGTTGTGGGAATGTATAACTTGTAGAAAACAAATCAAAGACTGTCAAAAATGTTTTCTTGTCTGAAACAAAAGATGCCTAAGATACTTTTAGACGTTTTGTTTTTATCGTGTATCGAACATGTTTGAAGATGTAAACGAGACGTAAAAGGCAAGTTAAATATGAAACTCTCTATCACCTCTTTGCATAGATATCAAAATAGATCTGCAAACAAAATAATCGAATCCGGCTCAGTATCCAGCTAGACAAATAAATTTTAAATTTGTATTCGGACGTCACAAATTACTTGATAAAGTATCCTTAACGATACTTTAGTTTAAGCTCCGCCTAGCTGACAACGTTTTTTATGACAACGGGCGGGGCGATGATGTGGGCGGGGCGAGTGGAGTGGGCGTGACCGGGTCTGGCCACGCCCACCCGGCCAGAGCTCAGTCAGTCTCCAGCTGTGCTGCGAGACGGACACCTTGACGCTATCTAGGATGTATGTGGCCTCATGATATAAAAGTAGCAGACTTAATCTTGGCCGAACTTACAGTTCAAGTAACCTATTTACTATATTTTTGTATCAATAAAACATGTTATTTATTAAAAAAAACACAAGATTTATATTGGTCCTGATTCTGAGCATCAGTGAAATAAGTTTAAAATTGAAAAGTTTACATGTCTCCTTCTTTTATGAGTATAATACTAAAGTTGAAAAAATGTCAGGATCTAAAAAAACTTTTTCAATAAAGTAGATTTCAAAAGATTAATAAACTTGACCGATGAGAACATTGACATGATCGGAAAATGTGAGAATTATGTCATTGCGAGAAAAGACGTCAAAACTGCGTTCTAACGAGACGGCTGTAACTATCTTTCGCCGAGATTACTTTTTCACTTTTCACTTCTCGCTTTTACGAGAATAAAGCCCTACGGTGCTTATTTTACAACCTGAAATTTCGATGAAAATAGGAAAGTTAAAAGTACAGTCGCACGCTTTATTCATACGACTGAAACAATTTTATTCAGATAAGTATTAAAGCGAAGTACAGACGCGCACACCTTATCTCTAACGATTATTTTATTATTCAAGCGGAGCTCAGGGCTCTGAACTTAGTTGAAGTTAGTTAGGCACCTATATCTAAACTCAGAAAATCCAAGCGTTTGTATTTTTCATAACTTAATCTTATTTTTCACGCTTAAAACTCTTTTTGAATGCTATGACAAAATAATATGACTAATTTAGCCTTAGATTCGTTATCAATTTTATTTTGTTGTATTGTAAAGTTTGAATTTTACCAACCCTGGTATAACTACAGAATATAATGTAAAATTTAAGTAAGTATGTCAGTTTACTCTTTGATAACTACGGTATATTCTGGGGATACTGCTAAACTACTTTGATCAAACCCAACCTGAGTGTTAATTCTTTTGTTAATAAAACAAAACTTTATGAAACATTCTTTTAAAAAGTTGAAAAACAATGCTAAATCAAAAAATTCTTTTAAAAATGCAATGAGTAACGTAATTTTAAGTATCGCTATCAGGGTCCATATTTCACGTTAATCTGCAATGATTAATTAAGATTTCAACGAAGGGCACGCCACGAAGGCACTTCATAATAATTGTCTTACGTTTTATTCCAACGCAGATACGGGCTCAGGTCGATTAATAAAATATGATTAAATGGTTAAATGATGATATTCCTACAATAATATTATAAATGAGAAAGTAACTCTGTCTGACGCTTTCACGCTTAAACCGCTTAACCGATTTTGATGAAAGTTAATACAAAGATAGACTAAAGCTTGAGAAAGTACATGTTATCGTGAAATAATGCTTGAAAAGGTTGAAATAATGGATAATAGTTAAGTGCAAAATAAGAATCCTAAATAATTAAAGTTCCCACGCGGGCAAAGTCGCGGGCAAAAGCTAGTAATCAAATAAACGACAGTTGAGATATTTATGTACCGTTACAAACGATCTATAGACAGCTCAACTGATCCAGATCACTGCCAAAGAAAGTATAAGAATAAAATAACTTTATATGTTCGATTAGACCCACATAAAAAAAAACAAAAATCTTATAAAAAGAACAACATATAAAGTCTAAAAGAAACAAAATGGCGTCAAAGAAGCATCTCTAAGGCGCTGGCTGCATTACCACGTTAAAAGGCAATGCTCATACTTTGAGCTAAATATGAGCCACTAAATAAATCTATAATAATCTAAAATAAGCTCTTAAAAACCATTATGTTTCAGAAATTTTTAGAAACGTCACATTTCAAGCTTGAAGTAACACTATTTCAATACAATTTGTATAGGTCTTGGTACGAAACATCAAAGTTATATTATTTGGATATTGCTCCGAAATCTAGTGGTAAGGCCCCAGATCTGGGGCCCTGCGTCTTTTCAACCAGACGCCTTGATGTCATTTTGAAAACGCGATAGGCCTCAATTTCCTTTGAGTCTAGAGTCTAGACTTCAAAGGGCGCAAATAATATAGGCTCTATCGAGACCGGAGTATTTGCGCCTTTTGAGATCTTCATCTAGGTAGATGAATTAATTTTTCTAATTTTTCATTTTGGGGATATATCCAGGCAAATTTGGCGGAGTTTATAACTGAAAACTAAGTATCTTGAAGATGGCGGAGCTTATAACTCCGCCATCTTTGCCTGGATACATCCCCAAAATGAAAAATTAGCAAAAGTAATTCATTAACCGCATGCAAAGATTGCGCTAAGTCCTTTATTTCGGAGTGGGCCCGAGTATTTTTTAATTCTCATTTGCATTGTCTCCGCACTGATTTACGAGCGCGACTGTACCGCCTTGCGCACAAATAAACTCAGATAATGGCTGTTTTAACACCTTAATTAAAATGTATGCAATTAATTGATGGGAAAATCATGTATACTGTAAGTTTTTGATGTACAGATTATACTCATATAGCAAGTCTTTACGATTCATTATATTAGTAAGGAGTATGTTATCCCGATCTGAAATAAAAATTCGTAGGTATCAAACCTTCAAAATTGTTCATTTTCATGGTCTGAATCACCATTTTAGGCATAACATACATATTTAAAGGACACTGTATTATACATACATGTATACTCAATCGTTAAAACTGGCTGTATGTTTCATATAAAATAATTTTTTAGTCATAGGGATGGTACAGGTTCCTACTAGCTTTACTTATTTGTGGCTAGATGGCACTGTGTGGAATATCAAGTACCTAATATTTGTATTTATATTATGTAGGTACCTAGGTTAATGTGTGGTACAGATATCGATATCAAAGTATCGCAACAACTTTTTTGATTTTCTTTTGAAAATCATATCATACCTCGATGTTAATCATTTAAATACTTATCAAATATTTACTTAATAATACTTTAAATCAAAAACATAACTAACCACATTTTTAAAGTCACTTCTTTAGATCATAAAATAGTTAATACCCCCTTTAGATTTTCTAAATAATTGTAAGTACCTGGGTGACCGAGCTTTGCTCGGTTTTTTTTATTGGTAAACGACGTTTTCTAAAAATGAAACCTATCTAGATCGATTTATCGCCCCCGAAACCCTCAACCCTCTGCATATTAAATTTCAAGAAAATCGCTGGAGCTGTTTCCGAGATTCCAATTATATATGTATATATATATATATATATATATATATACAAGAATTGCTCGTTTAAAGATATAAGATAAGATGAAAATATTTCAAATCAAAAACATAACTAACCACAGTTTAAAGTCACTTCTTTGGATCATAAAATAGTTACTACCCCCTTTAAAAAATCTAAAAGGGGTAATAACAGGTGCGGCCGAATTCTATATTTATAATAAAATATCGATTTGCCCCACATTTAGTATCACTAAGTATTCACCAAGAACAGTGGCGACGGTAACAGTGAGAACACAGGAAACATCTCGTCTTTACCGCGCCCGATAACCTCGGCGCCCATAGAATACGACTAAGAATAGGGGGTAGCTTCTATAACGGTGAGTTAATGGCAGCGATAAGGGACCACCTCACTCATTCTTATCTCAATGTGAGCTTTCAATAGCGTGGGAGGAAAATAAGTGGGGTCCGAATAACTGTATTTTACAATCGACGAATGTGCGTAGAATCATTTATTATTATTGTTGTTTATAAATTGTTTGAGAAACTTACCCTAAAAAATATTGAAATGGATGAAAAATATCTAGTACTGTATATTTTATTTGCTTATCGGTAGGTGGTTTGATTTGTAATCTTTTTCAATATTTGTAATGGATTTTAGGTTAGTTATTCTTATAAGTAAGGATAGACTTGCAATCTATCACGTAGGTATCAATATTAATAATTGGATTAAAAAAAAAACCGCACGTTATTATAAGAACGCAAATGTGATTATTTTATTTAGCAAACATTTACCAACACGCAACCGATAAAATGTTTGCTATGCTACCGAAATTATTGGCCTATTAGGCCCAATTTAAGCCCTTAAGCCAATAAGTAGTAAAATCATTATTTTAAAAGTTATTATATTACAGTTAGGTAACTGTAATATAATATATAATATCCGTAAATATCGATAAAACAACTTAAAAGTAACAATAAATTATATATCCGTAAATACGTTTAAGTCAATAAAACAACATAAATTAACGGTAAAAAAAATATCCGTAAATAATATTATTATTAGTATTAAACGGGTATTTATCGCGTTTTATTTACCTATTCATCCCGACGTTTCGACGTTTTATCCGTAAATAAATCGAAAAAACCCGAATACCTGTCATAAAGTATCGATAGCAAAAAACATCGCAAATCGCCAGCAACTTACGCCTCTATTTCACTACAGAGAATAAAGAAGTGCAAAGGAATTCTAAATTCAAAGCCTAACTTCCAAACGCTCGTGTGTCCTACCCCCAATCATTCCGAACGGGTTATTCTCAAAGTGCTCTCGCATCGAGCGAGCAAGCTCGTCACAGCCCTCATGTTTGCAAAAACTGCATCCCTAATTATGCCGTATTCAAAGTGGCCTCCAATTTACCGCCTGTTGCCGCCACGAAAGCCTTAATTACCTGGCAAATAATGTTTATAATTAAAATAACTCTCGTGCTCGAATCAAAGCGAGATTTCGGTGCGGCAAAGCGTGTGTACTCGGCTTTATGGTGCTTTTTTTTAAGCTTGTCTTTGCGTTCGGTTTGATCGTGATGACGTTTTGAGAGGTTTTCGTCTGTTTAGATAGAAATTGCATTTAGTTTTTAATTCTATGGTAGGTACGATTTATTACTTTTAAGTAGGTATATTTTTATATAATTTTGTGACTCAAAAAAGATTGTTTTTATTTTACAGAAAAGGCTTACCGTAATTTCTTTAGACAGAATTATCTAATAGTAATTTGTCTAGACAAATTATCATTTTAAATTCGTCTAGTAACTTTAGGTACTAGAAGCATGTTATCTTTATCTTAGATGTTTTTGTGAGTGTGATTGTTCTTCTACAAAAATAATTGGTAATATTACAAAATGTTCGAAACAACATCGAGACGCATAGATTTCCTTATTATTAGTATTAGACGGGTATTTATCGCGTTTAAATTACCTTATATTTTCCCGAATTTTCCCGATTTTTTTTTTTAAAGTGCATAGATTTCCATTCAGAACTCTCACAATCTATACAAATTCTCGATCAGAATTTGAGATTGGTTCGAAACCAAACAACCATCAAACTGCAGTCACTCATTTAATGAAGAGTACTGCACTGCTATACCGCCGCTGACCAGTAAACAGGGGGGCAATCGCAGTAATTTAACGTATTTACCAAAGCCAAAACACAATCGTAAACGCTACGATGTGCACATTTTCGTATCGCACTACTTTTCGGCAGCGTCTTTTTCAGAAAGTTTAGAATGCTTCAAACACTGTTGTACGGAATCAATTATAGCTTTTTTCTGCACTTAGCACATAATATACCTACTTATTGTATAAGACAAGTATTTAACTTTCTTCTGAGTAAAATCAGTGTCATACTAGCATTTGTGGGTTGGTTTCGTATCTAACTTTCTCGCACTTTTAACCATAAAATAAACAAAATAACATTTAAAAAAAAGTTATTTTATTCAATATTTTTAAGTTACAATTCAAATGTTATTATTAAATTTACTTGGTCTTTTTTGTTGAAATATGAACTTCTTTTTGGGTAAAAGCCTTTTTCAGTTTCTTACACCTTTACTGATAGTAATCCTCTCAGAACTGTAAAAATGCTGCAATCGCCAAACAAATGTTTTTGGTTTAGTTGGTGTCTTGAACTTGTTTTTAGTCCCATTTTTCCATTTGGACAGAGCAGGGGAACAAATGGGAAAAATCCACTTTTGCAGACATAACGTTTGACGATATGAAATATGCATAACGTAACGTTAACGAATGAGTTTTGTCTGTGCTAAATACGTTAAATCACCACTATTGCCCCCACAGAGATGAGCAGCACGCATGAGGTGTAATCCACATTCGGACCTTGTGAATACAGTACCCCTAGTATGAGTTTTTGATAGTTAACGAAAACTTTTTTCGAATAGTATCCTTTCATACATTTACCTCCATCGGAAATTTTAAGGAACTAAAATAAAGTCGATATCGTGAAAACTTGATTTAAAAATCATTGCTGGGACTGCCGATTACATAATATTTTCGATATTATCGACCTTATTTTAGTTCCTTAACATTTCCGATGGAGGAAAATGTATGAAAGGATACTATTCGAAAAAAGTTTTCGTAAATCAAAAACTCATACTAGGGGTACAGAACTACGTATTGCCTTCGTAGTTACTGGAGCCGGGATATTATTTAGCGAGTGAATGATTGAACATTTGACTTAGCCTAAATAGCATTAGCTCCTTAAAATGACGACCGTAATACGTTGCCGCTTGATGAACAGAATAAAACTTCATGCGAGAAATTTTAGAAACTAAAATAAAAAAAAATATGATCACGACTGTAATCCCAGGGCTCGGTAGATATCTTCGTCAGATCTTTAGTTACTTAGATCTTTGAGGGTATCTAAAGAGGGTAGTCAGAGGCATGTCCAAACTTGACATTTTTAGAAACTATTATATTATAATATCTATAAATAAAAAAAAACGTGAACTGGACAAGTTCCTTATAGAATGGAACAATATCGCTCAAGATTGTGAGGTCTGCAAGGAGTGATTAAAATAATATTTTTTATTATTAAATTGACAGTTTTTACTACAAATGCTGCCCCTGTACTTTTTTGTAAGATAGCTAACTGTAAATAGGGTAAGTACGTTGATTCTTTAACCTCAGGCTTTTTCTATATATTCTTTGAGTGCCGTCGTATTTGAATGTCTACTAACATTACTAAGAATTTTAGAAAAGTAATCACCGAGTCATTAAACACTGATGGCGTATGAGTAGATTATACAATGATGCGTTCAGTTTTCAGTCTTTCATAGTTTCAGAGTTTAAGTCGTGCGCGACGAAAAGTAGCAAGCCTAAGTTACAATTTAGTAAAATCATATCAATCGCAAATCACAGCCGCTATAACCATTATGGGTTTAAAGTGAACGCGTTGCGTGACCAACTCATATTAGGTGTCATAGCGCGGCTGCAGCCTTCACACTTGGAGTCGCGCCAGCTGGATACGACAAGCTCATAGTATTATATGCTGTGGTACTGTTATTTTGAGTGACGTAGAGATATCATAATAATAGAAAGCGGCCCTTCTAGCACGAGCACCGAAACTGACGTTTTTTTTGTTTTTTTTTTAACTCTTTCACTAATAACTATATTTTATGTATTTCTATTTGGGTTTGTGTTCTTAAGCTCATTAGATAATAGTTTAACGGGAAAGTACTAGATATTTCCATCCTTTTCAGTATTTGTAATGGATTTCCGCAAAGTCACGCCTGAATCAATCATTTGATGATGATGATGCCGTCTGATGTGAAGACTTGCTGGCTTATCCAATCAGCACCAGTTCCATGTAGATGCACCAGCCACCACCACCACGCCGCCACCGCCACCGCCACCGCCGCCGCGGAGATCGTGCGATAGCGCGCCATGCAACAATGCCTCGCCGGCCGCTAAACACCGTAAACTTGTGAATTATTAATCTTATCGACTCAAAACATGGCCAGCTTCATGAAAAATTTAATAAATCGCTCTTTGGATTTATTACATGGCTCTGTTTTCAGGTAGCTAAGGTAGAACAGCTAGTCCATTGTAATGTTATTGTCTTTTTGTTAATATCTTTTCATTATGCCTTTAGTATGTGTGATTATATTATCTCATTTGACGTATTACTTGGGCATTGCTAAATATAGCAAAAAAAAATAAAAAAAATAATTGCTTTAAAATATCTGACGGAACACTGGATTCATTCATAGAACGCTTTAACTTTGAAGTTTAAAATACTGTAAGTACTAGTAGGTACCTACCTAGTTAGATTGAGAAAATGAAAGAAGGTATTTTTGATTTACTAGATAATTATTATTTTTAGGACAATTGTACATAACGTCGTCTCTGGCTACGTAATTCAGAATAAAGTCAAATGCTAGTAAAATGTCAGTTTGTTCTTTGATAACTACGATTTATTCTAAGGATAGTGCGTAAACTAATTTCTGTCAAATCCAAGCTTAGACGAGTTACTATTTTAATAGATGAGCCAAAATTGATTATTAATTAATAGGTAGGGTCACTAAACTAGCTGACCCAATACTTTACTACGACAGGGTTCCACGCTAACGTTAAACTATGCCTAACTTTGAATGTGAATGCTATTGTTAAAAGCGGCGTTTTAGTCAAATAATTCCTTGTCTGTTTTTTGCGCTCCGTCATAAAATGTTTTTCGCAGACACTTTATGAGATTTTAAATTTGTTTGTTATGAGATTTGTTAAACGTGTTAAGTATTCATTTTTACAAAAATATTTGAGTATCAAAAGTACTTTTAAGTTCTTTTTGTCGTGCCAGTTCTTTTTAATCAGTGTTGTGAAAGGGTTAAAAATCACCTAAGAGGCCCCTTTGAAAATTGATTTCTAATCGTTCCAAAAATAGATTTCGAGGGCATAATAACATAGACGTTGAAGCCGTCTCGTGGCGCTCTTCAAATGTTCCCAAAATCCCACTAGTTGGGTCATTTTGGAAAATTTCGTGGAAAATCCGGCAAAAATGCGCCTTCACGCGGATCCGTGAAACTTCACAGTGTGTGGTTTGGTTAAACAAAATAACCTCCACCTTTTTGGAAGTCGGCCAAAAATGTTAATCACCAAAAGTCAACAAAGAAACCGCAGAACGAAATGAATCTTAAAAACCTTCACCATAAATTTAATTTAAATTATTATCTAACCCTTTCCAAAGGGAGGGTAGAATGAACGAACTCGCTAATTTCTGAGCAACTGAATAAAGATATAGGACCAGCCTATTAGTGGCTTACAGATAAACGAATTAATTGCTTACGCAATAAATCAGCGTGAACTGGCTTTTGTTTATTTAAAAAAACCGTTGTGTTGGATGCACGTTGGCATTTTGGCTTAAAACAAAACATGTATAATACTCATTTAGACTTTTTTTGTAATGGTTTAATTGAAAAACGAAGTTATGTGTGTATGTTGTGTTGGTGTATAACACGCCACTTCACATCAAACACAATAATGGCCTTGCACATATTTGCCGTCAACAGTGCATTAATCAATTTCTGCATTTTTAATGCCCTCATTACTTCCCCTTGAATTTCATTCCCAATGTTTCCCGTTTTAAAATTTAAGCTGAGTGCGGGGAATATAAGCTATAGATAGTATAAGGTAGTATGTTTGTTACCGTATCATTAGAGTGTACAATGGAAAGTTCAACTTTGTAACACAGTGCTAGTTCGATTCTGAAAAAAATTGTATGATATAGATGAGAGATTAATTAATTTAATGTTATGTAAATCCTCGTTGCTGGATTTCTGTTAAGGTTTATGTACATAAAAGTTCTGGGTATCATAATATTCTTAAATTTTCTGATTTATTAAATTTTTGCACTAAAAATAAGGAAAGTTGATTTTTTTTTTCTCATTAAAGAGCAAATAATTTGCCTGCCTTTGTAAATTTTCTCAATACTTATTGCAACTTTATAAATCTGTATAGAAAGGCAATACGATGCCTTTGCCACAAAAAAATTAAATAAGTAGACTCCATGCTTTACAGCGAATCATACACGTTCACCAAACGCACATTTCAAGTAATTTACAATTTATCATGTTCGCCTGGAAATGAGCAAATATACCGGATGTTACGCCACTTGCAATTAATATTACGTACAATTTTTATTAAAAGTGCGGTTCGCGTATTTCGGAGTGGTTTTAAATTCATTATACACTCCATTTACGTATCGATAATTAATTATGTTTTACGTAGGCCATTCTTATTAAATTTTGTGTAATAATTCCATTGAAAAACAAATGTGTTTTTATACACTTGCCGACATACTCTTTTGAAAGTCACTTGGCTTGTAACGATTTGAATTGACGCGTCTTTGTCTTTGGAGCACTGGAGGTGTAGTGCACTTGCGATTGAAGGTCGTGGGTTCAAACCTGATCGTGCACTAATGGGGGTCTCTATTCAAAGAAATCATATGCGCCATGCCAGTTCTCAAAATAGTAAAGAAAAACAAACCAAAAATTCGATGATGTTCATAAGTTAATAATAGGCGGCGTTGGATTTACAACATGTCACGGACGAAATACTAACAACTGCAATTAGTAAGCATAATCGTGCCTCTAACTACCCCCATAACCATAAAGATCTAATTAACTAGAGATCTGATGGAGTGTCTGCTAAGCCTATCGATGACATGATCATGTTTAATTCGATTTTTGTCTCTATAAAAGTTGGAGTCAGTTTCGCGAGTTATGCCGATACAACTGTAAATTCGTTTAAAGTGTAACACTTTTATGTAGTATGCAATATCTGATCCTTCCATTAAAATGTAATAAAAGGCTCTACAGACCAGCCGGTTCAAGAGCCATTCAATTCGGAATGCAGCTTGTATCAATGATCGCTAAATTGGTCAAAGCGGGTTTCATTACAAACATGGGCAGTGGATGATATGATTTTACGAGTATCTACAAATTGTTTAGTCGATTTTGAAGTGGGTAGTTTTTGAGAGCGCTGGTGGTGTAGTGGTAGCACCCCTGCCTCACGATCCGTAGGTCGTGGGTTCAAACCTGGTCGTGCACCAATAAGTTTTTCCATTCGAAAAATTTATGTGCGCAATGCCAGTGCTCTTAAACGGTGAAGGAAAACATCGTGAGGAAACCGGCATACCCTAGAACCAAAAATTCGAAGGTATGTGTCATAGGTTAGTATTCTTATAAGCGGCGATGGGCTTGCAACCCGTCACGTACGGAATACTAACTACTGTGCAAAATGTGGGCATGTACCAAATGTCATGTTTGGACTTGCCTCTGACTACCCCCTTTAGATATCCTCAAAGATCTAAGTAACTAAAAATCTGAGGAGTTATCTACCGAGCCCGGGGATTACAGTCGTGATCATATTTATTTATTTTATTTTTATAGTTTTTGAGTTAAAATGATTTAGTTGAGTCTGTTTATTTTTTGGTTCAAATGGCTGAGCTCACGGTTTGTTAATTTGCTTGAAAACGTCTTTCTCCCGTGGTACTTTCATGCCTTTTAAAACATGAAGAAACTCTGCTAATAACGGTCACGTATCCAAATAATTTTAGTGGGCAGTCAGTGATCAATAAGAGTCGTATTGATTCTTGACACTCATAACAGTCATAACCCTATAATCCACTAGCTTTATCTTATCTTATACCTTTAAACGAGCAATTCTTGTATATATATATAATCGGAATTTCGGAAACGGCTCCAGCGATTTTCATGAAATTTAGTATGCAGGGGGTTTAGAGGGCAGTAAATCGATCTAGCTAAGTTTCATTTTCAAAAAAACACAATTTTCCAAAAAAAACCGAGCAAAGCTCGGTCACCCAGGTACTATCAATTTATTAAAAAATATGCCAGCTGTAAAAAAAGTGAATTTTCCCGATACTCAAGTAAAATAAAATCGGACCACGCGCGAGGACTGTTGTAACACACTTTTGAGCGTAAATATTAAACAACCGACCGTGTAACGTTTTTCGCTCCACTTTTTTTGACGTTGGACCCGTAATTGATAAAGGCAGTCGGACGCCATGACATGGAGTATTTATGTGAATTTAAATGGTTGTGGCCAGAGTGATAATTATACAGCGGTGTAAGAGGTGGTATGAACTTATAAACTGCGCAAGGTTGAAAATAATTTAGAAATAAAAATAGGTTACAGAAAAATAAACAATGAAAAATGTTGTTGTCAATTTAAAAGTGACTAAAGTTAAATCAACATAGCTCTTAAATTGTCGTCATATTGGCTTTTTATAAGATAATATGTACCAAATTAATCGTAGATTAAAATTTACCTACCCGTTTACACAGTTTTTACAAAAAATTTGGTCAAATGTCTTTGTGGGTGATTTTTTTAACTTTTGACGTAACGTTCAGTCCTTAGCAACCCTAAGTACTTTTTTGTTACTCTGAGTTCCGACGCGTGGGGTATTAATCCCGCGTTTTTCCTGATAGCAGTTGAAAAGTTCGCGGATTTTATTTAATAATCATTGTATAATTACCGTTTTGGATAATACAAGCGAACATGCTGTGGATAGAAGAAAAAAACAAATCTCGTTCATTCCATTAATCCTATAATTTTTAATATGTTTAGAATGGCAATAAATGTATGTAAGGGTGTTTGTATCACAAAAATTATTTAGGCTTTACAAAATGTAAAAAATGTTATGGCGGCTGTAAAATCTATTTTCAGTTACGTTCAGTCGGGTTTGTTAATTTTTGCAATAAATACTAGTTGTAATGTTTTATGTTCATAAAATATAAATATTATAGTGTTTTTGTACATAAAATCATGCTTCAAAATTTTGATGTCAAAATTTATTTCATAGCAACACAGTGTCGGAGCGTGAAAAGTTAACTCACGAGGTATGAAACTATAAACGTATTCTATGCAAATGCAAAACTTAAATCTCTGACGTGGATGCTCCGACGTAATCTTAGCTTGGGGTGAAAACTTATGCAAAGGTTTACTTGACTGAAGGAAGGCATCTCGGTAGTTCGAAGAATATTTCTAACTAGTAGAACGCTTGACTTTGTTCACGTGAAGTTTTTCCGTGTAAGTAAACTTTGAATCCCCAGTTGAACCCTTTTAGAGATAAATATCATTTCTGTGAAAAATAAACCTGATTGTGCAAATTCAACTTTACGAAAGAGCTGAAAAAATATAATTTTAGCAAAAATATGTTATTAATTCGTATTTTTCTTTTGATGAGTAAAATTAACATACTGAAAAACAAGACACACAAGTTCACTACAATTTCACTATTATCAAGGTAGCTTGTATCTTAAAGTAAGTACATGTGCCCGCACTAAACACCTTAATAATCGTGACAACTTGCTTCAACGTGGCTTGGGCACAATGGTAACTAGTCCAGAACAACTCTAATGCCATAGGCAATCTTACAAACTCGTATTGTCCACCAAGAGAGTAAAGGACTGTCAGCTTTACCCACTTGAAGATAAAGTTGAATGGTTCTATGAAGGTTGGTATTTTATCTTTGCACACGTGTACATAAACTTAGGCTAACTTGAAGCTGTCAAATTTGTTTAGCGGTGGGGAGGGCTGCTTAAGTTGCGAGGCAGGCGCCGCCGGCACACAACTAAGTGCCTTCTATTAAATTGTTACATTTGAGTTGTAAAATTAATGCTGCAATTTATGTTAGTTGGTTTCGGGTATTGGATGAGCGTAGCCCTTTAATACCAGGGCTATACGTGGGTGTTACGTCTTTTGTTAATCAATATCGGTTACGTCTTTTCTTATATTCATACTAGTAACCGTGCGCTGGTGGTGTGGTGGTAGCACCCCTGCCTCACGATCTGAAGGTCGTGGGTTCAAACCTGGTCGTGCACCAATGAGTTTTTCCATTCGAAAAATTTATGTGCGCAATGCCAGTGCTCTTAAACGGTGAAGGAAAACATCGTGAGGAAACCGGCATACCCTAGAACCAAAAATTCGAAGGTATGTGTCATAAGTTAGTATTCTTATAAGCGGCGATGGGCTTGCAACCTGTCACGTACGGAATACTAACTACTGTGCAAAATGTGGGCATGTACCAAATGTCATGTTTGGACTTGCCTCTGACTACCCTCTTTAGATATCATCAAGGATCTAAGTAAGTAAAGATCTGATGAGATATCTACCGAGCCTGGGGATTACAGTCGTGATCATATTTTTTTTTTTTTTTTTTAGTAACCGTGCGCGGCTCCACTTGTGTGGTATCTGCCCGAATAAAAAGTAGCCTATGTGTTATTCAAGCTACATGTATTGCAAGTTTCATCTAGATCCGTTTAACCATTTCAGTGTGATTGAATAACAAACATTTGTACATCCATCCATTCATCTCAACATTTGCATTTATAATTTTATATATTAGGATTTATTTATTCTCTATTTTATTCGGTGTTTTTATTATATAGTTGTGCCTGTTTTCTTTAGAGCGGCGACGGCCTTTGTTATTTTTTTTCAAGGTGTAAATTAATTCTGAGAATTTCTACACAGAATATTTCATTTGTACTATTCTATATAATACACGTGAGCAAATTCAAGGTTTTCTCAACGAATTTTTAATCTAATATTTAAAATAAACAGTAGAATCCGGTATGTTTGTTCATTGAAGAAAATTTAATACAAAAACAAAGGGAGTGAATAAGGAAAGTATTATAAAACTGTAATTTAGAACATTAAACAGCGATTTTTAGAACTATTTTTCGTTTGTATGTGTTTATATGTTTGCACACATCCCCGAAAAATATCATCATGCAGATGAAGTCAGTGACAATAGCCAGTAAAGAATAAAAACGTGAAATTGATATTGAAAGTTCGTAGCCAATAGCCAGAGGCTTTTGAAACTTTTGAACTCGAACTTTTTAAGGTTTTGGTAAAATACAAGAGAAAAGTTCAAAGTATCGAGTATTTTTTCGTAATTAACGGTACATTTTGAGGGGCTTCTCAATGCTTTGACCAGGAATCCGGACGAATGCTTATTGTGAAACGTGATCATTTCCCAATGCCGACTACCGTGTTTTAAACTTAGATATCCTGCTTTCTTACCAAAAACACCGTTACCAGCAAACAGCGTTCTTCTTTACGGAAGACAAAAACTAACATTTAATTTTGTGACAATAAAGGCAAGTTTCACAATGCTCTGTTAATTAAACTAACAGCTTGTTAGATTTAAACGCCTTTCAAGCTTTGCTTAATCCCAAATTAATGTCACTGTCTTATAACGTAGATACGTAGATTATGATAATATTATCTGCATATTTCCGTAAATCATTCTGTCTTAAAAATTACTGATTCTTTAAAGATTGTAGATTAAATAAATTCGAGTGAACATGCTACCAAAGTATCACATATTATACCGAACGATAATGTTAATACTTCACTTGACAGTTACAGCTTACTGCCTTATTACTGGCACCCTTTTCGTGCAAAAAGAGTATAAAATGTCGTTAACACCTGCGCTGTACGAACTTACGTGTTTTATGACAATAATATTATGCTCTTGAAGGAAACATGTTTCTTAGAACAGATTTTGTTACAATAAAAAGTGTTGTTAACAACGCAATTTCCACATTTTACTTCTAAAAGTAAAAATTTTTAGTTTTTACAGGTTGCTCAATACTGGGGATTGTTAGTTTTTATTTCAAAATCCCCACGAAAGAGTTAAAAAAATACCAATTGTTACGGTTGACTGAGTAATGGGTTCAACTCTTAAATCAGATATTTCAGCATGTTTTTAAAAAATATATTAGTTATTAAATAATGCTTTTAGTTTTAAGAGCGGTGTTTTTTTGTGGTGTAGTGGAATCGCTGTCACCAATGCATTTTTCCATTTAAAATGTGTAAAAATTTTCACTATAACTGACTATTATATATAATTATATTATATTGAGCGCTGGTGGTGTAGTGGTAGCACCCATGCCTCACGATCCGTAGGTCGTGGGTTCAAACCTGGTCGTGCACCAATGAGTTTTTCCATTCGAAAAATTTATGTGCGCAATGCCAGTGCTCTTAAACGGTGAAGGAAAACATCGTGAGGAAACCGGCATACCCTAGAACCAAAAACTCGAAGGTATGTGTCATAGGTTAGTATTCTTATATGCGGCGATGGGCTTGCAACCTGTCACGTACGGAATACTAACTACTGTGCAAAATGTGGGCATGTACCAAATGTCATGTTTGGACTTGCCTCTGACTACCCTCTTTAGATATCATCAAGGATCTAAGTAAGTAAAGATCTGAGGAGATATCTACCGAGCCTGGGGATTACAGTCGTGATCATATTTTTTTTTTATTTTTTTTTTATTTTTATTATATATATTAATGTAGGTATATAAAAAAAACACAAACAAGTTTGTACAGTAAAGTCCGCGAACAAAAATCAGCAAGGCGATAAGGGTCGTTTCACACAGCGCCATATTTTACAAAATGCCCTAAGTTCGGCAGTTAGCTGCGCGGTTATAGAGCTGTTAACACGTGCTCGCGCTATATATTGTTTGTGCCTCACTATATCACGTGAAAAAGTGCCCTGGAACTTTGTACACGTGTGTTAAATATTGTGTAGGTTAGTATAGTACTATTTAATATGGTAGACAGTAAGTTATGTGGCCAACAAATAAAGTATAGTTCATCCAACGGATCTAAGCATTCGTGAAGTTAGCCACAGTGCGAGTTTGCGCATGTACAGTTCCTTCCCCCCCTCCTCATACCTCCAATTGCTCCCGAAAAACGATACTGCGCAGCTCTTGCGGCTAACTTCACGAATGCCTAGATTCGTTGAGCCAACTATACAGATGGAGTATTACAGACTTTAGACGCAGATTACATTGACTACAACTTTCGGCATGCAAGTACAAATAATAAATAATAAATAATGCTGGACAATCCACACAGCATCATCTAGCCCCAAAGTAAGCTACTCAAAGCTTGTGTTATGGGTACTAGATAACTGATATATTTAATACATTATAATTATACATAGATAGATATTTTTTTACTATACATAGAAAACACCCAGACCAACGGAACAAATTTCTGCAGATCGTACACAACTTTGTTCCGCGGCGGGAATCGCACCCGCAACCTCTTGCGTCGCAGGCGGACTCTCGCCCGCTGCGCCACTGAGGTCGTCAAATACTATAGGTATTGTATTACCTTTATACTAATAGGACCAAATAAGCCGAAAATGGGTATGCTGTGGCTATAAGTAAGACTAATTTGAAGCCGATGAAGGAAAAAAATATAAAATGGGCGTAAATATCTCTTTTATGTTGTTGACAAAATGTTCAGAGTAGGTTGAGTTGCCCGGGGTGACAGTTCGCTTTGAAGCATTAACTACCTTTATAAGACGAGCTGGACAAGGAACAGGCGTAGGACGTAACTAGAAGTTATCTATAAGTAATTTGACATTATACCTGTATTTGACATTTCTTTATACTGAGAATAGTGACATATGAGAATTCTCAGAATAATGTAATGTCAAATGCAGGTAAAATGTCAGTTTACTCTTCAATAAATACAAATTATTCTGGGGTTAGTACTAAAACTAGTTTAGTCTAATCCACACTAAATAAACTAGTACTCACATCTTTTTTTTATTATTTTGTTTATTTTATATAAGAATAATATTTATTTATGAATCGTTCCACGTGACATATCCAATCCTTGGCCAGAATATCGGTCGTGAACATGCATTTTTTGTTTTTTTTTTTAAACATAGATAAACTTTTTTTTTTTGTTTTATTTTTATAAATGTTGTAGAACGTTTCGCGTGACATCCCTAGGCCCGAGTAGCGAAGATGTCGCCTTGAATAATGTGCAGTGGAGCGTACTCGCTTGACAGTATCGTATCTGGCCGCTGTAAGTGGGCGGCAAATGAAACTTTATTGGACATTTTTCATTTGGAAATACACGCGTTTTTGTTAACAAAAGGACGTTCATAATTCTGGAGGAAAGCCACACATGGCTGGCTTTAGATGCCGAGAAAAGTTAACAGAAATATATTTTTTTGTATTAGGTTAGTTTTTTTTTAGTAGCGATGGCTTGGCTACCTATATTGTACACAGCTTATTTAGTTATTATCAGTGAATACTTGTTTAGTTTTCTACTGTTATTAAGTATCAGAGTAGGTACATATTTTATGACAAAAAAGTGTTAGGTTAGTTTTTTTTTAGTAGCTATGTCTTTGCTGCCTATATTGTACACAGCTTATTTAGTTATTATCAGTGAATACTTGTTTAGTTTTCCTTTGTAATTAAATATCAGAGAACATTATGACAAAAAATCTTGGGACGAATAAGCTCCAACTCTGCTAGGTATCCCTTACAAAATGACCAAGGATCATACAAAAAAAGCGCTAGGGCCCAGCGAGTTTTTCGTCAGTTCTTCTCAGACTGGAATTGGCACCCAGACTCACCTAATATTATGTAAGACGATTCAAAATGATCCCTCTGTGATTTTATCGAATAAGAAAATTTTGACTTTGACTTTGTTACCTAAAGCTTTATAGAAATTATTCTGAAGGTGTTCCAAACAAATAAATGAATAAAAAAACTATCGCGGATGAAGTCGCAGGTAGTCGCTCTAGTTTTTAATATAAATATGGATACGACAAAGGAAAATTCCTTGTCCAGTGTAACTTGAGTGAAACGTTTCGGACCCGGCGAAGACGATTTAGGAAATGTGTTTACAATGAAGGCGAGCGGACGACATATTTCATCGCAAAGAAATGCCGACGACTCTTTAGAAATGACGACGTAAAAGGTACAGTCGCGCACAGAGCTGGTAAACTACTCACATAGGGCCCACCTTAAAATAATAGTCTAGAATTGGCCTCGGTGGCGGAAAAGATGGTGAGTAATAGATAAGCGAGGTATGGGCATGAGGTATGTTATAACAAAAACATGATCGCGGCTGTAATTAGACAGTAGTTAGTATTCCGTATGTGACAGGTTGCAAGTCAATCGCCGCTTATAAGAATACTAACCATGACGAATACCTTCGAATTGTAGGTTCTATAGGGTATGCCGGTTTCCTCACGATGTTTTACTTCATCGTTTAAGAGCACTGGTATTGCGCACATAATTTTTTTTATTGGAAAAACTCTTTGGAGCGCTATCAAGTTTTACCCGTATAAGGAGGGATAAATGTCAGGTGATCAGGAGATTGTTAGATAATAATGTTCATGGATATAGGGATAGAGGTAGACCAAAGAAAAGATAGATGGACTGTTTGAAAGATAACATATTATTATTGTGTAGAAAAGGAGTGAGTAAAAAGAGTTAGTTTGTATGATGGATGTTATATCCAAAACTACCCATTCAATTTCGAAAATTCTTTAACCAATGTTTAAAATTAACTTTCAGGATGAATATGTACATACATACATACATAAAATCACGCCTCTTTCCCGACGGGGTAGGCAGAGACCACGGATCTCCACCTGCTACGATCCTGACATACTTCTTTTGCTTCATTTACTCTCATTACATTCTTCATACACGCGCGACGGTTTAGGGTACTCTGGACCTGGCCTTTCTCTAGAACGTCCCCAATTTGATCGAGGTACGTACGCCGAGGTCTTCCCCTTCCAACTGTCCCATTCACACTCTCCTTATACAACTGTTTCGTCAATCTCCTTTCATCCATCCTTTCTACATGCCCAAACCATCTTAGCATACCCTTCTCAATTTTCATCACTACGTCTTCTTTCACTCCACAGCGTTCTCTTATCACACTGTTCTTCACTCTATCATTCAAAGTTAAACCACACATACTTCTTAAAGCTCTCATTTCCACAATATGAATTTCATAAAAATGTATACATATATTATGCTAGGTGGAGGCCGATCGATCGCTCTGGAAATCTCTTTTAGCAGACGTCATGCGGCTGATAATTATGATGATGGTGTAAAGAATAAAAATTAGTAAAAAGAAACCGTTGAACACTTTAGCGCGCGAGTGTACGGAGTAGCCGGGAGCGCCGCCCCTACATCCGGTCACTACATAATAAAGTTATTCTTGTACTTTCGATAAACTTCAGTTTGTCCGGCGATATATTACCGGTGCTTTTCCTCCGCCAAATATTGGCTTAACATGAAGAATAGCGCAAAAACTTGTTCCGGGATTTGATATGACAAATAAATAAAAGATATTAAGAAGTATATCCTTTTGTCCTATCGTTTCATATTAGCTTCTATCTGCTAGGTGTCCCTAACAATGTTAACAAGGTTCATAATACAAAAAAAGCGCTAGGGCCCAGCGAGTTTCTTGCCAGTTCTTCTCGTACTGGGGATAGGACTGGAATTGGCACCTAGACTCACCTAGTATGTAAGACGATTCAAAATGATCCTTGTGATATTACTGAATAAAGGTTATTGACTATTGACTATTGACTATTGACTTAATAGTTATTTAAGTATTAGTCTTTAGAACTACTGTGCAAAATGTGGGTATGTGCCAAATGTCATGTTGGAACATGCCTCTGACTATCTAGATATCCTCAAAGAGCTAAGTAACTAAAGGTCTGAGGAGATATCTACCGAGCCTGGGGATTACAGCTATGATCGTATTTTTTTTATTAGACTTTATTTACATCTATACTAATATTATAAAGAGGAAAACTTTGATTGTTTGTTTGTTTGTTTGAAATGAATAGGCTCCGAAACTACTGAACCGATTTGAAAAATTCTTTCACCAATGTGTAGAATGAACTTTCAAGATGAACATAGGCTATATTTTATGTAGGTACTTCGCGGGCGACGCCGCGTGCAGAAGCTAGTCTATTATAAACACCTATTTTAACACCTATTTTACACCTATTTTAATATACACTACTTCTAAAATACATAAAGAAACTGTAGAGCTATCTAAGATCTATAGATAGCTGAAGTATTTGTTGTTAATTATACTATTTAATTTAATTTATTTACAAAAATAAAAGATCATTGAGATTTGTTGAGATACCGCGATTATCCCTGTTCTGTGGATGCGTAGCGAATTGTGTAGCTGGACCCAGCTACGCGGTTTCGTAGCGCTACGCAAAGAGCTACGAAAGCATAGTAATGTTAAATGATTAGTTTATTATCTGTTTATCTCTTTGTTACCTATTATTAAATCTACACTAGACTAGACTGGCCTCACAGCTCAGTTGGTAGTAGCTCTGCTTTCCACGCTGTAGGTTGTGGGTTCGATCCCCATCGAGACAAACATATTTTGTATTATGAACGCAGATGCTTGTTCCGTATCTAAGTGTTATTATGTATTCTATGTATGTATTTAAAAAAAACTACGAGTAGGTATATTATTAATCTATCAACTATCTGGTGCACTTAGTGCAAGCTTTGCTTAGCTTGAGGCTAGATCTCGTTGCGTAAACTGTCCACCAATATAGAAATATATATAAAATTTGTCTGATTGTCACGCGGGTTTGTTACGATACGGAGCCACGGTCACGGTATAAAGTCTAGTGTAATTAAGTATTTAGTATCTGTTTGATTGTCACGCGTGTTTCTTACGATGGAGTCACGTTCACGCCATAAAGTCTAGTGTAGACTCGTGTTTAGTATCCGTCTGATTGTCACGCGAGTTTCTGAAAGTACGGGGCTACGGTCACGCCATTTAATCGAGTGTAGACGCGTATTTGATATGTCTGATTGTCACGCGTGTTTGTTACGGTACGAAGCTACGGTCACGCCATAAAGTCAAGTGTAGACGCATTTTTAGTATCTGTCTGATTGTCACGCGCGTTTATTACGGTATGAGACACGGTCACGCCATAAAGTCGAGTGTAGACGCGTGTTTGTTACGGTACGAAGCTACGGTCACGCCATAAAGTCAAGTGTAGACGCATTTTTAGTATCTGTCTGATTGTCACGCGCGTTTATTACGGTATGAGACACGGTCACGCCATAAAGTCGAGTGTAGACGCGTATTTGATATGTCTGATTGTCACGCGTGTTTGTTACGGTACGAAGCTACGGTCACGTCATAAAGTCAAATGTAGACTCGTATTCAGTATCCATATGATTGTCACGCGTGTTTGTTACTTTGCGAAGCCACAGTCACGCCATAAAATCGAGTGTAGACGCGCATTTAGTATCTGTCACGCATGTATGTTACGGTATGAAGCTACGATCACGCCATTAAGACATGTCTATCTCTACAGCATAAAAGCTTCGAAATCTATATATCTATATAAGAGCTTAACCTGACTGACTGACTGACTGACTGACTGACTGACTGACTGACTGATTTATCATCGCCCTGCCGAAACCGCTGAAGCTAGAAAGCTGAAATTTGGAAGGTGGTTGCCTTTTATAACAAAACCACCCACTAAGGCGGGATTTTTGGAAATTCCACCTCTAAGGGGGTGAAAAAGGGTGAAAACGTTAGTATGAAACTTCTCAACGCGTGGAGTGATTTTCATGAAACTTTGTTTGTGCACTGTAAATGCAAAATAAATGGACACATGTTTCAGGATTTTTCAATAAAACCATCAAAAAGGGGTCAAATGTGGGGTCAATTTTTGTATGGGAACTTTTTAACGGGTGATGCGATTGGCCTGAAACTTTGTTTGTGTACTGTAAATGCAAAATAAATGAACACGTGTTTCAGGATTTTTCAATATAACCTTCAAAAAGGGGTCAAATGTGGGGTCAATGTTTGTATGGGAACTTTTTAATGGGTGGTGCGATTGCCTTGAAACTTTGTTTGTGTACTGTAAATGAAAAATGAATGGACACGTGTTTCAGGATTTTTCAAAATAACCTTCAAAAAGGGGTCAAATGTGTGGTCGATGTTTGTATATGAACTTTTGAAAGGGAGTTGCGATTGGTCTGAAACTTTGTTTGTGTACTGTAAATACAAATTGATCGGACACGTGTTTCAGGATATTTCAATATAACCTTGAAAAAGGGGTCAAATGTGGGGTCAATGTTTGTATGGGATCTTTTTAACCTGGTGCGATTGGTCTGAAACTTTATTTCGTGTTTCAAGATTTTTCAATAAAACCTTTAAAAAGGGGGTCAAATGGGGGGTCAATGTTTGTATGGGAACTTTTCAACGGGTGGTGCGATTGGTCTGAAACTTAAATTCGTGTTTTAGGATTTTTCAAAATAACCTTCAAAAAGGGGTCAAATGTGTGGTCGATGTTTGTATGTGAACTTTTGAACGGGTGGTGCGATTGGTCTGAAACTTTGTTTGTGTACTGTAAAAAATAAAAATTGATCGGACACATGTTTTAGGATATTTAAATATAACCTTGAAAAAGGGGTCAACTGTGGGGTCGATGTTTGTATGGGATCTTTTCAACGGGTGGTGCGATTGGTCTGAAACTTAATTTCGTGTTTTAGGATTTTCAATATAACTCTAAAAAAGGGGATCAAATGGGGGGGTCAATGTTTGTTAACGGGTGGTGCGATTGGCCTTAAACATTGTTTTCTGTTTCAAAATTTTTCAATATAGGTAACTCTAAAAAAGGGGTCAATGTTTGTATAGGATTTTTTTAACGGGTGGTGCGATTGGTCTGTAACTTTGTGTACTGTAAATACAAAATGAATGGACACGTGTTTCAGGATTTTTAAATATAACTTTCAAAAAGGGGTCAAATGTGGGGTCAATGTTTCTAAGGGTACTTTTTAAAGGGTGGTGCGATTGGTCTTAATTTCAGTTTGGATACTTTAAATGCAAAATAAATGGAAACGTATTCCTAGATATTTAAAAATAACCCTCTAAAGAAGGGTAAAATTGGGTGTCAAAGTTATTATGGGATTTTTTTATTAGTGTGATTTGTTTGAAACTCAGTTCAGTTAGATACCTACTTTAAGTGAACGAAGTCGCGGGCGGGACAGCTAGTATTGTATATACAAAGTAACAGTTCTAGTATCTCTGTGGCTTTGTTGGTGGGGTATCACTGCATCTGATGGCGCGGCACTAATGCCGTTTGAATGAAATTTACTGTCAATATCGGAGCCCGCATGCGGCTTTGTGACGCTGTCCTCTTTTATATCGGCCATTATTCCTCTTTTTACTTTTTTCCCTTTGCATTTTTCAACGTATTTATTTTGAAATTTGTGCTTTTGTTTTGGCGGTTGCGGCTAGGAATTGGTTTTTAATTACTGTGGTGTCGATTTCTTTTACGTTTCGGTTTAAGCACTATCCTCAGAATAAATTGTAGTTATTAAAGAATAAACTGGCATATTATTCTCAGAATGGCTGGATTTAACCAATTTCTGGTGTATCTAACACCAGAAATTGGTTAAATCCAGCCTTAGTGACTTAAGTTTTTTCAAACTTAAGTGATTTGAAAATTTAGGGTCGAAAACTTTCAACAAAAAAAACGAACAAACTTGAAAACCCAGGCTTTGTTAGATATCTTTTTAGATCTCTAGTTACTTAGATCTTTGAGGATATCTTAAGACGTACAGTAGGTAGTCAGAAGCACATCCAAACATAATACTTGGAACATGCCCACATTTTGCACAGTAGTTAGTATCCCGTACGTGACTGGTTGCAAGTTCATCGGCACTTAAAAGAATACTAACCTATGACACACACCTTCGATTTTTTTGTTCTAGGGTATGCCGGTTTCCTCACGATGTTTTCCTCCACCGTTTAAGAGCATTGGTAATTGCGCACATAATTTTTTCGAATGGAAAAACTCATTCGTGCACGACCAGGTTTAAACCCACGACCTTCAGATCGTGAGGCAGGGTGCTACCACTAAACCACCAGCGCTCTACACCTAACTACGAGAAAACATTCAATTTCCTCTTCCTCGAACCCGAGAGACATAAAACTCGCCTCAACTGTGTGTTAAATAATGATCACAAACCCGCCAGTAATAAGCGCCCCTATAATTTGTCCGGGATTATCGCGAGACGCGGCTGAATCCCGCCGATTAGTCACAAGTACGTCTCCGGGATCTCGGGATCCCGGGATTCCGGGCTTATCGTCTCGGCTCGAACACACTGTGAATACTGATTGCCTTGACGATTAAGGATTCAGGTAAAGGTGTAGAATTATCGAGATCTTTAATATCTTCATGCGAGGTTTATGGAATTTGTATTCTGATCACTACGTTGCGATTTAGGATTATATGCGTTGATTTATTCTGCTTTGTGTTCAAAAGAGCACTGGTGTAGTGGTGGCGCCCCTGCCTTACGATCCGAAGGTCTTCGGATCTAATCTTCAAGCCTAATCGTGCATCAATGAGTTTTCTATTTAAAAAAAAATTGTGCCTAATATCAGTACTCTTAAACGGTGAAGGAAAACATCGCGAGGAAACCGGCATATCCTAGTACTAAAAACTCGAAGGTGTGTGAACCCTTTTAGTATCCTTAAAATATCTGAGGAGATATCTACCGAGCCTGGAATTTACAGTCGTGATCGTGTTTTTATTTGTGTTCTGAAACTGAACTTATCTTTTTCGTACCATTAGTTCTTTGGAACCACTGTGGTGAAAGGATTAGAGTGATTCCACGGTTAAGCTAGGCTTACCCCAAAATAAGTAAATCTCTTAAAGTAATACCAGTGTTGAACAAGAAGGTGGACAAAGTGGGTAGAGTGTTATCTCCGACAGCCAAGCCGATGGAAATAAACCAGCGCATAATTCTGGTTAATCAAAGTATGGAATGGCGGATTGCGTACGACAGCTCACCGCAGCGGTGCGATGGAATTAATTGCGGCGCGACCGAGGTGCCTCCGTAATTATTATCGTGCCTGCGGACGCCGCCGCATCGCAGTCGCATCGCAGTATCACAACTCCTGACAGAATAAAATGAGCGCTACGACACAATTTTGTCGACTGTTTTTTCTCGTGCTAATACAAAGAATAAGGCAGTCGTCCCACCGCCGGCGAGAAAACGACTAACTATCGGCTATTTTCTCTCAAGAAACTTACAATAGATTACATTCCGTGTAAACAAAAGAGATGCATTTACAAATAGTTGATCGCTGACTGTTCACACTGCCGGTGAGGTCACGCTTTACTAGTTTGTCGCTGGTCGACAAGAGCCAGGAAAGATAACACTCGCTCAGCGACCAGAACTCACGCTGAGAGAGCAACCAGCGGTCATTTCACCCCCGCGAGCGAGTGATGCGAGTAATCGCTCGTCTCACTCGCACTCGCTCCTCGCGGCACGCTGACTCGTTTTTACATTCTAGCTCTGCTCGCTACTCGTTCATCGTTGCCGGTAGGACACCTGCCTAAGCCGTGCTAAATGATCGCCGCGACCAAAACTGACGCCGGCTGGTCACTCTGCAAAATAACAGCGAAGTAATATAAGCTTTATTTACAGATACATACAGATCTATCTTGAATACAGAATTTGAAACCGTTAATCTATCTAAGCACCGTTTAACCGATCTACAGATAGCTCAACTGATCCAATGCCAGATGGCGTCCCCATGATGCTTGTAAGCTTATTTCACTTATAATATAAATCGCAAGTAATTCGAATACTGGTTAACTTTTTACTATGTCATTTTTGTAGTACCTACACAGAAACCGGTACTCGCATCGTATAAGGTAATATTGGCAATCACGGCTATTAGGGGCGGCTAAGGTTACAATTTGCGTGATTTATTTGTAGTACCGTTTTCAACATTGTGCAGAGTTACGGGTACATTTCAAGACATGAGAATTTCCAATGAAATTCTGGGATTTAATTCTAAAACTTCAGCTTCCTGAAAAGTAATGGCCGTTATTTAACGGTCCTAAAAGATTAAATATAAAATTTTGATATAAACATCCTCATCATCATCATCATCATCAACAGCTATTTTTATCCCACCGTGTTGGGCAATACTGGGCATAGGACTATCCTCTCTTAGTTTTTGCCATTCGCCATTGCACCAATCTAGCGTAACTTAAGTATATTTATTAGCCCATGTATGTACCTACCTACAAATTTTGAGGTTGGAATTAATTTTTTTAAGTATAGACATTATAAATCAATAGAGCTAAAAATATGAAAATCTGAATAAAAATAATATTACGTCAATGTAGTTTCAGAAAGTTCCACTTATCACCGGACTATGACGGTCGCTTGAAAACTAAGCTTTAGCAAACAAGCTGGCAGGACGAAACCCAGTTGAGACAGGGGCCGGCGAGCATCGAACCGAAACCCCTGCGTCGGTTGCAAGCCACGGCAGGATTAATTGCTCACTGCTGCCTTGAAATGTAAATACATTTTATTTGAGACACAATAATATAACAAAATATTAGTAACTAGATGCTGCCGTAGTTTCGTCCGCAAAAATCCATCAAGATAAAGTTTTGAAATTGTTGATATTGGTTAATTAGAAAATTTCTATGTAGTGCAAAAAGAGGCGGTCACCCATCCAAAAACTGACTGCGCACAGCGTTGCTTCACCATAATGTTCTTTATATAAACTTTACCCCCTTCAAGATTCTTTTTTTTGGCAAAAGATAACCTATGTCCGTCTCCAGGATTTAGTCTATTTTCTTGCCAAATTTCATTACGATCCGTTCAGTCGTGTAAAAGTAATAAACAAACAGTTACTTTTTCATTTATAATTAGTATGAATTTTTATTTCTATTTATGTGCGACCTTAACAGTGAACAAAAATATATTATGAGGAAACTGGCATAAAAAAATTGAAAGCGTGTGTCTTATTCTTATAAGCGGCGATGAGCTTGCAACCTGTCACGTAAGGAATACTAACTACTAATGCAAAATGTGAGCAAGAAATAAGTAATTATGGATCTGAGAAAGATATCTGCCGAGTGATCTTGCTTTGTTTTGCTTCATTGATAAAAATGCTTTTATCTTCTATAACTACTGGTCAGTAAAATAAAAAGACCAAGGATTCAGCTTCGACAGTGTCCAGCGCATATTAATCACTACGCCATCTGGTGGCTGGACCGTGCCAAAATTAAAATATCCTACCCATCCCGCCACACTTGGCGCTAATAGCCGAGAAATGCCCAAATCTCATTTAAATATTAAATCTGCTTGCGGTAAACAAAGGTTTAAAATTTACGGAATTGTACAGAATGCAATTTCAAAAATTCTAAAAAGTGCTGTTTCGGCAACATTATGTTATGTATGTTATGCTATCCCCAATTGAAATTTACTAAAATATTTAATGTACAGATTTTGCTCCGCTACAGTTTTACTAAAGTACCTCTAAATAGATAGATAATAATATTGCAAAATACACCGAACCACTGAAGTTATTCGAGCACGCTTCACAATCAAGTCACAGGGATAATTTTAAATCGTCTTACAAATACCTATAGGTGAGTCTAGGTGACCATTCTAGTCCTATCCCAGTGCGAGAAGAACTGACAAGAAACTCGCTGTGCCCGAGCGCTTTTTTTAAAAGATCATTGTTAATTTTCTTAGGGACACCTACCAGAGTTGAAGCTGATTCGTCCCAAGCTTTTTGTCATCTAGGTACTCTGATATTTAAAAAATAAGCTTTATCGAGACAATTTTTGTTTAATTTCATTTTTTAATTTCCCCATCGATATATCAAGTACTAGCTTCCGCTCGCGGCGTCGCCCGCGAAGTACCTACATAAAATATAGCCTATGTTCATCCTGAAGGGTTATTCTACACATTGGTGAAAAAAATTTTCAAATCGGTTCAGTAGTTTCGGAGCCTATTCGTTTCAAACAAACAAACAATCAAAGTTTTCCTCTTTATAATATTATATATATATATATATTATAGTATAGATGTCACTTGGGATCTTGTTATAAAAGCGTACATTGCCGTGTGAAGGATTAAGACTGTCTGGTTTCGTTCCTCCGTACCATTAGTTCTTTTGAACCAGTGGTGGAGTAATGCGTGCTCCGTTTGTGCATATTTTGGTTTATAGTAAAAGTTTATGGTTTTTAGTACTTAATTACTAGGTACCAAAACCTCATTGCAACAATTTTGTTCCCTTACATTCCAATTGTAACAATGCGTCTACATCGCCCACTCGACACAATGGATAGTGCCCAGTCGGGTCGTGATAAATTAATTTTTGGGTAACATTGGGTCGTTTAATTTGTTTGCCGTTCACAAAACGCCATTTCTCATTGAACAGATTACCGAGATTACGAATTCATTAGGAGACGTATATTCGTAGGGTGTGTAGCTAATTGATATTTTGTGAGATTTTGTTTTGTCTGTAGTAAAGTAGCAATGGTGGTAATTCTGTTGTTCTGAGGACTAACTATATAATAAGAAATGCCGTGTGATTCTGTAAGACCTCATTTTAAACTTCGAATCTGAATCCGCTGTGAGTTTATTGATTGGCATTCTAAAAACTCGGTTGATAATTCTAACTTACACTAGCGCCACTCTTGCGAGCGTGTCAGCGAGTTGAACTAAATTGACGGGGAGATTTTGACAGATAAAGTATGAGATGACGTAAGAAGTGGCATTCTATACGGTAATTCCCAAGTCACTTCGACGCTCGCTTCGCACTTGAACCCGATTCAAAATGTCAAATAAAAAGCGTCTTAAGCGAAGTGAGAGTGAATAGCGACGTGAGATGCGAGTTGATGTTTGAATTTTACAGAATCGACGTACTGGTCAAATACACACAATTTTGTTTTGGATCCCCATTAATTAGAATAAAAATTTTAGATTACAGTTTTTAATTTGACTAAACTGACTTGTGATAAACGTGTTTCGGCTTATTTTAGAATCTATTTAAATTGGTGCTGACTACGGAAAAATGGTGGAAAATCAGTTAAATATAAAACAAAATTACAACTTAAGCTCTTTTAATCTGTCCGTGGAGCAACAGAATCATATTTTTTTTTAACCTAATCGTTCCACTGCTGGGCAAAGGTCTCCCCCAAATCATGCCAACTATCCCATTAATTATTAAATACAAATACAAAAAAAAAATAGCATAAAGTAAAAATAAAGCTTCCTCAAACCAATGATAGAAGAAATCCTCTAAGTTTAACCACACAATTGTAATGTCAGACAAAATGATCATGCGTAGATAGTCTCCTCTCCATTAGTCTAAGCCTAATGACTCGTCGTAAGCCATTCAGCTCATGAGCCAATTACTGACGGCACCTGTCTCCTGTAGCCACTGCGCCAATTCTACGGATTGTCTGGGAATAGTTGAGCTCTGCATATGTCAAATATAGAAGTGAAAATAATATAAGCAATTTATCATCTTCCTGCCCTTTTCCCGGTTATGTGGCATAATATGTGATCTTCTTCCATTTTCTTTTCTATTCTCTCTTTTCTTACTCATATTATCTTTCACACAGTCCATTCATCTTTTTTTTGGCCTACCTCTACCATCTACGTTCATATCTAACACTCTCCTCGTCATTATGGCATTCATCTATACTAATATTATAAAGAGGAAAACTTTGATTGTTTGTTTGTTTGTTTGTTTGAAATGAATAGGCTCCGAAACTACTGAACCGATTTGAAAAATTCTTTCACCAATGTGTAGAATGAACTTTCAGGATGAACATAGGCTATATTTTATGTAGGTACTTCGCGGGCGACGCCGCGTGCAGAAGCTAGTCCCTCATAAAATGCCATATGAAAGTAAGATAGCGGTTCATTTCTTCTTAAACTGTACCGAACAATAATAAAATGGTATCGCACTTTTTTGCCCAACTGAGACAGAGGATAAGTGTTTGTGATTTATGTTATATTTTTCAAATATTGACTTGACTAAATATATAAAATAAATAATAGTATTTTATTTTCGACAACTTTGAATACGAATTTGATTTTAATATGTCTAGCTCACCTGGCGAGAGCGCTGGTGGTGTAGTGGTAGCACCCCTGCCTCACGATCCGAAGGTCGTGGGTTCAAACCTGATAGTGCACCAATGCCAGTGCTCTTGAGATAGATTTTTATATTTTTGTAAATAAAGTGTTCGCACCAAATTATGAAAGAGTTATAATAACACAAGGCAGCAGCAGGCGCCCTAACTTTAAACTACATCCCAAAGAGGTCATTACTCCTCCGTAATTTATTTAATTGCTCTGTGGCTGTAATTATTCATGAAATTACGGCAATTACGTTGGAAACATTTATTTATTGTTCAAACTTAAATCTTAACTCACAATTTATTCCATAATGCATCACAAGATAATAGGAACAAAGTTCTTAAATTGCGTATTTAACTTTTGTTATTTCTAATTTTGTGATACAAAATTAATAGAGTTGATCATAAATGCATTGCGAATGTCATCTTTTTGTATGAAACAGTTGGAAAAGTCAATACTAAATTTACAAATCAAACTCAAATACAAAAAAACTTAGATGAGCTAAAAAAACAAATATGATCACGACTGTAATCCCCGGGCTCGGTAGATATCTCCTCAGACCTCTAGTGACTTAGATCTATGAGGATATCTAAAGAGGGTAGTCAGAGGCACGTCCAAACATGATATTTGGCATATGCCCACATTTTGCATAGTAGTTAGTATTCCGTACGTGACAGGTTACAAGCCCATCGCCACTTATAGGAATACCAACATATGACACACACCTTCGAATTTTTAGTTCTAGAGTATGCCGGTTTTCTCATGTTTGGTATTGCGCACATAAATTTTTCAAATAGAAAAACTCATTTGTGCACGACCAAGGGCTTCACCACAAATTCATAATACATTACCGAATTAATATTACATTGTTATTTCGTACCATGACCTATGCAAATTGTATTGAAGTAGTGTCACTTCAAGCTTCAGACGTGACGTTTCTAAAACGGAATCGCTACGGAATCGTTCTGCATGACTTCATCGTGAGGCCCCAGGTTTGAACCCACGACCGTCGGATCGTGATCGTGGTGCTACCACTACACCACCAGTAATCTCAAATTCAGCGATATATTGCCGAAAATCCGAACAAATTGAGCATAAAACAAATCGTACAAAACAGCGTGACAAATTCTGCGGCGTACAATCTAAACACGTACCCGCAAATCGTGCCGTGTGCGGTCGCCTGAAAATTTCAAA
Organism: Cosmorhoe ocellata; assembly: GCA_963675405.1. Taxonomy (NCBI): domain Eukaryota; kingdom Metazoa; phylum Arthropoda; class Insecta; order Lepidoptera; family Geometridae; genus Cosmorhoe; species Cosmorhoe ocellata. The sequence goes on along the minus strand of OY776249.1, from coordinate 9,667,252 downwards.
AAGAGAACCGCTGTCATACCCGATATGGCGGCCGTCCAAAAACGTTAGGCCTGTGCCACACGACGCTTGGGAATTACGTGCTTTTACGTGATTATACAGTGTTTTTGCAAGGTCTGCAGGACGCATTCAAAGACTGCTTTGATACACAAAAGTATATTTTACAGCGCCTTCTATTTACAATAAACTATCTGAATTGCTATTAGAACTACCACGTTCACAGTTTCATAAAAAGTTAAGAGCCATTTTAGAACCTAAATGTTATCCTATACTATACATTTAAACGAGCAATTCTTGTATATAATATATATACTTAATCTGAATCTCGGAAACGGCTTCCACGATTTTCATGAAATTTAGTATGTAGGGGGTTTCGGGGGTGATAAATCGATCTAGCTAGGTTTCATTTTTAGAAAACGTCATTTACCCCCAAAAAAACTAGCAAAGCTCGGTCATCCAGGTACTTATAAATTAATTGACTTTATGGCAGACAAAATTGTTGCAACTTTTTCAAGTTCTTATATACAGCCATTTTGTTTTTCACCTTTCTCTATTTCATTTATAAACGTTATGTGATCAAAAGAGCATTAAACCATTGGAAAATTTAACAGCTTGTTTGTCTTAATCTTTCAAACCAGTGGGATGAAAGGATTTGAGTTGGTCTTTGAGGCTTTGTTTGTTCACTGAATGATAATAATTATTTATCATCCATTACTATAATTAAGGGTTAGTTTGACCAACTTCTGTATACAAATTCTAGGATCCAGACATCATACGTTGCATACGTTACGTACGCGGGATCAATCTGTCCTTACCTTTATTCGCATGAGTCTGGCCGAGGCTTAACCGAGGGACGCATGGCCAGTTAGTTACGCCGCGAATTATAGGGGCCATTACGATTCATTAAGGCCAGTTAGGCTTAAACCGGTGTTTACTCACGCACACAAGCACACGTGTGCGTTTCGCAACAGTTGGTATTGTTTTAAACGGGTGCGAGTGAGACAGTCGATATTGTACAAAGGGTTGTAATTTGCTTTAAGTCACGGAATTTGAGTGTAATTAGTGGTACGTTGAGCTTAGGGTATAGAGTAGAGGCACATTAGTAAACGTTGTACTTATGCTTGATGAATTAGTATCGATCTAAGTGTTGTACTCAGTACGTGTACTCATAGTGTCTATAAAGAGTTATAAATCTTTTTTAGCAGCGTAAAATTTACTAATGCTACAAGTTATCGAACAAACCCGCATAATATGTTTTCCTTCTTAAACAATGCGTTTATTCTTAAGATACGTAATAAATTATTAGAAGAGAATTCTTACTATATAAAAATACAAGTGCGATTCTGACGAACGCGACGAAGGTTCCGAAAGAAAAAATGTTGATTGTAATAAAATAGATTATTTAACAATTACTTATGGATTTTTTTTTTACCTACGAGCTGTGAGATTTTGGCTTCTAGCCAGTGAACGACTTCTAGCCAAATTTCATGAATCTAGGTCGGTAAATAGGTGCCCTATTGGTTTCAATAGCCAAATGAAATCGTTTACACACAAACATACATAAACCCGAAACACAATATAACTTTATTGAGTGAAATCACAGGGATCATTTTGAATCGTATTACATACTAGGTGAGTCTAGGTGCCAATTCCAGTCCTATCCCCAGTCCAAGAAGAACTGACAAAATTAACAAATATCAATGTTATATTACTTTAATATTGCCCGAAGTGTTTGTAGTAAGCACCAGGATTGATATGTAAATAGCGATAGTCGCTTTATAACTGGAGGGTTGCCAGTATTGACGCTATCGAACTATGATGCTCCCAACTATAGCAAATATTGAGAGGCTTTTATTTTTTGATGGAGCGAAACGTTTTGTGGAATGAATTTATCGGTGAATTTTTAACTTCATTGCTCTGTAGTCTCGATATTTTTAATTGCAGGTTCTTGTTAGTATCAATAATCCTTCGTAACCAGTGTGGTGGAAGGATTGTAGTGTCTCAGAGGCTTGTCCTACTAATATTATAAACGCAAAAGTTTGTAAGAATGTACATGTACGAATGTATGTTTGTTACTCTTTCACACTGAAACGGCTGAATGGATCTAGATGAAATTTGGCACAGATATAGATTATAGTCTGGAATAGCATATAGGCTACTTTTACTAAAAAACATTACGCGAACGAAGTCACGGAGAGTCCCTCCAGTACTTAGTATACACAGTGGTAACAGCGCACATATTCTTAACCCACAATCTTAGGATCTAAAGATAACTACTATTTTTTTATATTAAATATCAAAAGCTGCAGCTAAATGTGATAAAATAAATGTATTTAACCCAAATTTTTCAGCTATACCGTAGTACAAAAAAAACAGAACCAACATGTTTCACAAAACCCATAGATACACCCTTAATCCACATGAACCAAACATAATGAGCCTATCCCCATGGAAAAACTACCCCGGAGCATCACATTTAAAATCGTCCTCAGCAATTTATTCTGAAACCCAGACGCATTAACAAAAACCGGCCGGTGGGCGAAAGAACTCCAAAAAAGCGTAATCTAGGGCCAAACTAAGCCCCGAGGCTATCTAATAACATTTATTACTCCGCTTCCGGTCCCCAGCGTCCACTTCCGGCGGCTGATAAACTGCGGCCATTTTTGCCGCCATATTTATTTATAGATGTTCGGTTGGGTGATAATGTGGATGTGTGAATCGTTCATTATGCGGTCGGCTACCGACCGGAACGCACGTATTGTTTATGCTACGATTTATTGTATATATTGTATAATGTTTTAATTAAAAATATTTTTATGATATTTTCCGTAGAGATATTTTTTTAGAAATTGGTGAATTATAATTCAGGGGTCTTACCACAAACTCTCTTATCATGTTTCAAAAATTTCACATTTCAAGCTTGAAAAAACACTACTTCAATAAAAAAAATATAGGTCATTGTAGGAAATATGAAAGTTATATTACTTTGATATAGTCCGAAGAGTTTGCGGTCTAGATATCGTGACAATTTATGACAAGTAATTAGCATTCTGCATTCTGCACTGTAGATTGTGGGTTCGATTCCCAACCAGGACAAACAATTAAGTTCATCATGCTCTATTAAAAATATTACTCTATCAGCTTAGGGTAGATTTGACCAAGTTTTTGTAAAAATGTAATGCTATTTTCAAGTAAAATATTAGTTTACTCTTCGAAAACCGCCCTTAGTGGCTAAGTGGTATTGTGTGAAAATCATTGTAAATCAATATTGCTTATTTAAAAAAAATAAAAAATATGATCACGACTGTAATCCCGGGCTCGGTAGATATCTCCTCAGATCTTTGGTTACTTCGATCTTTGAGGATATCTAAAGGGGGTAGTCAGAGGCAAGTCCAAACATGACATTTGACATTCCGTACGTGACAGGTTGCAAGCCCATCGCCGCTTATAAGAATACCAGCCTATGACACACACCTTCGAATTATTGGTTCTAGGGTATGCCGGTTTCCTCACGATGTTTTCCTTCACCGTTTAAGAGCACTGGCATTGCGCACATAAATTTTTCGAATGGAAAAACTCATTGGTGCACGACCATGTTTGAACCCACGACCTTCGGCAGGGGTGCTACCACTACACCACCAGCGCTCTTATTATCAGAAATTAAATCATTTGTAATTTGGTATTTGCTTGTAACATTAACATACCTAGGTGTAAACAAAACTTAACGCTTTTGCTACCCTTTTTTTCTAAATAATAATGTTGTTTGAACCCACGACCTTCGGATCGTGAGGCCGGGGTGCTACCACTGCACCACCAGCGCTCATCGTAATATTGCTTATTTATACGTAAATTATGTAATTTACCACAATAAAACGGTAATCAAACGGAGTAACTATATTATCGCAGTGCAAACTATCCATTAATCATATCGATGGGAAACGACGAGTGTTGCTGCGATTTATGCGATGTAAGTTTTGTGCCGAGTCGACTAATGACTGCGATCACGGATATAAATGGCATATGTGCCGTGTTTACCAGTTTGTACGCGCTTGTAAACATTGGTACATTTGTACATTTCGTACAAAGTTAAAAAAATGCTTGGTAAAAATGTATCTCTAACATCTCGTTTAAATTAAGCGTCTCTCTCGTTTAAATAAATGATCAATTAAATGATGGTCAAATACAATCAGGTAAACTAATAAAATGTTATAAAAAAACCTATATTAGCTTTTTACAGCGGCCATCTTGTACTTTTTGACATTTTAATAACTGATCATTTAATAATGTCATTCTTAAGTCGATCTCGTGATTCAGAAGAATAACGACGGGATCTCCTGCGGTGCATTTGCCTGACAACTACGTCGCTCTGGTTTTTATATTATTTCTCGTGTTATTTTGAGTTTTATTGCGTAATTTTGGTGGTAATTTTGCCAATAAAGCCCGGGTTCTTGACGCGAGTGTAAAATATGTGAATTAGAGTGAATAGTTCTCTTCAAATTCCATTGGAGGAAATCCCGAGAATTTTCAACAAAACAGCCATCTTTTGTTTAAAATTGACTTGACAACTTGACTATGACTCTGTGACGTTGACAATACTTATAATTAAAAACACTTGACACTGGCAAAATTGTTCTCTAAGAGACAGATGCCATAATTGAAGAAGAAGAAGAAGAATCTAACGACACCTTATTTTGTCAAAATCCGTCTAGCCGTAGGCAAAGAAATTCACACAAACATAATGTTTGGAGGTACATAACAACATCATTTACATACATCACATTACCCTCTCTTTTCGCTGTTGGGTAACACGCGTCTTGAGATGTAGACAATAATTTCGAATCAAAACGTAGTCCCTAGGTAGATCCTGAATTCCGGACATAAAGACAGCTTGAAATAACATTTTAGAGCGATTTATTGATACATCCCAACTTCCGCTACTCACAAACAAGCGAGATTATCCCACAGACCGTGTTTGTCTCAACTCTACTTGAGTCATGATTTGTGAGCGGCCCCTCGGGGCTACGCGATTTATACCCGGCTCTTGCTGTCCACCTCAAACAAACATTGTGTTCAATTATACGTAGGGTTTAAGATGCTATTTATGCTCCGCAATAGGCTTGAGAACAGTTGCTTATTTATAAGTTTTCTACTAAGAGCGCTGGTGGTGTAGTTGTAGCACCCCTGCCTCACGATCCGAAGGTCGTGGGTTCAAACCTGGTCGTGCACCAATGAGTTTTTCTATTCGAAAAATTTATGTGCGCAATGCCAGTGCTCCTAAACGGTGAAGGAAAACATCGTGAGGAAACCGGCATAACCTAGAACCAAAAATTCCAAGGTATGTGTCATAGGTTAGTATTCTTATAAGCGGCGATGGGCTTGCAACCTGTCACTTACGGAATTCTAACTACTGTGCAAAATGTGGGCATGTACCAGATGTCATGTTTGGGGACTTGCCTCTGACTACCCCCTTCCTCAAAGATTTAAGTAACTAAAAAGATCTGAAGAGATATCTAACCGAGCCTGGGGATAACAGTCGTGATCATTTATTATCTAGTGCCTTAGAAATTTTACGTTTCTCAATTGGTTCGAAAACATGTTGCTTAGTATAAGTTTTCTAGCGCCTTAGAAATGACCACGACTTGAGGTTGCAAGCCTATCGCCGCCTTTTGTAAGAACTAGCTTAGGCGTGATTGCGTAACACACAGACAGAGCTACTTTCGCATTTATAATATAAAGTAAGGTTTTTTAATTGTAGGTAAAGCGTGCTCTATCTTAGACCTCACTGATTCTTAACATCAGGCAGATGAACGCAAACCTATTCTTTATTAAATAATAAAAAAAACAGTTTTCAAACGTTTTCTTTTACCTTATAATTAAAACTGTATACAGTATCATCATACTATGTATATTGGTCCGAACCCCATATTTTTTTAAGTTACAATAACATTATTCTTCACATGTACGGTTCCCGTTTGATAGATTTGTTTAGTTTTTCAAGGCACCACGTGGGCAAAACCTTGGGCGGAAGCTAGTAGTTTATAATTAAAACGTTATTTATAAACTAAGGGTACCCGCATATTTGTAACTACTCTGCATCTAAGATTTACAGCGGTCCAAGTGGCTAACTCTCAATGGGCTCGTTGTGCCCCCCCCCCCCCTTCCCCCTTGTCTGCGAAGTGCCATCTATCGTCCACCTTTTGCCATAGTGTAGCTAAAGATACGTAGCGCAAGAATATAATAATTACGTCTTCTATAGATTTCAAACTGATAATATTTGGACTTCTTAGCTGACTAGCAGTTGATTTCGTTAGCATTAATATACGGTAGCATTGATATTAATACATCTTTTTTTAAGATACATTTTATCAAAAAAGATCCGGTTATATTCTGAAAGTGGCACCGGTGACAGAAAAGATGAGGAGTAATAGGTTAGCGTGGTATGGACATGTTATGAGAAGAGATGAATGTCATGTGACAAGGAGAGTGTTAGGTATGAATGTAGATGGATACAGGGGTAGAGGTAGGCCAAAGAAAAGATGGATGGACTGTGTGAAAGATGACATGGGTAAGAAAGGAGTGGGTACTGAGATGACGAATGTCAGAGGGAAATGGAAGAAGATCACATGTTGTGCCGACCCCACATAACGTGGGATAAGGGCAGGAAGATGGTGATGATCCGGTTATATTCGGTCGATAACAAAACAAAGAAATCGTTATTATTAAGGAAGTAAGCTGGCTAATTGGTCTTACAACTATGCAAAACTAGTAAAATAAAACCCCAAGTAAAAGTAATACAGCCGCGATTTTTTGACATTTTATATAGAACCGATGTCACTCTTGTGATCTAGTTATGAATCTAACAACACCTTATTTGTCAAAATCTGTCCAGGCCAGGAGCCTTACCACAAAGTTCTTAATAATAATAATAATGCTGGACAATCCACACAGCATCATCTAGCCCCAAATTAAGCTACTCTAAGCTTGTGTTATGGGTACTAGATATTTTTTTTTATACATAGAAAACACCCAGACCAACGGAACAAATTTCTGCAGATTGTACCTACACAAATTTGTTCCGAGGCGGGAATCGAACCCGCAACCTCTTGCATCGCAGGCGGACTCTCACCCGCTGCGCCACAGAGGTCGTCAACTTACAAACCATCATGTTTCAGAAACGTCACATTTCAAGCTACACTACTTCAATGCAATTTTTATAGGTCATGGTACGAAATACCAAAGTTATATTACTTTGATATTGCCCAAAGTTTGTAGTAATGCCCCTGAATGACTAGATAAGTTCTGCGGTCCGCTACAAATTTTTTACTGTAGTCTTAAATAACTATTGCATAAGTGTTAGGAGTAGAAGTTAGAACACTGTTTTAATGTATTAACTATGTTATCACCCTTCAGGCCGTAGGTTGCATTAGGCTGTCCTTGTCTTTGCTTTGATTTGTAGCCGAGAAGAGATCAATTGCTGAAAGGCATCCCTTTGAAATGGAAGATTCAATTTCATTTTCTTTTCTGGTTAAGTGAGTTTGGTAATCTAATGTCGTTTGGAGGATATTATATTGAAAACAAAGCTATGTCGTCGGACGCTATCATGCAAAAGAGTCGTCTATCTAGCTATTTTATTTTGTGAACAAAAATTTACTTCAATCATTCATAATTGTGTCTTTGAGTATCTATCTACCTTTTATATGAGCAGTTTTACGTTATTTGGACTTTAAATGCAATGGCTGTGGAAGTTAGCGGCAGGTTTATATTAAGTAATAAGCCTGTTTGTACTATAAATCCAGTTTATTTAGTTGGCTCAGATACATCGACCGCACGCGCCGAGAGCTAGGCAGAAAGAGGGCGTCACATCGGTTGCCATCACAGACGTATTTTACAATATAAAAAAAATAACAAATATTTGCATATGGCAACAAACATAATGTGAATATAATCGATTGTGACTACACTTAATCGATTGTTGATGTCTTGGACATGCTGGGGGCTTGAAGAGCAAAGTTGAATACATTATATTCATAAATTCTTAAACATATTCATTCTTATATTCTTAAATATGTATGCTATAATCTAGTATCTTAAATACACAATCATTGAAATTATAATATAGTTTACATCTTGAATACTTGTAACTACCTACATATTGAAAGGGAAAACAAGTATTATTTCTTAAATTCTAAGTACCTTATATTCTATGACACTAACTATTTTTATAACTATGACACCTGCCTATCATTATTATACAGGACATGAGGTGTACTACTAATTAGTATCTATAGGTAAGACGCACACTTTCGTTATAGACCTTCTGTGAAAGTGGCCATTGGATGTCATTATTTCGATAACTCTTATTATATTGTCAGCTCCTGGAAAGACTTTGGTCACCCTTGCCATGGGCCAGGCTAGAGGGGGTATATTATCCTCCCTGAGTATGACAAGACTACCCACGGCGATGTTAGGCAAGACAGTATGCCATTTTGGCCTATTTTGCAGCGTAGTGAGGTAGTCATCTTTCCAGTGCTTCCAAAACAATTGCTTCATATTGATACATATTGACCAAAACTTGAGACGATTGGTGGGAGTGTCACTGACATCCTTTTCAGGGTATGAGTTCATCGGAGAGCCAGTCAAAAAGTGTCCTGGTGTTAAGAATGAAAGATCATTAGGGTCCGAAGACATTGCACTAATAGGGCGTGAGTTTAAGACTGCCTCTATCTCAGTAAGTATTGTATTGATTTGCTCATACGTCAGTGATGCTCCCCCCATTACACGTTTGAGGTGGTGTTTTACACTTTTTACAGACCTCTCCCAAAGTCCACCAAACACAGGACTGTAACTAGGTATAAAGTGAAATTGTATTCCTTTCTCTGCAGCAAAAGTCTGCACCTGTGTTTGATGTGCTTTGTCACCACCATATAGCCGATACAGGTCACCTAATCGGGCCTTCGCCCCCTTAAAAGTCGACGCGTTATCGCAGTAGACAGCACTGGGCAAATTTCGTCTGGCTATGAATCGTTTGAAACATGCCAGGAATGTGTCTGTCGTTAAATCTGACGCGAGCTCAAGGTGGATGGCTTTGGTGACAAAACAAACGATTACTAGTATGTAACCTTTTCCTATAACGGGTTTTCTTATGCGACTCTGCTTTACGGAAATTGGCCCAGCGTAGTCGATCCCAACCTTCTCGAAGGGGCGGCACGCGTTGACTCTGTCGGCGGGCAAAGACCCCATCAGCTGACTCGTGGCCTCGGCCTTCAACCTGAAGCAGATAAGACATTTGTGTATTAATTTTTTGACACATCTCAAACCATCTGTTATCCAATATTTTTGGTTAATGCTAGATAAAACTAGTTTTTGTCCTGCATGTAAAAGTCTGACATGTTCGCGCTTAATGATCAATCCTGTGACAATTGAATCTCTGGGCAAAATGATTGGATGCTTTTTGGAAAATGGTAGTGAGGCATGATGAAGTCTGCCTCCTACTCGAAGCAGGTTGTCTTGTCCAATGAACGGACAAAGAGATTTCAGATTGCCCTTGTATTGATCATTAGCCTGAATACATTTAATATCTTTATTATAGTATTTGAATTGTTCAGACTGTATCAATAGTGATAATGCACTATCTAGCTCGTTTACAGACAGGAAGCTTTCTTTGCATTTTACAGAATTAGGCTTTAAATTGTTAAGATACCTTAGTGTATAAGCTAATACTCTAGTCATTTTTGTTATGTTAGAAAACTTTTCTATAATTGACTGCAATATGCAGTGTTTGTCAACATTTGTTGCAGCGCATACCACCGGTACAGAAGTTTTATCATCACTGTTTGACTGAAGGTCAGCCGTGGCAAGAGGCTTATTGTAGGCTTTGTGTATATTTACCTTACTGTCGTGAAGTAGAGACGGCCCATGCCACCATAAATGATGCTCCTTCAGCTCGTGAGGTAGCAGACCTCTGCTAATACAATCTGCAGGGTTGTCGTTCGTATCTACATACGCCCACGTATAGCAGTTTTGTAAAGACAAGTCATTAATTACCCTTACCCTATTGGCAGCATATGTGTTCAGCTTTGCAATGTCAGTATCGAGCCAGGCTAGCACTATTTGGGAGTCTACAAAGAGGTGTGTCTGTGGGCTCAGCGCCTTGATGAGCAGGGTCTCGCGTACTTTGTGCACCAATCGGGCAAGCAATAGAGCGGCATTCAGCTCCAGCTTAGGTATTGTCAGCTTGTTTTTGTGCGGGTTGATTCTTGACTTTGAACAAATTAGGTTCATACTTACCTCTCCCTCGGAGTTTATTACTCTGAGATATAAGCAGCATCCATGTGCAACGAGTGATGCATCTGCAAAACCTATTAATTGTACTGTACCTTCATTGGATGGCTTTATGCAGCGTGGAACGTACACTGGCGCCATCTGTGATAAGCTATTTGCAAACTCTGTCCACTTTTCTTTAATATTGTTTGGCGGGGCTTCATCCCAACCTATGTTCTCAGCCCACAGAGATTGCATGATAACTTTTGCTTGGACAAATACTGGGCCCATCAACCCCAGGGGGTCAAAGAATTTGCTTATGTAGGCCAGTATTTGTCTTTTTGTGCTAGAGGCCAAGTCTGATTGAGAAATTGTGGATAGTTTGAACTGGTCAACTTTCATGTCAAAGTTGACTCCTAGAGTTTTGACATTGTCTTTGTCCAAGTCCACCTCACCAAAATAATGTTTTTCTTTTTGAATGTTCCTCAGAACTTTGTTACTGTTAGAGGACCATTTGTGCAGCTGAAAACCACCCAGAGAAAGAAGATCAACTAAGTCTTTTTGTAACTCAACTAGTTTCTCCTCACTATCATGTGTAACCAAGATGTCATCAACATAAGTATTGTTCTCTAGAATAGATGCTGCAGAAGGCAACTGAGATTTGAAACGGTGAGCCAACTCAATGAGGCATCGTGTTGCAAGATAGGATGATGTTTTTAGGCCATAGGTGACCGTTTGCAATTGAATGCATTTGATGTTCTCATTAGGCTGGTCTCTCCACAGAATATTCTGGAGAGATCTTTGCTGAGGATCGAGCATAATGCATCTGAACATCATTTTTATGTCAGAAATGAAAAAGTGCTTGTCAAGTCTGAATGCAATCAACACATCAAATAGATCTTTTTGAACAACAGGACCGTTCATCATCATGTTGTTGAGTGAAATTTTCTTATTAGTTTTAGCAGACCCGTCAAAAACAACTCTCAATTTTGTTGTTTTGTTGTCCTCTTTGATCACAGGGTGATGAGGAAGAAAATAGACAGGGTCTTTTTTTAAATCATATTGATTTATATTTATATATTTGGCATGGCCAAGTGAGATGTACTGATCAATGAACTTTTTGTAATCCTCAAAAAGTTTGCTATTTTTAGCTAATCTTTTTTCAAGGTTTAAGAATCGGCTTAAGGCCAAGTGAAAAGAGTCTCCTAATTCAGGGTTGATTTCAGCCAAGGGCACCTTGAGAGGTATTGACACTTGGAATTTATTATTGTTAAGCACAACATTGTCATTGAAATGATTTTCAGTATGCTCGACCTCAGGTAATTTCTCTGGGTATATTTCATCTACTTGGTCAGCTTTCCAGAATTTGGACAAAGACTCACTAATGTCTGATTCGCAAGTGTTACAAAAGAGTGAAACCACCTTGTTTGTAGTCGCTGCTGATGCTATCCGGCCTGCGATGATGTACCCAAAGGAGGTGTTCAGCAGTCTGGGCTGGTCAGGGTGGCTGGAAGCAGCAGCATCACCCGCACTCTCCTCAGCAGCAGCAGGTTGTGGCAGTAGGGCCTGGAAAAAAACATCAGCGCCTAAAAGCAGATGCACATCCCCGGGCTTGTTAAAGTTGGGGTCTGCAAGCTGACTAGCTTCTGGTAGCGTTATATGTGAGATGTCAAACATTTGCTGTGGTAACTTAGATGTTATTTGAGGCACCACATGACAATTCACATTTACTTTGTAGGGGTACACTTTTGAATGAACTTCAACATTGATTGAGTGAGTAATTTTTTGTTCAGAGTTAGTTATGCCTATTATTTGGCTGTTAGTACAGCTGGGGGTACCACCTAAATAATCAATAAGCTTAGCTGTGGCAAAGCATGCTTGCGAGCCACTATCGAGCAAAGCTCTGCAGTTTATGACCGTCCCCGTGTTAGAATAAAGTTTGACCCAAGCAGTAGGCAGCAAAATTTGGCCATGCGTTGCACCAGACATCAGTGTCACTGTTGGCAATGCTGCAGTGACAGCCGCCTCCTTGTGAAGTAAGGTGTTGTGGGGCTGCTTGCAAATTGTGCATTTGAAATGAAACCGGCACTTGTTTGGATGGGTTGTGAGACAGATTGTACATAGCTTATACTGTGTAACGAGTTGCAATCTTTTCTCAACTGATGCAAGCTTGAAAGTTGGGCAATTAAATAATTTGTGTTTGGACTTACATTGTATGCAGCTTGGAGCCTCCTTTGTTGGAGTGTTGCCCGTTGACACGACGTTTGCAGTGAGTCTCTGCACCTGTGGCTTGCTTGCAGACACGCTGTCCGTGTTCTCTAAAGCGAGGGCTCGCCTGTCCAGGAATGCTAGGAAATCACTGATTGTTGGTGTTACCGATTGGTCTCGTTCAAGGTGATATGCTCTGCTGGTGAGCAAGTCCAGTTTTTTGCATAGCAGGCAAATTAGCAGGCTGTCCCATTGCGTGACTGGTTCATCAAGGTTCTTCAATGCTGCGAGATGCTGCTTGCAGGTTGACACAAATGACCATAGAGCTGTAGGGACAGACCTAGTGATGTTTGCCTGGTCGATGAGCAAGTTTATATGCTCATTGACTATTTGAAATTTGTTCTGGTATCGTTCCTTCAGCAACTTGGTTGCTTCTCCATAACTGGCATCAGTCAGGGGCAGGTTGTTTACCAGTGTTAAAGCTTCTCCTGAAAGAAATGATTTTAAGTAATATAACTTCTGTATCGGTGGCATGTTAGTTGAGCCTATTATAGACTGAAACATGTTTAAAAACTCTGTGAATTCAGAATATTTTCCACTGAAGGTGGGTATCGTTATGCTCGGCAGTTTTATGTTGTTAGTGATGGAGTGAGATGTGGGCGGTATGACGCTATTATTAGGGCTAAGTATCTCGTTCATTTGTGTCACGAGGTCGATGTAAATTTCTTCGTACGCACCTGGATCTTCCGTGTCATTCTCGTCTAAAGTTTTTATTTGCAGACAGCTTATTATATTCGTCAAATGCGGAAATGAGGCGCTCGCGTCTGACTTTCAACGAGGATGCGGACGGTAAAACCTTACTGGCACTAACTTTGTCCATAAACACTTTTACTCTAGTGATAGCAGCCTTGGCATAACCCCTAGCACTTACTAAGGTGGCAAGCGTATCTTTCTCCATCTTATTACAAAAATTCTAACACAAAAAGTTCGAAATAAAGTTTTACAAGTAGGCAACAAAACGTGGCAATGGATGTGCCGATAAAAATGGCGTCTATTTTTACGAAATATGCTATTTCTACGAATATACTGATGCGTAGAATGTTGCCAACTTGATAAAACTGCACGATCGATACCGATCGAAAAATTATATCTACTATGAAATCTTCCAAGAATAATTTTGAGGTTGTAGTTGACCCTGTTGACTCTTGTTGCAGCCGATGCGCAGGTATACTCCTTCCTGGTAGTAGCAGGAGGGTTTCGACGCTCGTACTGAAGTAAGGCACTTGCAAACCTGGGTATTGTCGTAGCCGCGCGACGCTGAATGCGGGCGTCAGTTGGCGTGGCACGATGGCTTGTTGGAGTGCGAAGGCTCGGCCGCGCGACGCAGCAATGTGCGGCGTCAGTCGGCGTGGCACGAGGTCTCGCACGTGTAGGGCGAAGGCTCGGGCCGCGCGACGCAGGCAATGGGAGACCTGCGTCAGTCGGCGTGGCACGATGTCTCGCACGTGTAGGGCAAGTCTCGGGCCGCGCGACGTAGGCAATGGGCGTCCTGCGTCAGTCGGCGTGGCACGATGTCTTTCCCTCTAGGGACCGCGCGACGCAGCATAGGGCGTCAGTCGGCGTGGTCTTGCTCGTCTGCTGGTTGGACTTACGGAAATGTGGAGTCCAAACCTCGTGGCGTGGGCGGGCGGCGGCGTGTATCTGAGCGTGCAGGTTGCTGATTTTTCTTTAATTGCTTTCTCGAAGGACCATGTGGAAGTTAGCGGCAGGTTTATATTAAGTAATAAGCCTGTTTGTACTATAAATCCAGTTTATTTAGTTGGCTCAGATACATCGACCGCACGCGCCGAGAGCTAGGCAGAAAGAGGGCGTCACATCGGTTGCCATCACAGACGTATTTTACAATATAAAAAAAATAACAAATATTTGCATATGGCAACAAACATAATGTGAATATAATCGATTGTGACTACACTTAATCGATTGTTGATGTCTTGGACAATGGCATACTGAGTTTTTTTTTTATTTATCGAAAAAGTGAGTAGATTTTGAACTAGTTTTGTCATAATAACAAATTTCCTCCTAAACTTGTCCACCAAAAGTCTAAAAGTAAATCTTTTTGAACACAATGAATACAATTTCCAGTCTGGTTTGATTATGTTGTATGAAAAAATTAAACCACAAAATGTATGTGTGATCGTGAACTGCCCTGAACGTTTTTGATAAAACTCAATAAAAAAAACTGATCTGTTTTTGTCTTCAAATTCAAAATAATATATGATTGGGATAACACATACATAAAAGCTATGAGAGACGGTAATTCTCTTGTTTCACTTCTTCTTCTTCTTCTTAATAAAAATTACACACGATCTTATTTTGTTCATCCCAAAGACTAAATTAGCGTAAACATTTTAAATAACAGTTCTTAATTTGACTAAAGTGACGTGTGTATCCATCCACATTCATACCTAGCACTCTCCTTGTCATGAAATTCATCTCTCCTCATAACATGCCGTATGGGCATGTTATGAGGAGAGATAACGCTAACCTCCAGCTACCAAAACTAAAGTAATCTTAAAATTAATATTCCAAAACCAATCGACAAAACTTATGAAGGTTCAGACTTATCATTAACTCCATTTATAACCGTCAACTGGCTGCGGAGCCTCGTTCGTTATTAATGATAATATCCTGACGGATTTTTCAACCGACGAGAAAAATGCGGCCGTTGGAAAAAATAATCTCCCAAGTCCTGAGTCATTTATGATGCGACACGGTGGCGTGGATGTGACTTTGTTTGTATATTTTTTGACAGAATAGCTTACGAGTTATTTGAGCTACTGAGAACGGCATTTTTCTATATTATTTTTGTTTTATTTAATAAACAACAGGGAAGAGAAAACTAGATATTTTAAAAGTAGTTCAAGTTGTGAGACGTTGAGACTGTGTTTAAAACTTTTATTCCCAAAAATACTATATTTTTGTACATGGAAATTTGCACGAATAATGATCGTAATGAAAGTGAAATGATTTTTTTTTATAATTTTCCTGAAAGTTTCTTGTAAAAAACTGTTAGAAAGACAAGACTATTGAATTTTATTAAACTTTGTGTTGACGATTGACTGCAACGCTCAAAAAAAGATGTCTCGATCAAAGAAAAGAAGAAGAAGAAGTATTTAGGGATCAAAAGGAATCTCTTCGTGTTGTGTCCGATCTACCTGGTTTTAGCTCCTGTTCCAAAACGGAAATACAACCCTTGAAAAAAAGCGCGCTCGCAACCGGAAGCGACGGGCAGGAAGACGGCGACGACAGCGCCGCCAACCGACCGAATTAAAAATTAAACGGGGATCCGTTTCCGGATAACGTGACGTTGTCTATGGTTGTTTTTATTTTGCAAATTGTTTGTCATTAGCGGTATTGACTGAACGTTTGAATAAGGCTGGTTACAGTGCTTGACTGACCGTCGGTGCGTATGTCGGTCGCGCTTGTCATTAATATGAAAATCCATAATTCGTACAGTGCCGGACCAACCGTACGCACGCGTATATTGCTACGCACTGCGTACGAGGACCGTCGGTCGGCCGACGCGCTATGGAAACGATGGGTGCAGCACTGAACGCGTTCAGTGCTGCACCGATCGTTGGACCGACCGTACGGACCGACGACGGATGTCTGTATCAATTTTCATCTGGTCAGTTTGTTGGTCAGGAGAGCACTGAATGATACAAACTGACGGTCGGTCCGTGCGTATCGTCAGGACCGACCGTGCGCACCGACGATCGGTCGAGCACTGTAACCCGCCTAAGAGCATAAGATCAAGATTCGTTTTTTTTTCAATTATACTTCAACATCAGTCAACAAAGTTTCCTTAACCATGTTTTTTTTGTCAAAGAAGTTTGGAAACAATTGTTGGTGGAATTAGTACACAATGGGATATTAGAACACCCTGTAATGCTTTACAAAAACGTAAAATCATGTAATACAAAAACATTGATATCAAATCTCAAATAGAAGATTTCTAGTGTGCAAGTATTGATCGCCCTCCGAAAACCTCCAAATCTTCAGTTAAAAGATCTTACATAAACAAGTGCCTACACATACATAGGTAACCTACTAAATAGTAAGTATCCAACAATTTCTAAGCTTTGTGCATGTGTGCGTTGATTGTTTTACCTTGTGTGGTCATTGACGCACACAGTCTCAAGTATTCCTCGGTTCATGTATTAACTAACGAGAAGTTGAAGAAATATCTCTAGAGATGTTGAGTGGGCGTGCTCTGCAGAGGGCGTGGCTTGAGACGGACACTCCTTGATATCCTCTTTTTTACCTCATCGCGTTACTAGGTACGCGACGTCCAGAACCTCTAGACCCGTGGCGTTTCGCAACTCTCTTCAGCCGGATGGAAGTGGTGGAGGTCTGGGTAAGATCGCCATGTTTATGTAAGAGGAACAAAGCTGAACAAGTTCTGTCGTTATCGCGTTTATAAAGTTTTAGAGACGATTCCGCTTTATAGGGTGTTTTGCTTGAGATAAACTTTTATTTCTTTTGTCTTTATGCTTTTTGTTTGTTTTAGTAGATAAATATCACGGGCACCTCGCTTATTGAGTTATTATTGCGTATTTTTGAATATAATTTCAACCTTTTGTTTTTATGAAAGTGGTCACGAACGGGACAAGCCAAGGCTCCCATGGTCAAACCTTTTGAAACTTTGTGACTGTCAAAAATGAGCTTTGCAAAATGTTGGCAAAACATGTGAGGTAATGCAAAATACGGAAAATACTAATTACCTTGTGAGGTTAGTATCTATACAACACATAACGGACTGCAAGCCGATTGCCGTTTTGAAAAACACTAACCACACAATAACTACTAACACACAAACTTGAATATTTAGTTAATGTTTGTCTGTTTCCTTAATTTATTTTACCGTTTAAAAGCACTACCACTCCGCATATATTGGTGCACGACCAGGATTTGAACCCATGATTTTTTACGGCTAAGACAGATAGCCGCGTGACAGAATGCGACACCGTGGAATCAAACAATGTCGTGTCGTGAAACGTTACCGTGGCTATGCGTTTTGACCTTATGGTACGAAAAGCAGGGTCACACCACCAGTGTCTAGAAACAATAATACCAAAGACATATTTAAGGGTTTTCAAAAATAGCCCTTACAAATGGAAAAAAAGGTGTATTAAAGATATAGGACTTTTTGACGAGAGGTGTGATAGTAGTTTGAAACAAAATTAGATAAGTACATGAATTGCAAAACAAATGGAAACTATTGGTTTAAAGAGTGGAACAAGTAAAAGAGTTTATTTATTCGGGTACGCTGTTTAAAAGAGATGGAAAACATGAGGACGATATTGAAAGGAGAGTGAATGCTGGAAATAGTGTGAATGGGGAACTTCACACATTAATTATGAGCAGTCGGATCGTGTCCAAAAAGGCAGGTCTGGCTGTGCACGGTGGAGTGTTAATGCCGACATTTATGTATGGTAGCGAAAGTTGGATATGGCAGAAGAAGCATCAGAGTAGAATAAACCACAATCGTCCATCGATCACTTACCGCTGGTATTCATTTCAATAATCCGTGGCGATAAGCAGTAGCGTAGCGGTCTGCTATCAATCTTTCTGACGCCACACAACGGAGCCCGATCATTTACTAAGATTAAATGTGGCGTAGAAAATATTGAACAACTTTTTTTGCTATTAAATAACTATTTTTATTAAATAATTACGATTTCAAAAACGAAAGAAAACCGACTTTATTGTTGCACTACATAGAAAATTTCAAGTAAGGATGAGGTTTTAAGTTTTACAGAAAAACTATTAATTTTTCAAGAATCAAATTTATATAATGGTAGTATGGTATGTATGTTATCTCTTTTGACTGTCGCTGGAGCCCAAAAAGCTGCATAAGTTTTGACAAATTGAGGTTGGATTCGTCTGGATTACAAGAGTGATTAGGTTATACAAAATGTTAAAAAGTCCAATGTGGCGGCCATACTATGGTATTTTCAATTACTAACAGTCGGATTTTTTAAATTTAAGTGATACATACTAATTAAACACGCGGTTAATAATATCTACGCTAAATTTATCATTAAGAGCAAAGATTAATATTTTTGTATGATTGTAACGAATAAACCCAAAAACTACTGGACCGTTTACAAAAATTCTTTCACCATTAGAATGCTACATTATCCCGTAACATAGGCTATATTTTATATTATTTTGATGTTTTTATGCGGACAAAGATGCGAGTAACAGCTCTTTATAAAATCATACCGTTATAGCTTGAATTTACTAAATTTAATTATTTCTACAACCCATTATTCAATTTCTGGGCCGCATCGCATTCCCTTAAATTGTGCTCGTTTGAGGTACTTACACGCAGTTACACCAAATTATCGATGTCACTTACATTATATTGTGAACTCGAGCCGACAAGAGGTATTTAACATGGCAGCTTTTTACAATCACGGGACGGATAGATCACGGAGCAGAGTTTATATAAATCTCAAATGTAAATATACATTTGAGATTTATATAAACTCTGCTTATATATAACTCTGCCTTAATGTGCACACATAATAATGTGTGCACATTAAGGCAGAGGTAGATCTCAAAAAAGATAGACGGACTGTGTGAAAGACGATATTATTATGTGTAAAGCTCCGTACTCACATACGGTTTTGCTCGATCGAGCTATCATGTCGAGCCTACATTTGATACGGATAACTACTAGATGCGAGCCTTCGAGCCGTGAGTTTTGCGGTCCACACGTTAATATGAGTTTTGCGGTCCACACTAGTTTTCGAGTAAAACTATCGAGTAATACCGAATGTGAGTACGGACACTAAGAAAGGAGTAAGATGACGGATGATAACTTTTGATTTTATTCATCTTGTAATAATTAACTTAAATTATTTGTAGTACCAACATAACACAATAATTTAGAGTATCAACATTTTATTAAAACATTTGTTATTTAAAATAAAAAAAAACGTATAACCTCCTTCTCGTATAGCTATAAAAAAAACATTTGACTAAATTAACAGGCCTGGCCACACCTAGTTTTTGTTCCATAGCTGTAGCGTTATACAAAAAATAGAATCCCGTAACTGTCCCGTTACGTGGCATCACTAACAGTCCTCTATGTAACACCTATTGTGTATGTGTGCAGGTCTACCCTAGTATGCGTTATCAGTGAATTCCGCTTCATTTCCCGCAACCCACACATGACGTCACACATTAGGTACATAATATACTCTGTAATATTCATATTCACGGACCTGTGATGTTAAAAATATAGGGGTAGATTGGTAAACGGGGGTAATTTATTTTTTCGTGTCAATGATTCTACAATGCAGGGTAAATCCTATTAATAATACCTGAGATAATACCTACTTAAAAATATTATAGTACGGGTAAATGCGAAAGTTTGGATTGATGTATGGATGTTTGTTACTCAATCATGCAAACGGCTGAACGGATCTAGATAAAATTTGGCGCAGAAATAGATTATAACCTAGAATAGTACTTTCTACTATGATTATAAATGCGAAAGTTAGGATGGAAGGATATATAGATGTTTGTTACTCAATCACGCTGAAACGGCTGAACGGATCTGCATTAAACTTGGAATACCGTAGTAACTGGGAATAATACATAGGTACTTTTTATCCGGATTGGTACAGCCATGCGCAATCGCTAGTAGGCTATAATTTAACAAGGGTAAGTTTCTAGTGAAATATAATTTTGAAGGAAATCCTATAGATCTACTATCAAAAATAGTAACCATACTTGCGTGCAAAATAATTGTCCCACTCCAAGATCTCAGATTTGAACATTATATATTATTGTTTGTAAAATGTAAATCCATTATTGGCTGTATGTTATGTAACAAGATCTGTATATACTTTACAAATGAGAGCTGTGGATTTTGTTAAATAAATAAATAAATAAATATATAAAAACTTGAATTTATAGAAACAGGCTTCAAATACTGTACGGGGTGAATCAAATTTTTTCATGCAAGTGTATAAAAGAGTGGCGTTATGTATACGTGACAGATTGCAAGCCCACCGCCGCATATAAGAATAGTAACATTACGAACCAATGCATAAATTGGCCAACAGTCCCGCAGGTTACAGGCATCAAGTTGATTAATTGCGCCACCCTGCCTACCCCTAGTTATTAACATGGTAATGGCAAGCGTCTTCTTTGTGACTTTTCACATGTCTCCGAATTATTTTTACTGAAACCAATATTTTGAACTTATGTCATATGCTTTTTTTATTCAATTTTTTTTTTTAAATGTGTGTGTTGGTTAGTATTCTTATAAGCGGCAATGGGCTTGCAACCTGTCACGTACGGAATACTAACTACTGTGCAAAATGTGGGCGTACCAAATGTCATGTTTGGACGTGCCTCTGACTACCCTCTTTAGATATCTTCAAAGATCTAAGTAACTAAAGATCTGAGGAAGATATCCACCGAGCCCGGGGATTACAGTCGTGATCATAATATTTTTATCAAAATCACTTTGTGATATAGAAAGATCCGATAGCAAACAAACGAACGGCATTAGCCGTTTCGACGGCCACCATAAGGTGGCCGTCGAAACGGCTATTGCCGTGTCATCGGATCTATAAAGATCCGATGACACGGCAAACAAACGTGCCGTTTAGACGGCCACCGTGTAGATGTGAAAAGGAGCTTAGTGATGCTTGATGATGGTGGATTTGTGGAATGACTCGCTGAATGGAAGATTAAGGTTATCTCGCCTTTGCGGCTGAGGGAGATTTGTTTTGCATTCTCTTAGATTGTTGCTCAATGTTTAAATAGAGTTTAAAAAAAGTGTTGATATAATCATGATATAGATCTAGTGGGAGATCTGATCTCGTTTTTTAGATAGCTAGTCGAGAAAGCGTCACAGCAAAATTGGTTACGGCGTCTGATCAAAGCGGTGCGAGATGTATGAGATGATTCATACATCGATTAGCATTGGCATTCAACAAGGCAATGTCGCTTGGACACGCTTCTCTCAAATACTAAACTAGATCAGTTGATCTATAGATCGTTTGTCGTTCTTTTGGAAAATGAAACCTAGCTAGATCGATTTATCGCTCCTGAAACCCTCTGCATACTAAATTGCATGAAAATCGTTGGAGCCGTTTCCGAGATTCAGATTATGTAATAAATATATTATACAAGAATTGCTCGTTTAAAGGTATAAGATGATTGTATTATTTGTATCTCGGCATTTTAGGTGAGTGGATAGCATAAAGTGCTCGGTAAGCATACTTCATCAAAATAATCATCTACTAATAGCTTACTATAAATGAATAAAAAAAATCCATTTGACGCTGTATTTAAATTAAAATAGGGGACCTTACTACAAACTCTTTACAAACCATAATGTTTCAGAAACGTCATATTTAAGCTTGAAGTAAAACTACTTTAATACAACTTTCATAAGTTATTTTACTTTGATATCGCCCGAAGAGGTTATGGTAAGGCCCTAGATGCCAAAAATTTTTACTGTAAAAAATCTCTTTCGTACGGAAAACTAGGATGGTTGTCCCAACTAATTATTCCCACTCTCAGGCAATGGTTAATCCGTCGCCCATTATGACAGCTAGTGGTGGGTATCATCAAAACCTATTCTGCATCGCCTCGCAATCCCACATCAAATAATAGGAGGAATGACGCATAGAACAAACTTTATACATCCCTTGAGATACTGCTGTTTTGTATAGCGAGCTTTTACTCTGACATGCAGGTAGAAGCTGAGTTGTTCGGCGCTGGGCTGGTATATGTTACGGGTGTGAGCCAAGCGTATGTTTACAATAGAAATTGTAACTTTATATGTAACGAAACAGAGCTGAATATCGGATTTCGAGTCATTAGACAGTGTTATTCTTTGCCGTATTCAACGCACACTTAAATACTCAGTATTATAATAAAAAAATAAAACAAAACAGACAAACATGATCACGACTGTATGATCTCCAGGCTTGATAGATATCTTTTCAGATCCCTAGATACTTATCTTTGAGAATATCAAAAGAAAGTAGTCAAGAGGTACACTTAAACATGATATTTGGCACTTGCCCATATTTTGCACAGTAGATTTTCCGTACGTGACTGGTTACAAGCCCAACGCCGCTTGTATGAATACTAATATTATGACACTCACCTTCGAATTTTTAGTTCTAAGTATTAAGAGTAAGATCATAGTAAATCATCAATTCCTACCTCAAAAGACTTGGCTCGGCTAATATAAACCAATATTTAGCGGGACGCGTAGTAGTTTTCCATCTTTAAGAGCAGTGTGTCCCCTAAATCGCCAAATGAATATTGTTTCAAACGGAATTAAGCACGCACCGGAGGGACGGGATCACTTATAATTGTTATTTTATTCATAGAAACAACACTCCTCGGGGATAGTTGGGCAAATATTTCAGCTAGTCAAGCACCTTTTAGCTCAAGAGTTTGAATGACGGCTAGTTATAATTCTCCCTCGTCGAGAATATATCAAAATATTAAGAGGTAGGCATATGCCACCACAGACTTTTCTGTAGACCTGTATAAGATACACAATTCCACCATACATCATTTTGTTCTATCTCAAAGGGTTAAGGCAGCGTTTTCGTTGAAAGCTCCCAGATGGATTATTTTTTTGTCACGGTCAAATAGAAAAAGTATTATCAGTTCAAGTTTTTAAAGTACCTACAAGATTTGCATAGTTCACGGCTAGATGGCGCTGTTTGAAATCTCCACTAATGTTTTTTTGATTTGAATAAGCTCCGAAACTACTGGATTGATTTGGAACATTCTTTCACTAATGCTTAGAATGAACTTTCAGGATAAACTTATGCTATATTTTAAGCAGCTACTTTGCGGATGAAACCGCTGGAGGAAGCTAGTATTTTATTATGACACAGTATTTTTTGAATCTTACAGAAACTGTTAATCATCGACCACAAGCTATTCAATCTGAACCCGATAGCATCAAGTATCAGAACTGGGGATCTTTTTTTCTCGTCAAACCACCCTTGCTCAGTCGTAAATGATCAAGTCGCTTATTATTTGGCGTGTGGGCAAACATTTAGCTCTTATCGGGCCCATTAGAGATACGGCTTCATTCTGTAGCCGTCATTACACAGGCTTTTGTTGCTCTTTTTCGGTAATATTTGCTTTCTATAAAGGAATGGTGTTGAGGAAAATCGTTTGGGCTTTGTAGGGCTTTTTGTTGGAGAGTTCTATCTATGAGTTTGTATACGTAGATGAGGTGTTGTGTTCCAAATAATGAGATATTATGCGGGTAGTCAGTCTGGAATAAACTACAATACGAACCATACGTGTCTCATTGTGCTTTCCCTATATTCCCCTAATATCCAGGAGCTAGATACATTACAGTGGCGACGAGTGAACCTAAATAACGTGTGCAAGTTGAATAATCGAAGTAATAATGTCGATCGGCAAATTATCTGAGTTTGATGTGAAAACCGGAACATGGTCGTCGTACGTGGACCGGTTATCAATGTACTACACAGTGAACAAAATAACGGACGAGATGAAGTTACCTATTCTAATTGCAACCATGGGTGATGAAGCTTATGAATTGTTGGAGAATTTGTCGAGTCCCGAGAAACCATCTACGTTGACATATGACAAAGCGGTGGAGTTGTTACGTCAGCATTTACAACCGACGCCATCAGTGTTGGCGGAGCGTTATCGGTTTCGACAAAGGAGGCAGAACGGGGAGGAAAGTATAGCAAATTATGTAGCGGAGTTGAAGAGACTATCGAAGCATTGCAAGTTTGCGGCGAACTTGAACGAGAGTTTGCGTGACCAGTTCATTTGTGGGTTGCGAAGTGACGTCATAAGACAGCGATTATTCGCAGAGAAAGATACAGTCACGTTCGCAGAGGCAAGCAAGCTTGCAACGTCGTTGGAAGCAGCAGAGAGAGACGCGGCAATCGTGGAGGAGTCGAGGGGTACCGCGAGTGCGAGCGGGCCGAGTGCGGTGCACTATACCACCGCGGCGGCTTCAGCGGGACGCGGCTGGGCGCCTTCTTCCAGCGCAGTCTCCAAACGACGGGGCGGAGGGAATACCAACGTTCGTAGTGACAACAGTGCGTTAGGCTGCGGAGCATGTGGTGCACGGAATCATAACTATGCGAACTGCCGATTCCGGGGATATATGTGCAGCAAGTGTCAGCGTACGGGGCACCTCCGCAGAGTGTGCCCGGAGTGGAACGAGGCGAGCGCGGCCCGGGCTCCGGCCCAGCGCGGCAGCGGCGGCGGCGGCGGCGGAAGGCCAGCGGTGGCGGCGGCGCGGGCGGCGCCCGCCCCGCGTAGGGCTTGCTACTTCGGTGAGGCCGAGCGCGTTAACGGCGCGGAGGACGGCGGGGACATCGAGGAGGAGCTACATCACTTATGCTTAAATAACTACAGACCTGTGAGTTTACCTATCGAAGTGAATAATACAATCATAAACATGGAAATCGACACCGGTACAGCTATATCATGTATAAGTAAGGCTACTTATGAAAAATTCTTTCCGCAACTGAGTATCGAAAGTGATAACACGGTATTAAAATTCTATAACGGGTCCAAGATAAGGCCCTTAGGAATAATTAAACCTGATGTATGTTTTAATGGTTGTAAAAAGCAGTTAGAATTATTCATTATCGATGGTGGGACGACATCCCTATTGGGTAGGCAGTGGTTGACAGAATTAGGGATAGACATACCATTATTTAAGTGTAATTATGTGATAAGGGATAAGAGTCAGAATTTAAACAATGAAATGTTAAAATTGGTGGACAGATATAAGGAGTTGTTCAGCGGGGGCCTGGGGCGGTTTACCGGCGGCGTAGCGCGACTGCACGTGCGCGAGGGCGCGGTGCCCGTGTTCCACCGAGCGCGGCCGCTGCCGTACGCGCTGCGCGAGCGCGTCGACGCCGAGCTCACGGCCATGCTGGGCGCCGGGGTCATCGAGCCCGTCGACTGCTCCGACTGGGCTTCACCTCTGGTACCTATTAATAAACCTGATGGTTCGTTGAGGATTTGCGCGGATTATAAGTCTACTCTGAACCCGTCCTTGCTGGTCGATCGATACCCTCTTCCTAAAATAGAAGATGTTTTAGTTAATCTAAACGGGAACCGGATATTTAGTAAAATTGATTTATCCCAAGCATATGCACAAATCGAGTTAGATGATTCTAAGAAATATACGGTGATAAACACTCACAGGGGCTTATTCCGATATAATAGATTGGTTTATGGCCTAGCGTCTAGTGTAGGTATTTTTCAAAGAATAATGACTAATTTACTGAGCGGTATACCTAATGTGCAAGTGTTCTTGGATGACGTAATCGTGGGGGGGAGATCGAAAGAGGAGCATTTACAGGCGTTAGAGACAGTTTTCCAGCGGTTACTAGGCGCGGGGTTAAAACTGCAAACAAACAAATGTGTTTTCTTTGCAAACGAGGTAAAGTACTTGGGCTATGTGGTCTCTAAAGACGGAATTAAGCCGGATAAAAATAAAATTGAGGCTATTTTGAAAATGGAGAAACCACAAAATGTTTCGGAGCTAAGATCATTTCTGGGTATGGTGAACTTTTTCGGTAGGTTTATCAGAAATTTAAGTTCGTCATTATCCTGCTTATATAATTTATTGCGGAAGGGTATAGACTGGAACTGGGATTCTGAATGCGACCGTACATTCACCGAAGTGAAACTATCATTAGCGAGTAGTGAGGTGTTGGCACATTACGAGCCCAACGACAAGTTGATAGCGACTTGCGACGCCAGCGCGCGCGGGGTGGGCGTCGTGCTGAGCCAGCCGGGGCCGGGCGCGGTCGGCGAGCGGCCCATCGCGTACGCGTCGAGGACGCTAAACGCGGCAGAAAAGAATTACTCGCAGATTCATCGCGAGGCACTCGCCATTATATTTTGTGTGAAGAAATTCCATCAATACCTATATGGGCGGCATTTTACCCTACGTACGGATCATAAGCCGTTAGTATCGATTTTTGGTCAAAACTCGGGTATACCTACCATGACGGCGAGTAGGATGCAACGTTGGGCGATTATTCTGTCCGCTTACGACTACGAAATAGAATACGTGAGTACCAGTAATAACTGCGCGGATGGTCTTTCGAGGTTACCGCTAAAGTTAGAAAGCCCAGCAAGCGAGGAAATTCCGGAACAAACATATCTGCATTTTGCACAAGATGCTTGTTTGTTAGATCATAACGAAGTCAGAAGACAAACCGCGAAGGATATAGTTCTAGGCAGGGTATTGAGTTATATTAGGGATGGATGGCCGGATAAATGCGATATCGAGGGCCTTAAGCCATATTTTAATAGGAAATTAGAATTGTACGAAGAATTAGGATGCGTTATGTGGGGTCATAGGCTAGTGGTACCGGAAAGGTGCCGAGAAAAGGTATTGAGCCTGCTGCATGAGCCTCACATGGGGATCGTTAAATCGAAAGCGTTAGCTAGGAGTTACGTGTGGTGGGCGGGCGTCGACGAGGCCGTAGAGGCGACGTGCCGCGCGTGCGCGACGTGCGCCCTGCACGCGGACGCGCCGGCGCACCACGCGCCGCGCGCCTGGCCCTGGCCCGCCCGGCCCTGGTCGAGAGTGCACCTAGACTACATGGGGCCTATCTATGGTAAAACGTACTTAGTGGTAGTCGATGCAATGTCCAAATGGGTAGAAATATTTCCGGTTCCGAGCACCGCGGCCGGATTTACGATCGGCAAGCTGAGCGAGCTGTGGGCTAGGTGGGGTCTACCTAGGCAGGTGGTTAGCGACAACGGCCCGCCGTTTACCAGTAGGGAATTCGGAGATTTTTTGCAGGCGGATAGAGTGGAGCACATATTTTCTGCCCCGTACCATCCGTCTTCTAATGGCGCGGCGGAAAACGCGGTGAAAACTTTAAAGCAGGTGATTAAAAAGGCGGTAATGTCAAATAGGAATATAGAAAAATCACTTAACAAGTTTTTGCTATATTATCGCAATACAGAACACTGTTCGACTGGCGAAAGTCCGGCAAGGTTACTAATGGGGAGGCGATTAAGGACTCAATTAGATTTGCTTAAACCGGATATGGAGACAAAAGTATTGAAAAGCCAGCGTCACCAGGTTGACGCAGCTGGAGGCTCAGAAAGGAAGGTAACGGCAGGTGAGGATGTTTGGTATCGACAGTACTTGAAGGGAGAAAAATGGCAGCCGGGGAAAGTAAAACAATCGTTAGGAAGTACGGATTATAATGTTATAGATGCTAGGGGTAACATTATACATAGGCATATCGACCAGCTTAGACAGAGATCCCGCAAATCTTTAGCGTGCCCATTGGCCACCGAGGAAATTCCTTCAGAGCGAATAGAGGGTAACAAGAATAGCTCTCCAGCATTGAGGCTCCAGTCGCCGCAGTCGGCGCAAGCGGCGACAACCGCGACACCGCGAAGGTCAACGCAAGGGTTCAGTGACGCCGGCGGCGTCGGCGAGGCCGAGGGGGAGGCAGAGGACGGGGAACGCTTCCTCACTCCGGAACCAACAGCTTCCGCGAGGAAGCCGACGGAGCCGCCCGTAGCGACTCCGACACCGCGCCAGTCGCGCTGCGTACGCCGCTGTAGACTAGATAAACCACCAGTGTATAGATATTAAATAGCCTTTAAGACTACCTACCTCACTACTTGAAATGAAATATTGATATAAATACTGTTAGTTTAGTTTAGTTATAATAGTAGTATGTACCTACCTACCCGTGATAACTAAAAGAATGTAAATAGTAATTAAGTGTGGAGGAGTGAGGTGTTGTGTTCCAAATAATGAGATATTATGCGGGTAGTCAGTCTGGAATAAACTACAATACGAACCATACGTGTCTCATTGTGCTTTCCCTATATTCCCCTAATATCCAGGAGCTAGATACATTACAGTAGATTTGGTACTTTGGTATGCCAAGGTTTTTTAAGTACATAAAATATGATTTTAGAGACTTTTACTCATATTAGGTTATGTTAAGAGTCTATCTATGTATCAATTACAAGTATAATAAATCTGTAGCAGAGCAAAATTTGTAAATGAAATAGTTTTAGTAAATTTTAATGGGGTTATCAAAACAGACGATATTACGAGTTTTTAGTTTTAGATTTTTTTTGATATTGTGCGCCGACATGGCTCTAAACCGGACTTGGTTGGCTGGTAGAAAATGCCCCCTAGGCATTAAGCCCTCCTTTTGACACACATTTTTTTGTAACTTGTGTACAATAGAGTATAAATATAATAAAGCTATTTTAAAAGTAGGTAATAAAATTAATTTGAATTAACGTGCAAGTAGACCACAGACAAATAAATTTAAACACTGTACATGTTTAATTAATTTTACCAATATTCAAATCCATAAAACAATCACTACAACCGCAGCTTCCATTAAAATATATGAATATGCACTAATTAATTAAAATAAACGCAAACTGTTTGAGAAAAACCACCACAACGAAAATTATTAATAATGAAAAGGACGGAAATGTCTAGTACTTTCCCGCTAAAACTATTATCTAATGAGGTTGTTAATTAAGCTTATTAATATTAATGAGCCCAACAAAATGCCTTATAGAAATATGATTAATATTAATAATCCCAACACCACACCTCAAATAGAAACTCGACACGTGTTTCGCTTCTCCACGAACCATCCTCAGGACCGTTGACTCGCTCCGCACTGGTGTTGCTCCACCGAGCGCCGAGAGAAAAGTCAAAATTATTATTCAGGAATAGAACTGAAAATAAATAATTTCTAAAAAAACAATATAAAATAAGTACTTACTTAGTAACTTATGTTAATATTATTTTCGTGGCTGGAACAGAAATTATTTATTTTTTGCCACAATACTAACCAAGTCTAAAGGCATGTCCCCACTTGTTACTTATATTGATTTTTTTATGACAAATATTGTCTATTTTACTGTGTGACATTGATAAATTTAAATATTCTATCATGTTCATGTTCATGTTCCCAGACTTGAAAGACATTTTTAGATCTTTGTGGATATCTAATTTGATAACATAAATAAAACTAGCTTCCGCCAACGGCTTTGCCTGCGTAGTACCTTCAAAAACAAAAACAAATATACCCCGCAGGAACCGTACATTTTCCGGGATAAAAAGTAGCGTGCTATTCCAGATTATAATCTATGTCTGTGCCAAATTTCATATATGTACCTACATCCGTTTACCCGTTTTAGCGTGATTCAGAAACAAACTCCATCCATCCAAACTATTGTATTTAAAATAATAATTTTAAGTAGGATAGGAAGTAGAATTCCCAACAGAATTTGATAAGGCACTTTTTTTAACTGCTATTTTGCTTAGTGATAATTAGGTTAGGTTTAAATTCATTTATTCTCAAAAAAAAAAAAAAAGACTATATTATAATTACTGTATTATAGGTAAATTTATCCTAAATTATAAAGTACCTAAGTATTTAGTTCAGTTTTTGGGTTACGCCAACGTTGACAGAAACAACAGACATTCCTGCAACACATCAGCGGTTAAACAATTGCGGTAGGATTCAAATAGGTTTTTTTGAAAAGTGTCCTTCATGAAATACAGCCATTTCAACTCAGTAACGTCAGCACCCACACCTGACGTTAAACCGCGCTTACAATAACACTACCTCTGTAAACTCGTACAATTATAATGTGGATAAGCTCACGGCCCTGAGGCGACAGGATTGACTGTTACATTATTCTGTGGCCACGGTCAAAAGCTGTTATTTCTCGTTTTAATCCCTGTCAGATTATTTAAATTCCCACCTGCGATGCCGCCATTTTTTTTTTCATAGAAACAAAATTAAATATAAAAATACGCGTATTTGTTTTGGACGTACGGAATCCTTTAATTTTCGGCGCGCCGCCCTGCAGTTTAGGAGGCTTTGAATTAAAATGTTTTCATATATTATGTTTCTGTCACGAAAGAATGTTTGTGGATATTTTTATATTATTTGCTGTGTGAATATTTTTACGTGACCGCTTTTTCATGCTTGTGCTTTTATAATAAGGTTTCGCAAAAGAGTTTAAATGGAATAAGAGTATGTAGATGAGTGCCCTATAACGTAGGGTAGTATTTAATTCTCAAATATAACTTTCAGTGTGACTCGTTGGGAAAAAATCCCAACAAATAATAGTGTGACTCTTTTGGGAGTAGCTCATTGGTAACCCACTAGTTAAAATCTAAATTAAAATAATAATAATAAGCAAAGGCGCGATTGACCTTTAGTTTAACGTGATTTTGTTCTGTTTTGCTGTGTTTTTTTATCTCCTTTGCTATAGTGTGTGCCTTTAATAATAAATAACTTCCTCTTTTTTTGAAGTCTGTTATATATTTATATGCGTCCGTTTAAAAACCTTATCTGTTTTTTTAAGCACATTTACGCATAATTAAAGAACGAACGCAACACATACATACCTCTGAAACATCTAACTCTCTCGAGTCCCGATGTTTCACACCAGTTATTCCCACTGCCGCACTCTTGCATGAAAACGTAACGTAATGAAAACAACTTTCTGAATTAGCGTCGTACTAAGCTCTTTTTCATTTTTTTACTAAACTTTGCATGAAATTGAAATTTAAAACTCGTTTTGAATTGTTTCTCAATTTGTGCTGTGGAGCGTGTGAGCGTATTGTCTCATTTCGTCGTTGAATTCGCTTAGCAGTTTGAAAAGGCAGCTCTGCTTTGAATGTAGCTTTTTGCTGAGATACTTATGGACAATAGCATGTTTGTTTATTTTAGTCTGGCAAGCTTTTGTAACTTTATATGAACGCTACTTTGAATTGTGACAAGTAATTTCATATGTAGAGCTATCGTACTTGTCTAATGCAGCCATCTTGTCTAGTAGAGATCGCTTTCTACCGATAAGACTGCCCATTGTATAAATTTTAAACGATATACTTATATAGTTGTAATATTTATTGGTGTGCAATAAAGTATTTTCTATCTGTACATCTATCTATTTATCTATATTGTCAAAAATAGAAAAGAGAGAGATGAATTAATAATTTCCTCTTATTTGAAGTTGCTTCCCCGGGGCGTTTCCGCCCGTTGACACGTTAAATATGTATATGCGTCCGTTTAAAAACCTTTATATCCGTTTTTAGGATATAAAAGACCTAAAACATTAGGTCTTTTATATCCTCAATAGCTTTCCCAAAGACCTCCACCAAGGCCTTCATAAAGAGTTGTTAAACAAATAAATCAATTTTACAAACTAACCCAAAAACAATCATCAATCTTCGGATTGAAATCTCCGATCGACGCCTCTACCGGTTACCTACAGAGCTACCGCCAATAAATCAAAACAACTCCGAATAGAAACGTCACATTACCACAAAAGATTTAACTCGCAAATAAATTATATTTTCCCCTTCGCCATTGTTCGCTGATGTGTGGTTTTGCTAGCGATATTTAAAAAACCATTATGTACACGCTTTGTATGGTATTGAAGCTGACGAGAGATTGGCAAATACATTTAGGTATACAAATAGTAACTAAATAAAAAATAAATATGATCACGACTGTAATCCCCGGGCTCGGTAGATATCTCCTCAGATCTTTGGTTACTTAAATCTTTTGAGGATATCTAAAGGGGGTAGTCAGAGGCAAGTCCAAACATGACATTAGGTACATGCCCACATTTTGCAAGTAGTTAGTATTCCGTACGTGACAGGTTGCAAGCCCATCGCCGCTTATAAGAATACTAACCTATGACGCACACCTTCGAATTTTTGGTTCTAGGGTATGCCGGTTTCCTCACGATGTTTTCCTTCACCGTTTAAGAGCACTGGCATTGCGCACATAAATTTTTCGAATGGAAAAACTCATTGGTGCACGACCAGGTTTGAACCCACGACCTTCGGATCGTGAAGCCGGGGTGCTACCACTACACCACCAGCGCTCTTACCATAACAAATAGTAACTACCTATTAATATAACTAATATTTATTACAAAAATTAAAAAACCTGACTGAACGTAACTGAAAATAGATTTTTACAGCCGCCATACTGAGATTTTGTAAAGGCTATGTCACTTTTGTAATCTAGATAAATCCAATGTCAAAATTTGTCCACCCGTTTGGGCTAGCGATAGACAAAGGAACTCTTGTTGCAATCAGTTACAGTGAATGTCTATCATCGACCAGTGCTGTGATAGCGTAACTCTGATTCTTACAAACAATAAACCTAAGGCAATGTCATCTCAGTAGTCACTCTCTTCTTACACATATCATCTTTTACTCAGTTCATCCATCTTTTCTTAAGTCTACCTTTACTCTTATATCTATCACATTCAAATCCATGACCCTTCTTGTAACATCACTCTCTTCCCGCATAACATGCCCACATCACGCCAACCTATTACTCTCCAATTTTCTGTCTTAAACTTCAAACTTCCTCTAATATGCTCATTCCTTATCTTATCCATCATCACTGCACACATCCTTCTCAACATTCGCATCTCCGTCGCATGCACTTTTCTTTCATCCGTCGCCTTAGTTGTCCATATTCATCTTAACCGACGTTTAAATTAACCAGCCTTTATGTTGAAAGGCTACTATTCGTTCCTCAACAATGCTTTGTAGTTCGTAAACTATACGTTATCAAGCTTCCACACTCGTAATCCTGTATAGACGTCAGGAGAAGTTCTGCTATGTTTTCTAGCAGAATGAATTTGCTAATTAAAGTTGGGCACTTGTGGTACGAGTATATTGCAGGTATAAAGGGTGCCTCATGAGTTCTTAAAAGAGAATTTCTATTCATTATGGTTATTGTTTTCTAGATGGTTTAGTGGTAGACTTCGCCTTTTGATTCTGTCGTAGATTCGAATACAGTCGTGCACCAATAGATTTTTCTGTTCGAAAAATGTATGTGCGCAATGCCAGTGCTATAGTCAATAGTCAATAGTCAATAATCTTTATTCAGTAATATCACAAGGATCATTTTGATCGTCTTACATACTAGGTGAGTCTAGGTGCCAATTCCAGTGCTATCCCCAGTCCGAGAAGAACTGACAAGAAACTCGCTGGCCCCTAGTGCTTTTTTTGTATTATGATTCTTGTTAACATTGTTAGGGACACCTAGCAGAGTTGGAGCTGATTCGTCCCAAGCTTTTTTGTCATCTAAGTACACTGATATTCTATAATAAGCTTTACGAGACAGTTTTTGTTTAATTACATTTTTAAACATTACGGTAAGTCGTAGAACAATAGAAGTTCAAAGATGTGTCAAATGCACGAAAGAAGCCTCTAGGCACACTTTAATCCTTTCACCACACTGGCTTGAAAAACCTAGTGATATGATAGGAAGAAGACTGTTTTCTATTACAGATTTTTGTAAAATGAAGGAAAACATCGTGACGAAACCGGCACAAGAACGATATTTGGCAATGTGTTTTCAGGTTAGCATTCTGTATGAAAAATTAACAACTAAGCAAAACGTACAAAACTTGTAGGTATATGCAAACGTATGCCAAAGGTAATGTTGTGACATGCCTCTGACTACCTCTTTATTAGACTTCTGTAAATATCTAAACGACGAAAATTGTGATCATGATCATGACTCATGATCATTTTTGTGTTTTTATATTGTTTATCATAAATTATCTCCAATCGCTGCAAAAACTGAACTAAACAAGGGTTTTAACGCAAAATATTTTGGCTTTTAGGTTGAATTAAATAAATACAAAAAAATATGCAAAATGCTTAATAAAACCAAGGGTACATAAATGACTAAACATAGCTAAGTAAAATAATTGAGCTTGAACTAGGTAATCCTGTGTTTCAGGCGATAAAAGTGCTAAATATTATAATTGTAACATTTCAACGTCAAATACGAGAGGTGACTCATCATCTTGACGCTAACAAATAATCACTTATAGTTATTCCAACGGATCTAGGCATTCGTGAAGTTAGCCACAGGTGCGAGTTTGCGCATGTACAGTTCCTTCCCCCCTCCGCATACCTTCTATTGCTCCCGAAAAACGATACTGCGCAGCTCTTGTGGCTAACTTCACGAATGCCTAGATTCGTTGAGCCATTTATACTATTACAATTAAGGCATTATGTATACTATTACAATTATGTGGGTTGAAAAAGAAATACACGATACTTTTTAAAACCTACGGCATAATTCGCGAAAAACAATGGCCCAGCTGCAGCCGTCACGTTGGTACGCGTTTATCTCGATTTACGGGCACAAATCAAACATTTAGCCATCCGCTGTAAATCAGGATGTTAGCGATTTATGAGACATCTCACGCGATCGGAAAATATGCGCGAAATCGGAGCTTCTTTTAAATATAAGCGCTTATCTATTGTTAAAACATGATCAAGACTGTAATCTTGCTTGGTAGATAATCTCCTCGCATTTCTTGTTGCTTAGATCTTTAAGGGTAGTCAGAGGCACGTTCAAACATGACATTTGGCACATGCCCACATTTTTCACAGTAGTAATAAACTTTTGTAAATTTTTGACATAACTAATAATTCTTTGGAAAAACTGACAAGCCATAGGCTATATATCTGTGGGGTCATTTTTTTAACTTAAGGAATACTTCCATTATGCGTTCACTGCCCCAAACACATTACCCTCCCTCGCTTCGCAGTCGGGTAAATATACGGAAAGCATCCACAAGAAAGACGCTGGCGGCATTACCACGTTGAATCCTAGTAATATTATAAGCGTAATATTGTAATCTGGAATAGCACATAGGTTACTGTGACCTACCCCGGAAAAATTTACGCTTCCCGCGGGATAAATATGTTTCTGTTCTCAAGGTACCACGCAGTTGAAGCCGTGGGCGGAAGTAGTTGATAATGCTGATATGTTGAGCTAAGTATTAGCTAGATGTAGGGTCCGCGTTGTTTTGACCAGAAGCCCTGATATGTATATTTTTTAACTTACACGATCTGAACACATATTTATAAGTATTAAACGGGTATTTATCGCGTTTTATTTACCTATTTTTCCCGACGTTTCGACAGGTTTACACGCTGTCGTGGTCACGGTATGACGGGATGACGTCAGGAAAAATTTGTAAATAAAACGCGATAAATACCCGTTTAATACTAATAATAGTGAGACCTGATATAATTTTGAAAACGCGATCAACCTCAGTTCCCCATCGTCTAATTAAACAGTATTTGGCGAGCATGCAACAATGCCCCCCACACAATGCGTCGCCAATTCAGTATCAAATGCGCTAAACGCTGAATTTATTACGATGCGATTTAAATCGCCGAATTAACGGCATTGCAGAGCAGTTCCGCGTATTTATTCCAGTATCGTGTTGCCAAACTGCGCTGGTAATTGTATTGGGCGATTGTGGGAAATGCTTTTGAAAGACGTGTCATAATTTATCTGTATGTCTACCATGAGTTGTCACATTTAGATCGGCTGACGTTACTACAGTAGTAATAGTACGTTACTATGACATCTGTCAAAATTGTTACTCATGGTACCAAATTCTAAGCAAATTAATGAGCGCAAACTACAGTCGCTGTACCTACTACGCTGTGACGTAGGATAGTTAGCTACGTGAGTTTTTAGTACCCAACTATCCGCTATAGGCACTGTACAAATTTTTCATACATTTTTTTAACTACAGTCGCTAGCGAGTGTAGATTGTGAAAACTCATGGTAGACCCTCTGAATATTTGTAAACCTAAATAGGCCTAACTCAAATACCTAACTCGTTGGCAACATGTCAGGCTGTTTTAATCGAAGCTATTTAACAAATTGTGACAGTCGTTATAACATTGATGATTGCAAAAAAAAAAAAAAATTTTCAATATTTTTGTCAGTTTGTTGTTCATATAAAAAAAATATTAGCTGCGTTGAAGATTGCGAGTTGATCGAAGAGCACTTAAAGATGGCCATAGGACTAAGTCATAAGATAGCAAAAACTATTAACATTTAATAAGATACTTTGATACTAGCGTACTCGTAAATACGAGTAAATACTTTATCCTACTTGTAAACTAGTGGAAGTAACACAATAACATAAAACTCTTATACACTTTCATTTTTACAAAATCTTTATTTTAAATCCAAACCACATTTCAAAAGTAATGCCAAGACAACAATACAAACCTAATACCGTATTGATAGGTTCGGAAGTCCCCTCGCAAAGTTTTTGCCAGTTATTTATTGCCCAGCAGATACCGATAGAACCGATATGAAATATTAAACGCATTACAAGTAGCGTATAGGCTGAGATGAGGTAACGAAAAAACGCTCACTTACTTTCCTATTTACGAAAGAATAGTGAGGATAAGTACCTACAATAAAAGCGCTAGGACCCATCGAGTTTCTTGTAAGTTCTTCTCGGCCTGGGAATAGGACTGGAATTGGCAACTAGACTCACCTTGTACGTTAAAAATGATCCCTGCGATTTTATAGAATAAAATATTTAGACTTTTGACTTTTATGGGCATGATGGGTTAGTTTTTATACCCAGCAAAAAAATATGAACACGACTTATCGTTAAGCTTTTAGCACACTTCACTGGTTCAAACTAGTGACACGATATAGAATAGAGATTTCCCTTCAGAATATTTAATCTCTAATAATAAGAATCTCATTAAAAGTAAGAAATACCTACTTTATTTATTACTGTTACTTTAAAGAGTAATCTTTGTAATCATTGAATTTCTTTTATTAAGCTTTTTAAGATGTTTTCATAGCTGATAATAAAAAAATACTGCTTATTTATGGTTTAATGACCCTGAAACAATACCATTTTTGTTTCGAGTCAGTAGAACTGTCGTATTATATACTCAATGAAATATACATACTTATAAAACTTTGGGCATGTTTATTATTTAAGCTTATCCATACTTTTATTTCGCCATAAAACCACAAGTAAAAGTTCACTCAGTGCCGTAGCTATCTCGTTTGCGAATCACACACAACTTTATTCGCTCGCTTATATCGCGAGACTCGAGGCGTCGGCAAATGATTTATACGATTTATCATAAATAAGTAATTCCAAATCCATTTATGACTATTGTGTAGGTAAAGCTTAGTTTTTGGGGTGTGGTAATGCAGGTCTTCTACCAACTATTTAATATTGGAATTTTATTATTACTGTTAGGAGCCTACCAGGAGTGTAACAGGGCAAAGGCCTCCCTTCCTTCTCTCCAATCATCACGGGTTTTGGCTACCGGGGACCAGTCCTCCAAGTAGGCATCAATTATCTATTATTAATGTTGGATAATCGGAAATTATTAGAATTGCTACATTACATGATACATTATGCATACATTTCTCAGCTGTGTTAGATCTATTCAAAATAATATTGCCCGATACGAACAAATACAAACCTAAATAGAAAAAAAACAACAATTCAAATACTATAAAACCTACTTCAAATTGCACGAAGCTTGATATTTTATCTCCAAGCTGCTGTTGTACAATCATGATTATTTGAAACACTGACATCTGGGGCCTTACCACGAAGTCTTCCAGATCGATTCCGTTTTAGAAACATCACATTTGAAGCTTGAAGTCAATACAATTTGCATAAGTCATGGTACAGTAACAATGTAATATTAATTCGGTAATGTATTATGAATTCGTGGTGAGGCCCCATGTGGGCCGCAATGTTGTTTCCCGGTTGGGTTGTATAAAAAAAACATAACGTTTTCAGCATTATCCTAGTAAAAGATCACTCGCAAAAGTAAAAGAGTTATACGATATTTCTAATATAACAATCTCCATATTATTCCAATAAGTGGGTTGCCTTAGCAATATTGCTGCCGACCCTCGGTGAGTTTTTACCTTTTATTGTTTTATTTATAACTTTGTGATTGATGACGGCTGAAGCAACTTCGCTTCATAAATATTGAGAAACTCACGCTGCGAAAAGTTGAATAGTTCCTACCTTTTATACACACTATTATTTGATGTGTTTTGGCATCGCAAAAGTTGAGTATGCACTGGGGTATGATACGTTCAGTGCAAAATGTCTGGACAACGGAAGCGCAACTTTATAGTTCTAAAGTTTGGATGGTAAAATGCCATTTGTTTTGACAGCTAAATGCTAACTTTTTTATTGGCTAAAGAATTGAGGTATAAAAGGGAGAAAGAAAATTTTATTTTATTTCCACATATTAGTGAGTAACCAATTTAAAACAGAACCAGAAAGAGAAACAAAATGAAGGTACATAGAAAAGACAGAGACAGAAACTGATAATGGGCCGAGGCCAGACTAGGTCAACTGTATAACTGTCGCAAAGAATTTAGACTGCAGAATTTTTAAGAGATAATAATAACTACTCAATTTCGTAACCGAAGCATTAAGTGTAAAGCATTAGGTACTTACTGTATAAAAATTACTGGGCAAATAGACAAAATAACTATAGGTATATTGTTAGCGTCACTGTGTCTACAACGGGAAGTTATGTATTTGTCTATGCCTGCGGTATGCTATTACCAACTTGATTGTATAAAAAACCCTTGAATTAAACAATAGTCAATAATCAATTATCATTTACAAATAGACAAAATACATGTAGGTATATTGTTAGCGTCACTATGTCTACTACGGGAAGTTAAGTATTTGTCTATGCCTGCGGTATGCTATTACCAACTCGATTGTATAAAAACCCTTGAATTAAACAATTGAGGGTTCAGTAAATAGCGATAACTTTCCTTCATTTACAGAAAAAAGCAATTCATTTTCCAGTTTCACAGCGCTGCGGTTTTATTGCGTTATTCTTTTGAAACCAGCGTTTAAAGAATCGTGCAATACGGCCACAAATCGCGTTATCAACTCCAATCAACAGGAAATCCACGGTACCGGAGCACAGAATAACTAATAGTACCTTCTTGCTCTACTGGTTAGATGTGTAACTCCTTTTATTAAACAAAATTATGTTCACTTTATGTTACAAAAACAGAATAAAATAATATTACCTGGATGCATTATTATATAATAATCTGAATCTCGAAAATTTTGTACATATTATTATCATATTTGTAGAAATTTTTGTACATTATGTATATACATATATATGTACAAAAAATTCTCGTTTAGAGGTGTTTTAGATGAGTTCACTAAGGTTTGTTCTCATTTTAATGAAAACAAAAAGGGTCGTCACTCAGTTTTAAATGACATTTGCTTAAAAAAATACCCTTATTTTTTTCTCTTCTTATTCTGTACGATATTACTTGTGTAAGACCCGTTTTCTTACTACCAACTAGCCACATAAACGGCGGATTTGATCAACTTCTGATAAATCTATACTCAGAATAATGTAATGTCAAACGCAATTTAAATGTCAGTTTACCTACTCTTCGATAACTGCGATTTATTCTAGATAATGCTTAAACTAGTAATCATTTCATTATTCTCTTTATCTACTTTATCTACTTTATCTACTGTAAAATACACTGTGACTCACATTTATGAATTGAGTAGAAAGGAAAATATGTTTTAGGTTGAAAGAGGACAACTTCCTATTGGGTAGAAAAATCTTGGGTCAAAAGGAGAAGCACTCGTTCGAGTGTTTGGTTGAATCCGCTTTAAGATAGTTAATATTATACCATAAACTTGATGTTATGATGTAAACATGAGTTTCAATTCTATACGATAAGATTTATACAATTGGTAGTCTGAAGCTCGCTACTGGACAATTCAATTTGCATAAGCATTTATTGTTTGGTCGGGTTTTTATGGTTTAAAGTATTCAAAGGAATTAAATAGATTGCATATATTAAGAATCGAGTAGACAGTACTAAGCTAACAAAATTAATGGTTGAACTACCCATTAATCTGATCATCATCATCATCATTCAGCCCGTTTGCACCCACTATTGAGTGACCTTCTCTTTATTTCGCCACTCTTTCCCTCCCAGCAAGTATAGTCCAGTGGTTTCCGAAACAATTTAAATTCATTAGTTATTATTTACAAAATAATGTGAAACAGTTAAGCTATCTAAGGAATGATCTAAAATAGCTCAAACTTATCCAAATCAAAGTGTTCCCAAAATTCTATTAATTTAATTTTAATTAAAATAAAAAACGAGGGCTGAATAAAAAATCACTGGGTTGAAAAAAATGTGGATTGAAACTAGAAAAATCTAAAAAAGTTTGGTCACTAAAATAAGATTGACATTTAATTTTATTATGTCAATAAAATAGAGATACAAAATACAATGATGGATTTTCTGCGGTGTATTTGCCTGACAACTACGTCGCTCTGGTTTTTATATGTTTTCTCGTGTTATTTTGAGTTTTATTGCGTAATTTTGGTGGTTATTTTGCCAATAAAGCCCGGGTTCTTGACGCG
This sequence comes from Cosmorhoe ocellata, assembly GCA_963675405.1. NCBI lineage: Eukaryota > Metazoa > Arthropoda > Insecta > Lepidoptera > Geometridae > Cosmorhoe > Cosmorhoe ocellata. The sequence continues at coordinate 9,626,406 of OY776249.1, read as the reverse complement.
AGTGTAAAGTATGTGAATTAGAGTATATAGTTTTCTTGAAATTCCATCGGAGGAAATCCCGAATATTTTCAACAAAACAGCCATCTTTTGTTTAAAATTGACTTGACTACTTGACTATGACTCTGTGACGTTGACAATACTTATAAATAAATACACTTGACACTGGCAAAATTGTTCTCTAAGAGACAGATGCCATAATTGAAGAAGAAGTAGTACAATGATTCACAACTCAACTTTTATTTTTCACACTTAAAAAAAAAATTACCGCGTCTATGCTTTTATAATTTTACTATTTTCCAAAGACATTTTATCTACTGACGTTGCTATTTTCATGAAAAAGGAAAATTATGAAAGCGACAACAAACTTCAAAGATCGTGTAAAATTCTTTCAGTAAACTAACCCGAAAACCATACTGATCATATTTCAGAATCTACACAGAGTGTCTGACCGGCGAGGTGGGGAATGGGGAATTTTATTCCCCGTTGGAAGTCGGGCAAGTTTATTCCCCATTTATGCAGACGGAGCTACCGTTATTCCCCGTTCAAAATTCAACTGCTCTTTGCGGCGGAAGTCGCCTGAATGATACAGTCTTTTGAGTTTCTCTTTTTAGATGTTTTGTAACTGTTTTAAAAGTATGGTTTATACAAAGTTTTTTACAAAAACAAAACAGGTAATGTTTATGGATTTTTTTAAGATGTAAAGTGCTTTTGATATTTTTACAAAAAAAAAGTTTATTATCAATCCATCAACTATGTTCCTATTAAAGGCTTTGCTTAATTTGGGAAATAACCGACAATATTTATTTTAATTGTATAGTCGCTCTAGTTTTTATATATTTTCTTGTGTTATTTTGAGTTTTATTGTATAATTTTGGTGCTTATTTTTCTAATGAAGCTCGAACTCTTGACGCAAGTGTAAAATATGTGAATTAAAGCGAATAACTCCTTTTAAATCTTTTGTTTAAGATTCTCTTGACAATTTGACTGGCATTGTGACATTGACAATACTAATAATTTAAATACTGGCAAAATTTATTTTAAAAAGACAGATGCCATAAACCTTCAAGAAGAATCTGTTTAAATTTGAATACTGACAGGTTCAAACTAAAGCCCGTACAATACACCTGAGTTAGCGTAAACTTGGTATCTTTGTCTGTACCCCGTGGGCTGCGGTTGGGTTTCGAGCTTGGTGAATCAAATCAGGAATTAATTGCAGACCGAAATCAAGTTGATTGAGATACTGAATTTGATTTCGTATTCAGTGTGTAGTGAAATATGTCAGTATGACCTACACCACTTAATTTTTTCTCAATTCCAGCCACTGCTTACTTTTTCAAATTCGCAAAAATACGTCACAAGTTTGTAAACAAAGATTGATCGTGCGTGCGAATGTACGACGGGGCCAAGGAGAAAATGGCGGTTAGGTTAGGTTAGATTAAGTTAGATTATAGAAAACGGAAGAAATTAATTTACGCAAGACTAGGCAGTAAGGTCTATGACTATAAGCCTGCTCAAATGAGCGAATAATTTAACAACAACAACAAATGATCGTGCGTGCTATCTCTTAGTAGAATTTAATGTCATAATAAGCTACGCTTTATAATTAAACCTCAAATACCTATCTGTTACGTGACGTAATATAATTATTACTATTTCTACTCATAATGCAATGAATTATAATCAATATTAGTCAATAGTCAATAGTCAATAATCTTTATTCAGTTATATCACAAGGATCATTTTGAATCGTCTTACATACTAGGTGAGTCTAGGTGCCAATTCCAGTCCTATCCCCAGTACGAGAAGAACTGACAAGAAAATTCTTCGGCAACATCAAACCCGAAAGATTAAACCTTCCGAAATTATGAATTCGGTTTCAAATTCCGAAACTTTATCGTACATCAACATAATCACAGATTAAAACACTCCCAAGTTCCCTGTCAGAGCGCCTTCACTCAAGTTATGCTGTTCCTTAGCAAGGGACGTCCGTAAAATGACGACCGTAATCATACCCAACCAATAACTAAAAATTCTGAGTTAATATGAGCGTGTGTCTTTTGTGTGTATGTGGACGCGTTTTTATATTTAGATTTATTTATAAAAACTGCAAAAATTTTAATGTAACGTTTTATCCCCTTGTTTTAAATGTTTGAATTATGAAACAAAGTCGGGTTTTTTCAAACACTTATAACTCTAACTTATAGGTAACAGCTGAACCGATTTTCATGGTTTTTTTTTGTTTTGTTGTTTGTAGTTATTCTTGTCTTCGTCTCGAATAGCAGAATAACTACCTACTAAAACCTTTCAAAAATAAATTAAATGTGGATAAAGTCGCGGACAACAGCTAGTATTCCTATAATTAACATTAAATTCGATTTTATTCGTTGAGCTTGATAACAGTATTATTGATAGACTTGGCCACAGAATTACTAACGCTTTATGACGTTTAAGTAGTTCGGAAAACCAGGATTTTAAAGTACTCCGGTTACCTGCTAATATTTTACAGCATAAACGCGTTTAAATTAACTTCATTACCCACACGAGTCGAGCCGTGTCGACCTTTTTAGCGTCCAATTTTAATTTGAGCATCGCTCTCTCAATTTCGCGTCGCATTTTTAAATGGTTTAACTTTAGAAAGGATTTTCTTCTTGTTTTGCAACAGTTGAAATATTATGCACATAAATTTTTAACTGTTGAAAAAGAGCCATATCTGTCGACTAGTGTGTTTAAATGCACGAGAGGGTTTTTGTGAAAATACCATCTTGAGTGTTTATCTTGTGAAAGTACCTTTACAATATAAAATAATCATGGTTTCATTTAGCAGCCCAGTCACTATTGTTATTTTGAGCTTAATGTGAGAGCGACATCTAGATACTAAGCATGAAATAAAATTTTAAACGGAAAACTTATCTTTATTATTCTAATATTAAAAATGACAAATTCTAAAGATTAAAGACTTTGTAAATTTGTTTGAAGTCATGTTGCCAGATAATTTATTTGCATGGCAATTTTAATAGATAATAGACTACCTTTTAGGTGAGCAAAGTCTTCAGCTGAAGCTAGCAATAAAGCAGTTTCAGTTGTGCTCAACAAATATGTCTAAAGAAAGGTATGAGAAGGAGTAAGTAAGTAATTATAATGCATGCATATAGGAGTAAATAGCCCTACAAAATACAGGTGCTTGAAAAACTCGCTTGCAAATGAGGGTAGCACGCATATGGCGACAGGAAGTGACGGGCATAAATCTGCGACGGTGGCGCCGCGACCGGAAGGAAGCGCCCGCGTCGTTTGCCGCATTGTGCTATCGGCCGCCGGGCCGCGCGGACGTGTGCATGCCACTTTATAGCGGTCGAGATACCGAGCCGTTTGAAGCTATTGTCACACCACCTTTACGGTTGGTTCTCTTGATGGTGGAAATGCAGGGGTGGACAAAGATTGAACCACAGATTAGCTCAAAGTCACCGGAGGGGTTGATTGTGTTTTATGAGACATGTCTAAATAACTATTTATCTTTTATCTATTAACTATATATCAACTATATATCGATTAAATCTTGCTAGATGTAATCTCATGCTACATTAGGCACTTGTTATCTTTGTTTTTAGTCAGAACCATAAAAAGCACAGAAACACTTAATCTGTACATAATATTATAACATTATATCTATGAAACTTGACTGCGAGTGAAGCTGGCAGAACAACTGAAAGTTAGTTGGCAACTTTTCGATGCTAAATTATTACCAGCTGTTATATAATCTGTGGTGCAAACGTCAAAGGGAAAGTTTGAAGCGGTTTGCAATTGAAACGTTTGTGTCAATGAACGTTTCTTGGTGGTAATTAATTTTATTAACAAATTACGAGTGGGACTGTTTTGGTCGGGTTTGTCTGTTTTTGATTGAAGTGCAGTAAAATCCCACTTTTTCTTTAAATTAACTATCTTCTTCTCACTTAACTGTTTAAAAATTCGAGAGGTGATTTGTTTATTTTCCTTTAGGGATTTGACAGATTGAATCTTACAATTTATATTAAGAAAATTACTTATCGATACTTTTTTATGGGACCTTACTCGTACTTCATGCAGAACTCTTCAACCTTATTTAAAAAAAAGTTTCACAATCTAAAGATAATATCATAAAAAGAGAGACGCCAACAAAAAAATAATTTTATATGCGTCATTGGATAGTTCATCCTCTTCACAAAATTCTACGTTTGATAATAATAAACGACAACATGTAAGAAACACCCAGCTGTAAGTCGTAAATAACAATTTTAAAATTACTTTTCTTCAAATTAACTTGAACAATACGTTAAACCAGAAACTAATTAAAAGTATTTTCTTTTTGACTACTTAAAAAGTTAGAAGCCTAACAAAATACACCTTAAAAACATGAAAAGGACAAGAAATGAAATGAAATATTACGGCCTATCAAGGAGTTATTTATTTATCCACTAGCAACACGCCCCGGCTTCACACGGCACACATTTTTGACGCTTCACATTTTTGTCAATTTGAATCGCCTATGTCATTCTGGTACAAAATCCACAATGGTGACTTATTTTCCCATAAAATTAATACTTATTTTATTCGATGGTGACATTTTTGGCGGCCGGTCGTAAAACACCTAGCCAAAACCCAACATGGATCTAAGAGATAATAGAATGTGCGATAATGCTAGGGCGTACAGGGGTAGAGGTAGACCAAAGAAAAGATGAATGGACTGTGTGAAAGATGAGATGGGTAAGAAAGGAGTGAGTACTGAGATGACGAATGATAGAGGGAAATGGAAGAAGATCACTATTGTGCCGACCCACATAACGTGGGAAAAGGCAGGAAGATAATGATGAGGATGGATCAAAATAAAAAAAAAACAAAGTCAAAATATATTTATTTCAATAAAATCCCAGGGATCATTTTGGAACGTCTTACATACTAGGTGAGTCTAAGTGTCAATTCCAGTCCTATCCCCAGTCCGAGAAGAACTGACAAGAAACTCGCTGGGCCCTAGCGCTTTTTTTGTATGATCCTTGTTAATTTTGTAAGAAATACCTAGCAGAGTTGGAGCTGATTCGTCCCAAGCTTTTTTATCATCTAAGTACATCATTTTTACCCTCAAAGTATTGAACTTAAAAGTAGCACAAAAAAGGGTCAGTTGATATTTTTACCCCAAACCATCCAGACGAATCCATGACACCTTATTTGTTAGAATCCGTCTAGTCGTTTGACTACAGCGACAGTCAAAAGACTATACCCCACAAACACATTACCCTTTTTCGCTTCGCAGTCGGGTAAGAACGGACGAAGGAGTTGCATTAGTTCTGAGATAAGGCAACGAAAACCGCACAGTAACTTGACGCAGAATGGTGCATACATTCCGACCGTGATTAGACATTAATAATTCAATACCTATCAGACCCTCGCGGATCGTAAGCAAACAAATTGAATCTACTAGAGCTATGTACCTGAACTGAATGTCTATCACTGCCACAAGATAGTGGAAAAGGCAGCGTATCTTAGGTAACCTTTTTCATAATGGTATTTTTTATTTTTTACTATCTGACCCGATAGACGTTGTCTGGTCTTAACTATCGTAATATTTATAAACGTGAAAGTTTGTATGTATGGATGTTTGTTACTCTTTCACGCTGAAACGGCTGAATTAATCTCCTTAAATTTGGCTCAGAGATAGATTATAGTCTGGAATAGCACATAGGTAGGCAAATTTATAGCGAAATTGGCACAGCCGTTCTCGAGTTTTAGCGAGACAAACGAACATTTCAATAGGAAGAAAGCTTTTTGAAATGTTTATCTATTTTTGTATTTGCATAGTTAATTAGTAGGTACCCAGTTTATATATTATTTTCTTTCGTAACTTACCTTTTTCTGCTTAAAATGTACATTTACTTGTTTAGTGCGCACATGTGTTTATGTTGTAACTCAGTACTCAGTATTTGAATAGTTAAGTTTTTCTTGTGTTGTAAGTATTTTGTGTGCCAAATAAAGTAAAATAAAATAAGAACAACAATGGTATAATAATTAAAGTTTGCTTCAAAAGCTCCTTTTTTTAATCACTTATTTAAGAAATTTGCCTTATATCGAACCGTAGCTTCTGTATCGTTATAATATACCGTGCTAAGCTACCTGCATTCCATCGTCAAGTAGAGTCTACAGTTGAGTTTGGCTTTATCTTGGCTTTTTTAATTACTAATCTTTGAAATTTGCCGTATATCGAACCGTAGCTTCTGTATCGCTATAAACTGTGCTAGTTGCTAAGTTACCTGCATTCCGGCGTCAAGTAGACTCTACAGTTGAGTTTGGCTCTAACTTGGCACAAAGGCGTGCCATTCCGTCTGGTTACCGCTCCCGGAAACTTGGCCCTACAAGCTAGCCGCTATTGGTTTTGATTAGTTGTGTAGTTCTGATCATTTATAGCTGAGCTTCCGTACTAAATATCATTCTATTCCACAAATATGAAAAATGCAAAGGTTTGAATAGATGTTTATTACTCAATCACGCTGAAACGGCAAAACGGATCTGGATGAAACTTGGAATACGCGTAGTTTATGACCTAGAACAGGGGTTTTCAAACTTATTTTGCCCACTTTGAGAATAAATTATTTTTTAGCGCCCCCATTTTTTCACATACTTACTTAAAAACCACTATAACTTCAAATTAAATTAATTATTTACTAGCGGAGATTAAACATTCATTATAAACGAGACTTTTTACTGTAGGCCCCGCAAGAGTTAACTTGAGACCATCTCAAGTTAATTTAAGTCAATTAAAGTTAGTTCCTGTAAGCGTTGATGGGCTTGCAACCTATCACGTACGGAACTAGTACCTAATACTGACGTTTTATTAAACCCATAGTGCCCACAATTAGAACCAAATCAGATAACCACAAAGTAAATTTCTACTACCACAAAACCATATGTCCACAATGTACAGTCAGCATTAGAATTTTCAAAACAATTAGACATTGAGTTCCTTTCAGTGTTAAGTTATAAATAAAAAAAAAGTTATAAATGCTCCAAATTAAGCCTTAATGTTTTACAAACCACTTTCAATGTTTTTAAAGCTACCTCCCTTAAAATCGTATCATCAACCAAGACAAACATGATCACGACTGAGCTTTGTAAGCTTTTAAAAAAAAAATGTTTATTTTAATATTTAGTATCTGGATGACCGAGCTTTGCTCGTTTTTTTTGTTAAGGACATTTTTAAAAAATGAAACCTCGCTAGATCGATTTATCGTGAATCCACCTGCATACTAAATTTCCTGAAAATCGTTGGAGCCATTTCCGAGATTCAGATTATCTATACTTCTATATTAATATTATAAAGAGGAAAGTTTTGTACTTATGTATCTTTGTTTGTAACGAATAAACTCAAAAACTACTGGTCCGATTTAAAAAATTCTTTCACCATTAGAATGCTACATTATCTCTCAGTAACATAGGTTATATTTAATGTAGGTACCTCGCGAGCAAAGCCGCGAGCGGAAGCTAGTAATATATATACAAGAATTGCTCGTTTAAAGGTATAAATTGACGACCTCAGTGGCGCAGCGGGCGAGAGTCCACCTGCGACGCAAGAGGTTGCGGGTTCGATTCCCGCCGCGGAATAAATTTGTGTACGATCTGCAGAAATTTGTTCCGTTGGTCTGGGTGTTTTCTATGTATTATAAAAAATATCTATCTATATAATTATGTATATAAATAATGTATTAAATATATCAGTTACCTAGTACCCATAACACAAGCTTTGAGTAGCTTACTTTGGGACTAGATGATGCTGTGTGGATTGTCCAGCATTATTTATTTATTTATAATTTATTTAAAATCTTATTTCCTATGCGAATGTGAAGCTTATTTTCTGTCGATGGTACGTATGAGCAGATGGTAGCTTCACTTGATTACAGCAGTGGCCAGTTTAACGGTCATCGCCACTTAGCCGGCGGTCGCGGTAATCCGGTTACGTCGCTTAATCGACCCGGCTGATGCCCGGCCGGTAAAGTCGCCCGGTTATCCGGTCGGGTTATAACCTATCGAATTACCGTATACGGCGAGTGATTAAAGTTGACGTGTGAAAAAATGAGGTTATGTTTATCGTGTTAGTTTCTTTATTAGGCTGAGTGTACGTGATAAAGTTGTGCTACAATACGAAATGCGACGTCTGAAGAGTGCTAGTGGTGTAGTGGTCTGTTTTACGTTTCAAAGGTCGTGCGTTTGAACCTGGCCCCCATTCAATAAACATTACAAGTCTACAAATTTGTAAAAAAGGGACAATATTGTCGAAATTTATGACAAGTGTTGCTTAATAAAACCTACAAATATGTATTATTGTAAGAAAATTTTACAATTTTGTGAATTTTCCCCCAGTAAATCGTATTGTTTTATTAAACAGAAACTTGTAGAATTTTAGCCGCTTATAATTTATTGTATTTTACAATTTGTAATGTTTATTGAATAGGGGCCTGGTCGTGCACCAAGAGTTTCGTCTTTTTGAAAAAAATATGCGCTCATTAGGGACTTCTGAAAATCTTGAAAAAGACTGTGACATGACATTGACAATACTAGTAAGTTCAAAAGAGACAGATGCCATAAACAAAAAATAAAAAAAACTAAACATGATCACGACTGTAATCCCCGGGCTCGGTAGATATCTTCTCAGATCTCTAGTTACTTAGATCTTTGAGGATATCTCAATAGGGTAGTCAGAAGTACGTTCAAACATGGCATTTGGCATATGCCCACATTTTGCACAGTAGTTAGTATATTAAAGAGCGCTGGTGGTGTAGTGGTAGCACCCCTGCCTCACGATCCGAAGGTCGTGGGTTCAAAGCTGGTCGTGCACCAATGAGTTTTTCCATTCGAAAAATTTATGTGTGCTAGTGCTCTTAAACGGTGAAGGAAAACATCGTGAGGAAACCAGCATACCCTAGAACCAAAATTTTGAAGGTATGTTGTGATAGGTTAGTATTCTTATTAAGCGGCGATGGGCTTGGCTACTGTGCAAAATGTGGGCATGTACCAAATGTCATGTTTGGACTTGCCTCTGACTACCCTCTTTAGATATCCTCAAAGATCTAAGTAACTAAAGATCTGAGGAGATATCTACTGAGCCTGGGGATTACAGTCGTGATCATTTTTTTTTATTTGTATATGTAGTTATTTTGAAATAAACACTTATTAAGGCTCAGCATTTTGAAAATTGCAAGTATTGCAACCCTAATCATTCTATTACCGCTTAATAGATTACATTCAAATTGAAGTACACGATACTCAAGGATATAAGTGATGAATCAACCGGAGCTAAAACACTAATTAGTTAGAAAACCTTGGTTAAAAATCATGTCAAAAATTCCCTAATTTATCCAGAACAGTAAGGAATTTAGAATTTCTATTTAACATGAATGTAAATCAGTTAATTTGAAACAAATCAACCCAGCCCTTTTTTTGAAATAAGCTATTTACTTGAAAATATTTATGTATTTTATAAATTGTCGCTTTCGTTATGTAATTCAGAGCAGCCATATTATCATGCCGCACTCTACGTACTTGTCATTTGGGTATTTCGCTTCTTGCTATGTTTGATTCCGCGGAGATCCGCGTTGCTATACGGACCTATGTCACTTTTTTTGTAACTTTTACGTCTTTAATAGAGTGACGAGTATTCTGGGCCTTAAATAAATCAATACCGAGTAATTTTGTTTGTACTATGGAGTTATATCCGTCTTATGGGCGTGCATCATTGATGACGTACACACTTCCCTCTTCCCAGTTTGTTTGTTAACACATCACTGGAATAATTAGCGAGTGATACATTATGTATGGTTCTTTGTTCATTAATAAACAAGTTTTGCAATTTTGTTTCAAAGATTCTGAGGATAAAGTTTGTGAAATCATTATTTTATTAAGTTGCCAAGAGATGTAGTCGCTTCGCTCTAGGGGCGATACGTTTAGTCCAAGTAGCAATACGTTTTTGCATACCAGTCGTCACATTTATATGTCCACTTTTCGATTCTAGAGCCGTAGGTTTGAATCAGATCGTGCACCAACATATTATATTTCTGTTTAAAAAAATCCAAGTGCTTAAATACCAGTAATCTGAAATGGCTCTGAAGGACTAAGCAAAATGACATTCAATCATCACTATGAAATAGAAGCCTTCACAAAAAAATTATAGGAATGATCACGTGATTTATTGATTAGAAACGTCATTCCCATACACTTTTCTCTTTTAGCGACATTGCTTATCAAATATCACTTTGTCTATAAAAAATATACGTCACATTAGACATAATCCTCTGTTGTCTACATCTAATGTGTCTACATATTTCTCGCGTATTAGACGTAGACAACAACGGCCTACGTCTAATGCCTGAGAAACACGAGACTAGTTTTTCAAGCTAGGATAGTAAGATAAAGAGAAATTAAGCTGGTTCTGTACACACGTAACCATAATAACTAGCTAACTATCGTAGCTTGAGAAACTTGCCTCGTGTGTCTCAAGCATAAGGGCTTACGGCTTGACCCAAAGATGCTAATAGCTCTTTGTTATTTTGGGATGAGGAGATCCGAAACATCAAACTACTGCGCTTAACTTACAAGAGACTTAAGAGCGGGTGATGCGAAATGTACAACTGGTATAGATAAATAGTAAGATAGTTATCTATATAACACTAGCTTCCGCTCTTTGCTTGCGAAGTACCTACATAAAATATAGCCTTTGTTACTCAGGGATAATGTAGCATTCTAATGGTGAAAGAATTTTTGAAATCGGTCCAGTAGTTTTTGAGTTTATTCGTTACAAAAAAAAATACTAAAATACAAAACTTTTCTCTTTATAATATTAGTATAGTATAGATGATCACGACTGTGATCCCCTGGCTCAGTAGATATCTCCTCAGATCTCTAGTTACTTAGATCTTTGAGGATATCTAAAGATATTTTGCACATGCCCACATTTTGCACGGTGGTTAGTTTCGAACGTGACAGGTTGCAAACCTATCGTCACTTATATATATATACACACTCGAATTTTTAGTTCTAGGGTTTGCCGGTTTCCTCACGATGTTTTCACTGGCATTACGCGCATATATTTTTCGAATGTAAAAACTCATTGGTGCACGACCAGGTTTAAACCCACGACCATGAAGCAGGTGGGATACCACTACACCACCAGTGCTCGAACAATGCTTCGAACCAGTGTTGTGAAAGGATTTAAGTGCGCCTAATAGGCTCATTTAGACACATCTTCGAACTTTAGCTTTCTAAGTTCTGCCAGTTAATATAATAGCCAGAACGATTAAATATTAATCAAAGTTACCTTCCATTACTCATACATACATTTCCCATTCGTCTCAAGGCGTAGGATAAAGCGGGGTATAATGACCCTTCCTAATTGGTCTCAAGATTTGGAGGCATTGTCTTACATATTCATAGAGCAGTTACCAGGTACCTCTAATTTATTCAAAGGCATTGGTCATGCAAATTGGTGGAATATCGGTCATGTTGACGTCAGATTTGGGAGAAGTTATTGCGGATTCGCCCTTCTGGGGCTTAGACAAAATCCATTTTCCGTTAGCGTTCACGTCAGTGGAACGTTCGTAAAAATGTTCTACAAATTTTGTGGCACTAAAATGACATTTTGTTGGGCCAAATCACACATTGTCACCGTTTTCTTCCCTTCCAAATAAAAAAACGCTATTTTCGTTGCACATGCTAGGTTTCAAAGGTTAAAAGCCTATCACCATACCCCAGTACAGTCGCCAACAGAACAAACATACGTCAGTGTTTTATAACGGGCTAATTATTCCACGGTACGTCAAGTGTCCTGTAGTCGCATAAATATGGACGGCAAACAGAGTATTAGCACCGGCCGTGCGTTGTTTGCCTTCGACCTAAAACAACATGCATTTGTGGTGACCGCCGAATTTGTTACCGCTGCTGACTCAGTGGACAGTGAAGAGGAAAAGTTTTTAGAAGTTTATATGATGGCCGTAGGGGAAGGGGGGCATGATGGGGTATCTAAGGAAAATACCAAAAATACAGTTTAATCATTACGTTTATTATTCTTATTTATTTATGGTACAATGTCTTATTAATCTAACTACACTTTGGCATAGTTTTTGGGAGATAAACTTATCGGATTTTTTTTAAATAAATGATTTAATAGGAACTTACGAAAAACCATCTTGCCCCGTACCACGGGGTAAGATGGGGTAATGAAAATGGGGCAAGATAGGGTAAACTAATTACAATCACAATAAATATAAATGTGAATTTATTCGGTGTTTTCATTTGTCTCTATTTGTTCAATAGGTGTAACTGACAAAAGTCGTGAAATGACTTGAGTATACATCTTTCTTAGTTTTCCTGCTCCAGATCATAAAAAAGATTCATACAACAAAAGTTATGTAAGAATTGGCACGAAAAAAAAACTTCAAATGCTTCTCCTGAACAATCAGTTACACAATTGAACCTACTGCCATCGATATGTGAAAAATAAGTTTATTGGAAGTTTTGTTTTCAGGAAGTGTGTTTAGAATTTTATTAGTTGAAGATTAATTTTATGTTTTAATTTCAAAAGTTTGTTTTGTTATATATTTATTCAAATTGAAGGTGCCAAGCACACTCCCCGAGGCTTTCTGTATTCTCCGCTCACAAACAAGTGACAAAAAGAGGGTAATAAATATTTTATGATATTTTGAATCATCAGAAGATAAGAAGATAATGTTTACATTCAAAAGGTTGCTTAGCTCAATGATTTCTATTTTTCAGAATTTTATTGTTTATTTATATATAGTGACAAGTTACAATTGTCAATAGGTAAATACAATATGTCATAATTTGTGTTATACCTCTAAACGTAGTTTCCAGCATACTAAAAATATTCCTTGTAACACTTTAGCTCAACATTGTACCGGTACGTGACTGAGCGTAAGCAGAATAGAAAAGTGAAATATTTTTATTCAAAATATTATTATATTTGACAATTAAAAGGGACAATATAATTTTATTAGAATAAAGATATTATTTAGAAAGATTTTAATCATTGACCTTATGCTAGGGTAAAATTGTTGCAATTTTTTATATGTACCAACAATATTTTAATAATATATTTTACAGCATTTTATTATTTATTTTTTAAATTAATTTGGCAACAAGATAATTTGAGAAATAGGAAAAAAAACTGGGAACAGTCGTGATCATAGTTTGTTAATATTTTACAATAATAATAACGTACGAGTACAGTGTACAATGTAAGGCAAAACTCACTATACCTTGCATAAATTAATGTATTTACAAAAAATAAGCACTTACATTATATCTAAATTAATATTCAGCTATCTGATTCCCGTAGTATAGGTAAGCTTTGCTTAGTTTGTGAAATATCCACCAATATTTAGGTATATTTTTAAACTGACGCGATCGTGGTCACGGGTAGACCCGTCTACCAGTGTAAACCTGTCGAAACGTCGGGAAAAATAGGTAAATAAAACGCGATAAATACCCGTTTAATGCTAGTAATAATATTTAGGCACTATTTTATTATAATTTATATTTTGTATTTGAACAATAATGCGTACTTATGAAATAAAGGTGTCAAAACATAGCGAAAGGCAGTTTATATTGCACATGATAAGGCATTACAATGCAAGCTGCGTCACCGCTCGCCATGCCGCACGTGGACTCGTAGCTAATGTCCTCGTGTCAACATGTGACCGGTGTGGACTCGGCCTAAACAAACAGCATTACTGCGATCGGACCTAACATTGATATCCGATCTAAATCACGTATGAATCATACAATATAATACATATTAATAGTATTCTGTCCCCGATTCCTGATGTTATAACGATAATTGAATGATTGAATGATTTGAACTTTCCCGGAGGTGGGCGTTGCGATCTGTGACACAGTATTTTACTTCTGCAGATCGCATCACTTACTATATGTATAAAAAAAATATGAGCGAGCGAGTAAATGAGCGAATAAGAGATAGAGTGAAAGAGTAAATGTGACAATGAGTGAATCTAATACCATTAGGTAAACGAGCAATTTTTGTAATATGTAAGTCTAAATCTCGGAAACAGCTCAAACAATTTTCATAAAATTAAAAATGCAGGGTGTTTCAGGGGCGGTAAATCGATCTAGTTAGGTTTCATTTTTAGAAAACATCGTTTTATCCGTGTCCAAAAAACACGATTTACTAAAAAAAACATCAGTCATCCAGGACTAATTGATTAAGTGATACGTTAGTTAATAAATGAATGAATGATTGAAAGATTGAATGAGTGAGTGAGTGATCAATTCTTCGACTTACAAACATAACCTCTTTATTTATTGTAGAAATTGGATGACGACCTTATTGGCGTAGCGAGGAAGTCCCGATTGAGATCATAGGTGGAGATTTAGTTCTTATGCGGAACGAGTTTAGCATTACCATTATTAAATGGTAACCCCAAGTTATAAATATTAAATTACATAGAAACCCCATTACCAATATAAATTGGATAATTAATAGTTACCCAGCTGGTCAGCGCTCAGTATTAACAGGGGTCGGCCACAAGTGGAGCTCAAGTTTTTGATAGTTTGAGCGGCTTCGGTATTTACTGGTTAAGTTAAGGGTCAGTTTGGGAAGTTACCACTCAAGGGAAAACAAAGAGTTGCGCCAGTGTTTAGAGGACTCTGCTTTTTGTTAGAAACTTGATAGTTTTCAGACGGTAAACAATGTGTACCTTTTTCAAGCTTACCTTGTGACATTTTTCTCAAAGTAAGCAAGTAAAGTATTATGATTAGGTAGAATTTTGGAAGAATTGGGTGATAAGATAAAATAATATTTTTTTATTAGTTGTCCCACTTATAAATGTTTCGCCAACCATCCCTTTCCTTCGATGTTTCCTACCCTCAAGATCATCCCTCAAAAGTATTATCAACTAACTTGCGCCCGTGGCTTCGCTTGCGAGGTAAAATATAACCTATATTCATCCTTAAAGTTCATTCTAAACATTATGTGAAAGAATTTTTGAAATCGGATAGCTACTTTCGGAGATTACCTCCTACTTACAAACAAACAAATACACTTTACCTCTTTGTAATATATGAG
Organism: Cosmorhoe ocellata; assembly: GCA_963675405.1. Lineage (NCBI taxonomy): Eukaryota > Metazoa > Arthropoda > Insecta > Lepidoptera > Geometridae > Cosmorhoe > Cosmorhoe ocellata. Next base: position 9,611,294 of record OY776249.1, on the reverse strand, counting down.
AGTATTATTACAGAAACACATAGTAACTTACTTAAATTTAACTTTTCCTCGCAAGTGTACGGTCGTCAAGAGATGTAGTAACTAGTTTTGATAATTAATATCGCGGGCATTTCCTTATCATTTTCGATGGAGGTAAATGTATAAAAGGATACCATTCGAAAAAAGTTTTCGTAAACTATTAAAAACTCATACTAGGGGTACTGCCGTGTGATTCTGTAAGACCTCATTCTAAGCATCGAATCTGAATCCGCTGTGAGTTTCTTGATTGGCATTCTAAAAACTCGGTTGATAATTCGAAAACTCAAAATGCAAATATAATAAAAAATGCGATAATGCAAAAACTCAACAATTGTGTCAAAAAACTGGAATCGATAAAACTAGATTAACATTTTTTTGTGTGTGGTCGTCACTAGTACAATATTGTCAAGTCGGAGCTCACTTCACTTCGCATGTGATTAAGTGATGCTTACAGAATGCAAAATCAAGGTCATTTTGAACCTTATCCGAAGTGAGAGTGAATAGCGATGTCAGATGCGAGTTGATGTATGAATTTTATAGAATCGACGTACTGTATATTTTTTTAAATACCAAATACACTGGATTAAATAAAGTATAACAGCCATCACGTATATTTTCATTCAATAATGCAACTTCCGATATTTGTAATGCAGTCGCGCGACCACGAACCTACGATTCGTCATCTGCAGCGCGTTCCCGCTGCAATTGTGAGCTCGGCGACAACTTCACTAGACATTTGCTGAATACCAAATGTATTGTAAACAATACTAACGGTATTTAAAAAAAAAAAAAAAATATGATCACGACTGTAATCCCCGGGCTCGGTAGATAACTCCTCAGATTTTTAGTTACTTAGATCTTTGAGGATATCTAAAGGGGGTAGTCAGAGGCAAGTCCAAACATGACATTTGGTACATGCCCACATTTTGCACAGTAGTTAGTATTCCGTACGTGACAGGTTGCAAGCCCATCGCCGCTTATAAGAATACTAACCTATGACACATACCTTCGAATTTTTGGTTCTAGGGTATGCCGGTTTCCTCACGATGTTTTCCTTCACCGTTTAAGAGCACTGGCATTGCGCACATAAATTTTTCGAATTGAAAAACTCATTGGTGCACGACCAGGTTTGAACCCACGACCTACGGATCGTGAGGCAGGGGTGCTACCACTACACCACCAGCGCTCTTAACTAACGGTATTTATTCTTTTTTTTTCATCTTAGTTTTTTTCTAGTAACTGTTGGAGCTAGCAAAACGTAATGAAAAGGGGGTAAGGGCGAGCGTCCACCAAAAAATAGAAAAGTTAAGGAAACTAAGTATTTATTGTACTGTGTCTGTGTTTTAATTTATATTATATGTTCTTAATAAGAATACCAATGTTAATAATAATAGTTATAAAACGTTTTTGCTAAACACAACTAAGAACAAGGCTTAGTTTGAGGCTAGGTGGCGATGTGTGAAAAGTCCATGAATAATTTATTTATTACTAGCTTCCGCTCGCGGCGTCGCCCGCGAAGTACCTACATAAAATATAGCCTATGTTCATCCTGAAAGTATATTCTACACATTGGTGAAAAAATTTTTCAAATCGGATCAGTAGTTTCGGAGCCTATTCGTTTCAAACAAACAAACAAACAAACAAACAAACAAACAATCAAAGTTTTCCTCTTTATAATATTATATAGTATAGATTATTAGTATTATACGGGTATTTATCGCGTTTTATTTACCTTTTTACCCGAAAATTCAACAGATTTTTTAACTTTGGGATAAATAGGTAAATAAAACGCGATAAATACCTGTTTAATAATAATATTAATACTTACACTAAAAAATATATAGTTGCATTTACGTCAATTTTGTTGTCTTTTCCATAGAAACGCTATCTAATAGGGCAGCTGTAAGACACAATATCACTGTAAGACATTATTACCCATTTATACCCAAGATCCTCGTAAAGGCTTTGTATATTATTTTGTTTTATAATCATGTAAAGATACTCGTAAGAGGTTTGTGTAATATTTTGTGTAGTTATTCAATACAGAAACCTAACATATCCAAGCAAATAAACTTAAACACAGGAATACCTTCAATAATCCAATCCCCTAAACACTCAAAGCGGTCGGTACCCAACTAACCTGTCAAGGTAACGAAACTTTAGACGAACTTGAACAGATTTCCACGTATACAGTACAGTCGCTTGCAAAAGTGTTAGTAACAAGTACTATTTTACAATGGTCAGCACAACGACATACACAATAGTCATGAAAAATGCTTAGGTAACTCAAACATTCTAGTGTTAATGCTCAAACTTATCTATATCTACCTAATTATAATTATGATTATCTACCTACTTACAAGTGTCCATTAAGGCCTTTAGAAAGAGGGGACTTTTCTAACACAGATATTCATACCTAACAGAAGAGTTCCCAACCCTAGTTTAAATAATTTACTTGTAAGAACAATAAATACTTTTTACTTTTACTTTACTTTTACAAGTAAATTATTTAAAAATTCAAAGTAATTATTTATTATTTTTAGTATGTGCATAACACTTTTAGCATTTTATTTCAACCCTTTGTCAGTTAGTCTAGATTTCAATTTATATCATACAGTATTTGAAAACACGACCACATAATTAACATTAAACAATGTATAAATGTTACGAGTAACGACAAAATATGTGCTTTTTCACAAGGTCCGCTGAAAATCCGCGTGACTGTCACGCGTGTTTGTTACGGTAGTGCCACGAGAATGTCACGAGACGGCGCTAAGATATTATCTTTCTTTCAAAACAATGCTTTTTCTTTCAAGTCAGTGATGATTCCGTTATTTACTGAGTCACTGAAACTTCGCAATAAAAAACTTTATTATTATTATTATTTTACAAATCGAAAAAAAACTTAATCTAAAATAAAAACATATATTAACTCAGACATACATGGTGTTTTTTCTAAAAACAATGTACAGTGTACTGCATACAGTTCTTGACGCGTCAGCTCTACAACAAACGTCAGTTTAAAGTTAACTTAAAAATAAATTAATTGAATGGATTTTTGCCATCGCCTGTACTTCGAGGCTGAAGTAACAGATTTGAGTGTGGACGCCGCCATTGGGCGAGCCACTGCCAAATTGTATTAATCATAGTTAGGATTAGTTCACCCTTTGACGAGCTGCGTGCTTCGGACGTGACTGTCTTACAATCCAATAATCGATTCAGAAAGTCTGTTTATTACCTGACTGCGACGCGGAGAGTAATGTGCTTGGGATGTATGTATGTATGTATGTTTATATGTATGTAGGTATGCGAGTTCTTTTGGCTGTCACGGCAGCCTAAACTGACGGACGGATTTTGACAAATAAGGTGTCGTTAGATTTGTCTAAATCACAAGATAAATATTATAAACGCAAAAGTTTGTAAGAATGTAGGGATGTAAGGATGTCTAAATGTATGTTTGTTACTTTTTCATGCTTAAACGGCTAAACGGATCTGGATGAAATTTGGCACAGATATAGAATATGGTCTGGAATAACACATAGGCTACATTTTATTCCGAAAAAATGTACGGTTCCCGCGGGATACCGATGTTTTTGTTTTTCAAGGTACCACGCGGGCGAAGCCGTGGGCGGAAGCTAGTAGGCAATGAAAATATAGCGGCTGTAAAAATGTATTTTCAATTACATTCAGTCAGTTTTTTTTTGGAATTTTTGCAATAATCTCAGTACTTTTTGCGATTCATTTACCTATGACTAACCCCGTTTAAACATCTCTAAAGATCTGAGTGATGAGAAATCTGGGGATTACAATCTTGATTATCTAGAAATTGTGATAAGTACGCGATTTTTCCGCCATTCATGAATTTATTTTGATGAGTTTTTTCTTTGGTTAGTCATAATTCTTCAGAAACAGTCCCATATAAATTTGTTTTCTAGGTGATTTATACTTTTTCTGTAAAACATAAAAAAAAACTCCTTAAATCTCTTGTAATTTTTTTTCGTAGTGCAACATTGAAATCGGTATTTTATCAGTTTTTAAAACGTAATATTACAAAATAAACAGATATGGCAACACTATTTTGACTAATCTTTGTTTTACCGATTAAATTATTGGAAAACTTTACCTACTATGTATATAATTTTGACTAGAAATTTCTTAAAGTTCTAAATACCAGTGAACTCTCCCTGGTCAGTACTAAGTTAATTCGAGAGCCGGTCCGCCGAGACTCGAACCCGGGTCGGTAAGTAGCAGATTTATTAAGAGGCTACCCACCTAACCCACACAGGAAGCACAGTGTACAACTAACAGTAACACAACTTGAACTGAGTTTTAACCATTATTTTTTCAAGTGCCTTTGAAGTGCACAAAAAGATGTATACTTTTTTAGTTTGTTTTTATTTTTCCTTTCACACTAGTTCAAAAAAGGGATATTTAAGAAAAAAATGACGATTATGTAAAACCAAATTTCTTCACCAAGAAAGTTTCGATTTTGTTCGTGACAAAAACTATTGAAAAACTAGTAGGTTTAATAGGTAAGTAATTAATTTAATTTAATAGGAACCTATCTAGAATTTAGTTTTTTGTATTTTTCTGTTTTTTTTTATTTGGACTGTCAAAAATGTACACAAAATTATTTTTGATACTTCGCGTTGTACGAGATTTTTTTACAAAGTTTAGGTGCAGACCAGTGATCGTAAAAGTACGGGCAAATTACTAGTAGACACCATCGATAAAATAGTTACTAAAGGTTTATCTCTATGGTAGCCTAATATAAATTTCAAGTTGCTATACTGACATCTCTGCACTATGTACAGGGGCTTTAAAATTAAATCACGCTTTAGTTTGCAACTAAGCCTTCTAAATTCAGCTATGTCTATGGCAGATAACAGTTCCAATGGCATTTACATTTGAGCTGTCTGGATCGGTTGAGCTCTAGGCGTTCTCTGTTTCATTTATTTGACTGGGCATTGAAGACTGTTCTGATAGATATAAATTATATAAGGATCATTGTGATAAATTATATTTATATAGTATATAGTTACCTATTTTTTTAGAACTTTTGTACACGATTAACATTAACTGACGCTCGAAGCTCTATGTAACTTATCTAAACCTAAGATGTTTCTCATAAAAAGTGAAATGTAATTTCTTCTTTGGGAAATAAATATTCTTTAAACCTAAACCTATTTAAAAGAATAAGGTAGACTTCAAAGGATAGGGATAGTTGGCGTGCTTTGGGACTTTTGCTTAGCAGTAGACGAAATAGGATAAAAAAATGAATATTAAAAAAATTCTTGCAAAATTAACTTTATTTGTTTGTTTGTTACCTTTTCACGACTAAACGTCTGAACGAATCTTGATAAAATTTGGCAAGGAGATGAAGTGAATCAAGGGGAAAGACAAAGGCTAATTTTTAACTAAAAAAAATACAACTTGGATGAAATCGCGGGCAACAACTACTTATATTATTTGACGACCTCAGTGGCGCAGCGGGCAAGAGTCCGGCTGCGACGCAAGAGGTTGCGGGTTCGATTCCCGCCTCGGAACAAATTTGTGTACGATCTACAGAAATTTGTTCCGTTGGTCTGGGTGTGTATGAATAATAAAAAAAAATATCTATCTATGTACCTATATCATGTATTAAATATATCAGTTATCTAGTACCCATAACACAAGCTTTGAGTAGCTTACTTTGGGGCTAGATGATGCTGTGTGGATTGTCCAGCATTATTTATTTATTTATTTATTTATTTATTTATTTATTTATATTATTATTATTATTATTAATTAGTCTTATGATTGCAATGATTATTTGAAAAATCTAACTGAAACAAAAGAGATATAAAATAATGTCTAATTGCTAACATAATATAAGATTTTTAACAAAAACCATCTCAACATTTTTATTTCTAAGAAAGTCCAAAAAGATATTGTCAAAACCACGAAACATTTAAATCCCTTTTCAAAGACAATTCAAAAGCTAATAAACAAGAATTTCTCAAAGTATTTCTTTCAAGCGAAGTTGCAAAGTTTCCGGCTGCGAAACAAGAGAAACGGAACCGCCAACAACTTCCGCTGTGTAACTGCGCTCCAACCGGAGTTTCACCACTTTTGTTACAGCCACTTTTAAAGCTGTCTGAATTGTTTGTGGTTTTAGTTTGTAGTATACCTACCCATTACCTAAATAATAAGACCTAATAGTGAAACATGAAACTTCTTCTAAGCAATGTCGGTGTAGTGGTAGCACCCTTGCCTCACGATCTGAAGATCGTAGGTTCAAACCTGATTCCCTACCAATGAGTTTTTCTATTCGAAAAAATATGTGCGCAATGCCAATGCTCTTATGGTGAAGGGAAACATCGTGAGGAAACCGGCATACCCTAGAACTAAAATTCAAAGGTGTGTGTCGTATGACCTGCAATCTGTCACGTACGGAATACTAATCTATGAACCTATATAAAAAAAAAAAAAAAAAAAAAACATGATCACGACTGTATTCCCCAGGCTCGGTAGATATCTCCTCAGACCTCTAAATTACAAATAATGGATTACTACGCTATTTAGGGTCGGTTCACATCTGACCGAAAATACGTCGCGTTTTATCGGTCGCGTAGCGTGCTAAAACAGACAAACTAATAATAAAAAAACATTCAACCTTTCACACTCAACCGATGATGCGTTAGTAAGATCATTGATACGCTCGAAGCATCTTCCGTTCACATCTGACGGAAGATGCTTCGCGTATTATCGGTCGCGTAACGCCATAACAGACAGTTATATGTGAAAACATTCAACCTTTCACACTTAACCAATGATGAGTTAGTGCCTTGAGCGTACAGCGTCTGTTCCGTTTCCGTCAACGCATTGTCGGCCGACGTAATATTACTAAAGTAACTATGTAGATCTGTAATTGGCATGACAACTATTTATATCGATGATAAAATGTGGCAAAACGAAGTTACACTCGACGCATCTTCCGTCAGATAATGAAAACTTATTTGACCGAATAGACACGACCGATAATACGCTCGACGCATCTTCCGTCAGATGTGAACCGACCCTAAACCTTGTATTTTGCAAGGAAATTTTCCACGGTACAAGGTACCACGCCGGGAGCGTTTCGATCAGATGACGTTAACAGCAAGGCATAACCTTCAAACAGCTTACAGCTACAAGAAACTTTAACTTCTACGAATATACCTCGACGGTGCAACCTTACAAACTTAAACACAAGTTATAACAAGCGAACGACGTGCAAACAATCCCGGCTCAATATTGGTTTCAGTTTAACTAACAACATAATTAACCCTAATTTGTCTTGGGTTCGGACTGAGCAGATTTATTGCCTGTAGCGAACTTGAGAAAATAACAATCGCCGCGTCTCTTGCTATAGTTTTGCAAAGCCTTCATTAAAAATAATCTCTTAAAGAAAGCATATTATAATATAAATGAATATATTGATGATAGGAACTCATGGCCCGATGTCGCTCCGCCCTCCGACAGCTAACCAATTTGCAATGTAAACGCTGTCCTTTTGTTTTATGTATTTATGTTCTGTTTTGTCTTTTGTTTTTATGTTATTATTATGAGATAATCTTGATTACATTTTTTTGTAAGAAGGATCATACAAAAAAGCGCTAGGACCGAGACGAGTTTCTTGCCTGTTCTTCTCGTACTTGGGTTAGGTTGGAATTGGCACATAGATTCACCTAGCATGTAAGACGTTTCAAAGTGATCCTTGTGATTGTACTGAATAAATATTTTTCAATTTCAATTTCAATTTCAATTTGCCCAACATACAAAATGAAATATTTCGATTACACATTTTCGGCCTTGTCTCTTGCTATATTTTTGCCCTTAAGTATAATACTTTCAAAATATATTTGATATACATTTTCGGTTGCATAATTTTTCCTCACATGCAACATGAAATATTTTGATATGGGTAGATACATTTTTGGCCGTGTCTCTTGCTATATTTTGTCAATATGAAATTTTTTGATACACATTTAAAAAAAACATAAAGTATTTTAAACTTATTTTGACCGCAGTATTATAACGTTTTACCAATTTCTACCATACAACTAATTTGTTAAATATTAAAATTACTATTGGGTAGGTAAGTAGGTATGAATACTGAAAAGGACGGAAATGTCTAGTACTTTCCCGCTGAAACAATTATCTAATGAAGCTATTATCAATAATCCCAACTTATTGGGATTATCGATAATTGTTTCAGCGGGAAAGTACTAGACATTTCCGTCCTTTTCAGTATTTGTAATGGATTTCCGCAAATTCACGCCTGAGTTAATCATTTTTTTTAAGTAGGTATGAGTAAAACACTAACAAATATTGTGTCATAAACAAAGAAATCATATAAACGGAGTTGATTCGTGTAAATATCCAATCCAAAACCTAATTGAAAGACCATTTCTGGAACAATGTCGTCTTGTTATCAGTACGTAATTTCCTGAGAGCAGAATTGAATGAAGACGTCACTAGTTTCTGACAGGGCCGGATATGACGTCATGGAAACCGTTTCGTTAACATTGTGATAACTAGTAAATACTATTTATTGTGTGATACTTCGTGACCTCGATACCAGAGTGGCTATTATGGTACTCTTCTTGCAATCAATTACATTGAATGTTTATCAGCAACAGTGTTGTGATTACTTAATTCTGATACTTTTAAAAAAATATACCTCAGGAATAAATCAATATCACAGATTATCATGAGAATTACGTAATCACAGCACTATTGCTGATACACATTCATTGTAATTTAATGTAACAGCCACGTTACAAGGGTCACGAAGTATCAAAGTATTTAATTAAACTGTGAGTTAGAAAAAATAAAATATTGTACCAATAGTTATGAAAAATTGATAAATACAGAACCAGAAAACCTTCTTCCCATCTCTACTATTCCGTACAGAGAGTTACTGCTTCATAATTATTCAAACTGATCGCAAAAATGTACGATTATTGTATAAATTATTGTTTAAATAAAATTAGCTTTAGCTACTGTCTAAAATCAGGGCCAGCGAACATTACTTTTTCAATATAAAGGAGATATTCAACACTCGATCTTTCGTTTTACAACTGTAAAGGGGATCCGTATAATCAAATAAGGAACGTCTGAGAGCAGTTGAAATAGATTTTTTCACTCTTAAAATTGCGATCACGTTTCTAATATAGTGAAAACAATATTCTAGTGACCGGGTGATTTCAGCGCAGCCTGCCCTTCCAATATCATGTGGGGCAAAGTTTTTCATAGCTTTGAAATATTAGTCATATAAAATATTGAATTCATATTTTTAGTTATAAGATTTATAGTTCTGTTTGTTTTCCTAATAAATAAAAAAAAAAATTGATGTATTTGCTCTTTATTATTAGTATTAGACGGGTATTTATCGCGTTTAAATTACCTTATATTTTCCCGATTAATAATTAAAACGCGATAAATACCCGTCTAATACTAATAATAATGTGTTCAGATCGCGTAAGTTTAAAAGTATGTATTTGCTTTTGTTTTTTTTTTTTACTAAGGCATATTTTCGTGCTTAAAAAAAGAGTGTTACGTCCAATTTTGCCAAACTTTTGTTAACAAAGCATTACCTGATTGGGCATCAAAACTAACAAGAATGTTAAAGTATTAAACAACTTAAACAGGCGATTGAAAGGTTAACAAAATATTAGTTTATTTAACAGAGCATGGTGAAACTTAATGTAATGAAATATATTGATTTTGTTTTGACTAAAATGTCCATTAAAGAAAATTTATAATTATATAATAATAATGTTTATAAATAGAATACATTTGACATTTTTATATGAACAAGAGAAATACTTTAAAACAAACCGCAAAAAAACCGTTTAAAAAATTGCTTAACAATTTTCTTTTACTAAAAAACTTTTTATAAAAATAACTTATTGATTTTCGCGCGAGAAAATCGCGTATCGTTTTTATATGAACAAGAGAAATACTTTAAAACAAACCGCAAAAAAACCGTTTAAAAAATTGCTTAACAATTTTCTTTTACTAAAAAACTTTTTATAAAAATAACTTATTGATTTTCGCGCGAGAAAATCGCGTATCGTAATTTGAAATCGCACACACAGCTCTCTCTTTTTTAACGAGGGTCGTTTAAACGTATCGATCAGCGATATAAAAAGGCCATTAATCTGTCCTTATCTGCGTCGTATTATTTAATGACGCGACGTTTCGCGGTTATTTGTAACATTTATGGTGGAATAGATGCTGATGCATATTTAGATAGCGATTTTTATGTTGCGCGCTACGTCATTATTATGAGTGTAAGTGAAATATTCTTGCGCTCAGAACACGGCATTGTTAGTATTTTGTGAAATCTATATCTATATAAGAGCTTGACCTGACTGACTGATTGATCATCGCCGAGCCGAAACCGCTGAAGCTAGAAAGCTGAAATTTGGAAGGTGGCTTCCTTTTATAACAAAACCACCCACTAAGGCGGGATTTTTGGAAATTCCACCTCTAAGGGGGTGAAAAAGGGTGAAAACGTTAGTATGAAATTTTTTAACGCGGGGAGCGATTTTCATGAAACTTTGTTTGTGCACTGTAAATGCAAAATAAATGGACACGTGTTTCAGGATTTTTCAATATAATCTTCAAAAAGGGGTCAAATGTGGGGTCAATGTTTGTATGGGAACTTTTTAAAGGGTGGTGCGATTGGTGTGAAACTTTGTTTGTGTACTGTAAATGCAAAATAAATGGACACGTATTTCTGGATATTCCAAAATAACTCTCTAAAAAGGGTAAAAGGAGGGTCAAAGTGTGTATGGAATTTCTTTATTAGTGTGATTTGTTTAGAACTCAGTTTAGATACTTTAAGTGAACAAAGTCGCGAGCGGGACAGCTAGTACTTTATACTGCGATAAAAAAAAAATATCACGACTGTAATCCCCAGGCCCGGCAGACATCTCCTCAGATCTCTAGTTACTCAGGTCTTTGAAGGTATCTAAAGAGGGTCAGAGACATGTCCAAACATGATATTTGGCACATGCCTACATTTTTCTGAGTATTCCGTACGTAACAGGTTGTAAGCCCATCGCCGCTAATAAGAATACTATTGTTATACTATTTTTCGATAGATCCTTAAAAACGTTAATAGTAGATTAGTAGACAAGGGCTGTAAGGCATCAATTGCAGCCCGAGATATTTAGGCGCACGAGCGCAGCGAGGGCAGCTATAATTCAAGGGTGCAATTGATGCTTACACCCGAGCTAACTACTCTGCTTTACATCTCGATTGTGTAGAAAAAAACCGGCATTACAAGAATATAACATTTTAAAGTAAAAGTTTTCTATTCCCGTCTTTTTTCATCTTTTTTTTAAATTATTTTTTTCAAGAACGAAATTGAGCTTCGCCGTTCGATATTTAAAATTGATGACTATTATACTCATACGAAGACAAGGCTGAATAGCGAAGCGACCTCTTTTGTCATTGGGCTGAATGCATGATGTCCATTGACAGTATGATGGTTAGATGTACGCGAACTTTTTGAAAGTGTGAAGTTTTTTTTTAATTACTTACCGCCCTAGGGCTTTTCTAGCTACATTATTACCCTAGAGCGCTAATTGGTCACCTACAAGCCCCATTTGGGGGTAATAAGGACCTGTTTACCGAATATGAGAGATGTAAAATACAATTTCTTAACGCTATATTTTATCGTTGTATAAACCAAAGCTTTGTTGTAACACAACCGGAAAATATGGACACGTGCTTTTGAAAAATACACGGAATTTTTCAGAATATTTTAGGGCAAAAATGTAGTTTAACATTTTCAGAAAATGCATAACAAAGCTGTAAAAACAATCATCTAAAATTACGTTCAACAAAAATCGGTAAACATTTTCCGCCGCAAAAACCGGTTTTCCCATTCAGCAAACTAAATAACTTAAACCGTTTATCATACGATTATTTTACAAAACAGTTTCCTCGGAACGGGTCGATTAGGTTTATTCTTAACCAACCCCAATAAATATTATAACATAATCGTCTACTCATAATAAGTCACTAATTTTATTAATAAAAGTACATGGTACATATTTAAACTAGTAGTACCTGGGTTACCGAGCTTTGCTCGGTTTTTTTTTGGGTAAACGACGTTTTATAAAAATGAAACCTAGCTAGATCGATTTATCGCCCCCGAAACCCTCTGCATACTAAATTTCATGAAAATCGCTGGAGCCGTTTCCGAGATCCCGATTATATATATATATATATTTACATATATATATATATACAAGAATTGCTCGTTTAAAGGTATAAATATTATAACATAATCGTCTACTCATAATACGTCTAACTTTAGAAGTAAATAAAACTACTTATGTATAATTTTTACACTATTATTTATTGCACCCAAAAAAAAAAAGGTAATTGAAATTAGCTTCTCCTAGCTGCCATATTGGATTTTTGACGTTTTGTATAGCTTATGTCACTCTTATAATACAGACAAATCCTATTACACCTTTTTTGTCAAAATCTGTCCAGTTTTTTTGGTGACAGTGACAACCAAAGGAACTCGCATACATACAATTGAAATGTTACCCTTTTCAAACGGCTTAAAAAAAGGATTAGGTTCTATGTTGGACTGCATGAATTTTTTTATGACCAGTTTAACAAAATATTTTCTGGTCTCAAATAATATACTTTTCCCGTTAAACTTAAAAAACCATTGCATTTTCTATAGTTTTCAAAATGTAATTACACATTAATTGTTCATAGAGCGCTGGTGGTGTAGTGGTAGCACCCCTGCCTCACGATCCGTAGGTCGTGGGTTCAAACCTGGTCGTGCACCAATGAGTTTTTCCATTCGAAAAATTTATGTGCGCAATGCCAGTGCTCTTAAACGGTGAAGGAAAACATCGTGAGGAAACCGGCATACCCTAGAACCAAAAATTCGAAGGTATGTGTCATAGGTTAGTATTCTTATAAGCGGCGATGGGCTTGCAACCTGTCACGTACGGAATACTAACTACTGTGCAAAATGTGGGCATGTACCAAATGTCATGTTTGGACTTGCCTCTGACTACCCCCTTTAGATATCCTCAAAGATCTAAGTAACTAAAAATCTGAGGAGTTATCTACCGAGCCCGGGGATTACAGTCGTGATCATATTTTTTTTCTTTTATGTTCATTGAACAATATTTTTCAAGTCTTCTGTCAACGTATTCAAGTAAGCTTAGGAATGAGCCTACGATTTGCATGAAATATAAAGGTGACCGCACACATAGCCGGGTGTTGTTTATAGCGGTCAACGTGGCTCTTGTGTATTGTGTACTGTGAGTATTCCAGGGTCGGTCCTCGCATTCCTGTCTTGTTCCTTTATTGTCTTACTTTCCGCTCACAACATAGCTTTAATATATTTGCGTAAACAAAAGTTTCAGAAACATTAAACGCGATAAGCATTTTTGTTGTTTATTTTGCTCGAGTTTCATTTCTAGTTATTTTTGTTCAGATGTGTTTAGATGGGCTTTTATTTTGTGGGTCAATAGAAAAACTATATGGTGTAGATCTGTGAAGAAGTATACTCTCCGAATTTGAGATCTATAGATCCTTCCTACATGCCCAAACCATCTTAACGTTCATTTCTACGTCTTCTTTCAAGCCACAACATTTTCTTCGCTCTATCATTTAAAGTTAAACCATACTTAATACATATATTTACATATAACACATACTTCTCAAAGCTCTTATTTCTACTACATTTATTTTACTCTGAAGCTTCTTCTGCCATACCCAACTTTGGCCACTCTACATTAATGTTAGTGACACATAACAAAATTAAACAATAAATATGTGTATGAAAAACTATACAAAGACAACTTTGACCAGACAGAAAAGAAAAACCACACTTCATCACATTATACTCTCCATTCTGGTATTTATCAATTCACGATTTCACTCTGAAATTACATATTTTCTACTTCAGGACCGATTTAATTGTGCGGCTGTCATTGAGAACTGTCAATTGGCTGTCAAATACAATGGAAAAATACTCGATCATCGATAAAAATAAGCTGAGGGTCGCCGACCACTATAGCAAGACACTCAGACATTACCGGTTATTCAACTTAACATAAGAATATGCCAGAGACTACTTTTAAAAGGACGTTTTTACCAAATTATGTTAAAACTAATGTTTGAACGTAAAATTACTACCTTAAGATATCCTCAAAAGATTTCAGCATCAAGAGATCTGAGAGTTAAAACCTGGAGCCTTACCACGTGGCTCTTCAGGCAATATCAAAGTAATATAACTTTGATATTTCGTACCATAACCTATAAAAATTGTATTTAAATACTGTTACTTCAATCTTGAAATGAGACGTTTCTGAAACATGATGGTTTGTAAGAGCTTGTGGTAAGGAATTGCAAATAATTTTTTTTCGAAAAAACATTTGCGCAATGCCAGTGCCTTTAAACAGTGAAGGAAAACATCGTAAACCGGCATATTCTATAAACACAAATTCAGAGGCGTGTGTCATACGTTAGTATTTTTATAAGCCACAATGGGTTTGCAACCTATCACATACGGCATGTATCAAAAATTATGTTTGGACGTGCCTCTGACTACCGTCTTTATATCCTCAAAAGTCTAAGTAACTAGAGATTTGAAGAGATATCTAACAAGCCTACGGATTAGAGTCGTGATGACGTTTATTTTTGTTTTTACCACGGCTATTAAACATACTTATACTATAACAGCAAAATTACACAATAAAACTCGAAATAACACAAGATGAATATAAAGACTAGAACGTCAAAGTTGACTATTGAATGCATCGCAGAAAATCCAGTAATTAACCATGACTTTAACAAACAAGTTCAAACGATTGTATGACTACGCTCTGTAGGACACTGTCCTTTATGATCGACGACGCATTGAAGACCGACCGAATGATTAAAAAACCATTAGATTTGGGGTAAACTGATGGATGATCTGGAATCCTATCCATTTCAATTTCAACGGTCTGTTTTAGGGGTGACTGTCCCGGATGGTAATGCTTCTAAACAGTTGAGTAGCCACTCGTGTAGCGTCACATTAATTCGAATTTCATTTCTATTTTTTACCATCCAAATAAGACACAAATAATACTAGCTTTAGTCCAAATTCCTTTATATAGTAAGTACTAGGTAGGTAGGTAATTATCAGTTTTTTTATTTTTAAGATGTCAAGTGTTTTGAATTGGTTTTTGTTGTGTCATCATCATCATCAGCAATATACATCCCACTTTTTTGTTTATCTATAATATTATAAATGCGAAAGGAACTCTGTCTGAGTATTATGCAATCATGCTTAAACTATTCAACCGATTTTGATGAAATTTGGTAAAAAGATTAAGGTAGAGAGACTAGAGCTTGAGAAAGGACATAGGAATACCTTTTATCCCAAAAAATGTACGGTTCCCGTGAGATAGATAAGTTTTTTCAAGGCGGGCGAAGCCGCTGCTAAATCATCAAAATAAATACAGTTGACTTGATAACTTCTTTTGTTCCAAGACAACTAAAAATAAAAATGATGAATGAACTAATACATTTCTTCCGAAATGTAATGTTGCTGAAATATGTGACGTTTCTAATGTTGTAATAAAGGGTGTAACATACCTCACGTGTAACTAGGAGTGATGCTCTGATAAATCATATCTAGTCGGCGATTTATATCGCAGTAACGAGGAGGGATTGCCCAGTAAATATAACAGTCTCTTCTCATCATGTTATATAGACTAACTTTGTGTTTGGAGCAACAGCGTATTTTTACTTCAAAAACTGAGGTTTTTGATGCCGCTTTTTTATGTTTGTTTCGCGATATTGGTTGTGAAGAGTTGTGTAGTGGTAGCACCCCTGCCTCATAAACTGAAGGTCGTGAGTACTATGAATTAGCTTTCATATTAGTTTTTAAAACGTATATTGACGTTTTTCCAGGTAAAAATTACATAATATAAAAAAAGGTTATGAGAGAAAATGAAAAAACTAAATTACATTTTTTATGTGTTAGTAATAACTGAAGTCACACAATACTATATTAATTTTAATTCTTTTAAATTACTTTTTGCGTACAATGACAGGTAATTTAGCACAAATATTTGTCCCAAAAATGTAATCAAACCCGCACCTCACGTCGAAGTTGGACCCAAAAAAGTCACCCAGCATACTCATACATACAAAAAGCATCAGAACTTATCCCAGTGTCGTATTTATACGAACTTACAAAAGCTCCGTAGCTCTACGTAGTAAATGGTGACGTAGCGCGTAGAGCCTCTACGGCAAACGCTACGAGCTAAACACCGCCCGTTAACTCGACTTTACTCTAAGAAAAATAAAGTTAAAGGCATACCCACTAAAGTATGAACTATGTTAACAGAGTATGAACCATAATTACGTTTGTAACTGTAAAAAAATCTAACCTAAAATCCCTATAAAGCTTCTACTGTGTGTGGCTGCTAGCGCTTAGTCATTTTATAATTTGGGAAATGATCCCATTGACATTTTTGAACGATTTAAAAAGGCTGAGATGCAAGCTTTAAGTTTTTTTTTTCTTCTTAATTTTAATTTTCATAAACATACTTAAATACCCCCATTATATTATATCAGTAAAAATCACAACCTTCGCTGTACTCAGGTATAAAGAGCTTAAGTTTGTAAGGTTATTTTGTTGGGAGTAATATTTTAAATTATTGAACTTTTTCTAAAAACATTCACTGATTTGAAAGACAAAGAAATAAATAAATAAGTAAATAATAAATAATGCTGGACAATCCACACAGCATCATCTAGCCCCAAAGTAAGCTACTCAAAGCTTGTGTTATGGGTACTAGATAACTGATATATTTAATACATACATATATAGGTACATAGATAGATTTTTTTAGAAATATTTAAAGAAAAGCTAAAAAAGTTTTCTTTTTAGATTTCTGTTTTAAAAGTTTGATAAAAACTCGCGGAGATTACAGCTATTATGAAAAAATGCTTTTTCAACAGTAATTTTGACTCTATCTATATAATTATGTCTCTGACAAGTCCCCGCATAAAATAACCATCTGTGGAAACTGAGCTTATCCCTTAGAAAAACGCGCTTTGTGAAACTCACATCCTTATGATATGTTTATGTACTTTGAGATTTTATGTGGACGTTCTAACGCGAAGCACGAATTTTATTGGGTTTATAGAATTTTATGAGGCAGTATTCTATGTGGCCGCTGTTCTTCATTGTCTATTGATTCTGAGACACGGCGTGGGGTGGTCGAAATGAGCGATCGACTGTTGATACAGGAATAATAAAACGTAGCTTGCTTAGATTGGGGATAGATGGCGCAATGTAAAATCTACAAACGCGGCTCCACTCGCGTCGTACTTACCCGGATAAAAAGTAGTCTATTTGGGATGATCGAAATGAGCGATTGACTCTTGATACAGGAATAATAAAACGTAGCTTGCTTCGTTTGGGGATAGATGGCGTTATGTAAAATGTCTAGTTATATTTCTTAATAGTAACCCGAACGCGGCTTCACTGCATGGTACCCGGATAAAAAGTAGCCTATGTGTAAACTACGTGTATTTAAAGTTTTTCTTTGATTGAGTAACAAACATTGATAGATGAAAACTTTCGCATTTATAATATTATCTGTAGTAGGGCAGAGTAGTGCTTTTTTTTATACTTAGGTACAAACATTTAAGTTTTAAAAAATATAAATTTTGCATGAAAACTTTAGCTTTACTTTTTCATCTTTGGGTTTTCTGTTGAATTAAAAACTATTGTGTTAATCTAAAGTACAATCTATTTTCATAGTGCGTGAATACTTAAAAAAAAAACAAAATGGCGACGGGTCATTATTTCACACAAAATCTATCTTCTTTAATCCAAATCCATCATAAAGATAAAGAAAAACACATACATACATACACACTTTCGCATAAAATGTTTAAGCTAGCCGTGATAAAAAATGATTAAGTATTAAGTTCAATCATATTATCTTTTGAAAGCTGATTCTAAAATTAGTAATTCAATCAAAATTGAAAACTTTAAAATCAGTTAGACCGTAATATCAACAAATTAAATACACTCGACATAACTGAATCTCTACCGGTTTAAATAAACACACAAATCTCAGCATAAAATTGTATAATCTCACTTTGAGGCTCGCTTTAACAGTTTGACGGCGGACTTAATGTATTTATACCGGGCACCGGGCGGCATCTGTGGCTAATGATATCGCTGGACCTGACCCCCCCCCCCACCCCCACCCCCTGGGGAGGGGGGAGGGGGACCCCCATGAGTTGGTCATTAGTTAAACACGCATAGCCCGCATGTCGTAAGTTTATCTTCAACTAACTGTAAGTTTAGACTTGATTAGCCCTTTGATTAAATAATCTTATCCTAATATTATATGCAATTGGATGTATGTTTGTAACTCAATCGCGCTTAAAAGGCTTAACAGATCTGGATTGAATTTGGCACAGAGATAGATTTTAATCTGGAATAGCATATAGGCTACTAACTTTTATAGTATGGCCGGTTTTTACCCGACTGCGAAGCGAAGAAGAAAGGTAATGTATTTAGGATGTATGTATGCGAGTTCCTTTAGCAGTCGCTAGAGCCTAAACGGCTGGACAGATTTTAACAAATGAGGTGTCATTGGATTTGTCTGAATCACAAAAGTGACATAAGTCATACGAAATGTCAAAAAATTCAATATGACAGCTAAGAAGCTAATTTACTTTTACTTTCAATTACTTTGACAGTCACTGGTGTGTGTGTCTGTCTGTTTAATTAGTTATTTAACTTTATTTTGCTCATCTAATATCAAAATGTTCTCGTATTTGCAAGGACCGTGCGGTGACCACTAATTAAACTAGTAGCGATCCCGGCGCCGCCTGCGAGTAACGAGCGCGTCTTCTGAATGACCACCTACCATCCACCACGAGACCGTTTCTGACCAAATTCATTAATTATTTTATACTAAATTTTATGTAAAATCAAGGTAAAAACAGTAAATTATTCAGTATTGATTACTTACATCAAACTAAATCTTAACGTAAGCATGAACGTTGTGGTAGTTTTTCAATAAAAGATAGGTATTAAAAGACTAAAATTTTTAAACTAAATAAAAAAAATATTTGAGTCAATATAAGTACTTATTTTAAAAAAATACCTATAACTGCCTATGATATAGTATAGTATTTTAACTGTACCTAACCTATATTAATAAAATAAGATTTAAATGTATATATAACATTATTATATGGACTTGTACGTACCTACACAATACTTTTTTAGGTATTGCTGGATAACAAACTCCATTTTTAATAAAAAACCTAATAAAACCTCTTTTAGAAATAACAATTTTGGAAATAGAACAAATAAAAAACAAAACGATTCTAAATTCAAACAACAACCATTTACCAAAGATGTATGTTTCACAAGAAGTGGCCCACATTCCGAGCGTAGTCCGTGGTCAAAGTCGTAGCGCGGTCCGCCGGTCTGCGTCGGTCACTCGATTAATACCAACATTAATCTAACTGCCCCCGGCCTGGCCTGAAGGGGGTTTTAATTTATGCTGTCGTTGTAGCAATTGATGAGCAAGCGATGAAGATATTTCGCTTTGGACAAACAGATTTGTTTGCGCGTAGCCAATGGCCGCTTTTCACGCTGAATATTGCAATTCAAGTAATTAAATAAACGTCTTTTTCATCTATTTAAATGATTTATTCGTCAAATGGAACTTTTATACACGTTTACATGATTCTGTAGTTTATTAATTTATTTATTTAGAAGACAGTTTATCATCATAACAGGTTCATTTTTTCAAATTATTGATGTTATGTAAATAGCTGTCTTAATACAAAATGTAAAATTACTTAGCACCTAATAGCTTTCATTGTAACAGGAAATAAGTTCATTCACATAATATAACTTAACAGTGATCTACTTAGTTATGTTAATGCATAGTATTTTTTTAAAGTCGAATAACAATTTTGGGGCCTAAAATATTAGTACAATGTTAACATCATACATCAAAAACCCAAAAAAAAACTATTAAAATGAGATCGGTATGTACATAGCAATGTAGACTATGAAGGTAGAATGGTACTCAGTACCCCTAGAATGAGTTTTTGATAGTTTACGAAAACTTTTTCGAATAGTATCCTTTCATACATTTACCTCCATCGGAAATGTTGAGGAACTGAAATAAGGTCGATATCGTGAAAACTTGGTTTAAAAATCATTGCTGGGACTGCCGATTACATATTATGTACTTTTTTACCGATTACATATTTTTGATATAATCGACCTTATTTTAGTTCCTTAACATTTCCGATGGAGGTAAATGTATGAAAGGATACTATTCGAAAAAAGTTTTCGTAAACTACCAAAAACTCATACTAATATTACAGAACATTTATAAAGAACTCGTAAGTTACAGTTGTTTATCCCTCATTCGCATACGTTCGAGGCAAATAACAAATTAGTTTCAAGTTGAGCAAATTGAAGCCGTCCGCAATGAGTGGTCGTGAACGGTTGGGCAAGTCAAGGCATGCGTGAACTTGCGCCAGGGGCGAATCCAGGAGCTGACTCTATATTTTTCTAAAGTTCTTATTTTTACAACTCACCTGTCAAACGAGTTTGGTGAGCCATGATGCAAATGATCATTACCTTTGACTATAATGTATGACTGGTTGTTTTACAAAAAGTAACAGACGTGCGTTGAATCGCTAATTTTTCAAATTAACGCTAAAAGCCTTATAATATGGAGTAAATACGTACATTTAAGTTAAAAATTAGTGTACTACGAGTATAAGATGATTTTATATAGATAGGTAATCAAATTATTATAATTATTAAACATTGATTCTAAAAAACATTTGAAAAAACTTTGATGACAAACTCAAAAATATTGATTGAAAAAACTTTACTACTTAACTTAAAGTAAATATTAAAAATCATAAAATTAAATGAACTCTATTTTCTTCTAATAACAAACTAGATAGGTAGTTATAGTTAAAAAATATTTTGATTATTGTTAATAAAAATTATAATAACATAAAAAAATGTTAAGTATTTATTTTTCCTGAACTCGAAAACAAAATATATTTTTAGTTAAGTGTCTATGGTACCTACGTTTGAATTAAAAAAAATAGACACCTTATTCGGCTCTGTGGGGTAAATAAAATTAATAATAAATGTTATTTATTTTACCTGAACTAGAAAACAAAATATATTTTTAGTTGTGTGTGTAGTGTCTATGTTGTATTTGAAAGTTTAAAGAAAAACAAACACCTAATTCGGCTCTGTGGTCCGCCACTGGCCCTGACGGGCGCGCATGTTAATTCCAGCCGCATCCAGCATCACTAGCACTCGCGAATGTTAATTGCACGGCTAATGCCAATCTTCCCGTTTGTTCTACAAGAACAAATCCTATCAAAAACAGGGGGGCGATTATGGATCTTTGCTTACAATCGATGTCAATACGTTTTCATTATAATCAAGTAATTTGGTATGACATAAGAGTGTTTATTCAATAAATTTGAGCCAGTTTTGACAAGTATTTATTGTAATCGCACTACAGATGTCCCTTTATAGCTCAACAATTTTTTTTGCTATTATGTAAAACTAATAGGATAGGGATGCTTGGCGTGATATTTTGAGGGACACTTTTGCTCAGCAGTGGGACGAAAAAGGTTAAAGAAAAAAAAATGTAAAACTAGAATCGTCAACAAAAAATGCTTCGACAAATGATACCAAGACGTTAATTAAGTATTACTTTTTTATTTATTTTAAGCATACAACCTTATTTAAAAAAAATATGGTCGTAATTCAAAAGCTTAGTAGAAATCTCCACAGGGATTTAAAGAACTTTATTTCTCATACAAACACAGGGTTTACTTAAAATGAGATATATAGTAAATTAATTAATCTAGGTTTAAATGATAAACTAGCCCCTGGTACCTAAAATAAATTATAACTAAAAATTATTCACTATTCTATTAATATGCACTAAAATTACATAAATATTAAATATTCTAACTTAATAAATATTATATTGGTAAGTGTTTTTATTTGTGCATTGTTACAGAGTTTGTACATGTAATTTAAGTTTATTTTTAAAAGCGTTTAAATTAGTACATTCCTTTATGTTGTCTGGCAAATTGTTAAATAATGTAGCTCCTTCTGATAATATTGTTTTTTTACCATAGTTAGTACGTGTTTTAGATACGTGCAATTTTATTTTATTTCTGAAACTGTATTTATTTTCTTTTAGATTAAATTTAATGTTGGATTGAATGGAGTTTGATGTATTTTTTTTTATTAGAAAGCATGTATTGTAAATGTAAAGTTTCTCTATATTAAAAATATTGGTTTTATTGTATAGTTCTTTAGTCGGCGTAAGATAGTCATAATGGTATAATACTTTTATTACTTTGTTTTGGGTTCTTTGAAGGGGGGTTGAGTTTGTGGTAGCTGCCGTTCCCCAAATTTCTACCAAATATTCGATATGTGATTTAGCAAGAGAGTTGTAAATAATGCTACGCACTGTTCTTGGTATAATTTTGGAAACTTTGTATAGTGCTCCTAGTAATGATTTTAGTTTAATTTTTACGTGTTCAATATGATTTTTCCACGTTAGCTTGTCATCGATCCACAAACCTAAATATTTTTCAACATGAGATCGCTGAATTATATCGTTGTTTATAACTAATAGAGGGAAAGAAGGTATTTCTTTATTTTTAGCACTAAAGATCATGAAAGAAGTCTTTGATGTATTAACTGTAAGCAAATTATACTTGAGCCACTTTAGTATAATTTAGTATGATTTTACATTTAGAATGTCTAGATCAGTTTGAGCTGTAGTTATTAGGTCATGGATACTTTTTCCGTAATAGAAAAGACAAGTGTCATCGGCGTATAGAGTTAGGTGCCCCTGTAAACCTATTGAATTTATATTATTAATATATATGAGAAACAACAAGGGGCCAAGTATTGATCCCTGTGGAATTCCATAATTGACACTTGCGACATTACTAGTGAAGGAATCGATCTTAACTTCTTGTAGCCTATTAGTCAGATATGAAGTAAACATCTCTAGAGCCTTATCTCTGATGCCTATATTGTGAAGCTTTTGGAGAAGCTTTGGGTGACTCACAGTGTCGAAAGCCTTCTTCAGATCAATGAAGATACCTAAAGCCAGCTTTTTCTCGTCAATATTAGTCTTAATTTTTGTAACAAGATCAATAACTGCTGTAAGGGTGCTTGATTTAACGCGAAATTTGAAATTACAGGTAGCACTGATACCGGCCTATAATTGTTGGGATCGTTCTTATTGCCTGCTTTATGTATAGGGCTGACTTTAGCTATCTTCAGAGAATCCGGACAAACTCCATTAGAAAGGCATACGTTAATGCAGCGCGTCAGTTTATCAACAATTAAGTTCTTAATGCATTTGATTGCTTTAGTAAGACCTTTTGGTTCCGTACCCATATATAAAGCGGTACCCTATTACTAAGACTCCGTTGTCTGTCTGTCTGTCTGTCACCAGGCTGTATAATAATAAGGCTGTAATAAACCGTGATATTTAGAGAGTTGAAATTTTCTCAGATGATGTTTTTCTGTTACCGCTAAACAAATACTAAAAAACAGAATAAAATAAATATTTAAGGGGGCTCCCATACAACAAACGGTTTTTTTATTAATACATGACATAGAAAATATTACATACAGGCATAAAATAACATCTCGAGTTCTCGAGTGGAGACCGCGGCTCGGCAAACGTAGTGTAGGACGCCCTCCGGCTAGGTGGAGTGACGATCTGCGAAAGGCTGCTGGTGGAGGCTGGATGCGTCGAGCTGAAGACAGGGCGCAATGGCGCTCATTAAGGGAGGCCTATGTCCAGCAGTGGACTGCTATAGGCTGATGATGATGATGATGATGATGATAAAATAACATCTGCGTTCCCTTTACACTTCTAATAATCAAAATAAACGAGACATCCCTACCGAAACTAGTCTCACGATAGGCAAAACTAACATCATCAAAAACCAATTTAAACCAGAACTAATAGTCGTCCTCAAAATTATAAATTCAGCTGACACAGCGCCCTCGCCGATACGGAATAAATTTTCAACTTAATTTAACTAAACAAACATAAAGGGAAAGGGACAAACTTAATTTTCAGTATTGAGGTGGAAACTAATGATAGCGTCGTGCTTCTCTATTACACGGAGTCGTGAAACGCTATGATTTATGGAGCAGGTAAATGGGATTCATGTTCGGAAGAGCACTGTGGTGTGGTGGTAGCGCCCCGGCTTCACTATCCGAAGGTTGAACTCACAAGTTCAAACCTGTGGGGCAATTATGGATCTTTGCTTACAATCAATGTCAATACGTTTTCATTGTAATCAAGTGATTTGGTAATGACATAAGAGTGTTTATTCAATCAATTTAAGCCAGTTTTGACTTGTGTAGATTGTATCAGAGTTCCGTAATCGCACCACTGGTCGTGGTCGCAACAATGGATTCGGAAAGGGCATGTCCTAGAATTAAAAATTCGAAGGTGTGTGTCATAGTTTAGTATTCTTATAAGCAGCAATTGACTTGTAACCTCTCACGTACGGACTGTGCAAAGTGTGAGCATGTTCCAAATATCATGTTTGGACGTGTCTCTTTAGATATCCTCAAAGATTCAAGTAACTAGAGATCTGATATGATATCTACCAAATCTGGGCATTACAATATTTACATTTATGTACTTGCTAAGTTTTAAAGCCAAACATTTTTTTTATTTATAACATTGCTTTAGAGCCTATAGTCAAACATACTACCCGGTCACATTATCTCGAGACCTCGCTGGAATGCGAACCTCCCGCCCCGTTCTCCTTTCACCTCCGTACGGTTAGCGCGCCAGAGTGAGAGAGAGAGCGCCGACGTCATTGACGCCAGGTCTCGAGATAATGTGACCGGGTTGTACACACATAATCGCATTAATTTCGATAACGGTAACGTTCATTCGAGGTTGTAACAATCCGAAGTAAAGTTTTTCGAAGGGGAGTGGTTTAGGTTAGTTAACCTATTCCGGTCATCAAGCTCACATGTTTTCTGTCTCACAATATTCGGTTTCCAGTACATTTGTAAGTTCTCGGTATTTCGAACTTCGGTACTCCATAAAATTAGTATAATACCGTATCAATATTTTTGTAGGCACTCGTATAAAAGCCATGATCGGCCGTCCGCGATTTCGCGCTCCGACTACACGCACATCTGTCGCTGCATGCCCGATCCAGTTTCACGCAAAATCCTTTTTTATTTTGTGTCTATGTAAAATATTTTATATTCCATTCCGCTTCGAGGACTTTGAAGCCATAGGCAACTATTATAATAATATCGATGCCTTTATGTTTGAAAATGTGGGATTATTGTGAGATTTTAATAAAGTAGTTTCTTATTATTTTCCATCTTATACTACGAGGAGACTAATGTTGCCTGAAATAAAGTTATTATTATCTTATACCTTTTAACAAGCAATTATTAAAAACTATATCTGAATTTCGGAAACGGCTCCTACGATTTTCATGAAATTTAGTATGCAGGGGGCTTCGGAGGTGAAAAATCGATCTAGCTAGGTTTAATTTTTAGAAAATGTTGTTAACAAAAAAAAAACCGAGTAAAGCTCGGTCATCCAGGTATTTATTATTAGGGGTTCTCAAGCAAAGATACTTTTGCATTTCTAATATTACGAGTAGAACCTATATTTATATAGAAGGATTTAATATCGATATAGATAGCGTGAACGAAGTCACGAGAAGATTCACTAGTGTATCATAATTAGTAGATCCTCAAACTTTAGTTTATCCATTTTCATTCGGCAATATTCTCGCCTTGGGAGGTAATTAATACTAATATGATTAGTGACTTTTGTTCTGAAATACAAGTTTGGAATTCCGCAGTCGGTAGTAATAAATATGTTGATATTTATACAGGGTGTCCTGGATAGTAATTATAAAACACCCTGTATGTTACAGTGAAAACTCACTATCGGTCATAACAATACAAACAAACATGACTACGACAAATCCCCAGGCTCGGTAGATATCTCCTCAGATCTTAGGGTTAGGTTGGAATTGGCACATAGATTTACCTAGCATGTAAGACGTTTCAAAGTGATCCTTGTGATTGTACTGAATAAATATTTTTCAATTTCAATTTTTCAATTTCAATTTCAATTTCAATCTCTAGTCACTTAGATCTTTGAGGAAATCTAAATTGACACATACCCACATATTGCACAGTAGTAGTTAGTATTCCGTACATGACAGGTTGCAAGCCTGTAAGAATACTAACGTATGACACACACCTTCGAATATTTGGTTCTGGGGTATGCTGGTTTCTTCATGTTTTCCTTCACTATGTAGAGAGCACTGGCATTGCGCACATAATTTTTTCGAATGGAAAAACTCATTGGTACACGACAGGTTTGAACCCACGACCTTCGACCACCACACCACCAGTGCTCTTGAAAACCAGTGAAAACGCACTACCGTCAAAAAAATTAACTGAAAAAATCAGATAAGTATTGGCTTGAATTGGAAAATTGACTTTATAAGGAACAGAATTATTATGTATACCGTCTCTTTCACACTCACTATAATCTTATTACCATACGATGAAAGTTGGTGACTGATAGTGGCAGTAAAACGTAATATTAAAACTATTGTTTCTCGTGGTAGGGTCAGTTGGGGAGGCGCGCAATTTATCAATTATTAACGCCACTTGGGCCGTGACGTCACCTGCTGGGCTAACACTGTTGATTGACACATCTGTTGAAAATAGCACTGTTCAATACGAGTGAAAAATTGCACGTCTTATTTTGATGGATTTGGAAAAACTAGTTCATGCATACGGCACGGACGCGAACTCACAGCCGATACAAAAAAAAACAAAATATTATGTCTACATCTTCATTTACACTAGTATAACGAGAAAAGATTATAATTTTTGTATGTTTCTATTCTATTCTATGTTTAGAACGAATACTTTTTTTTACACAACTCCTAGCCTCAAGGTAACAAGATAGCTGATATTTATTTATATATTTTTTGTAAATATGTAGGTACATAAGTACTTATAATAGATATTAACACACAGACACAGAACAAACATTTACAAATATTTATCCTGACCACACAGAAATATTTATCCTGGATGGGGATCAAACCCACAACCTACAGCGCAGAAGGCAGAGCTACTACGAACTCAGCTATGAGGACAGTTAGCAAACTCAAAAATAATTGGACCAATTAAAAAAAATCGAATTCACCATTAGAATGCTGTATATTTTTCCCGAGTAACATAGGCTATATTTACTACTACAAAAAAATTGGGATCTTTACTAAAACTTCGATAATGTAACCCAAGGTGTAATCATATGTTTATATTGATGTATTTTTGCGGACGAAGAAGCGACTAACAACTAGTAATAGAATCACAAGGACTATTTTGAACCGACGACACGGTATGAAAAAGAAGAGTTGCTAAGGCAAGCTACTTGGGAAATCCAAATAATTGAATTTATGCGACTTGCCACAAGTAGTGTCGACACGCGGGGTATGCGATCAGTCACTTAGCGGAGTCACGGGAACCCACAGTAAGCACCAGTTAGAACGTTATCAAGTCACTAAAGATAATTTAATAAGAGCATCATAAAAATAAATGCCAAAAAAAACATGATCACTACTGGTAATCCCCAGTTTTTGTAGACATCTCCTCAGATCTCTAGTTACTTTGATATCAAAATATTTATAATCGGCTCATATCCATATTTTGCACAGTACCTACCTAGTTAGTATCCCGTACGTGCCAGGTTGCAAGTCCATCGCCGTTTATAAGAATACTAACGCCAAACACCTTTGAATTTTTGGTTCAAGGGTATTCCGGTTTTCTCACGATGTTTTCCTTGACCGTTTAATTTGACTGGTATTGCGTAGATTATTTTTCGAATGGTAAAAACACAGAAGTGCACGACCAAGTTTAAACCCACGACTCGTGCAGATCGGTTCAACTTTTCTGTAGTTACCGTGAAACAAACAAAAAATCGTTAATTATAAAAGTATTTCATAATTTCAATTTGGTTTTTGAATTCGCTATCGTTTATAATATTCAAACTAGTGCTAACCACGGGGCTCTAGTGTGGTCGCATCGATCTACGTCAGACGCAGTTTGGGCAAAACCAAGTCAAAACTGAGATGTCCTCTGCCCAGATGGTAAGGGATAGGAAGACATATCGCAGTTGGGACACTTTGTAAGTGAGATATAGTAGGCCGCAGTACCTTCTATAGTCTAAACTTAACCATATCAAAGATTTATATGACAATGCAATAATAAATATTATTGGTGGAAATTTCACACAACGCCACCGGGGCCAGATAATAAATAAATAATAAATAATGCTGGACAATCCACACAACATCATTTAGCCTCAAAGTAAGCTACTCAAAGCTTGTGTTATGGGTACTAGATGACTGATTATATTTAATAAATTATATACATAGATAGATATTTTTTTATTAGACTTAGAAAACACCCAGACCAACGGAACAAATTTCTGCAGATTGTACACAAATTTGTTCCGCGGTGGGAATCGAACCCGCAACCTATTGCGTTGCAGGCGGACTCTCGCCCGCTGCGCCACAGAGGTCGTCAAAATGAAAAATTAGTAATATACTTTTTTGTAAACACGGCAATCTGACATTGACAGGTGCATGACTTTGGCAGATTACAAGTTACTTGTGCACGAGAGACTGTTAAATCTATTATCTTTTTTGAGGGTAAAAATAAATTTTGTTTGACTGTTGCACAGAACATATTATGACTGTTGCTTGTTTGAAATAATCATCTACCTACATAAACTAAATATATATTATTTCTTTTTAGATTGTTCGAAATCCTTAAATTGCTTTAGGCGGATTCGACCAAACCAGTAAGTATTAGCACTATCCCCTGAGTAAATTTTAATTTATCAAAGAGTAAACTGACAGCTTAGGTACTTGCATTTGACATAACATTATTCTGAGAATAGGTATACAGGTACCTACAATAAGTTTATCTTTAAATGAAATGTTTATTTATTTTAAATTGAATTTCTTTAAACTAACTCTAACCATTTACCTCTAGATAGATAATATAGATAGAACAAACACTTACCAAACATGAATCGGAATCAAAAGTAGGTAGGTACACAGTAAAGTAAACACAAAAACTGAAATGAAACAGTAAAAATAAAAACAATATGAGCGATATAAAATACGAATATTGCAATTAAAAAGATGTAAAGGTTTTACGTTACGCGATGCGTGCAAAATGCAATGTCAACAGTTTTTATTGTGAAATTAACGGAGAGTTAATTTGGCTTTAAACTAGCCGACAGTAGCAAACGCCGGCGGCCATTTTGTTTTTACAGCTGTTAATAAAAAAATATTTAATTAAAAAATCAAAAACCCATCTGAAGCTTCTTACAGCCATATTGAGTTTTTCGAAATAGTTTTTGTCACTCTTGTATCTTGAATCTAACGACATATATTTTATTCGTGGAGTAGTTTGAGAATATTTCTTGGAGTACCTACTTTGGGAACAAAACGTGGAGTACTTTGGGAATAAGCCATCTAATTTATTTTAAATCCATTAGTCCGTTTAGGCACAGCAACAGTCAAAGGTACTTGCATACATACAAACATTTCTTTACATATATAATAGTTCAAGCACATTATCCTCTTTCTTCGCAGTCGGTTAAATAAAACATAATCACGATTATAATGTCCATATTTGGTATAGACATCACACATTTGCTGTCTGTTTCCTGGCGCTTCATAAGGCCTTACCAAAAGCTTTTCAGGTAATATAACTTTGATATTACTAGACTACTAAAGCCATAAGTTGTCAGTCGAAAACATCAAAAGATCTATTGTTGTTTTATGTACTTGTTAATGCAAATACAATAAACAATACGCTTGTGTATTCTGATATTTATGAGCACAGCAATTAAGACGCGACCAGCACGTGGGCTATATCTCCTTAACTGCAAGTGTTGCCTGATTTACGCGGCCGTTTATTACCAGGTTTGTTGCATCGATATGGTGCTTTATTATCTGTGCACATTGCTTAGTTTGACAAATGCATCCCAATTACTGGTAAAAAGTAGAATATTTGATTTCACACTCAGATTTGACGGGAAAAAAAAATGCGGTTAGGTTAGGTTAGATTTTAAAGAAAATGGAAGAAATTAATTTACGTAAGACTAGGCGGTACGGTCTATAGACTATAGCCTGCTCAAATGAGCGAATAATGTAACAAACAAACTAGATTTGGCGGAAGCTAGAATGTCACGTCATTTAAAAATGAGTGGATTCTGTGTTTCTGTGATGTCACAATTTTCTAAAATTCTCAATGAAAATGTCTTGTCTCGGAAATCTGCAGCATGCATCGTAGAAATTTAAGATACAAGTCATCGTCGCATCATGATGCACGGAACGGCGTCGTGTCAAAGAACGGATTTTACAATATCGTAGATTTCCAAGACACGACATCACGTCGCGACGGTAATTATGTCGCAACGTGCCGTAATGTGACGTTGTACCGTGTGTATCTATTTTGGCCCGAAGCCGTCGTGTCACGTTAGAACTGACACAAGCTTTCATAAATAAGAGTATTACGTGTATTAACGCAAGCGGAAGTTGATATCTTAAACTGAGTTCAATTTAAATATTCACAACTAGCTATTGCCAGCGATTTTGTTCACATATTTTTTTTTCCGAAACCCGATAAAACTTTTATTCGATTCTATTTACGATCTGCTCAATTTTGAAAACTATAATCTGAAAATCCCTTCTGTAGTTTCGAAAATGTGCGCGAAAAAACAAATAAACAAAGAGAGGCAAGAATTCTAAATCACTGATTTGTGTTCTAAATACTCATTTTTAAATACTTTCTTCTCATTTTTCTTATTTTTTTCAATGTACAGACACACCGGGTTCGACTGTTTTATTATATGTATAAGTATTAACAATAAGTGAGTAATTCCCAAAGCTCCGAGATTTGCCGTCAGCTGGTAAGCCTCTCGAGCGGAGCAGACACGGGCCTTTTGTTCGCTAATGCTGAAGATACTGTGCTTTTTAAGGCTGTGTACACTGTGCGCTGAAATACGATTTAAATACTCAACAGTCGGAAACCCTACCCTTAGTAAACTGTATCAGTTTTGATCTAGCAATTATAACGGTCCTTAGAACGCTTGTTGTTTTGTTCTTGTTTTTTTGACAGAGTGTCGTGGTCATCACTTCAGATGCTTTGGCTGGGTCGCGACTCGTGGTCCCACTGGGATTGTACCACTATTACTTTGGTCCCACTATCCCTGAAATCATGGGTTTGTGGTTCCACTGCTTAGTGGGACTACCAGTCATAGTTAAAATCGTAGGTTCGAGGCCCCACTGCATCAAGTTTATACGTAGAGTAAATACTTGAATTAAAGTGAGTTCTTCAGGTACTGGCCACTTGAGATACTAGCCTTTTTAGTGACAGTTTTTAGTTTGACAGCTGTCATCCGAAATGATGATCTCACCGAGAGCTGTCTCATCTGTTTACAAACCGTTAGTCTGGCTTGCTTAACAATTCGTCACTATTCCAATTTCGCAATTATTCTGTTATTAGTGTGTATATTTCTGTATATAAATACTACCTTTCTTATTACTAATTTCTTCCTCTATCTACAGTCAGTCACTTCAGAATTTAAAATAGTGAAAGAATTAAAATACGCCTCCTTTAATAGTTGAGAAATAGGTTAACATGATCATTATTATGAGGGATTCATGACTAGTAAGAGGAGTGTTACATATTAATTTGGATGAATATATCGAATTTGATTGCAAGCTCTTCACCGCTAAGGATAAGCACCGAGACCCGTTATCAAAATTTCAGTTCTAAAAGCAAAGTCTAACCCTTTGAGAATGCTAAGTGTACCCAACCTTATGATCCGCGTATTGTCTTGACGTCATCATTCACGAAGCGCGAAAATTGTGACAATACCGGATTAGACACCCTTTATAAATATTCATTCGGGATCCGCTCGAGGGCCGTTTGAGTTCGTTTTGTTTGCGACAGATGTGATTTAAACTGTAGGTATACAATGTGCCTGTCACAATTTCTGAGATCATGAGCCAAGCTTATTGTAAAGTTGGGAATAAAGTTTCATTAAACAAATATATAGGTGACGGCAAAACATACATATTTAGTATGTATGTATATTTATATAATCTGAATCTCGGAAACGGCTTCAACGGTTTTAAAGAAATTTAGTCTCAGGGGGTTTCGGGGGCAAAAAAGGCATTTTTTTTGCCTTTGAGGCAAATTTTTTCATCACACTGGTTTGAATGAGTTATTGACACGAATAAAAAGACTAGTGTTATATTATTCGCTCATTTGAACAGGCTATAGTCTATAGACCGTAGGTACTGCCTAGTCTCACGTAAATTAATTTCTTCCGTTTTCTTTATAATTTAACTTAAAATCTAACCTAACCTAACCGCCATTTTTTCCTCGCTTTTTCAAAAAACTAGAGACAGAAAAATATTTTCTAAATCGTTTTAAAAATATCTAGTGGTTATGGTACCTATGGTGCGTGCAGCCTGATGGAGTGAGAACTTCCACCCGGCGAAGCGTGAAGATACCGCGATACCGCCTCGCCTCGCCGCCTCGCTGATAGTTTATCTATTGGTTTACTCTTCAGGGGCTCCAAATAGTTTTGTGTAAACAGGTGGTATTTGAATTTCACTATGGAATATAAAACTTCTTTGTACGTAGAAGATTGTTTCCGATTTAGGACTAATGTTCGTATAGGATTTTCCGCAATACTTTCGGCTGTCAAATTTTTAACTCTAGTTTTAATATTTGAAAAATTAACACAGTGAAAAATAAAATAACACAATGGGCCGTGGCCAGAATTAAAAAAAATAAGTATTTTAAATTTCCCATCACGGTCATTAATGGAATAACTTAAAAAACGATTCAAATAATAGTTTGCAAAACAATAATTGGCGAAAGTAACTCCCTTAGGACAAAATCTCGCCATGTTCGTCTTTTGTAATGCACCAAAGTTACTTTTGCGTCAAAGGGACGATTCAATCACAGTTTTCAAAACAAAAATTGCCGATAGTAACCTCCTTAGGACAAAATCTCGCCATGTTCCTTTTTTGTAATGCTCTTCAAATAAAGTTAGGTACTTTTGCGTCAAACGTCAAAGGGTAAAAGGGCAAGGCACATCGGAATGATTCATTATACGATATAATGATGAACTATTAACCACTATTGACTAAATATCAATATTGGATCAACTGTCTAGCGCTTGCCATTTATGACCGCGCACGGCTACGTAATGTTTACAAATAATTAATTGCCCGTTGCAACTGTGGTCTGATACTCCGTAATAAATGCTGTGCCATATTCATCAGGGTAAATACATTTCCGATATCAACCCAAAAGTATTCGACAGTCGACCTTAAGTTGCCAAAAATAGAACTCATTTTTAAGTAAAGGAATAATGAATCAGTACCGAACTGTCATAAACGACGAATTTAAAAACCGATTATTTTTATTCATTGTGAAATAGAGAATATATTGGCTTGGATTAGTTAAACGATTTGCGTCGCAATATAAGAACCAAAGCGACGTTTTCGCATTACGCTAAACTGAACCGTACTGCTCTATAATACAGAGAATAATAGCTTGTGGGTTAAAAGTCGGATAGGGGAGAGTGGTGTAAAGTGGTACAGGGTGGCAGTATCGGTGCAACGCGTGTCCGTGAATAATACCCCGCTAAAGGGCGATTAATGTCCAGCGTCAGTCGATTGGCCGTTAACTCTGCTCATGTGCGATAAAGGCAATATTGGCCTTTTAAAACTATAAAGTTGTTCGTTATTGTGCTGTTATGTCACATATTGTCGAGATTTAATGGTGTTTAAACTCTATTTAACTTTTGAACTATTTAAAAAAATATTTGACGACCTCAGTGGCGCAGCGGGCGAGAGTCCGCCTGCGACGCAAGAGGTTGCGGGTTCGATTCCCGCCGCGGAACAAATTTGTGTACGATCTGCAGAAATTTGTTCCGTTGGTCTGGGTGTTTTCTATGTTTAATAAAAAATATCTATCTATGTAATAATGTATTAAATATATCAGTTATCTAGTACCCATATCACAAGCTTTGAGTAGCTTACTTTGGGGCTAGATGATGCTGTGTGGACTGTCCAGCATTATTTATTATATTTATTTATTATTTATTTATTTTAAGAGATTAGTTCACCCGCTTACGACTTCGTCTGCACGTTTTGAAAAAGTAATTTAAAAATACTTTATGTGTATCTTTTTAATCTACAGGTACAGTTGTCTTAAAAAGCTTAACCTGTCTCTATCTTCTTAATTATTAGCATAATCAGTCGTGTTTTGCATAATATTTCGACCATACATTAACTTGGTATTACATTCTAATCATAATTTAGATGCTCCATACATTATCTGTTTCATTAAGTGGATTCATTGGATTAAAGTAAATACCGAACAGTAAATCAATAGAGCTTGTCTAGTCAGGTTAATCAAATGTATCCGCTGAGGTTTGCGAATATGCACAGGTACAACCGCAAGCAAAAGTGTTTATATAAAATATTGGTAAACCGATATTTGAATAAAAATCCAAATAAAAAATCCAAATCAGTTTATGATAATTTACTAAAAAACATTTTCATAAAACACTAATTGGAACTCGAGTAGTGAAATCGATACCTACTACTTAAAATTATAAATGTGAAATTGTTGATGTTTGAATTTTCGTAAGATATATACATAATTCAAATATTTGAACATTAAATTATAAATAAAAAGTAGGTACACAATTAAAAAAATCATTCAATTTTTATTTTTTAGTTTATTATTCTAATTTTATTTATTTTTACTCGCTAGAAATATGATCTGTAAATTTACAAATGACAATTTTGACAGTTAATAGATATGAATATTAAAAAATTAAGTACATAATAAAAAAAATATATTATCAGTTACAAACTCGTACCTACTACAAATTGTTAACCCAAGTATTATAGCGTAGGTACCTATGTATATCTACCTGATGTTTTCATGAACCACTTTTGAGCTCGCCAGTCCATGGTAGAAATTCATCCATATGAGCGCATTCCTCGAATGCCTGTTTAGCCTGAGTCTGGATTGCAGCTAATATCTGTGCAACAATGACTACCTAATTAGTAATTGCATTCTAAGTAGGTACCTACAAACTAGGAATTGAGTTTAGTTCAATAGAGCAGAGCATCAACCTATTTAAAATAATTTTGCATATTATTGAGTTGAAATACCTTTTTACCATTGTTTTACTACAATTGTTAAATATTGTATTATAATTTAAAGTTATTTTGAACGCTAGAGTAAAACTTACTCTTTAGAAAATGTTACCCTAGCTCCCCTAAAACCAACACAGTTATTTAATTTATTTTTATTTTACCTACCTATCCTATACTTACCTGCTTACCCTATTTATTAAATGCTTTTAAAGTAGATTTTCCCAAAATCGAGGAGTCAAAATTGAAAAATAATTTAAGTAGGTATACTTATAATTTTTTACCTCCAAAACATCGTTTTGTCATTCAAACACAAACACCCCATAAAGAGGCGTTCAGACAGCGGTGAAAAATGACACTCATCATTTCAACGCCATTTTTATGGGCGCAATTTCTTTCGAATAAAAACGAAAAATCGGTGCCTTCTTTATAAAAACATCTCTTCAATTGTCATTCATGGCGGTGGAACGCGTATTTGTCACGCGGCATGTCGGCGGGTCGCGTTCCAAATATAAAAATGCAATTTTAAAAAACCCGCCATAGTATTCGAATTTCGAACCCTAACAATAAAAAGTAAATGCGTGGCAAACGTATCAACCGCAGATACACACGTGAGGTTTTTACCAAACTAGATTTTTCTAAAATGTGTTTTTTAGCGAATTAGTAATGATAGCAATGCTTAAGTTCCCGTTGAATCTGAATTAAGTGTTATGTACCTACTCAACACTTAAAAATAGATGTTTTAAAAAACTAAGAACGTAATTTACTTATCTATGGTTCAATTGATGTCATTATGAAAGAAAAAAGAAAAAACCTCCAAATTAAAAAAAAAGCCAGGGAAATAAAATTCAAACCAGGCACAAGATAATTAAAAAAATAAGTACCTACATAATACACTGTTAGGTAAAGTAATATTGACACACAACATTGTTTTTTAATCTATATTTAATTTTATTTTTCTTAACCTATTCGCATTCTGAACGTGGTCGCAAGAGGTTGACTTGTGAAAGAGGTTTATCGCAAATTATCGTCAACCTCTTTTTTCATTAAGTACCTATTTTTTTTTTATACTGATAACTCCACATTTGCATTTGTGTGTTTGCAAAAATGTGGAGTTAATTAGCAGATTTTAAAAATAAATCTAAACCGTGAAATTTTAAAATCTTTTGAATTATGTAGGTAGTAAATAAGTACCTACGTAAAATGTTAGGTAATACAAACTATGACCTATTGCTCAACTGCTCAGTTAGTTGAGCAATGGGGGAGATGCAATATTTTGAACCACCATTGTTTCTTTGGAGTTTTATAAAATCACCCTATTGTTCCCTCATCTAACAAAACAATACCATAAACTTACAACACAATACAACGTAATATCACAAACGAACCGGCAATAAAATATCGAAAGAACTCAAAACAAAAACGTGTACCTACCTAATATTTTGGTATTCACTGCGTCTTCGGCGTCTTCAAGATCGCATCAGGGACCAAAATATTATAATAACATAATGGTGTCAGGTGTTGTTGTTTCAAGATACCTATAGAGAGTAGAGATGTGAAACATCTGAAAAACATACATATCGATAAAAAAAAAGTGTAAATCACGCGATGCGAATAGCTCACGCGTTTCTTGCACTACGTCAAATTAAAAAAATCAACCTCAATATGAAAACTGCAATGAAAAAAACACCTCCAGGATTTTTTTAATATCTACTTGGATAGAGCGCTGGTGGTGTAGTGGTAGCACCCCTGCCTCACGATCCGAAGGTCGTGGGTTCGAACCTGGTCGTGCACCAATGAGTTTTTCCATTCGAAAAATTTATGTGCGCAATGCCAGTGCTCTTAAACGGTGAAGGAAAACATCGTGAGGAAACCGGCATACCCTAGAATCAAAAATTCGAAGGTATGTGTCATAGGTTAGTATTCTTATAAGCGGCGATGGGCTTGCAACCTGTCACGTAGGTACGGAATACTAACTACTGTGCAAAATGTGGGCATGTACTAAATGTCATGTTTGGACTTGCCTCTGACTACCCCCTTTAGATATCCTCAAAGATCTAAGTAACTAAAGATCTGAGGAGATATCTACCGAGCCTGGGGATTACAGTCGTGATCATATATACATATATATATATATATATATATATATATATACTTAGATAGAAAAACATGAAAATACGCGATGCAAATAGCTCACGCGATTCTTGCACTGATTCAAAATATCTAAGTACCTCAATATCATCGACTACAATGACTACAAACAACATACAGTATTTTTTCAATACTCGTACATAACTCCGACAGTTAGACTATATTCAAATAAGAACAAATTTTTTGCATCATTTTTTAAATAGACATTATTATCTTTCAATATTATTTATTTGAAATTGGAATAAAGTTATCCTTAGCACACATTTTTTAATTCTTCTCAGAATATACCTAGGTCCAATTTCACCAAACTTTGGTTAACAAAGTATTACCTGATCGTACATCAAAATTAACAAGAATGTTAGAGTATCGTTATATTTCACATCATTTAACTTTACGGTAGATAATCTTTTGTCAGGACATGGTGGAACACAAAACCACTTTCACTTATGATTAAAAGGCTAACAAACTGTTAGTTTAATTAACAGACCATGGCGAAATTAGCACATAAATATTTGACTATCGATAAATCAACCTTTAGTGTTCACATCACTACAGCGTCGCGTGGGT
This sequence comes from Cosmorhoe ocellata, assembly GCA_963675405.1. NCBI lineage: Eukaryota > Metazoa > Arthropoda > Insecta > Lepidoptera > Geometridae > Cosmorhoe > Cosmorhoe ocellata. The sequence goes on along the minus strand of OY776249.1, from coordinate 9,573,134 downwards.
AAGCGCTACGAGCGACGGACGCTATCTAAGCGGGGTTTAGGCTCGTGATATGAAAGCTGAGTGACGTCACACTCAACTCTTCCCGTGGTACCTACAACTACTATTGTGTGGAGTAACTTTACGTATCTCCTTTTATTGCTCTGAGAATTGCGGTGCTTAGTTTTAGTAGTAGAATGAGACAGTTGATCAACTCCAGTATAAATTATGAATACTCGTAAGTGAAGGCTAGTAGTAAATAGAGATTTAAAAAAATATGCAGTCAAATAAGTAAATTTTTTTTTTTGACAACGTGTCTCATTAACTACTTACATAATTATGTTGGGTTCTTTTTGGCCCTTTCAATGTCTGAATTTACTCTGAGTTTTGAGTTTACTAAAAGTATTTTTTAAACAATGTAAGTAGGTTTGGTAGATTGGGGGGAGGTCTTTGCTTAGCAGTGGGACACAAACAGCTCATAAAAAGTAGGTTATTACGAATTTACGATCTTTAAGGATTTTTTTAAATCAAAAGTAAAAGTATTAAATCGTAGGTAATAATTATATTTAAAAAAAGTTTGACAACTCTGCTTTAACCTAAGTAACCAAATAAATTATTCATGCTATTTTTTTGAAATAAAATAATATCGACTCTTTTTAAAAAAAAAATTATGTTACTTTTGACAAACTTAAAGTTGCTTTACTGTATTCTAATTTACCGTGGTTTTATAGCAGTGTTTAGTTAGATACCGCTTTTGCGTCGGGAATGCCAAATAGAGAATATTCATGTATGGAGCGATGGAGAATGAACGAACAATATCACTTTTTATTACTGTTTGTCCCAAACCGACTATGATAATCGTACACTTGCAAAACAATAATATCACAATTACAAAAAACTTTTCGGGTATATTTTAAATAGGTACTTAGTAAAAACCGGTACACTTATAACAGGTATGAATTTTCTTATTTACCTGTTGTATTAGTGTACCTACTTACTTAAGATTATTTTAAAACTAAAATACGTACTTTGTAGTTTATGTAGATCAATAGACTTAAAAAGGCTTAACCAATTTCAGTGTAGTTTTTTTTTTAAATACTATATGCTCATAAGTAAAAGTAAGCAGCATCTATAAGGTTAGTATTTACCAACTGAAGTGTATTGTTAATCAGTTAGGTTGGTACTTATATTTAAAGATTTTTATAAAAAAAATCAAAAGTAATATACTTATAGTATAATATTTTAGCTTAAGTAGACCCTTTTTCCAAAAAATCTAAGTAAGTAACTAAAGATCTGAGGATACAATCTACCGAATCCGGGGATTACAGTCATAATCATCTTTGTTTTTTGTTTGTAAGTAAACCTTACCTAAAAACAACAATAACTGATTACAAGCTCTCTCGTTAATAAAGGAGTTATATTTGACCTCACCTTAGTCTAACAAAATAAATTAATAATCCAAATCCTACATCTATTTTAATGGTGATTAGCTAAAATGCTTGAAACGGCAATTACGCATGAAAAATGATCGCTGTTGGTTTAATTAAAAAGGCCCTGTATGAGCTCTCTATTCTGACTTTGATTAATGCGGTATGACAGTTAGGTATGTACCTACATAAGATATGACAAGCAAACGACTGTCATAATAAGGTAGAGGCAACAAAAAAGGTGTACCTTTTTACCTAACTAATATTAATATTATACCACTTTTTTTACCGCTTTTGTATTTACTTTAGAAATAAAAAAAAGGTAAAAATGTAAAAAAAAAGCAAAATAATTTATGAAAATATTTAGTTAAGTCATAGATAATTTTTAAGTTTCGCAAAATTATTAATGTCATACTTACCGCAAAACCTTTTTATGTTGTTAAAAAAGTTTACCTACTCAGCAGTGGGTGTTACCAACTTATCAAACAGATAGATGACAAAAAACTGGACATCGCTTAACCCTTTTCAGTCGCAGGTACTAAGCTAATGTCACATTTTAAACGAGCTCAAAAATAAATTACAATTGTAATCAAAATCGCACAATGGATATGCCTAATCCATATCATTCAAGTTAAAACCGGTAGCAACAAAATGTCAAGTTATAATCTATGTAATTAAGTGAATGTCACCGCGCCCCTACCGCCGGCGGCTACAAACACGATTATGGTACTCCAAGTAGGTATGTACTCACGTAGTAGGGGTGAAACTAGGAGTATCTGGCCGCTTTTTATACCACTGGCTACTTTTATTAACATTTCATGAACTTTAATAATGATTTATTTATTATATTAACTAGTTTCCGCCCGCGATTTCTCGTGGTACCTTGAAAAACAAAAACGAATCTATCCCACGGGAACTGTACATTTTTCCGGGATAAAAACTAGCATGTGTTATTTCAGACTCTATATCTGTGCCAAATTTCATCCAGATCCGTTCAGCCGTCTCAGCGTGTTTTTTCACAGATTTCTTTCTTCAGAATTTTCATCTTATCTTCACGTTGTAAGTTATAATCTATATCTATATAAGAGCTTAACCTGACTGACTGACTGACTGACTGACTGATTTATCATCGCCCAGCCGAAACCGCTGAAGCTAGAAAGCTGAAATTTGGAAGGTGGTTTCCTTTTATAACGAAACCACCCACTAAGGCGGGATTTTTGGAAATTCCACCTCTAAGAGGGTGAAAAAGGGTTAAAACGTTTGTATGAAACTTTTTAACGCGTGGAGCGATTTTCATGAAACTTTGTTTGTGCACTGTAAATAAAAAATGAACGAACACGTGTTTCAGGATTTTTCAATATAACCTTCAAAATGGGGTCAAATGTGGGGTCAACTTTTGTATGGGAACTTTTTAACGGGTGGTGCGATTGGTCTGAAACTTTGTTTGTGTACTGTAAATGCAAAATGAGTGGATACGTGTTTCAGGATTTTTCAATATAACCTTCAAAAAGGGGTCAAATTTGGGGTCAAAGTTTGTATGAGAACTTTTTAACGGGTGGTGCAATTTGTTTGAAATTCGGTTTATATACATACTTTAAGTGAACAAAGTCGCGAGCGGGACAGCTAGTAGCAAATAAATAACAAGTTCAATAATGAGTAACCAGTTAATTGAAAATGATTTTATTCACATCCGATTATTTGCTTGCGTTAGAATATCTAAGTTGGTACTTATTTTTCTTTTAAACGTTAACTCGTTGCTTAGAGACTGAAATTCAAAAAGATTTTTGTACTTTTTGTAATAAAGATTATCAAATTATTAAAATACAATTTGTTGTTTATCAAACAAACTGCAACAAAGTTTCTACAAAATAATACAAAAAAACAGGTACTTACATAAAAAAAGGTATTGACTTGGTATTTACCAAGATACCTTTTATATAATTATAATATTCAATATTTTGAATATTAATATTCACGTGCGTGCATATTATTTCCAAAATTATAAAGTCTGACGAATAAGTCGCGAGAACAGAGAATCTGTCAAACCCGTTGATCATATTCAGGCGAGACAAGAGCAAATATCAAACTTTCGCGAGTGAATTCCGCTAAATGAATTACTCCCCGCTAGGTGGCGCCCTCTATTGACGCAGCAAACTTCGCTAAATAGTTTCGTTCCCACTGCTATTATTGTTAGAAACTGTCGCGTAAGTAGACGCTGCCGTCTGAGGGTCTACCATGAGTTTTCACAGTCTACACTCGCTAGCGACTGTAGTTAAAAAATGTATGAATAATTTGTACAGCGTCTCTAGCGGATAGTTGGGTACTAAAACCTCACGTAGCTAACTATCCTACGTCACAGATACTACAGCGACTGTAGTTTGCGCTTCATTAATTTGCTTAGAGTTCGGTACCATGAGTAACAATTTCGACAGATGCCATAGTAACGTAGGTACTATTACTACTGTAGTAACGTCAGCTGATCTAAATGTGACAACTCATGGTAGACGTACTGCTCTGTTTACATAATGCAACGTTTTAGTTTCATAGAACTTATTTGACAGTGTATTCTTTACTGGGAGTCAAATTCGCAACACATTAATAATACCGGATTTGTTTTTTTTAATAACAATAGCAATCAAATTAAGGTATTTTTACGTGTCGCTCAATGAACACATGTTCGATCTCTAATTATAACACCTAAGCAAACATTAATACGTTTCACTTTTGCTTGCAGGATTCTTAGTTTTCTAAGTATTATTGTAATATATTATATTATATTAGTATTATAGTAGGTATTATCTATATTCTATTTTTAGTTTTCTTAGTTTTCGAAGTTTTCTACTTTTTTTAAAGAACTTTTTAAGTTGTTCAAGTCGTAAATTTTTAAAAATTCGGAAATAAATTCATAACTCGAAAACTATAAAAAATCGCGGAACGTACATGGGGGTGATTCGGGTACCCCAAGGGGTGTTCTATCTCTGGACTTTCGCTTGACACTACTTTTTGGGACACCCTGTATATACCTAAGTAGGTACTTACAGTAATAATACCTACTTTTACCTACATAATTCTATAGATTTCAAAGAAAAATTAAGATGTTCCGAAAGTGATGTTCCTCGAAAGGTTGTCTAACTATTCGTTAATTTTATATTAAGTGATACCAGCCTTAGTCCATAGTGATAGGTATTAATAATAAGAAGGTAGATTTAGGATTTTATTAGGAGTTTTTTTTTAGTTTTAAGGCGTGAAGTGTTTTTTTACTTTATTTTTGATGGATTTAGTTGTATATTTTCTTATCTAATCCCATATTCGCACAGCGAAAAGATGAATAAATATTTTATAAAATTAAGCGAATTAATAAAAAGTGTGGATCCATGAGACATAACATTTTAGTAAATTTTCTATTGTGTCAATTTTTTAAGAAAAATAAATCTTGAGAAAATTTACGTTTTTTGTTTAATTTTATTCAAGTAAATACCTATGTTTGTCAGAAAACAGCTTGTGTTCTTTTGATAAAACTTCGTAGACGTTTTACAAAAATTTGTAAAAGAACCTACATAAGTGCGAAATCAGTTAAAAGGTTATATTATGTCTCGTAAGTTTTTTTGAAAATGTCTCGTAAGTTTTTTTTTTCAAACCTACCTCAATAAGGCTGTGCTCCAGAATAGACAACTACCCAAAAAGTACCTACCTCGTAAGTATGTAGATTTGACCAACTTTTGTAAGTATCAATTCTCAGAATAATGTAATGTCAAATGCGAGTAAAATGTCAGTTTAACTAGGTCAAATCCTAGACCAGATTTACCGGATTTTTTTCCCCGACAATTGGGTCAAATCCTAGACCAGATTTACCAGATTTATTTCCCCGATAACTATGTCAAATCCTAGACCGGATCTACCGGATTTTTTCCCCGATAACTAGGTAACAAAGTACATTTATAATACCAACTCGTACCTGTGTGCGATACAACGATAACCAAACTTAATTTATCCGCCCTATTCCCACATCCCGGCGCAGTTCCGTGTCTCAGTTTAAATCGGCTTACTTCACATCTGAAGCCGAATACTCAATTAATATGATAATATTATGGAGAATTCTAGATTTAACATCGGTGCATGAGAAACCTAGGAAGTTCCCGGGGTTAAGCCGATTTCTTGTACCTTAGGTATCTAGAGTACATTAGCTAAAGTTTTAATCGTATGAAATTAGTTTATATTTCGTATCATTCTTTTTTTTCATTCATTCATTCTACTCAATGGTTTTGTCATTGTTCGCAACAAACAATTTGATATCTCGTAAAATATTAGTTAATTTTAAATTTACCCTTCGTGAAATAACTTATTATCAACCAATTTTTTTTGCTCCATCATCATGCTATCAGCTTGAAAGACGAACTCTAAAATCAAGCTTTAAAAAGTTATTTTAAATTTCGAATTGAATTATTCTCTTCCCTCTCTCTCTTGTTACCTACTTTACTTCAGACTCCTTACAAAAAAATCCAAAGATAACTAATAAATTTTAATAAAAAATTCGCATTTTGTTTAAAATATCACTGACCACTGACTGACCTTAATCAATCACTTACGTATTCAATGCATATTTTATTATTATAGTTATCAATATTCATATCAAAGTCAAAACATTCACGTAATAAATAACACGTGTCTTGTCCAACATTTCGCAATTGCCATTCAAACTGGAGCACCTTTCACTGCCTTCACATGTATCAGACTCATTTATTCGATCATTCTTGCAAGCCTTCGATAGCTCAGTTGGTAGAGCGGTGGACTGTAGTTGGAGAGAGCTGGTATCCATAGGTCACTGGTTCAAATCCGGTTCGAAGGAATATTTTTACGAGATTTTTTTTATTTTTTTGGAGAATGTGTGTGCTACTTGTGTCAATATTATCAAGCCTTCGATAGCTCAGTTGGTAGAGCGGTGGACTGTAGTTGGAAAGAGCTGGTATCCATAGGTCACTGGTTCAAATCCGGTTCGAAGGAATATTTTTATTACATTTTTTTTTGTCTTTTTGGAGAATGTGTGTGCTACTTGTGTCTATAATCATCAAGCCTTCGATAGCTCAGTTGGTAGAGCGGTGGACTGTAGTTGGAAAGAGCTGGTATCCATAGGTCACTGGTTCAAATCCGGTTCGAAGGAATATTTTTATTACATTTTTTTTTGTCTTTTTGGAGAATGTGTGTGCTACTTGTGTCTATAATCATCAAGCCTTCGATAGCTCAGTTGGTAGAGCGGTGGACTGTAGTTGGAAAGAGCTGGTATCCATAGGTCACTGGTTCAAATCCGGTTCGAAGGAATATTTTTATTACATTTTTTTTTGTCTTTTTGGAGAATGTGTGTGCTACTTGTGTCTATAATCATCAAGCCTTCGATAGCTCAGTTGGTAGAGCGGTGGACTGTAGTTGGAAAGAGCTGGTATCCATAGGTCACTGGTTCAAATCCGGTTCGAAGGAATATTTTTATTACATTTTTTTTGTCTTTTTGGAGAATGTGTGTGCTACTTGTGTCGATATTATCAAGCCTTCGATAGCTCAGTTGGTAGAGCGGTGGACTGTAGTTGGAGAGAGCTGGTATCCATAGGTCACTGGTTCAAATCCGGTTCGAAGGAATCTATTTTATAGTATTTTTTTTATTTTTTGGAGAATGTGTGTGCTACTTGTGTCGATATTATCAAGCCTTCGATAGCTCAGTTGGTAGAGCGGTGGACTGTAGTTGGAGAGAGCTGGTATCCATAGGTCACTGGTTCAAATCCGGTTCGAAGGAATCTATTTTATAGTATTTTTTTTATTTTTTGGAGAATGTGTGTGCTACTTGTGTCGATATTATCAAGCCTTCGATAGCTCAGTTGGTAGAGCGGTGGACTGTAGTTGGAAAGAGCTGGTATCCATAGGTCACTGGTTCAAATCCGGTTCGAAGGAATATTTTTATTACATTTTTTTTTGTCTTTTTGGAGAATGTGTGTGCTACTTGTGTCTATAATCATCAAGCCTTCGATAGCTCAGTTGGTAGAGCGGTGGACTGTAGTTGGAGAGAGCTGGTATCCATAGGTCACTGGTTCAAATCCGGTTCGAAGGAATCTATTTTATAGTATTTTTTTTATTTTTTGGAGAATGTGTGTGCTACTTGTGTCGATATTATCAAGCCTTCGATAGCTCAGTTGGTAGAGCGGTGGACTGTAGTTGGAAAGAGCTGGTATCCATAGGTCACTGGTTCAAATCCGGTTCGAAGGAATATTTTTATTACATTTTTTTTTGTCTTTTTGGAGAATGTGTGTGCTACTTGTGTCTATAATCATCAAGCCTTCGATAGCTCAGTTGGTAGAGCGGTGGACTGTAGTTGGAGAGAGCTGGTATCCATAGGTCACTGGTTCAAATCCGGTTCGAAGGAATCTTTTATGAGATTTTTTTATTTTTTTTGGAGAATGTGTGTGCTACTTGTGTCTATAATCATCAAGCCTTCGATAGCTCAGTTGGTAGAGCGGTGGACTGTAGTTGGAAAGAGCTGGTATCCATAGGTCACTGGTTCAAATCCGGTTCGAAGGAATATTTTTATTACATTTTTTTTTGTCTTTTTGGAGAATGTGTGTGCTACTTGTGTCTATAATCATCAAGCCTTCGATAGCTCAGTTGGTAGAGCGGTGGACTGTAGTTGGAAAGAGCTGGTATCCATAGGTCACTGGTTCAAATCCGGTTCGAAGGATTTTTTTTACTGATAATTAGGTGTAACCTACATAATATATTTGTTAGATACCATAATATGTAGAGCTGGTACCCACATCTTTTTTACACGCTTTATATAAGCTTCACCTGTATGTTTGTATGTTTGTATGTTTGTTTGTAACCGACTTCTTTGGGCGCGATTTTGACCCACTTTAAACGGCCAGATTTTTTAAATTAATCCATACTATTAACAAATTCGAAAGTAACTCTGTCTACTTTTTCATGCTTAAACCACCGAACCGATTTTAATGAAATTTGTTACAGAGATAGACTAAAGCTTGAAAAGGGGCATAGGCTACCTTTTATCGCAAAAAATGCTTAAATTGGTTGAAATGAGGGATGAATATACCCACGCGGACGAAGTGTTGGACAAAAGCTAGTAAGTATATAATTTTCACCTCTCTACTTTAATTTGTTTAACATTGTGTCAGACTCTATAATAATTCGATAACGACCAAACTAGTGCTAACGGCTCAAACAGGTATCTGAACTGATAGCTTTGCATAAACTGAAGAAACCAAGGTACATTTGAACTACAACGAACGACGACCGGAAACTCTGACGTGTCGTCTACTGAAACCTCCCTCACCCTCCACCACTAAACCAAATCACTTCGACATTTTCTAAAACCACTCAATCCATTGCTGCGTTCATACAATTGTATCACTTAGTCATTTAGTCATATATTATAATCAATTATTAATTAGAACGGCGAAATAACTATTACACTAATTAATTATTCATATACCTACTTACAGATATTAAATCTTTTAAAACTTATTTTTTTTAAATAAAATTATCGTGTATTCCCGTTGTCCCCGTACGCCATGTCCCCTTCACGGGGACAGCGGGACGTTATAAAATTTTCTTCCCGTTGTCCCCGTTACGTAGATTCGGGGACGGATATAAAATTAAATAAAAATGTCACAAAATTATGTCTCAGTAAAGTTGTATGTAATAGTAAAATTATTATTAGTATCATGATAAAATTGCTAAAAATAACAAGAAATACATCATCCATCCCTCTCACAATATAGGGGCAGACACAAAGCAGTTAGATCAAACGAGCAATGTAAAACGAATAGTGTGAAAGTTGGTATTTGAAACTCGAACGCGGTCGTTCCTAATTTGAATAGAAAATGTCGCCAGTCGCGGCGCGATAGTCGCGACGTTTCCGACCCGTCCGTATCGGACTACCCTCATTATGAACCCTAACGAGTTCGCGAAGAATTCCAACTTGCATCGTGAGTTACGTCGTCTGCTCACGTAAGTGACCACGCTAGTTACGAATATCGATTGAACACGGTAAATGAATACGTTTGTTTACATCAAGGTATTAAGGTATTCTACATCCTATCCTTCTAATAATTATAAACGCGTAAGTTTGTAAGAATGTAAGATGTACCTACCTATGGATGTTTGTTACTTTTTCACGCTGAAACGGCTGAACGGATCTGGACAAAATTTGGCACAGAGGTAGATTATATCTGGAATAGCACATGGCTATTTTTTATCCCGGATTTTTATATATTTTTTTTACGGTTCCCGTGGTATAGATTTGTTTTTGTTTCTAACTTAGCCCTCAGTAGCATATCATGCATGTTAACTTGTAAATAGCTTATTGTAAAATCATAGCTGTAAGTTTTCCTAACATTCATAAGATAAAAATACATTAATAAAATAAAAAATAAACAAAATAAAAATTATACTCTAACTTAGTTTTACTTTATGAGAAGAATTATTACAGAACGATCGATAGTTAAAAAACAAAAGTCCCGAACAAATGGAGAACTCTTGGATGGAATTTAAAGAATAGGCACCTTAATATTGTTTGCAGGCAGACTACCTGCTAGTCATTAAGCACACCTGGCCGCATAATGATCCTGAATATTGTTTGCAAAATAATGAGATGAGGAATATTTAAAATCTGAAACATCAAAAGTAAACATTTTGTATTTTAATTCTCATAATTTCCATCCATACCGAGAACTGGGGCTTTATTGAAAAATACCATTTTTAAACATGACATTTGGTACATGCCCACATTTTGCACAGTAGTTAGTATTCCGTACGTGACAGGTTGCAAGCCCATCGCCGCTTATAACAATACTAACCTATGACACACACCTTCGAACTTTTGTTCTAGGGTATGCCGGTTTCCTCGAGATTTTTTCCTTCATCACGCACTTAAATTTTTCGAAATTTTATTACCCATTGATTTGTACTTATAATGCGATGATCGCGACTGTAATCCCCAAGCTGATATCTAAAGAGGGTAGTCAGAGGCACGTCCAAATGTTATACATTTGGCACATACCCACTTTTTGCACAGTGCTTAGTATACCGTAGGTACATGACAAGTTGCAAGCCCATTGCCGCGTATAAGAATACTAACCTACACTATGATATATGACACACACATTTGAATATTATTGTTACTACCTAATCATCAATTATTACCTACCTGTCAATCTGACAGCCATCATACAAAGGCGCCTTTCAAAGATCAACCGCGGGCCGCGGAATAATTGAACGGCTAGTCTCGTTTAGCATAAGGTCAAACTGACATTTCGTAGAACATTCAACCTTCAGGTTTGATATTCATAACATGGGGAACAAAACACGCTACATTAACTTTAGTGATGTGCTTTTGACTTAGGTAAGTACAGTTTATCCAACGAATCTAGGCATTCGTGAAATTAGCAACATTTGTACAGTCCCACCGTCCCTCTCCACACCTCCAATTGCTCCCGAAAAACGATACTGCGCAGCCAGCGCCTGCGGCTAACTTCACGAATGCCTCGACTCGTTGGGCCAACTGTACCTACCGGTAGTGATTCTGTTATTGCTAGTGAACGGCCAATACATAGAATTATTCCTTGAGCTAAAAAATGACCCCACAAAAATAGAGCCTTGGTGGGCGTGGCTTGTCAGTTTTGCCAAATATTTATAACAAAAATTGACAGAAGCTTACACGTTACACGTTACAATTTTAACCCAAACATCGATCGAGGGAATAAAGTCAACATTCATAAATTTTTGGCAAATTCATGAAACAGTTTCAATTTGTGAAATTTAGTGTCATGTTTCGCGGATATTTCCCTTGAAGGAATGCTTCTATGTTTTTTCTAAAACTGACTTCTAATAATAATCTTCTAATAATCTCTAATATTTTTTTCTCTAATAATCTTTTTCTTTGTCTAGTCGTGTTACTAGTTCTTTCAAACCGGTGTACATTATGAAATGAAAGTGCGCCTTAGAAGTTCCTTTCATGCACAGATATACCCACTGACAAATAACATTAGATATAATGACATCAATACCTACTAAGTAAGTAAAAACACAAGTAAGTAACAAAAATGGCCAACGCTCAGAGTGCACTCGGAAATACTTATTTTGCTAGAGCGCTGGTTTTCCGTGATAGCGAATCTAACTTGACTATCGCTGTGGCGGATTCGACCAAACTAGTTTAGACACAATCCCTAGAATAAATCTTAGTTAACGAAGAGAAAACTGACATTTTACTTGCATTCGACATTACATTATCCTGAAAATAGTAGAAGTATACCAGAAGTGAAAAATCCACCTGAAAAGAACAGCAACTATTTTAGTTACTTACCCCTTAGTTCCTTAATGTAACACAATTCGTATCACTACCTTTTTTTATCTTTTAGTAGCAATTGTAGTTAGTCTCTATCTAAAACTGTCGCAAGTTTTAAACCTTTTATGTATTTCTAAGGAAAATAAATATCTATACTAATATTATAAAGAGGAAAACTTTGATTGTTTGTTTGTTTGTTTGTTTTTTTGTTTGTTTGAAATGAATAGGCTCCGAAACTACTGAACCGATTTGAAAAATTCTTTCACCAATGTGTAGAATGAACTTTCAGGATGAACATAGGCTATATTTTATGTAGGTACTTCGCGGGCGACGCCGCGTGCAGAAGCTAGTCTTTCGATAAAATCATGTACGTCACTACAGATTCACCTTTCAAGAAGGGTGAATTCACTACTTTGATGATGGAATTGCCCTGTCAAGGCATTCATTGAATTATTTAGCCGGTGCCTTCATAATTTTCTGTTATCCCTATCTACAAAGTCAAAATAATGGTTAACGTATTTGGCAAACAAGCAAATACCTACTCATTAAAAGATGCTGAAAAAATCGTGAGCCGGGGTGACTATCAAACAAATCCACTTAAATTACGTCAATCAAAAATACTTTCACTAATTTCAGAGGCACCTAATTAAGTCAATCTCCCATTAAATCCCTTTCTTAGCGAATAGCCTTCGTTTTACCGGAGCGTATTTAGGAGCTGCTAAGGGGGTTAAAAGTACCCAAAAACTATACTTAGTTATAAAAAAACATCTCTTATATATTTTGTCACGGGAGACATAAGAGATGTTTATTTTTAAATATTTTTTACGTTTTGACGTTGATTTGAAAGACTACTCAAATTAAGAAAATTAACACAACGGCGCGGCGGCCATTTTAAATTTAACTAAACAATTGACTGTGCATCTATGACGTTGGGACTTCGTTGAGACAATACAAATAAAAATACACTGACAAAATTGTTTTTTAAACGACAGAATTCATGTAAATGAAAAATGCAGGATTATTCAGCTAGAGTTATCATCGATGCCCCCAGGTCAATAAAAAACTTCCTGAAGCACCATCCCAAGAACAAATCGTAGTTATCAAAGAGTAAAATGACATGTTACTTGCATTTGACATAACATTAATCTGAGTATAGTAGTACCTTATGGTTAAATTCACCCTTAGTAGGCTCCCTACATCCAATGGCGGATCCAGGGGGGGGGTCATGGGGGTCATGACCCCCCCCTGGGCTGGGTCCAGGAACTAAGTGGACCACTAATTAAAATGATATATAATAAGGATTATAACTATGTGACCCCCCCCTGGCACGGACCTAAGTGGACCACTAATTAAAATGATATTTAATAGGGATTATAACTTTTTGTGACTTGACCACGGCTATGTGACCCTTGCCTACATCCCTGGTTCAAGTTGCGCTCGAAACGCGCGAAAACCTAATGCCATTTCACGCCGGAGTAAACCTTTCTCTGGGAGTTAGCGTCTCTTTAAACTCTGCTTAGTTAATCGATCGAGAAAGCCCTTAATTATGGCTTTATCCTGAGGATCGAAGCGAGGATTTAAATTGACTTGAATTAGCACAAAGTTTCTACAAAGTTCTTGTTCTTGCCAAGCCGCTGACACCGTTTGGGAGTTGGAAAGGAGTCTGTATTTAGAAATGTAAATCAAGCATCTGTACCTGAGAGACAATTGGAGTAGTTTTCTTATTCGAAAACATTGCTTGAGAGAAGTTCCACCAGAACGTGAGTGTTGCTTGCTTGCGTACAATATGACTGTACCTAAAGGACACAAGACACACTTTTAAGGGTATAGTATAGTTCTTCTATAACTCAACTTTGACCAGATTTTGTCAAAAATGTATGATGAAATTATGAGTACTTACCCTAAACCGACGCGCATGTATGAAGAATGTAATGAGAGTGAATGAAGCAAAAGAGGTATGTTAAGATCATAGCCAGGCTACCCCGTCGGGAAACAGGCGTGATTTTATGTATGTATGATGAAAAAGAAACAAAACAAACATGATCACAATTGTAATCCTCTAGTTTAGTGTACATTTCATATCTCTAATTACTTAAAACTTGATTTTAAAGATAAAGAGCGCTGGTGGTGTAGTGGTAGCACCCCTGCCTCACGATCTGAAGGTCGTGGGTTCAAACCTGGTCGTGCACCAATGAGTTTTTCCATTCGAAAAATTTATGTGCGCAATGCCAGTGCTCTTAAACGGTGAAGGAAAACATCGTGAGGAAACCGGCATACCCTAGAACCAAAAATTCGAAGGTATGTGTCATAAGTTAGTATTCTTATAAGCGGCGATGGGCTTGCAACCTGTCACGTACGGAATACTAACTACTGTGCAAAATGTGGGCATGTACCAAATGTCATGTTCGGACTTGCCTCTGACTACCCTCTTTAGATATCATCAAGGATCTAAGTAAGTAAAGATCTGATGAGATATCTACCGAGCCTGGGGATTACAGTCGTGATCATATTTTTTTTTTTTTTTAAAGATAAAAGCATCCCAAATATATAGGTACCTACTTTATAGTGGTACCATTCTCAAACTTGGAAAGTATTTTTATTCAAATTGATAAACAAACGCACCCGTATGGACTTTTTATGGGTTTTTTTAACCTGTGACACCGCTTTGAAGAACTAGGTAAAATAGAATTAAACAAGCAATAGGTACGATGCAAACAGACCCACCCAAACCCACCAATCAACCTATTCGAGCCGTAACAGTTACAGCCACTCATAACTTATTGGGAGCTTTGTTATGTTTGCTCATAGCGAGGCGATATTCCATAGGGATGCGCTTGCAAGCCGAAGTCAGAGTATAATGTTAACTATATTGTATTATTAGCACTAGCTTCTAACTAGTATTTAAAACAAAAAAGTTTAAAAAAAACACCTAAAAGTATTTGAAAATAGCTTCTAACAGACGCCATATTGGATTTTTTGACATTTTGTATAGCCTAAATAAAAAGGAGGAAAAAAAAATAAAAAGGATATTTGCATTGACCGGGATTCGAACCCGGGCCGCCCGCGTGGCAGGCGAGCATTCTACCACTGAACCATCGATGCTTACTATCGGTGAATAAAAACATGGACCAATTTGGGTTTAAATTACAGTGAAAGAAATTTGCGCTTCAATATTGTTTGAAAGCCAGTTGGATTTTTTGACATTTTGTATAACCTATGTATGTCACTCTGACAAATTCAATGATAACAAAATCTGTCTAGCTGTATAGGCTTCGGTGACAGCCAAAGGGGATTTTCTGCGGTGTATTTGCCTGACAACTACGTCGCTCTGGTTTTTATATGTTTTCTCGTGTTATTTTGAGTTTTATTGCGTAATTTTGGTGGTTATTTTGCCAATAAAGCCCGGGTTCTTGACGCGAGTGTAAAGTATGTGAATTAGAGTGAATAGTTCTCTTCAAATTCCATCGGAGGAAATCCCGAAAATTTTCAACAAAACAGCCATCTTTTGTTTAAAATTGACTTGACTACTTGACTATGACTCTGTGACGTTGACAATACTTATAAATAAATACACTTGACACTGGCAAAATTGTTCTCTAAGAGACAGATGCCATAATTGAAGAAGAAGAAGAAGACAGCCAAAGGAACTCGCATACATACATAAATACACCCAGTGAACGGAAAATACATAGAAGCAGTCTTTGAGCTAAAAAATTACCCCACAAAAATGTGCTGTGGTAGGCGAGGCTTGTCAATTCTGCCAAAAAAATATGCATCATAATCAATATTCACATAAGCAGCACGTAAAAGCTACACGTTACACGGCAATTTAAACCCGAACTTCGAGGGAAAAAGTCGACATTAATCAATTTTTAGCAAATCTACGAGTTTCGTTCGATGTGTGAAATTTGATGTCAAGTTCGCGGTTATTTCTCCTAAAGTAAAGTAGAGTTTATACGAAGCCAGTAATGCTGGCGACAGTCCTGCAGACTAGCCAGCGTTGGCTAGTCCCTGTTGAAATAGACGGGCGCTCGATTCTCGCCAGCGTTGGCAGCCAGCGCTGGCTTGACTTGAAAAACTGTTTACACAATGCAAATATCAAGCCATCGCTGGTTGCCAGTGAGACTGGCAGCCAGCGATGGCCTCGTGTCTAGCCATTATGCTTCCATGTTTTTTGCGTTCACTGCTTAAACCCCAAACACATAACCCTCCTCTTCGCTTCAAGTTTAGGTTCATCCCTATTCCCAGCCCTGAGGTGCAAGGAACTACTAACTAATCTATCAAGTGTACCCTTGTGTGCTGTTTTGCTTATTAAAAGCCAACATTGGACCTTTGGTAAGATTTCGGCTTGTCTTGGCACGCGTGCCGTGAACCCGCTTCGGGGCATTTCAAGTTAGGCTTACCTAGCCAAGGTAACTAACTACCTCTAGAGACTGGCACGGGTGTTGGGTATTATGTACCTACATACACTACAACTTTATGTAGGTACTTTGAATGTTTCCACCTATAAAGAATAAAAAAAAAAAAAAAATATATGATCACGACTGTAATCCCCGGGCTCGGTAGATATCTCCTCAGATCTCTAGTTACTTAGATCTTTGAGGATATCTAAAGAGGGTAGTCAGAGGCACGTCCAAACATGACATTTGGTACATGCCCACATTTTGCACAGTAGTTAGTATTCCATACGTGACAGGTTGCAAGCCCATCGCCGCTTGTAAGAATACTAACCTATGACACACACCTTCGAATTTATGGTTCTAGGGTATGCCGGTTTCCTCACGATGTTTTCCTTCACCGTTTAAGAGCACTGGCATTGCGCACATAAATTTTTCGAATGGAAAAACTCATTGGTGCACGACCAGGTTTGAACCCACGACCTTCGGATCGTGAGGCAGGGGTGCCACCACTACACCACCAGCGCTCTTTTACCTATAAAGCACTGAAGAAAATGATCCATGTCGAATACAAGCTATTTTAAAACTGTTGCCCGCAGTCCACGTAATTTTTTTTTTATTATATTTAATTATTCTTAATAGAAACACATAAAGTTTATTATGGGTTTTTATTTTTAAGCGAATTATAGCGAATAAGTTAACAAAAAATGTTTAAAAATAAAGCACATAAAGTTATCTTTACGTGCTCAACGGGGTCATCGTATGGATAGAAAGACCGACTTTCACTTTATTTAAATTTAAACCAGTTTATCTTTACAATTTTCAACAATTTCATATAAGCATCGATGGTTCAGTGGTAGAATGCTCGCCTGCCACGCGGGCGGCCCGGGTTCGATTCCCGGTCGATGCAATGACTTTTTTCATTGTTTTTAATTTTCATTCTCATCTGACTGAACATACATTAATTTCCAAATCTTCATAAGTATGAACTAAGTAAGTAGTTATAAGCAAACTTTTTTTATCTAAATATTAATTTGTTTTTTTTTTTAATAATATTAAATAAAAAAATCAAAATATAGTTAAAATTATAAGTTGTAAGTACCTATGTCCATCGGTATTAATTACAACGTCTACAAAATAAAATTACCAGATAATAATATCCTGAAAATGAATGATTCCAGAAAAAAACAAAAAAGATACTGCATCGACCGGGAATCGAACCCGGGCCGCCCGCGTGGCAGGCGAGCATTCTACCACTGAACCATCGATGCTTAATAACGCTTGTTAAAAACATGGACCAGTTTGGGTTTAAAGTAGACAGTGAAAGTAATTGGCGCTTCAATTTTGTTCGAAGGCCAAACAACCAGTTTCAAAAAAATCTACTCTAGGTAGGTACCGTATCTTTGACCTATGCCCATCTTTAATGATTACTCGTAATAAGCATTAAGTACCTATGTATTTATAAGCAACATTGATGTTGTTGTGAAAAACAGTAATACCTACATAATTTGCTGATGCTTATTAGGTCATGATTTTGTTTATTTTTATAGCTCTATCTTTATTTTTCATAATATTTCTTGTTATTTTTTTTTATGTTGGTAGGTACTGCGTGATGTTTTTGTTTTTTCTCCTTACACTAATCGTCATCATGATGATGATGATGACTAATAGTAGGTATCGGATTGGATAGGCACTATCTGCTAAGTTATTTTAAGTATCAACTGATTTTGACTTTAAATTTAATCAATACTTCTAAATATTATGACTAATTCACTGATTAAATCTCAGCGCAGTCTAATGTTGAAACTGTGACTTTAGACTCTGAAGACTCTACCTAGACTCTACTCTACGAGTAGGTATTTATTTAATTATGTAAAGTTAAGGGTGGTCTAGTTAGCTAGATCCTAGATCACTTGAAAAAATCCATCCTAATATTATAAACGCGAAAGTTTGTAAGAATGTGTGGATGTCTGGATGTATGTTTGTTATTCTTTCGCACTGAAACGGCTGAATGGATCTGGATGAAATTTGGCACAGATAGATTATGGTCATGGCTACATTTTATCCCGAAAATGTACGGTTTCCCGTGGATAGTTTGTTTTGTTTTCAAGGTGCTACGCGGGTGAAGCCGTGGGCGGAAGAAAGCTAATAATCCATACATTCTTACAAACTTCGCGTTTTTAATATTAGTAGGATAACAGCAGAGCTGACGCATGCTAACGTTATGCTCCAACCCATGAACAAGGGTATTGTAATTGTTGTCAAGCGATATAAAGTTAGTAAGCCAAGCTCATATTTTGTTGGGAGCCGGCGGCGTTTGTGAATTGTGAACTTTGTTAAGATAACACGCCTTACCGGATCTCGGAGACTCCGTTTCTCAAAAGCGGCGGACGCTTTATAATGGACGTAATAGTAAGAATGTAGACTTGTTGATTTCATACTCTTATTGACAAAGCATTAACAATGTTAGTCCATGATTATGTATATCTATATCTATATAAGAGCTTAACCTGACTGACTGACTGACTGACTGACTGACTGACTGACTGACTGATTGATCATCGCCGAGCCGAAACCGCTGAAGATAGAAACCTGAAATTTGGAAAGTAGCTTCCTTTTATAACAAAACCACCCACTAAGGCGGGATTTTTGGAAATTCCACCTCTAAGGGGGTGAAAAAGGGTGAAAACGTTAGTATGAAACTTTTTAACGCGTGGAGCGATTTTCATAAAACTTTGTTTGTGCACTGTAAATAAAAAATGAACAAACACATGTATCAGGATTTTTCAATATAACCTTCAAAATGGGGTCAAATGTGGGGTCAATTTTTGTATGGGAACTTTTTAACGGGTGGTGCGATTGGTCTGAAACTTTGTTTGTGTACTGTAAATGCAAAATGAGTGGACACGTGTTTCAGGATTTTTCAATATAACCTTCAAAAAGGGGTCAAATGTGGGGTCAATGTTTGTATGGGAACTTTTTACGGGTGGTGCGATTTGTTTGAAATTAGGTTTATATACATACCTACTTTAAGTGAACAAAGTCGCGAGCGGGACAGCTAGTTATATATATTATAACTACTAACAAACGCCCGCGTCACCGTTTGCGTGGTACATACCCGAATAAAAAGTGCGCTATGTTTTATTCCGGGTCATAAACTACGTGCATTCCAAATTACAACCAGATCAGTTCAGCCGTTTCAGCGGGATTGAGTAACAAACATTCATACCTACAACCCGGTCACATTATCTCGAGACCTGGCGTCGATGACGTCGGCGCTCTCTCTCTTACTCTGGCGCGCTAACCGTACGGAGGTGAAAGGAGAACGGGGCGGGAGGTTCGCATTCCAGCGAGGTCTCGAGATAATGTGACCGGGTTATACATCCATCCATCCAAACTTTCGCTTCAAATGTGTTCTGATTTTTTGAAGTAAAACTTCTTTACGCTCGCTTGACTTGGGGAGTGAGCTGGTGAATGAACAAGAGTTACGAAAAGTGTGATCGGGCGAGGCGAACGGAGGTTTAGAGGGAGATATAAGTTAGTGAAGATAGAAAGAGAGAGAGGTGCGAGCACACATTTTCTCTTTCTCTCATAGCCAGTTACGTTTCGTATATATTATAAGACACAGTTCCGGCCCCACGGCACAACTGCTATGCCCAACTAGTTGTGCCGTGGGTACTTTATTTTCCCTTCTACACAACTAAGGTACCAACGGCTCAACATATAGGCACACTCGTTCTATTTTATATTTTATTCCATAGCGATTTTCCAATGTCACTTTGTCTAACTTTTGTCTTGTCGTGAGCCAAACAAAAAGCCGTAAATACTAACCACTTAATTATTCTTCGCTCGTCCACCCTTATCGCTTAATAAGCGTTAGGGGCGGTACGCTGACTGATAGATAGATCGCAGATAGATCTCTATCGGGGGGACGATTGCGATTTGTCTACACTAATCTTTACTTTTGTAAGATATTTATCTTGTAGTCATGCCTAAAGTTTTTATAGGATAAGGACAAACTTTACCAAAGTCAAAAAATGTTTTTCAATAAGAAAATGTAAATAACTCAAGAAAATAATAGGAACCAAAATTTTTAAACGGGTGGGAATCGAACCCGCGTCTTTGCTTAGAGCTGGCCAACGCATTGCCAACCTATAGCATTTCTTGAATCCTAGACTGATTTTCGTCGAATTCTCTCTCATTTGCTCTCAAAGTTTTCAAACAGTAAAGAAAAATACTTAACGAACAGTTTCTGTATCTCGCTGTGTTTTCCTTCACTTGCCAAAAATAAACCAATTATTATTTTAACCAAAATAATGACGCATGTATAAAACCGGAGAGGGCCAATTAAATTAATAGCGTTATTATATAATCATCTAAAATTAAATTTTCAACCCTTTGCTGAAGATATCAAGTTGAACGCAGAATAAATGTGGCTATTTCTCCATTTATACAAGCTGTACACTCTCGGCGAGTCACTCGACTTTTTAAGTTTGATTTTACATAAGTGAAACTGTCAACAACATGACATATTCAAGAGATAAGATAAGAAAAAGCATTAGTTTTTGCAGACAGGTTTTATTCAACTGAAAGTTGACATGGTAACTATTTAAATCTCAGTAATAGAGTTGAATTTTGACGTTTTATTCCAATAACTCTACAGTCTTATACGAACATTATTAAAACTCTGCATGTCTATCGGTGTCACGCCGAGAGTGTACAGCCGAAAAGCAAAACTTAATAGCCGTGCAATAATTACGAATGCTGCGAGTTTGGGTGAGATTCGAGAGAAATAAATGAGTGTCGTTAAGAGACTCGCTCAGATATTTCATCCCCCTTAAAGGAGATGTTGGAGCAAGCAGCACCAATGTGGACTGTTCCCACGCGACCTGTCAAAGATAAACTACGCAGAACGCACAGGAGGGAGAAAATACCTATCCTTTTGCAACCATGTCTAAAAGATATCTAGAATATACCTACCTAGCATGAAAACTTTTTTTCACCTCGATGCAAACAGAGAATGTTATCGGACGTTTTTATGCGTCTGTCTGCTTCGGTTTTGATTTAGGTTTTTTTTAAATGTGACTTAATGTTGGTAAAGAGTGTTTAAAGCTATGATTATCGGGGGTTTTATTAATTAAATAAATTAAGGAGAACATTATGTTCATAATCGTTTTAAAAACGTATAGTGAAGTCGATATACGATATAATATAAAAAATAAGAAATTTTTGGAAAGAAAAATTCCAAAAAATTTGTGCTCATACAAGCAATGATAAAAATGAAGACCTCAACACAGCCAATTATAAAGCTGTTAAGGAGACTAGAAAGAATTTGAATGACGAATCATCGCCACGAAATGAAGATTAGTAAGTAGATAGACCAGTAAGTAGGTAAAACAAAGAAAAATTACGAATATTTCTTCTGTCTCTTATCTTATCTTTGAGTAAGTAACACCTGACAAATTATCGCCGCTCAGAGGCAATCCTCACGTTTGTTTTTGTTGAAATGTGTTCTTAAGACTAATGTGTTGTTGCCGTTAGTGGCACGAATGTGGAGGGAATTAATTGCCCACCTGCCGGTAACATGAAAAAGATTGTGTGGAAAACCAGCCATTTTGAAAATAAGTCAAGCAAGAGAAGCCTTTATATAGAACGCAAGAAATCTCAACGTGGTAATGCCACCAGCGCGTCTTATTATTAGGATTAAACGGGTATTTGTCGCGTTTTATTTACCTATTTTTCCCGACGTTTCGACAGGTTTACCTACACACTGTCATCGTCACGGGATGACCTGTCAAAGCGTCGGGAAAAACAGGTAAATAAAACGCGAAAAATACCCGTTTAATACACTATTCCAGACTATAATCTACCTCTGTGTCAAATTTCATCAAAATTCATTTAGTAGTTTTTGCGTGAAAGAGTAATAAACATACAACCGGAAAAATTTTCGGTTCCCGCGATATTGTTGTTGTTTTTCAAGGTACCACGCGGGCGAAGCCGCAGGTGGAAACTAGTAATTAATGTTTCTTTCACCCAGGCGCCATAATGGCCGCCACAATAGGTGAAAATCATCGGGTCGCGAGCTGACGGTGGAACGTGATTGTGGACGCGACAGCTCACGCAGAAGCGACTTGTTTGCCGCGCAAATACGAGGAATACCCGATTTTATTCATAGTGTTGTTCCGATGAAATTGGCAAAGTTATCGATAGGGCGAATTTGCTACACGATCACTAAATATCGTGATATTTACTGAGTACCTAAGTATGTAGACTAAGTATTGACAGATTTAAATCTAGATCTTGATGTAAGGATAATATGTGTAGCACTCACCTATTTGTTTTTTGTATTAGGTAAAGATTTTCTAAAGTGAAAATGATTTATTTTCGTCCCCGAGTCGCTGACGCAAATCACGAAGGCACGCCCTTGACGATCCTGCAAGGCGGCTTGTTTATCCATTAAATACAAATACAAAATAGGTTTATTGCCAAAAAGAAGTAGGTAAATGAGTAATTAGGTACATAATAGTGATAATAAAAAACATTCAGCAACTGGAGTAGATTCAGCGTTGTTCTGCGCAAAACTTCTTCCCAACGTTGTAAGAATGCCTACTGGTTTTTAGTGTACCTACTCCAGCGTTCAAAAGCATAATATGTAAACAAAGTGACAGCAACAAATATCGATACATTTTCAAAAACTATGCCAAAAACGTCACTATTCAGAACAAACGGTGGGCATCATATCGATTCGAGGTGCGTTTCGCATATAGAGCGATTTTTTTCACGAACCCTATCAAATCGACACCTACGCAAATATCCGGCCTATTTTGAAATCCCACGACATATTGTCAGGTTTATTTTTATGCCACTTCTATGTTAAGCCATAGAGACATTACAGATAGGTAATCACAATAACATATTAATAAAAATTAAGACAGTTATAAGTAACTAGCTGATGCCCGCCCGCGGCTTCGCCCGTTCGGATGTCAGTTATCGCGACTTAAAAACTTGACAAATTATATACTAAAACATTTCTCGAAAACCACTCTATCCATTGGTGTTTCAAACTAGTCACACTTCTCGTCAAAACGTCCTATACCTAGGTATAAACTTTGACACCCGTTTTTTCCTTTTGTGAGAATTATTTTGGAAAACCATGAAATAATATGTGTGTATTTATTTTGCCTATCAAGTATGCAAACCGAGTTTCAAACAAATCACACCACTCGTCAAATAAACTTTGACACCCCATTTAACCCTTTTTGGAGCGTTATTTTGAAAAATCTAGAAATATGTGTCCGTTTATTTTGCCTTATAAGTATTAAAACCGAGTTCTCATCAAAAAAACTTTGGCACTCAATTTAACCTTTTTTGGAGGGTTATTTTCGAAAACCCTTAAATGTGTGTCCATTTATTTTGCTTATTAAGTATTTCAACCGAGTTTCAAACAAATCACACCTCTCGTCAAAAAAACTTTGACACCCCATTTAACCCTTTTTGGAGGGTTGTTTTGAAAAATCCCTGTGAAAGGATTTTGATTTTATTTTTTTAATCAAAATTTTGATTTTGAATTTTTTTACGATTCCCTGAGAAAGAATCGTAAGTAGGTAGGTACATACTAATTCTTCAAAATAAGTTCAATAAAAATATCACACCCTACCAAAATATTAAACAGATTTAAACCTAGTTCCTACCATTTCGCTTAGGTATGCAATGAGCTAAATTCATACTATCCACTGATAAAAAGTAAATTCGTAGGTACACATAAAGTTCACACAATACAGACCTAATCTCAAAAAAAATACAGGACGTGCCCCGCTTTTCCACGAAGCATCATTCAGCGAATCACGCAGTCACGTTTCAGACATATCCAACCCAGTATAGGATGCGTGAAAGGCTTGAAGGAAATTGTAACTAAACTAAATTATTCAAAACATACCAATGCTACGTGATATTTAGGTTATTACTTTTACATCTGTTTTTAAATCAGATTTTGATATGAAACTTAAAACTTACTGTACTCACTAAATACTTAGAAAAATAACTTTATTTTGTATTAGTTTTATACAATACTAAGGTAATTTATAATCTTCTAATATATAAAAATGAATTGCTGTTCGTTTGTCTCGCTAAAACTCGAGAATGGCTGGGCCGATTTCTAATCCTTTTTTGTTGTGTTCGTCATTGTAAGGAGAAGGTTTGTATATACATAATATTACTTAAGACAGGACAACGTCTGTCGGGTGGAAAACTGTTGAAACTTTCCGGGACCAATATCATCTGTATTATCTATATAATACAGAATACACTAAGGACGATAAAATTACTCATAAGTAACAACATATTGCTTAGGCACTTAGTAATTTTCAACGACTATTGTAGGTATTGTAAAATAATAAAAAAATAATCAATAAGTAATCGAGCAATTAACAAATAAAATGTCGGGAAAATTTCTCGGTAATCGATAATGAATCGATCAAAAGTACGATTTATTCTAGGAATTGGTCGAATCCAAAGTAGGCAGAATTTATCTGTAGCATAGCAAAAAGCATAACATCAAAGAACACAAGCGTCAGACTGCTAGCAGGCGACAAGTCGCGATACGGCCACAATGGGCTGTAACGTTACATTTTACAGCCTGAAATAAACCTCGAGATTGTAGTAGTATAATCTGTGATTGTACTCCAGCCTACAATTAAGGGGAACAGATAAGCGGACGGATTTCAACGACTCCTTCAAAATCGGGGTTTCAACGGAAATATTTAATTGTAGCTGTGGTTTTAAGTGCTACCGTTAAATTATTTTTAATCATCTATTTATTCTTACCTGTTTTATATTTTAAGTACATAATCTTCTCTTTTTTATTAAGTCAAATAGTGTGGTGAAAGGATATATTTAATTGTAGCTTTGGTTTTATGTACCTACTATCGTTACATTATTTTTATTCGTCTATTTTTCTTACCTGTTTTATGTTTTAAGTACATAATCTTCTTTTTCTTATTATTATTAAGTCAAATAGTGTGTTGCAAGGAAATATTTAATTGTAGCTTTGGTTTTATGTACCTACTATCGTTAAATTATTTTTATTCATCTATTTTTCTTACCTGTTTTATGTTTTAAGTACATAATCTTCTTTTTCTTATTGAGTCAAATAGTGTGGTGAAAGGATTAGGTACCTAAAAGTGCGACACAGAGGCTCTTTTGAACATTTTATGAAATTTTTGGGTGCAATTTTCCACGCGGTTCAAACCGATTATTGTAACAAAGAAGGCAATTTATTAATTAGGTACTTTCAATAAATTGGGGCTTTGAACGGGCGAGGCCTAATGGCGATAACTTCAATGTCCATTGTCCGATGAAATTTTATCAATTATGGTAAAGCGGTTGAATCTTTTTGATAACGTTTAATTTGGAATTAAAAGATATATAATTTATTATTGTTTCTAAATCTAGGATACTTTTTGCCGTGAAAAAAACATTTGGGAATTAAATGTAACACAAACATCGTACTACATAAGTATTAACTACGGGTTTTGATAGTTAAAATAAAAAAAATAGTTTCGTTTCCTTACTTCGACCATTCACGGTTTCCACATTCACAACAATTTTGGTTACCCATTGTAAAATAACTTGTTATCAACCTAAGTTAAAAATTCCACTAAACAAAAATAATTTAGAATAATGTTAAAGCCTGTTTACTTGTGTGAATTATGAACAAAATTATGTTGACGAAAACAGACGTGATTTGATTATCCATTAATCCTTCAAACAGATTACTTAGGACAGATTAACTCAATCGAAAGTGTAACAATTAACAGGAGATCTCAACCGGGAAATCCTTTACGGGAAAATATTTCCCTAATGAGTGATTTCCACGTTCATAATTTTAGTCCCCTTGTGTGGCGTGGCGACATGAATTTCCAATAGGATAACTCTGAAGAAAGGGTTCGGGGTCGTCGACTCGTTCTAAATACAAAATAGAACGGAAGAATGGTTTCAAACCATTCGTTCTTAGACCAACAATGTTGTTTGCAGCATAAAGGGATTTTACCATAAGCTTTTACAAACTATAAATAAATAAATAAGATCACGACTGTAATCCCCAAGCTCGGTAGATATCTTCCTCAGATCTTTAGTTACTTAGATCTACTTATGAGGATATCTAAAGAGGGTAGTCAGAGACACGTCCAAACATAAACTATCATGTTTCAGAAACGTTAAAGTTTCAAGCTCTAAGTAACTACGTAGGTAAGTAAGTACTTCAATACAATTTTTATAAGTCATGTTACGAAAAGTGTTCGTTAAAATCGATTTTTGATTAAAAACAATGAATACTTACCTACGTACCTAGTTACAATATTTGCCTACCAACCAAGTTGCAACTAATAGGTACTTATGCCATCGTTTTGCAAAAAGTGCAGCCACCCTATCAATATCCGATGAATAAAATATAGGCTCTAAAAGGGTTAAATGTATCGCGCTGACCGCTACAGTGTGGAACGCTTTGAAGAATAATTTTACCAAAATTTTAATAGCATTCTCCACTACAGGTAGCACTCCCAATGACTTTGATATTTCGAACAGTATTAATTAAAAAATTATAAAGCTTCCAGCACCCCCATTTAGGGGCCTATCCATCCTCCCCCGGCTATTGTTCCCCACAAAGCATTTATAGCGGGAAAGATAAATATGCGAGTCGCAGGTAATTGCCTGTATTGAGCATTTGTTTGATTTCAAAGGCTTTTATTGTTTGGCAAACATTTTTTATATGTATAACTGGGTTTTTTTGTTCAAATAAACATGTTAAAGTTAAACAAGAATTTGTCGCGCCCCCGCGGATGTATTGAGATGAGACTGCGCGCCTAATTTCAATGAAGCCACGGAGGTAAATATTTTCGGGATCATAATAAAATGCTGAAGAGATGCACGCGTCCGGCTTTTTCGACCGGTTATAGGTCTTTTGTTTAAATAAAAAAAAAGTTATAAGTACCTACCTACACCACTTTATAATCTACGTTTACCATCTATGTACCTAACTACGTGCTTAATGTTCTTTTTACAAGTCGAAGCAAAGGACGCCCGTGATGATACTAAAAAAGTATTTATGAGTTTGAATCGTTTACATGCATTTTATGTAGGTAAACGTCGTTTCAATTTCATTATTGTGCTTTTAAGCTTTTACCGTTACGCTTGAAAGTCTTTTAAAGTCAATAGAAAAGCATTTAAAAAAATTAGTACTTACCTGGAAAATTAATTATAATAATAATAAAAAAAACATGGTTACAACTGTAATCCCCAGGCTCAGTAGATATCTCCTCAGATCTCTAGTTACTTAGATCTTTGAGAATACCTAAAGAGGGTAGTCGGCACGTCCAAATATGATATTTGGCACATGTCAACATTTTGCACAGTAGTTCAGTACGTGACAGGTTGCAAGCACATCGCCGCTAATAAAAAAGTAACTGGAAGAGGCATTATCATAATGCTAACATGATAATGCCCGGCTTTACCCCCGGTTCGGCATTACCGCCGCGTCCTCCCAGCTAAGGAGTTCGACGATGATTTTCCACAACAATGCTTCCTCCGGGATAGCCAAGTAATTATGATTGAGTACGAATTGGGTAAAAATGGAGCATTGTTTCAGGGGTAATTAAGGTTTGTGGTCCCGGCGGGGTGCGAACGCAAGTCACACGGGTTATAAAGTGTAATGATAATAATATTTTTGTGGAAAAGTTTGTAGGTTTTCCTTGGGAAAGTTAGCGCTTTTTTGTGTTTCGACGTGAGTATTTAGTTTAGCCCGATGTACTTAGTATTTAGCTTGGTACCCGTTTCGTAAATTTTATAGTAAGTAGGTAGGTATTACCTACCTATTTACAAAGTAGGTAAGTATTACCTACCTACATTGTAAATCTTTAGCTGGGTTAGCTTTTAGATATCCCCAAAGACGTTATTAAAAAAAATGATCAGATCAAAATGTTGATGTAAAAAAATGATCAGATTTTGTTTTATTTTTATCGAACTTTTTCTTACTTTTTACAAAAATACCTTAGTCAGTTACCTAGGTATTTTTGTAGAATTTAAAGATTTTTCTACATAATTTGTTTTAAGAAGAAAATATGTCAACTTCACTTTAACACCATAATATTGATTTAACAGAATTCAATATGAATATGGAACTTGAGGTAATAATTGACACGTCTGGTTTCATCGCGTTCAGAGTTAGGTTCGCGTTCCACATGACAGTGAAGGTGAAGCGATGCTACGATTTGCTGTGGACCTCTGAGTATATTATCACAACAGAATGTGTCAAAGTATTCTAACAACAGGCATGAGTATGAGACTTGAAAGCTAACCTAATTACTAGCAATTAGTTAATCATTATAATCATTATCTCCCTGTCCTTATCTCACTTCATGTGAGATTGGCACATGTTATTCTTTTTTTGTATTCACTTCTTTTTATTAAGTACACTACCCTGAATTTAGGGACCCTTACCCTAAATAAGAGTGGTGTAATAAGAGTTAGGGCGTAAGGCGTAGAGGCTAGGCGTTAGGCTCCCTTACTACCGGGCCCTGAATACCGTGTAGTGTAATACCCGTTTAAGTAGAGATGATTCAATCTAAAGTTACACGCCCCTCAACATGTACTTGTACCGTATGTAGAGGTAATAGAGTAGCAAATACATTGGAGGGGCGTGCATTTTTAGACTGATCTACCTCTACCTAAGTTTTGTACACATAATAATTTTAACATAGCTGTAATAGTATCGCTTTGTTGACAGTAGAACACGAACCTAACATAACAAGAAGTCTATTATGAATATTAATGTGACGGCGACACTCTCGGGTTAACGTTAACGTTTGCGCTAGCGCTAACGCTAATTCGGATAGACAAGCCGCGACGCGGTCTATGCTTATATTACAATTTACAATACGCTACAATTATCTACAATATTTTAAGAAGCATTATAATAGACATTTTGTTTTATATTATATCCCACTTAATCTCCAATGAGCAAAACAGTTTACCACCAACGGTTACCAACCTACGGTCCATCTGACGGTAAATGGCCGTCTAACCTATGGGACCATTATCTAAGTACCGACCCTATAAATATTATGTGTGTAGTTATTGTTTATGACTTTATGTTCAAAGCAACTTCTGAAGGCTGTTAACGAAATAAATTGGTAAGTTAATTTTAAATTTTGTTGTGAAAAGTCTTTTTGTACGAAAATAAATATCAATCAAATGAACCAACTCTCAATAAAATATTCCCTAAATATTACAAGCAAAGAGAAATTCACACAATAGGAATCCTAGCAAATTAAAAACACTTTGATTTTTTTTTAGAATTGTTTGAGAAAGCACTTTTGTCTTGAACAGTTTTTTGTTTGACGAAAATTTATTTTGGTACCTACTAAGGTATGGCTAGGTACCTTTGTTTCGTACCTCTAAAATCAGAAACAAATACTTGCAATAAAAATACATTTAACCTTGATTTTAGAGCTCATCTTTCAAGCTGATAGCATAAAGATGGAGCAATAAAAGATTGGTCGATAATAAGTTATTGAATATGTCAGGGGAAGTCTAAAAGTAGCGCCTGTTACTGAAAAGATGAGTGCTAGATTAGCATGGTATGGACACGTGATGAGAAGGAATGAAAACCATGTCACCAAAAAAGTTATGAGTTACAAAATCATTTATTTGCCAAATAACAGAAAATAGGTACACATTACTAGCGGCCCCCGCACGAGGCAAGCCTGTATCGCGGGCAAATCTGTATCAGTTATGAGTGTGGATGGGTGCGTAAGTAGAGGAAGACCGAAGAAGTGGTTTGATTGTGTGAAAGATGATGAATGTAAGAGGAGAAGATTCAGAGTTGACGACTGATAGGAGTGAGTGGAAGAAGAAAACATGTTGTGCTGACCCCACTTAGCGTGGGATAAGGGCAGAAGATTTATGATGATGATAATAAGTTATTTCAGGAAGAGTACGTTTTAAATTAACTATTTTTTACTATAAAATTGTGTTAGAAATATCGTCCGACGAAGTGTAGTAGGCGACAGCGCGCCTATAAAAGCGAGCGCAAAGCGAGCACCAGCCCAGTTGCGCACGAGCCTTCGACGAGTGAACATCTAAGTAGTTACGATTGTCGGTCATTGTGAGCTACCTACCTACTTACCTACCTGGTTAGATTACGAGTTATTACTCCGAGTTCATGTTAAAGTTAACTGTGGTTTGTTGTAAGTTTGATTTGTTTCCTTTTGGTTACCTTTATGTCTTATTTTGATTAAATTGTAAAGGATTAAAGTTAATCCGCCGTCCGTCTGTATTTTTTTTAATTGAATTATTAGTTGATTCTTAATATCAGAAGTGGGATAGGTCTGTGTCCACATACAGCTTTCTCTTTCTTTGCTCGATAAAACGTTACCTTTGCACTGATAAACAACCAGACAAAGGCCTATAAACCAGAAAGGAAGCAAAGAATACAACTACCCACAGTTAGTCATTTTTGTGTTTTGTTGTTTAAATTGATGAGTTGAGAACTCGTGTTAGTTCTAGACATTGTTTACGAGGTAGCTCACGCAACCGTACACGTAGTCCTCGTTCACATCTCGAGATATAACATGTCTCGCATGTCGAGGCAGTTTTCGTTCAATTAGATCACGATCCCGTTCCCGATGTGTGTCACATCGTCGAACGCCGTGGCGCACATATAGGGCTCCACGTAGAAGTAGTGGGTCTCGCTCGTGTCGCGTCTTGTTTGAAAGACGATGAGAAGGTTTGGATATCTGAATGGGTCACCCGCGACCGTTCATGGTCGAACTTTGAGGAGGTAAACCTCTTTGTCCAGGTAAGTTAGCCTTTGCCAATATTTTGTTCGAAACCGTGAGGAAAACATCTGACTCATACACCACATACCCTGAATGCACGTGTCGTATCGTACTTCACTGCGTTTACAAGCGGTATATGGTCTTAGTGAAGAACTAAGGACACTTATTATTATCCGTGGAATAGGTAACCCTTAGATAAGTGCAGGTGCTGTCTCATGTTTTTGTGGTGGACAAAAGGACCATATTCAGATACAATGTCCCAAGAGAACAAAGGTGAGTAACTACTGACCTCACACCAAATGTCTGCTCATTTAGTAAGAAGTCTAACGTCAATTTTGTATTAGCTAACAGGCAACAGCAACTGAACACTATGTCTCCCTCTGCTGGACAATCTGTGAACAATATTTGTTTCCACCAATTGTTGTCGCTAGTGGCGCTAGTGTTCAAAGGCAACGTGCATTCGGCGACAACTTGGCGATAGGCAGATGACTGCCTTCCGTGATACCGTTTACGGTAACAACTTGCAACCGATCGCGTAAGCGGTCGCTGTTGCTTTGCTGCTGCTGTCGATCTGCTATCACTCTGCTCGCTGCAAGGTTTGACATTGTAACCCTTCTGGTCACGCAGTTGACGATTGTTTTTCAAAAGAGCGCATCTGTAAACAGTCGTCATCGTGTAGGCATGCCCATCCCAATGAGCAGTACTATATTTCGACTACCCTCTAGTCGAAATAACCCTTTTTCTCCCGCTAATATTACGTGTACTGACTTAACCGACTTGAAACCATCTGATTTCGTGCCTAACGAGACTACTTGACGCTCTCGAGTCGACGATCAACAACATCTGTGATGAATAGTGTTCCGATCAATGTTTTAATTGATAGCAGTGCTTTTACAATCTCATCACATCTGATGTGCTTAAAGTAAACAGTCTGCTAGTGTGATGGTTATTAAGGTAAACATGTTTACAATCGTATAACCGTTGTTTGTGAGATTTCAGATGTATTAGACAAGGTCAGGTGAAGCCGAGCGTTTGAGGAGTGGAGTACGGCAGGCCGATCGCGAGGCGGTCGCTGTCGCTTTGCTGCTTCCGTCGCTCTGCTGTCGCTACTGCGGGGTTTAACATAATAAACCTGCGGGTAAACTCGACTCTGGTATGTGATGCTCGTACAGTGTTATCAAGGTTCTACCAAGTGACCGTTATGAACTTAACTATTGAGTGGTGCACAGGGTAAAACTACCCAAGCCGCAGCTTTGTACAGTACTCCTTTGAAAAGAGAATGGTACCCCAAGAGGTGTACCGCATTTTAAGTGTGTGTTAATCTGAATGTTTTATGTTGCAGTCACTTACTTCGATCACACATATCATATCGGTGAGTGTGATGGCATACGTGAGGCGTTTCGCTTCGCGTGGTGGGACGAGCATGCGACGCGAACTTTCTACTTACTGCGCGTGATGCTTCCCTTGGGCTTCTGGCTCTGCAGACGTGTTTTTGAACACATATGGACTTTGTAACAGTGTACCTTAACGTGTGGTTTTGTTTCTACCAATCCAGAAGCTGAACTCCTGGATACGCGGTCCCTATGAGGTCGAGTGTCGTTACTGCATCACCAATACGAGCTCGAGCTATTAGCTGGTTCGTACGGAAAGAAGACTCTGACTGCCGCAGAACATTATGGTTCAGTGGTGTGGCAAGTCGACCCTGGTGAAGTATGAAATATTTTTCTGTAGTAGTGACTTATACCAGCAGCCCTGACATAATGGCTATTTGCTCAGACATTTAGCAGTTTGCTATTCCTAGCTTCGACATTTTTGGCTACCTTTTTATTCCAATAATAGTTACCTGGTGGCTTTGCCATTGTTTTGGTAATGATCGAGGTCCAGAACTCCTTCATTGGTGAAACAATTTGCAATCTGCAGCTTATTTAGAGGCGGTTGTTTGAATATACGCTTTTGCTTTCTGTATGACAGGAATAGAAGGTACCACTCCTGTTCTAAGGTCTCTTGTCCGCGACGTGGCTCTAGAGAATAGCCACCCGAATCGTGAGGCTATGATGACGCTCCGCAGGCAACGAGCGTCCGAACTCCTGACTGCTAACCAGCACCGGCAGGACTGCCGTGTGAATGAGAAGCGAAAGGAACCACATCCTTTTGCTGTCGGCGACTTCGTCTTCGTCGGCAAGACTTCTCAGGCTACTGGCAAGCTTGATTCAGGCATGAGAGGTCCGTACAGGGTTGTACGAGACCTCCCTCACCATCGTTATGAGCTCGAGCTTATGGCTGGCTCATATGGTAAGCGAACTCAGGCAGCAGCTGAGCATATGGTTCGTTGGCGTGGCGAATGGACGCCCGACGCCTGTGTTGCCTTCTTTGAAGGTGGTGGTAAGTTGACGTCAACGCTGTTTTGTTATGACCGGTTATGTTTTGTTTTGTTGATAGCGAGCTCGCTCGGGACGTTGTTTCCGGGACTTACCTTCATGTTGATATGTTGGTTCGTCACTGTCGAAGATGATCGTTTGATCGTCTGTTTTCGTGGCAAGCGAATGGGATGCTTCGTGTCGCGGGGCATATTGATTGCATTTATAGATCTAATGCTTTCTCTATGCGAGTAGTGGCCATACTATGCGAATGGGAGGCCTCTGGTATGGTCGAGGCAATCGTGGCAAGCGAATGGGATGCTTCGTGTCGCGGGGCATATTGATTGCATTTATAGATCTAATGCTTTCTCTATGCGAGTAGTGGCCATACTATGCGAATGGGAGGCCTCTGGTATGGTCGAGGCAATCGTGGCAAGCGAATTAGATGCTTCGTGCCACGGGGCATAGCAAATGCATTTAAAAACCTAATGCTCTTGCGATGCGATACGGCGACGGGAATCCGGAACCTGTCGTTCGTATTTCGATTTAAAAAAAAAATATATTGAAGTTAGGCTTCTTATTTCGATTTGATAGGGCTGTCGAAAATATTAGGAGCTTAGCAGTAGACAGGTCACTTCACAATCTGAGTGAAAGCGGTTTCGTGTGCGATGGCTTGAGAGCTCGCTTGTTATCGTTATGCGAAATCGTAGTAACTCGAAAGCTAGTTTACGACTTTTCTAAGTGATGCTCTTTTCAGATAACGATCTGTCTGATGATGGTGTCTCAGATAGTCTGGAAGAAGCTTCTGCTGGTGAAGCGGTCGAGGTCGCCGCAAGGTCAGGAGAGGCCGTGTTAGAAATATCGTCCGACGAAGTGTAGTAGGCGACAGCGCGCCTATAAAAGCGAGCGCAAAGCGAGCACCAGCCCAGTTGCGCACGAGCCTTCGACGAGTGAACATCTAAGTAGTTACGATTGTCGGTCATTGTGAGCTACCTACCTACTTACCTACCTGGTTAGATTACGAGTTATTACTCCGAGTTCATGTTAAAGTTAACTGTGGTTTGTTGTAAGTTTGATTTGTTTCCTTTTGGTTACCTTTATGTCTTATTTTGATTAAATTGTAAAGGATTAAAGTTAATCCGCCGTCCGTCTGTATTTTTTTTAATTGAATTATTAGTTGATTCTTAATAATTGTTTGTTACGAACAATGACGAAAGTGAGAACAATGATCAAATTGTTGAGTAGAATGGCACTCTTCTCAATTTCTCAAATAGGCACTGCTCTGTGACTGAAAAAAATCGAACCAGCACTTTTCGCATTTTAGATCGGAAATAATTATGGAATTAAACTTTGCGTGTTAAAGTTCATTTAGCCGGTGACGCTCCGCAGAAAATTTCGATTAAAACAAAATCGCAGGAAATCCCCTGAGGGCGGTTCATTTTATTGCAATTAGTTAGCTACAGGCAATGGATTCGTCACGAGTGAATGAGTACCCCTTTCAGGGTAGACTTTACAGCGTACGACATCAAAACGACACGATCAACGATACGGTCGAAGCGACGCGGGACCCAAGTCAAGGTCTGGATCAGTTGAGCTGTTAAATCGTTACAATCCATTAGCTAGCTCAACTCTTTCGCGTGTAATAATAACTAGCTTCCGCCCACGGCTTCGCCCGCGAGGTAACTTGAAAAACAAAAACAAATACATATATCCCGCGGGAACCGTACATTTTTCCGGGATAAAAAGTAGCCTAGGTCCAATTCAGGCTATAATCTATGTATATCTGTGCCATGTATATCAGTACTACATATTTACACCAATACCTTATAATGTTTTCGCTTATATGAAACTAAAAATAACGGAGACAATAATAAAGGAAAATAAAAACAGAATAACAGGGAAAAAGAAGAGCCAACTACAGTTACATTTAAATTGTAGGATCAGTAGGACCAGTCAATCGTCTCGTGTAAAGGACACACATAAGAAACGACTACCTTGCTCATCCGAGAGGGAATCAGTGACAGACCAACTTCAGACAATAACAGCAGATAGCGCACCCGTCTCATTGTGCCGCTGCTTAGAAAATAAGTTTCCGACTTGGCGCTTTGTTTGTGAGTGCGTCTAATGTACTATAATAGTCTATAAACAGCTGAAGTTTGTATAACTAAGTATTACCGCAAATTTCGTTTCTAGTGTAAAATATGTATAGAGCACCTTTTAATCTCATCCTAAACTACTCAAAACAAAGTAGGGCCCACCCAATAAAATATACCTACGTATAATAAAAAATACGTACAATTTCCTTCAAGTTTAATTTTAGGCATAGGTTAATTAATACGTTAAGGATCATAAAAAAAACATTACAGTACCAGGTACCTACTAAAGTACCTTATTTTCAGTTTGCCAACAACTCACAAAAAATATGTGTCAGGCAAAAAATCGAAATATTTCGAGTAGTTTATTAGGCTTATTCCCAAAGTACTCCACATTTTGTTCCCAAAGTACTCCAAGAAATATTCTCAAACTACTCCACAAACAAAATATTGTTTTTTTAGTTAAATTCGACTCCATCCTACTGGTGTCCAAAAATAATTATCTCATACATTCGTTCTCAAACTCCTCCAAATATTTAATATTAGTCATCAGTAATGTAAATAGTACTGATTTATTTCGCATTTTACTCCACAAGGTAACTGACGTACAGTCAGCTTAAGAAATACATATTTTAATAGTACAATAAACAGATTTTTCTACTCTTATTATAGCGATAACCGCCTATAACGTCATAAAATGCCTTACCTAAACCTAAATGAATGAAGATTTAAAATAAAATACAGTACTTAACTGATTTAAAAAAAAATATTAATCTAATCAACATCAAGAAAAAGAAGAAGAAGATCAACATAAGTACACATTTTCAAAAATAGACGGTAGAATAAAAAAAACAATATACCTACCTACTTAATTATGAGAAACCAAAATTTAGAAGTTTACCATAAATATTGATAGAAAAAAAACCATGACGTATTAACAGAAGGGTGTTTCTTTAAAAGCTTAGAAACTTTAAATTGAAATAAAAAAAACGCTATGAATAAAGCCAACTGGATGTATAAATTAATAACGTTTTTCTCTGTTTTATTTCAGTTTAAAGTTCTTCGCCTCTAAAAAACACCCGTTATTATAACTTACCTATAAAAATCAGTCTCTTTAGCTATGCATTATGCTAATGCAAGACATATTAGGTCTTAGAATATATTCAGAAATAAAAAAATAAAATAAATAAATAAATATGATCACGACTGTAATCCCCAGGCTCGGTAGATATCTCCTCAGATCTTTAGTTACTTAGACCTTTGAGGATATCTAAAGGGGGTAGTCAGAGGCAAGTCCAAACATGACATTTGGTACATGCCCAAATTTTGCACAGTAGTTAGTATTCCGTACGTGACAGGTTGCAAGCCCATCGCCGCTTATAAGAATACTAACCTATGACATATACCTTCGAATTTTTTGTTCTAGGGTATGCCGGTTTCCTCACGATGTTTTCCTTCACCGTTTAAGAGCACTGGCATCGCGCACATAATTTTTTCGAATAGAAAAACTCATTGGTGCACGACCATGTTTGAACCCACGACCTTCGGCAGGGGTGCTACCACTACACCACCAGCGCTCTTATTATCAGAAATTAAATCATTTGTAATTTGGTATTTGCTTGTAACATTAACATACCTAGGTGTACCTAAACAAAACTTATCTCTTTTGCTACCCTTTTTTTCTAAATAATAATGCATTAAAAGTATGTACCTAAGTGATATTGAAGTGATATTACAATTTACTTTATTTACCGCAGACGTAAACGTTCTAAATTCCTAATTTGAAGAAAACTTTTGCCAGCATACCTAATTTTATTACAGACTAGCTTCCGCTCGCGGCGTCGCCCGCGAAGTACCTACTTACATAAAATATAGCCTATGTTTATCCTGAGAGTTTATTCTACACATTGGTGAAAGAATTTTTCAAATCGGTTCAGTAGTTTCGGAGCCTATTCGTTTCAAACAAACAAACAAACAATCAAAGTTTTCCTCTTTATAATATTAGTATAGAAAAATACTGTGACAGACTGTACTCCTAACATTATTTTGTTCCGATGTTTTGAATGGAGTAGTCTTGAAACTTAAACGCACTATTTTTATTTTACCTTTTTTTAATAATAATTCTTTGGAGTAGATTGGGAACTAATGTTCGAGATTCTTATCTTTTTAGAACAAAAGAATGGAGTACTTTGGGAATAAGCCGTTTATTAGTCCTAAGGTTGATAAGTAGGTATTGTATATAGATCTAAAACCTACTCTCGCTTAAAGTTCTTATGCCGCACGATCTATTTTTCTTATGGCGCCATCTAGTAGGTAACTAAATAAAAGGCCTTTTATGAGATACAAAGTGATTATTTGGTAGGTTGGTTACTATGCGAACTATTAGTTATTAATTATAGATTTACCAAACTGTAGAGCTATTTTTCTAGCTTGAAGTTGTAAATCACTGCGTTACGTGTTTGCAAACTACCCGGAACGCATTTTCTTACCTATACCTACATACTAATATTAATAGCTTTACCAAACTCAAGGTATTTTTCTATCGCCTTGAAGTTGTGAGTCACTCTGTGTTACATATTTTCAAACTACCCGGAATACATAATTGCTTATAGCTGCAATACCTCCATATCGCAGAATGACGACCTCTGTGGCGCAGCGGGCGAGAGTCCGCCTGCGACGCAAGAGCTTGCGGGTTCGATTCCCGCTGCGGAACAAATTTGTGTACGATCTGCAGAAATTTGTTCCGTTGGTCTGGGTGTTTTCTATGTATAATAATGTATTAAATATATCAGTTAACTAGTACCCATAACACAAGCTTTGAGTAGCTTACTTTGGGGCTAGATGATTCTGTGTGGATTGTCCAGCATTATTTATTTATTTATTTATTTTTATAATAGTCGGAAAGAAAAAAAACCCAAACTTAATACCAACAGAACACTAAAACAAAAACTTGTGGAAACGATCTTCCGTTGCGTTAATCTCACCACAGAGGCAGCTAATCACCTACCCTCTTTTTATGGTACTTCTAACGACTTGTCTTAACAGTAAAGCAATTTCAAAATGGCACGCCAATAATCGTTAGCTACGATTGGAAAACAAAACTGTGATTATAGGGAATTATCTAGGATTTTCCCTCTTTATCTAACGTGTAGAAATGCGTGTTTCTATCTCGCTTGTCTTGAGAGGGGTAGAAGATAGAGTGACATTACTATAACAAACTTTCGATGCTTCAATAGGGTTGATAAGTTTGGTTGACGTTTTATTTATTGGTTTAAGAGTCAAATTGTTGTTTTATTTGTCCAAATAGATATATTGTGGCAAAATATACATAACATTCTTATGTACAAAGCTTAGATCACTTAATTGTCAAAGGTAAGTTATGTAACCTTCATAATGTAGGTAAGTACATAGGTACCACCATACTTTTGGTACAGACTAAGTTGGTACCTTGGTACATTAGCGTCAGTAACATCAGTAACGCAATTTGATATTGTAATTGGATAATCAATTCGATAATGTGACTTTCATGTTGAGTTGAGTTGATGGCACTCAAAAACCTCTTAAACCAGACTACTCACACAGTTTGTTATATTCCTGTAAAACTATGAATATTCAATTACGAAAGCGAAAGAATACTAAGGATATGCACTTCACTGTAGACAAATAAATATCATAACCAATTAATTCATCCGAACTACTTTATTTTCACTTTATAACGAGTGTAGTGTGGCAAAGTGTTGAATATTTTAGTGTTCCGTGCCGAGTTTCATTAAACGAAAAGTATTTGAAATTGCAGATTGGCTGTTATGGAAATTGGTGACTTTGTCTGTGGTAAATGTGTTTTAATGATTTCAGTTCGTGTCCCTGCAAAACCGTGAAGGAAGGTACCTACCTACAACCGTTATCTATCAAGTACCTACCTATATCCCAGTTGGATAATACTTAATTATGATTAGGTAGGTAGTACTTACAAAAAATCAGAAATGGGAATAAAAAGTGTGCAGAAAAAAATTGTGCCGTTCGTGAGAATTTTTAATAAGTAGGTATATTTTATGTCAAAACTGTGTTATGTACTTAGTATGAATTTAAATAGGTAGTTCAAGCCATTTATTTTTTTAAAGTAAAAACAAATCACTCTAATACCTACAATTAAGAACATAGCCACGTGTAACTTTCGAACAATAACTAGTGTTGCAAACGTAATTATAAAATAGTGCATGAAGCAAACAGAGAATTTAGAAGGCAATGCATTTGCAAACAAAACAGCATTTTTATCCTCAATGGATGTTAGCCTAATCCAATTTTAAAACGTTGCCAGACAAATCACAGGGCTGGATTAAAAAAATGAAGAAAAATTGGGGCAATTAATACTTTTGGGAGTTTTACCAATCACGTTTTTCATCAAGATTCAGAATTGAATAGTTGACCGGTCTTCGTGAAAATAATAACTTTATCACTATAAAAGCTTAGTACCATCGTAGGTAATCACGAGCGAGAAAGTTGATGATAATTTTATATTCTTTCGAATCGTTTCATTCCAATATATATTATAGATACAATTAAAATTGTAGTATCCTTTATTTTACAGGCAATATTGCACAAATTCAGAAAATTAAATTTATTTAAAACATCAAATCTTTGTATATACCTACTCCCATCCCCAAATCTGTCACATTAACTTTACCTCATTCCTTGTTTGTTTACGGAAACAACTTAAGTCCAAAAAATGCTCAAGAAAAAATTTATCATTATCATCATCATGATCGAACTTCACTGAAGTTCATTTGATCATTTATCATACCATAACTGTAGTGAACTTTAACGTAAATTCAATTTTACTAAAATAATATTTACCTGTTGCCTACTTACCTATGTGACAAGAACCTACAGAGTAAGTACTTCTTGTGCCACATGTGGGACACCCCCCTCTCACTCCCTAAATCCAGACCTGGTTATACATATTATAAAACGAGACTTTGTCGGGAGCTTAACGTTTAAATTAGTTTATCCCCCTAAAGCGGAACGTGAAGGGTTGAAATTTAAATTACAAATAAAACACTGAAAAATATTCTCGAGTAGTGGCTCTGTATTGACGTCTTTTAATTAAACCCTTTGGGGTAATAAAGACTTGATTTGAAAATATCATGGTTTTCTGTAAATTATAAAATAATGGCTATAAGTCTATGGTGCATGCATATACCTACATTAAAATTTACTTAATAAAAATGTCACTGGCTGTAAAGTTTGTATGGATATATGGATGTATGTTTGTTACTCTTTCACGCTGAAACGGCTGAATGGATCTGCATGAAATTTGGCACAGATATAGATTATATTCTGGAATAGCACATTGGCTACTTTTTATTCCGGAAAAATGTACGGTTCCCGTGGGATAGATATGTTTTTGTTTTACAAGGTACCACGCGGGCGAAAGCTAGTCCAT
The DNA here is from genome assembly GCA_963675405.1 of Cosmorhoe ocellata. Taxonomy (NCBI): domain Eukaryota; kingdom Metazoa; phylum Arthropoda; class Insecta; order Lepidoptera; family Geometridae; genus Cosmorhoe; species Cosmorhoe ocellata. The sequence goes on along the minus strand of OY776249.1, from coordinate 9,532,271 downwards.
TCATAATACCTACTACAGCAATTCTGTTATGACCTACATCTATATTCTAAAAGCCACCCAACCGTTTAGCTTAGTCGGACATAATACCAGTTATTACCCACCGTCCACCTCCTGACACTGCCTGGGTGAACTGTGGAAAGTTTTTTTTTCCACGGCTCACCTCTCAGATTAAACTCGAACGCGCCTAACTTTATATATACCATAATATCCATAGCAATATCTATATTCTGAAAGCCATTGACTATTCAACTAGCCTTCCCTTCACGACACGATTTTCCACGGTCCCAACTATCACGGTCCTAAGCTTGGCGCAGTGAGGCGTGATAGATACGTCATATTGAAATACGTAGGTACCTGACCGGCCGCGTCCATCACACGAGACGCCTCGAGGACCATCTGTGCTCAGACAGTAAGTCTACTGGAATCGGCTAGTGATGAAGCGAGTGTTCTATACATGTGCGGAATGTCGCAGGATTGATTTTCCTTAATCAGTCGTCTTGGTGCAGTGAGACGCGATAGAAAAACAACGAACGCTATTTTAATCCTCGTCTTCAGTGAGTGCAAAGAATGTTTTCTATAGATGAAGAATATCGCAGTAAAGATTTTTGGTTTAGTCTGTTTTATTTGTTGCTGATAAATATGCGTTTATCAGTCGTGCGACATGAGAAAAGTAAGCGTGAATTTTTTTTAACCGACGTGAAAAAGGGTTATTTTTTTAATTCGTCTTTATGTATTTTTAACCTACGAAAAAAAGGAGGTTCTCAAGTCCACGAGTTATATTATTTTTTTATTTTTATGTTTGACCACGCATAACTTTTTATGTTATGTTTGTTACGCGATTATTCTGCGAATTATGAATACACTTTGATGTTTTTTTTTTTTATTTATAGGTATTAAAGGCATCAGAGATGGTCCCAATAATATTCCGTATCAATATTCTCGAATCAATATTCTTTTTAAAAACCCCATACACGCTTGTAATTTTGTAGTGCAACGTTAAAGTATTTTTTCTTTTTAGTTTTTAAAAGGTACCTAATTATTAGAGTAAGAACTCATTATAGGTACGTTATCAAAATTTTCTTGGTGTTTTTCACGTAAGATCTAACTATATAATCATAACGCACTTCCTTAAATACTAACTGTGTGTCTCCACCTCACTACCGATGCCTCAAACGATTTGCAGAATTCATAGCGAGAATTTCAATATTGGATATTGAAATCAAATACGCATTCAGTAGGTACTTATTATTTACATTGAGGCATTTTACAGATTTTTTTAAAGATATTTTTACTTATTTATCTACCCACAACCAACTATATTCGTTGAGTTTTATTAAATAGTTTAATGAGTAAAAATGTACATTCTATGAACAAAAACATTGATGTTACGCACCTACGATGATCTAAACCAGTGATTCCCAAAGTGGTCCAGGTGGACCCCCAGGGGTCCACGGGAGACTCGATGGGGGTCTACGTTGGACGTGAAAAAAAATGGGGGTCCACAATCGTAAGCAGGGGTGCATGAAAATGAATTTGGTTTCGATAGTGAAGAACTAAAATGTTGGCTTGTTATTTTAATATGATACCTGAATCAAACCTTTTCAATAAGACAATTTATAAATAAATTGAGAAAAAAATGGTTGTTTGGAAATGGAAAAGATTTTTTTTTCAAAATCTGTTAATCGTCGTTGTAACTCAGCCACAACGCAAGTTTCCTAGATAGATAGATCTAATCTTCACTTTTTATTTTTCAAGATTTAGAAATTGGTAGTAATGTAGATGCAGGGGGTCCACCGGATCCAGCAAAATTTTGAAGGTGGTCTATGTAACAAAAGAGTTTGGGAACCACCGATCTAAACTCATGATTACACTTCAATTGAGTATCTCTAGAAAGCCGTCAATTGACATTTTTAAATATAAATCCAAAACTTTTCCTCAAACTTCTAAACCAAATCCTACTAATTTGATGGGAAAAAAAAGCGACTTAAAATCGACTATGATTCTGTAACATTAAAAAAATACCCAATAAAACACTTAAGACTGGCAAAGTTTATCGTATTGAAGACTCAATGAAGACATATGTATATAAAAACGGTAATGAGAAGACGAAGTACCTACGAGTATCTTAACAAGATTGTTCAAAATGGTTCTTAAATTATGAGTTTGCCACTTCTAAAACTGTGACATTCTAAGTTCTTCAGACAAGGCCCTTACCACAAGCTCATCGGCAACATCAAAGTAATATAACTTTGATGTTTCGTACCATGACCTATAAAAATTGCATTGAAGCAGTGTTACTTCAAGCTTGAAATTTTACGTTTCCGAAACACGAAGGCTTGTATAAAGGTCTCTGTGATCACGTATAAGATGGACTGACAATATTGTATATACTATCAGTGTCTTCTATAATTATAAACTAATTTATTAATCTTACTACTTTCAACACCCCCTTCTCTACTCGGCACGTAATAAGAATCGTACTGAGCATATCTATGGTTGCTTGGCTTGTACTCTAGGTGCAAATGATCCCCCTCTTTTCTTAACTGACCATCCTTTCCATCGTATCTTGGATCTTCGTAGATTGTAATAGTTTGCTGTCTATGGGCTACAACAGGGGGATTTTGTGCGACAGGAGTAGCAATAGGCGAGGAACGGGATTCATCATACCCGTAGCCGTAGCCGTGATTGGGCCCATAACCGTATCCTCCTTCGTGTCGTAAACCATGATCATCATAGTATCCCGGACCGCCGTAGTCTCTATCCCAAGGCTGTTCCCAGCCTCGTCTGTCGTCCCAATCTCGCCTGTCATCCCAGCCTCGCCTGTCATCCCAGCGTGGCCTGTCATCCCAACCTCGCCTGTCATCCCATCCTTGGTCGTGATCCCAGCTCGGTTCTCTATGTGGTGCTCTGTATTGATGGTAATCTCTTATGTTGTCTCGATTATGACTGTTATGTTGGTCACGATATTTGTTATGATTCTGCTTGTCATCTAGATTGTATTTTCTGCTATGGTCTTTATACCCGCGTTGTTTATTCCCTACATCTCCTTGACGGTTGTGAGACCCGCCGTGGTAGTTATCCCTTAGGTATTCTTGGCCGTTATTGTGACCTCCATGGTACGACCTGCCTCCATGATTATCGTGACTGTTTAATCTACTGTTGTACTTCGCTTGATCTCCTTCATCGTTTAAATCATCGAAGAACGTACTCTTATTTGATGATTCATCTTTGTGATAAGAGTTTTGGAAGCCTTGTTTGTGATGCCCTTTTTTATGTCCTCGTTTATAACCTGTTGTTTCACTATCTTCTGCTTTATCAGCTTTAGTATTGTGACCTTTATATGTATCAACATCAGAGGTCGTTTTTGTGTCGTGATCTTTCGTCACCCATTTTCCTTCATCATTGGACTTGCTGTATTGGTTTTGGTGTTTGTCTGTTAGCTGGCTATCAATTTCATGAAGCTTTTCCCCTTTATGTTTATCGTGTTTGATAGATTCTGCTCCCTCATTGTGTTCAATGTCTTTTAAGTGTTCTTCGAGAGCTTCTTTAAGAACGGATGCACTGGATGTCACTAATATAGCACAAATTATAAGTAAACTCTTAAGTCGCGTCATATCCCCAATGGATTTAAAGTAAAATTGTTGCTTAAAACTTTGAGGATAGTGTTGGTGTTGGTAGCAAAGAGTTTGGATGTTAAATGAGGCGGGAATCGATTGGACTAAGGAGTTTTATATCGATGTGAATCGTTGTTTCATGGTGTATTATGGACAATGGAGGGAAGTAGGGACAATGCTGGATCGGCCGTGACACGACTCCTTTATCTGTGACTGAACTTCGAGGTTGAATATTCGTATAACCAAGGTCAACGAATTGTGGTTATATTCAGAATTTTTGGACACTATTTCAGATTGTTGCAAACGTTGCAGGTATGAAAATGTCACATAAAATTTATACCTAACCTACTACAGCGATTCTGTATTAGTCATGTTAATTACTTACTTACTTTGAGAAATTGCTTTATTTTTGTATTAGTTTTAGATACCTAATAATTTGTAATATCATTTTACCCGAAATGGGTAAAAATGGTTAAAACTTACCAAAACCACTCATCTGTAAACTATCTAGCACAGTTTTGACGCAACCAAGTTTAGTTACGATTCAATGATAATATAATTATTATTATCTTATTTAATAAATTCTCAGCTTTGTTTTAGACATAATATTTTTCATAAGTGGACATTATTGTCTCTGATCTCTTTAGATATCCTCAAAAATCGAAGTAACTTAAGATCTGAGATATCTACCAATTTTTTGGGACGGTCAAATCTTCAGAAAATGATAAGTGCGGTAGGTTGGCTTTTACGGTGCGGGTTCAGACCACGTATTTTCTCAAAATAAGGGAAACATAAGCCTAGGAATTAAAGTCGTGATCATGTTTTTTTTTGTTTTAGATATACTCAAGCCAAAGAAAACATATTATTCGGTAAAAATTGGTTTATTGAAAATCCACACTAATATATTATTTAAATCTATTTATCTCTAAACTCACTTAACGATACATTTTTGAAACGTAACATACGAAAGCGTTAAAGATAATGTAGAGGGCGCTTAAATAAATTACTAACAGTAAAACACGCCTAGGAATAAAAAAATGCACTGAGTGGTCCCTTACCACAAAACTATTATTTTAAAAATAAAAGAGGTCATTCACTTTGGGCCCATGATGCCAAAGTACCGGTCAACAATTTTTTTTTTCATAAAATTTATGGAAATCAGATTTTTTATACTTAAAAAATCAACTGGAGTAATGATTGTAGAGACTTGGTACGCTAATGAAAAAATACTCAGACTTTCCAAACGTAGCCACACTTTTTTTTGTTGGCAGACATTTTGGACCCAACCGGTACGAAACCTGAATGACCTCCTTAGAAATACTTACCTACGTATTTATTTTTGAACTTTATTCTGATTTTGTAATAAGCATGCGTCTGTTTTTAGTTATCATAATCTATTTTGGCGAATTTATCACATTCGACAATTAAGACTGAGTTAAACAAACGAAATAAATAAACTCACTAATCTTAAACTCCATTCATCTCTTTCACTTTCAATTCTGCTATCCTTTTCTTGAGCTCCTGAACCAACTCTGCTCTAGACACTTCCTCCTCTAGCCTAGTGGTTATGTTGCGTACTTTGACAACACCCCGTTTCAGTTCAGACTCTCCCAGCACTACGGCTAAGGGTATATCGTTTTCTTCGCAATGTTGAAGCTGCGTTAGCATTTTGGGATTCTTTTTGTAGGATTGTTCCGTCTACAACAAAAATATTTAATTTATTTAATTTTATAAATTTTTGGAAGACTTACAGCTAGATAAAGAAAACCATATAAATAGATAATTAAATTAACATGTGCCTATTTAAGGCCCAGAATACTCGTCACACTATTCCTTACATAAAAGTTACAGAAAAAAGTGACATAGGTCCGTATAGCAACGCGGATCTCCTTGGAATCAGACACAGCACGAAGTGAAATACCCAAATGACAAGTAAGTAGAGTGCGGCATGATAATATGGCTGCTCTGAATTATATTACGCAAGCGACAATTTATAAAAAAAAAAAAATTCAAGTAAATAGCTTATTTCAAAAAAAGGGCCAGGGTTGATTAGTTTCAAATGAACTGATTTACATTCATGTGAAATAGAAATTCAAAATACCTTACTGTTCTGGATAATTTGGGAATTTCTGAATTTTCAGAGGTGTTTTTGACATGATTTTTAACCAAGGTTTTCTAACTAATTCGTGTTTTAGCTCCGGTTGATTTATCACTTATATCCTTGAGTATCGTGTAGTTCAATTTCAATGTAATCTATTAAGCGTCAATAGAATTATTAGGGTTGCAATACTTGCAATTTTCAAAATGCTGGGCCTTAATGTAGGTACATGTTTGCTGATGACCAATTTTTCTATAGACTCATTTATTACAATATTAATCAAGCAATTCTTTATACTACAAAATATTAAATATCCAAATATAACTGTAATCTCCAGGCTCGGTAGACATCTCCTCAGATCTCTAGTTACTTAGATCTTTGAGAATATCTTAGGAGAGTAGTCAGTAGCATGTCCAAACATAATATATGGCACATGGCCATATTAGCACAGTAGTTAGTATTCAGTACGTGACAGGTTGCAAGCCCATCGCCGCTTATAAGAATACTTACTGACTTATGACACACACCTTCGAATTCTTGATTCTAGGGTATGCCGGTTTCCTCAAGATGTTTTCCTTCACCGTTTTAGAGCACTGGCATTACACACATAAATTTTTCGAATAGAAAAACTCATTGGTGCACGACCAGGTCTGAATCCGCGACCTTCGGATCATAAGGCAGGGCCGCTACCACTACACCACCAGTGCTCTCAGAACGCAAAATAGAATAGAAATCATTTATTTTACGTATATTTACAGATATATTCGTGATTTACAATATTTACAAGGCGTTCCTAAGGTGACGTGATCACTAAATGTAATACTAGTTATTGCAATATGCACCTTAATTCCAGCGTCCCAGAGTTCAGAGCAGATCCGCATACGTTCTTCGAGGAAGTTCTTCTGCGCAGACGCGACGTAAACGTCAATGTCACTGGTCCGCACTGACAGCTCGCCCGCGGCTAACTTCGCTTCAAGCACTGAGAACACGCGCTCAACGCCAACACTCACTCCTACGCATGGAACCTGCAAAAAAGTTCTTTTTATCGTGTCACTTGTTTCTTTAAACGGTTAGGCTCACTAAAGTAAGTAAATCCTTTATAGGGCTTCTATAACATGATCCCAAGCGACTGCTCGATTTGATCTCGGACCTTTCTGACCCACATGTTCTGACCCGCTTACTAAAATTCCTTTTATGACCCACTTTTAAGTACCCATTTGACTCACTGTGGGTCAAAACATTTTTTTTATTAAATTAATTATTTATTTCGTACCTTTCTGACCCGTTTGTGCAAAACAAAGAATACTCATAGAATGTACAGTGATAAAATGTTTGGATCGAAATTATTTTTATGTACCTACTCGTATAAGGAATATGACTTGTACTTACTTGAGATATTGTTATCGATTGGGAAATTAAAAAATTTAATTAAACAAAAAATGTCTCGAAAAGCTTATCTTATACCTTTAAACCTTTAACCTGAGCAATTCTTGTATATATGTATATATATATATATATATTTTCTGAATCTCGGAAACGGCTCCAACGATTTTCATGAAATTTAGTATGTAGGGGGGTTCGGCGGCGATAAATCGATCTAGCTAGGTTTCATTTTTAGAAAACGTCGTTTACCAATAGGGTGTCCCAAAAAGTAGTGTCAAGCGAAAGTCCAGAGATAGAACACCCCTTGGGGTACGCGAATCACCCCCATGTATGTTCCGCGATTTTCTATAGTTTTCGAGTTATTAATTTTTTTCCGAATTTTTGAAAATTGAATTTTTGAAAAATGAGATTTTTTCAAGAAATCTCAAGAAAGTTTTCTACTTTTTTTGTAAGAATGTTTTAAGTTGTTCAAGTCGTAAATTTTCAAAAATTCGGAAAAAAATTAATTACTCGAAAACTATAGAAAATCGCGGAACATACATGGGGGTGATTCGGGTACCCCAAGGGGTGTTCTATCTCTGGACTGTCGCTTGACACTACTTTTTGGGACACCCTGTATATATATATATATATACAATATAATCCGAATCTCGGAAACGGCTCCAGTGACTTTCATGAAATTTAGTATGCAGGGGGTTTCGGGGGCGATAAATCGATCTAGCTAGGTTTCATTTTCCAAAAACACAATTTACCAACAAAAAAGCCCAACAAAAAAGCCCAGCAAAGCTCGGTCATCCAGGTACTTATAAATTAGATGACAAAAAACCTGCCTTCAACCCCCTTGTGATTTACACGCGAAGATCGCTTTTGCAAATGTTTACATTTTCTTTTCCGTAGAGAAAAACGCTGTCCACTCATTCATGGTGCTCAATTCATGCTGATTTCAATTCTTTTATCAACATCTCCCTCCACCCCGAACGCCGTTTGTACCGAACTTGACCCCTTAATCTTTTTGTTGGTCCTTTTACCTGTTTATTTTTCGAGTCGAACATGCCAACAAGGTTATCGTACCGTCCACCGCCGGCGATCGACCCCACCGTTTGCTCCTCATTGCCGATTTTAATTGGCTCTGAAAGGAAATATCGTATTATACTAATAGCTATCAATCAACACAATATTCGTACAAGGTTACTATAATTAGGACAATCTTTTGGATATTCTATTCTTTTCGTTGTACTAGTCAAACTACATCTGTTTTTATTACATAGCAAAGAGTTTTATGTTATAGTGGCGCTAGCATCTAGTTTAGTATCTTATAAGCGGCGATAGACTTGCAACCTGTCACGTACGGAATACTAATTACTGTGCAAAATGTGGGCATGTACCAAATGTCATGTTTGGACGTGCCTCTGACTACCCTCTTTAGATATCCTCAAAGATCTAAGTAACTAAAAATCTGAGGACGATATCTACTGAGCAGGGGATTACAGTTGTATCTTTTTAAGATACTAAACTAGATCATAGAGTATCTTATAGAACAGATAATCAAGAGCATCTGGATGAACGGACAGCACCAAACGACTTTGAATACATCTACTGGAATTTAGTCCCACTGTTGGGCAAGTTTCTCCCGGATTCCTTTATATATTTTAACCTATTCCCACAGCTGGGTAAAGGTGTCTCCCTTAAATATTATAAACTAAAATTCATCAGTATCTCGGGACAATATGTATTGTCTCCTTCTTCCATTTCTTTCCATCTGTCATTCCTCTCTATCTACACTAACAATAAATTATATTATTTTATAATATTATAAAGAGGAAATATTTTTTGTTTGAATTGTATAGGCTCTGAAACTACAGCACCGATTTGAGAAATGATTTCACCAATATTTAGAATTAACTTTCAGGATGAACATAGACTATATTTTATATAGGTACCCCGCGGGTGGAGCCGCGGGCGGAAGCTAGTGTATTATAAACTATTTTTTATTATGATAGTATTTTACTAAGTATATATTATTCTCTTGAACATAAACTACTCACTTGTAAGCACAGCTTCATATATAACACCAGTATAATAATCCAGTCCTCTAGCCAAACTCAAATCAAAAAGGATCTTATCCTTTATACCAAAGAGTTCACAATAATGCAGCAGCAATCTGATGCCTTCAATGCCCTCAATAGCTGCTTTTGTCTTGGACAATTTCTCGTCTTGTAGCAACTTGTCGGTTAACTCAGTGCCGCCGTTCAGACGAACGTATTCGCCAATTTTGTCTGCCGCTTCGGATGATACCCCTTTTTCGTTTATGAGCTCAGTTCGTACTTCTGACCATGGCGACTGAAAATTATACAAATAAATTTTGAACTGTCGTCTGTTTATTTGGATGTTCGCGCATCTCTGAAACTACGGAACGGATTTTCGTGTAATTTTTACAGGTGGATAGAGCAAAGTTGGGAGCATAATATGATTAGGCTTAGGATGTTGAAAAACATCATCATGCAGACAAAGTTAACGGCAACAGTTAATCAACACTTTTACATTTACAAAGAGGTAAAGTTTGTTTGTATGTAGGAAGTAATCTCCGAAACTCGCCATCCGATTTCAAAAATTCTGTCACCAATCAATGTGTTTAATGTACATTCAAGATGAACATAAAATAAATTATGATTGGTGAACAAACAAACGCTATCTAGCCCTAAACTAAGAAAAGCTATGGTAACGATAATAAAAAAAAATATTATTTAAAATTATTAAGTATTACTTATTTACTTTGCTGATAAATTATTTACGTTTTTCATAAATACATAAGTACATAGAATACATAATAACACCCAGACACAGAACAAACTGCGTTCATCACACTAATGTCTGTCCTCAGTGGGGATCGAACCCACAACCTACAGCGCAGAAGGCAGAGCTACCAACTGATCTGCAAGGCCAGTCAATAGGCTCTTTTTTATGTAGGTACCTCGAGCGGAAGCTAATTCTATTAATATTATAAACGCGCAAGTTTGTAAGAACGTATTTATAGGTGTATGTTTGTTACTCTTTCACACAAAAATTACTGAATGGATATTGATGAAACTTTACAATAATATAGCTTACACATCATGACACTCAGAATAACACAGGCTATAACTTAATAAAGTACCACGCGAGCGAGGCCGTAGGCGGAAGCTAGCATCAAATAAAGCATTAAACACTGACCTTATCGAGTTTATCGACAGTAGAACAAGCGGCTCTGAACTTGTCTGCCTCCACACCGCACGCCTCGAACATTCCATCGAGCAGTCTTCTATGGTTCACTTTCAGAACGTACTCCCCTATGTCCAGAGAGTCCAGGATCTCCGTGACTACCTTGAGGCACTCCGCATCAGGTACCATGGGGTCAAAGGAGCCGGCGATATCGAAATCCTGAATAAAATATCCATATTATAATATATTATTATGTATGTAAAACGTCTAGAACGGCTGGACCGATTTTCATGGTTTTTGACTTGTTGTATTTGTCTCCAACCCGAATAGCAGAACAATAATTAAAAACATTTGAAAATTGATAACAAAACAACAAGGTACCACGCGGGTGAAGCCGCGGGCGGAAATTAGTTCTAATACATTTTAAGATAAAACTTTTTTTATTCCAAACCTTACCACAAGCTCTTACAAAGCCATCATGTTTCAAGTTTGAAGTAACATTACTTAATTTGTATAGGTACGAAATATCATAGTTATGTAGATGATATTGCTCGATTTGCTCAAAGAGATGGTATAGGCAACTGATTAAAAAAAAATTACATAAAAATTACAGAAACATTGCTTAGAGATGTTTTTTACCCCTAATGTCACACGTAGATTACCGTGTGACATTAGGGGTAAAAAACATCTCTAAGCATGACATCTCACTCACACACTGGTAAAACTCTCTGTATCTCCCTCTAGTCATCGCTGGGTTGTCCCTCCTGTAGACCTTGGCTATGTGGTACCGTTTTAACGTGTTTATCTTGTTCATGGCGAGGTACCGCGCTAGGGGTACGGTCAGATCGTATCTGAGCGAGAGGATCTCTCCTCCCTGATCCTTCAGGTCATAGATAAGTTTGGAATCCTCACCGTATTTGCCAGTAAGGACATCCTGAAAAAAACAATGCTTTAATGAAGCAAAATGTGGGTATGATACATTGCGTTTGGACGTGCCTTTGACGCCTACCAAACCTGGGGATTACAGTTGTGTTATTTTTTAATAAGTACTTACAGCAATTTTAACACTATAATTGATATTAATAGAACAGTTCGTTTTAAAGTACTTTCTGTACGCTGGACCTTCTATACTCAACGGTTTTTTCATTGCTCACAACAATTTTGTTTAACTCGTAAAATATTAGTTAATTTTGAATTTACCCTTCGTGAAATAACTTATTATAAACTAATCTTATATTGCTCCATCTTCATGCTATGAACCAGATAGATTAATTTGAACGAAGTTCCTTATCGCGCGTGGTGAAAGGGGGCTAGACGGAAAAAAATCTCACGAAAATTTGTCACGACACTTTTTGCTATAGTTGTAAGCCGTGCGGCGTGCGCGTGTTTCTCTGTCTGTCTCTCTCTCATAGAAAGCAAGGAAAGGAACTTCGTTCTATCCGGGTGTCCCTTAACACCTCTCAAGTTTTTTATATACTTTTTTGTGGTAAATACATACGATTACATAGAATACATAATAATATCCAGCCAGACACAGAACACACAAATTTTAGTCCTGGATGGGGATCGAACGCACAACCTGCAGCGCAGAAGGCAGAGCTACCACCAACAGAGCTGAAAAGCCAGTAAAACAAACCTTCAGCTCAAAAACTGGCGTTTCAATACACTCAGCTCCGTGTTTCTTGAACACAGCAATGATTGACTGCAGCACGTTATTTCTGATAGTCATCTGCTGTGGATTGTAATCTCGGGTGCCCTTCGGCGTTTTTAATGTGAACTTCTGGGGCGCCGCTTCTTCTACTGTGAGCTGACTCAGCTGTGACTTCAACTGTAGGAGCTTGGATACTTCATCTTTTATCTGGAAATAGAAATTCATGGTTGGAAGCTACTTGGTTTTAAATCTCGTCTCGCTTGGGAGCGAAATTCAAATAATTTGTGGTTAATACTTTCCCATCGTGAGGAAACCGGCATACCTTAGAACCGAAAATTTAGAGAATTTTTATTTAGAGCGCTGGTGGTGTAGTGGTAGCACCCTTGCCTCACGATCCGATGGGTTTAAACCTGGTCGTGCACCAATGAGTTTTTCCATTCGAAAAAATTATGTGCGCAATGCCAGTGCTCTTAACGGTGAAGGAAAACATCGTGAGGAAACCGGCATACCGTAATAAAATAAAAATAAAAAAGGTGTGTGTCATAGGTTAGTATTCTTATAAGCGGCGATGGGCTTGCAACCTGTACGGTATACTAACTACTGTGCAAAATGTGGACATGTGCCAAATATCATGTTTAGACTGCTAACTAGTCAGAAACAACGGTAAATATAAGTACCTACATAGGAAACAATTCACGACAATTATACGCCTCATAGCCAAGCTAATTAGTAATTATTTTAATATCACACTTATATAATAAATGTGAAAGTTTGGATTTTTTATGTTAGTTACGGTACTCAATCACGTAATAGCTCAACCGAAATCGATGTAATTCGGTAGGTCTATACAATATAGATGATATTATGACTTGGATTGACATTTAGACATTAGTGGCCTCAGTTGACTAAATAGCCTTTATACCGAGAAAATACTTTTGTGTGAATGGGGCCGCCAAACATGTATGAGTAAAACAATACGCGAACAAAGTCGCGGTAATAACCACTAGCACACGTTAAGTGATAGTTACAGGTGCTACGGTGCTACGTAAAAGTGAAATCTATTTATTAATAACAGTACAACACTGTTATTAATAAATAGATTTCACTTTTACACAAATGATGAGGTATATAATACTGGGTAAATTATTGCAATCAGTCAAAGAAGCTAAGAATAAAATATAGTTTTGAAATGGTCATAGGATGGAAAAAAAAATAAAACATTTATATGGAAGAGAAGAGAGAAAGGAATAGGCATAGATAAGATTAGAGGTATGAGGTCATAACATAACAGCATACTCAAAGACATAGCTGTCAAGTATGATTGCCCTAAGCACTGGGTGAAAATTATAATAATTTGATGGTACCATAATATGTAATTCTAATATTATTAATATTTTTTTGTGTTTTGTTCTAGGAACTTGGTTTTTGCACTATGCAATAAAAAGGTTAGCAGCGGACGACGTGTCGCAGCGACACTACGTAACTGGTTTCTATGTATTTCTATGAAATGCGTCGCTAGCTTCGTGTCGCTAACTACGGAGGGAATTTCATAGAAATACATAGAAACCAGTAGTGTCGCCGCGACACGTCGTCCGCCGCTGCCTCATGTCGTTCGCTGTCAACTCGAACCTTAACAAATTCAACATACAAGTAGGTTATACAAGTATTATGTATCAATTGATTGCAAAATCTACAAATAGGTACCTAGCTACAGTCAACTTATTCATAATTTTAGTAATATAAACACAGAATGTCTGAAGACAATTATGTGTAAAACAGGAGTGACCACTGAGATGATAGATGATAGAAGAGAGTGTAGGAAAAGAACCTTGTGCCAACTCCGCTAATGATGATGATGACAACTTAATATTTGTTTGAAAATTTGAGACAACTGTTTAAACCACCTTTCATAATAAACCAAGAAAAAAATTATGTACAAAAACGATAATTATTTACTTAGTTTGAAAAGGTACTACAGTGGTCCACCAATCATATTGGTTGACTGTACGTAAGACCCTCACTAACATTGTGTAGTTTACTTTCACTGAGGTTAGTCAGTCAATGTCAATTATTACAATATTGTTGAGACCGTTATAGATAAATGTAGGTCAATAGAGTAGATTTATGTACCTAATTGCAAATAAATATCACGGACAATACCTACTATATTTACGAACTTATATTATGTAGGTACTCATCTTAATGTTATTTAAAAAGATTTTTATATGAGTATAGCTCAATTATTATGTACAATTAAAGCTATTATATTTCTAGATAGCTTACTTAGATAAGCTTCAATACTAGGTATTTTGAAATTTAGGATGTACAAACAAATAAAACTTAAAATAAAATTATTTGCCATAGAGTAATTTTTCTAAAAACAGCAAAATAAAAGCCATAAAACAAAAAGAAATAGATCAAATCTAGGTTAACTCTTTGAAACTACTGAAGCATACTCTTTGTCCAATACCTTTTTGCAAGGTGTAGTTGCAATGGTTTTAATGTAACAGTTGGTCACTGAGTTGCGTAACATTGCAGCTTTAACTTTATTTGCAATTCTCAGCGCTTTGAAAGACATGATTGATTTATAAATCTTCAATTATGATATCTCGTCACCGTCAGCTTCTTTTACTGTTACCGGAAACAATAACAGACAATATTATTAATTTAAATCAATAGTTAACCGACATTATGTTCTTAAGGATGCAATTTCAAGGTTTGTGGTGACGAAACCACCATAATTTAAAGAGGTTTTAATATATACATATTATTTATGGCACATTAATAAAATATCTACTCTAGGCATAGATAAAAGCACAAGGAATCCAAACTACCATGCAGAAATTTTATAAAAACGAACCTTATCAGCAATACTTATAGAATTTTCCATTTTTAAAATATTAGATGGCATGGTAGGTAATAGTTTTATCTCAGAATCCGTGAAACTCTGCATATGGTTTAGCCATCGCTTGATGTTACAATACTTCATGGTGTTAATATCATTTTGCAAACTTCTACTAAGTTCTACATCACTTTTAGATGGCACATAACCGCCAATATAACTGAACTGCGAGAGATGCGAGTCCATTTCGTTAAGATTATAGTTCAATTTCCCTTTTTCCTATAAAATATAAAAGGTATCTACTTAGTTTTAGATCTAAATAGTAGGATGATGCAACTAGGAACAAGGTAGAGTTAGTACCTAAAGTTATTGTGTTAGTAGAACAGACTTACCTTTTCGCTGGATTCCTTAGCAGCCTTCAATTTCCTAACCAGATCGCCTTGAGCTTGAATTTTCTGGAGTAAAACTTCTTGATTTTCTGCCATAATTTTTGCGAGTGTATTTTTATTCGCTAAAAGTCCGCAATACCGACCACTCAAGGCTGCAATAGTGAGTAAAAGTACTTAGCTTAGGTACTACTTAGATATAATTGCAGAGTCGGCTCACAGCTCGGTTCCTTTCATATTCATGCAAAGCAAAAACCTAATGCACGCATACAAACAATATTATAGGTTAGCTGTCAGCTAAAGTCAAAAATGTCAGGCTGACAAATCAAGTGACGTAAATTGTATAAGTTATTATTTTTTTAACAATGTCACTGTCACTGTTGTCACAATGTTTGTCAAGCAAGTCGTACCGATACCTAGTTCGTTGAATCGACAATAAAATGCAAGTTTCATGGTGCAGCTGCAAAGTACAAATGAAAAATAATATTTTCATGAATTACAATTACTTTACCATTGTTAATATTACTAATTTATTAGACTTGACACTGGCAAATTTGTAAAACTTGACACTGGCAAAAAAGAAACAGATAACATAAACAAAGCAGAAGAAGTGAATATTTTTAGTAATACCTACCTACCTATCTTTTCCTTCATTTTTCTACTTCTATTCCAATGAAAATAATCTTACAACGCTATGGATAGATTTGAATATATCGAGGCAAGATTGTTTGAGGGTGAAAACTATTTGAAACGGGATAAAAATGTAAAAATATACGATGGTGACGACAAGGTAAAAATAATTTGTTTACATTTCATGTTCTTTCATGATCACTCCCTACGTCCTACTCCCTATTTAATAACTCTAAACAATATTCTCTTTTGTACTTTAGAGTCTCTTGAGATGAGAATGTTATTATCAATCAAAAGAAATAAGTTCACATGTTATAAGTTGAAACCTACTTAGGTACCTTCATACCTTATAACTTTGGCTTTCAGACACAATTTGTAGATGGAGAAGTCATCTTGACCACCCATAGGATTCTTTGGGGCAAGCCAGGCGATATACCAAAGGGTCTGGTGTGCTTATCACTGCATTTATATTATATTTTCACAATGGAAGAAGAAAGTGGTGGAGTATTTGGATTAGGAGGACCTAAAAGAATAATATTACATCTAGGTCCTGCTCTACCTGGTATGTATATATAATGCTCGTATTATGTTTATCATTTTAACATAATAGTAGCGTTTTACCTAAAAATAAAACGCTTATTAATACTTACCTTATTTGAAACTTTATGGTTGAAGAAGGCTCTTTCTGTTTTCTGCATTATCTATGGTACTCCCTACCTCACTATATTGCCCTCTCGCTCGCACATCTTTCCATCTCACCTGGCAGCTCTGCGGGTAGCTACCGCGCGAGGTTCCATCATTGAGTCGAAAACCACCAGGCAGAATTAAAATTAAAGTTTCAAATAAGGTAAGTATTAATAAGCGTTTTATTTTTAGGTAAAACGCTACTATTAAGAATTACCGTTATTTGAAACTTTATGGTTGGAGACGTGTTTGTTATCGCCTGGGGGAGATGGACGCCAATGTGACTGATTCTTCTTAAAGTAGGTACCTCTAGAAAGGACCTACACAGGTACTATTAGGTAGGAAACAAGAGTAGAAGATACCTAATAAAAATTAAAAAGATGTGTTATCTAGCAAAATAATTTAATAATCAAAGTAGGGACCTTTTTAAAGATCTTAAACAAACAAATGACTTATTTGAATAGGTAATCCATTAAATTGAAATCAAATAAATTAATCACATGGAACAAAAGAACTTGTAATACTGCTTTGAGCAGAAATCTTCATTATTTCTTTTCTATAAAATAGCCAAAAAGTATTCCCAGATCTCCAATTTCCGCGCGAGAGGATGTCGTCAATAGGAACGTTGTCAGCCCAATTTCTCGAAGCGACCGCTGATCGAATGCTACCTGGAGACGCGATAACTCCGGCTTCAGCTAATACTGTTTTCACCCATCCAGCAATCACTGTCCGTGACGCAGCTTTAGCTTGACCTCTAAGATGTACAAATAAGCTTGTAGAAT
Source organism: Cosmorhoe ocellata (assembly GCA_963675405.1). Taxonomy (NCBI): domain Eukaryota; kingdom Metazoa; phylum Arthropoda; class Insecta; order Lepidoptera; family Geometridae; genus Cosmorhoe; species Cosmorhoe ocellata. The sequence goes on along the minus strand of OY776249.1, from coordinate 9,515,003 downwards.
TCGCCGCATTACGCCTGTCATGTAGAAGCTCCTTGCAGTGGTCTACCCAAAAAACAAGATCAAGGTTCCTTCCCCCTGAGTTTTTTAATAACTTCCACCCCGATTGTCTGTAATCAGAATTATCAGTCTTAGAGCCGAAATTTGGCCATAAGATCAGATGATCGTCATGTTTCTCATAATGTTCTCCATCTACTGCCAGTAAAGTAAGGTCATGCACGCGTCGACAGGAGCATAACAAAAGTAAAACTGCGACATGTCTAGATGTTTGAAAAGAATTGTTTTCATCAATATTGTACTTTTCTAAAAATGAAACTAGAACATCAATATTCCAAACTGATTTTTTATGGACTACCGGTTTCTTCAATGCAATTGATTTTAAAACATTCTTAACTAGGACATGTGAGCTTAAATGACCCGACAGTTCCGTATTATATAAGGTGGACACGACAGATTTATGCAATAAAACTGTGTTGTATGACAGCTTTTCTTTTATATGTAAGTCGGCTAAGAACCTTGCTAGAATAGAACCACTAGGGTTGAATGGATTGACCTTGTGGGTTTTTGACCAGGTAAGCCATCTGTCCCATGCTATTTTGTACGTCTTGCGTGTTGAAGGACGCCAAGATGACAACAATAATTTTAATTGAGAATCATCCCAGTCGATTAAGTTCTTTGACCACCCCCACATTTCCATACTTCTAGTGTCATTTCCTTTACGTTGGGAGGTGGAAAGCCTGTCGTTATGTCTATCAGGTACCGATCCAAGTGATGTATTATGAATGGGGCTGCCAGCGCCCTGGACTTGAGGTCTGATCTCCAGAATACGCGATTCCACCTCGGTACTATCAGAAGAAATGAACCTTTTGCTTGATTCAGATGTGCTAGCACCTTGGGGATCAAGTAAGGTGGAGGAAAAACCCACGCCAGGTGGTAGTTCCATTGGTGAGAAAAGGCATTGTGAAATATTGCTTGATTGTCGAGTATGTCTAGAGAGACATAATTGGTCACTACATGCGCATCCTTTGAGGCAAAAAGATCTATAACAGGGATTCCGAACCTTCTGAAAATAGTTTCCGTGCACGTAGGCAATAGATGCCATTGTGGAGGAGATCGGAAACGAGATAGATGATCTGCGTGACCGTTGTACCTGCCCGGGATGTGATGGGAAATTAAATGAATTTGATGAAGCTCTAAAAAATGAAAAATCTTGGATGTTATTTTTGTGAGTGCTATTGATTTGGTTCCTCCCTCGTTTCGAATATAAGCAACCGCTGTTCGGTTGTCGCTTTGCCACAGAACTGTGGATTGAGACAGGAACCGGTGCTGAACTTGTAAAACCTTCAATACAGCAAGTAGTTCCTTCTGGTTGCAATGCAATTTTTGTTCCTGATCGGTCCACTGACCTGAAAAGGCTTGATTGTCTAACTGCGCCCCCCAGGCTAGGTCGGATGCGTCTGTCGCAAGAAAATGCGTTGGAGGCGGTAAATGAATCATAGAGGGTCGATGATTGTTTTGGAGCCACCATACAAGATCTTTTGAAGCTTCTGTTGAAAGTGGAATTTGCCTGACAACTGTCGTTTTGGAAAAGACATTGAGAAGATTGAGGAGGCTTCGATAGTGAAGTCTCCCTTTGGGTACTACAAAGCTCGAAAAATTTAGAAGGCCGACTAGACTCTGTAATTCTTTTAGAGTCAAGAAGTCGTTGTTCAGAGTATTTGTGATCTTTAAAGAGAGACTGAGACCTTTTTCTGATGGTAAGGTTTTCTCGTTCTTTAAAGTATCCCATTCTACTCCTAGAAATATTAGCTTTTGTTGGGGTTTTGTTATGGACTTTTCTAGGTTTACTTGCCAACCTAGATACCGAAGTCTCTCTAATACTGTTTGTGTTTGGAACAACAAGACCTGACGACTCTGGTGGGCTAGGAGAAAGTCGTCCAAATAAACGATAATACGGATCCCTTGCTCTCTTAGGGTCTGGGCTACCCAATTGGTCAGGGATGCAAATACCTTTGGTGCTGTGCTGAGACCGAAAGGTAGACACGACATCTGTAGCAATTCGCCTCGGTAAATTAGTCGAAGAAAACGCCTGTGGGACGTATTTATCGGTAAATGGAAATATGCCTGAGATAAATCTATTTTGCACATCCAATCGTTGAGTTGTAGAAATTCGGGAACACGGTATACGTTTATTAGACGGAATTTGTCTGTTATTACGTATTTGTTGAGAGCTGACAGGTTGAATATGGGTCGGTGAGACCCATCGCTTTTTGGAACAAGAAACATGTTCGAAAGAAAGCTTGGTGCAGGATCGACTACTTCTAGAACACCCTGGTTTAACATTTGAGTTACTACGCTTGTCATTTTGCCCGATGTCGGAGTACAAAACCTTTTGTTCGTTAGATATGGCAACACCAGAGGCGGCTTTATGGCAAACGGAATGCGATAACCTCGTATTATTTTTAAAATATAAGGCGGAGCGCCAAGACGAGACCGCCGCCGGTGGTATAGAAGCAGCCGACCCGCTCTGAACAGTTGGTTGTCAAAACTTACGTTTACTTCCTCGAGAGTTGCCCTCTGAGGAGGCTCCCGGGTGCTTCCGACCACCTTTGTTATACTCCTGCGGTCTGTTACCTTGATGGCCTCCTCTTGGGCGAAAGGAACCTCTGTAGCTATTTGAAAAAGTGGGACGACTGTCAGCATTATTATTGTGTCTCTGTCCCTGAGGAGGACGAGAATGGTAACAACCCTGCGAGGATTGATTTGTATGGGAAATGCGCGCAGAGGCGCAACATCCATGGGAAGTACCCTGCGAGGGTACTTTTCGGTTGACCTGCCCCTGCGAGGGGTGGCGTGTAGGCTTGCTCGAGCCAGCTTGCGAAGCAGGACCGTTTGAGCCTGGTTTGTTCAAAGGCAGAAAGGCTTTTCGAACGCCACCTGCTTTTTCTAGTACAGTAGATAGGGCCTCGGCCTCAAATAAATGGCGGCAGGAGGGGGGTACCTTCCTCACGGCAACTTTCGTCAAAGGATCTCGTAAGAAGTTTATTATGCCATCTCTTCTCATCTGTACAACTTCCGCTCGATGACCACAAACGAGTTGTAACAACTCGGATGAAATTTTATAAAAGTCGCCATTTAAAAAGTGTTCGTTTACCTTTTCACTAAGCCCTTCATAACTTATTTCAGAATCTCGAGCCCATTGCAGGAGATTTCGGAGGGTAGTTTGTAAGGCCTCACGTTGTTTTAGAACACAAAATGTTAAGCCAGCGAATGCCTTATCGGAATGAGTAAGGTGACGCAAAGAATCGTAGGCTTTAATCTCGTCATTGGCCTCCAGTTCGACGAAGCCAGGAGAGTGATTATATAACTTCTGAGTGTCTGCATAGCGTACTTCGCACCACTCACTACTTTCAAAACGCTGTATCTCATTTAATGTTGTTAAATAATTCTGCGGAGTTTTAGGAACTGAGGGTTCCTTGAGCTTCGTTTCAATTTCAAATACGAAGTTCGGTTCAGTAGGTGTACCTGATTGTCTAAAACTAGACTCTAGCTCACTGCCATCCTTAAAAAGATCTCCACTAATATTACCGTCAAGTACTTCTTCCGTATTCACACAATTAAAATTTGCCTGTTCTCGAAGTTGCTGAATTTCCTGTGTCAGTTTGTTTAAACGGCGGCGGTCACGTTGACGGTAACGACTACGTTTGCCCCCCCGTTTTTTTCGTTTGTGAGATTTCTTTTGCTTCCGACAGTCTGAACTAGAAGATGACGTGGAGCTAGTGTCACTTGGAGAGCTTGAGGAGCTACTACTTGATGGGCTACGTCGCCTTTTGAGCGGATGTCTATCGGGACGAGACCCACCGTCGACGGTATTCGTCGTTTGACCTCTATCGTGAACTTCAAACTCAAGGTCATTTCTAGAACATTCTTCTTTATCGCTCATTGTATATACAATAGAACACTTTTACACGACACAGATATCTAGGACAATGGAATAAACTAAAATTAGAACAGAATAAATCCGAATAAATATATTTAAGTGAGGGTAGATTCGAATTCAACACTAACATGAATCTAAAAATAGATCATGTTAAATTACATTAAATCATATTAATCATCGAACGGTAAAACCGTTGGGTAATATTTCAACATAATCCTTACGATTATAAATGACCAGTAAGATTACTCACATGATAGGTTCTCACGTAAAGAAAGTCGTGTGTAAAGGAGTCGTGAACAGAGTAGCTATAAAATTATGCACTTAGCCTAAAATAAGTAAGATAACTAACTCGCACGAAAGTATCCTTGAGGTACGACTGTTCGTTGCAGAAAACAAGACGCCAATGATGGAACCTCGCGCGGTAGCTACCCGCAGAGCTGCCAGGTGAGATGGAAAGATGTGCGAGCGAGAGGGCAATATAGTGAGGTAGGGAGTACCATAGATAATGCAGAAAACAGAAAGAGCCTTCTTCAACCATAAAGTTTCAAATAACGGTAATTCTTAATAATCATTATGTTAAAATATGTCAAAAAGTCAAAAGTCAAAATATCTTTATTCACTAAAATCACAGATCATTTTGAATCATCTTACATACTAGGTGAGTCTAGGAACCAATTCCAGTGCTATCCCCAGTCCCAGAAGTGACAAAAAACTCGCTGGTCCCTAGCGATATTTTGTAATTTATGTTTATCTTTGTGTACTTCTATTTGTCCATGTTTGTGAATAATACAGATTATACTCTGAATTAACACAGATTTTATCCCAGAAAAAATCGTGAAAGAGATAAAAAAGGTTAAGACTAAAATCTGCTATTTGACTCCATCATCAGAGTGACGATCGATTCATACAATATTGCTAAAAGTGGAAATTATCTTCTATCTGTTCTTACATTTCGCAGGTAAAAGACCTGGGCCCGCTGTAGTTAGTCCATACCACTTTGTAAAGTTCTCATTTAAGGATGGCATTGATACTGAATTCTTCAAAGCTCTGAGTAATGCTGTAGCTGCTAAACAATGGGAACATCAAACTCCTATAGCCTCCCCCGATAGAACGCCAACCAGTTCCTCACAAAAGAAAGTGACTCCTGTGAACTCTAAGTTAAGGTCCGGAATCGTAGGGATCGAGAGAAGTATAGATGAGCAACACCGAGCAACAGATGAAAGTATATCAGTAGCATTTCAAGATTTGAAAAAGTTGATGGAAAAAGCTAAGGAAATGGTTGCAGTATCTAAGAATATTTCCACTAAAATTAGGGTAAGTATCTATGAAAAGTGTTGAAAATTTTGGATAACATTTTAAATTTAGTTTAAATTATTAATATTTTCAGGAAAAGCAGGGTGATATTTCAGAAGATGACACAGTGAGATTTAAGTCATACCTAATGAGCTTGGGTATAGATGACCCTGTGACAAGAGATGCATTCAGATCTGATTCAGAATACTACATGGGTCTAGCACAGCAGATTGCTGATATAATGGTCGCTGTTCTTATTGTAAGTACCTAATCTAACTTGAATAAATCTTTATTTATACAACATACAATAGTCAATAGTTATTTATTCAGTAATATAACAGGGATCATTTTGAATCGTCTTAATCATACTAGGTGAGTCTAGGTGCCAATTCCAGTCCTATCCCCAGTCCAAGAAGAACTGACAAGAAACTCGCTGGGTCCTAGCGCTTTTTTTGTATTATGATCCTTGTTCATTTTGTTAGGGATAACTAGCAAAATTAGTCCTACACTTACAATAAGTACTAAGAGCTTTTGAATTCTGTAACAATTATCTTCTTAGTGCAGCAATTGGTGGGTAGGTTTACCTATACATTTGATACAAATCTCTGCTTTGCTTTAGTGGAAAACAAACAGCGTCGTGGCTTGATTTTTTACGATGCACGTCGTTGATTTCCACGACACGACATCTCATAACCAGAACTTGTAGATAATGTACAGTGCCGCACAATCACTGGTCTTTTCTTGTGCAGGATTGCGGCGGTATGATGTCACTAGCAGACGTGTGGTGCCGTGTGAACAGAGCCAGGGGGCTCGAACTAGTCTCGCCAGAGGATCTGTTAAACGCTTGCAAGTAAGAGTTATTAAGGACAATTTGGAATTGTAAGGTATTCCCATTATCACACTTATGTCATTCTCCTTAGAGCATCTGTCAACACATTCAAGTTATGACCGTGCTATACCCTCAGTTCTCACAAATCTGTGATTATTCTTCTCTTTCTAACACACCAAACACGACATTTGCCAAACAAAGATAATTAAATGGTGAATTTTATACTTCCACCCTTAGTTGGCTATACCTAAGTGATCTATGAAGAATGTAATGAGAGTGAATGAAGCAAAAGAGTGTCAGGATCGTAGCAAGTGGAGATCCGTAGTCTCTGCCTACCTCGTCGGGAAATAGGCGTGATTTTATTTATGTATACTTAAGTGACAGCTTACGCCTCGATATGATTGGGTTATCATTTATCAATCAAAATACCTCGTGGCTCGATGTAAGAGTAGACGGCTGAGGACGCCGACATGCAGTGTCGATTCCCGTTGTGATAAGTTAATACTATTAATACTATTATTAAGTCAGTTAAAGATCACTATTAACTTAATAGTGATCTTTACCTGACTGCGAAGAAATAGGGTATGTGCTTGGTGTATAGTATGTATGAGTTCCTTTTGGTGCCGCTATACTCGTAGCACAAACGACTCAATTTTGACAAATAAGCTGTTGTTGAATTCATCTGAAATCTGAATCAGTGGAGCGACTTTATTCAATGTCAAAAAAACCCAATATGACGACTGTAAGCTATTATTTGCTTTTTGATATCATTAAGTACTAATTAGTTGTTATTTTCAGATTGCTAACAAGTATAGGTGCTCCGATGTCTCTGCGTAAATTCCCCAGTGGTGCTTGCGTGCTGCAGCTTAACAGTAATAGAGACGAAGAAGTTGCCAAGACTACCAATAATTTGGTAAGATTCATTAATTTATCGACGTAATAGCTAATAAGCTTACTTTAATGGGGTAAGTTAATATACTTACCTCGTATACAAAATGGGTGGAATAGAATAAAAAGAAATAGTTGTCATTTCAAACAACGCCATCTAGCGTCAAACAAAGCAAGCTTGTAGATAAGAATGTTTTTTGCTTCCTTTCCAGCTCGAAGAAAACGGCTCCCTAACTCCTGAAAAGTTGTCACAGATCGCAAATGTGTCCGTCCTGCTCGCTAGAGAGCGACTTTATACTACTGAGCGACTCGGCCTGGCTTGCCGCGACGAATCTATCGAAGGGCTCGCTTTCTACCCCAACCTGTTCTTAAAAGAGGCCTAACTGCACTCGCAATAAGATTGAATACCCAATGGCGTAACTGATGTGGTCTGAGCTTGTGCTGTGGATTGTGGTTTGCTGTCTTCAGTATTTAGCGGAATGGACAATAAAATAACGAAGGAATACTATTAACGGAAACAATATGTTGTGATTAATTGAGAGATTAAAGTATAATATTTGTTACAAATCTTATAATTTATTTTGTATATTAGGTAAGTACTAACCTATTCCCGAATTACCCTGAAGTTTGCTCAAATCCAAGCTTAAAATATTAAAATAATAATTTTTCAATTGTGGTCTCTAAATCATAAACCTATCTACCCTGTCTACCTGTCTGCCTTTTCCTATTTTATTCATTTCTATTTCTAATAATAATCGATCCTAATCGATCCTACAAACTTGGAAGAAATAAAACAGTACCAACTAAGCACAAATAGGATTTATTAAAAGCAAGGCTCTTTACTTCACACAAGCTGGCTTCAAAATATTCAAATGCAACAACATTAATTCATCTCAATGACTACACCTTAACCTTGTGTAAACCATCTCACAAAATATTCTCAATATTACACTTTAATACAGAAATACGTAGGTATCGTTTTTTAAGTCAACACAATTATTATTAGAGGGTGACCACATTTGCATTATGATTTCTTCTGCATGGCATGTCACAAGTACTTTTCTATCTCAGCTGAAAAGTCGTTTATTATGGAAGTGGCCACTCACTCAAACACCTTACAATAACATGGTAACTATAAAATACATTTAAAAGTATGTAAATATAAGTGAAGCGATATATTCTCGCTAGACGAGAGTAGCAATTCCAAGTAAAGCCTTATCCTTTATCCTATAAGTACAAAAATAAATCTAACCACTTACTTTCACATATAAAATAAATAACTATCAGACACTTGTGTTGAAAAATCACAGAATCAAACGAAGCAAGACACTTTATTAAAAACTTGATTATTACATTAACTGGTTAATATTGTGATTAATAATACTTAACAACACTGGATGTTTATTTAAGCTGAACTGATACAAACTAGGGAGTATTTTTAGTTTGTGATCATACATACAAAGACTATCTTTAGGTATTTTACCATGCGAATGAACCCGCAACCGGTGAGCAGTGGCTATTTCTAGTCAGTGAAAGTCTACGGATATATTGTGGAATGTGTTACAATCATTTTAGCGACTAGTAAGGATATTGCTAAATACTTATACTACCACCAATGTATTTTGACCACTCTGAAGACAAGACTTACTTTTTTTTATAAACTAAGTCAACATTGTACCAAGTTAAGATTTTGAATGCAGTCACAGTGCAATGCAGTCACAGTGCAATGCAGTCACTGTGCAATGCAGTTGCAAATTGTACTTTGTGTAAGTTAATATTTTCAATGCAGTCAAATGCAGTTACACAGTGCAATACATTTACAATGCAATAGTATTTGCACTGTAAATGTATTGCACTGTGAGCTATCTTGCAACTGCAAGACAGATAGATTGGTTGGTATCCAAATTTCATGCTATCCAAGATACTTTAGTCAGGGGTTTGAAATTATCTCAATAGTCTATAGCACTTTTAAATTCTTGCGGTATCTGATTGAGCTTGCTACTCAACTCCCAGGCCTTAAGATCATCACAAGACCGAAGACTCTCAATGTAGCATTCTACCCCTCTTATAAATGGTAACTGCATCTCCTCATTGATGGCTTCTGATAGATGATGGAGAAATGCTATGTTTCTAGCGAGACTTTCCTTGATTTTGGATGACAACGGGCGCTCGATGCTTTGTATGATGTCATGCTAAAATTTCAATGATAAATAAGTATTTATATAGAATTTAGATGTATGTAACTAGATTATTATTACATTTTAAAACCATTGTTAGAGATTTTAAAGTTGTTTTTAAAACTGAACAATACTATAGTGGAAAAGGTACTTACTTTGTCAGTGATAATATTGTTCTGTAGCCCAAGATAAGTTTGCAGGCAGTCACTTAGACTTTTTACATTTTTCGGGAATAATCCATTCTTGTTTTTCATGATTATCAAGTCTCCAACCTGTAATAATTGAAAATTGTTTAGATTGACAAAATGCCTCAGGTTTAATGTGTAGGTAGATCTAATTTATGAAGACTGGTGCAATGATATGAAGATTCAATGTCCAACAGTTCTGGTCTTTGTAGAATGGAATAACTAACAAACCCTTATTAACAAAGAAAATTTAACAAAAAGTTTCACAAGGTTTACTTACTTATGTTGGGGCTAGATGGCAGTGCATGGAATATTCATATTAGTACCTCATTTACTTACATCTACAAACATGTTTGATTCACAATAATTATTATAAATGGTATGTTTTAAAACAAAAAAAAACAAGAAAAAAAAATTTGACATTTGCATTGTAAGACATTGAAACAACTTGTTTTATGATAGATTTTTACAATAGATTAATGTAATTATAATAGTTTGAGACATGACGTACAATATCTGTGTACCTTTGTGGAAATGTGGGATTAGATGTGAACAAATGCTAATAAAATAGTTCTAGTTGGAATTCTAGCTACTTATACACACCTGGGTATCAAACACAGAATGTAAATTCACATTGTGTTTATGCTTCAGACAATCAGATAAACTCCTGCTGTCATGAACAATCTTTTTAGGATATTCACTTTCCAACAGACTCTTCAAACCTGCATCGAATGCATGGTACTGCATAACCTGAGTATCGAAGATGTAGATTTGACTCGGACTTGATAGAACCAGAAATGGCATCTTGCATTTCCTGCCCATACTTGCACCGTCGGTGCTCAGAGCTATATAGCTTTGCTCTTTCAGATCACGCATCGCATCATGGAACAGCTTGTCGACTTGATTAACATAAATATATTTTTTCGATATCAAAATTGTTTCTTCAAAATCTTTCTGGGTCAACTTTAGATACTTTTGCTCATTTGTCACTTTCAACTTAACAATATCATGGATATCGGGCTCATAGTAATGAAGAATACCATCACTTGGTATACCTTTAGATGATTCTTTAGAATCGCATAATGAAATTCTGGTTTTGTCTTCGGACATTGCATAAAATTGTCCTTCAATTACTTCATCATATTTTGTTTTTATTTGAATTAGATCACCCTTCTTGTAAAGGTTTTCCATGGTTAGATATGTATTTTTGTTTGGGTTGAATTTAGTCCTTCTTGATTGGCTTGTCGGGAATTCTGTCCGTCTCGTTGTAAGCCTTGAAGATGTAAAGGCCTAGAGTGACATGGAGCACGATTACCGCAACTACAGCTGAATATACGCTGCTTGTAATGGGCGCTAATCGCAATATTCCGTCAAACAGAACGATCTTGGAACAGAAGAATGACAGAACAGGGACGATAATGATGATGAGGCAATATTTAATTACCGTCCGAAACACCTGAAAGTCGGGTAAATCCTGAAAAGAAAAACACACTAGGTTACGGAAATGCCGCTAAGGAACGCTATCACTGTATGGCCACATCCACATCTTGCTATAGTTATTTTTGCCGATTATGTAGGTAGGTACTTTGTAAGTGTAGGTGTACTTACATTTGCACGTCCTTCAATCATTATAAGTCAAAATAAAAATAAAATAAATTACAAAACGAGGACAAATTCACAAGTTTTCATAGAATTCATCAATGATCCACAAAAGTTGCCGGAAAATCAATCAAATTCAGTTTCCAGTCCACACTTCACTTCACAAAAAAATCACATGAAAGTGATTGAGTGAATGAATGAGTGAGGAACATATTGATTAATTTGATGAAGACCGACGCAAACCGACCCGCAAGCTCAACGTCGCGTCAATCGGAATAAGCGCGGTCCAATGAAATTTTTTTTAATATAACGAGCTTGAGCCCGCGGCTTCGGCCGCATTACTCTAGATATATAATGGTGACAGTTTATCATTGTAACTAAACAATACAAAACCACCGTCACGGGCTGCAAATTTTAATATAGTCACATTCACTACATAACTATTTCACGGTGTTTAGGTATGGGTAGGTATTATGTAATGGAAATGTGGTAAGTGCGTCACATTGTTCAATGCTTTTATTAAACAAAAATCATCATTCAATTCAAAAACCCAGTCCTGAATACTACATTTTATGTTATACCGTGTAGGTAAAGCAAAACTAGATGTGAAACCTACTACTTAGGTACCTTTAGGGAACTTAAAATTTATTGAAGTTCTTGCTGCAAATATAAAACTTATTCTAGCAATGTTGAAAATTAAATACGGAGTTTTATTTGCACTACTCGTAAGTATTTTTGATACATTATAAAACGTAGTTTTACGAATACTTTGATACATTCTGTTGCAATAATAACTTTTAATTAGTCTACTTGACTTGTTTATAAGTTTAGATTTGTTTTTATGCCTGCAGATTCAAATCAATGCGACTTTATTCGATAACATAAATGAAATTCAAAAAACCATTTTGCAATGGAAGAACCAGAACTTGTTGAATATTAGCGAGGTTAGCTATTAAAGCATTTAAGAAATATGAACAAAACATACCTACAATAAATTATACATAGTATTTGCTGAAAATATTCAAAAGTTACCAGTTACTTTTAGAGATAGGTAGTTCATTAATTATTTTGAACATTTCAGATAGGAGTAGCAAGCAACGGTGTTTTTGACTTTAGCGATGTCAAAAATAAAATATTACAATGGAAAACACAGAAACTTGCTGCTTTGTGTCCTTCTAATGGGTAATAAGTATTTAATAACTGTTTGTTCGCTGAGGATGTTTACGCAAACCTACTAAATCATTGTGAAGTTAGAACTATTTGTTACTTACCTATACAGGGTTATAGGTATCTAATCAATAACCTTGAAAAGGCGAATTGGGTAAATCAAGACTAACACCATTTTTTTCTACGGTTTTTTCTAATTCAATGATTTTTTCCCATACAAAAAAATAAATACCTAGGCAAATTTCCAGTTCTAATCTTCTTAGCTCGGCCCTAATCGCTGTGTGTGTAGCACACTCGGCCGAGCGATTGCGTCAAAGTCGTAGCACTCAGCGTGACTCAGACTGCGCGTACGTCAGAATCGAATAAATGAAACATAGGTTATTTACGAGACATAGAGCTAACAATTGATAGAAATTCTCAAAAAACCAAAAAAAAATTAAAACTTGAGATGTAGGTATTACGTTTTGGCAAAGGTCATAGAACAAAAGTTGTTAGTCTTGATTTACCCAAGTCGCCTTTAAGAGGTTATTGATTAGATACCTATAACCCTGTTTACAGATAGACAGTCAATGTATTTTACAGTTAAAAAATCATTTAATAAATTGTTTGATCACAGTGCTCAACTGCAGAACCTGCTAAACCTGGTATGCAGTACGGCTCAACCAACAAATGTTACCTTAAGAGATGCATGTATCACTTGTTTTACCCGAGTAACATCGATGCAAGAAGTAAGTAGCAGCATTTATTAACAAGGTAAAAAACAACTCAACTAATTAAAAATAACCTAGGTACCACCTACATAATTTCTCTTTGTAGGTAGGTAATATATAACTTTTAATAATGTGCAAGTTTTGCCTAAGTATTCAATTGTGTTTAGCTGTGTTGGTGTCGTAACCTAATTATTCTATTACAGGGCCCACAAGAGTTGAACGCTTTAAGTGTTTGTGCTGTACAATACTTTGCAAATACCTCTTACGCTGCATGTGCTACAAGTCTAATGGTAAGCGACTTTGAAAAGTTCAGTAAGATGGCGGTAGGTACTTATAAAATATATGTATTTAGTAAGTTTATCTCAAGTTTTAGTGTAGGCCGGTACCTACTCACCAACTTGAGGCACCTACCTATATCTATTATTTACCTACTAACTTAAGGTAAGTCAGTCGGTGGACCATATTTAGCACGGGTGTTGATTAACTATGTTGATTTCAGGCCCTTTCTACGTCAGCTTTAAATGTACAACCCTCTGGTTGTTATATGGGATACTGCGATTTCGTTCGATGTTTGAGAAGAACTAATTCTGATAATTTGGTATGCAAATCACATCGTTACATAATCATGTTTGACGAAAAACGATGTGACAATACCTAATTTTATCTAAAAAATTCTGTTTTTAGATAACACAATGCACTAGAGAAGCAAGAACTGGCGTTAATATTACTTTGGATAGTGACAATATACGGTTCTACACCAATGTTACGTCGTGTATACTAGCAAAGTCACGATGTGGGTCATTCAATCCAATTACTGGAGAGACACAAGTACCTGGATATTTATCCTCGGGAACACGAGCCAGCAATGCTTTACAGTTTTCTGGAAGCGGAGAACTTCGAGTTCTAGCGTTTTCATCGAATACTCCAGTTACTAATTCCTTTTGTTCATCTTTAAACAACTTAACTCAATCAAGCTGGCTTACAAATGTTTGCTAGGTAGGCTCTTTATTTATTACTTGTCGAATTCATCATGACTTCATTCGTGTAGGTATCTACCTACCTAATGTTTTTTATATTATCTAAACTTCAACGTCCCGCAAAATTCATTCATCTTTTAAACCTATAATTAATTCACCTTCTTTCAGCTCTTCTAGGACTTAAGGTTTAGGCTGTGCGTTGATCTGTCTGTCAGTCATTCAGTCAGTCTTAGTTTTAAGTTTTAAAATTTAGTAATAAATTCTATGTTAAAAATCCTGTGAAATAAAAATGTTTGAAATCAATCAATAGGTACCATATTTTGTTTTTTAAATTCGCTTGTTTTTAACTTGTTTAGAGCGTCAGTTAGACATGGAAAAACTATCAATCTTACATAGGTATTGATATTGAAGAAAGGTACTTGTTGGTTAAACTTATTGTACATAACACGGTTCAACATCATCAAAATGATGATAAAACGCGATCCTGCAGAGCATCAGGATTAATAATAATTCTACAACAATAAAAAACTTGAGAGGTGTCAAGGGACTTTCTATGAGAGAGAGAGAGAGAGAGACAGACAGAGAAAGACGCACACGCGCCGCACGGTTTACAACTATAGCAAAAAGTGTCGTTACAACTTTTCGTGAGAATTTATTCCGTCTAGCGCCCTTTCACAACGCGCGATAAGGAACTTCGTTCCAAAAATATTATTTAGTTGGACTTTTGCAAAAGTTGGACCTTCGACCACAGAGTAGGTATTTTATCTAATAATTTGTTCACTCAGTCATTCTTATGCCATGAAATTAAATCAGCTGATTTTGAAAACAACTGTTTACTTTAGTAGTTCATAACCATAAACTTTTTTGTAAGTTTTTGTTTTGTTCCTAAATAAGTGATTCTGCAAAACTATTGCATAATTTGTTTAACATCACCATCACCTATCAAACGTAAGTTATCGGTCTAATAGTACCACAATTATAATACAGCTGTCTTTTTATTTTGTAAACAATGTCCAGCGAGCGAACATACATTATTTTCTAAATGAAATTGATTTCTACGGAAAGCCTAAATAAGGTAAATAAACTGGTCTATAAATCTTCAAATCACTAGGTACTACATTGTCTGAAGTCAGTGGTTTGGTTTGCAAACGGTTTCACACGCACAACTTTACAACCGGCAGACGCTTGTAAGATCACTAACCTGTAAAATACATAGGTACCTACCTTAGGTACCTAAAGAGAGTAATAAAATTGTGTAGATATATACCAACGTAATGTAGGTAATGTAGGGACTGTGTTTATAGTGTAGAGTCTAGCTAAGTACAAAAGAGTACACTATGTAGGTCCAATTATGTAGGTACTAGCTTCTGCCCGCGGCTTTGCCCGCGTGAAAATCAAAAATAATCTATCCCGTGGGAACCGTACATTTTTTCGGGATAAAATGTAGCCTATGTGTTATTCCAGACCATAATCTATATCTGTGCCAAATTTCATTCAGATCCATTCAGCCATTTTAGCGTGAAAGAGTAACAAACATAAATCCATCCATACATTCTTACAAACTTTCGCGTTTATAATATTAGTAAGACTCATACAATTACATTTACAGCAGATTTACACCAAGTTTTTGTTTTTTTGTTGCCAGTAACATCTCACTGCAGAGCAAAGACTTCTTTTTATTTTTACCATTTGACACCAACAATGACCTTGCCCAATGATTTAGAGCACCTACTTAACTATCTACCTATAGTAGCTAGGTAGTCTAGGTACCTACTAATAAAAATTTCAAAAACATTTCAAACATTTAATAAGTACAAAACAAACAAAGTAGGTACAGTTGTAATTATTGTGCACTAATTCTTAGACTTATTCTCTGACATCGCCTTTGAAAATTTGGCTTTTGCAATTTTAGTTTTTTTTTTATTTTTCTTATTCATCTGAATTGAATCGTCAGAATCGGAATCATCAGAAATCATTTTTGGTCTATTTTTCTTAGTCTGCACCGCTGTTGTTACAATTGCACCTTTTTTGAAACGGGATCTTTGTCGGCTTTCTATAGGACTGGTTTTTTGTGGTGCAGTATTTCTTGGTACTTCAGTGAAGCTCGCACTATTTACATAGGTGTTCTCAGATTTTGTATGCTTTAATCTGAAACAATAATTTGACTATGAAGTCATTTATTAAAAAAACATCTCACACTTTGTCTCTCTCAGCAGACTCTTTTATAGGTAAATTTAATTAGAATTCATTCTATAAGTTCTCAATTTTTAACTTCTGGTCCATTTTACAGCATTTATATTTTTTATAGACAAAAGTATACTTACTTTCCTTTCTTCTTTGATGATTTTGGCCCTTTTATAGGTTCTAAGATCTCACTTCCATTTGGCACTTTCAGGGAAATCTGCTTTTTACTTTTTGTTTTCTTCTTTTTCTTTTCTTCTTTATTTTTCTTCCTCTCTCCTTCTAGCTCTTCTAATTTCTTTGAACATGACCTGAATTATGAAATTTTGTGTTAAATTAAAGATTATTAAATTCACCTAACATTAATATTTTGAGAACCAACCTTAAAAGTGCTTCACTATCTGTAAAATATGAGTTCATTGCAAAACTTGATATTCCCCAGGACAACGGACCCTTTTCATCAGTTTGAATACCGGTCCAGACATTCCTTTTCAACACATTTAACTTCACTTGTAGTTCTGCTGGCTGGGATGTTGTGTTCCTATTCTTCGGTTCTGTTAAACACCTAAAAAAACACAGTTGAATTGACCAATCACTATATCTGGATAAAGATTCTAGATCATGATACTGGTGTTTTTGTGTGGTTCTTTGCATAGGTACCAAAATAACCTCAAAGCTTCGCCTCAAATTCAGGCTGAGTCAAGCAATCAACTGGATTGTGGAATTGAAGCTACGGTGTAGTCTTCTATTAAAAGTTCCCCAGGTTTCGGCAGTTTCAGACCCGCATGAAAATTGATGAAACATCTCTAAACTTTTGGCCCTGAAGTAGACAAGGCCAGGCCAGAGAGTTGTGTTACTAACTTTGGTGGAGGAAGCTTTCGAAATTGATGCCAAGATGCAGGGTTCAGTCTGGGTTTCTCGGGAGGTTCGTTAAACATCGACACACTACGCGGCCTTCTAGTTCTGAGCATTCTCTTCTCACGGTCTGACTGATTTGGTGAATCACTTGTCTAGAAAATAATAAAAAAGGTTTGGAATATACATCTCAGATAGATCAGGGACAGTCTTCTAAGATTACCACAGCATTGCCAAGTAGCATTTGTTTTCGTCTATTTTATTGACCACACTTAAACTTTTATTACGCTCTTAGATGTTCAGTTTTATAAATTGCTATATAAGTACCTGTGTTGCTGGTATAATTTTCAGTTCTGGTGGCATTTTCTTTTTCCTCCTCGGCTTTACTTTCCCCGACGTGTGCAGCAACTTGTGAACTCTCCTTACAGGACTCAGTCCCTCAGATTCATCACTAGACCCGTCTGACATAGCATCAGACGTTAGGTCTATCGTAGCTCTTGAAACCTGAAATTAAAACCTTGTAATTATTATCTGCGATTAACTGGCTTGAGGCTGTGAACTTTTTCGTGCAAGAATTCTAATTCTGAAACTTTTTTATACATGTTGATTATTACCTAACTGCCAGTGTTGTAAAATACCGCTGTTCGATTATTGGGAATAGTACCTGCAAGGTTTCTCGCTTCGTCTTCTTCTTCTCGATTCTCTTCGTGTTTTCCAATTTTGGTCTTTGTTTTTTAGGTTTCTGAAAAATATAACATTTTGTAAACCACCTTTGTTCTTAAACAGATAAATCAATAGAACCTATCAGTAGTGTTTACTTCACTAATACTTCCGTTCACGTTACTTCCGTTGATGTTAGGGAAAATAGGCGAAGATGGAGGTGCTGGCTGTTTTATATCAACTGTTTCCCTCATCCTTCCTCTGCGTTCACCATCAGAACTGCTACTAGATGTATCGCCTTCGTCACTAAAATATCAGAATCGTTGTGGTTTTTTTTATAGAGTCATGATAGTTATGCGGTTATGGTTTATGGAAATGCGAAACTTACCTAGAATAATCAGACAAATCAATATTAGTAGGTTCATCCGCATTAGATCCTTCCTTCAAAAGCCTTGTAACTATTTTATTTCTAAGCCTTTCTTTACTTGGATCTTCATCGTAGAAATCTAAAAGGGTCTCACAGAAAGTCTTCCCTAGACTTTCGTAGTCTTGGACGGAGAAGTGAGTTGACATTCTGCCGCCTAGTTCAGAACCACCGAAAGAAGCTTCCATTGTGTAACTGTTGGCTACTCCCAGCATCCATACAACTACTCGGCCAGTTCCTTCTTTACTCCTTTGTATTCTAAACTTGCAATTTTCGAAAGAAAACTGGAACATGTAATTATGAATGATATTTACTAAATATTTCAAAGACTATCAGGAGTTTTATTATTTACCTTATCAGCAGCGTTCTTGTGTAACATCAATGGAAATACTTGCTCCTGCAGACGTTTGTCAGAATTTTTACGACTTTCGCATCCATAAATAAATATGTTGTGCTTTCTGGAGTGCGCGTGTAGGTCTATGTACATCGCTACGCCACATTCTTCCTGTAGTCTGAAATCTGTACGGTCAATGATTTGTCTCATAAAATTGTGAATTATGTCACCTATCAATGGGCACGTACCTTCGTATCATTACTTTAGTGTGCCATACTGGTGGATATGTTTCCCTAATTACAGTTCGATACTGTCTATTTAGGTCTTTTCCGGTCAGCGAGCAACGATTGTTGCCCACTATCACCTGCAATAATAAAAACATGAAATACCAACTTCCGCAGTTTAGATATTATAATGTGAAAATTTCATCACTCACACCATCCGGATTTAACATAGGAACTAATTTGAAAATGAACTTTTCGCGCAACTCGCGTGCCTGATTTGAATCTCCGGTTAAATAGTCCATGAAACCTTTCATCATCCATGAAGATGGGGTTTCCCCAGGATGTACCCTCGCGGTTATGATGACTGCTTTCTTTTTCTAAAACAAAATAACCTTGAAAGAACTTATGAACATTTTATACCACGAACTTAAGAAAACTGATGATATATCGAAAGAAATCACCTTTGGCTCCATTTCGTTAGGATTTGGTGGGGCAGTTATCGTCAAGTAATATACATTGTTTCCAGCTAAAGTTCTGCAGAGAAGTCTGAGCTTTGCGAATGTAGATTTCACAGGATGCGATTGCAATCTCGAAAGGTATTCTTGCAGATCTGAATATGTATAAGGGTAACAGTGGGCTATGTAGACTGTGTCATCTGTGTGTGGAAATTCTATGTTGAAAGTTAGCGTGTAACTTGGAAATTGTTCTTCTTCTTCGGTTCTGAAATAATGAATTGGTTTTTGTATCTTGAACTTGGTGTATTTATTAATGTTCATTTGCTGTTTCTCAAAACGGTAAGGGCTCACTCCATCATGTCGACAATCTTGCTTGTATGTGCCACTAATCGATACTTACGTAGAGTCGTTTTTGTAGTATGCTATGTTGTCACCACAACGTCTCCATCCAATCGAATGTAGCTGTGCGTCCTTTGTAGAATACAACAAAGGTCGCATGCCCTCGTTGTACAAGCTTTCTGCTTTCGACAAGTTTACTATTGAAAATCTGCAAAAATATGTATATCTAATTTGTTTTTGTCTAGAAGCTTTGATGTATGTATTGTTGTTTGCGTTACCTGTACATCATTTGTTTCTTTGTGTTCGTGACTCTAAAGTAAAACCACTGCATATGCCTGTTTGTATAGAGATCTGTGCGTAGATGCAGTTCGTAGTATGCTGAGGTGATGCGTATGGCCTTGGCTAAATTCCCACTTTCGAAACGAGATTCAAATCTGAGTTCGTCATCAGTTCCCATATTGGCAGTCGCGCAAGCGGATATGAAGAGTCGGGATCCCCCTACCGTGGACCTACTAAACTGGAATTCAGAAAAACAGCTCAAAATACCATCTCTACAAAAAGAAAATCTTGTGAATGATCGTAAGGCCTTACGTAATTTACTGCGCTCATGGGATAATACTGAAAAATTACTGTCCCCGCATCTTCCCCAACTGGTTGTGGTTTCAGTTCCTTTCCAGTGGATACGTAATATGGTTCTGCAGTTGCAGTACTCCAAACTAAATGCTGTATCTTTTCTTCTACGACCTATGGACCAATAGTCAAGATTAGAGTTTTATGAGTTATGTTCTTTACAATCTCATTGTCAGTTGTAGATCTCACCTGGCATTCCGAAGGCCATCTTGGAGCTTGTTGCGGACAGTCCAATTCCTTAGGTAAAGCAAATAAGTCTCGTGGTTCTTTGAGTTTTGCTATTGTCCTAAAAGTCTTCGAATCTGTATTAACTTCCAATTGATTCGTTTTGATATTATTTTGCAGGAAGTTCGATATGAATGTCCCTGAAATGTAAGTAGCGATTGCGGTTTTTATCGGTTTATGCATTGTCGAGTGATCCATAAAGGTGGCCTACTTAAATTTCGCTTGCTGATTGATATGCATTGGTGACCTCGTTTCGAATCTTTGATTAAAACGATCCATAAGTTAGCGTGGGGTGTTTTGTGGTTTCCGTATTGTGAAGTTTTCGGCAATTTGTTATATCTTATCTATAAGAGCAGTTTTGACCTATGTAGGTCTAAGTTTGGTGTTATAAGCAAGTTCTAAAATGTTCTCTAACTGTTGTAATTGTTATATGTATCAATAAAACTACTTCAAAGTATTGTAAAACTTTGGTTTTATTATCAAAACTCCCGATAACTGTCGACTGTCATGAAAGTTTATGATTGGTACAAGTTTGAACTGTTGCCAAAATTTCCTCGCCCACCATCAACCCTTACCTTTATTACAAATAGGAAACAGAGAAGCTTGCAACGACTTTACGTGCTCTAGATTTGCAAAAAACAAACTATCTTGCATTACAGGATTGATTGCCGGTAGTGTCAGCGTCACCGTCGTGCTATCTATATATTCTCGTCTCCTTTGCTCCTCCATTTCGACCATCATTACGTTGTTTTGCGTACTCTCCAGCTGTTTCCACCATAACATTTTAGTTGAATGTATTAACATTCGTGCTAGCACCTACGGTTCTTTATCATTCGCCTGTATTTTGACTGTGCGAAGCTTAGTGTCACCATGGCTACACGATTTATG
The DNA here is from genome assembly GCA_963675405.1 of Cosmorhoe ocellata. Lineage (NCBI taxonomy): Eukaryota > Metazoa > Arthropoda > Insecta > Lepidoptera > Geometridae > Cosmorhoe > Cosmorhoe ocellata. The sequence goes on along the minus strand of OY776249.1, from coordinate 9,494,026 downwards.
TTTATTTCGTCAGCCAAAGTTTTATTATGAAACGTGGCGGGTGGCGCGGCGTCCGGAGACGAACTGGCTTCAAAAATAAGGATACATTTTCTCTGTTATTGGAAGACGATTGCCCTACTAATGTCATGCTCCAGTCATATAAAACTGATCAGGTCGTGACGTCAAAAGGTTGTTCATGCGAAGAGTAAGGATTTATGACTATTTTGATAGCGAAATTTACTGAATATTGATGCCTCAACATTTGATTTATGAGGTCAATAATCTAAAGTTTGCAAAGTTTGGTTTTGAGGTAGTTATGCTAAGTTACGGTGAATTTATAATAGTTTACTCGTTAAACTTAATTTATTCATGAATAATGGTAAGCTATGAGTCTACAACTGAAATATTTTTGCATATCGTTAAAACCAGTGTGGTTTTAGACTCACCGCTTGAAACATCATGTGATCCATCATCTTCACTTGTAATAATATCCAATGTTTCATCAATCTTCATATATTCATTATCTCTGTATTCATCAAGCATTATAAATTAAATTAAGGCACACGTTTGTTCAGTCTTAGCGCAGGGTGGTTAACCCTACGCGTCTCAGTCGGCACTCCAGTCTAGACCAGACTGAACAGTGTAGATATCTATAGGCATGCTAGTAGCTAGGCTTACAGGGGCATTTGATTCGCTTTTAACGATGCTATCGCACGAGGAGGCTTTCCGAGTTTTTGTTATAAGTTTCTGGTTGACTAACCGCGCGGTATACAAGTACATAGGAGTTTTCAGAACGGTAAGGTATATAAGGTTTATTTAAGTGAGTTGGCGATTGATTGCTAGGTCGATGCTGTTCTTGGAAAGTTCGACAGGTGACTGCACTTCCACGAAGCGCTTTATTAATATCGCGTGGAATCACTTTAATGATCCAAAGATGTACCTATACCATAATGTATAGGTACCACAGATTCGATAATGCTGCTTCGGTGGGGTGATTTAGTAGAAATAAATGTTGAGTCAATGCCTTTTTAGATGTGTCCTACCTTATAATTATTTATTCAACAAACTTAATCATAATTAATGTTATTGAATAAAAAATCTTAATTAGGTATAATGATTGCCTTGAAGTAAAACTTTTCAATCAATTGATATCGTTCATCGGGTTGCCTGGAAAAAAAACTTTTAGCGATAAGACCGCCCATTGTAAAGTTATTTGGTTTTGATATCAGAGTTAGTGTTAATTATCAATCTATCTACAAACTCGTTAGTATCTTAAACATTTAAGGCTTCCTATAAAATGTCCAATTTCTTACTTACTTTTTACAGTTCTGTCTTATATTTTCTTATATCTATAAAGCCCAACAAATAAATCTAAATATATATAATTCAAAGGTGACTGTCTGACTGACTGACTGACTGACTGACTGACTGACTGACTGACTGACTGACATAGTGATCTATCAACGCACAGCCCAAACCACTGGACGGATCGGGCTGAAATTTGGCATGCAGGTAGATGTTATGACGTAGGCATCCGCTAAGAAAGGATTTTGATTAATTCTACCCCCAAGGGGATAAAATAGGGGATGAAAGTTTGTATGAAAAGTCGCGATAATCGACATTCACGCGGGCGAAGCTGCGGGCATCAGCTAGTGGTAAATATACGTTTTCAATAAGTCTGTTAAATTAAATGTTTACCTACTTTGTGCGATGGGATCGATAAAATAACATATTTATGCCGCAATAAATTTAAAACTCTACCTATCTGTTCTATCAATGAAAGCTATTATTGTGTCAGTGATGCTGTTGTTCGTTAAAATACGTTAGCGAAGTTTATTATTAAATTGTCTTTTAAAATCTTCAAATTAAATGTTTTCTATCAGCCTAAAAACTACATTATTACAAATCGTTCGTTAGTAAGAAGGAGGTAGTATAGGCGGTTGCGTAAATACTTCTCAATAAGATTTCTTATCATTGTCTTAAGAAATCTGTGAATCAAGTACCTACCTAAACTCGTAACATTATTGTGAATAACACCACAAAATATATGAAGCATTTCTAATAATAGGCTACTTATAGATATTATATTTGCTGACTGTTGCCTAGGTGAATTCAGTGTTAAATCGATTGCTCTCTACAGAGCTCAAAACCTCCCAATCTTTCAGGCAAGTTATTCACTTTACATTTGCAGCAAAACGTTAGATTTCTTTAAATTTTTCGTGGCTTACATAACCATTGCTATCTTTATCATCTACACAAATTTGAAATATTTATCCTTATCATTTGACCCAATTGTTACCATTGCAATATCTGTAGTAAATTTTCAGCATAACGAGTGCTTGGTACTAGTTATATTTGAATTTTATACTTTCCGTACTATTTCTGTACATCTAGGATCGTGATAATTTCTGAGTCTGTAGTTCTGTACTCATCTGTATCATGTTGAGTGTCATTTTCTGCTTTAATTCAAACTTCATCTATTACGATATATACTATAAGAGTTGTTTGTTCATTCGTAGTGTCATCGGTCATTTCTTGGTTTGGTTTGTCATCGTAACAGGTTAGATAACCGCTTGGATATGTTATGGGAATAGTATAGGTACTCTTCGCTATAACATACAAATGTCGATAAGTCAACTATTTCTGAACGGGCAATAAAGGTAATATCTTCGCCCTAAATCAAATATCTAGAAATTATAGTGCCTGTCTCTGTCTGTTATAAATGTTATAATGCCAATATTAAATCTTCATAGCCTATCGTTCCGGCCGGTTAGGTATTTGTGGTGAATTGGATTTTCTATAATAAATAACGATGCAAAACCTATTCCTCGAACTATATAACCAATTCGACAGTTGTTTTTATAAAATAAATGATTGAACTCTAAAAATAGAAAACGAATCTTTGCCTTGTACATAGAGAAGGAACTAGATAGGTACAGTTCATGTACAATAAAAACACTAAAGAACCGGTTGGCCAATAGTTTTATGAGTCCCAACAGTACGTTGACGCAAATAATTTGACTAAATAATATCGAATGAAGATCTCTGGAAACTAAAAGTAGGCCACCTTGCTTAAACTGTTCTATATGGTGAACTGGTGATTGCGCATATTGCCACCAACAATATTTATTTTACGTCAATAGTCGCCACTATCAATGGAGTTTCAGTTTTTCAGATACACGTGCATATAGGGTTTTCAGTTGCGGGGTGATTGGCCGGTACCTTGTACGGGTTGGTGCAGATATCGATTCGACAAACGCCAATCTTATTGTCTGGTGTCACTCTCTCAATGAATATATTTTATATTATTTGTTTTATAGGGGATCGTGTCAGAATTGTAGATCGTAGCAAGGATAAAATTAAATCCCTGAAATATTTGAATTTGTTTCTTTTTGTTTTCTTGACTGTGGATATTATTTTCAGTATTCGATGCTCCCTCTAGGAGCTACATCTTGCCTACTATAATACTCGGAGCTGTTTCAGTCAAACATGATGTAGTGCCTACCTTATTTACATCCATTATCAGCCATTTTGTATCCCTAGGCAAAGGCTTCCCCCATCCCTTCCAGTCATCTCGTTTGTTTTTCCTATCAATGCCAATTCCTGCAAACATTTATTGATTTATTAGCCAATTCTGGTCTACCGCATTAAAATATAAAAATAGGAAATTTAATCTTTGATGGTTTCATTTTATTCACGCACGCGGTTGAAATAAATTATTTTTATAGGAAAAATCTAAGGGCAAAGAAATGAGAGATCCATTAGAATCAGTATAAACTTAACCCTGCTACTAAACAGTCGTCAGTTCAGCTTGTATTAGTGTTATAACCTTCTCCAAAATTCAAGGATTTTTGACAAAGGCAAGGACAAAATTAATTATCGATACAATATTCAATGTTACCTGTTTTGCAATAGATTCACGTTTTAGTGTTTGCGCTTGTCGACAAGCTCTATTTCGAATCTTCTAGAGTATAAGAGAAATAGCTTTCTTTTAAACTGTTAATTTGGTTTATTCTGTTCGTGCAAGCATATTTAACTATCTACTGCCTCCAATATAGCTTTATCGTGTTATACATGTAGTGTGCTGTCTCTACCTGTACTGTCTCTGTCTTATTTAGGATAGCCTTGCAATGAATACCAATATTATCAAGTGATCATGGTGCAATATCCGGCGTTGTTAGCATCTGCATCTTTAGTGCTTTCGTGTTTTTGAATTTTAAAGACTAAGAAGACTAAGACTGTATGAACACTTTCGTCATAGCTCATGTTCATCATCATCATCTTCCTGCCCTTATCCCACTAGGTGGGGTCGGCACAACAAGTTCTCTTCCTCCACTCTCCTCTATCATCCGTCATCTCAGTAGTCACTCCATTCTAACACAGTAGTCACTCCATTCTAACACAATATATCGTCTTCTTTTCTGAGGATCTTGGACCTTCGTTATAGCTATGGTCACTTTATGTAAAATTTTAAGTCATAGGAAATTACTATCATGATTATGATAAGGATAATGATAAGGGCAAGAAAATGATGATGATAATTATTGTTTCAGGTAATATGGGACGCAAAGTGACAGTTGCGGTATGCACGCTGAACCAATGGGCTCTCGATTTCGAAGGAAACCTCAGCAGGATCCTCCAATCCATACAGGAGGCCAAGGAGATGGGGGCATTGTATCGCACGGGACCTGAACTGGAGATATGGTATGTTTACCAAATAAAATTAAATAACCTATGCACCTATGATTTAAGAAGATTAATCTATATGTAACTAAACATTCTTGATCGTTTTTGCTTCGCAGCGGCTACAGTTGCGAGGATCACTTCCACGAGCCAGACACGTTCCTCCACAGTTGGCAGGTCCTGGCTGATCTCCTCAAGTCTCCGACTTGCAAGGACATGTTGGTAGACGTCGGTATGCCGGTACAGCACCGAAACGTGTCATACAACTGCAGGGTGGTGTTCCTCAACAAGAAGATACTGTTAATCAGACCGAAGATGCTGCTCTGTGAGGATGGGAACTATAGAGAGTCGAGATGGTTTTCAGGTTGGACTAAAGTAAGCTAATGGTTTAGGGTACTGGCAATTATTTTGTAGTGCTGATTCTGTGGCCTTATGAGCTCTTACAAACCATCGTTTCAGAAACGTCACAGTTCAAGCTTGCAGTAAAACTACTTCAATACATTTTTTATAGGTCATCGTAAGAAATATCAAAGTTACTTTAATATTGTCCGAAGAACTTGCCTTTAAGTCTTTGAGTTAAGTTTTGATGATATTAGCTCGTGTATTTCCTTCACCATTTAAGAGCACTGGCATTGCGCAGATAAATTTTTCGAATAGAAAAACTCATTGGTGCACAACCAAATTTCCTTCCCCCAAATTTCTTTCGACCTTCGAATCGTGAGACAGGGGTGTCACCAGTACACGACTAGCGTTCAACTCATGATTTTTTATTTTATAAATGTTTTACAGGATAGACAGACAGAAGAGTACTATCTCCCGCGTATGATAACAGCTATAACAGAGCAGACTACAGTGCCTATTGGAGACGCAGTGATAGCCACTAAAGATACATGTATTGGGTTTGAGATTTGCGAAGAACTGTGGAACCCTCAAAGGTATGTTATCTATCCGCGATGACCTATCAAAAGAGCATGACTCTATGCATGTAATTTTGAAAATTACTTTAAATATGTGCCATTATAGCTCGACCACTTAACTGAGACCACTGGTGGTCTAGTGGTATAATGGCAGTTCAAATCCAGTCGTGCACCAATGGATTTTTCTTTTCGACAAAATTATGTGTATAAAATTATATTCAACTTTTTAATGAATTACTAACTACTGTGCCTCTGACCTCTTTAGATATCAACAAAAAGATCAAAGGAACTATAGTTTATCCAACGAAACGAACCAATTAGGAAATCAAGCGCTGAACATCATTAGAACTTAGGGCGCGTACCGTTGAGACCTATTCTGTCTCTTGAGTGATGCGGACGTGTTGTTTGGTGCTTGTTTCAGTTTTACGTTTGACCCGGCTTGTTTACTGAACTGATTCCTGATTTAGATCAGCACTGTAAACGCAGCCCAACATTTTCTTGAATAAGTCACGCCCAATGACCAATCCTGACAATTTAAGTCAGTGCTGCATCCTTATCACTTTCATACAATTGTGCAAGAGAGAGGGCGCCATATTAGCTCGTTTCGTTAGACAAAATATAGAGATACCGAGCCTGGGGATTACAGTCGTGATCAGGTTTAAAGAACTTTTGCAATAAACTAGTTAACTGTTTGATTTTCAGCCGTCATATACCCCTCGGCTTAGACGGCGTAGAAATAATATCGAATGGTTCCGGTAGCTATATGGAGCTCCGTAAAGCCTACGTCACCGTAGACCTGGTGAAGAGTGCCACCTTCAAAAGTGGTGGTGCTTATCTCTTCAGTAACTTGAGAGGCTGTGACGGACAACGGATTTACTTCAACGGATGTTCCTGTGTTGCTGTCAACGGAAGTATTGTCAGTCGAGGCCTTCAGTTTGCATTGCATGATGTGGTAAGCTGATGATTCTCTGGTGACATTTGTTCTTTTATGGTCACCTTGCTAGATTATTGAGCTTCAAACGCGAAGTAATAGGAGTTATCTGATAGACTAATTATACAAGGTGAGTTTTTGGTCAGTTTAAAGCCGGCGTCCAATTATTTTATAACTTAATCGTATTTGTGTCCTTGGTTTAGTTTTTGAATTTGATAAGTATTTACGGAACTGAATAGTCGAAAAGATTAACAAAAGTGTGTTAAACACATGGTAAGGCGCGCAGAGTCAACGACCTCGTAGACTCCCTAGTCCCAACGGCCCGGCCGCCGCCGCGCCGCGCGCCGACTTCGCATCCAACGAATACCAACTACTATCGGTTCTCATATTATCGAGTAAGTTTCGTGTTATTAATAATAACAAAAAAATAAGATTTATTATTTATATTGTTTTTTGAGTAGGGTTACAGATATAGAATACGTGGGCGCCGGCTTTAAACTGACCAAAAACTCACCTTGTATACTTTTTTTGATTGATGACATTATACCATCTATACGAGTGTTGGCTACTCTTAACAAACTTAATGACCTTCTTGACGACCTCAGTGGCGCAGCGGGCGAGAGTCCGCCTGCGACGCTAGAGGTTGCGGGTTCGATTCCCGCCTCGGAACAAATTTGTGTACGATCTGCAGACGTTGGTCTGGGTGTTTTCTATGTATAATAAAAAATATCTATCTGTATGTATAATGTATTAAATATATCAGTTATCTAGTACCCATAACACAAGCTTGGAGTAGCTTACTTTGGGGCTAGATGATGCTGTGTGGATTGCCCAGCATTATTTATTTGTTTATTTATAATGGTTTTAGGAGGTCATCACAGCGACTATAGATCTCGAAGACATCCGTTCATACCGCAATAGGAATCGCTCACGTTCGCACACAGCCGCGTCGAACCCTCCCTTCCCGCGGATCACTATAGACTTCGCACTCTCTGATGATGACATCAATCTTACCACAAGCCCGCCGATCGAATGGCAGTATTTGACGCCGGAAGAGGAAATTGAACTAGGTATTGGTGTTGCTAATCTCTATCACAAAGATCGCGGGTTCGATTCCTGTCTGTATAAAATATTTTATGAAAATCAGCTGAAACAAACCTGAAAACCTGAGGATTGGTAGAATTACTGTGTTTTGAGATAATGTAAATATCAATCTAATACCTAAATAATTACGATCTTGATATCATTGATATAAGATTCAAAATCCAATACATTATTGGACTCTGCAAGGAAAAGAGTTGGGAAGATCTTTGCTGTTCTGATCAAAGCCCTGACTGATACGCTCACTGATATTTACACAACGCACAGCAAAACCGCTGGTCGTAGAGACTTGAAATTTGAAGGGTATGTATGTTCGTGGAGGTGTACTATAAAGCGATTTTTCGAAATTCAACCTCTAAGAGATGCAGCGGGAGGTTGAAATTTGTATGAAAAAACAGTCCTAATACACTATAAACTTCAAAAGTAGAGAATTCTCTTTCTGCGCTCGGCGGAGCAACACCAGTGCGGAGCGAGTCAATGGTCCTAAGGATGCTTCGTGGAGAAGCGAAACACGTGGCGAATTTCTATTTGAGTTTGTGTTGTGTTAAGCTCATTACATAATAGTTTAGCGAGAAAATACTTGATATTTCAGTCCTTTTCAGTATTTGTAATGGATTTCCGCAAAGTCACGCCTGAAACAATCATTCAGCATAAATAATTATGGGGGTTCACACAGTGACACAGGAGACACAGTGTCCCAATTGACACTTTTATGATTTTAATATTTTTGTTAATGTCGATTCGAACACCATGAAAATATTGAACTGAGGTACAGACAGGTAAAAAAATTAACTGATATACAAACAAAATATACTGAACATAATGTGATAAAGCTAATCAAATTTGCTTTGTGAGCGTGTGGTTACTTACATTTATGTTAAAAAAAACAACTAGTCTCGTTCATAGCGAAATATAATAAAAACAGTTTTTCATCTGACAGTACCATGCAGTTATTTTTAATGGTGTCCGAATCGACAGTAACAATAATATTAAAATCAAAAGTGTCAATTGGGATACTGTGTCCCAACAAATTTTGTCCTAATCGTCAGCAACCTGGTTTTAATGTGTTAATTGATTGTTGGGGAATTTACCTAGTATATCTTATATTTATAATCATTGCTTTTCTAGGCCCAGCTTGTTGGCTGTGGGATTACCTCCGCCGTTCGGGCCAGGGGGGGTTCTTCCTACCACTAAGTGGGGGGGTAGACTCTACGAGCACAGCGTGCATTGTATTCTCAATGTGTACGCAAATCTGCGACGCTATACAAAAAGGCGGTAAGATTCACACTGTATTCAACTGGCCTCACAGCTCAGTTGGTAGTAGCTCTGCCTTCTGCGCTGTAGGTTGAAGGTTCGATCCCCACCCGGGATAAACATTTGTGTGATGAACTCTGATGTTTGTTCTGTGTCTGGGTGTTATTATGTATTATATGTATGGTATTTAAAAAAAAAGTGTTTAACTAATCTATCAGCTATTTGGTTCTATAGTAAATTTGGGGCTATATAGCGCTATATAGAGCCTATATTTATCTTAACTTTAAACTGATTTATTACTATTTTAGTATCATGCTAGGTCCAAAAGTCGAGAATAACAATATTGCGGGGTATTCTTGACGTTCGAGCAACTTCCAGACCTTTCGAGAACATTCTTGTGGCTTCGGGAAAGTCTGAACTTTCTAGAACGACTCGTTCTCGTTCTGAACTAGGCTATTCTAATGAATAGATACAGATAGTAAAAAGAAAAAAATGTATTTCTGTCTCGCTCTAATAACACTTAAAATACATGCAAAAAACCTAACCTAACCTGTGTTGAAACACGTTCATTCATCCTCTTATTACTGGTGAGAAAGGTTTTTTTTTGCATTATCGAAGTATTTTACATTACAGTATTTACTTTCAGAGAGTCAAATATTGTATGATGTGCGCAAGATTCTCTGCCAGTCGGACTACACGCCTTCGGATCCAATGGAGCTCTGTAATAGGCTATTGGTTACCTGTTACATGGCCACTGAAAACTCCAGTCAAGAAACGAAACAGAGGGCAGCACAGGTAATATATACTTTTAAACTTACGCGATCTGAACACATTATGATTAGTATTAAACGGGTATTTATCGCGTTCAAATTACCTATTTATTATCCGGATGTTTCGACAGGTTTACACGCTGTCGTGGTCACGGGTAGACTCACCGTCTACCCAAACGTCGGGAAAATAAATAGGTAATTTGAACGCGATAAATACCCGTTTAATACTAATAATAATCAGCACAGGTAAGTTTACCAATTGGTTTACCAAAGTTTATCAACAGTATTGTAAAATCCTGTATAACGTCGTACTAATATTATAAACGTCAAAGTTTGTGAGGATAGTATGGATGTTTGTTATTTTTCACGCTGAAACGGCTGAACGGATCTTTGTGAAATTTAGCACAGAGATAGATTGTAGTCTGGAATAGCACATAGACTACTCTTAATTCCGGAAAAATTTACGTTTCTCGTAGGATAAATTTATTTTTGTATCGCCGCTTATAAGAACACTAGCCTATGACACACACCATCGAAATCCATACTTAAATTATTAGTAACTTTGTCTGTATGTTACCAAGACTAAACAGTTGAACGTACCTTAATGTAACTTGGCAAGGAGATATATTGTATTCTGGGGAAGGACACAGGCTAAATATCGTAAAAAATTTAATGCGGACAAAGTCACGGGCTAACTAATGAATCCTACTAATATTATAAACGCGAAAGTTTTTAAGAATGTACGAGTATGGATGGATGGATAGATGTCAGAATGTCATGGATGTATGTTTGTTACTCTTTCACGCTAAAACGGCTGAACGGATCTGAATGAAATTTGGCACAGATATAGATTATGGTCTGGAATAACACATAGGCTACATTTTATCCCGAAAAAATGTACGGTTCCCGTGGGATAAAGATGTTTTTGGTTTTTCAAGGTATCACGCGGGCGAAGCCGCGGGCGGAAGCTAGTTTTATGTAAAACCTAATTCATTCGTACAGACCCGGTCACAGAGTATTAAAAAGTAATCTAACGCGTAAGTAGTCGCGGGTATCAACTAATGAATCTATCTATATATAATATACTAGGTGGTTGCCCGTGACTTCGTCCACGTTTCATTCATTTTTAAATGGTTTTGTTTAATAAAGTACATCAAATCAAAAACCATGAAAATCGGTTCAGCCGTTCTGGAGTTATAAGTGTTCGAACAAACCGACTTTTTGTATGTATTACGTATGTAGTGTATTTAAACATAAGTGTCCATTTATTTTGCAATTCATATAATCTAAATTGTGTTTCAAACTAATCACACCTCTCGCAAAAAGTCCTATAGGTATAAACTTTGACGCCCCTTTTTTCCCTTATTGAGAGTTATTTTGGGAAACCATATTATATGTTTATATTTATTTTGGCATAGGTACCGATTTTTAAACTAATCACACCACCCGTCAAAAAGACCATACAAATTTTGACACCTCTTTTTTCCCTTTGTGAGTGTTATTTTGGATTTTCTGCGGTGTATTTGCCTGACAACTACGTCGCTCTGGTTTTCTCGTGTTATTTTGAGTTTTATTGCGTAATTTTGGTGGTTATTTTGCCAATAAAGCCCGGGTTCTTGACGCGAGTGTAAAGTATGTGAATTAGAGTGAATAGTTCTCTTGAAATTCCATCGGAGGAAATCCCGAAAATTTTCAACAAAACAGCCATCTTTTGTTTAAAATTGACTTGACTACTTGACTATGACTCTGTGACGTTGACAATACTTATAAATAAATACACTTGACACTGGCAAAATTGTTCTCTAAGAGACAGATGCCATAATTGAAGAAGAAGAAGAAGAGTGTTATTTTCTGTGGACGTTTTAGAGAAAGGCAAGTCAAGAGTACCTACCCTAAACCGACGCGCATGTATGAAGAATGTGATGAGAGTGAATGAAGCAAGAGGTGTGTCAGGATCGTAGCAAGTGGAGATCCGTGGTCTCTGCCTACCCCGTCGGGAAACAGGCGTGATTTTATGTACATTATGTATGTATGTATGTATGTTATTTTGCCTTTTAAGTATTAAAACCGAGTTCTCGTTAAAAGTACGTTGACACCCCATTTAACCATTTAATTTTTTGAAGGGTTATTTTGAAAAATCTAGAAATATGTGTTCATTTATTTTGCCTAATAAGTATTTAAACCAAGTTTCAAACAAATCACACCACTCGTCGAAAAAACTTTAACACCCCATTTAACCCCTTTCAGAGAGTTATTTTGAAAAATTATTTCGTATTAAAAGTATCCAAACCAAGATTCAGACCGATCGTACCACCCCTTAAAAAGTTCCCATATAAACATTGAGCCCCCATTTTACCCTTTTTTAAAGGTTATATTGAAAAATCTCGAAACACGTATACATTTGTTTTGTATTTACATTACACACACAAAGTTTCATGAAAATCGTACAGCGCGTTAAAAAGTTTCATACAACCGTTTTTGGCCCTTTTCATCCCCTTAAAAGTGGAATTTCCAAAAATCCCGTCTTAGTGGGCGCCTACATACCAAGACAGATAGTATTTCAACCGAGTTACACCACTCGTCAAAAGAACTTTGACACCCCATTTAATCCTTTTGTGAGGGTTATTCTGTAAAATCAAGATATACGTTTTACATCATTTTGTATCTAAAGTATCCAAACCAAGATTCAGACCGATCGTACCACCCCTTAAAAAGTTCCCATATAAACATTGAGCCCCCATTTTACCCTTTTTTAAAGGTTATACTGAAAAATCTCGAAACACGTATACATTTGTTTTGTATTTACATTACACACACAAAGTTTCATGAAAATCGTACAGCGCGTTAAAAAGTTTCATACAACCGTTTTTGGCCCTTTTCATCCCCTTAAAAGTGGAATTTCCAAAAATCCCGTCTTATTGCTCGCCTACATACCAAGACGAACATACCCTCCAAATCTCAAGTCTGTACGACCGGCGGTTTGGGCTGTGCGTTGTATCTATTCAAATCAGTCAGGACTTATCCTTTTATATAGTAGATATAATTCAAAGGTGACTGACTGACTGACTGACTGACTGACTGACTGACTGACATAGTGATCTATCAACGCACAGCCCTAACCACTGGACGGATCGGGCTAAAATTTGGCATGCAGGTAGATGTTATAACGTAGGCATCCGCTAAGAAAGGATTTTGATTAATTCTACCCCCAAAGGGATAAAATAGGGGATGAAAGTTTGTATGAAAAGTCACGATAATCGACATTCACGCGTGCGAAGTTGCGGGTATCAGCTAGTAATATATAATGCTATAATGCTATAATGCTATAATGCTGGACACTATCACACAGCATCATCTAGCCCCAAACTAAGCAGAGCTTGTATTATGGGAACCACATGACTGATAAACTACATAGATATACTTTTTTTTTTGTAAATACATACATATTATATATAGAAAATATATATATATAATTGAATTTCAGCTCGCCAGTCAAATAGGAAGCTACCATTTCCCAATAGTGATCGACTCGGCTGTTAGTGCAGTGATCGGCATATTCACAACGGCTACGGGTTTGGTGCCCAAGTTTCGAAGCAAAGGCGGTTGCCCCAGGCAGAATCTCGCTTTACAGAATATTCAGGTGACTATCCCCTTTTCGAAGTAAAACTTCTTTACGCACGTATGACTTAGGGATTCAGCAAGTGACGAGATCGTTACGAAAAGTGTGATCGGGTGAGGCAAACGGAAGTGGAGAGGGAGATACGTACATTCGTACATTATAAGAAGGATCATACAAATAAAAAAGCGCTAGGACCGAGACGAGTTTCTTGCCTGTTCTTCTCGTACTTGGGTTAGGTTGGAATTGGCACATAGATTCACCTAGCATGTAAGACGTTTCAAAGTGATCCTTGTAATTTTATTGAATAAAATATTTTTCTATTTCAATTTCAATTCGTATATTACTGTAAGGGCAAAAGAGAGAGGTGCGAGCACACATTTTCTCTCTGTCTTTCTCATATTACGTTTCGTATTATACAGGGTGTCCCAAAAAGTAGTGTCAAGCGAAAGTCCAGAGATAGAACACCCCGTGGGGTACCCGAATCACCCCCATGTATGTTCCGCGATTTTCTATAGTTTTCGAGTTATTAATTTTTTTCCTAATTTTTGAAAAAATTACGATTTGAACAACTTAAAACATTCTTACAAAAAAAGTAGAAAACTTTTTTGAGATTTTTTTTTTGCTACTGAATTTTAATGAGTTGTTCTTTTATGCATCAAATAATCAGCTACGTGACTTTGATGAAAACTATGAAAATGTTGGTGTAAAGTCAAATAATTACATTCGGTGAATTACGACTTAAATTTTCAACTTTAAGTTAAAAATCTTAACAAGTGATTTCATGGTTCTTAAATAAATCTAAAGAATTCTCCAGATTCTCAGCTTTCATAATCATTAAAAAAAAGTAGTACTTAATAGGCTACTTTGGCTAAAATCGGCTTTCAAAGACGGTAAGGTGGAAAATTCTTTTAATGATTATGAAAGCTGAGAGTCTGGAAAAGTCTTTAGATTTATTTAGGAACCATGAAATCACTTGTTAAGATTTTTAATTTAAAGTTGAAAATTTAAGTCGTAATTCACCGAATGTAATTATTTGACTTTACACCAACATTTTCATAGTTTTCATCAAAGTCACGTAGCTGATTATTTGATGCATAAAAGAACAACTCATTAAAATTCAGTAGCAAAAAAAAAAATCTCAAGAAAGTTTTCTACTTTTTTTGTAAGAATGTTTTAAGTTGTTCAAGTCGTAATTTTTACAAATATTGGAAAAAAAATTAATAACTCGAAAACTATAGAAAATCGCGGAACATACATGGGGGTGATTCGGGTACCCCAAGGGGTGTTCTATCTCTGGACTTTAGCTTGACACTACTTTTTGGGACACCCTGTATAAGACACAGTGCAGCCCTACATACATACATATAAATGAAGCTTAAGAAGTTTTACAGATTCTGATTTTTTTTTCTGTGTATGGTTGTTATTATATAAGAAGTAACAAAAATTCCCATAGTACAAGCTTTGCATAACATTAAAACTCTTAATAGAATGTAAGTCCATTATTAGTCGTAAGAAAAACATGTTTTAAGTTGATATTAGTTAAGGACTAGATTTTGCTTAAAAATTAACTAAATTCTCATTATATTTATGTAATTTTTTTTCAGGCAAGACTACGAATGGTACTGTCATACCTATTCGCTCAGCTGATGCTATGGGTGCGAGGGAGACCCGGCGGGCTACTAGTGCTGGGCTCTTCTAACGTGGACGAGGCATTACGTGGATACATGACGAAGTATGACTGTTCCAGCGCAGACATTAATCCTATAGGCGGAGTGTCAAAGAGTGACCTTAAAGCTTTCTTGCACTATGCTAAGAATCGGTAAGCTATTTCTGTAACTTTTTAATGTAAGTGTGAGCTTTGGATTCATTCAACCAAACTTGTCTAAGCACCATGCCAAGATAACGGAATAAACTGACCTTTTACTACCTAACGTGTGACTATAGTCTGATTCTTAGTCAGAGAACAAAAATGTAAACAAACAAATGTCAAAAAATGCCACTGTCAAAATGACATCTCAAATGTCAGAAACAGTTTTTAGTTGTTTCGAACCAGTGCGGCGATTAGATTAAAGTGCGCTCTGTGCGACGCCAAAAAAAAAAGATACGCCTTTATAAGTAAATTAGTTCAAATAAATAAATAAAATAAATATTGGTACAGATTTCACACAGCGCCATCTAGCCCCAAATTAAGCAAAGCTTGTTCTATGGGATCCAGACTGCTGATAGATTATTTATATAATTTTTTTGTAAATATATAATAATCCATTATCCGTTCCCGTAGTAAAAGTTTGGCTTAGTTAAAAGATAGATGGCGCTATCTGAAAAGTTCAATAAAATCATCAATGTTTATTGTTATTACTGTGTAAATAAATATTTATTAAAAATACCTTTTACGTCGATATTGATTTTAAATATCCGGTCAAAAACGTATGTACGCTGTAAATTCACTTGTCTCTTTCAGATTCTTCTTGCCATCTCTCTCTGAGATCCTCCAAGCCCCGCCCACCGCCGAGCTAGAGCCCCTAACAGACGGTCAAATAACGCAGACAGACGAACAAGATATGGGCATGACGTATGATGAACTGTCAGAATTCGGTAGACTGAGAAAGACGCACAACTGCGGTCCATTTACTATGTTCCAGAAACTTGTGCATGCTTGGAGTGATAAGTGCACGCCTAGAGAGGTTAGAGAGAGATGAAAATATATCATGCTCTATTCTTAAAAAAACAAAAAAAAAACAAGCTTGCGACTGTAATCCCTGACTCGGTAGATATCTCTTCATATCTTTAGTTACTTATATCGTTGAGGATATCTCAAGAAAGTAGTTAGAGGCACGTCCAAACATGATATTTGGCATGCCCATATTTTTGCACGTTTGTTAGTATTCCGTACGTGACAGGTTGCAAGCCCATCGCCGCTTATAAGAATACTAATCCTATGACGCACACCTTCGAATCTTTGGTTCCATATGGCATTCCTTAGTTTGAGGCTAGATGGCGTTGTGTGAACTGTCCACCAATATTATTATTATTATTTGTTCTTAATTTCCCAGGTAGCAGAAAAGGTGAAGCATTTCTTCCGCTGCTACGCGATCAATCGTCACAAGATGACAGTACTGACGCCATCTTACCACGCTGAGTCGTACAGTCCCGACGACAACCGCTTCGACCACCGCCCGTTCTTATACCGCGTGCATTGGACCTGGCAGTTTAAGGCTATTGACGATGCCGTGAGTATATAGAGTAGCTCAACTGACACCGGACGACAGTATTCTTGTCACAGGATGACATTATTATTTCAGGATGACAGTATTCTTGTCACAGGATGACATTATTATTACAGGATGACATTATTATTACAGGATGACAGTATTCTTATCACAAAATGTCAATTCTGTCACTATGTGACGAAACTGTGGTCATAAGATGACAATAAGAAGTGACAAGGCCACAATGTGTTAGGACTTCTTTAACTCAATTCAAAACACTTGACACTGGCAAAAATGATCTCTAAGAGACAGATGTCAGAAATAAAGTAATAGAAGAACAAGAAGGATTGCTGTCATAAGATCACAGTATATTATAAGTATAGAAATTCTTTTGCGGGTGAAGTTAGTTAGAGGTTCTAATAACGCTGATGACCGTTATGCCATTGATATAAGACACAAAATAAAATAGTTCACCTATCTTCAGTACGTCTACCATGAGTTTTCCCAATATTATTAGTATTTAACGGGTATTTATCGCGTTCTAATTACGTTTATTGTTAGTGTTGTTTGTCGTCCGAGTGTACAGATGGACATCCCTATTGTCGAGAACGAAGTGAGGGTATTTGCTAATAATGAAATGCATATAATGTTATTTTTTTTTTGCAGGTCGCTCAAATGACTAAGGAGAAGCGATCCGCTAGTAACGCCAGCTCAGACGGTAAACAAGACACTGGAAAAACAGCTTCCAATGTTTTTATAACTAGCAACAGGAAGGGTGTTCTTATATAAGATAAGTAATTAAGCCAGTTAATTTAAAAATGACTTAAAAAAAATTGAAAATGTCAAAAAAAGTTTTAAAACAGTGATTTCCAAACTCTTTTCTTTCATAGACCACTTTCAAAATTTTGCTGGATCCGGTGGACCCCCTGTATCTACATTACTACCAATTTCTAAATCTTGAAAAAATTAAGTGAAGATTAGATCTATATCTTTCTATGGAAACTTGCGTTGTGGCTGAGTTTGTGGCCAACATTTTAGTTCTTCACTATCGAAACCAAATTAATTTTCATGCACCCCCTGCTTACGATTGTAGACCCCCATTTTTTGTCACGTCCAACGTAGACTCGGGAGTCTACGTTGGACGACTCGACGGGTCGAGTCTCCCGTGGACCCCTGGGGGTCCACCTGGACCACTTTGGGAATCACTGTTTTAAAAGTTCCATGGACCAATAATTCTATAGAACTAATGGAAGTTACCAGATATTATTAGTTCTATAGAACAAATGGGCCAGTTTTCGTTTCAACAGTCCTACCATAGAACTACAGGGATAAAAAAGTTTTGACAGTTCTATGACGTCACAGTCCTATAGAACAAATGGGAGTTACTGAAAAATGCACGAAATTCTTTTTGTTGCTATGAATACGTACAACGATTGTTTATTTTTAAGACTGGGAATAGTTCCTTATGGTTGTTAGAATAAGGTTAAATGTTGAACAAATTGAATAAAATGCACGCGTACGTAGAATATTGAATCTTAAAATGTTATAATTTAAGTCTAATATACAATGAATTAATTTGGTGATAATTGAAAAGTTTTTGCTGGGATAGGCACCATTTTTTGTGCCTTGAAACTACTTACCTACTCTATAAAATGGATTTTCAAAACTCAATCTAAAAACAAATATGTTAGGTACTTTTAATTGGTTATCAGCTCAAAGCTTACAGATTTATAGGTTAAGTTAACTATTATTTAAAGTTAGATTTAAGTAGACATTTTGAAATTATGATTTTGTACTGCGTTTACCTTGTAGGCTATTTGTTTCACCTAATCACGTGAATAAGTAGTGACTGGTTTCGCGTGATCAGGCGGGACAAATTGCTCAAATGGAGCAAAAAATAATAAACGTAAGATATACTTTTTTTAAATAGGATTATTTCTGATGAGAACTCATTCAAAACACTATTAATAAGCAAGTATTTTAATGTTCCACTTATTGCTATATCTACTAGCGCACAATCATGAAATGCGTATTTGACATATAATATAATTTACTTAGAATAAATCGAAATAAAACAAACATTTTGTGTTGTTCCTTTAAACATCGAAAAAAATGCCTGCATTAGAAGATTGTTTAAAAGACGTATTTGCGAATCTGTTTTGTCTAATTGTTATTTAATTTATCGTCCCATCATCCCAAAAAAGTTAGGCATTGCCGGCGGGGCTGCCGGCTGGGCTGATTGCTGTGGAATTCCTGAAAAAATAAAATTTATTGTTAAACAAAATCTGTTTCGCACCAGACTTTGAACCCACTTAAGGTTCTATCAGTCACCGTTTATAACGTGAAAAAGGGTTTATCCCGTCTGATCATGTGATCGAATGTAGTTTTTATCCGACTTCCAAGGTGTATGTATGTGAGTTTCTTTGCCAGTCGCTGTAGCCTTAGCAGCTGGCTGGACAGATTTTGACAAAGGAGGTGTCATTGCATGTTTGGATCACAAAAGTGACATGAAATGAAAGCTATTTTCAATTACTTTCAATCGGGTCTGCGGTGCATTTGCCTGACAACTACGCCGCTCTGGTTTTTATATTTTTTCTCGTGTTATTTTGAGTTTTATTGCGTAATTGTGGTGGTTATTTTGCCAATAAAGCCCGGGTTCTTGACGCGAGTGTAAAATAATGTGAATTAAAGTGAATAGTTCTCTTCAAATTCCATCGGAGGAAATCCCGAGAATTTTCAACAAAACAGCCATCTTTTGTTTAAAATTGACAACTTGACTATGACTCAGTGACGTTGACAATACTTATAAATAAATACACTTGACACTGGCAAAATTGTTCTCTAAGAGACAGATGCCATAAATGAAGAAGAAGAAGAATCGGGTTTTTGATTTGTAATAAATTCCTGTTAGTTATAAAATAGAATAACAGCAAAATGCTTGACAAGCTTTGACTGATTCATTAAAATGATTCGCTCCAAGTAAAAGCAAAATTATTTTTTTTTTAAAAACCTTCCACATTTTTTATTGGTGCTCCGCTCCTATTGGTCGTAGCTTGATATTATATTGCTATTATAATCTATAGCTTTCCTCTATAAATGGACTGTACAATACAACAACAATATTTAATTCCTGAGATTAGCGCGTTCAACCAAACAAACAAACAAAACTCTTCAGCTTTATAATATTAGTATAGATTATATATTATAGTATAGATTATCTTACCTGTATTTTATGATTATACATTATCGACTGGCCTCATAGCTCAGTTGGTAGTACTTCTGCCTTCTGAGCTGCAGGTTGTGGGTTCGATCCCCACCTAGGATTAACATTTATGACTTGTGCGATGAATACAGATGTTTGTTCTGTGTCTGGGTGTTATTATGTATTCTAGGTATGTATTTACAAAAAAAAGTATTTAATTAATCTATCAGCTACATGGTTCCCATAATACAAGAGATGGGCTAGATGGCGTTGTGTGAACTGTCGGTTAGATACAACAGGGTTTTAACTTATTTATATTATAGTATTATCATCATACCTGCGATTTTTTGGATACCAGATTTCATCCCTTCATGAAAAGTGTCCCAAAGGCCTAGACCGGCAGCTACCATGCCTGGCATACCACCTGGTGGTGGGAGTGCTTGAGCTAAGAGTAAATTAAATCATCATTATTGAAAATTGAATCTAAATATATATAACTCAAAGGTGACTGACTGACTGACTGACTAACTGACATAGTGATCTATCAACGCACAGCCCAAACCACTGGATGGATCGGGCTGAAAATTGGCATGCAGGTAGATGTTATGACGTAGGCATCCGCTAAGAAAGGATTTTGATTAATTCTAACCCCAAGGGAATAAAATAGGGGGTGAAAGTTTGTATGAAAAGTCGCGATAATCGACATTCACGCGGGCGAAGCTGCGGGCGGAAGCTAGTCTTGTATAAACCAGAACAAATAGAAAGAATAGAGAAAAGAAACATGTTACGTGGTCGATTCTACTCAATTTGATATTTTACCGTTATTTTGTAAACTTGTTTAACTTTGATTTTTGAGCTCGTCTTTCAAGCTGATATCATGAAGATGGAACATTAAAGATTGGTTGATAATAAGTTCTTTCACGGAGGGTAGGTACCTACATTAAAAATTAACTAATATTTTACGAGATAACCAAAATTGATTGAAAAATGACAAAACCGTTGAGTAGAATGGCCCACGTACTGAATACTTACCGTAATGTTTAATACGTGGTCACGTGCCAAATGAAAAATTTGGACGTGCCTCTGACTACCCTCCTTTAAATATCCTCAAAAATCTTATTAACTACAGATTTGGAGATCTACTCGTAGGTATATAAAACCTAAGGATTACAGAGATGATCACATTTTTTATGAAACAAAAAGGTCATGACTGTTTGTCAGATCATTAGCTCTATAGTTTCTTGATCACTAAGATAGTAGTCAGAGACACGTCCAAATATACATATTTGCTTCGTGTCCACTTTTTGAAGTAAATCCATAGTTTTATGAATCTCACAAGTTTGAATTTTGGGTTCTTAGGTTTGCTGGTTTCCTCACGATAAATTTCTTAATCTTTTTTTATTTGAGAATGGAAGAAGAAAACTTGTTGTGCCGACTCCACATAACGTGGGAAAAGAGCACTTACCATAAGCTCTTACAAATCGTCATGTTTCAGTAACGTTACAATCTTGAAGTAACACTACTCACGTCAATTTAATGTTTTTTATAATAAGTCATGCCATGCATGATACGATAATATCAAAGGTATAGCTGGAAACAGTAGTTATGTGATCTGAATTTACCTTTTTGTAAATCCGAGGGCGGCCCCTGGGCTGCCCCTGGGGTGGGTGGGCTAGTGGGCATGGTAGGAGATCCAGGAGTCGTAGGTGTCGCTGAAACAAATAATTCATACTAATAGATCGAGCGAGCGAAGCGAGCAGATCTCAGTGGCAGCTAGAGAGATTTGTCGTTGTATGTTTGTTAGAGCATAACTTAAGAACCGTTCATCCAATCTGCATAAAACTTGGAAAGTAGAGATTCTGCTATGTAGATTTGCTGAGAAGCGAGCTTCATCAGTGAAGGGGTTGTAAAGATATTGTGTTCCTAAGACGATAAATAAAAATTATTGAGTGTTGCATCAAATGAAAGGCCTTTACTTGTACATTACAAAATGGTTTTTATTTTTATAATAAGATGGATAGTTTTTGAAATATAACGTCATCTAGTCTCAAACTAAGCAAAGCTTGTATTATGCTTGTATTAAAATGTTCACAAATGTTTATTTATTTATTAGCTGTGCCTGCGAACTTCCTACCGCCTTAGAATTTCAAATGGTAAATAGTCAGTCTATGCGGAACGGAGACAAATCCAACAAATCAAAATCATGAAAATCGGTCCAGCCGTTTTAGTGTTACCTATAATAAGTGTTCGAACAAAGCCGACTTTTTTTATATTGTTAGGATGAATTATTATTATGTGGGTAGGTATTGTTCTGAAACTACTACAAAATAGAAGATTTCAAAAACGTATTGATATAAATACGTGATTTTACCAAACATTTTTTGAACTGTATTTTTTAAATCCGCCCGTATATTCCAGTAGGTCTACCATAAGTTTTCACAATCTACACACGCTAGCGACTGTAGTTAAAAAAATGTATGAAAACTTGCCTACAGCGCCTCTAGCGGATAGTTGGGTACTAAAACCTCACGTAGCTAACTATTCTACGTCACAGCGTACTACAGCGACTCTAGTTTGCGCTCATAATATGCTTACAATTTGGTACCATAGTTTTGACAAATGTCATAGTAACGTACTATTACTACTGTAGTAGGTAACGTCAGCTAAACTAAATGTGACAACTCATGGTAGACCTACAGTGTGGTCTACCCTCAGTTCGAATACTTACCAATAGATGGAGTTGTGACTGAAGGCAGAGGCGACGCCGTGCTCGCGGCATCTTGTGCTTTCTGAAAAAACAGTTAATCTGTCAATCTATTCGAAACCATTTAACTATTTATTGTTATTAAAAAATCCGATTAAAATTTGAAAGTAATTTAAAATTGTTTCTTAAAGCCGCAAACAAATTAAGCTTAGGAATTATAAAATGGCCAAAATCTATTTTCTAATCAGGTAGCTAATTTTAAGAGCGCTGGTGGTGTAGTAGAGCGCTGGTGGTGTAGTGGTAGCACCCCTGCCTCACGATCCGAAGGTCGTGGGTTCAAACCTGATCGTGCACCAATGAGTTTTTCCATTCGAAAAATTTATGTGCGCAATGCCAGTGCTCTTAAACGGTGAAGGAAAACATCGTGAGGAAACCGGCATACCCTAGAACCAAAAATTCGAAGGTATGTGTCATAGGTTAGTATTCTTATAAGCGGCGATGGGCTTGCAACCTGTCACGTACGGAATACTAACTACTGTGCAAAATGTGGGCATGTACCAAATGTCATGTTTGGACGTGCCTCTGACTACCCTCTTTAGATATCCTCAAAAGATCTAAATAACTAGAGATCTGAGGAGATATCTCCTGAGCCTGGGGATTACAGTCGTGATCATATTTATTTATTTAATGTTTTATTTTTTAGCTAATTTTAAAAAATTTCCTCCTCGCCGTCTTTAAAGGCTGATTTTAGCCAAATTAGTAGTTTTTTAATGATTATGAAATTTAAGAACCATGAAATCACTTGCTAAGATTTTTAATTTAAAGTTGAAAATTTAAGTCATAATTCTACGAATGTAATTTTTTTACTTAACACCAACATTTTCATAGTTTTCATCCAAAGTCACGTAGCTGATAATTTTATGCATTAGAGAAAAACTCATAAAAATTCAGTAGCAAAAAAAAAACTTAAGAAAGTTTTCTACTTTTTTTTTAAAGAATGTTTTATATTGTTCAAGTCGTAAATTTTCAAAATTCGGAAAAAAAATCATAACTCGAAACTATAAAAAATCGCGGAACATACATGTGGGTGATTCGGGTACCTCAAGGGGTGTTCTATCTCTGGACTTTCGCTTGACACTACTTTTTGGAACACCCTGTATAGACATATCAGCAATAGCTGCTCGTCTATTATATACATAAATAAATAAAAAAAAACACATTGAGATCATCAAAACATCAACTTACCCCGCAAACACAAAACGTTGCCACCAAAACGATACAGAAAATATTCATATTTTCAGCCGTAAATCCGTAAAGACGAAGCTAATCTCATGCCTCGCTCGGTTTAACTTCAAATATATACCTAAATTTGCAATCAATAGAACAATTGTTCAAACACGTTGTTGTCTTATCGTCAGCGTCATATATTTTTTAACTAACGAAGCTCCCAATACTTTGTTTGCGTAAATTATTATTTTACAAAAACTAACACCGCTCCACGCCCTAAGGCTCAATCTACACCACCGCGGAATGGAATAAATAAATAAATAAATAAAACCAAAGCCAAATACGCGCGCCTTCTGGGGAATCCTCGCGCATTCTCGGAAATTTCCCTAGCTACTGTCGGTACTTCTCGCTTCACGCTTCTCGAAATTGACGTTTCCATTCCATTCTGCAGCGGTGTACATAGAGCCTAAGAGTTAAATTTCAAGAACCATTTCTTACACGCTTTTAATATCTCCAAAAATTTACGATGTACCTACCTATCGATAAGCGATACCAAAAAACTACTAAAAGAGTCTTATACTTCCCTGTTTTGACAAGAAACCATATTGCCAGTTTTTGATACATTTTCTGCAAGTTTTGTATATATTGTCATGCCTACTTTGTTTTAGGTTTACAACAATAAATGAAAACACAAAACAGTTCGATATTACATGTAGAAAACCTGTTTTATACCTGGTGTTAACGTGCACAGTTAAGAAAGCACCCTTCAAACTACGTCTCTACGCGCGGCAGTTTAGGCAGTCAGTCAGTCAGTTAGGACTTAGATATTATATATTAATAGTAGTCTTACAAATTAGTTGAAACGAAATGAAGGTTTTTGGTAGATAAGCTTTTGTTTAAAATGACGTGTGAGCTATGGTCATTGGGCTTGTAATTGTAAAGCGTATCTAATTTCCTAACTCGACAGGTTTCCACCATGGCTGAATACATTAATATTCTACGCAATAGATAGGTACATAAACTATTATTTAGAATTATTATGTTTATTTTATGAAACCACACATTTAAAGGTAAAAACAAAAGGTATATATAGTAAAGCCTAGGTACATACAGATATTACATGGATAACATAGACGAACTTAGAACTAGGACAATATCTAGAATTATGATATAAAATATTATAAGGCCTAGGCACTTCCTTTTTATTTATAGACTAGGTAAAGTACTAAATCTCTGTCTGACTTCCTGTATGCCTTTATTTTTTTTCCATAAAATCGTCAATAAAAAAGTAAATCCTCTGTCTACACCTAGTGTGTCTGCAAAATAAAAAAAAACCCCTTTAAATGTCTACAACCAGTGGTTTAGGCTTTGCTAACAAACATCTAGTATAGGTACTTATCATACTTATAAGCAAAAACATGTCCATACGTATCACCAAACTTTTCAAGTAAAATTCGATGAAAAAGTAGGTCTACTTGAAGCATACATTTTAATATATTATTTAATCCACTTGAATAAATAAGTGGTGTATGAATTCCATTCTTGGCGTAGTCGACAAAAATGTGTGTGGAAGCATAAGGTAGGTACATATTTTGTGGTTGTTATGTAGGTACCTACTGTAAGAAAAGATGGATGGACTGTGTGAAAGATAACATAGATAGGAAAGGAGCGAGAACTGAGATGGTGAATGATAGAGAGAAATGGAAGAAGATCACATGTTGTGCCGACCTCACATAACGTGGGAAAAGGGCAGGAAAATTATGATGATGGTTGTAAGGTACTGCGTTGGTGTCCGAATGTACTTAATCGCACTATGATACCGCAAATTAAAGCAAACATCCATCAAACTGGTGGAGATATTTTGTAAAATAGTAATAAATTTGCCAAAACGGCAGAAAGTTAATCGTCGGTAATTGTCACGCACGGGTTACTTTTGTCGCTGTAACTGTTCCGTCACTCTTACCAAGTCCATGGTTATGTATGGAGATGTGCGCATGTTACGACGTGACAACTGGGTGACATCTCCATCCGTAACCATCGGACTTAATATAAGAGTGACGAAATCGTCACGGCGACGAAAGTAACCCGTGCGCGCTATCTCTAACTCTTATAAACTGCGTTAAATAGACGCGCAGAATCTAAACTCGCCGCCCGCTGATAGGATTTCAACACTTCGATGCGCCTGAGACGATCATGGCGATTCGACGCATCGGAATGTCAAAATCCTAAAGCGTCTATAATGGACGCAACGCAACACTTTATCTCCGCTTACTCTGAGTTGGTAACATTGGTAACAAATTTCGTGCTTGGTAAATTAGGAAAAGCCAGTTGCAGTTGCACGGTGATGTAAACAAGTGTTGCCGCTCCCATTCTAAGCACAAACCCAGTCTCGAACGTGAAAATACTGTTTGTGAAACTCGTTACACGCATTTCCAGCAGTCGCAACAAGGTCTTCGATAGTTTGTAGATATTGGCTGAAAAATGGTTGAAATATTATTCTTGTGTTGTATAAACAAAACCTGTCTCGTAAAGCTTATTATAGAATATCAGAGTACTTAGATAACAAAAAAGCTTGGGACGAATCAGCTCCAACTCAGCTAGGTATCCCTAACAATGTTAACAAGGTTCATAATACAAAAAAAGCGCTAGGGCCCAGCGAGTTTCTTGTCTTGGGGATAGGACTGGAATTGGCACCTAGACTCACCTAGTATGTAAAACGATTCAAAATGATACTTGTGATATTACTGAATAAAGATTATTGACTATTGACTATTGTAGTCCATTTATTGAGGAAGGCTATAATAGACTATAACACTACGCTACGACCAATAGGAGCATCAATAGAAAATGTTGCAAAAACGAGCTAGTAAAATATGAACTCACCCGGTTTATTGGGCTTCAATTGTATACAGGCACAAATAAGACGAGTTTGCTCGATCTGCTGTGGAAATAGATCCAGAAACACCGTCATAAGGAGCAGAAAGCCCCAACTCAGGACACACCATCCGGCGACTATGTATGTGCGTTTTATATCTATAGCCTGAGAAAAATATCTGTTAATCATCATCTTGTTAAACAGGGTTAAAACCCAGGGTTGTTTACTAACTATTATGCAAAATGTAGGACGTGCCAAATGTCATGTTGGGACGTGCCTCTGACTAACCTCTTTCTGATCTTCAAAGATCTAAGTCACTGTCTGAGGAGATATCTACCGAGCTGGGATTACTGATAATGTTTGTTTCTCGTATACAATCTGTCAATTTTGAATAAATTTCGGTGACTTTAGTCACCGCTATAACGTCTATTGTCAATTCTGAGTGAAATTCGGTGAACTTTTATATTTTGGATTTCGTCATGTGAATTGCTGTGTAACAAGAAAGGTGATGGATTTTAATGTGGATGGATATAAAAGGGTAGACCTAAGAAAAGATGGATGGACTGTGTGAAAGATGTTAGGTATGTGTAAGAAGGGAGTGACTACTGAGATGACAGATGATAGGGGAGAGTGGACGAAGGAGAACCTGTTGTGCTGACCCCACCTAGTGGGATAAGGGATGATGATAATCTTGTCATGTGAATTGCAAAGCTGTGCCTCTCTGTGAGATTTGTAACTTTCTAGTTTGTGAAAATAAATTACATTTGGGTCCTTGATCTTTTCGATGAAGGTCTGAGACGCTACGAAGGTCCCCACGACGATTGTCCAAAATCCAAGACCAATCTGAAACATGTTTTTTTTCTAAAAAATAGTACCTAGTTACCTACCTAATTACCTAAATAAACTTACTACACAGGTAAACTTACTAAGTATTTTATTTTATTTATTTATTTATTTATACTTTATTGTACACAAATTACAAAAAAAATGTGTGACAAAAGGAGGGCTTAATGCCTAGGGGGCATTTTCTACCAGCCAACCCATTCCGGCTTAAAGCCAGGTCGGCGCACAATAACAAATTTAAAAACTAAAAACTAAGTAATTAAACATATCATCATCTTATTGCCCTTTTCCACATTATGTGTGGTCGGCTCATCATTTAATCTTATTCCATTTCACTCTTTCATTCATCATCTGAGTACTCACTTTTTTTTTACTCATATCATCATTACGAAAGTATTATAATACGGTTTGACGTATTTATTTGAAATGGCCAATACCTCAAATATTGTCTTTAGCCCCAAGACGGCCAAATACCTACTACTTATTAAAAGCCTAGTGCGAATACTATCTTAGTAGGTATGTACTTACGGGAAGTTTATAGGTTTTTTCAAGAAAACGTAACATTTCAAAAATCATCTTGAACGCCGTTGTGTAGTCGTCGATACCAGCTTTACTGTCATACTTCACCAACTGGTCGTACTGTTTTCTCCAAAACAAAATGTTCAATAGCGATTGATCCGATAAATACTTGAGATTCACACCCCCAACCTTAGCCAAAGCTACGTTCAAATATCTTGCTCTTATGGAAATAAATATAATGTAGAGAATGCAAAAATTGTAATCATCATAGCAGAAGATCAACCAGAAGAAAAATAGACTGCCGATGAAATGAATTGTCATAGTTACGTCGTACGCTTTGTATATTAAAATACTGCCTGCTATATTCACAAAAGCGATCATGAAGCTTAAACAAATGAAGGTTTTTACTTCAACGTCTCTCATGAACTTGGTCTCATGGAGTCCCAGGTGACAATCGATTTTAAAACTTTGACTAATAATAGATAGTCCACTTTGACGGTTAAGAAAGGTCAAGTTGATAAGTAGCATATTGGCAAAAAAACCAAAGTGAACTAAACACAATCCATCAGGTATTTTAAGGTAACTTCTTGTAATTATTGAAACGTACACTAAATAACAGACTCCAATGTTCACCACGATGAGAAGATTAGTACGATAAACAAAAGTTTGAATCGTCAACTCAACAATTTCATTGTTTTTTATGTCAAATCTTGCGAACCCAATGATTTTCAAGGGCCAGTATAATATTTTTTTGTAATTTTTTATATATTCTTTTTCTAAAATCGGATTTTTATAGTTTTCAGCGGTATCCATTTTACTAACGAAACGACTGAGTGTTTGAATAGACCTGAATTAAGTAAATCTATTGTTTGTTTTATCTAAATCAAATTCTAATATTTCCTCTGGGAATAAAGCGACTATTATTGTCTTTATTAATGAATAACGCTTTATCGTATTCCCCTGAAAGCAATTACTAGTACCTATTAGAATGCCTCAACTCGTCAAGCTTGAAATATATTTTGGTAAATTACTTAATATTTGCCTAGATACAATGCTTTTTTGAAATGGTTTCAAATTAAAACAAAATAATGTTTTAATCAATATTATATTGCTTATCAGTACAGAATAACAAAATGTTCGTTTCCTAAATACGAAACAGTTTGACAACGATATCGAAATGCTAATAAATGCAACGGACAAGTATTACAGGCATTGCGCTATCACAATTACTTTCCAAATGATAAGCCAATATAAAAGGTCAGATCTATCGAATTCTTAGCAAATTTTACAAAAAATACTTTAACAATAGGTCAATTTATAGAATCTCATAAATGCTAAGTAGGTACTATTAATACAAACGTAGTTCACGTTTTCGCAAATTTACTAGCTATTTTTCTAAATTTAGATTTTATTTACAAATAAGTACCTATATTCACGAGCTTCGCCGTGAAAGCGCAATAATATTGAGCATCATTTTCATACTTAATTTATCGGAAGCTCGTCTTCACGTGAAATAGTTAATATAACAATCGACGCATTAAATAACACATTTACACATTACAATAAAATAATTAAACATTCACACACATTCACAGCACAGACTGCTCAAACAAATACTTTAATTTATTAATAAATAATTCTAGAAATGCATTAAACTTGGTACGACATCATAGTGCGACCATGTGGTCGTCACGTTCAAATTTAACAATTTTGATGATTTACAATGATTTGTAATTACAATAATGAACAAACATAACATTCTCTACAAATAGTAAGTAAAATAATATAACTTGTGACATAATTTGTGTTACTATGTTGAGAAAAAATAATTAGGAGCTAGTATCACTAATACGAGGAAAGAGATTCCTTATTATGGAGTTAAGTCGTTCACATGACGTTTATGAATCGGACAAAAATCAGTCATCCGATTCATAGCTGCTTCATTTCAAGTCAGCGGAACCGAACCGTGTTAGCACCATCCAATTGATCAACAACTTACACATCACATCAATTTTTAAGTCCTGGCTGGTTTGAAATGAAGCTTACAATACAATAAATTCGTACTAAAAGCTAAAATTAAATCTTAGTTATCATCTAAACTTATAGCTAATCCCGTACCATCACCAAAGATTGCACATAATACCCGATACTTTGATTTTTTTATTACAGTCGTGCCGTGTAGGCTAGTGTACTCAATTTCACATTGACTGTTAAAAAATTAAGGTATTTTTAGGGAACAAAATGATGAAATAGTTCCGTAGTTTAATATAAACTGAAAATACGTATGTAGTTTCAAAATTTTGGAATGACTACATATTAGTTTGGAAGACAGCATATATTTTAACACGAAGAATTCTGTGTGTACGGAAATATTCAGCACTGGATCAATTTGTATTCATACGGACGGAATAAATTCGTTATTACATTAAGTAATTTAATTTATTAAGTACATTTTTCTGCTACGAAAATTTAGTTCCCTTAATTTTACCGCAGATGCTCTAAAAGATTATCAAAATAAGTCAATGCTGAGCGTGGTGTCTCATTATCTCAGCCCGGCGCTGTACCCAATTCTTGGATTCATCTTGTCTACAGCGGAGGTTGAATATTTCAGTTTAATTGTGTACTGGCATCGGTAGCTGGCCTAGTAGTTGGTTTGCGAAAGTCGCGTTCGTGAATTTGAAGTGTCGTTTGTCGTAGAACTTCAGAAGTGCGGGGGAGTAAGGGTGCTGCTTCTTCAGATGCATGTAATGTTCCTCAGGCTCTGACGTGGTGTGACCGCATTCTTCACAAACGTACATCTGGAATAACAGAGATTGTGGTTAAAGAGCGCTGGTGGTGTAGTGGTAGCACCCCTGCCTCACGATCGTGGTTTCAACTCTAGTCGAGCACTAATGAGTTTTTCTATTCGAAAAATTATGTGCGCAATGTCAGCGCTCTTGAACGGTGAAGGAAAACATCGTGAGGAAACCGATATAACAAAAATTTTGAAGGTGTGTGTCATACATAAGTTAGTATTCTTATGAGCGGCAATGAGCTTGCTGCCAAGCCTGGGGATTACAGTCGTGTTTGTTTTGTTTTTGTGGTTAAAATATGATCATCTTCTGTGTTTTCATAAGAATTGATTATTGACTATGACACAATGAAATAATCTTACCTTAGTCCTCCTCTCTTTGTAAGCGTAGGTATGTTGAACTCCGTGTACTTTGAGGCAGTGTGATTCTAGGGAGCATCGCTGTGTGAAAGATTTCTCGCAAAGGTTGCATTTGTACGGCCTCACGCCCGTATGCGTCCTCGTGTGCCTTTTCAGATCGAACGTATCATTGAATCCTTTTCCGCAAAACGTACACAGGTATCTCTTCACGTCAGAGTGACACTTCATATGCCGGTTCAACAACCGTTGCAGGCTGAAGTTCTTCGAGCAAACCCGGCATACGAACTTGGTGGGGTCGTCTTCGCTTACTAATACTTGTTTGTTCTTTTCCTCTTCTCTTTGCCGTGCGTTTACTTCGTTGGCCAATGGATTCTTTACTCCGTGGCCACCGTTGATGAACTCCAATGGCAGTTCTGCTGGTAGACCCAACTGGAATAAAGGAAACAGACCATTAACTTCTCTGAAAACATAAAATTTGAAATTCTCTTGGTAATTATGAAAGAAAGATCAGTTATTTATAAAAGGCTAATTAATCGAGTACCTAAGTTAAAGCATAGTTGATTCAGGCTCGGCGTAACGTTGTGGTTTTTCATTTCAAAAATATCTAAGTAGTTTTAAATGTAATTCTTTATAATTTGAAAACAAAATTTAAATTAACGACTTAGAAAATGAAAAACGCACCAAAGCTTCGCCTTTAAATCAAATAATGCTTACCCTTTGCTGCAAAATATTCATTTTGCCATCGTTTCTCGAGAATTTCTTGACACTTACAGCGGCTGCCGGACTGAGCGAAGAGTTCTCGATGTGGCTGCTTCCGTCCAAAGAGTTGTTGCCTCCCGGGGACGGTAGTGACATGCCGGTCGGTGAGTCGAGCTCCAAGCTGTGATTGCTGAAGGGGAATCCGGGGGATAGAATCTGTTGCCTCTGCTGGAGCTGAACGTGGATCTGGAGTTGCTGCATCTGCCCTTCGTTATGTTGAGACAGCAGCGCGGGATTTAGTTGCATCAGCAAATCCGGTCGCTCCTTTGCAAAATTGTACGAAGAGCCCTGTTCTTGGCCAGCAAATCCGGCTAAATAGTTAGCCTTCTCATAATACTGTCTACTTAAATTTACTTGTTCCGCTATCGATTCGATATCGACAGCGTTATGTGAGTCTGGGGATATTGATGATGATTCGCGAATATCCGTATCCGGGATAGAATCGACGTGACCGCCTAATAGCGAAGCGAAATCTTCCGTCGAATCTGATAAGGTGGAAGGGAATGTCAATGTAGTGGTGAAATTATCTATGACGTTTTCGTCCATGTCTACGACCATGGAATTAGTATCGAAATCAGTTCCGTAGCTGAGCCCTCCCAAATTTTCTAGTTTGTTTTCATAATCTACATCTTCATCTTTTAATGCTAAACCGTAGTTAGCGTTTTGCATTAATGAATATTGTTTAGTCTGTTCCGGGAAGTTAGGGGTATTCTCATTGTTTTCGCAATCCATATTAAATCCATTTATAAGATTGAATTCACTTGAGAAAGTGCTGTTAGCGTTGAAAGAGTTTTGCCCGCTCTTTGTTGATGGACCTAAAGTTTCGTAAAAGGGTGGAAGGCTTCCTGTAGGTGGACTGTTAGGACCGTAGTTAGACCGTCCGTCGCGGCCGTTGC
Organism: Cosmorhoe ocellata; assembly: GCA_963675405.1. Lineage (NCBI taxonomy): Eukaryota > Metazoa > Arthropoda > Insecta > Lepidoptera > Geometridae > Cosmorhoe > Cosmorhoe ocellata. Next base: position 9,461,387 of record OY776249.1, on the reverse strand, counting down.
CACCACTTCCAGAGCCACCTCCCATGCTGCCACCACCACCAGATGACGGAGCTGTGCCACCGCCGCCAGAGCTGTAGCTGCCAGACCCGCCGCTGCTCTGAGAATTGTTATTAGATCCACTACCGCCAGTAGACCGACCATGGCCAGCAGCGGCAGACAGTATACCGGGTACTTTACTTGCAGGGCAATTTCTTAGGACTAGTATTGGTCTGGCCAATATCCCGTTGGCTATTTTAGAACTACTTGTTCGTCTTTGCTCTCTGATTTTCTTTTCAGTTTCTTCATCTTCTGTTTCACCACGTTTCTTTGCAATGACGTAATCAATTGGTTGATCTTGTTCAGGCTCTGGCGTAGGCAGTGTGGGTGGTAGGGCTACATCTACCGCATCTTTTTTACTAAATTGTGATTGAGCTGGTGTTCTTTGAATGACTGAAACTTTTTGGCATATGATATTGTCGGGTGAGGGTGTTGCTTCTGGGGATGGAGTATTTCTGGACGGTAGTTTGATCGGTTCGCTGTCCAAAGAATCTTTTTCTTCTTTGATCACGGGTTGTTTTACTTCTGCTTTCGCCTCTGCTTTCTTGTCTTCGACGGCGATGGGTAGATACAGTTTACGTTCTGCTGCGTTCAAAACGTGTCTGTGGCTTCCATAAGGCACATCGCCTCCAAGTATCGAAGATATGAACCGCCTCGGCTCTTTGCTCTTTTCGTGTAAACTTCTTTTCTCACCGAAGATATCATGGTCTCGATCTGAAATAGAAGAAAATAGATATTGAATTAAGGTTGTCAAGTTTTTTGATTAGATGTTGTGCGTGAAGTCTAAATGGCATACCAATCTACTCAGTGTCGTGTTCCACAAAACTAGGTTCACCATTGAATTATATGTTCAAACTATTATTAAAATAGTTGCTCTATGTCCTCGGCTTATTACTAACGTATTCATATGGTGTCGGAGGTATGAGGCCTCGTTGACGTCACTGGTATGTGCGTCCGTAACGGTAACACTCGCCTCCACACGCCCACATAACCACGTTGTGGTGTGTGTGAGTGTGTAATAATGTAATTGGCGCGCTCGGACAAAGTGACATACACAATCTCGACCCAAATCTATTGATGCCGAGTTTTAGCCATACAAAGTTAATGTGTATAAAATTTCCGACGTCCTGCTATAATATAATACCTAGACACTTTTGTATCATACATTATTATGATTGTGGAAATTATAAAAATACTTTCAAATTCAGAGTCACAAAATCTGGACATAATAAGTCTGACCTGAATAAATTCATGAATTTACGTAAAACAGACGCGCAATAGTATGCTGAATAAATTGAAGACGAGTTCTCAAAACGCATTTATAGCTAAATGCGTAGGTAGTCAGTGAAAGTCTCAAGGCAGGGCCAAACGAGTTCCTTTTGCCCTTTCTCGGCTTTTGTTCGGGACTCAAGGACGAACCCTCGCATTGTTAGCGTTCTTTTTTGTACGTAATTGTATGCGTCTGCGCATCCAGGCGTGACGGCGGCGTTCCACTCTCGTTTTGAGTCTAACCAATAAAGCACTGTATTACATTTCTCCATTAGACTGAAATTGATGTTGCAACATAAATAGTGTGAGACAATGACTGAGATGTTTGCTTAAGCATGTTGCGGTCATTTGTCCTTAAGTTTCTTAGAACTGCGTGAATATTGGCTTAGCACAGACTTTATTGTTTTTAGCTTTGAAGCAAACATCAATATTTACAATTGTACTCGTCTATAACATTTTCATGGTCTTCTTATGGTCACTGGTTCTTTCGAATCAGCGTGGTGAAAGAATTAATGTGTACCTCTGACGCCCATATTTTGTGCATGATTTATGATTAATATTTATAGTTACTTCATTTTTCATTCTCTCATTTTTAATCATTAATAGGTAATACTAATTAATACTCTTTTCTACTTTCCTAAAATTCCCACATTTTAGGTGCTTTCATACTATATGAATCTTTGTTATATAAATCCCGTGTAAATGGTTGCTTTGTATAAAAACTGCTCCGGGCCTATAACTAGGAATTATATTCGCGGTTTAGTTAGAAACTGCAATATGGTAGGAAAGAAATGCATGGTCGGCTTGACTTCAAACAAGGTAATGATAGAATCAATGCTATAATATTCGCTTTGATATAAATACTGTCATGTATAATTTCAACTGTACAACCGGTATTATGTAATAGAAAACAGTTGAACAAACCACCTCTAGTGCACTTAGACACACTTTTCAATGACGCTTTTATTTAATAGTGTATTGTTTACACAAGTTGTTTGTTTCTTTCTATGTAGTTTTTATCCACATAATATAAATGCATATAGCTTAGTTTCTTGCTTTGGCTGATTGACTTGAATATTAAAATTGAATTTCGTATGCCCTATTCAACGGTCATGATCATTTGGCATTTGAATACCACCTTGATTATAATTTGCATGCGGCAACTACATGATGGTTTTTTATCATTTTTATAACGTGTTAATATTACCTACATACCTACTTAATATTTTTTATTAACTTCTCATACCCAGTAGATTTATCTTCCTTAAATTCAGGCTAGATGGGATTGTGTAAATTACCTTATAATGAATTTGTGCGTTTGTGGTTGCGTTGTTTTGGTAAATCTTATGTTGAAAAACTTTTTTACGTGTCTGTACAAATCATAAAATGTGACAAAAGGATCATTGACCGATTCAAAATATTCATTAGATAATCCCGGGATGAGTTGATAGCGGCCTCGGCTGACTAAAGAGCCTAAAATTTGATCATCTACCTAATCTTATTATTCAATTTTGGCATTTATTTGTCGAACCTATTATGGACGTTTACGTGACACTGACGTTTTAAATAAAAGATTTCGTGAATTTCCAGCTGATGTCATACCTTCTTCTTTCCTTTGCACTCAAGACCCTTTTCGCGCATTTTGTCATTAATTATGATAATTTTATGAGTCATAATACACGCTTACAGATCCGCAGTTTAAGCGTCATTTGATGAAGTTTAAGGCAACACTGACATTGCGTGGCACTGTTACGAAGGCTGACACTGGCCGAGTGACCGTGGTGTTGCCGTTAGCTTGCGTCACATTACCCGATGAGAACATACGGCACAACAGGCGCATTGTTTACTAAACCTTATACTTGTGCAAGTTACACAGGATAAAAAATCATGAACTGATCAATGTTGGTTACATTGAGTGATAGTCTAAAGTCTTTAGCAACTCAGTTTATATTTGAAGTATCATGATCTTCTCTTTGGACGATGTCGGCCTCATCTTTTCATCTCTTATCAACAAACTCAATTCTCATTCAAGAATAATTTTAAATTTCATCATTGGTGAGTTGAAATTAAGGGCTCTTTTTGTACAATTTTTATATGATCATGATCATTACAAAAAACATGAAGCTTCAATGTCGTAATAACTGCTCTATTGAACAGACCAATCTATACTAGGTAAGAAATCTAGGACCGGCAATTTAATCCATCCACTTATGACTGCAGTCTCACTGAGCCAGTTTAAACGCTGTTCTAAAACGGTAAGTCAAGGCTGGCTAATTACCATGTCCATATCTACTGTTTCCTGAGGAGCCGTGACCTTGGCTGCGAACACTCATTATTTGATCATTAACGGTTGGCTTTTGCAACAGTTTTGCCCAAATTTGTGACGCTCCAGCGGTTTTGTTTTATAAACCAATTTACTGTGTTCTTTGGATTCTCTTCAGGCGTTGGTAGAATGATGCCAAGAAGTAAAAAAATGTTAATAGTTAAGCTAAACTATAATTTGGCTTGTTTTCTATGTGTATTCAAAAAAAATATATTAATGCCGCTTTGAAACGTTTATTGAAGACCGATTGGATCTGTTTCATTTCAAGAAAACCAGTGAATTATTGAATTCTAAAACTCTCAATGCTATAAAACGCATCAGCCTTCATGAAATATAACACTACTTTAGATTTGCCTCACGAATTATAAGAATTTGTGTATGATTTATTTAATAAAGAAAATCAAACTAAACAAAACAAACTCCCCAAGCTCAGTTACTTAGATCTGTGAGGATATTTATTGGGCTATCACACAGGCTCTTCCAAACATTATATTCAGCACGTGTCGATGTGCCGATACCACCATGCATAGATATCTACATAGTATAACCCAATTACACAGCGTTGAATTTAAATTACTTACCTTAACCTTGGAGGAACATTAACGATAGAACAATGAATCACACCAAATTGTGTAAAGGCAGCAGGGAAGTCGCTGGCTTGGTTTAACTGAACATGATTTCTACCAGCAATACAGAACACTAACATTACCACAACGCGAGATGTCATCATCAATTTCTAGATGTCACTGGTCTCCTTGCCATTCTACTGAGGTTGGATTTGACCATGTTTTGGAATAACTATTCTCAGTATACTAGAAATGTCAAGTTACTCTTTGATGACTGAGATTTATGATTTATTCTGGGAATAATACTAAAATGAGTTTAGTTGACTCCAAGCTGAGTGGAGTCGAGGGTTGGTATATGCCTTTTCCGAGGTGTCTGTGCTTTGGAAAGAATCTACTGAGAACCTGCCATAGTTAAAATGGTCAATAAGTTTTAAAAATCGTGGGCTGCTGGATTTTACGAAGTTTGTATAAGAAAGAATCTCGGAAACGGCTCCAACGATTTTCACAAAATTTAGTATGCAGGAGGTTTCGGGAGCGATAAACCGATCTAGCTAGGTTTCATTTTTAGAAAACATCGCTTTATCCGTGTTTTCAGGCAATGAAAAAACTGCTACTGTTTTACCGTAGCAGCAACATTAAAGCTACTTGACAATAGATGGCGTTGCTAAGCAAACATCGTAAAAAACGAGCAAAGTACGTGTTATATATACTTTGATGTAAACGTGGTGTAACTCTATAGAATCATAATAACATAATCTAAAGAATCATCTGTTTTGCAGTCATTAAAATTAACGCATTGCACCATAACATATCGGGCCTGTTATTAAGAGAGCATTATGCCCAATGTAACGAATGATTAATAAATAACCTGTCTAAACGTTCTCTTACTAATTAAAGTGCGTAGAATTCTTAGAACCCTAAGATTGTACAGTCAGCCGTATAAAATGATGGCAAGAACGACGGTTTCATAAACTTAACATAACTCTTTGTGAACACTAGAAGTTCATTAAGTGACTATTTTTTTAATGTTTGCAAGTGCTTGGTGACGTTTTGATGCTACAAGTATTTCTATTACCTACCTACTGCTTATACCTAAGGCTTTTTACGCAATGAAAGAAAAAGTTTCATAGCGTTAAAGCCTTATAAAAGAAATCACAGCCAGCTGATTCATATTTTGTATTTATAATATAAGTATAATTTTGTTTTTATGTGTTCTGTGAGAACTTACCCTTCTTAGATAAGAAAGAAACGTGATCATGTCGTTAAAGTAATAAGTTTTCAAAATATTCATATTTTTGCTGCTGACTGTACCCACTCTGTAACCTTCAAAAACCACAATTAAGGCATTTGATCACGTTTCCTCGTCCATGATTGGCTCAGTTTAGTTTAGTTTTGTCTATGGCTATTATATTGCTACATATTATAATGATTTTGAACTTGAAATAATAACTTAACTACTATCAACATACAATATATACAACAGACTAGTTAATATAATTAATAAGCTCACGATTTATAAGCCAATTCCGGCCCAAGTCAAAAAAAAATAGAGATAGTTTATTAAACCTTTTTAAAGGATTAAAGCAGTTAGAAAATATAAAAAACTGAAAACATTACATAAGGATCTCTTTCGATAGAACCTAAAGTAGGAATATGCGAAGATAATTATAATTTTATTCAGTCATAAACTAAAACTACTATTATAAAGCTATCGAAGCGTACGCTTGCGCTCTAGTCTGTCCTTGGCGGGGTTATCGGCATTTAACGCATTACGAACCCACAGCTATGAAGAACCGCTTCGGACCTCATAAAATTCCGTTGAAGCCTTTTTTCTACAAGTACCGATAGCACGGTGTCGGAACACGTCGAAAGGTCGCTTCAAAGGACATTACATATTTGTTCCGACTCGACATGTGGGTTGGGAAGGATAACGACGAAAGGTCACGGAGTAACTAAATTCAAAATTGTCCTGGCTATGAATTAGAAAGTCATTCGCTGTTACGTAGTTTATGTTATTTTATACATTATATTATGTACAGGTTTAGTTAAGTTTAGTTTTGATACCCTTAGATATCTTGTGTTTTTGTTTCGCTACTTTTCCCTTGTCATCTGTGTGTGTGCTAAAAAATAAATTCTTTATTTTTTATTTTTTAATCTACTCTTGACTATTACTGGGAACCTGGGATATCTTTGTATTGTTATTATTTTTGCCATCTGTCTCTTAGAGATAAATTTTGCCAGCGTTAAGTGTATTTTTTAAAAATAAAGAGTTGTCAACATCACAGAGTCTACAGCTCCAGACTTTTTTCTGTTGTTTTCGACTGTGAACTTATCACTCTATTTTTTATATTTTTTCTCGTGTTGTGCAATACTATTTATTTAAAAAAAATTGACACTGGCAAAATTGATCTCAAAAGAGACAGATGCCATAAATAAATAGAATGAAGAAGATTGAAACAACTGCTTGATCAGTCAAAAAATACTGTAAGTGCGGTTATTTGAAGTAAATATTGAATCAAGCAAGTGCTACGACTGCTCGAGTTCAGTATTCCATGTTCAATGAGAAGACCTGCCCGTATTGTACTACTTGACATTGAAGGAAGAGACGCATTGTGTTCACAAAACACGCAAAGCATTAGGCATTAGTGCCTCCTACGCCGGGTAACGCCTACAAAGTAATTGTATAACCTTCTATATTTCAAAGATACTGTGGTACACAAAAAACTTAAAACAACGGCAAAAACTATTCAGCAGTTTATTATTATTTCGATCAGTGAATCACAACCAGATTTGACGAGGGTTATTGACCTAAATATGTTTAGCGAAGTGTTCAAGGCTAGTTGCTACTAATTTGGTTAGCTAATATAAAAAAATCCGGTTACAAAAAGCGATTTGATAGCTTGTTTTCGGAGGCTCAATAATTTTATACAGATAGGTATTTTTTTACCGTTATTCAAAGGTTCTTACGCTGTGGAGGAAAATCTTGAATGTTTTATGTGACTTATAAATACGTCAATTCTAGATGAGGTCGAACGCAGATTGCATAAAATAAATATTGATGCTAAACACGTAGGTAATATCGACTCCATCTTGTTAAACCTATTTATCACAATGTAAACGAGTCTGCCCAGGCTAGACGTAGGTCATTCGACTTGTCCTTTATGTTCTACAAATCTACATCTGTAAGATCGTGGGCGGTCGAGGAATTGTTCCAAAATACACGAAATTATTATCTTTTATTGCGACATGACACAACAATGGCGGAGATGACCTTACTGCTACAAGATTTAACTGACTATTTTATCCAACGTTAATCCTTACAACGTTTTGTGTGACATTCACTTGGGTTCTTTTATCCTTTTATTTATGACTTGTAATTTTAAGCTCACTTTAAGCTTTTAAGTTTTTGATAACAGTTGTCTCTTTGTGTGGTCAAATTTCCTGTTAAGTGTCGGATAGTATCTATAGTTACCTGGATCTTCAATTTGTAAATGGCAGGTCAATATTTTAAAAGTTATAATACTTTTTTTTTTTTGATGGTTCCCTACGAATATAACATAATTTATGTTCATAGCTTCTGATAAAGAATTCAAGTCAACGACATACATATTATTTTGTAGGTAATCAAGTATGGGAACCGTTGACAATAAAAAAAATATGTTCACGTGAATCATAGTAAAACAAAAACTTATAATACCAAAAGGCTGGTTTGAAATAGTTTTGCAAATTATCATCAATTACATTTAATGATTTTATAATATAGTTATAATTATTACCGTTATGTCATTAGATAAGTTGTTGCGTATTTAGAAGTCTTTAAATGATTCATTAACTTTCCTTGCATATTCATTGCGAAATATACATAAATTTCGTCTTGATGTATCATTTTTGCCATAAAAAGTTATTGCTTCTTATTATTTAGTATATAATTATATATTTGATTAAATTTTAAGACTTGTCTTCTAAAATGTGGTAAGTACTGTAATAACTAGTATGATTTAATTTTGTCTATGCCATCAACATTTTGTCGCATGAGATGTCTAGTCTGTCTCCCGTTAGGCAACCATGCGATTTGAAGTGAAGTTGTGGTCAGCAGGTATCCACTTTATTATATCAATTTTGTTTTATTGTTTCCGCAATATAATAGATTGGATACACCCTCACTCACATACCTACCCGCTACATCAAACATAATGACAGTAACGTTCAGATAATGCTTTTAAATTATATTTTAATAGTAATAATAAGTGCAATAATAATATATCCTTATTGTAGTGTATGTATGCGTTAGCATCTTAGTAGTCTGTGGTATCTATCTAGTAGATATCATCTGTCTCACGTGCAAAAGTGATTAGTTATCTGCCAACGTCATACATCTGTCAATGTCAGAGTGACGTATTCGGGAAAAAGCCCGGTAAACCAAAGACGATATAGGAACGACTGACGAGTGTAGAGGGAAGACGGAGGAGTGTAGAGAGGACGCTTGGTGCGTTGTGCCGGATTATAGTAATATTTAGTGAAATAGTGGATTCTAAACTTATATTAGACATAATATTCCATAAATATATCTACAGCATTATTAATGTTGTAACAAAAAGATGCAAAAGAGAATTCTGAGGCAGACTTTATTAATTACACCACAATAGTATGAAAGCAACAGTGACACGAGAAGAAAAAAGAAGATTACAAAATAATATACTTAACGTATGTTATTTATTATTATAACCTACAGTTTAGGTACTATATAATATTATGTACCTAATATGCTTTTGTAAAATATTTATGATATTATAAATGTAAAGTAAGTACTTAATAGGACCTAATAGTTGACCAAGGACTCACGGTTTTCATTGAAAATATAAAGCATGCAAAAGCAGATGTCAAGTTATTATAAAATTAAAAGCAGGAATAACCCGCATTGGATTTGCTATAGATATTCTGTCCAGGAATAGCAAACCTTTTAGCATCTGCTGACATTCTTTAAACAACTATGTGTTTTAAAAACGAGATGCAAAGACTTATAGTAGTATTCTAGAGGTTTTTATTCCTCTTTGCATTTATGGCCAAAGGTTGACTTTTTCTGTGCGAGCCAATTTGCGTACCGCTGTCGGACATGTGGGTATGGACCATTCGTAGAACAAACTACACGTGTGCGACATCTTGCTAAGCAAAAACTTAATGGCAACCTCTTCAGTTATAGCCACTTATTGGGTATCAGCTAGCATAACGCGTTTGTGGCATTTTTCAAAAGATTGTTCTGCATTTGAATGGTTTTTTGTTTTATGAAGTTTATTTTAGCGTTCGTTTTTTGAAAATTCAAACAGTTTTTATTCTCTAATGATGAATTGTCCGCAAAAGAGGATTTATAACAATAATTTATGAAAATAAAAACGAACTTATTTAAAAACTTTGTACCTACGTAGGTACCGATGTGCAAAAATTTAAGTGCAAATTTTAAAACGATTGTTTTAAAAATCCAAATCTGATTCCGAGAACGAATTTTCTGTACCTTTTCTGTAAGTAATCGCTTTTTTATGATCGCCAATCTTTGAAGCAAAGCCTTAAAGAGGTAGAAGCACAATAGGGAATGGACACAATAGAGGCCACATGGCGATATTTCTTTTTTACACTCGTAAAGATGCAGATTTTTACTGTTCGCAAATGGCACTCCGCGATAAGATGTTCTTTTTGTTATCGGTCTAAGAAATGCTAATTTGGTCGTTTTGTTCAAAAGTTGATTGGATTAATGTTTTATTAATTGTTTTTACAAATGTATGTGTTAATGTTTAGAAAATACCGCGCAAAATGTGAAATAAAACGTACCTACCCGTTCACTAAGTTACGTCTTTTGTTTTTCATTGAGAATCTTAAAAAGGCAACTCTCGTTTCGTCTTTTATGATTTGAAAATACATCATTTAATTACTTAAGTACGTATTTTTAGGATGACGTTCGGAAACGAATTTGGAAGATAACGGAAAGGCAATTCCAAAGAGTATAAATCCAAAGAGTATAAAAAAAGTTTCGAAGATAAAAAGTAATAATGTATTATTAAGTTTGAAAGATAAGTTTAAATATTGATTCTTACTTATAATGTTTACCCTGAAAGTTCATTCTAAACATTGGTGAAAGAATTTTTTAAATCGGCGGGTTGTTTTTGAGAACTACCTACCTCCTACATAAAATCAAACAAACTTTACCTCCTTATAGTATTAGTGAAGATTATAATAAGTTAAGCTAGTGTCAAGAGCATGCTATGAAACTCGAACGTGAACTACATGTTTAATACAATGAAGTGTGTTTAATGTACGCATGCGTCGGCGTCGTATTGTCGTTCGCATTAGGGCCAAGGGTTTAATTGCCCTTACTTGCGTTTGAATGAGAATACTGGTACGATGCATTGTTGCGTACAAAAATCCTTATTGTAAGTAAATAAAATATATTATTTACTTATTTATATTTCGGATTATTATCTAACTCTGTGCCAAATTTCATCCAACATCCATACTTACAAACTTTCACGTTTATAGTACCTGGATGACCGAGCTTTGCTAGATTTTTTTAAGTAAATCGTGTTTTTTGAAAATGAAACCTAGCTACACCGATTCATCGCCCCAAAACTCCCTGCACATTAAATTTTATAAAAATCTTTGGAGCCGCTTCTGAGATTCAGATTATATATATACATAACATACATACAAGAACTGCTCGTTTAAAGATATTCGAAGATATAAATCTCAAGTTATTATGTTTAGCCTTTCCTAAATAAAAGATCTTAACAGACAAATAGGCACCACGGGTGCATTGACGATCATCATCATCATCATCATCATCATCATCATCAGCCTATAGCAGTCCACTGCTGGACATAGGCCTCCCCTAATGAGCGCCATTGCGCCCTGTCTTCAGCTCGACGCATCCAGCCTCCACTAGCAGCCTTTCGCAGATCGTCACTCCACCTGGCCGGAGGGCGTCCTACAGTACGTTTGCCGAGCCGCGGTCTCCACTCGAGAACTCGTTTACCCCAACGGTTATCGGTTCTTCTTTGACGATCATGACATTATGACGATAAAATGTATGTTTATATCAATATGTTTTATGTCAGAAACCACAATACAGACAGATGCGTGTTATATAATAACGTCTTTATAGCTATGTGCCTGTTTATTGTAAAAATACTAACCTATTTCAATGAGTGCGTAATTTTATGCTTTACACGTATTTATGGTAGTATGATAGGACAACTTTGCAGTAAGTAGTATATGTACTATGACATAAAGAGGACCTTATGGTGTGGTAAAGCCCCAGAGGCTTTACCACAATCTCTTACAAACCATCATGTTTCAGAAACGTCAATGTTTCCAGCTTGAAGTAACATAATTAGTGTTACTTCAATACGAAATGTAAAAATTATGTTACTTTAATATTGCTCAAGGAGCTTGTGGTAAGACCTATATATATCATAGATGTGACGTCATTAATGCGTGATGATGTCACTATAAAATCTCTTTTATTCATTCTCCGTAGTGTTGATGCAAGTAATTTTACCTTCAAGTGTAACATCAATTGAATAAATAAAATAACGGAAATCATGTTCTAAGTCTAACTGGTTTTGCAGGTTATAAATATAAATTAACGTTATTATAATGTTATCTACTAAATTTATTGTCAAGGTTACTTATAATGAGGCAGACATTTTGAAGAAATTCATTTCAAAGATTTATTTAGGTACATAATTAATTTCTTCTCGTCTTTAAAAATGAAAAAAAACTTAAAAGATACCTCTACATTTGATGTTTTCAAGTTTTATTCAATTAGTATTAAAATAAAATAAATATGTTTAATTTTTGCTTGAGAGCGCGTTGAAATCTTTTCTATGGATTTTAGTATACCTGTGTTAATTGTAAACTAATAAAATGTGTTTTGCTATTATACATAAATATTTTTAGTAATATTAATAAGATGATTTTTTTACACATGATCCCTTTGATCTCAAACAATTTAGTAAGTATTTATATCTACATGCATAACAAAGCTATTGTTTTTTTTTAAGAAATATGACTCTAAAACATCCCCTATATTGCCAAGTTAAGAGTAACCAGGCATAAACAAACAATTAAACTTAAATGTATGATAAAGTAACCCCTCGTAATAAAGGGCACTGCATAGAGTGTGACCTTCAAAGGTTAAGCTACCACAGGTGTAAACGCACCTGTAATTTTTGAACTTTTATTTTATATCTTTTTTAATTTTTTTATCTTTTAATTCACCAGTTTCATAATCAATTTGAATAATTTTAAGTTATCAGTAAAAAGGTGACTTTAAATTTTAGTTATTTAATAAGTACAAAAGAATCTCACTAATCCAGCAATGTTAAAAATTAGAGGGTGCAGTATTATTGGATTGTTTGGATAATATGGAAAAAATATAGTAAATAAAATAAAGCTTGACGACAGAGCGCATACACTGCACGTGGCGTAGGAAGAGACGGTAGAACATCTTTTTAGGTAGTTTTTTTTAAGTAGATAGCAGTTTCTTGAATTTTTTTAAATGAATCTACCTGCAAGTTTAGTTATAATTATTTAAATAGGTAGGTACTTAATTCCGGTCCGGGGACATAGGTCTTTAAATCAAATTACCGACCTGCACTTATAACTTTATGTTAAAATAGCAACATACCATTATCATCTGAAACTATTTAGAGCCTTAGACCCCAAAATTCTAGAAAAAAAAGATTTTAAAAATCCTACCAAAAATGATTTAAACTCTGATTATAAATCAAAGAAATCAAAAAAAAAAATTATTTCAATGCAAAAATATGCAAGTGAACGGTAGCTGCAATTGATATGTAAACAGGTACACGTCATAGAAGCTAATTGTAATTGTATTGTAATGCCAGGCGAGATCGCGGTGAGTAACCTAAATACAAAGCGAGTGATGGCGGGCGGAAGTCGCGCCATTGTGGCGCAACCATTGACACCTCGCATCATCCGGTCGAATCTCGTCCGTGTGATGTGGATGTCCAAACAGCACCATTCGAACCTTGTCCTTTCTATTGGTTTTTCTATTTCCTGGCCAATCTATTCTCTAAACATTGTATACTCGTCATTCGTACGGAATAGTTTTGAGCTCGAGTGTTGCAATATACCCTAGATTAGACAGTCTACTTTTTCTTTTAAAAATATTTTTCTATTCAATATTTTAAAGGAATATTAATTGAAAAATCGTCTTTTTGTGAAACAGCTGACTGCTGATTACTCCCGGTACTCAAAGGCGAAGCAATTGAAATAAATTTAAACTTGGCTTACGATCTTTGTTATGCAAATATCCCAGGTATCCTTTTGAACTAAATATTTAGGTACTTAGTATTCAAGCCTTTTATGATCAACTCATCAGTTCTTAACAGCTGCTCGGCACAACAATTTGCGGTTTTAATACAGCTATGAATATTATATTGCCTGTATGCTTGTAACCAGTTTTTGATGCCATGTTCCAATATCAATTCCATAGGCAAGTAACGATGTGAAGATAATTTAAATTGAAGAATATTTAAAACTCTTCTAAATAAATGTAATATCTACGTATTAATTTGCAAAATCACGTCAAGGAATTACAAATGAATCGAAAAGCTAAAGATCCTGAAGCCTTTTAGCACATGTCTGTGAGTAAACAATTCATGGAAAAGGCAAAAAATTAACAGTTAGATGTCAATGATTCATACTGTAACTAGCTAAGACCGTTATTTTGTTGCATGATTAATATTTTTCATAATAATATAAGGTCCGTAAAAATCAGTATGATAATCGCTTATAAGTAGTAAATATAAACATCTAAAGAGAATGAACGATAATGGGGATTTTCCCACATTAAAAAACTGAAACCCAAAGCCATACCAAATGTAACAAAAGTAAAGATTGGGATCGCACAGATACAAGTGGACCCAGGTAGACGGTCTTAGCGGAACGGAGACAAGAACTTGATTCTGTAAGAGCATGAGTCGTTTTTTTGGCCGAGCAAGTGGCCGTTACAAAGGAAACGATAAATTAAGATAATACCTATGTAAAAAACAGTTGGGACGTAAATATTGGCTTGACATTTAAATTATGATAATCATAATACAAGTTATAATAAAATAAAACAAACTATAAACAATTTTGCTATAGTTAAATGAACTCTTCAAAGAAATTGTGAAAGAGTTGAAAAAGTTATTAATATCAATGGAAAACTCACCAGCGCTATCCTTTTTGGAGAGCAAAGCAATAGGGCCATCGTCGAGCGGCGAGCCGGTGCACAGCGGGTCAGCCTTGTTGGCGAGCAACTCCTGACCCTCCTGCAGCCCGAGCTGCTGCTCATGCAGCCGCTTCTTGATGAGAAAGATCTTCGGCATCTTGAATTCACTGCACTAGTTCCAAGTCAAAGTCACTGTCTTCAATTATTCACATAGCATCTTATCACTGCACGTTAAGTTTCCCAATGTTTTTGTTGTGAGTAGCGGCACATGCGGTACCGTTGGCCGCTGCGAAAGGACTGAGAGGCAGTATGCGGTGTCTGCACCGTTGCCCGGCCGGTTGTTCCACCCGCGCCCGCGTCGCCGGCGCCGCCCGCCCGACCGATCCTTCCCACACATAAACACTCACCAACACTCGCACACAATCACAGTTTCCAGTAAAAGTGCTCCGGAGGCTTGAAGCTATCCATTGTAATGCTTTGGTTATCATTATTGTTTACCCTTCGAGTAATTACGCTATTGTTGCCGTTTTGTTAATTTTACTGATAAACGAACCGCCTTCAAGGTGTTTATTGTATTTTAGTTACTCGAATTTTCAATATATTATTTGTCTTATTTATTTCAGAATACGAATTATAACATCCTTTAGCAGACTCTTTATTTTGCCGCTCATTCGAATAACGTATTGCTGTTACGTCGGTACTTAAGTACATATACCTATAAAGAAAATCTGTTTAAATATTAGAAAAACAAAATATCCAGATCTTTGGTGAATTACTTCTGGAAAATTACCAGAACTTTGGCTAAGATCAAAGTGTGTTACAATGACCCACTAGATAAATTCCATTTCTGTCTGCACTAAATACTGCAGCTACCCGAAAGTGAATACATTTTCTTTTGTATGCAAATTCCCAAAACGTATATTTAGTTTCGCTTTAGGATTAACTCTTGCATATTCATAAGCATGTTGCCCATTTTGGGTACAAACAGACCGCTGCATCGGCAACCTTCAATATAGATAATGCAAAGAATAAGTCAGTGCAATCAGTATTTAAAGCTGTTTCCGAAAGTTATATAACTGTTATAAAGTTTACGATATGATTGTACCTTTTGTTTCTGACTGCAACTGCTAGTACCGGCTTCTTTGCTGTCACATGTTGCTAAACCAGTAGTAGGTACAGTCATACTAAAATTGTGCTTCTTTCAAATATTTCCTTTTTCAACGGTAATTTTATGTATCGTTATGAAAGAGATTGGTGTACTCGTCTTAAATAAATTATTATGATCCTTATATTGCTAGTTATTTCTTTATCATCTACCTTGTTTCTATTTTCATATTTTCTATAGATATTATTTCATTTATTGAGAAAATAATGTATGTATATTTAAAAACTCTTACTAACGTACTATATCTGGGTAACTATAATTATTATCTTCGTTATTTTGCCATTTATGAAAAACTATCAATTATCATTATCATGGTCTGACCGCTTTCAAAACCAAAGATATTGGATCAGATGAATCACTTTATAAAGGATTGTTGAATCATAAACACCGTCTGCGTACTTATATAGAACTTCCGTCGTATACAAATCTTTTCCGGTGTCTATACAAAGACTTCTGAAGATGTTTTGAAGATATTACATTTTCTAGGCAAATTCTTGGACACAATAAAGGCATTTAACATCTTTTCCGGTATTTTTCGATCCCTGAATATGTCTTGAATATAGGTAGTTATTTTTTCCGGTCAAAACTTGACGTTAAGTTACTAAAAAGTCGGCATTTCAAAACTATCCATAACTTTACAAACAAGAAATAATAATAAAGAAACGAACTACGAAGGCTTCTTTATAACAAAAGATATCTATCACCTAATCGCTTTCTGTAAGGAATAGATTATCAGTTTTGCTGATCCCGAGAAAAAGTTCTTGATCTTTTTGTCTGAATCTTAAGAAATTACTGCTTGAGAAATTACATTGTTAATTTAGGATTATGTTTAGTTTCTGAGCTCAGTATTATACCGAGCGTGAACCCAGTTTTTGAAAAGTTATTTGGCAAGGCGCGTTTATGTCTTTTCTATGGCGTACTAAATACCCGTAAGTCCGAGTACCTATGTATGTGTTGAGTATAATTCCATGAGATTTTTTTGCCTTTTCCCTTTTTTATTGACATACTTTTATTAATTCAATGCCTACACATTTTTTGCTTACGCAACCATACATACATCTAGTAAAATTATATGAAATCGGTATCAGATTGTAATGTGAATCAAAAAAAAATTACACATGTAGGAAGTTTTTTTAAGTTGTCTTTATAAATACCTAGAATCAATTTGATACTATTATGATTCATCTCGATTGAATCCACTATCCGAAAATGAATAATAAAATCAGCACAAAATTTCACAGCTATTCTAAGCAAATCTTTGTTTTGGTGGTCATAAATCAAATTTCAGTTAAAAATGCAGCTAACGAGATCGTAAAGTGGCTCAGCCATGTTTTGCCGAAATAAAAAAAAAGCAAAAATGTAATGAGCTACCGAATTGGTCCTGTCCGAGTTTTTTTGGACCGATAAAAACGGGGAATCGTTTTTTGTTGGTCACAATGGTTTTTTAGCTCGGCGGAATCTGCATGCTTCATTTTGATTTACTTATTAGTAAATTATGACATATATGATTGAACTTTTTCCAATTTAAATGGTGAAGAACATATTTTTTTAATTAAATTCGAAATAAAAATCAATTCAGGGTTTTCATATCTTAATTTTTATGAAACCAAGTTGTACCTTAACGGTATTGAGACTATGGTTATAAATGAAAATTTCCCCATTTTTAAAGACTGTTTGATGAAGTGTGCAGTGTCGCAGTTCTGAATTAAAATAGATTAAAAGTTACTTAGATAGTATTCAGTCAGACTTCAATCGGTCAATCAATAATATTGATTCAAAATATATTTCCCAATGTTCAAAGTGGGTCGTCTCTACGATAACTCTTCAGTAATCACGCCTTTACAAACCTGTTCGCGTCTTATAACATTGTGCTCAATAGCAGTGCAAGTTCTTTACCATCTAATAAAGACGAATGCTGCCACGGAACTACTAAAAGTTAATGGAGCGGCCATGCAGAACGGATAAATTGCCTGAGTTTTTTATCCCAGCGCCAACTCATGTAAAGTAAGTTTGTATAACTAGCTTAAAGGTTTGCAATAAAACCATAAATAGAATACATTCTTATTAGTATTGAACAGGTATTTATCGCGTTTTATTTACCTATTTTTCTCGAAGTTTCAACAGATTTACCGTCGTGGTCACGGGATGACTGATTTAAAAATATTATATTCAAATAGAATGAACATTTGCCTAGTCGTGGGGTCTGATAGGAGAATATGTTGCCATCTCTTTTCATTGACATTGGAAAGACAAGGATAGATGAAAAGAGTTTAAGTGTAAAAGGTTAAAAAAGTATGTTTCCTGTAACGTTTATTAGCTTCTTAATATGGATGACAAGATTGTTAATATGGACCAAAAAACTTATTTTTTCTGGGATTTATAAGTCTCATACAAGAAGAAAGAGTCACAAGATGACAAAACAAGTTTGACGTACACGAAATCTTGACAAAAGTGTATAAATCGCTAGAAAAAGAAAGCCAAAAGTAGAAAATATGGAAGAAGAAATTTAAGCTGAAGGAATGGAAATAATAGAAAAATTAGACACATCTACAATTTCCTAGATCATTGTTAAACCAGCGATGCGGAGTGCGTGCGTGTATTGCGCAACTGTTGCCGGCGGTTCCACGCCGATGCCTCGCTCAAGTTCTTGGCGACGACCTCCTTTGAGGCGAGGCGAGACCAACGCCTTGCCTTGCTAACACGTTTGATTCCAACAAACCATCTCTGGTTCTTGTTATATCAATGCAAACGTTGGAGTGTGAACCTAATGTTAAAGAATAGAATCGAATAGAAAGAATCGAGGACCTGAAAGCGGGTGATACACGGTAATGTGTAAACAGGAATCATTGAAAATATATTTGCGCCTCTTAACAGACGACGATACTAAAATTAACAATTAAAAACGTTGCAAATGTGAAAAAACATAAGTATTAAACAAAAAAACAACATGATCATTGTACAGACTGTAATCCCCAGGCTCGATAGATATCTCCTCAGACCTCTAGATACTTAAATCTTTGGGGATATCTAAGAAGGGGTATATTATTAAACATTTGATTATAAACCAAAGGAAATAATCAGGATCATAGTAATGGTAAATCTCTCTGCCTATCTCACAAGTAAAATATGTGATTTCATGTTTGCATGTACTTATATAGGTAGGTAGGAATGTCAATATTGCGGTGGGCAGGATTACAAAACTCCATTTACTATTCCATGCACATCCCTTTATCTTTACAATGATCATTGGCTTACTAATAATTAACTCTATACGTCCAAGTATTCGCCTTCTAAGGGTGGATTCGACCGAACCTGTAGGCACCATACCAAGAATAAATCTTAGAGTAAAGTGTCATTTTTACTTACATTTGACATTTATTCTGTAAATAGATACCAGAAGTTAGTCAAATCCATCTTAAATCACTTATTCATACTCACATAACTACTCAATTTATTTCCGTACTTGTCTCAACTAATAGATGCCAGCTAATCTTCATCATCCTTAAACAGTTTCAGAATTCCTGCCTAATGACAAAATAAGCTTTTGAAAAATCGTACAAACTACAGCAATCCGCCTGAAGCAAACAACTCTAGATAAATGAATATGGTTGAGAAGCATTTAGCTAATGAACGCGCATCAGAAGAAACACCCTCATCATCAATTTTAGTCGTATGTACAAGTATAGATAGCAACGGTAACTACATATACTCAGACCATGTAGGGGTACAGTGACGTACGGAAGTTGAGAAAGAAATTAAGACATAAAAGGTACAGTCAAATTGGTGCTTTTGATTGTTATCATACGGGTCATTTTTGATACTATTAATAGCTCAATGTATATTAGCTTCCGCCCGCAAATCGCCCGCGCAAATCTTGAAATAAAAATCTATCCCACGGGATCATTTTTACACGGGTTCCTGATAACATTTTCACCTCTTGGGTTTTTTTCTCTCTTAGGTTTGCTGGTAGAAAACTCTTGTAGGGTTAAGGCTCGACTTTGTACATGTAAGTACTTTTTTTTCTGTCTTGCTTGTAAATATTTTACTAGGTATGTACGTGCAATAAAGAATTACACTGGGTAATAACTCTTATAGATTTATAGCCGTTCCATTCTTCTCTTGGTCCACCTCAGAGGTGAACCATAAGTCCACCTCAGAGGTGAACCATAAGTTCACCTCTGAGGTGAACCATATTTTCTGTCTTGCTTGTAAATATTTTACTAGGTATGTACGTGCAATAAAGAATTACACTGGGTAATCACTCTTATAGATTTATAGCCGTTCCATTCTTCTCTTGGTCCACCTCAGAGGTGGACCAAGAGAAGACTATAGAAAGAGCCCGCAGTCCACCTAGGTGAACTTTAAGGTGGTCCACGGATCAGGAATCTTTTACGGGTTAAAAAGTCTACCTATGTGCTATTCCAGACTATATCTATAACTGTGCGAAATTTTATCAGAGATAGTGCCTATTATACTAGTCGAGTCCAGTCAGGTAACCAAATATTTTCAAGCTTTTTATAAGCTTTTAAGTACATTTCTTTCATGACAGTACTCGTAACTTGATTGCTGTGTAGCACGCGCTGCTCCATCGCGGAATAAATTGCAATAGAATTATTGCGGGACCAGTTGACTGATTGCCATTGAAACCTGTATTTTTCAATTCGTATCAGTGGCTATACGTGAATCTAAATAAAATTGCATGAAGGTATTACGTTTCTTGGATACACTGATAAATAATTGCAGTTTCATTTTAATCACAATGTTATTTTAATATTTTTGCACAGTAGAAAAGGTCAAAAACTATAGAATTCAGGGATATTTAAAACTTTAAGAAAGAACTTTTAGCATCATCATCATTTTCCTGCCCTTATCCCACTATGTCCACTCTCCCCTATGATCCGTCATCTCAGTGGTCACTCCCTTTTTTACACAAATATCGCCATCCCTTGAATCCATCCACATTCAAGAAAGAATTTTCAGCATCAGTTCAAATAGTTCCTAACATTATTCTCTCATAATAAAATTCTACATCAAAATACATATTTTTAGATGTAAATACATACTTTGTGAAATTCATGTAGATGTTTGATCAAACTCTTTATTGTTCATTGGTAACGTAGGTAGAGAATAATAAGGCAATTCTTATTTCGCTTAACTCTCAAGCAACCTTTGCATAGAAAGAAAATGTACTTAGAAAAGTAAAACTGATTGAGTAGTTACATCAAAAATGGTTGAGGCTTAACATAAACATACAAGCCTTAGTAAATAGGTACATTATGTATGACACATGGTATAAATATATATACAGGGTGTCCCAAAAAGTAATGTCAAGCGAAAGTCCAGAGATAGAACACCCCTTGGGGTACCCGAATCACCCCCATGTATGTTCCGCGATTTTCTATAGTTTTCGAGTTATTAATTTTTTTCAGAATTTTTGAAAATTTACGACATGAACTACTTAAAACATTCTTTAAAAAAAAGTAGAAAACTTTCTTGAGATTTTTTTTTTGCTACTGAATTGTTATGAGTTGTTCTTTTATGCATAAAATAATCAGCTACGTGACTTTGATGAAAACTATGAAAATGTTGGTGTAAAGTCAAATAATTACATTCGGTGAATTATGACTAAAATTCTCAACTTCAAATTAAAAATCTTAAAAAGTGATTTCATGGTTCCTAAACAAGTCTAAATAATTTTCGAGACTCTCAGCTTTTATAATCATTAAAAAAAAGTAGTACTTAATAGGCTACTTTGGATAAAATCGGCCTTCAAAGACGGTGAGGTGGAAAATTCTTAAAATTAGCTACCTAATTAAAAAATAGATTTTCGCCATTTTATCATTCCTAAGCTTAATTAGTTTGTTAACTAACCAAAAAAGACTGCAGGAAAGTAAGATTTCATTAGTATTTGAAGGTTTTATTTATTTAGTTTAGCTTAATTTATGAAATAAAACAACAAGTAAAATTTATTATTTTTTTACAAAAAGTTTTCAAAATGTCAACCTTCTAGGTCGATACAAATCCTACATCGTCTTAAAAAGGTTTCCTTTAATCGTATGAAAGCTATTTTAAGTGCCTTAATTTTTTCTTCGGCCTGTCTCAATTTTGTTCTTAATTCGGCCATATTGCTGATTTCTTTGGCATAAACTAATTCTGTGTAGTCGTTTTTGGTTAGTTAACAAACAAATTAAGCTTAGGAATGATAAAATGGCCAAAATCTATTTTTTAATCAGGTTGCTAATTTTAAGAATTTTCCACCTCACCGTCTTTGAAGGTCGATTTTAGCAAAAGTAGCCTATTAAGTACTACTTTTTTTTAATGATTATAAAAGCTGAGAGTCTCGAAAATTCTTTAGACTTATTTAGGAACCATGAAATCACTTTTTAAGATTTTTAATTTGAAGTTGAAAATTTTAGTCATAATTCACCGAATGTAATTATTTGACTTTACACCAACATTTTCATAGTTTTCATCAAAGTCACGTAGCTGATTATTTTATGCATAAAAGAACAACTCATGACAATTCAGTAGCAAAAAAAAATCTCAAGAAAGTTTTCTACTTTTTTTGTAAGAATGTTTTAAGTTGTTCAAGTCGTAAATTTTCAAAAATTCAGAAAAAAATTAATAACTCGAAAACTATAGAAAATCGCGGAACATACATGGGGGTTATTCGGGTACCCCAAAGGGTGTTCTATCTCTGGACTTTCGCTTGACACTACTTTTTGGGACACCCTGTATAGGTGTGTAGAGTGTGCAAAATGTGAACATGAGCCAAATGTCATGTTCGGAGGCGCCTCTGACAACCCTCTTCAGATATGCTCAAAGATCTAAGTCACTAGAGGTCTGAGGTATCTCTAGCCTGGGGATTATAGTCGTGATCATGTTGCTTTTTGTTGGTGTGTAGAGTTTAGAGTTCTTGTAATTTTAGTCAACCATTTAAGTATTCTAAAGCTTTAAATATTATAAATGAGTAGCCATCTTTTAAACCTTGAAACCCCCTTCCGAAATCGAGGTTAAGCTTTGCCGTCTCATCATATGTGTTCAATATATTAAGCTCAAACAGAGCTTTTTTGCTTGTCATAAATACTGCTGTAAGCTTAGTTTAAGCTGGTTTTGCATGGTTGTATTATGTTATGTACTTACTGACAGCATTTATCTATACTAATAATATTATAAAGAGGAAAACTTTGATTGTTTGTTTGTTTGTTTGAAATGAATAGGCTCCGAAACTACTGAACCGATTTGAAAAATTCTTTCACCAATGTGTAGAATGAACTTTCAGGATGAACATAGGCTATATTTCATGTAGGTACTTCGCAGGCGACGCCGCGTGCAGAAGCTAGTAACAGATATTATGATGATAATTTTGAATTAAATAATTCACAACCTACTTCACTGAACAGATACAAAAACTCCTTAAATAAAGTACTTACATTTTCTTTAATACTTTTATATCATTGCATATTCTTGTTTCTTCTTTGTTGTTTTTTGATGCTTATCTTGTTTTTAATACGTATTCATTTTGTGTTTACAATAGAGCTTTATTCTATGCTTCTTCTTCTTCTTATCGTGTCACCAGTTCTTTCGAATCAGTGGCGAAAGGCATTTCAAAGAGTGCTTCTCCGTTCGACCCAAGATTGTTCTACCCAATAGGTATTTTTCTCCTTTCTACCAAAAACCTTTAATATATTATGCTCGTTTCTACCCACACCTACTTATTCCTAATTTCTATTGTGTAAATTTAAAGAAATGACACAGTGTAAACACAGAAGCAGCAGGGTCAGCAGATCAAAAACAAGCATGTAGATATTCAACTCAACTCAAGAACATTTTTATTAAAAAAAAAACTCAAATCAGACTTATCTAGGTAGTGCTCAGTCAAATTTGTCTACTGGTCAAACAACAATATACTAATCAACTTAATAATCATATGTAAGAATATACACAACAAAGTTTAGATTCGAAACATAGGTAAATACAGAGTTTAAATAAAAAAACTTATCTAGTTAATGTCAGTCATACAAAATTACGTTTTTTACGAAATAATTTGTATAAAAACTAGCAAACTCACTTTCGCATTTAAATTAGTTAGGAAATCTACAAATAAACCAAGTAAGTGACTCATTGTGAATCTACTATTAAATACCTCTCCATCGTTTCTGCTATCCTGGTATCTGAACTTTTGGAATGAGCCCACTACTACTTTTAATAAAACAACGATTTTAAAACCTTTAAGTACTTACTAGAATTTTTAACTTCTGATAGTATAATATAATTAAGTGTTACTGACTGTACACCATTCGACAGTTTCATTCAAGACATTCATGAACAAAGACATAAGAAAATAAGTCATTTTGGGAAAAGGCGATTATGGGATTTGAACAAAACGAGATTGTATCTACTATATGAATTTCATACAAACAGACCTGAAACGAAACGAAAGTATGTAGGTACCTACCTATACCTACTTAAATCATATAATATTTACCTTTAGTAAAAACTTTTGGATTTAATGTTAGTAATCATTTCATTATTACATAGATACCTATATTGTCTGTACCTACTGCTTAAAATTCACTGTGACTCACATTTATGGATTGGGTAGAAAGGAGAATATGTTTTTGGTTGAAAGGAGATAAATACCTATTGGGTAGAACAATCTTGGGTCGAACGGAGAAGCACTCATTTTAAAAACTTTATTCGAAAAATAAGTGGGGCGAGGTAAACGACTTTTGTGGGTGTTTTCTATGTATAATAACAATATATATGTATAATAACAATAGCTATGTATATAGTGTATTAAATATATCAGTTATCTAGTACCCATAACACAAGCTTTGAGTAGCTTACTTTGGGGCTAGATGATGCTGTGTGGACTGTCCAGCATTATTCCAGCATTATTCATTTAAAAGACTTTTGTCAACTCGTCCCAAAGTTGTAAACTTGTAAACGTAGGATTATTAAAGTTGACAAATCAGTTGATTTAAAGATCCTGCTTCTTTTGGTCAATAAAGTACCTATTAAAGAGCTTCGCTTGCGGAAGTATGCTGGACTTTTGTGCGTATTCCTCTGACCTAAAATGCTAAATGGAATCCAACGGTACTTCTGGAAAAGTGACGGCGATTGCATAACTTTGTATCCGCTCGGTCAATATTTATATGATGCCAAGTATTTATTTTCGTCCCGATTTGTTCATATGAAATTTTAAACATTTGGATGAAATAATACCTACTTACTCTTATTCTTGCACGTAATGTGGAATATTTATGTTTAAGTAGGCACCTACAAAATATTCTGTTCGGGTGAAAGGCCTTGTTCCTAATTCAATAACAACCTATTTACCTAATAACGTATTTATTCTCTTACGTTGAAAATAGATATCATCGCCCATAAAGTAAAAGAGGACGTTAGTTACAACATGATTAAAAAGCTCTATTAAATCTTCAATGCGTCGTTATTACGTGAATAACGTCAGAAAATTCTCAAGCCCCGTACTGCAACTTACGTAGCGACTGTTGAGTAATCTATGCCGCAACTACCTACATACCGGTTGTCAAAGGCTGAGCGCGCAGGCACGGGAGGGGGCAGTCGCGGGGTGCGCGGGGTGTGGCCGGGTACAGCGACCGCAATAACGCCGCAGCCAGCCACCATTGCCAAGATCACGGACCGCGCATGCGCGGCGAATGTCAGACACGTCACGATCGAGCTTCGTGCTATCGCGATTGGATCGTTCAGATTTAGAACTTCGAATGTAATCACGATTCCAAATTGCTGTACTCAAAAAAGATGATTCGTGCATGTCACCGTGAAATGGCATGCGATGGAATTGTGATAGAATCTCAAAGTGACGCAATTTGCTGACTCAAATTACTATATTTCTTGGATAATTCTGAAAAATAATGACGTCGTCAGGCGTCTAACCAGCCACGAATGATGAAAACTATTAAGTTTTTCTTTGACAGTCACAAGTTATGTGTATTTTATTGACACCAGCAAATTCATGACGAACGAATAGGTTCAAATTAGTTGTTTGTACATGATATATAATATACCAAAGTAAATAAATGGATAAAGGGATTTGTGGAACTTTTGTCCAGTAATCCCCTGTGCTTTCCCCTTGAGAACTGGAAAAGCATTTATGGTAACATGCTTGGTCTTCTCCAAATGACTAAAATATACTCCTCGCGGCCCTACATAATCAAATTTATTTGAGCACCAATCACGCGCTCTTCCCGTTCCCCAAACGACCGGCTATTATGCAACCAGCTCACATAAAGATCCCTTTTTTGCTGACCATCTCCGGCTCCCCACGGTATATAATGTCCCAAGACGCATCGTCTGTACGCATTATGGCCCTTGCCCTAACTTTATATGGGCCGAGCCGTAGCTCGCGATCCTCTATTCAATTCACGTAAGGTAGCGGCCCTAAGGACCGGGTTTTTGTAACAGCGCAACAGGTAGAAAGGAAAGGATTGCGAGAGGAGTGAGATGGGCACATTTTGAGTCCGTCTCGCTCGTAGCGAGTCTGCCGCCACTTTTAACAAGCTTGTAGTGTAAAAAGAGCTCTATTATGACCAAACTAGGTCTATAATACCTTTTACATCACCTAATTGAAAAAAAAATATTAGATAAGCAGAAGGTTTTTTATAGTTCTGCAAAATCGATTTTTACCGTCACATTGTGAGTTTAAATTTAAATATTGTTTACGTGTGTGTCAAAGGTTAATTATAGACAAAAATAGGTAATATAAGTGAGGCTTTGCGCAAAGTTACTATTAGTTTCTTCTGTGTGGTAGCCACCAGGCATAGGAATGCCGTACGATTTGTGCTTGCGCATAATACAGACAGCTCGGTTATGTGTGTGGGTAGTTATGTATAGGCATAACACACACTGCCCTAATGCGTACGGGTCGTGTAGCGGGATCCACAGAGTTTAGCCAGTGAAATTATATTGAAAGGGAGTCTGATTGTTTTTGACACTTTTATGCACAATGCGTTCATTGATACTGTTTAGAATCCATAGACAATATTTTTAATATATTTTTTAAGTATAGTAATTATTTATTTTTAATTACTTACCTAGTTTAATGGTAATTTTTTCAGACCTAGTTTCCCTTTTTGAGTGTTTCTAAACATTCTAAATAAGACCTTAGTAGTTAATAGTATCATAATCACAATTAAGTCATACATTAACTGAACCTTTATTTTGATGTTTATTGAACAAAGTTGAAGCTTAGACTCAATAAACTTAAACACATGTATGCGAAAAATAACATCAAGCTACAGAAACCGTTGAATGCCAAGTACCTACCTACAAAGATAAAAAAACGTCATTTTAATCAAAAACTCTACAACTCTTTGACCTTTGTATTTTAGGTTTGGATTTAATAAAACGAACACGAAGACTAAACGACGAACGTATTAGACGCGAAGCTTTTGGCTCTACTTTAAAAAAATGTATATAATATTTTATACCTACGACTTTAAATATCATATAAAATAAACTTATTGAGAACCACTCTTTTTTTGTCGTTCAAAAACAACTAAATATCTAAACTAACGATATATAAGACTGTTTGTAACGGCCTTTCAATAGCTTAATAGTTTGACATGTATTTTTATTTATTTATTTATTTTATTTATTTTACAATATATTATAACAATATAATACAATATATTTTAGTACTTAAGTGTGTATTGTTTAAAATATTTCTATAAATAAAACTGTTTATGGAACTTTTCATAGCTATAATAAACACATTCCATCGTGTAATGTGACATAACGCTGCAGTAAAATACGTGAGAAGTCAAAGCAACATTAGTTGTTAATTACATAGCTTTTTAACCACAAGAATAACGAGTTACTTGAGTGTTGGCTATGCAAAGACTCTACAAGTCGTTAGCGGCTACGTACCTATTACCTAGAAATAACAGAACTGCTATCAAAGATAACAAAAAAATTTGCAACTCGTCCCTACTCGTCAAACTATTTCAATTGTTAACTCGTCCTAAGTTAATGTTTTTGGGACGAGTTGACAAGTCACTTTAAATGAGTTTACAAACTACTAGTATCTATTTTAGTTTACAACTCACTATTGTATACCTCCTTATGCACCTGTATTATCTTATGTACTTATGTACCTGTATTATCTCCAAAAATTATAAACTATAAGTATTATCAATCTTACAATTATTTTTTTGACAATGCTACGTCTGCTGACCTTTATGTCATTAATATAAGATTCATAATCAAAAGATAGAAACGTCTTTGTGAAATAAAGTAACTATTCTTCAGTAAATATGACAAACTTTTGTACGAGGCGATAATTGGTCAAAAATCCTGTTGGGGCAATTCACAAGACGAATTGGAGACGTTTGGATGTCAACTACTGTGCATACGACATATTTGAGCACAAATAGAACCTTCTCATAATAACAACTCCAACCAATCATTTTCTGATTTCAGTTTAAAATGTAGGTAAACTTATTTCGACATGGTCCTTTTGCTATCTCTAATTTGCTCGGCAAATATAATTTTCACGTGAGTTCTTTAAAGATACACAAGTCATAGTTTTCAATAGGTTTTGATTATATCTTTGTATGGACATGATTAATGAATGCCGAATCTAGCTAGAGAATAATTCAATTAAATTTGACCGACCAACGGAAAACAATGTTACAAAAAAATTAAATTATTGTAAAATTTTGACTTTTACACCGTCCGTCATTGCGGCGGTAATGTGGCTTAGATATTGAATACGACGTTGAAAAGGAAAAATAAGAAAGGAAATTTTTGCACACGATAAACAATATTTTGTGCAGTTACAACAGAGACAAAGCAGTGGCATAATATTATTAGAGCTGTTGTGTTATTTAGCGTTGAATTGTTTTAGAATAGACCATTAGGATTAATAATCATTGACTGATTACGGGAGCTTTCACTGTGCATGGCTGTGCTTAAAAACCTTAAAACTTAAACCTTAAAAACCATTAAAACCTACTTCAATGTTGAAGTAGGTACTTCGAAAGCAAAGTAACATACTGTCGAATTGTGAATTTCTTTTTGAAGTTGGTTAAAAATACGATACCACAGAACCCAGATTTCCTGGGCTAATATAAGTGTCACGACAAAATTTTGTCGATTGTTTTGTCCTGCTCTTTCATGTGCGAATGTGAGACAGCATGCTCGACAAAAGTGTCGACTAACATTTGTCGCGGCTGCTATGTTAGCCTTGCTAGTCGTAAAGTGTGCTTGCATAATTACATAATTATTCTTTTCATTATATAAACTGTACTTTATATATCTGTATTTTATGTATTAAGTACCTACTTACTATGTGTATATTGCTGTGCCTTTAGTAAACACGTTGCTAGCTGGAGGTTGGTACAAAAACGTCTTATGATCCGGTCCTACGGGTCTGGGATCGTTGACCCCGCTCGCCGTTTGACTTATGGAAATAATAATCTTGTTTCACCTGACTATAAGTTATAATAATTTTATTGATTTATAAATGCCACCAATAGAATAAAAAAATATTGAACTTTCCGATCTACGGTGAAGGAAAATATCATGAAACCGGTATCACTGATGATTATAAGTATAAGCGGCGATAGGTTTGCAACCCATCTTGTACGGAATAATAAAAATAGTGTGACTCTACAAATGGTTCAATGTATGAAAGTTTGTTACTCAATCACGCTGAAACGGCTGAACAGATCTGGAGGAAACTTGGAACGCGTAGTTTATGACCTGAAATAAAATATATTATTATCCGGATAGGTATCACGCGAGCAGAGCCGCGCGCGATTGCTAGTTAATTAATGTTTGACAGCGTGGCCAAAATCATTATAAAACTAAAAACTAGTTTGGGAACCTGTGAAATTGTATGAGTGCTATCCAAATAAAATGTGGTTTGACATTCAAAACGACCCATTAGCTGTGTTATTAGGCAAAAAAATACCTACAAGAATCTGGATTTTATTCATATGAGGATAACTGCGAAAATATTAATGAAACGGAAAATAAACCGGGATTTTGTTGTCGAAATAAAATCTCAAAAAATAAGCGCATTTTTAAACTGACCGAAAATAAAGTCAGTTATATGTTTTCACGTATTTTTTAGGTCAGTTTTTAGCTTTTTGTAATACTCGTATGTATAAATAATCAACATACCTACATTTATTATTATATACATATAGTGCCTAATAAATTGCGATAACTGAGTGCTTACCCACGTAGACGATACGTTTAAATACATTATACGTAGATAGATACGACATAGAAAAAACTGGTGTGGAGTTTATGCGAAAAGCTACAACGTAAGACATGGTTTGTTTATGTTTATGAAACAAGAGACAATAAAATACTTTTATTTTTTTGCTGTCCAAACATCAGCTCCGAATATAAATGAAATTTTGCCTTACAAATTTTTCAGACTGTCCGGCGCGCCAACGAAGATTGGTGCATATCATATAATCTTCATAGAATTTTTAAATTAGTTTCATTCGATCATTTCGATCTTTAGCTAGCATTTCTCTGCCACAGTGTAAGTCTTTCTCGCTTACATCAGCGCGAGTAACAGTGACTGACCGGTTGCCAACTGCGCTACTTAAACGCTCATAATTTTACTTTTTACTTGTATTATCGTTTGATTTTACCTGTCCTCATCTGAATTTGGTACTTTGGAATTGGATATTGGACTTTCCTGATCTTAAAGTCTGTTTTAAAACACTGTGTTCACAAATTTGTAAAAGTTACCGTTCTAATTATTACCATCGTTGATTAAAAGTCTTTCTTAAAATTGTTTCCAAAACCCCAAAGGTGACGTCTTTCTCAGCGTCAATACAATTTAAAATTTATGTTTTTGAAATACTAACTCTGTTTTGTGGCGTATGTCAGAAATGGGCTTAAATTTTACAAGTATGCCAGTATGTCAGTTGTCAGTTTACATTGCCTCTTTGTAAGTTTAGGGGTTATTGGCCAACTCTAGTGACATTGAAATTGAAAAATTTATTCAGTAAAAGCACAAGGATCACTTTGAAACGTCTTACATGCTAGGTGAATCTATGTGCCAATTCCAACCTAACCCAAGTACGAGAAGAAAGTTAGGCCAACCCTAAGTTTCCAACCTTAAAACCTTTTTTAAATGACAACAGCAATACTTTATTTAATTTAAGCTCCGGGTGGGTCTTACGAAGGCATTGCCTTACGTAAGAATTTTATATTCCGATTCAAATTGAGCGTAAGGGTACGAGTTGGCAGCGGGCGACATGAGGCGGCGGCGGACGACTTGTCGCGGCGACTCTGCTGGTTTCTATGAATTTCTATGTTCCTCGCTAGATTCGTGTCGCCAACTACGGAGGAAATTTCATAGAAATACATAGAGACCAGTAGTGTCGCCGCGACACGTGTCGTCTGCCGCTGCCTCACGTCGCCCGCTGCCAACTCGTACCTTTAGTAATTCTTGATTCTAGAATAGATATCATGCGTAATAAAGACAGTAGTTATGACAAGTGTACAACATAATACAGCACTGCAATTCGAGTGGCGAGGCTGGCGGTCGCGCTTGGCGGTGCAGCACGATCTGGTGTTCCGCTTTGCGCCGGCGCATCCCCCCCTCCCTTTCTCACTCCCCTCTCTCATATGTAGGGGTTCCATCAGTCTAGTAAAAAGTATGAAGAAATTATTAAGCGGCCGGAAAAAGTAAGAAATCGTTTTTTTTTCAGTAAAAGTATCTATTCAAATAGCTTTTTAAGTACAATTTACGTTTTTTACGTTACCAAAAAGGTAATTTAATAAATTATTTTAGTAAGTATATGCTAACAATAACAATATCACTACACTACAATAAAATTATGAGTGTATCTAGCTTATTTTAGACTAAAATAGACTAAAATTTTTAGGACAGGACCCAACATCGACAGCTTGCAAAAACTGTCTGAAAGGGCTTGTTCCAAGTTATACAGCATCTAAAAAAATGTATATCAGCCAACACAATATAACAACTAACTTAAATAAACCTGATTGTTAGTAAACTTTAAAACTTAGGGATAAATAAAACTACATACTTTAAAATTTCTTCAACTTTAGAAGACTAACTTGTATACTGCATTATTTTCTTTCAAATAAGTCCTGCTTACTCTTGTAGCGTGGTGACCCTAGCAACAGGTCCGACTGGCCCTGACCAAGACACAGCCAAGAGGCGAAATGTTACGAAATTGCCCATCCACAAACTCGTTTTCAACAGCGTTCCGACATCATTCTATGTTCATTGTAAGCGTTGGATCTGGAATTTAGATGTCTTAGAATAGCTTTTTGCCAGACTACGGCAAAGGAGGGTTATAAATATGCATACTTTTAGATATTTTGTCAAAATACGTACGGTTATCTAAGAAAAAAATTTAGATAAATAAAGCACGAATAAAGCCTTTAAGCATTTACCTATATTGATTTTTTTGTAACCTTTCAGTTATTTTCCACTACTTTTGTTTATCGAGGGTATAGAATCTGAAAAACAGCAAAACTACGCGATCAGCTCGCCACCGTGCCTTATCTTATTTATAAAACGTAAGTAGAACTACACAATTTACCTATAGGTTTTGAGTGAAAATCTTCATATTGTTTTCAAGATTCAAGCCCTTCGCAATTATAACAAACATATATGTAAGGGCATGTCAATCTATTACAAAAAACGCAGCTTGCTTGTAATTTGTCACACAATAACATCAAAACACCAATAAGCAGGTGAAACCATCAAATTAAAGTGTCTCAATTCGGTCCAAAAATTTGCAAAATTTTTATCGTTGTAGCGATATAGATAGGTAAGTATAACATCTAAGTCATTTGCCATAATTAACCTTTTTTTATCAAATAACAGATTCCTCAATTAAAAGGTTGTAAAAATTTAAAGAAGGTTTGATTACTAAGTTCGTTTTCACCTGGACATAAAAATTCAAAATGCTTTGAGTAAAATTGGCCTAATTAAAATTTATCAGTTCGAGCACGCCATTAGGGTGATCCAAACAAATTTCAATGTTACTGGGTTAAAACATGGTCGAAATTAGAAGTGCGCTGTGATGTGACAAATATTCATTGCTCGAGCAGGTGTTTGAAAAGCTACAAAAAGGTTCTGCGAAGGGATTTTGCAAGATTTTCCAATCAATACCCTGAAAAAAAAAATTATCAAAACTGCTTACTCCGTAAAAATGCGTGATTATTCACACAAAAAAAAAACGCATTAGCTTAAGAACATCCTTTTTTTTCGTCGGTATAATGTACATAGTTTTTCTTGATAAGCTCCCAAAGACCACTGTTTCGCATTGGGAATTTTCTTTTCTTACACTAAAGAATAGATATTTTGACACCCAGTCTGGCGCGACAATAGCACATGAATATTGATGATTTGTCCCAGAATTGCGAAGACAACCTGACACGATTTCCGTTCTAGGCCATTAGCTGCATTAGTTACGCCTGAAAACATATTTGCCTCTTTTAAGCGTGCAACAAAAACATTACCACCTTTGAACCCTTTCAGTGTATCAGTGTATATCGTACTACAAATACACTACTGTCACTAATATCTCACATTTCAAATCATCATCATTCTCCTGCCCTTTTCTCACGCTAATTGGTTCGGCACAACAACTTTTCTTCTTCCACTTACTCCTATCGTTCGTCAACTCTGAGCCTAGTCTCTTACTTTCATATCATCTTTCACAGTCACTACTAATCATTATCTCACATTGCGAATAGGCCAAAAATGAAGAATTAAAAAAATCTCAGAAAGTTTTGCCTATCATCAATAACTTTTGTCTCTTTTATGTCCTCAAAACCCACAAGCTGAAAATTACGTTCTAGAACGTTCTACATTGCTAGTTCTACCTCCTTTAATTTAGATTTGATGAACACTAGAATTTGGTTAAACACTTAGCTTGAATTCATCCAAACTCGTTTAAGCATTATCCCCAGAATAAATAACTAAAGTATCTTGACATTTTACTTGCATTTGATTTTTATATTGAGAAAAGATAGGTACCAAAAGTTTGTCAAATCCAACCTTAGTAAATGCATAAGCAAACATGATGTCATCAGTTTGGATGCGCAATGGAAGTTTTAGGAACTAAATGGTGGTGATTTGTAGCTAAAGTTTCTAAAATACTTAATTAATAACGATCTTATTTTTGACACATAAAATAAATAAAAATAAAATAAATATGATCACGACTGTAATCCCCGGGCTCGGTAGATATCTCCTCAGATCTTTGGTTACTTAGATCTTTGAGGATATTTAAAAGGGTAGTCAGAGACAAGTCCAAACATGACATTTGGTACATGCCCACATTTTGCACAGTAGTTAGTATTCCGTACGTGACAGGTTGCAAGCCCATCGCCGCTTATAAGAATACTAACCTATGACACACACCTTCGAATTATTGGTTCTATGGTATGCCGGTTTCCTCACGATGTTTTCCTTCACCGTTTAAGAGCACTGGCATTACGCACATAAATTTTTCGAATGGAAAAACTCATTGGTACACGACCAGGTTTGAACCCACGACATTCGGATCGTAAGGCCGGGGTGCTACCACTGCACCACCAGCGCTCTTTTCACATAAAATAATTGAGTAAAATAAGCAATTGCATCCTCAAGTTTAGGTTTTCAAATTTACAATTATGTTTACGTTAATTTAGAATAGCCTTGAACTTGAGTTCGTATTTTTAGCCAGTCCGATGAAACCACAAAATCACCCCCAATATCTTTGCGACTCTAAATTGAGAGTATATTTCAAGTTTTTTTGAATAGTGAATGATGAAAATTGAGAAGGGTATGTTAAGATGGTTTGGGCATGTAGAAAGGATGGATGAAAGGAGATTGACGAAACAAGTGCATAAGGAGAGTGTGAATGGGACAGTTGGAAGGGGAAAACCTCGGCGTACGTACCTTGATCAAATTGGGGACGTACTAGAGAAAGGCCAGGTCCAGAGTACCCTAAACCGACGCGCATGGTATGAAGAATGTAATGAGAGTGAATGAAGCAAAAAAGGTATGTCAGGATCGTAGCAAGTGGAGATCCGTGGTTTCTGCCTACCCCGTCGGGAAACAGGCGTGATTTTATGTATGTATGTATGTATGAATCCTAAAACTAAAAAAATTAAAACTTTGAACGGTTAATGCAGTCTAGTAGGTATAGCTATTGAACGATTTATGCAGTTTGGATCCTATCTACCTATTTGAATGGTGTAATTTTTTAATCGATACAAATTTTCTATTGTTTTTAAATGAGATTGAGCAAGAGTAGGTCCCTATTGTTTTTTTTGTTTGTTTTTTCGAAACAATTAAATTATTAGTACAGTGTATGAGAACATTAGGCACGTTCAAAACAAAACGATCTAGGTACTAAGCAATTATTATTTTTACGACAAGAGATTCAAAATTGTCTTAATAATTTCAAGCGCTTTATCCCAAAAATTCGATGGAAAATATGAATGTTTGTTACATAATAACGCTGAAACGACTGGGCAGACAGAGATCAAATTTGGCACATAGATTATAGGTAACACACGGGTAAACCCACTGGCGGAAGCTAGTAATACTTAAATGATGAAACTCATGTAGTTCCGAGTAGAATAGAATAGAATAGAAAATACTTTATTGCACACCATAAATATTACAAGATAATAAATTATTTAAAACTATGTCATACAATGGGCGGTCTTATCGCTGGAAAGCGATCTCTACCAGACAACCTTAGGATGGAAAGGACTGTACGTGTAATAACATGGGGTAACATCAGTGCCAATATGTATCAAAACTGATGAAGCAACGTACACACAATATACATTTAATAATGATAGTTATAAGTAAATAAACAAGAGCGAGTATATAGAAACAAAGTAAAAATCCGGTAAAATATCAGTCATTGTGGCCGACTTATGACCTATACATTTGCAATTGGAGCATTGCCACCTGATTTCAATGGCTCATGAATACATAATTTTATATTTATTGTGTTTCAGAGTTGAAGGTAACACTATTATACTCTATTGCTGAAATAAGGTAAAATGTTAAGATTTGATTGATTCAGGCGTGACTTTACGGAAATTTAGGCTTATTTCACTAATCCCCGTTGACAATCTCCGTTAACGGGGATTAGTGAACTTTTTGTTCATAATTCCCCGTTAACGCCGATGCGAAATCATACAGGGTGTCCGGTGGCAGATTTATATTTTTAAAAGTGAATAACTCGAAAGTTATAAACGGTGCCGGAGGGAAGTTGGCACCTGTCGAAACACCGGGATTGCGGATTTGTCAGTCACAATGCCACAGTGGTCGAGAGAGCACCGTGCTTACGCTATTGAAGCGTTTTTTAAGAGTGGCGATTCTTACGTGCTTGCTCGCCGACAATTTTGTTCTCGATACAAAATACGGCGACTGAGCGATGAACCATGTGTAAATTTTATTCGTTCGTGGGTGCAAAGATTCCGCAAAACATTTTCAGCACTGAATATCCCTCAGCCTGGGCCTTGCAGGACAACAAGGACCGCCGAAGACGTTCAAGAGGTGGAACGAAGTTTGCGTGAAAATCCACGTTTCTCAGCGCGGCCACTTTTGCACTCCCAAAGAGTATTGTCCATAAAATTTTGAGGAAGGACTTGAAGTTCCATCCATTCAAGATCCAATTAGTCCAAGAACTTAAAGAAAACTACTTTAATTTCAGGAAAAAACTTTATGAAACCATTTTGGAAAGATTTCGCACTCTAAATTGCATTTTTTGGAGTGACGAGGCCCCCTTCCATCCGAATGGACACGTCAACAAACAAAACTGTCTCAGTCGGTCGCACAGTTAAAATAAAATATTCGCCGTGAAATTCACGACATCGAAGCAAACTTGCTGCAGCGCGTGAGGCCAAACGCGGTGGCCCTGTTCGAATAGTGTGTGCGTCTAAACGGGCGGAATTTGGACAATGTTATTTTTAAAACATAAAATCCTCAACCTTTCTGTTTATGCTAAACTCATTCATTGAACAAAATTATTCACAGTATTTTTTTTATTCACTTTTAAAATCATAAATCCGCCACCGCACACCCTGTATATAAATAATATAAATATGATCACGAAGTAATCCCCGGGCTCGGTAGATACCTTCCTCAGATCTTTAGTTACTTAGATCTTTGAGGACATCTAAAGAGGTTAGTCAGAGGCACGTCCAAACATGATATTTGGTACATGCCCACATTTTGCACATTAGTTAGTATAGGGTATGTCGGTTTCCTCAATATGTTTTCCTTCACCGTTTAAGAGCACTGGCATTGCGCACATAAATTTTTCGAATGGAAAAACTCATTGGTGCACAACCAGGTTTGAATCCTCGACCTTCAGATCGTGAGGCAGGGGTGCTACCATTACACCACCAGCGCTCTAACTTATTATCAAATGAGCTATACACATGCAGCTTCATGTACCACCCGCCAGCTCGTAAACTGACAACTCGTTTTATTTACCTATGTGGTTATTTGACCACCGGAAGTGTTTGATGGATATGGTCCGGCCAGCGGCAGCTGTGGCAATGACCTGTGAAGAGACCACGAGGCAAACAGGTGGGTGACCTAAGATACGTCATCCGCTATTCAATCTATAGGTGTTTCCCATTGCGTTGACTTACATTGTATTTACCATGGGAGTGATAATATTAATTAACTAGCTGACCCGGCAGACTTCGTTCTTATTTAGAAAACGTTTGTATGGGAAATAGAAAAGGGCTATTTTTAGGGTTTTCCCAGCAGTTATTCGAATTTTTCTTACCTTTTAAACCTTTCCTAGACCTCCACGAACATTTCAAGACCAAGATAAGATAAATACGTTAAGCCGTTCTCGAGTTTTAGCGAGACTAACGAACAGCAATTCATTTTTATATATAAGAAGAAGAAGAAGAAGATTCTGTGGTACTTAAATAAATAAGTCTGAACTAAGTTGACTGTCATAATAGCTCAGTTAGTAGTAGCTCTGCCTTCTGCTCTGTAAGTTGTAGGTTCGATCCCCAGCCAGGGCAAACATTTGTGTGATAAACGCAGATGTTTTTGTTCTTCCAATGTCTTACTATTTTTTAAATCATAGTCTTGATCATTACGTAAGTATACTTATTAAGTCTGTTCCTAGTATTAAATACAAGGCCTAAAGTAGAAAGTTTAGTGTTTTCACTAGTTTCCTGTTATTCATAAATATTGAACTTACCGATAAGAAACTAGCTATCGCGATCATTGTCAACTGTCGTAAAGTAAAATAGTGCGCAAGCCATACGGGCGCCCCCACAAATTAACGGAAGCAATAAGATATGCGCATACAATTTGTAACACTGAATTTGTTTCAGTGACAATGTGATCGGAATTTAAATATTTAATAAAAAGTAATTTTACCTTGAAACCTTTCGAAGTAAGCAAAGAGGTTTGTGTGACTCATTGGAGAACTCTAGATGATGAAGTAAAAAAAACATGATCACGACTATAATCCCCAAGATTATATAGTAGATAATCAACTCAGATCTCTAGTTATTTTGACCTTTTTGAGAATATCTAAAGGAGTATAGTCAGAAGCACGTCCAAATAAGAAAATTGGCACATGCTCACATTTTGCAGTTAGTATTGTGTACGTGAGAAGTTGCAAGCCCATCGCCGTTCATAAGAATAGGTACTAACCTATAAATAAATAAATAAATAAATAATGCTGGACAATCCACACAGCATCACCTAGCCCCAAAGTAAGCTACTCAAAGCTTGTGTTATGGGTACTAGATAACTGATATATTTAGTACATGATATAGGTACATAGATAGATATTTTTTATTATACATACACACCCAGACCAACTGAACAAATTTCTGCAGATCGTACACAAATTTGTTCCTAGGCGGGAATCGAACCCGCAACCTCTTGTGTCGCAGGCGGACTCTTGCCCGCTACGCCACTGAGGTCGCCAAAGTTAATATTAAAATTATAAAATTGTTAAAATTATATAATTATTATAAAATTATAAAATTGTGGAGTTATTAACCTATGACACACACCTTCGAATTTTTGGTTCCAGGGTATGCCGCATGCCGGTTTCCTTACGATGTTTTCTTTCGCCGTTTAAGATTACTGGGATTGCGCACATATTTTTTTTTCTAATGGAAGAACTTGTTGGTGTACGACCCAGGTTTGAATCCACGAACTTCGGATCGTGAGGTAGGAGTGTTACCACTACACCGCCAGTGCGATCAGTGTGGGATAAGTTTGCCTTACTCCATCGGTCCATCGAATGATGTTACAAAAATCACAGCTCCGTGTTAATATTTCAAGTGCGAGTTCAAGTACCTACCCGTAGAATGTCCAAAGCGCTCAAGGTTAATAACTCCACAGCAATTTAAGACGATTTAAACAATTTCATTGTTACAAACTGATCATATCTTGAAAATCTGCGTCTGTAATATAACGGAGACTATAATATAATAACTCTTTTTAATATAATGCACAATAAATAAGAACCCTTATTAACTAAAATAACAAACTTTTTGTTAAAAAGATCATTAATTCAGATATTGTAAAATATTTATATTAAGCAGGTTTATCTTAATATAATTTTTTTACAAATCTACCAGGGTTTTGCGGCGTGAAATTATGATCTTTGCAGTATTTTTGCTACTTTCACTATAACGATCATGTTGTGGCGGTAGCCGACTCTTCAAAACCCGCAAACCCAGCAGAACTTAGCAACGTAACTGTACTTCTGAAGAGTAAAAACTAAATGGTTAACAACTGGAGCAAATCGGGCAACTGAATTAATTGCAAGCCAATTAAATATTATTGTGCAATATGGGAAACTCACGAATACAGTCATAAAATATAATCTCGATCTAGATAGGTTCTATTCGTAGTTAGTGATTGTACCCTTAAAGTTAATAATAATAATAATAAATAATAAATGCTGGACAGTCCACACAGCATCATCTAGCCCCAAAGTAAGCTACTCAAAGCTTGTGTTATGAGTACTAGATAACTGATATATTTAATACACTATATAGGTACATAGATACATATATTTTTATTATACATAGAAAACACCCAGACCAACGAAACAAATTTCTGCAGATAGTACACAAATTTGTTGTACCTTTGCTATTTAATCCTGTTGGTTGTAATTTTACCATTCGATCATTTACCATTTTGTACCTTTACCATTTGACACTAATTGGCTACTACTATCATCCTATCTTAGTAGATATAAGTACCTATACCATCCATTTCTATTGATTCCCTTTCCGTATCTTACTTTAACTTTTTCCCTTATCGCACACTCTTAGAGATTTAGCTTTCAATCCTATTGGTTGTACATGTAAATTTACCATCCAATCCCTGTTGTACCTTTTAAATTCAATTCAAGGTCATGCGCTAATGGGCTATTGCCTAACGAATTAAAAACTCGAAAGACTGAAATAACAATATCACTCTCACCAGTGTCTCAGCAGCAGGATAGAAGACTGATTGTAAATTTGGTGACTGAATCATTCAAATGAATACGAATTTAGACATGATCATTGCGATTCAACGCTTGTTTGCTAACTTCTCAAGTCTTTTTGGTCTCAAGTTTTGGCTGCGGTGGACGTAGCTAGGGACATTTAACTTGATGGGCTAAGCTTGAAAGATCGATAAATATGGATAAATTATAAAAGTTACGTGAATTGAAGATATTTGCAAAGTATTTGCCTTTCTTTTTTTATCTTATTAACCTATTCGCTTTGCGAATATGGGGCTAAATAGGTAAGAAAATATACAAAATACAACAAAAACAAATTAAAATTACTTCACATCTTAAAAATAAAAACCCTTACTAGCAAACTATTATTTAAAGCAATTTAAACTAAGTCTAATATCATTTTTATCTAATTTGGATGGTAGATTTGCGCTTACTTGTTATAATTTGGCGATTATTTTGACAAAGTAAACAGGTCCTATCACACTGTTATTTTTTCGAGTATAAATCTGTCCAGTTTTCTTTATTTTATTGACAGCAGCAGTAATGTACCAAAGGAGCCTTTGAGGCATACTTTAATCATTTCGCAACACTGGTTCGAAAGAAGTAGTGTAAATATAAAATAATACATAGTAAAATGAACCTTCTTGACCATTGATCATGTGCCCCT
Source organism: Cosmorhoe ocellata (assembly GCA_963675405.1). Classification (NCBI taxonomy): domain Eukaryota; kingdom Metazoa; phylum Arthropoda; class Insecta; order Lepidoptera; family Geometridae; genus Cosmorhoe; species Cosmorhoe ocellata. The sequence continues at coordinate 9,420,624 of OY776249.1, read as the reverse complement.
TTCGTTTCCACCTTCGCCAAGCCCTGCTTAAGTAAAAGAGGTCACGGCAGAGAGAGGGCCGATGACCGACGACAGACTAAATTGAAGCCAATGTCTAGTTTAAGGTTTAAGAGAGGGAAAATATACAATAGACCATGCCAAGTTTGTGGCTTTATTTAATTTTTCTTAAACCAATTCTGCAAGGTAGGTAAAATAAAAAAATGAGCATGGTCACGACTGTAATTCCCAGACTTTATAGACATCTTCTCTCTTTAGTTATGCTCACATTTAGCACAGTAATTTGTATTACGTGAAGGTCATTACAGAAAAAAAAATTACGGAAAACATGGCCTTGACAGTTCATTGGATCTATGATATGTGGTGGAAAGTTTCTGAAATGATAAAACCATGATACTTTTCAAAATAATAGTAGGCTTAGTATGATCTACTAGCTAGGGTATTGTATAATGACGTATCTTAGCGCGCTCTTGAAAACTTTTTCTCTGATGATTGGATCCAAAAGCCTCGAGTGGGCGGGCGACACGATTCTTTCATTAGGTACAAAAAGAGGTTGCATAATTTCAGCTTGGTTATTAAAATACTTTTTGTGATGCGTTCACTCTGACGCGATGATCGAATCTTATTCCTATCCTACTTTAATATTACAAATATGTAAGTTTGGAAAGATTAATGTATTGATGTTTATTACTCAATCACGCTGAAATGGCTGAACGGATTTGAAAAAATCTTGGAATATGCGTAATTTATGACCTGGAATAAAACATAGGCTACTTTTTGTGCGGGTAGGAGCTTCGTGCGTATGCTTGTCTGAAAATAAAGTTTTCGTTTTAGGTGCTTACAAATTTAGAAAGTTAAAATTCAATTTTTTTGTATGAAGCTGTAGAAATATAAATGTTTACACACAGATACTTAGTTCGATTTGACTTGGGTATTTTAAAATAACTTACCCAATATTACATATATTTTTTTTTTTGCGTAGAACTTTGGAAACCAAGACACGATGAGTTGGGTCATAGATTAATACTGTGTTTGGATTCGCTTAATAGGTATGATGTTGTTTTGAACGAGAGATATTACGGGGTAATGCCCTCAGAGTTGTTTTCGGCAAAAAATGAGGGCAGAGAGACGCTCACTTTTGGATGACTATGAATCAGCGTTTCGTGAGAAACAATAGACTTATTAAGAGTTTTACTTACCTTTAGTCTTTTAGTCACTCATCAATTATATCAAGGACCAAATAATTTTACTACATTATACGTCTGGAAAATTATCGGGATGTAAACGTTGTACTTTAGATTTTTATGCCTCAAATTCTTGACCCAACGTTACGCTTAATTTTGAAAGATTTTCACTGACGTTGTGCTTCATCCAGTTATCATTAAATTAATCTGAATTAAAAGAGTGACTCTAAGAGCACTCTATAAAAGGCTTGAGGACCTTGTAACTTTGCCGTATAGTAGGTACTTTTAATACAAACTTCGTCGCCCCATTCTCAAAGGTTATTCATTTCGGGGTAAAAGTATCCTCTTAATTTAGGTCCTATTTTATCTGACTCAATCGACTCAGTTTGTTAAATTAGTTCAGTTGTCACTACGTGATGATGTAACAAACATCTAAACATCCATCATTATCTCCCTATCCTTATCTCATTTCATGTGGAGTCGGCACAGCTTGTTATTTTCTCCACTCTCCTATATCAGCCTATCAACATTCACTCCTCTCTTATCCATATGGTCTGCCTCTACCTCTATAAAAACCAAAAATCAAAACATCTAAAATATTGAATGCATAATATTAGTGAGTCCAATGGAAGTCCCCGCAACCTTGTTTGAAAATGTTTTTTTCATGTAGTGTTTTTCCTCTGCAAAGATGAAATATGTAGGTACCTTTGTGAGACATTGACTCCGAAAATTCTTATTCAGAATGTTAACAAATCGGTCATGAGTTGTCAACAACATTATGCAATTTCCTTGAAATCCAAGGGCTTCTTGAAATTTAAATATCTTCCTCCTTCTTGCATCGTACTCCTCATAATTTCTCATAGTCGTAGAGGAGCGTAGAACATCGTGCCTTGTCCAGCCCGAGCACTGGAGACAACATTTTTCTCTACGGAAAAGAAGACAAAAGTACCCACCTTCCTAACATTTGTGTCGACCATTTGTACCGAGAAGTGTCATTTTTGTTTCCAAATTAATGTCACATTGTTTTCTTTTCTGAAGTGAAAAACTATGTTTAGCAGTCATCTTTAGGTTGTTTTTGTTTATCAGTTTTAGTGATCATGGATATCGATCAGTTTGTTTTTTTTTCAATTGCTATAATTTTCCTGATATTTATGTCAGTCCTGCCATACTGTGGTAATTAATAAAATCAAAAGGATATTTAGCAATGGTTTCCGGTTTATTTTTCATTCAGAACTATCCGAAAAACAATGTTTATACAGATCTTATACGACTTACTACTTATTTTATAACGATTGAGCGTAATTATAGTTCTTCAATCAGCCTTACAAAAGAGTTGAACGAGCTACATCGAGCTGCTCATTTAGTAACTTTTTATTTCGAATAAATTACAACGTAGACCAACGTTATAAGTAGTAAAAAATATTGATGTTTTTATGCGTGATTCTAGTTTCAACTCAAGATCTTTCAACCCAGTCATTTTTTATCTCGATTCGACCTATTGATGAACTTAGTTTTTTATAACAGAGAGAGTAAAGTTGTCCCGACAAACAACTCAAAGATGTTTACGAAACACTGTCGCTTAATATTTTGTAGGATAAATTCAAAACAAAGTTGAAATTATGAAAATAGTCATGTTTGCTTGTGTAATGTGTATGATAGATAGGTACGTCTTTTATAAAGTTACTAATAAAAACAAGAAATTTATTAATATCAAAATTACCATACCTATCAAGAGACCTACCATTAAAGACTGGAAAAAAGTAAGTAGTTACCTCCTTAATCTTTTTAAATTTAGTAGGAATAACAATTATACAGGCAGTTACTGTGACCATCTTTAATGTAACAACTCGTGTCGTAATAACTTATTAACCTAGAAAAGTAATCTAAAAAAACTGCAGCGAACAATCTCAGCAAGTCCCAAGAAATAAGCTCAAGCATCAATTTTATTGTCAATCAGGTTGATTTCCGCATTTTACAGTGTAGATACTGTTAGGATTTTCCCAACCATTTTCTGCTGTCGCTACTTCTTGATTTTTCCGTTTGGAAGTTTGGTGCAAAACGGCAATGTGGCAATGTTACCAACTGTTTCAAAAAACTTGTTTCGCCAGATGCCTTCTAACGATGTGTGCGAGCCAAAATCGAGAAATAAAATTCGTATTATTATAATTTTTCATAAAAAATCACAAACGAAAGTACAGCGCTACGTTAAAATATTCGAAAACCATTTATTAATAAAGTAGGTACCTACTACCTGTATGTACCTAATTACTCTGAGTTATTGTTATTTTTAAAAGTATCTTTTTACTAGGCTTAATATAGCTTTCAAAATGGTGCAAAACTTTAAACACCGTTGGATATCGCCAAAAATCAGCTAAGTTGGCAACACTGGTTAACGGTTTGTTCACGTGTCTTACGAAGGCATCGACCCTCAGCGGCCTCTGCGCAATATTCTACGCGCAATACTATAACAACCAACACAAAATGTCCTTTAGCTTATAAATCTCATCCAACTTTGCACTCTAAAACTATGGTACAAAGTATATTTTTGCATACTCTTAAGAAATGGTTTATACAACTTATTTTTTTCAGAGCCACGAATAGCTCCGATCGATCGGTGCAATAATACCAACATTTGAACGTATTCGATTTTGAATCATATTTTAATACCGAGAGAGTTTTAATAATTTGTCTCGTTTAAAAATAAGGGTGAATTAAGAAGCGGTCCAGACTTCAGATAATCTTAAATCCTACATTTTTTATAATAAAAATGCAACGAAAATTATACTCATAAGTACCTATTTACTTAAAGTTTTGTGTTGCTGCAGGCCAAACTGTTAGAATAATTTAAAAAAATTAGGTGTTGTAGATTAGTCTTACTTACAATAGTGACACAGATTATAACAAAATATAAAAAATACAAAATGGCGTCTGTAAAAAGTTTTTTTAATTACTTTCCGTCAGAATTTTTTATTAAATACCTTATTTTCGTTTACGGTTAGTTAGATACTTAGTTAGGATGCGGACATAAACTAATATTATAAACATTTTATTCACAACAACATCGCGTAATATCTTCAAGAGTCGCACACATTATCCTTGACCTTCCAACGGTCAAATCAGTTTCTAGACTTGTCAATTTACATTTAAGATCTATACAGGCTACTGTAAATAAGAACTAAGTTACTTAACCCTTTCTTGCTTGACTGCCTTCACAGCTCAGTTAATAGTAGGTATCTACGTACATAGTAATGCCTTCGGCGTTTATTTTATTTTCCCATCCAAGATAAACATTTCTGTGATGAGGTTCCGGGTGTCAATATTATGCAATTTTTAGCTTTAACCCCCTTTTAAATATTATAAAGGAGAGGGAGGTGGGGGGGGGGTTAAATATAGCCTAACTCGTTGAATTTGTTGAAATTTCATACGTGTGCAAATTATACCCAGGATTAGTGTGTTTTTACACGTATAGGTAGGTATCTACATTTTAAATTCGATTTTGAAATTAAAGAAATAGACCAATACTAGTAAAAAAATATTTATATAGACGTTAATATTATTAAAGTTAACAATAAGGTATTTTAGTAAATATTTTAAAATGATTCAGATCCCTTTTTTCAAAAAGTCAAAGTCAAGGAGTATAGGTAGGTGTTTACAAAATTAAGATTTGAAGTAAAAATGCAAGAATCACTTTGAGACGACTTAAATGCTAGGTTAATTTAAGTGCCAAAATAAATGTCCTAAATCCAACCATAGCTTAGTGCCGCGAATACAAAATAGGCATATTTGATCAGGTTCACGCAATATTTTTCAAAACACTAATTTTATATGCACATTCGAAATGAAGAAAATGTATAATGTAACAAAGCTTTACTTTCATGATACTTTTTCCAAGTAAATAGATACTTTGAATATGATAATTTTCAATCTTCTTAGAAACAATCTTACCTGCAGTATTACTTAGGTACTCATTGTTTTTTTCTTTGCCTACAGTGCCACCAAAAGATACCAACTCAATTCAATTCAATTCTTGGTTTATGGCTACTGTGACTTGAGATTGTCACAATTCTGCCAGTGTCCGTTTCATGCTAGTTTCATAAACCTTGCTGGAGTTAGTGAAGAATATGGCCGGTATTTTTAGTGAGATACCAACTCATTTGTTTAGATAACCAAAGCGGAAACTTTCAAAAATATAGAGTATGGATGATATTCTATGAATAAACTAAATGATTTGTTAATCAATAGACAGTGGCGCCATCCTCACCAAATAGTTGCTCTCTATTCAAAGACAATATTTTTTTTTATCAGGCTGCATAGTTTTCTGTCACAAGACCATTCTAAATTCAAATAGTAGTTCACTATAAATAAAGGCTATTGCACACTCTTCAAAGCCACAGGTGCTATTCCATTCATGGTTGGTTCCCACGGCCGCGGTAACTTCATTGTGGGCCTCCCCCGCGATTCATAAGGAGGTTGGGGGTGAATCTTGCAGGTAGCTGTGAACTTTATAAAGGTGTACAGAATACGTTATGACCGTTGGACCGACATGACAATGGCGATCACGTGAGATGTTACATGTACCTACATTTTGCACATTTTATATTTAATATTTTAGTAGTTTTCTTGTGAAAAAAGTACTTGGATATAAATATTTTAAGCAATTAGTTATTACCAATAGGATATAACATGATATTATCCAAATACTTTTATCAAATAGATAAGCTGACTGACTGAATGACTGACATTATCGCTCAGTCCAAACTGATTTCAAATGTATTAATTTTCTTCGTCTTGAAAAGCACTAAAAAGTAACTACTTATGTAATTCCAAAAAATTAACCCCAACAAGTGCATTTTTATATGAAAATAAAATGACACGAGCATAGTCTCGGAGAGCATTTCAAGTTTTTGTTAAAAAGATTTTCATAATCACGAATCACAAGCGTTCAATAAAAACTCTCAAAGTTTTTAAAAAGTCACTTCATAAAACCTTTGTGCACACTGCGACTTTAAAAAGTTTAAAGTGTCAAAATGTAGCAAAAAGTTTTGATACGCATTAAAAAGTTGTTTTTGTTGGGTGTTCTTAATTAAACAAATTAGCTATGGTTTGAGAGCCTTGTCTCACCCGCTGAGTGATTTACTATGGGTTTTGTATAATTAGATCAAAACTCATCAGAGAAGCTATTTTTAATAGGTATTCTATATTTTATTCTACACATAGAATTATTTTATTCTGTTTGCAGAATTTTATCACAATCCGATTGGAGGTTTACGGGTAGTACCTAAGTAAGGTCTATTTTTTTTCCAGAACGGACCAGCTAGTTGTGTAGAAGGGAACTTAAAGTACCCGCGGCACAATTAGTTGAGTTACAGTTGTGCTGTGGGGCTGGAACGCTACTAACATAACAAAATATGAAATTTGATTACGTACAAAATCAAAAACTTTCGCATTTATTATAATAATTCTTCATAGCTTGCCGCTAATTCAGCTGTGAGGTAATCCTACTGACTCCAGACGTTTTGCTACTAAGACATTTTACTTATAATACTTTCGGACAACTTTGATATTAAAAATAAATAATTATTTGTAAATATTCATTATAAAGATTGAAATTATTTATAAACAATAATTAATTATATGAATATAACCTTCCGCCCACGGCTTCGCCCGTATGATACTTTGAAAAACAAAATAATTCCATCCCATGGGAACCGTATATTTTTTTGCAATAAAATGTAACCTAAGTATGTGCTATTCCAGACTATACCTACTATCTCCGTGCTAAATTTCATCCAGATCAGCCGCTTCAGCATGAAAGAATAACATGCATCCGTATATTGTCACAAACTTTCACGTTTATAATTTAAGTAGGATAATCGCACTACTACTAGTCAATGACTACCATGTTATAGAACCAGTGTGGTAAAAGGTTTAAAGCCTAAAGCTACCTCAGAGGCTCCTTTTGCATAATAACAATACTAGTAGAATATAATAGTAATTAAAGATCTTTATCTTACTGTACTCGTATTGCGCATTTGAGCAGTCACATCCTTGGCTCTAGTTACTGGAAATCACGTCCAAAATAATTACGAGCGAACAATGCCCAAGGAAACGGAAGTAGGGAGGTAACGGCGGCAGCCATTACAAAGCCTTTTTAGTTTTATGACGCGTGGTTTGACCTCGAAAACAATGGTTTTGAACAGACATTATTTCGCAACTTTGTTTCCAAGCTAAAGGTTGAAATTGATATTTAAAAAACTTGAGAGGTGTCAAGGGACACCCGGATGGAACGAAGTTCCTTTCTTTGCTTTCTATGAGAGAGAGAGAGAGAGAGTGAGACAGACAGAGAAACACGCGCGCGCCGCACGGCTTACAACTATAGCAAAAGGTGTCGTTACAACTTTTCGTGAGAATTTTTTCCGTCTAGCCCCCTTTCACAACGCGCGATAAGGAACTTCGTTCCTAATTTAATAACCTTAATTTTTACTTCTTCTTGTGTGAAAGAAGATTAGGAAAGGTAGGTATGAGTACTGAAATGACGGATGATAGAGGCAAATGGAAGACAACGTGCTGTGCCGACCCCACATAGCGTGAGAAAAGGACAGGAAGAAGAATATCGACTTCTTTTTCTGCCATTTTCTGCTATACAGACCATCTGCTAGTTGGAATTAGATTTTGCTAATTCGACTTACAGCTCGTTAGACATTTTGCGATGTTGTACATTTAGCTGTTTCGACCTGGGGCCTTACCACGAAGTCTTCCAGAACGAATCCGTAATGATTCCATTATAGAAACGTCACTACTTCCAAAAAATTTGCATAGTTCATGGTACGAAATGACATTGTAATAATGCCCCTGATCGGAGGGTTCATATGTTGTTACTAGTGTTGTAAAAGGATTAACTGTCGTGAACTTGACACAATGCCTTCGAATTTTAGAGGTGCTACAACTTGCCGGTTTCCATAAGATATTTCCTTCACCGTTTAAGAGTAAGTAGGTACCTACTTGTATATAGCGTACACACATTTTTCGAACAAAAAAGTCCATTGTTGCTTGACCAGATTTGAACCAACCAGTGGTTGTATTTAAATAAAAATAAAAATAATAAATAATGCTGGACAATCCACACAGCATCATCTAGCCCCAAAGTAAGCTACTCAAAGCTTGTGTTATGGGTACTAGATAACTGATATATTTAATACATTATATACATAGATAGATATTTTTTATTATACATAGAAAACACCCAGACCAACGGAACAAATTTCTGCAGATCGTACACAAATTTGTTCCGCGGCGGGAATCGAACCCGCAACCTCTACGTCGCAGGCGGACTCTCGCCCGCTGCGCCACTAAGGTCGTCGATTATTCATTTATTATTATGATTATTTATTCGATTTGATTGGAATATTTGTAATTAGTCCAACATAAACTGGTTCCAATTATAAAAGTTTGCTTAGTTTGGGGCTAGATGGCGTTGCGTGAAATGTTCACGAATTCACGAGACTCTACTAAGTTTATTATGACGTAGCTATTTTTATCACAAAACTTACAGTAAATGGACTATGTATTGTAAAGTAAATACTATGTAATTACTCGGTCACATATACATACATAGCTTTCATAATTTCGTCATAAATCTTTAACGACTTTTGAGAACAATAATTTGCGTTTTATAAGGTTACCAATAAATATGTCAAGAATACCAGCGGGCAACGTGAATTATGGGTCTTTTATTTATTGGCACTTCCTTCGAACCAGTGTGGTGAAAGGATTAAATTGTGGTCCTTCTACCGTAATTTAATCCTTGTTGTGGGTTCGATCTCCACCCAGGACAAACGTTTTTGATAAATGCAGATGTTAGTTCTGAGTCTGGGTGTTATTGGTGACCACTAGCTCTTTATTGTTTGATAAAATTGTGATAAGGCACCAGGTTTGAACCCACGACCTTCGGATCGTGAGGCAGGAGAGCTACCAATACCGCCAGTGCTTTTGGAACGAAGTTCCTTATCGCGCGTTGTGAAAGGGGGCTAGACGGAAAAAATTCTCACGAAAAGTTGTAGCGACACTTTTTGCTATAGTTGTAAGCCGTGCGGCGTGCGCATGTTTCTCTGTCTGTCTCTCTCTCTCACAAATTAATCGAAAGGAACTTCGTTCCCCTTGACACCTCTCAAGTTTTTTATTTTTATTTTATTTTACTTAAGTATCTATTTCTGTGAGAACATTTGTTATGACAATGATAAACGTCTGCCCTAGCTTACCTTGTATTTTATACATAATACAGGTACACATGGAGTTACCTTTCAATATTTCAGATACGCATAAATCTCAACTCGTTCGCGTGAATACAATTTAGTTAATAAATAAAACTCACGATGCGGAAATCATGAATGCGCGTGATTGCTATACATAAAACGAAATTCTACACAATGATAGGTTATCGAACTGCAGTAACATTTACTGAAGGTCCCTAGACACGAGGTTGGCTAGATGTTCACGGAATCCACATTCTATACAACACGCAAGCTTAAAACCTCTTTCTTTCAAACCTTATAAAAAGCATAACACCTCATTGATTCTAAAGAAAATAGAAAAATAAAAAGGGGTAGAGGTAGACCAAGAAAAAGATGGATGGACTGTGTGAAAGATGATATGAGCAAGAAAGGAGTGAGTACTGAGATGACGGATGATAGAGGGAAATGGAAGAAGAAAACGTATTGTGCCGACCCCACATAGCGTGGGAAAAGGGACGGAAGAAGAAGAAGGTTCGAAATAATTAGTGACATTCCCGTTCATACATAAACCCGTTCTTTTTTTCGTTAATAACTAGCTTTTTCCCGTGACTTTGTCCGCGTGGAGTAGTTTTTTTTTAATTTTATTTTTTCGACAATTTTCCAATGTTTTTAATAGTAAGAGATCATTATAATTAATATTTATATTGGTTTCATTTGTAAAGAATAGGTAATAGAATTGATCATGCTACTGCAATAAGTATAGCTCGTTTACAAAAGTGGTTTAATATCGAAAGATGGTAAATAGTCTATTTGAACTGAGTCACCAAAGCTTTCTGCTCTAAAGGCCAGTGCAGCGCTCACTGCGCTCGTCATTATAAATAAAGTTTTCCGTCTCAAGTTTTTCAAAAACCTTAGAAAAACACAATTTCAATCTTTAGCTTAGCAGCGCCGCCTACACTAAGCACTGGCAAACTAGTCACGGTACATAGCACACTGCAACAATTATTCGTTCTCCTATTGTACTTACATTCAGTAACCACGCACACATACAAACGGACATAGAAAAACGAACATTACGGACTCACACAGGCGCAAACTGTTACAGCCTCTTACGTGAGGTACGTAAGCGACTGCGGAACTCAAGATGGCTGACATTGGCAATGGCGGGTCGTTGACCCGGCGCGCGCGCAGCCTTCAAAGCTTAGATCTAGCATTAGAGAGGCTGTTCCGTCAGGTTTTTTATAGGTTGCTCGCTGCTATTTTTACAAATAAAAGATTAGAGGTTTAGTATTTTACCAATTTATATTGAAGAAATAATCTTTTGATTATTTATTAGTAAATTTTTTAGTGTTGATGTTTTTATTATGCATTCATCTTGAAGATTGACAATTTAATTCTAAAAACGTGATAAAAAACACAGTGACTTTTCTAATAAGTACTTTAGGTAGGTACTTGCTTTACTATATTAGAATCAAGAATTAGCTAGACAGAGCTTTTATAAAGCTTTTTGATCAAATGTTTCTACATTACATAAAAGTATCAACAAAAATTTTCAAAAGATGTTGAAATAGTGCGAACAATGCAACAAAAACTGACTATTCAATAATATTACTTTGTCTATGGTTTTCAGTTACGTAATTATGTTCTCTTGTGTGAAATAATAGAGCAATTTTAGAGCTTTTATCGACTTTATTTCTATTTCACACTTTTCAATCACCCTGTATAAATTATATTTTTTAACACTGAAAAATGTTATCACTGATCACACATTTTAAATGTTTCTAATAAAAATATTCTGTAATTTATTCAACTTATTACTGAGTTTAACAATACTAAAACACTGTTTATGATGATATTAAAACTGTATGGCGCTACAAAAATAAGTGTTTATCAGGTAAAGTGTTCCATAAATCACCAAAATGATGCATCGGTTGATTGATTTTATATTTATCAAACCAGAATGATTCAGAATGATTTATTTTGTATACAATGGGAACAGGGCCTTTAGTCGCCGTGCCATCATTGTGAATGTACTAATCATATAAGTACTATATAATTATTATATCCATACTTGTACTTGTTCTTCTTCTTCCTGCCCTTTCCCCACGCTAAGTGGGTTCGGCACAACATGTTTTTTTCCTCCATTTCCCTCTATCATAAGTCATCTCAGTAGGTACTCATTTCTTTACCATATACTTTATGCTTCGGTATATTTATCGCGTTTTTTTTACCAATTTTTCCCAAAGTTTCGATAGGTTTACACACTTAAATAGCCTTTTAATGCTAATAATAATGTGTTCAGATCGCGTAAGTTTAAAAACAATTTTTTTTATGTTAAGAATGACGAAATGAAGAAAGAATGAAGAAAGGCTGCTGGCGGAGGCTGGATGCGTCGAGCTGAAGACAGGGCGCAATGGCGCTCATTAGGGGAGGCCTATGTCCAACAGTGGACTGCTATAGGCTGATGATGATGATGATGATGATAAGAATGACGAACATTGAGACAATGATGAAAATGTGGAAAAGAATCACCTAGGGGCCTAGACCTAGAACGATTCCGTAACGATTCCATTATACAAAACGTAAATTATGAAACGTCACTACTTCCATACAATTTGCATAGGTCATGGTACGAAATAACAATGTAATACTAATTCGGTAATGTATTATGAATTCGTGGTGAGACCCCTGATCTCTGTACTAGTGGCTCCCCACTGCGGATGCGCGCGTAAACCGCGGAATGTAGCGCAAGAGCACAGCTAACGGTGCTAGAATCGCGCGGAAAAACTCAAGTTCACTATCACGGAAGATTGCGCAGCGACGGTGTTACCTACACCACTGCCGATCACCCTTCACTGTAAAACCAGCTTTATTTATATTAATACAAGTTTGAATTCGGTGATTCAGGTACCGAAGTGAAGCAGAAATGCTGTACCTACCTATTATATTCAATGTTTTTTTAAGATGTGTGTAGTGTTTTTTTGTTTTTGCTGTTGTATAATTTTTTTTTCTGCAAAAGTTGTAAATATATATTAAAAAAAAAATTGTTTAAAGCAGGAATTTCACACAATACAATGATAATTAGGTCCGTAAAGTTTTTTTATTGTCGTTTTTGGAGCATTGGTGGCGCCTCCTGTCTTCCGATTCATGCGGCCTTACCACAAGCGTTTTAAAAATAATATCAAAGTGATATAACTTAATATTTCGTACTATGAACTATAACAGTTGTGTTAAAGTAGTGTTACTTCAAGCTTGAAATGTGACGTTTCTGAAACATGATAGCTTGTAAAAGCTCGTGGTAAGGTTCCTGGTTTTGCACCAATTAACAACCCTATCACGTAGTACGGAATACCTATTATTGTACAAAAGTCATAATGTAGATTATATTTTGACATACCTTTAGTCAAATTTCCAAAGAAAAGATGGATGGGCTATGTGAAAGATGATATGAGTAAGAAAAAAGTGAGCACTGAGATGACGGATGTTAAAGGGAAATGGAGGAAGAAAACATCTTGTGCCGACCCCACTTAGCGTGGGAAAAGGGCAGGAAGAAGAAGAAGCTTTTTGTCAAATTTCTAACTAAGACATTCTAATTCTTAATTTCCATTTCTGTAGCATTCTTGATCTACAAGTATTTTGATCTAAAGACGGCAATGAGTGAATATTTCAAAAATTGTATATACTAGCTTTACTGTGGTCGATCTCGGTTACCGTGAGGGCCGTCATCATATTATGCCACTGGTACTTAGTTACACAAGGTTCATAATAAATAACTTTTAGTTTTATAATAAAATGTGCATTTAGAATTGCATTTTTTACCAATATTTTATTTTAAAGAAATTAATGCTAATACGAGATAGGTAGGTACCTCATATCAGATAAAAATATTCGTCAAAACTAATATAAAAAATTAGCTCTTCAAACGGGTAGCAAAAGTAAATCACTCTATATAAAAAAAAAATCTAGAAGTTTTTCAGTTTATTCGTTACAAACAAAAATACAAAACTTTCCTCTTTATATGATTCGTATAGATAATTATATAGATAAAAACTTGAAATCTAGGGCATATTCGAGTAACTTAGAAATATATAATTTTAAATATTATTATCCAATTTTTACTACATATATCTAACTAATATTATAAATGCGGAAGCTCAGATGGATGTATGGATGTTTGTTACTTAATAACGCTGAAATGGCTGAAAATATCTGGATAAAACTTTGATTACGGCAAGTAAACTATGACGAGTATCTAATGGCTGATTAAAATACCATGTTTGGACGTGCCCCTGACAGCCTCTTTAGATATCCTCAAAGATCTAAGTAACTAGAGATCTGATGAGATATCTACCGAGCCTGAGGATTACAGGCATGATCATGATTTGTTTTTTTTTGGCTATAGTTTATAGCTTATTGTGTACAATAGTTGTATAATTTTATGTAGGTATGCCACAATGCAAGTAACAACTTCACCACTGTTATGTTATGTGAAGCTATTGTTAAACATTATTGTTGAACATTAACGTGGGTAAATCGAGTTGTTCAATCGTAAAAATTTAAATAAATTGACTTCTTTGAGTGCTTTAATAACTTACCTATTGACATGAGAACAAAGCCGTGAACAAATTATTGACGATACAGTTGGTCGGTTGTACCTCCGATGTAATAGTCGTGGGTTCGAACTTCGTTCTCTAACTTTTCTGACAGAACTAAAATGGCCAACCACTGAATTTTTTTTAGACAAAAAAATTTAATTATGAATATAATCGAAATCGCCCGCGAAGTAGCTACTTACATAAAATATAGCCTATGTTCATCCTAAAAATTCATTCTACACAATGGTGGTAGAATTTTTCAAATCGGTCCGGTAGTTTCGGAGTCTATTAATGCAAACAAACAAACAAACAAACAATCCTTTTTATAATATTAGTATAGATACAGTTGGTTGGTTGTACTTCCGATGTAATGGTCGTGGGTTCGAACCTCATTCACTAACTTTTCTGACAGAACTAAAATGGCCAACCACAAATTTTTTTTAAAACAAAAAATGTTAATTATGAATATCTAGCTTCCTCTCGCGACGTCGCCCGCGAAGTAGAATAGCTCATAAAATATACAAGTATATAGCTCAATAGCTCATAAAATATAAAATATACGATGTACATAAAATATAGCCTATGTTCATCCTAAAAGTTCATTCTACACAATGGTGAAATAATTTTTCAAATCGGTCTAGTAGTTTCGGAGCCTATTCAATGCAAACAAACAAACAAACAATCCTCTTTATAATATTAGTATAGATACAGTTGCTTGGTTGTACTTCCGATGTAATGGTCGTGGGTTTGAACCTCGTTTACTTACATTTCAGACAGAACTAAATTGGCCAACCACTGATTTTTTTTAAACAAAAGAATTTATGAATATTTAAATCTGTAGTTTTTAAGCCTATTGCCATAAACTATTTTACTAATACTTCATTATTACCAAATTCGACCGAAAATTGTATCCTAGTAAAACTGCCTTCATAAATTATGTAAAAGCGAAACGTCTTACACCTGTTAACCCAAACTTTCAATAAGCTCTTTTCGATCAGATTTAGAACAAGGTGCAAAATTCACCCTATTACAAGCCGCCTGCGCCTGCGGCTATCACTGCTCGAAAATAAACCAAATCAATTGATAATAACGCTTGAAGATTGCCTTATTTCCGTACCTGTAGCATCAGTTTTTGAGGAGGGCGAGTTCATCAAAAAATCAACTGTTTAAGATTTTATCAAACAAAATACTTTTTGTGTCACACCTTTTGCGTTTATTGGTCATACCATTGATTTTATCAAAAATGTAAATTATAATGTAATTATGTAACCTTTTCACGGCTAAACGGCTGAACAGATTTCAATGAAATTTGGCAAGGAAATAGATTGCATTCCGGGGAAGGACATAGGATACCTTTTAGCTCAAAAAAATGCGAAAGACGTTGCGGGAAACCGCTAGTTCAGAATATTTCAACCCTTTTTTACTCTCTTTTGAAGTCTGGTAAAAAATCCAGTATAATAAAGGGATGCAATAATGCCGATGAAGTCAAAAACTCGTGCTTAGGGTAGTGCCTGACCTACCATCACCTGCTTTATATCAACCCATATGTTTCAAATATAGGTCAATTAGAACACCTCTTTATGACAGAGAACAAAGAACTCTATACGCTACCTTTTGGGGTGAAATTTAAATGGCAATAGAACGAGTCAGGAATGACTGGTAATGAATCTTCTAAAACAAGGCATTATTTCTGAGATTGGTGACAGGTGTGTGTAGAACATTTATTTAAGTAACCCATAGAGACATTTCTAAGAATATGCGGCCGCAATTTAGCGGTGGCTTGACAAGTATTATTTAGCTAAAGGTTGAACCAAAATGACATAGGCCCCCTATAAACTTTCAAAATGTCAAAAGCGATTTTTATAGCCGGGACTAAAAGGCATTGAAAATACCTGCCTAAATGCCATTAGAAGTCACCCATCCAAATATTGCGCTGAACTTTGTCTAATGCTGAAACGTAGACGAACCAATTTCATTGTGTTTACAATTTTAGAACTTTAATTTACCCGACTGCAAAGAAAAATGATTTTGTATTTGAGGTGTATGTATGTATGTATGTATCTATGCGAGTTCATTTTGACAAATGAGGACTCGTTAAATATGTCTGAATCACAAGTGACATATATTTGAAATGTCAAAAATCCAATATGGCGGCAGTAAGAATCTGTTTTCTAGGTGACTTTCAGCCGAGTTTTCAGATTTTGTAAAAAAATAATAGTTCTATAGTGGGAATCACTAAGCAAGCTTGTACCACTAATGTTTCAGTGACAGCGTTTACGGCCGTTATAAGACGTTCACCGAAACATGCGCACGAGTGGATTTGGATCGTGCATTGAGTTATTATTTCTGGATTATGGTGAAAGTGTTTTTGGTATAATATCCATCATTTGCTTTGCAGCAGGTGAAAACTGTGTCCAGTCCATGTATTTTTGGCGTGTTTCGAATTACTAATATAAATTAGACACATGTTACCGGAAAAACACTTTATACATAGTATACAATATAAATGTCCTGTTAATATTATACAGAAGTTTTAGTAATTTTGTACATTTAATGACAAAAAAATAGTTATTATTTTAACAATAGAATTTTATTTCACAATTTCGAGATTTATTGTCAAAAAAAATATAATTAGTAGAAACACTTGACTTGAAAACTTCCTTCTTTTTTCGGCGGAAGTAATCATGGTGAAGGGACAGTATGAATGATATTAAAAATCTTGTGTTAAATATAATTCTTTAATTTTTATTTATACCTAGGCTTATTTACAAAAGCTTATAGAATATAGACAAAGCCTGATATATGTATAATAAAGATTTTTAACTAAAAAAACATTTCGCACTACTAAAATACATAGTACTTATTGATATCTTACTAATAGTAAAAATGCGAAAGTTTTTCAGACCAAATTACGCCCTGTAGATTTTTATTTTTATACATAGTAGGTATGTAGAAATTTGACATCTACCTAATCTATGATTTGAAATTACATATTTTTATTATAGGTACGTTTTATGGGTAGCTCACGTGTTACTTCTAATGCGATCGAACAAAAGCTCTGCATGAATGCGACAAGTGCATCTGCGGATAGGAAATATATCGCACCTGCGTCCAGTTCCCACGTTCATACATTCAAATAATCTATATAAACAAGTAAATCAGGCTAAACAACACCTTAATACATTGTTATAAGGATCAAGGGTTGATTGTGAGTCGTGGTTTAAAGAGGAGCGATAGTCAGCCCAAATTAAACCATATCTTTCTTGAAATAAAAGTCAAAAGTTAAGAATGACGTCTTTTTAGAAGGTTGTATGGGATTTTTGTAAGTTCTCTGAAGAAATGTTTCAGTACTTATTTGGATCACAACACTATTTGAATACCAGTGAAAAAATAAACTATTAATATTCTAAAATATAATGTAGTTACATAATTTTATTTTACTAACCCAAAAACTGTTAGCATAAAATTTTTTGATATGCTAAAATTGGTATTTTGTTAATATATTGTTTTGATTTTCCACAAAATTATTAAATACCAATTTTTATGACAACTCAAACAAGCTAAAATACAATTTAAGTACATGGCTAATGTTACTATTTGTATCGATGACATGGCTACCTACTAAAAGACACGTCGATAAGACGTCAATTATTTCACATTTACTAGTATAGACTTTGGTGTGATAAAAAAAGATCATTTGTATCTCGTACAAAAATTTAGCTAGTCTGGCAAAACAACAAAATTACCACTGATTATTGAGTTGCTCTTAAAATTTATCACATACTTAGATGGAAGATCTCCTGTTATAAAACGATGATAAAAATCAATTACCTACGTAGTTTCAAAACCGATTTCCATCATAATAAATTTTACCAAACTGTTTCTTTGTTACAAAAAGCTTTCAAGATTGCCAACGTAAATTAGTTTTGGTACATAATCAGTTAGCCAACCTATAAATTGATTTAATTGATCGAATCATCAAACCATGATTTATGTCTTAAGACCTGCTTCAGACCTAAACGTGGCATAACTTCCTTTACACTCAAGCGAATAAAATACTCGATTTCTGTATTTTATTTTTTAAGTTATTACCTACAACTCAACTAAAAATAAAATGCGATAAAATCATGATTTTATCAGGGCACTTTAAATGAAAAGTTTATCTGTAAAAAAAAATTACTTCAGTTTCAAATTAATGTTATACCAAGTTTAATTTTATGACTTGAGGCTAGCAGCAAACCGTGGACAAATAAGCAAAGAGGGGTCTATATCCAACACCGGCTTAAGTCGGGTTGCGAAGATGATGATAGTTTCTAGACTATTAAAAATTTACTAATATATTTTCGCATAATAGCACAAGTATCGACCACGTCAGTTGCTTATCTTCTTATGATTAGCACAACACCTTTTATATAACATACCGTATCCTTAACTTTCAGAGGCCACCTTGTATAAGATAATGGAAGATGGATTACCGAATAAACTTTATTGCTGCAGTGATAGAGTGCTTGCTGATTTTTGATTATTTATGGGTATGTGTAAAATGTTTACAGCAAGTGTGGACTGACCCCCAGGGAAGGCTCTGGATTTATTTGATCTTCGTTATATTTCGTGATCGACTCACTTCAATATTGAATTTAATCAATCATTTTCGAACGAGCCTCAAACTCACTTCTCACATCGCGCAGCCTAAATATAATCCTTGACTGTTATTTGTATATTTATCAATTTTGTTGGATTTCGCAGGTGCGAATTGAATCTCTAAGGAGCAGCAAAAGGTTAAAATTGGTGAAAAAAACACGCAAAATAATGGGAAATTTCTAGATAGATTTTTTTTGTTTTTTGAGATGGGTTAGACCTTGCATTACTAAAAATTGTAAAGATTGATTTCGTAATTACATTTCCTCCAGGTAAATTATTCTATTGAAAAAATCATCAGCCCACCCTATAATATTCTCACGATTATTTATTGCGCTTTCACTAATTTTTTGTTCATCAAAACCTCTGCTCTGTTTTTTTTACGATTTCGTAAAAAATCCCTTTCGATTTCCGCCGAGGCGCCATCTGCTTTTATTCTCATCCTTCAATAACTACCGCAGACGAGAAAAAAAGAGATGATCCACTTGAGCTACGTAGCTTACTTTATTTATTTGAAAATGTTTTTAAAATAAATATTATGTTATTCAGGAATTAATTTTATAATAGGCTGAAAGAATATTGTACATCATTGCTCATCTTAAAGTGCTTTTGTAAATTATTAATTTATAATTAATACATAATTATTTAATTTTGCTTATTATATTTTATGTATAAACAAAAAAACGTGAGAACACTAAGAACATAATTATGATAAGTAATAAGATGAAGAATGATAAGTAGGTACCTATTATTTGGCTCGCAAAGTTAGCTTTACTTAGTTTGAGACTAGATGGCGCCGTGTGAAATACATTATATAAATATTGTTTTAATCCTAAAAACCAACGTTATCCATTTTTGTAGTTCTCAATGCGTTAGTGATTGTTGAATGGAAACACATATCGATCTAGCTAAACAACAGGACAAGTCTCTTTCTTGTTAAGTCTCACCACAATAATAAATGTTTGTTTAGATCCGTTTTTTGTCGTCCGGGATTTCACCGGAAGTAGGTCCATTGCTGTGGTTTAACATTTAATTTTGAGCACAAGTGGTATATTTTGATAACCATCAATCTTCTAAACAAACAGTCCGCTACAGGAAGTGACGGTTAAAAAACAATATGAAAGTGTATGTGTACCTACGCCTTTGTTATTGAAAACAAACGAGGATTATGTCATTACGCTTTCTTGTCCTTTGGCGATGTAGTCCAAAAGCAATGTAACCCCAGGGCGATATGGTCATATCGCGATTTAGTCCCAAAGCGATCTAGTCACATCCGCTGCCTAGTCAAATAGAGATGTAGTCGTAAAGCTCCTAACCCATTTTTTTATTTGTTTGTTAATTTTAAATAGGGAATTAATTTGAAATTATAACACACAATTTTTTTCAAAATTTAACATGTAAAACTATTAGTATTATCATTGTTTTCTTGGACGTATGTAGATAAGTTTGCCACATAGTTTTTTTGCAAACCAAGATATTTATAAATATTTCACACAACGCTAAGTACTTAATTAAGACATTTATTTAAATTAACTTAAATTAATATTATGTTGGTAATAATTATAATTTACGTGATAGATATAGTCAATAGTCAATAGTCAATAATCTTTATTCAGTAATATCACAAGGATCATTTTGAATCGTCTTACATACTAGGTGAGTCTAGGTGCCAATTCCAGTCCTATCCCCAGTACGAGAAGAACTGGCAAGAAACTCGCTGGGCCTAAAAATAGGTAGGTACAGGCAATTATTGCAATTAATAAAATTTTTTTTTACATCTTCGACTCGTTGTGGACCTTTAAAAATATACCTGCTACATTTTTAAGGAACAAAACGTTATTGTTACTCTATTTATTTTACGGCTGTATCAATGCCATTCAATAGCCTAAAGAAAGTTTTACAACTAAACTCAGCATGAATGCATTTATCTCTTTTAGCAGTCGGGTAAAAAGGTATAAACATTTTTATTGCCCAAACGCCGATATCAAAGGAGCCGACTTTGTATTACTTTCTTCAGACCAAATCATTTTGTATGTTTATCTTATTTTATCTTGAGATAAGAATATATTCAGCCTTATTTTGTTTGGTATTTCCAGTCCAAATTGTTACCACTTACAGTTAGGTACGTACCTACTAATTGTATTAGTTCATTTTGTATACATTGTGGTAACTAGAGCACTGGTGGTCTAGTGGTAGTGGCCTTGCCTTCCGATCTTAAGATCCTAGGTTCGAATCCAGTTGCGCACCAACGGATTTTTCTGTTCAAAAAAATTATGTGCACTAGGTATTTACCAGTAGTATTCTCAAACGATGAAAGAAAATATCGTGGGACAAAAAATTCTAAAGTAATAGATTAGTTGTAAATTTATTTTTGCACATAAGCAATTTTTACTAAAATGGTTAAAAGAACGCTATCGCCAAGTATTCTGTTGGCATAGTAATAAAATAATGTTACAAAAACAAACTTCAAAATGGCAGGAAATAGCAAAACATGGTGACAATAATGGTTTACACCTTATGCAAAAACACAAAATCTCACCAAAATCACACTGTGCAAAAAATAATGCGATATTGCAAAATTATGGAATCTCACCAATATCAGATTCACCGGATGCATTAACCCTTCAAAAGTGAGGTTACGTTCAATAAACTAAATGTTTCCGAAATACGTTTTGTAACAATGGGAGTCTGTTTCCCGACTATCCCGACTCCCGACCCATTGATCAGATTGGTTCTATGGGTGACCATAATTTTTCATTTTGTAAGAATCTATAATGCTGTGGTACATTACAATACAGTAACATTTGAAGCCACCAACTTTTTTTAGGATGTAAGTAATAGGATAGCCTGTTATTGGTAGGACCTGGGTGACCGAGCTTTGCTCGGTTTGCTTTTTGCTTTTATCATCGATAATGTATTCAGATTGCGTAAGTTTAAAAATATATAAAACTCAACCTACTTGAGAACTCAAAACTTTAATACGACCGACTGATATTTCCTGACAAAACCTTGGTTACCTTACGCAGGTTTTAGAAAAAAGGCTGGTTCGCGAAGGCAGCATCTGTCGAGGTTCCCACGGAAAGGATTGTTGGCCCGTAATGACTAGGATGTTTACCTGACATAGCTAATAAAGTGTTGCTTTTATTACAACCTACATTTCATTCTTAGATCATTAAATAAATAAATAAAAAAAAAAAAAAAAAATATGATCACGACTGTAATCCCCAGGCTCGGTAGATATCTCCTCAGATCTTTAGTTACTTAGATCTTTGAGGATATCTAAAGAGGGTAGTCAGAGGCAAGTCCAAACATGACATTTGGTACATGCCCACATTTTGCACAATAGTTAGTATTCCGTACGTGACAGGTTGC
Organism: Cosmorhoe ocellata; assembly: GCA_963675405.1. Classification (NCBI taxonomy): domain Eukaryota; kingdom Metazoa; phylum Arthropoda; class Insecta; order Lepidoptera; family Geometridae; genus Cosmorhoe; species Cosmorhoe ocellata. Next base: position 9,398,607 of record OY776249.1, on the reverse strand, counting down.
AAGCCCATCGCCGCTTATAAGAATACTAACCTATGACACATACCTTCGAATTTTTGGTTCTAGGGTATGCCGGTTTCCTCACGATGTTTTCCTTCACCGTTTAAGATCACTGGCATTAAATAAATAAATAATAAATAAGTAATGCTGGACACCAGCACACAGCATCATGTAGCCCCAAACTAAGCAAAGCTTGTATTATGGTAACCACATCTTTCTAATTATTATAAATGCGAAAGATCTACTTTTTTTTCGAACTGGAAGGGGCCTTAATAAGCTCTTACAAGAGATCATGTTTCAGAAACGTCACATTTCAAGCTCGAAGTAATACTACTTCAATACAATTTTTATAGTTCATATTACGAAATATCAAAGTTATATTACTTTGATATTGCCCAAAGAGCTGTTAGGTTGTATCACAACTTGTTACGTATTAATCCTACTCTCCCTAAAAGTTTTTATGGCAACACCAAAACGCGTTCTGATTTATCATGTGGCGCCATCTAGTGTAAAAAATATTTTTAAAAATTCTAGAATTATATGTAAAATACGATTTTGATCAACATAGGACATACACAGTTTTTCAGACGATTCCCTATAGAAAAGACTTCAACGCGCTCTAGTCAATTTTTTCACTACTTTCCTTTGTCACTACCGCTTGGCTCTACTAGTAGAGTGAAGGGAAATTTTACTTTCCCGTGACACTTCTGGTAGTGCTACGGGTAAAAGTACATTTCCAGTGACACTACCCTTTTCGTGGACTTTTTCAAAATGTTCTCTCATCAGCCATTGTAGTTTTTTCATGGTCACGAAACATACTGGCACAAACGCACAAACTTGTACAATTATCACGTACACAGGTATTTTTTAACCATTTCGCCCAAAGTTATATAAACAAAAAACACTATCTCACGACTGTAATACCTAGACTCGGTAGATATCTCCTCAAATCTCTAGATACTTAGATCTTTGAGGATTTCTTAAGAGGGTAGTCAAAGGCACGTCCAAAAATGATGTTTAGCACATGCCCACATTTTGCACAGTGGTTAGTATTCCATACGTGACAGGTTGCAAGCCTATCGCCGCTTATAAGAATACTACACACCTTCCAAATTAATATAAACACATAAAAATAAGAACTTTTGTATACCATTTAGAAATACGTCTTAGTAATTGATCTCATGCATTTTTGACATGGGGATCTCATAGTAAATTCCACACATCTTTTCTACGTTTGTACCCGCCATACCCTACCGTGAGGAAACCGGCATACCCTAGAACCAAAAATTCGAAGGTACGTGTCATAGGTTAGTATTCTTATAAGCGGCGATGGGCTTGCAACCTGTCACGAACGGAATACTAACGACTGTGCAAAATGTGGGCATGTACCAAATGTCATGTTTGGACTTGCCTCTGACTACCCCCTTTAGATATCCTCAAAGATCTCAGTAACTAAAGATCTGAGGAGATATCTACCGAGCCTGGGGATTACAGTCGTGATCATTTTTTTTTTTTTTTGTTTTTTTTTTGTTTTTTACCCGCCATACCGCGGAGAATATAACCAATTGTAAATGCAATTAAGGCTGCCTACACAACTGCTTCCCTTGCACATTGAGGCTGCAAACATTTGTGTCAATACCTCGGACAGTTGCCTGCCACAGCACAAAAATCGTAGCTGGTACACATTGAATTACACATAGAGCTAATCGTCTACCCGTTAGATGGATTTGTAACAAAATCTTAGTTCAAAAGACGTGATTAAACGGATGGTTCGATTAATTGACTTCCAAATCTAGCAAACCCTAATTACGTTTTAAAAATTACAAACGAGAATTTTATATTTTACAGAAAAAGCATCAATTCCTGTGAAATTCTGTGAAACCAAGTTTATATGAGCCTACTTCTAAAGTATGATCTACCAAACAAACAAATCATCATATTCCATTTGTAATAAGGAATAATCGTGTAACAAATATACAAAAAAAAACATAGGTACAGTTTATAGAGAACCTCATTTTTTAAGTCGGTTAAAAAGAAGAAGACAGTTCTCATAGGTATAGTATTGATTAGGCCAGGGGCCCTACCACAAGCTCTTCGGGCAATATTAAATTACGAGCAATAAAACATTGATATTTCGTACAATGACCCATAAAAAATAAATAGAAGTAGTGTTACTTCAAGCTTCAAGCAAAATTTTGACGTTTCTGAAACACGATGATTCAGGAATAACAAAGTAGGTAATATCTTTAATTTTGATATTTTGAACCATGGCCTTATAAAGTTAGTATAAAAGTAGTGTTACATCAAGCTTGAAATTTTGACGTTTCTGAATGATGATGGTTCAGGCAATATCAAAGTAAGTAATATAATTTTGATATTTCGTACCATGACCCATAAAAATATATAGAAGTAGTGTTACTTCAAGCTTAAGACTTTGACGTTTCTGAAACATGTTGGTTTGTAAGAGCTTGTGGTAAGAGCCCAGGTGTTCTATATATCCTGTGCATGCGTTGTTCAATTACCAATGACGCGAACCCTTTGAGTGCTTTGTGCCAGCGTAACACATGACTTGCATTACATTGTTGTGACCACAAGCGCAAATTGCACAGATTAGGTACCCCACGCTATCTGGGTTCCGTAATATTTCCAGGATTCAGATAAACCTTCAGAGCTTTGATATAGTAAATAGTTTGTTCGTTGATGGCAACAGTTCCACGTAAAACAAAATATCTAAAATTTTCAAGAACACCATGACAGATCAAATTAATCTATTAGTATTTTACAATTTTATATTTTTTTTAATGGTCGCAATAAAAAAATGGTAAAAACTGAACGGTTACTCACGATTCGAATTATCATCATCAATAATTGAAATAATGTACCTACTTACAATAAATTTTGACTAAACAAGACAAAGTTATTTTTGACAAGATAGGACAAAGTCAAGTTACCTCTAAGTGTAGGTACATATAAATAAATAAAATCCTCAGTTGAAATACTTCTGCGGAACACAGATCAGTCTTACCTAATTCACACTTTACTTTTTTATTGCATTCGGCCACCAGATGACTCTGTCTTTTTTTTAAAGGTGCACTTTGATGCTACATCATCTAGTTATTCATAACTTGCAGCTTTTGCGTCATACTTTCAATAGTTTCGCAATGACAGCGACACATTGCGCTTGCGCACACTGCTCTGATAAAGGATAGCAAATGTCCGGTCAAGGTGTTCTAGATAATCGATCATCATTCCCTATTATTCCTTCGGGTTGTTTACTTTTGGTATGGAAATTATTTATATCTTTTTAATCGATTACGACATCTGTCTTTCGTCAGAAAAAACCACCATGCCAGTGCTTTTAGCTGTTAAAAAAAAACATCGTGAATCGTTCCAACAATTACTTATTTAAAAAAATCCGACTGAAAATCCGAAATACGAAAATCCAAACTAAAAGTAATTTTAATTAGCTGTTTACATCCGCCATATTTTTGTAAATGTTTATGTCACTCTTGATTTAGACGACACCTCACTTGCCAAAATCGGTCCAGCCATTTGGGCTACAATACGAGTCCATCGTCCAGTTAGTTATCATTCGCATCGGCTTATTCCCAAAGTACTCCATTCTTTTGTTCAAAAAAGATAAGAATCTCGAACATTAGTTCCCAATCTACTCCAAAGAATTATTATTAAAAAAAGGTAAAATAAAAATAGTGCGTTTAAGTTTCAAGACTACTCCATTCAAAACATCGAAACAAAATAATGTTAGGAGTACAGTCTGTCACAGTATTTCTGTAATAAAATTAGGTATGCTGGCAAAAGTTTTCTTCAAATTAGGAATTTAGAACGTTTACGTCTGCGGTAAATAAAGTAAATTGTAATATCACTTCAATATCACTTAGGTACATACTTTTAATGCATTATTATTTAGAAAAAAAGGGTAGCAAAAGAGATAAGTTTTGTTTACACCTAGGTATGTTAATGTTACAAGCAAATACCAAATTACAAATGATTTAATTTCTGATAATAAGAGCGCTGGTGGTGTAGTGGTCGCACCCCTGCCGAAGGTCGTGGGTTCAAACATGGTCGTGCACCAATGAGTTTTTCTATTCGAAAAAATTATGTGCGCAATGCCAGTGCTCTTAAACGGTGAAGGAAAACATCGTGAGGAAACCGGCATACCCTAGAACCAAAAATTCGAAGGTATATGTCATAGGTTAGTATTCTTATAAGCGGCGATGGGCTTGCAACCTGTCACGTACGGAATACTAACTACTGTGCAAAATGTGGGCATGTACCAAATGTCATGTTTGGACTTGCCTCTGACTACCCCCTTTAGATATCCTCAAAGGTCTAAGTAACTAAAGATCTGAGGAGATATCTACCGAGCCTGGGGATTACAGTCGTGATCATATTTATTTATTTATTTTATTTTTTTATTTCTGAATATATTCTAAGACCTAATATGTCTTGCATTAGCATAATGCATAGCTGAAGAGACTGATTTTTACAGGTAAGTTATAATAACGGGTGTTTTTTAGAGGCGAAGAACTTTAAACTGAAATAAAACAGAGAAAAACGTTATTAATTTATACATCTAGTTGGTTTTATTCATAGCGTTTTTTTTATTTCAATTTAAAGTTTCTAAGCTTTTAAAAAAACACCCTTCTGTTAATACGTCATGGTTTTTTTTCTATAAATATTTATGGTAAACTTCTAAATTTTGGTTCCTCATAATTAAGTAGGTAGGTATATTGTTTTTTTTATTCTACCGTCTATTTTTGAAAATGTGTACTTATGTTGATCTTCTTCTTCTTTTTCTTGATGTTGATTAGATTAATATTTTTTTTTAAATCAGTTAAGTACTGTATTTTATTTTAAATCTTCATTCATTTAGGTTTAGGTAAGACATTTTATGACGTTATAGGCGGTTATCGCTATAATAAGAGAAGAAAAATCTGTTTATTGTACTATTAAAATATGTATTTCTTAAGCTGACTGTACGTCAGTTACCTTGTGGAGTAAAATGCGAAATAAATCAGTATTATTTACATTACTGATGACTAATATTAAATGTTTGGAGTAGTTTGAGAATGAATGTATGAGATAATTATTTTTGGACACCAGTAGGGTGGAGTCGAATTTAACTAAAAAAACAATATTTTGTTTGTGGAGTAGTTTGAGAATATTTCTTGGAGTACTTTGGGAACAAAACGTGGAGTACTTTGGGAATAAGCCTTCGCATCTAACCTTTTGTCATATTTATCTCAAGAAGGCTTCGAACCTTTATTCCAAAGGTATATACATAATATCCCAAACACCTTTTTATCCTGGAAGTTAATACATTACAAAATACCTTGAACCAAGCAGCAAATAGAACTTCAGTTAAGTTGAAAGACCGATTAAAATGTGTAAATAACCTTAATTACTGAACAAATAGTAGACCGAGGATTTCGAAATGTTTGAAGTGACCACTTAGATGTTTGTCAATACGCGGTAGCATGAAAATTGTCTGTCCATACCATATTAAGAGACCCTGAGAGATCCAGGGGCTTAATGTATTTTAAAAATTAAATTAGGGCGTTTGGTCAATTGGCTTAACATTATCAGCATATCCATTCGACAAGATAATGCCACCATCATCATAAGGACGCGTCCTTCTAGCGGTGATCTGGATCACCAAAGCTATTTGTCGATCGTTTGTAACAGTCTTTAGATATAAAACTGTTTTTCGTGAATTTTTTATTATCATTTTTTTCTGTTTTATCTATAAGCAAAACGAGGGAAGCCATTGAAATTCCAGTAGAAATATAAAGAATGTCATATCAGTATGCTGTTACTTTTTTTATAATACGATACTAATTCATCAAAGAATAATATTCATTCAAGTCTTAAGCATCTAAAGAGCACTTTAATTTTTTCACCATTCTGGTACTATAAAACTAATGACACATAGGGAAAAAGAAGAAAATAGAAGACCTTAGAACTGTTTTCGAATAAAACAAGATTAGTCCATATCCATATTATAGACGTCTATTACAGATCAAGACCTAGTCGGTTCTGAGCTGTTACAATGCTATTTTTTGCGCAGAACAATTTCCGTGAGCTCCATCTATTGCGGGTACGCAGGTGCCTAAGCACCGATGACACTAGTGTGGACATGCCATCTGTTCAATACAGAAAATAAAATTACTAAATGTTTTCTACCAAATAGTAATTAATTTATTTTAAGTTAGCAATACTTTTTTTTGTCGGCAACATTCTCTTCTACATCGATCGTGCTATTGAGCGGTCTGTTCATTTGAGTTCAAATAAAACTAATTAATTTTAAATGCCTTTTATTTAACACCATCAAAGGGATATAAATATACCTACAGACAAAAGCATTTTAGATGATTTATACGCGTTATTATTTATTTATTTAAATATTGTGTGAAAGATGATATGAATGTAATTAGACTCAGAGTTGACCAATGATAGGAGTGAGTGGGAGAAGAAAACGTGTTGTGCCTACCCCACTTAGCGAGGCATAAGGGCAGGAGAATGATGATGATGATGATTTATACAGCGTCGAGTTGAACTTTATAGTATCTGGGACGGATATAGAAAGATAAGAGTAGGCTTGCTCAGCACCTATCATCCTCTCAACTTATTCATTCGTACCCAGAAGACAGACACGTGCCGAGCTAATATGGGATATAAGGTGTAAGATATAAAAATCAAAGTAGGTTTAAGAAAAGATGAATGAACAGAAAAATTATACGTGAAAGAGTGACTGAGATGGATGCTAGTAGAGTGGAGAAAAATAACTCATTGTTCCCATCCCATCTAGTAAGATAAGGACGGATGATAGATTTTCCAGATTGGAATTATAGCGAGAACAAGCAAGAAAAGTCAATCCAATTAACTGAAAAAAATGTTTTTTTAATTCAGTTACTCTATTAAATAGGCTGAAAAATTTTTGCTTTTAGCAATTGCCCTTTGTGGATGATTCTGGCAATATCTACACTATTACTAACGTATTACAGCAGGGTTAGTGACCTCGCCTGTCCTCTGCTATAACTCAAAGGCCTCCGAAGCTTCCAGTTTACTTTGTATCAACCATTTACCGCGATACACTAATATAGAGGTCATTAATACCGACGATGGTTCTAGATAAAGGTCAAATATCGTAAAGGTGAAGGCCAAATTGATATTTAAAAAGATTAAGTCTAAGATAATTAAGATTAAGAAGATTAAGGGTAAATTGCAAGTAACAAAGTTTTGGTTTAAACTTACAAATTGCATTATCGCGTTAAACGATTCAATAATCGTAAACTACAGTATAAACGCCATCAAATTTAATTTCAACGATGTAAACTAAGAAAATACTTTGGCAACGTGTGATTGATATTGTAACCATAAGTTACAATAACCACATATCTACTTACAGGTGGGGCCTACTAAGAAATAGAAACGAATAGGCTTAGTTAACATTTTACGGAAATTCCATTGAGTGATAATTTTTATTACAAGTATGAATTCTAGTTTGACTTATGCAGGTACCGACCCAACAGAATCAGAATTTACTTATTTTAAATATACTATATTGATACTGAAAGTAGCACCGGTGACAGAAAATATGAGGATAGCGCCCGTGGTATGGGCATGTTATGAGAAGAGATGAATGTCATGTGACAAGGAGAGTGTTAGGTATGAATGTGGATGGATACAGGGGTAGAGATAGGCCAAAGAAAAGATGGATGGACTGTGTGAAAGATGATATGAGTAAGAAAGGAGTGAGTACTGAGATGACGAATGATAGAGGGAAATGGAAGAAGATCACATGTTGGTGCTGACCCCACATAACGTGGGAAAAGAGCAGAAAGATGATGATATTGGCTTTTATTGGGATATAACTGACCCCACAGCTCAGTTGGTAGTAGCTCTGCCTTCTGCGTTGTAGTTTGTGGGTTCGATCCAAGATAAACATTTGTGTGATGAACACAGACGTTTGTTCTGTTTGTGGGTGATATTATGTATTTAATGTAGGTACATAAATATTTACCAAAAAATTTGATTAAAAAAAAATTTGGGGGAGAGGTAGGCCAAGGAAAAGATGGATGGACTGTGTGAAAGATGACATGGGTAAGAAAGGAGTGGTATATCTATCTGGTTCCCATAGTACAAGAATTGTTTAGTTTGGGGCTAGATGGCGTTGTGTGAACTGCTCCCTGATGAAACCGCGGGCAAAGCAACTGTGTAAGACGAGTTCAAAGAAGACACGTTCAGAAAAGAACGTGCGTTGATTTAGTCAGTAACGCAATAGCTATTATTTATATTCAAGTTATGTAGATAAAGCTCCAGGTCAAAAACCTCATAAAAGTAGTTACTGAGACCATTCAGATGCACCGTCCCATCCACACAGAATTTTATGTGAATTATGCGAATTTATAAAACCGGCTATAACCTGTGTTTTCGAAATTACTGTCATGTCACACTGACGGCCAAGGGCCTTACCACGAATTCATAATACATTACCGAATTAGTATTACATTGTTATTTCGTACCATGACCTGTGCAAATTGTATGGAAGTAGTGACGTTTCTATAATGGAATCGTTACGGAATCGTTCTGGAAGACTTCGTGGTAAGGCCCTAGGTTCCAAGTTGACATGCTCATTGTAAACGATTAAAATTGTCTTGGGATTTTTTCTGATGCTTCGACTGTCAACTTATCGCTCTAGTTTTTATAATTTTTCTCGTTTTTTTTTGTGTAATTTGGTGGTTATTTTGCCAATAAAGCCCAAATTCTTGACACGGGTGTGAGTTATGTGAATTGAAGTTAAAGTTCCTTTCTAAATCCATCAGATTTTTTTCCGAGAATATTAAAAAAGAGAGTCTGACTTGATCATTTGACTGACTTTGTGACATTAGCAATACAATTTATTTTAAAAACTTGACATACCTGACGTACCCTGAAATAGTTTTTATCATATTATTACGACCGTCTCATAGCGATCGCTTCTTTTCAGAAAATCAAAGCTTTAGTTAGTAGATGGTAATATAACACCGCTGTATAGTAATGCTTAGCCAAAAATGAAATGGGATTTACCGGCTGAATTATTTTTCACGGTAAAACCATTTCCAACTTCAGTAGAATAAAATAATTTCTATGAATACTTGAATTAAGAACATATTTTACAAGGCGAGTAGGTCAATACAAAATTTTGCATTTTCTTGGTATTTTTGAAATGGTCGAAAACGTCTCAGTTTAAAAGTGCAAAATTTTTAGCACTAAACCATGAGAACTCTGTCTATATAGTGATCTTTTGAATACCTATTCCAATTCAGTATGGTTAGTTTGGATCTAGATGGCGCTGTGTGAAATGTCTCTACATAATAATGTATAAATATTCGTTAATTATAATTTACTGAAATACTTAGACTTCTTTATTTACAGAATCTAAGGACCAGTACAAACTATCTATAGATATCTGAACTGATCCCGATCACTGCCAGATGGAAGCGTTTTCAAGACGATTGTCAATTTTGTCACTCTAGTTTTTATTATTTTGAGTTTTATTGTGTAATTTTGGTGGTTATTTTTCCAATAAAGCCCGAGTTCTTGACGCGAGTGTAAAATATGTGAATAAAAGTGAATAGTTCCTAACTTAATCCATCGGAGGAAATCCCGAGAATTTTTTATAAGACAACCATCTTTTGTTTAAAATTGACTGACTTTGTGGCATTGACAATACTACTAATTTAAACACTTGCAAAATTGATCTCAAAAAAGGCAGATGCCATAAACAAAGAAGAAAAAGTATAAATGCAATTTCTAAAAGCTGATTTACCTCACATTTTTCCTTGTAATCTCATTATCAAGTCCTATCGAGTTGTTTGCACTATGAATCAGAGCATAATAAAATGGACTTCCGAACCGGGCTGAGGCAGTTTCCTGAGACTGACCCACTGCCCGATTGTTGACCTCAGAAACTGACAAATAACATACGATGTTTAAATAAAATTTTATTTTTGATGACTCTTGGCAAAGCTACTTTGCCTTCTGCGCTGTAGGTCTTAAAGGGTTCAATTGTCATCGACAAACATGTGCGATAAAAAATATGTTTTTATGTCTGGATATTTCAAATTATTAAAAAAATAAAAAGTATTCTATTAGATTCGTTACCACAGAGCAAGCTGGCCTAGATGATATTTTGTGAAATGTTATAATAAGTTTTTCAGTCACCATATATAAATTCTTATAAGTCAATGGCCTACTTCGATGGAGGAGTTCATAGGCCGCATAAAAGCTTTCAACTTATTACAAACGAATTCAAATATTAGTATCTATTCGATTAAATATTCTCCTATAACTTGTGCCAGTGTGCACTGGCCTTTAACCCTCATATTCACAAAATTATTATCAATTCATGAACGCACTGCAACAATTATAGTACATTTTCGTGTAGAATTTTCTCACAATTCAATATTTTACAGTTAGCCAGATACTATCAAGGTTTGCTTAATTTTATTATGTTTTTTATAACCAGTAGTGATTAAGTTCGCAGGCAGGGCAAGTTGACCTACATATAGTATATCGACCTCACATACAAAATTATCCATTCAAGAATTTTACCTCGTAGGCTGTTTTGGATATTCCCATGAAATGTATACCTATTAGACGTAATTTGAACTCTATTACATAAAACATTAGTAAATAAATAAATAAGCAACATTCTATGTTGCTTATTTATTTATCTATTCTAAACCAACCTATCTTAGTGATATAAAAGGAACGCTTAGCTGAGCTTAGCTTGCTTTGTCAATCATAATATAACGAAGGTACATGAGCTCTAAGATTTTTTGAACTATATTTCAATTACAGAAACTTGCTATTTCCGTGTTTCCGGAAAGTTTCAGAATTCATTATTCTGTGCCTAAATATCCATTTTTGAACAATTACAGATATTCGCTGTTTCCGTGTTTCCGGAAATTTCCAGAATTCTAAACACTTCTTCAGTGCCTGAATATCCATAATTGAGGAATTACAGATACTGACTGTTTCCATGTTTCCGGAAAGTTTCGGAATTCTAAGCATTTTTTCAGTGCCTAAATATCCATCAATGAGCAATTACAAATACTCACTGTTCTCGTGTTTCCGGAAATTTCCAGAATTCTAAACATTTCTTCAGTGCCTAAATATCCATCATTGAGTAATTACAGATACTCTCTGTTTCCATGTTTCCGGAAATTTCCAGAATTCTAAACACTTCTTCAGTGTCTAAATATCCATCGTTGAGCTAATGGTCGACATTACAAAATACACAGGTCAATTTGACCGTTCCAGTTTTAGCTATATTTGCTCCACTCATTCTCACTAGTCACACTATGTAACTATTGTCATTATATGGTCAAACCTATAGTTACTGCACCATAATCTGTGAGGACGTTGTTTATATAAGGTGACACTCACACAAGTTCATAGTAAGTATTTCTGAACCAGATATTTATAGGTATTATTTTAAATTTTAAATTTAAATTTTAAATTTTAAAATTAGAAAAAAATAGAACTAATGTTATTATTTTTTTCTCTGGCATGTAGAATGTCAGGTTATGCATGCCGATAAAAAGCATGTAGCATAATATCATTTTTTAATATATTGTTTTCTAGTCATTTTGAATCATCTTACATGCTACTTGTACAAGGTGAATCTAAGTGTCAACCCTATTTTTCGCGGACTAAAGCCAATTTCATAAAAAATGGTCAAGTCTTAAGACTGCATGCCAAATAGGCTTGTGGTACTTCATCGCCACAGTTTTAATATAAATGCGAGTTAGAACACTTTTTAAACTATCGCGACTTGGAAACATGTTTAAATATATACTCTCGGGACTTAATCGCGTATTGTGAAACATTCTATTTACCTCGACATTTCGATGATATTACAATGTTTCACAATACGCGATTAAGTCCCGAGAGTATATATTTAAAAATGCGAGTTAGCCAAAAAATAAAACTGTAAATAATTGTGCGTTTGTGCCTTGCTGTACATGCCGGAAGCGGCCTGTCATGTAACATAAAATGGCAAGTGTATTCCAGCCTTTAGTGGTACTCCGAGTTTAAACAAGTTAAGTAGGTACCAGTGGTTCGTCACGTCGCGTTTGTCTTGCTCCAGCGAATTTAGCACATTTGTGTCGTGATGTGGAGGTCGTAGACATTTGACGTTTGCTCACTCATTAGAACGTTACATTTCTGGTGCTGGTTTATCTCTACGTCGTTCATATTATTATATTTTTAAAAGCTTCACTCATTGTATCTTAATAAACGAAAATGACCACGACTTCTAATAGTTTTAATGAAAAATTACAGATTTTGTAGACATATATATGTATCCTCAGACCAGGTTTGAACAGTGCTTTTAAACGGTGAAGAAAAACCTCGTGAGGAATCCGGCATACTCTACTACTGAAAATGTACCACTATTACTCGTGGTCCCGCTATCTCTGAAATCGAAGGTGTGTGTCATAATGTTAGAAAGTATTATTATATCAACCTGTCACTTACCTACGGAATACTAACTACTTTGCAAAAATGTGGGCATTTCCCAAATATCGTGTCTCCGAGCCAATCAGAGAAATATCCTCAAAGATCTACAATGTCGGATTACAAAAAATAAAAAAAAATCAAAAATCAAAATGTATTTATTTTCAATAGAATCACAGGGATCACTTTGAAACGTACAACGTTCCGGCTGAACGGATTGTAATGAAATTTGTCAAAGAGATTATATAGAGGACATAGGTTATATTTTGTCTTAAAAAGACATTCAATGCGGACCAAGTCACAGGTAACAGCTAGTTCTGATTTATAAAAGTACCTACCTGCAAAACTATCAGATTTATGCGAAAGAACTCAAAGTCAAAGTCAAAATTCAATGAAATCCCAGGGATCATTTTGAAACGTCTTACATACTAGGTGAGTCTAAGTGCCAATTCCAGTCCTATCCCCAGTCCGATAAGAACTGACAAGAAACTCGCTGGGCCCTAGCGCTTTTCTTGTACGATCCTTGTTAATTTTGTAAGGAATACCTAGCAGAGTTGGAGCTGATTCATCCCAAGCTTTTTTATCATCTATCTACAATGTCGTGATCATGTTTTTTTGTTTAATGCATCTTCAGACGGTCTCATACTTCGTGACATTAGTGACTAAGTCCAAACTGGGAAATACTTTCAACATTTCTCTTCGACTTTAGTCTAGATTATGATGTAGGTATTTATTTATAAGGGTAAAGTAGGTCTTTTCAAATAATCCAGGCAGTTATTGTAGCTTTTTTATGTAAGTGGATACTTAGATTAAATTGTCATGCATTTAATAAATCTATCTATTGGCATCGAATAACAAGTTATTTTTAAAAGTAAACTGCAACTTCACAAGTTTTTGTGGTTTTTAAAAACTCATTCTGACTAGGTGAGTTTTCGTTCCCAAAGTGCAGTTCACGTCATCTTAATGGACCTTGCGAGTTTCTTGTCAGTTTTTCTTGGACTGGGGATAGGACTGGAATTGGAACCTAGATTCACTTAGTATGTACGGCGGGAGGAAAGTCATGTTACAAGAAGGGTTATGGATTTGAATGTGGGTGGATATAAGAGTAGAGGTAGACCTAAGAAAAGATGGATGGACTGTGTGAAAGACGATATGTGTAGGAAGGGAGTGACTACTGAGATGACGGATGATAGGGGAGAGTGGAGGAAGAGAACCTGTTGTGCCGACCCCACCTAGTGGGATAAGGGCAGGAAGATAATGATGATGATTCACTTAGTATGTAAGACGATTCAAAATAATCCGAGTGATTATATTGAATAATTTTGACCCATCCCAACTTCGCATGGGTGCAATATAGACACTATTGTGGTAGGTATATAAATCTTCCTCTGGAACAAATCTATCTATTGATAAAAACCGCATTAAAATTCGTGTTGCGTAGTTTATAAGGTCCATGATTATACCTATATGTACAGACGATGGTGAGAATGACTTTATTTTATAGAGAAAAATATTTTGAATTTGAATTTGATGTTCAACAATCTAACGTCAAATTAGATGCCTGAAACTAGAATACAACCTTTTCAGTCGTGTTTTTACGGTCGTTTTATGTCAGTAACAGATTTTACAGAATTAACAGAACTAAGTAAGAACTCGATCCAGGATCTCATTATACCTCTAATGAAAATAGCAAAGCCGATAGATTATACAGCTGATGTGTAATTGAATTTATACCGAAAGCAGGTTATTGCATTTTTAAAACCAACGTAATTTTACTATCGTGGTCCCTTTAATGTTAGTGGACCATAAAAAGGACAGCAACTGTTTGACCGAACACTACGGTACTACAATTAAAAGTAATAAATATACCTACGTTCTTTTCTAAATCTAACTTTTACAGTATGTATGTAAATAGAAATATTTTGACAGCAAGAAAATATTTCTATGAATATCGTACATTCATGAAGAAAAACACAAGGAAAGACGCATGAAAGCCAGACAAACTGGATGAGGCTAGCAGCAGACCGTGGACAATGGCATATGCAAAGAGTGGCTTATACCCAGCAGTGGGTGAAGTCGGGCTGCGGATGGTGATGGTGATGAATATTTTACGAGATAATCATCATCTTCCTGCCTTTATCCCACTAGGTGGGGTCGGCACAACAGGTTCTCTTCCTCCACTCTCCCCTATCATCCGTCATTTCAGTAGTCACTCCCTTCTTACACATATCGTCTTTCACACAGTCCATCCATCTTTTCTTAGGTCTACCTCTACTCTTGTATCCATCCACATTCAAATCCATCACCCTTCTTGTAACATGGCTTTCCTCCCGCCGCATAACATGCCCATACCATGCCAACTACATATTTTACGAGATAATAAATGTTTGATATGAACAATGACGAATAGTGAGAACAATGACGAGACCTATGAGTAGAATAGCCACCTATGCTTGTTGGTTATAATATTATAAATAATATAAAAGTACAGTTTTGTACCAGTACTATTATATGCCTTAATTGTAAGAGTAGGTGATTATTTTATAATATTTAGCACTTTTATCGCTTGAAACACAGGATTAGTTCAGGTTCAATTATTTTACTTAGCTATGTCTAGTCGTTTGGTGCACCATAGGTAACCCTTTATCTTGAAGATAACCAAAGAAAAGATGGATGGACTGAGTGAAAGATGAAATGAGTAAGAAAAGAGTGAGTATACGATTGAGATAAGGAATGATAGAGGGAAATGGAAGATCAAATGTTGTGCCGACCCCACATAACGTGGGAAAATTGCAAGAAGATGAAGTTACCCTTTGTCTTAATAAGCATTTTTGAATAAATTTTATTTATTTATTTAGAAAGCAGGTGTAGTCAACCGGTTTTCAGAACAAATGCGACTTTCTGCAAGAAGCAAGGTATGTCCCTTAGGAGCACGAGGTAGGATGTTAGTTTTTGCAGGAGTCGCCAACCGGTCTGCATCCTGCACCACCGCCACTGGTTACACAACATTCATTTGGCCGGCTATGTGATAGAACTTTGTCACAGTACTGTACATAATACATACCTACACTAGGCTGTCTCATTGCTAAGAACGATCTTTACAACCTTAGAAGGTATTTCTAACAGTGATGTGGTCCATCGATGATGTAAATTTAAATTCTACTAAAAATGCAAGCGGAACCTTAGGTAAAGCTAGTGCATAAATATATAATATCATCAAGTAAGAATTCAAATAGGGTATTCGATTTTTTATGATTTATGCGCTGAGATGCGTGTTAAATATAGAACAGAAAAACAAAGTATAGGTTTGAGAAGGGTTGAGTGGGAATAATATTGACTACATTGAAAGATCATGGATTGATACAAAGCACTCCTCAACACTTTGATGTTAAACTTAAAGAAAAAAGGCCTCAAAATGGACTTAAAAATGAACCAAAAAAAGTACTTACTAATCTAATTTAATACCACCTACAAATTTTATATAAATACTTCGCAACTTCGTCAGCAAAAACCCATTAATACTCGTAAAACATAAATTAACTCTGAAATTATTGATATCGGTTAATTGGGAAAATTCTATGGAGTACAAAAAAGAGGCAGTCACCTTCAGAAAAAATCAAATTCAAAATACATATTTTATAAAAAAAACACGGACTGATAGGAAAATGGAATAGGGCGACAATTAGTTTTGCTGACCCCACATAATGTAACTTGGTTAAAGGAGATGATGATGAAGACCGTATGAAATGCCTTGCTGCGTGGATTTAGGTGCCAATTCCAGCCTAACCCAAGTCTAAGAAGACTTATTCCGAAGCACGGAAGCGCTCAAAATGCCGTGCGGTCACCCATCCACTTATTACGTAGCAACATATTTGAACCCATAAAGCTGTAGCGAGTGGCGTCCAAGCACGACGCTTACTCATTACCTGCCAAAGAGTAGAAGAGCTGCACAGATGGCTTTTTATATATGTGTCTATTTATGTTTCCATTATTTTTATTCGCAAGGCTTATTCTGTTACCGTCAGGATGATGATCAACTATAATAGTATATATCGTTGAAATCTATTATTCAAATCTATCTATATCTATCTAATATCTGTATCTATTCAAAAATTGCTTCCGAATTGCTTCTATTTGCTGCCATCAATGAGAGATTTGCTTTCTGCCTTCATAGTTCGAAGACAGCATTAAGAAATGGAGCTACTTCATATTTTTCATTCACGCTGATTAAGGACATAAGTAATTTAATTAAGGCAATTTTTTACCTAACAGATAGACTGTTCATTTTTTTTGTGTAGAATAACAACTTTTTGATTTCGAAATAAACAAAAAATAAAATCTGTATTATTTTCAGTTATTATGTCAAGTTACTCATAGGGTAAATTTGACCAACTTCCAGTATAACTATTTTCAGAATAATGTAATGTCAAATGCAAGTAAAATGGCAATTTATTTTTCGTATTTATTTATTCTGCAGATAGTGATTACTAGTTTGATTGAAGTTGTGCAAACCTAAGCGTAGGTACATTATGGTTCTTAACAGGTACTTAGCTACTCTATGCTCGTGCGCATATGACGAGTGCAGTGGAGTGGAGCAAGCCGCTGCACTCGCGGTCAAGGTCTACGTAACTGATGGATGGCTCTTACCATGACTATCTTCATGTGAACATCAGCCATAACGCACTCAAACGGTGAAGGAAAACATCGGAAACCTGCAGTATTTGTGTGTATTTTGCATGTATTTCCTATAAATACCTACGACAGGCTTATTTCAGACGAGCTGTCTGTGACTTTGTGGTCGAGAGTGTCACTGATATTATAGTAGATTCTTTTTTAGCAATTTTTAGCTTGTCAGGAGCAAGACGGCAGGGTGATAAAGATACTGGCGGGCCTGGCGTCGTTCTAATATAATGTAAAGTTACTTTAGTAACTATAACAGATCACTGATGTAAAGTATTGTGCTTTACCTCGTTTTGACGACCCGACGGACGCGTGATCTCACGCGTTACAGTGCTTTACTGACCGTCGGTGCGTATGTCGGTCGCGCTTGTCATTAATATGAAAATCCATAAAATCGTACAGTGCTGGACCGACCGTACGCACGCGTATATTGCTACGCACTGCGTACGAGGACCGTCGGTCGAGCGCGTCCGCATGCGTCCGTCGGTCGGCCGACGCGCTATGGAAACGTATGAACGCGTTCAGTGCTGCACCGATCGTTGGACCGAACGTACGGACCTACGACGGATGTCTGTATCATTTTTCATCTGGTCAGTTTGTTGGTCAGGAGAGCACTGAATGATACAAACTGACGGTCGGTCCGTGTGTATCGTCAGGACCGACCGTGCGCACCGACGGTCAGTGAAGCACTGTAACCCGCCTTAGATTACTTATACGCATGGCGTCCAGCGTGCGAGGAATAAGTGAAACTATCATATCTATTTTATTTGATAACCGATCTCAATAAAACAAAGCCTATTTAATCTAAGCCTAATCTATAATACATCAGTGAAAACTGCTTTCGATTTGGTTCAGTTGTTGCGGAGATTAGCGTGCACAAACGCACAGATAAACAGACAAACAGATTTTTTTTCAAAAACGATTGTTTAGAGCTAAGTAGCGTGGTTTCTTTAGGTAGCACTAATTTTTATTTTAAAATATCAATAGTACAGACACAGAATCTCAACGATTTTATTAATTATAGATTATATCATATAACGTATTTGTGTCATTGCGCATGTAATAATTTAATTGTGTCTTGTCGGTAGATATTTTAATGAATATCCAATTATTTGCTCTATAAAGAGCTTCCGGCACGTGCGTAAGTACCTTTTCACATTCATACAGCTGACACTTAAAATAACGGCACTGTGTTTTAAATTTTCATTGCTCCAGCAATCCACTACATATTTTTGAGTTGTTTTATGTTTTTTTTTCTGGAATTAAAGGTCCTATTCGTGTTTAAACTACACTAGCTGATGCTCGCGGCTTCACCCGCGTGGAAGTTTATCGCGATTAAAAACTTGACAAAATATATACTAAAACCTTTTTCGATAACCACTCTACCCTTTGGTGAAAACAGTATAAAAACGGTGCAGTATTTTTTGAATTAATCACGAACAGACAGACAGACAGACGCGGCAGAGAATTTTTTGTTGAAAGATGTTTTATAAGTAGTGATTGTGATCTAGTAAAAAACTTGTCAAAAAGTGTTTGAAGGTGAAATTGTTTACTTGAGGCTCATTTGGCCAGATAATTGATTATGCCGTTTGCATTTGAAAAGGCAAATGCAAATAGAACCAGACCAGAAAACAGACCACCTGCCCTACCAGTACCTATTTACCTAGGTAATGTTATTAGATGACCTATTCGATAGCTTTAAATAAAACTAAATGAATTATCGGGATCAATGGGTAAAAGTATTTATTTGTTTTTTGTTGGAAACCAATCGGATATCAGTGGATACTACTCAGCGGGATCAGTGGCTGATTCTATCTGATCCCGATATCCGTGGACACAAACCCATATTTTATTTCATTTGCGATAATACTCGTCGCTTTGGTAACTAATAAGACTTGACTGTCCCAAACCAGACGTTGATCGAAAAAACCCCGATAAAAAACCATTGAAAATATATTTAAGATTTGTGTGCATTATGTAAAACAATGTGAAAACAAAAAACAAACAAGATCACCACTGTAATCCTCAGGCTCGGTAGATATCTGCTGAAAGAAATATTCAGGCTCGTTACAAAGTAGGTAAATACGTCAAAATATACAAAGGTATTTCGTTAGCGTCAGAATGATGAGTCATTTTTCGTATTTAACGTTGAAATGCTATCCAAAAATTGCTTCCCAATTGCTTCTATTTGCTTCTATCAATGAAAAATTGCTTCCTTTATATTTTAGAAGAAATTCAACATTTACAGGTGACCGGCCATTTTGTTGTCATGATTCATCATTCCATACTAATATTATTTTATGTATATAAATGCATACATACATATTAATTATCTTCCTGTCCTTATCACACGTCAATATTATGATATGTGTCAAAGTGAGATGTATGAGTAAGTAGTTAGTGGGAGTATGAAGAAGAAAGTGGGGTCGGCAAAGCAGATTTACTACTTCCATCATCATTCGTCATCTCAAAATTTTACGAAAAAGAAAAAAATAATAATATCGAACTAGGTACTTTCACGAGTAAAGATATGCGATACCATGTCAGCGCTGGCGCCGTTATGACGCGCCTGTATGCAAAAGCCCTAAATTTAAAAGACATTTTAAGCTTTATCTATCTATACTAAAAATATTATGAAGAGGAAAGTTTTGTATTTTTGTTTTAACGAATAAACTCAAAAACTACAGTTCCGATTTAAAAAAAATCTTATATCATTTTGATACTAAATTATCACTGAGTAACATTAAGGCTAATTTTATGTTATATTATTGGATTTTTGTGGGTAACAGCTAATTTTTTACCAGTTAAATAAATTTTATATTAGTAAAATAACAACTTTTACTAATAAAATCAAAAGTTGACCTTGCAGATAAGTAACAAAACGGCATATCTATTCCGTCGGTCTGCGCTAGGCCAAGGCCGGGTGACATAACGCGTTACGTGTCGCGCCGTTACATGCCCGTGCATTACCGCTACTTGATCGTGAAACTTCATGTTTCCTATATTACTGGTTTATTAATAAACCTCCTAGCTCATAATAACGTTTAAGTTAGCTTGTGAACAACTAAATATAAGTAGGTACCTACTTACTGAATACATAAACTGTGATTGAATACCTATTTGTTTTAGTTCCATTTAAAAATATGTATTTGATTAGTATTCTTATAAGCGGCGATGGGCTTGCAAACCTGTCACGTACGGAATACTAATCACTGCAAAATGTGATGTTCGGACGTGCCTCTGACTACCTTCTTTAGATTAACCTCAAAGATCTAAGTCGCTGGAGGTCTGAAGAGATATCTACTGAGCCTGGGGATTACAGTCGTGATCATGTTTTTTTATATATATATTTTACGGATAATAACTCCAAGTACCTACTTACCTAAATTTTTTGCTCAAGTCATTTTTGTCCACAATTATTGGTGCGCCACAAGCATTTCAGAACAATTTATAACAGTTACCTATAACAGTATGTGATAATAATAAAAAAACTATATTTTATGATACATTCTGTTTAATAATACGTATCTAAACATTATTAATTGTAAAAAGCGATCTGTAGTTGCTGTAACATACTGCAGTTTTACTAAAAATACGACCTTCATTCAAAATGATTAATATGGTTACTACATTACTATCTTACTCTATGATTAATGTGCAACTGGAAGTGTAATACCCACCGGAGATCTAATCATATTATACTGCTTTAATTTTCCATCAGATAACATCAATGCCAGTTTTCATTACTATTAAGGGGTAGCACGAGTTTATAGTTCTCAAAACACCTAAGACCTATGCTTCATAACTGCTAAGCCTAACATATTGTACCTAATGTTATATTTTTAACCCCCGACGCCAAAAAGGGTGTTATAAGCTTGACGTGTCTGTATGTGTGTGTTTGTGTCTGTCTGTGGCATCGTAGTGTCTATTGTTAGACAGGTTTTGACATTGTAATAATGTACCTAGTAGTAATAGGTAGGTAGGTAATTAATGGGTTCTTACTTTTAAGATGTGAAGTTTTTTAATTTATTTTTGGTGTATATTTTCTTATTTAGCCCCATATTCTCACAGCGAAGAGGGTAATGTATTTTTTTTTAAAACAATTCCTGCTAATATTTTTGGTATTTTATTTTTATATGCTTATCTTAATTTCCGCTTGCAATGTAATTTGTCAGTGGAATAAATAGATATGAAAACAAACAGTTTCACAAAAAATACCACGTCTGTAATACCGCGATCGAAACGTAACGTATGTTTTGGCATTGGTTAAATATTGCCCCCAAAAATTGATTCAAACTAGTGCTTAATATCTTACCCCTAGAACCTAGAACTGTCATCATTTCTGGGCTGGCCATTGGTCTCGCTATCTAAAGAAGCTATCGGAGTATCTATTTTGGAGGCAGACCACGGAGGCTTGCGTCAGCGTCTACGCAGTCCAAGAATAAAAAAAACATGAATTCTAGAACGGTACTTAATCGTAGAAATTCACGGAATTCAAACTTAATAAAACTAAGCTTACTAAGATGTTTTACACAGTTTTTATGCAGTTTCTTAGAAAATTATTGTTGTTTAGCCATAAGTTGAAAGAAACCAGATAATACTATTTAAAGTTTAGTGTCTTTTGTAATGTAGGTATTATAATAATTAAGGTTTAATATCAATAGCTTTAATTATTTTACAAAAGGCGAGGCCATTACCATAGACCATCTATTAATTGCTCTCACCAGTTTGAACAAACCAGTACCCATAGTATGAGTTTTTGATAGTTTACGAAAACTTTTTTCGAATAGTACCTGTCGCCGCGTCTTTCCTACGTCGCGTACAACATTTATTACGTCATTTATTTTGTTTTGTAATGATTACATTCTAACGTTGATTAATTCTTAAACGATTATTTTAACCACAGGTTAATTCATGATTTTGTGGTAATCGTTTATTTAATAAATTGTTTGCTGATTTGACTACGAAAGTAATGAAGACTCTTTAAAGTAAGTTAATTTATTTGATCTAGCTATTTTATGTTACATTTTGTATTAAATTACTTGCTTAATTCCTTAATAATTTAGAAACTAATTTTAGAATTTATTTTGAATTATTTAAGTACTGTTTTAATTACTGAAATAAGTTAGGTGATTTTTAATAAATTAATTTCAATTAAGATTTATTTCGGTAAATAAATCTTGTGAATAATCTTAGATAATTAAGAAACGAATTTCGGAATTTATTTTGAATTATTTTTGTATTGTCTAAATTATGAAAATAATTTAAGTGATTTTAAATATGTTAATTATAATAAAGATTTATTTGCGTAGGCAAATGTTGTAAATAAGGTTTGTTAAATAAGAAATTAATTTTAGAATTTATTTGCGAATTATTAATCACTTCCTGTGCCATCGTGTGTTTATTTGAACGGAAGTTCGCAAAATAATGATAAGATGGCATCAGGAGGTGGCTTGCGAGTCGAGGGAGACTCACTTGCCATCGAGCGGTGAAACCGAAAACTGTAAGTTAAACTCTGGTGACTTATAAAATAAAAATAGTTTGATTTTACTAGTCTTTGCTTGGTTTTATTCAGAATAAAATATTGCTGTTGTACAAAGTGTTTTTACCCAGTGTTAGACCATTTATTTTATGAAATAACTCGAGTAGGTAGATAGATCAAAGCTTGTAATGGCAGTACCGTTGACCGAGAGATAAGGTCAACGTTACTGCATGTTTTAAAAACTCCAAGAAGCCTTCTTTTTCGATATCAGAAGTGGGATCACCACAGCAAACCCCATTCTGTCCCGGTCATAATTATTTTTTCAGATCCAGCATCGATTGCAAGCGGGCAACATGAGCGAACCTGAGCCAGGCGGACCTGAGCCTAGTGCTCCGATCGTCAGCGTGCCTGAAACATCAGCGCCGACCAGCCAGTCAGCCGCAGGCCTGCTAGCACCGGATGCATCGCAGCCGAGCACACTGCCGACGAATGTACCCGCCGGTCTGGTAATGGTACCACAACATGTCGGTAATGTACCACCAGAATTTTTCTTAAACATGATGACTATGATGCAAAGTATGAGCGAGCGATTACTTAATCAACAGCAGTCTTGTGATAAAGTTAAAATAACTGATATTTTTCTACCCTCATACGATCCGGACGGTAACGTCGGAGTTCGTGAGTGGTGTAAACACATATCGACTGCCAAAAGCACATACAACCTAAGTGACTATGATATTCGCATGAAGGTGACTAGCTTGCTAAAAGGTCGTGCCAAAATATGGGCCGACAACTGGCTCGTAACTACATCAACTTGGGACGAACTGCAGCAGATAATTATTACTACGTTCGAACCCGAAAGCCGTTACTCGCGAGACGTGCTCAAATTTAGGGAGCACTCTTACGACTCTTCTAAAGACATAGCAGAATTCCTAACACAATCTTGGATTCTGTGGAGACGTGTAACTAAAGACAAACTTGAGGATGATGCTGTAGAAGCGGTGATAGGAACTGTGAGTGACGAACGCCTTAGAATAGAATTAATGAACGCCAGAGCTACCTCAGTGCCAGAGTTGATCTCGGTTGCCTCTTCTATTCGCGTTAAACGCCCAAATCCACACAATTCTAACCAATCAGCGCCTAAACGATCACGATTCTCCGTAGATAATCGAACCAACCCCCCGTATTGTAATCACTGTAAAAAAACTGGTCACACCCACAGTAATTGTCGCAGTAAAACGAATAGTAGCAATTCCAATTCACAATCAATGGATAAAGACCACACTCCATCGGCGCCTACGTCTAAGCCTAGTGATAAACATTGTTCATTCTGCAACAAAACTGGTCATACCATCGACACTTGTTTCCGAAGGGAAAAACAAATAACATCCAATGTAAATACGCTGTCTAGTAAAGGTAGTAACTTAAACACAATGGGTTTGCGTGTAGATACTATTGAAATAAATGCAGTGTTCGACAGTGGTGCCGAATGTTCTGTCATGCGCGAATCCATTGCGAATAAATTACCAGGGCGTAGGTGTCAGGCGGTTACATATTTAAGAGGGATAGGCCCATTCCCGGTTATCTCCATGAGTACATTGACAGCTATATGTGTCATTGACAATATTAATGTAGAGATACTGTTCAAAGTCTTGCCAGACTACGAAATGACATCAGACGTTTTAATCGGTGCAGACCTGCTACACAAAAGTGGTTTGAGTGTAATAGTAACCCAAGATAGCGCAAAATTGATTTCCCTACCGTGTGTAAGGCACATACAATCTAGAAGCCCTTTATTTGACCAAATAGATCATGGCTTAAGTAACGAAAATGAGATTGCTCAGCTGTTGGCTTTGCTTAACAAGTACTCTGATCTTTTCACGCGCGGTTTTGCAAATACCCGTGTCAATACGGGTGAGCTAGAAATTCGCCTGAAAAATAAAGATAAGTTTGTCGAACGAAGACCCTATAGATTGAGCCCGGTCGAGCGTGAAAAGGTCAAAGAAATAGTAACTGAACTAATCGATAACAACATTGTGCGCGAAAGCAAATCTCCCTACTCTAGTCCAATCATTCTTGTAAAAAAGAAAAATGGTGACGACCGCATGTGTGTCGATTATCGGGAATTGAACTCCAACACTATACGCGACCATTATCCTCTCCCATTGATTGCCGATCAAATTGACCAACTGTCAGGAGGACAATATTACACCACACTGGATATGGCCTCTGGCTTCCACCAGATCCCAATTTCTCCAGAGTCTATTGAAAAGACTGCCTTCGTTACTCCGGACGGACTGTATGAATATTTAACTATGCCCTTTGGCTTGTGTAACGCACCCTCAGTGTACCAAAGATGTATTAATCGCGCTCTAGGACCTCTCCTCAACCCGGGTAGCGCTGATAAGAATCATAACGATAGTGTAGCTCAAGTCTACATAGATGACGTCATAAGCAAAAGTAGAGACTTCCCCTCTGGTCTAACCTATCTGGAAAGAATTCTAATCGCCTTACGCAACTCTGGATTTTCAATAAACATTGATAAATGCCTATTTTTCAAACGGTCTATAGAGTACCTCGGTAATGTGATAGAGGACGGTAAAGTTCGCCCTGGTCCCAAAAAGGTAGAAGCTTTAGTGAAGGCTCCAGTACCGACCACAGTAAAACAAGTCCGCCAATTTAATGGCTTGGCAGGATATTTTCGTCGGTTTATTCCTGATTTCGCACGCGTTATGGCACCCTTATATGATTTAACTAAACAAGGCACTAAGTGGCAATGGACTCATGATCACGAAAAGGCTCGTCAGAAAATCATTCATCACCTCACCTCCGCACCTGTTCTCACGATATTCCAAGAAGGAAAACCTATAGAACTATTTACCGATGCTAGCAGTCTTGGATTCGGAGCGATTCTTGTCCAGATCATCGACAGCCGGCAGCACGTCGTAGCTTACTTCAGCATGCGAACTACAGATATAGAAAGCAGGTACCACTCCTACGAACTTGAGACCCTTGCCGTGGTACGCGCTATTAAACACTTCCGACACTTTCTTTATGGAAGAAAGTTTAAAGTAGTCACGGATTGCAATGCGCTGAAGGCTTCTAAGCATAAACAAGACCTGCTGCCTCGCATACATAGATGGTGGGCGTATCTCCAAAACTTCGAATTTGACATAGAATACAGGAAGGGCGAGCGCATGCAGCATGCAGATTTCTTGAGCCGAAACCCGGACCCTCTGACTGTAAATGTAATGACAAGCAACCTAGATTGGCTCAATATAGAACAACGTCGCGATGCCCAGCTGCGGCCAATTATAGATGGCCTGCACAATGGAGACAACATTCCTGGCTACCACCTTGAAGGAAATGTACTCAAATACGAAAAACGTGACACTATCTCAGGTACACAAAAACTAATTGTTGTACCAAAGGCCTTCCAGTGGAGCCTGATCAATGCATTCCATACGGCTCTGAAACATCCTGGCTGGGAAAAAACTCTACACAAAATCAGAGAAACTTATCATTTTGACAAAATGAGCACTACCGTTAGAGACTACGTCGACAATTGTGTCATCTGCAGGACTTCCAAACAAACGTCCGGAGCCACGCAAGTACAACTGCATCCGATTACTAAACCAACGACTCCATTTGAGGTCATACATATGGACATAACTGGTAAGCTTGGCTCTTCCAATAATCAGGAATATGTCGTAGTTACTATAGATTCTTATACTAAGTATGTGTTACTACGTCACACTAACGACAAAAGTCAACATAGTTCCCTTGCTGCACTGAAACAAGTGATTCACCTGTTTGGAGCTCCTCGGCAAATCATCGTGGACGGCGGCCGTGAATTCCTAGGAGAATACAAAAACTACTGTGACAGGTTCGGTATTGACATACACTCAATATCTCCAGGCGCAAGCAGAGCAAACGGACAGGTAGAACGCGTCATGGCCACACTGAAAAACGGACTTGTCATGATTAAAAATTATGATACCCCAGAATGGCACACCGCGTTGGAAAGTCTTCAGCTTGCATTGAACTGTACTGTACACCGTACTACAGGTACTGCTCCACTTACTCTTCTTACCCGACGTCGTAACTGCGTGCCACCAGAGTTGCTGAATTTGGTAAACTTTGACAATGAATCGATCGATATTGAGGCGTTAGAACGACATGTCCAGCTAAAAATGACCGAACTGTCTGCAAGAGATAAAGTCAGGTTTGATAGAGGCCGTGCAAAAGTTCATAACTTTCAACGAGGAGACTTCGTACTGATAAAAAACAACCCCAGAAACCAAACTTCCCTTGATCTCAAATTTAGTGTGCCTTATGAAGTTCACAGAGTACTAGAGAACGACCGCTACCTTGTGAAGAAGGTTGTAGGTCACCATGGGCGACCTCGCAAGGTAGCACACGACCAGCTACGGCGCGCCCCGCAACCAGCTGTAGGTGTCCAGGCGGCCGTGTCGCCACCACATGAACCTCAGGCTGGATCTTCTGGCATCTCGCATCTTCCAGCCGCACCACAAGCAACACAGGACGATGCACAAGCCAGCATTTCAGAGTAATGCAAGAAGTTGTACTCCGGGTGAGTCGATTTCATATTAAATTGCTTCAATAGTAAATTTAATAAATAAAAATAATAATTGAAAAAAAAAAAAAAAAAAAAATTATGATAAAAAAAAATATAATAAAAAATAATAATAATAATATGACGACACATTAAAAAGATGCTATTGACGTGTGGAGCCGTTCAATAGCCAAATATTACTTCAATTTACAATTGACGTATGGAGCCGTCAAATTGTAAGCCATATCCTAAAAGAATTATAGTCCCCTGTGTACCACGGCGTTCAAGACCGCCCAGAGCACAGCATCGACCTATTATCATCCTTAAACCTGTTTCATGATCCATACCTACCCAATCCCAAAAAAAAAAAAAAAAAAAAAAAATGTTTTACTGTTGTCATGTGGAATGAGCAGTAATCACATGCATACGAATATTTTTATATTATTAACTCTGCAGTCACGTTGAGTGAGCAGTGGTATTCATTATTTAAATGTGTTGCATAATAATTATGTAGGTTTACTGTGGAAGTACCTACCTACGTTAAATGAGCAGTACATACCGAGTCACTTACTACTTACTTACATTTACTACTTAGTAGTATTCTTATAATATTAGCTCTGCAGTCACGTTGAGTGAGCAGAACTGAAAGTTTCATGATAACTATTATCATAAATTATAATAAGGTAGGTTTACTGTGGAAGTACCTACCTAGCCTCAAAGAAAAATATATTTCTTAATTTCAGAAAGAACCTGGAGCAATGCAGAGCACGCATTGTGTATCAGAAAGGCCGTGTCGCCGCGTCTTTCCTACGTCGCGTACAACATTTATTACGTCATTTATTTTGTTTTGTAATGATTACATTCTAACGTTGATTAATTCTTAAACGATTATTTTAACCACAGGTTAATTCATGATTTTGTGGTAATCGTTTATTTAATAAATTGTTTGCTGATTTGACTACGAAAGTAATGAAGACTCTTTAAAGTAAGTTAATTTATTTGATCTAGCTATTTTATGTTACATTTTGTATTAAATTACTTGCTTAATTCCTTAATAATTTAGAAACTAATTTTAGAATTTATTTTGAATTATTTAAGTACTGTTTTAATTACTGAAATAAGTTAGGTGATTTTTAATAAATTAATTTCAATTAAGATTTATTTCGGTAAATAAATCTTGTGAATAATCTTAGATAATTAAGAAACGAATTTCGGAATTTATTTTGAATTATTTTTGTATTGTCTAAATTATGAAAATAATTTAAGTGATTTTAAATATGTTAATTATAATAAAGATTTATTTGCGTAGGCAAATGTTGTAAATAAGGTTTGTTAAATAAGAAATTAATTTTAGAATTTATTTGCGAATTATTAATCACTTCCTGTGCCATCGTGTGTTTATTTGAACGGAAGTTCGCAAAATAATGATAAGATGGCATCAGGAGGTGGCTTGCGAGTCGAGGGAGACTCACTTGCCATCGAGCGGTGAAACCGAAAACTGTAAGTTAAACTCTGGTGACTTATAAAATAAAAATAGTTTGATTTTACTAGTCTTTGCTTGGTTTTATTCAGAATAAAATATTGCTGTTGTACAAAGTGTTTTTACCCAGTGTTAGACCATTTATTTTATGAAATAACTCGAGTAGGTAGATAGATCAAAGCTTGTAATGGCAGTACCGTTGACCGAGAGATAAGGTCAACGTTACTGCATGTTTTAAAAACTCCAAGAAGCCTTCTTTTTCGATATACCTATCTTTTCATACATTTACCTCCATCGGAAATGTTAAGGAACTAAAATAAGGTCGATAATATTGAAAATATCTAATCGGCAGTCCCAGCAATGGTAATCAAACCAAGTTTTTACGATTTTCGAAAAAAGTTTTCTTATATATCTTTGATAGTTTACGATAGCTAACTCATACTAGGGATACAGTTCACAATATAGAAGTGACAATCTTTCAGCATCAGAGGTTACTCCATAACCACAGAATAAGATCAAGTAACGTGTCTAACTAACCAGTTAGTACCAGTTGCGTGTTTTATCTTGTTATAATTCATAACGCCTAGTTGAGCAAACTTACTCGTAACTGTATCTAACGTAATAATTATATTTATTCACGGGAAACTGTTAAGTTGAGGCTCTTCTTGTCATTATGTGATCTTAATGGTTCTGCATTGTGAAAAATTTATTCTAACAAACACATAAAATGCGGGGTCAAGTTCGGTACAAACTGCGTTCGGGATGGTGACGTTAAAAGTTGAAAATTTGTCCACCAAGTTCTATAGCAGTTATTTAAATCATAACTAGGTAAGTATATTATTGTACAACATTCTTCAACTTATCTAGATGAAAATTTGAACGTTTGTTGATATTTAAATTCATAATTCAGGAATAAGTATTATGAATTACTAGCTTCCGCCCACGGCTTCGCCCGCTTGGTACCTTAAAAAACAAAAACAAACCTATCAGGTGGAAACCCTACATTATTCCCGATAAAAAGTAGCCTTTGGTAGCTTATGTGCTATTCCAGACTATAATCTATATCAGCGCCAAATTTCATCTAGATCCGTTCAGCCGTTTCAGCGTGACAGAATAACAAACACACATCCATACTTCCACACATTCTAACAAACTTTCGCATTTATAATTTAGATTGTTTCATAAATAATATGTAAATTCTGCGATAAAATTTACCTAAAGAAAACATACAAAGACTAAAACAAAGTGTCCTTCGCAGTCACGAACTTGAATCGATATTCGGCGAGTACAGTTACTTATAGATTCGGCATAGTCCCCGTCGCCAGCAGTACGTGCTAAGAATGCCTTACTCGTGTGAACTGCCGATGTAGCTATGTCTTTATTGTCGAGCATCCCACTGCATGCTAAGTAAACGGAATTCTTCGAGATGGAAATAAATCTAGGGTATCGGTATTTAGAGAAACAACCTTTGAATAACCCAAAAGCGGATTCCATTCAATTCGCGAATGTAGCTCCTGTACCCCTAGTATGAGTTTTTGATAGTTAACGAAAACTTTTTTCGAATAGTATCCTTTCATACATTTACCTCCATCGGAAATTTTAAGGAACTAAAATAAAGTCGATATCGTGAAAACTTGATTTAAAAATCATCGCTGGGACTGCCGATTACATAATATTTTCGATATTATCGACCTTATTTTAGTTCCTTAACATTTCCGATGGAGGAAAATGTATGAAAGGATACTATTCGAAAAAAGTTTTCGTAAATCAAAAACTCATACTAGGGGTACTGAACGCATTAACTGATTTTCATTTGGTTTTTTAGTTTGAAAGGTAAGTTAATCGGGAGTGTTATTAGTTATGTTTGATGGAAACCGGTTCAAGATGGCCGCCGAAAAACAAAATGACGGATTACATATTTTTTTGCAACTCCCTCAATATTATCAAATAAAAGAGCTTGAGTATACACTATGACAAATTTCAAATCCAAGATGGTTGCTACCACAATATGGCGGGATAAATTTAATATTTGAAATTTTTAATTTAACTTTATTATTCTAACTTCTCCACTTCATAAAGACCTTTCCACCATACGACGTAGCTAAGCCAGTGTACTTGTCTCAAAACAACCAATAGGGTCACTTCATTTTCATAGCATAGCTCAAGTGGAAACTTTCAGGCTTAAGAGTTATAGAACTCTGAACATGTGATTAGTGTTCTTTAACACAAATAAGAGATTTCTAGAATTTATTTCTGTCTGTCTATTTGGTTGTTCGCGCACATCTCCAAACGTACTGAACGCATTTTCAGGCATTTTCACAGGTAGACAGAACATAATTGGGAGCAAAATAGAGAATTTGTTAAAAAAAAAAATATATCGTAATACGTACGCACTACACAGTCGCTAGTAGGTAATGCAATAAATTACTGATCCACACTTCAAATTCTGCTAGCATTGAACCAATCACACCGACTCCTCCATAGAAACGCATCAGTAATACCTGACCTAAAAACCCCGGACCTCGATCATAAGCCAAATACATGAATGCATCTCTTTAAACCAAATAGTCCAAGGTCTGTTCACGTGTTCACGAGACTCCCGCGTCTAACAACGTGAGACCTTAAAAATGGAGCAGAAACCACGTGAGTTGCCATAGTCAACATTGATAAACGTTACAAAAGATTATGAAAATTATAAACTAATACCTGCGTCACGGATTGCAGACAACTTTTGTAAATTAAAAAAAAATAATTACCGATTAAATTAAAAAAAATAATTCTTTAATAATAATAATTAATATTGAAGATCTATAAAGGGAATAATCGAAGGCTCGTCCAAGGTGATTTAAAGTGGTTGATATTCCATACGTGTCAGGTCGCAAGCACATCGCCGCTTGTAGATTGCAAACCAATGTTAACCTTTATAACCTTCGAGGTTTTTAGGTTACAGTATAAGTACCTACATATTTACGACATAATTTTTAGCCTTATAGATTTATATTTGTAGATTTTTTTTAGATTTTTATTTGATTTTGTAGAGTTGACGTATGATAAAAGTGAGTGGAAAAAGAAAACATGTTGTGACGACCCCACTTAGCGTGGGATAAGGGCAGGAAAATGATAATGATGTACTATTTTTAGCCGTTGTTTTTCTTGACTAAATATTTTAAACTATCAACCGGCTAAAACGGTGAAGAAATGTATGTGCACAGTGCAATATAAATACCGATACAGATTTTTTATTCCTAACACCATGAATAGAATTCGAAACTGAATTAGTACGAGTACATAAACCTATGTACCTATTTAGTAAATGCAAATTGCAACGTGCTGCATGACATGAGCCATCTTCAGGGTCCTTGACCCGAATATAACTTCTTTGTTATTATGTATACCGATCAATTAGGTATATTATTCAATAGAAACGTATTATCTAGCTCCATGAATCTTCAGCTTTTCCTCATGACTTGTAGCTACAGATCATTAGCAAGTAGAATTAATATCCTACTAATATTATAAACGCGAAAGTTTGTAAGAATGTATGAATGGATGTATGTTTGTTACTCTTTCACGCTGAAACGGGTGAACGGATCTGGATGAAATTTGGCACAGATATAGATTATAGCCTGGAAGAACACATAGGCTAAATTTTATCCTGGAAAAATGTACGGTTCCCGTGGGATAGATTTGTTTTTGTTTTTAAAGGTACCACGCGGGCGAAGCCGTGGGCGAAAGCTAGTTTTTGTATAATTTCTAATAGGTAGACAATGTTTAGTAAGACCTTTTATTTTTTAAATCTTTCTGATTAATGTTTATATTTTTACAAAAGTTTTCAAAATGTCAACCTTCTAGGTCGATACAAATCCTACATTGTCTTAAAAAGGTTTCCTTAAATCGTATGAAAGCTATTTTAAGTTCCTTAATTTTTTCTTCGGCCTGTCTCATTTTTGTTCTTAATTCGGCCATATTGCTGGTTTCTTTGGCATAAACTAATTCTTTGTAGTCGTTTTTGGTTAGTTATCAAACAAATTAGCTTAGGAATGATAAAATGGCCAAAATCTATTTTTTAATCAGGTTGCTAATTTTAAGAATTTTCCACCTCACCGTCTTTGAAGGCCGATTTTAGCAAAAGTAGCCTATTAAGTACTACTTTTTTTTAATGAATATGAAAGCTGAAAGTCTGGAGAATTCTTTAGACTTATTTAGGAACCATGAAATCACTTTTTAAGATTTTTAATTTGAAGTTGAAAATTTTAGTCATAATTCACTGAATGTAATTATTTGACTTTACACCAACATTTTCATAGTTTTCATCAAAGTCACGTAGCTGATTATTTTATGCATAAAAGAACAACCCATAACAATTCAGTAGCAAAAAAAATCTCAAGAAAGTTTTCTACTTTTTTTGTAAGAATGTTTTAAGTTGTTCAAGTCGAAAATTTTCAAAAATTCGGAAAAAAATTAATAACTCGAAAACTATAGAAAATCGCGGAACATACATAGGGGTGATTCGGGTACCCCAAGGGGTGTTTTATCTCTGGACTTTCGCTTGACACTACTTTTTGGGACACCCTGTATATGAATTGCAGTTCGTGTCTCGCTAAACTCAAGAACCTCGGCTGGACCGATTTCGCTAATTCTTTTTTTGTTGTATTTGTTATTGTAAAAAGAAGGTTTTTATATAGTTAAGACAGGATAACGTCTGTCGGGTCAGTTTGTATACAATATTCATATTAAAACTCCTAATACACATATCCTACCTAACTGTTATTTACTTAAATTACAGCCTTTCTTACTTTGAGAAGTAGCTTTATTTTTGTATTCTAGAAGTATTATACAAAAATTTGTAATTACCATTAAATTACAAACGTTTTCCTTCACCGATTGAAAACACTTCCATTCACCACACTGGTTTGTATAAGTAGTTAGTGACACATAAGAGATTATTTTTTTTTAACAATGTACATATTTTGATATGGTCTTTTAAAAATAAAATAATGTACCTAAGTATAACTTTTATTGTTTTTAGTTTCCATTTTTTTTACTTTTTCTGTTTTGGGAATTACTTTTGATTTTCAAAGAACTATGCACTACTTTTTGCTGCAGCGAATCGATTCCCAAACGGAAGGTTACATTGGTTTGGTCCTATTGTCCTTACAAAAACAAATAACTTTAGAAATAAACAAAGACTTTCCATTTCGCTTTATTGATATTTATTGCTGTTATACAAAAGTGTATTGACTTTCAAAAGTATGACACACAATAGTGATACGTATTGTTCTTGTAAACAGTTACAATTATTTATACGTTACAATTCATAGTTAAACAGTAAGCGAAACCGAAATTGTAAAAATGAAAGTTTAAAAGAGGTTTGCTAACCTTTACAGTTTTTTTTATAAACATGAAGAATGTTAAATATAACCTTGGCCAAATTATAATTACAATACGGGATGTAAACTATCTATAAGCTAGAACATGTGGACGATTATGGATCTTTGCTTACAATCAATGTCAATACGTTTTCATTGTAATCAAGTGATTTGGTATGATATAAGAGTGTTTATTCAATCAATATGAGCCAGTTTTGGCAAGCGTTGATTGTATCAGAGTTCCGTAATCGTACTAGATGTCTTTTACAGAAGGCAATAATATAGTGACAGAAAATTTGACGTCACTCCAGGCAAAGTTATTTTTCTCTTTTGTAGAGAAAACTTTGGCTACAGTGTTTTTTTTAGAGAGCTGAAATTTAAGATTCCCATGAGTGAACACTCGAAATTTAAGAATTCTAGAAAGGAGGTTCTAAGGAGAAAAAACTTTTAGTACAATTAGTTGTAGAGATTTTGAATAAATATATTTTAAACACAAGAAAATAGTTGTATCAATCAATCTTAACTGACCCTTGTCTCCTTCATCTGTCTGCACAGTGCAAATAGAAAATACTTGTTTTGGGAGGCCCGATAATCCCAGCTCTATAAAAGCGACATGCAATCTAACCTCTCTTTTACACATACAGCACTGGATAAAGGTGAAAGGAGACAGGTATAGTACCCACGTAAGTTGGCCAAAGTGAAATGACCGTAGATGACCATTTTGATGGTTGCGTCATACGCCGCAGCTGGAATTTAAAGTTTTTGACGAGACCAGAATGAAAATGAAAATCTTGGAAAGATAAACTATGGATTTGAATAACAAGCGATGGCCTGGATTTT
Source organism: Cosmorhoe ocellata (assembly GCA_963675405.1). Lineage (NCBI taxonomy): Eukaryota > Metazoa > Arthropoda > Insecta > Lepidoptera > Geometridae > Cosmorhoe > Cosmorhoe ocellata. The sequence goes on along the minus strand of OY776249.1, from coordinate 9,363,658 downwards.
TGAGAATATTTTCAACATTATTTAACGCTTTACACTTGCCAACTTATTCATTTTATACAATTGGTGTCAGTAAGATCATTGACTCTTGATAGCTTAACTCATTATAAAATCTGATTTGGTGCCGTTCTAATATCTTGACGCCACCCTTATACAGGTTCTTTTGATCTTACATTTTAATTCAAAATATTTTTAGTCAATAAAATTACAAATAAAGGCATGGTCGTGGTTGGCCACGCATGCGATAGATCTTGATACCTTCGAGTGAGGATGGTAGGAAACCAAGAATGATGGTAGCATGATTCGGGGGAGACATTTAACTAACAGTGTATTAATTACATTTACGATTATTACAAAAATATTAGCTTCATATAACCGCCATATTGAAATTTTTGTTTTTTTTTATATTCAGCTTACGTCACTCTTTTGATTCAGACAAATCTAACAACACCTCATTTTCCAAAAACCGTGCAGCCGATTGCGACAGCCAAAAGAACTCACATACATACACACACCCCAAACACATAACCCTCCTCAGCAGTCGAGTAAAAACATGACGAATGTTCTCGACTTCAACTCTCAAACCGTGTTTTTCCACGTTCAAGTTCACCATTCATAGAGGAAGGAGCCGCGGCCTACTTGTGGTTCCATGACCTCCGCCGCAGCCTAGCATGATGTAGCCTCTCTTTCACACATGCAAGTTACGCCGAGCAGCAGCTGTATCTGTCTCGTTTCCCCCCGGAATAATTTCGCAACGTTTGGTATATAGCACAGCTTGGCAGGACGAGGGACTTGACAATGAGTTTTACTGAATGCTAGTTTCAGATCACGTATTTAGGTATTATACTATTCACGTAGCTTATTCAAGATAGCACTATCTATGCCACGTTTTTGATACTAAGAATCTATATAAGAACATACGAGGTATCTAAATCTGCTTGTGTGTAGGTATGTATTTAAGAATCTTGATCAAAAGGGATTTTGGCTCGGAGCCTATACCTAAACAGCTAAAAAATAAGCTTTATTTGTTTGTCGTAACTGAGCAAATCTTTAAAAAAACATGGTATGCTTACAACAATATAGGTACTTACCTAGATACTTAATTAAAAAGTATGATAATAGCAACACAAACAGAGTCTACAAAAACAGTGACAAGCGCGTTGATGTCTTTTTTATGAAATTTTGGTTTAACCATAATATATTAAGAAATTACTTCTATATCTAATTATTCATTGTACAAATTAACCTGTTAGATACAATTAGGTAACATAGGTACACATTAACTAAATAACTTGAATATAATGTTTTGAAATTGCTGTCTGTAACCATTTTTAAAATATGCAAAAATACACAAATCTCTTAAGACTTAAAATAAAACTCTAACCGATAGGGGCATTGGTTTTAAGACAGAATTTTCTATGAATTATGATCATAGAGATAGATTTGTGTATTTTTGGATTGAATTGACCTCAAAAAAAAAATTAGCCATCATTATTGTTCTTCTTCTTATCGCGTCACTAATTCTTTTTAACCAGTGTGGTAAAAATATGAAAAGCTCTTTTAGTGCACTTGTGCTAGCGTCATACTACATTTCCCCAATGCAGTATTACTCCTTATTTTTATCTGTATATAAAAACTTTTTATTTTATTAAAACCTTTTTATTTACACCTAGATTTTTATAATTTGAAATTAAAAGCAAATTTCAAATTCTAAGTTACAAATAATAAGAACCTAGACGTTTACAAACAAAAAAGGTTTTATTAAAATAAAAATTTTATATACAGGTAAAAATAAAGAGTAATACTACAATCCCCAGTGTCGAACTCAAACCTATAATATAATATAGGAATATTGAAGTCAGTGATGACACGACAGTACTACTGACTTGAAATCAATTTATACTTGGCAGTTGACTGACGTCAGTTACTGACCCTGTGTAAAACTGCCTTAAAACGTCCTTGACATGACGCAGGAACAGTTAGCGGCAAGGCCGCCTATCCGACTCATTGTTGATCGCAGTAACGGGAGCTCTCGGTCTCACAGCTAGCGGAACCCTTCGATTTCATTATCTTAATGAGGACACATCTATCTGTAGTCTGTTGCCATGGACACTCCGTCTTACGGGCAAGTATTGAACATTTCAATAGACCTGACAGAAAAAAAAAATATGATCACGACTGTAATCCCCGGGCTCGGTAGATATCTCCCCAGATCTTTAGTTACTTTGATCTTTGAGGATATCTAAAGAGGGTAGTTAGAGGCACGTCCAAACATTACATTTGGTACATGCCCACATTTTGCACAGTAGTTCGTATTCCGTATACCTGACAGAAAGTAATTTATAATAGTTTCTTACAGCCGCCATATTTCAGTTTTTGATATTTTATCCATAGATATATATATTATATTATATTTTACCTATCTTTCTAAACAAATCCAACACCTCATATGTCAAAATTCGTCCTCCCGTTTGGGGTACAGCTACAGCCAAAGAAAATCACGTACAAAAAATAAAATAATACTAAAAATTATAATACTAAAATTAAAAAAAATTACATTAAATTACAAAAAATAAAATAATACTAAAAATTATAATACTTATTATTGTTAATATTTTCATAAAGAAAATCACATACCTACTTACCTACATAATAGATTATCCTACATCTACACATTGGAGTAAAAACAAGGATTTCCTTGCTTTGGAAGATTCAGTTTTAATTGCAACTTTAGGTAACTCTTTATCTTTGGTGGCCGCGTTATTGAAACCTACATACTTATTTGCCTATATTATTATCTGATACTGACTGCATCGCCCGCGTGGTACCTTGAAAAACAAAAACAAATCTATCCCACGGGAATCGTAAATTGTTTCAGGATTCAAAGTAGCCTATGTGCTATTCCAGATCTATATCTGTGTCAAATTTCATCCAGATCCGTTCAGCCGTTTCAGCGTGAAAGAGTAACAAACATACATCCGGTCATCCATACATTCTTACAAACTTTCGCGTTTATAATATTAGTAGGAAGTAGGATAGGATTAACATAAATGTATTACGCGAACGAAGGGTTAATATGTAGGTACTTACATAATAGTGTAGGCGTCCTTGACAAGGTTGGCTGCCACCAAGGTCATCTATCTGAGTCATTGTTGATCGCTGGCGCAGTAACGGGAGTTTTCATTCTCACAGGATAACGGGGATTACTTCGATTTCGTTGCAAACAGTTGACCTACGTCACTTCTTTACTGTGTATGGGAGCTTATCCATCGTGTCAAACGGACCAATGGGATACCTTCACTTTCATAGCTTAAGGAGCATTTTTATTTAAGAAGCGGTACGTTGCAAAATTAAGGATGTGTGTCAAATTGTCCATTATGATCGTTTTACTTTCAAAGTTTAGCTTAAAGAGCTTGTATGGGAGCTTATCGATCGTGTCAAACGGACCAATGGGATACCTTCACTTTCATAGCTAAAGGAGCATTTTCATCTAAGATGCGGTACGTTGCAAAATTAAGGATGTGTGTCAAATTGTCCATTATTATCATTTTACTTTCAAAGTTTAGCTTAAAGAGCTTGTATGGGAGCTTATCGATCGTGTCAAACGGACCAATGGGATACCTTCACTTTCATAGCTTAAGGAGCATTTTTATTTAAGAAGCGGTACGTTGCAAAATTAAGGATGTGTGTCAAATTGTCCATTATGATCATTTTACTTTCAAAGGTTAGCTTAAAGAGCTTGTATGGGAGCTTATCGATCGTGTCAAACGGACCAATGGGATACCTTCACTTTCATAGCTAAAGGAGCATTTTCATCTAAGAAGTGGTACGTTGCAAAATTAAGGATGTGTGTCAAATTGTCCATTATTATCATTTTACTTTCAAAGTTTAGCTTAAAGAGCTTGTATGGGAGCTTATCCATCGTGTCAAACGCACCAATAGAGTAGCTTCACTTTCATAGCATAAGGAGCATTTTCATCTAAGAAGCGGTACGTTGCTAAATAAAGGATGTGTGTCAAATTGTCCATTAAATCGCTTCACTTACAAATCATAGCATAAGGAAAATATAGCTTCTTAACTTAGCCGGATCGTTCACTCTTTCAAGCATGGGATTAACAGTCACTGTTTCTCCACAAGAGCAGCTTATGATTTGAATCGTACTCATTTATTTTAAAGACGATTGTCCATAGTTTTAGCTTGACATTGATACAGGGCGAATCATTTACTAGTTTTACCACGAGGAATCATTTTTTCTTGATCTTTTTCTTGAGGGACTTGATCCTTATTTGTGCGATCCTAATGGACAATTTGACCCGCATCCTTAATTTACTAACGTAGGTATTAACCGCATCTTACATAAAAAGAAGAGAAGACAAAGCAGATTCAATTCTTAATCACTAACAAAGCCTAGTAAGGTACCTACTCTTAAAAATATACCTACCTTTTGTAGGTAACTTAGCATTTTTTGTTGTATCATGTTTTTTGCCTGTTCTTCTCGGACTTGAATTATTCTGGAATTAGCACTTAAATTAAGCAGCACGTAAGACATTTCAAAATGATCCTTATGATTTTCATTATCATTATCTCCTTATCCTTATCCCGTTTCATGTGGAGGCACACATATTATTTTCTTCTGCTCTCAAATCATCCGTCATTGTCACATTTTGCTCTTCTGATTTCTTTGAATAAAAATATTTTGAATTGTTTAATTTTGTACAAGGATTTTCTGCGGTGTATTTGCCTGACAACTACGTCGCTCTGGTTTTTATATGTTTTCTCGTGTTATTTTGAGTTTTATTGCGTAATTTTGGTGGTTATTTTGCCAATAAAGCCCGGGTTCTTGACGCGAGTGTAAAGTATGTGAATTAGAGTGAATAGTTCTCTGCAAATTCCATCGGAGGAAATCCCGAAAATTTTCAACAAAACAGCCATCTTTTGTTTAAAATTGACTTGACTACTTGACTATCACTCTCTGACGTTGACAATACTTATAAATAAATACACTTGACACTGGCAAAATTGTTCTCTAAGAGACAGATGCCATAATTGAAGAAGAAGAAGAAGAATAAAAATATTTTGAATTGTTTATTTTTGTACAAAACTTACATGGTGTATACACACCCTTGTTTCTACAGACACCCTTACGAGGACCTTGTAAATTTTTGACCAAACCGAGGACCCTCCGAAAAACATGTTTAATGACGTCGTTGACCTTTGAGAATAAGATAGAAGGAGACGGGAGAGCAAATCTAGAGTGATGAGCTTATCCAGATAGTGCTATCTCAACATTTTTTCGTGTGAATTACCGCTTCCATACTGAGGACGCGAAATACACAGCCAAACGTGACCAGCGATGCACATACGAGGACTTTGTGTAAAGCCAACCGAGGACCTCTTACGTGAGCCCTGCGACACCCTTCCGAGGACGTATTTATACACAATATCTCTTATGTCTTATACAAAGTGAGGACGCTGTGTTAGACTTTACTTAACCAAACCGAGGACAGTTTTACTAGTAGAACTTGTATAAAGCGAGGACATGGAAAATTTACCTAAACCATTTTACGTGTAGGATAATCTAATAATTACACTTTTTTTCGATTTGTTACTTACACACATTTTCAAAAATAAAGTACCAAGCGAGGACAAGTCGGTCTCTTCACGTTTGTCACCACTAGTCAGTGCTCTCAATTATTGTCAAAGATTTGCAAGTAACTACTTTATATAATAGTCATAACACGTATTTATATAGTTCTCTCAGTTGTTTTTGACGTAAGTAAACAAAAGAGAAAAATATTATGGTCCACCATCGGTATTTAGTTTTTATACGAGAGCATTTAGTGGTGTAGTCGTAGCACCCCTGCTTCACGTCGTGCACCAATGATTGCACGAAAAATTATGAGCACAATGCTTTCAAATGGTGAAGGAAAACATTGTAATAAAACCGGTATACCCTAGAACAAAAATTCGAAGGTCAGTTAGTATTCTTATAACCGGCGATGGGCTTGCAACCTGTAACGTATGGAACACTAACTACTGTGCAAAATATGGTTCTGTGGCAAATGTCATGTTCGGACGTGCCTAAGAATACCCGCTTTAGATACGCACAAAAGATCTAAGCAACTAGAGATCTAAGGCGATTCTCTACAGAGCCTGGGATTACAGTCGTGTTCATGATCATGTTAATCCCCATCAATCATGTTACGTATGATACCTTCTATTACTTTGAAATATTCAAAACGCACAGCCTAAACTGATAGTTGTAGAAACTTATAATTTTTTTTTTGTTTGAAATTCAACCAAAAAGGGACGTTTAAATAAAATATCGTCAACAAAATTGAATCAAAAAAATCTAAAAAATCTTGAAACTTAGGAAAAGTACTTTTAAAACAATAATTAAAGACTGAATTTATATTCCCACAAACTACCCTTAAAACTTGGTGCATTGTGATGTTAAATTTTGTATGGTAACATTATTAGATTTTTCATTCAAGATTATATTTGCTTGAAACTTGTGATAAATATTCTTCAAAACAAAAACAATCATGATCACGACTCTAATCTCCAAGCTTGGAATATTATATCTTCTCAGATATTTAGCGTACTTAGATCGAAAATGGTAGTCAGAGGCAAGTCCATACATTATTATTTGACTCGTGCTCTCATTTTGCGTTGAACCCAAGACTTTTGGATCGTGGGGCAGGGGTGCTACCACTACACCACCAGTGCTCTATAATATACTAGCTGTCCCGCCCGCGACTTCGTTCACTCAAAGCATCTAAACTGAGTTTCAAACAAATCACACTAATAAAAAAATCCCATAAATAACATTGACACCCAATTTTACCCATTTTAGAGGGCTATTTTGAAATATTCAGGTTTACGTTTCCATTTATTTTGCATTTAAAGTATCCAAACCAAAATTCGGACCAATTGCACCACCCTTTAAAAAGTACCCATAGAAACATTGACCCCCCATTTGACCCCTTTTTGAAGGTTATATTGAAAAATCCTGAAACACGTGTCCATTCATTTTTTATTTACAGTACATAAAGTTTCAGCCCAATCGCACCAACCGTTAAAAAGTTCCCATACAAACATTATAATAATAATAATAATAATAATAATAATAAATAATGCTGGACACTATCACACAGCATCATGTAGCCCCAAACTAAGCAGAGCTTGTATTATGGGAACCACATGACTGATAAACTACATAGATATACTTTTTTTTTTTTTTTTTGTAAATTGAACTTTGACCCTACATTTGACCCTTTTTTGATGCTTATATTGAAAAATCCTGAAACACGTGTCCATTCATTTTGCATTTATAGTGCACAAACAAAGTTTCATGAAAATCGCTCCACGCGTTAAAAAGTTTCATACTAACGTTTTCACCCTCTTTTACCCCCTTAGAGGTGGAATTTCCAAAAATCCCACCTTAGTAGGTGGTTTTGTTATAAAAGGAAACCACTTTCCAAATTTCAGCTTTCTATCTTCAGCGGTTTCGGCTCGGCGTCAGTCAGGTTAAGCTCTTATATAGGTATACATAGATAAAAATCTATGATTAAATTATTTCAAAGCTACCCCTAAACGGGGTGTAGACTACAGGGGTGGTAATATTTACACAGGAACGTTTGACATTAAACTTGCTTTAGACACTGTAATTTTTTGTTTTGATGATAACGTTTACTTCATATAATCGCACCACAGTTTCCACACAAATTTAAATCCCTCCAATTAAGTTACTTTGAGAAACCCTGAAACACTAGTCTTGTTTATTTAGTTTTGCATTCCGAGTGTCCAAACGATTAAACTATCGATACAGACATTGAAAACTACCCATTTAAATACGAATCAAGAGATTTGCACCAATAATTACTTACCTTAAGCTTAACCTAAGCAAACCTAAGTAGGTACTTATCACTGCAGAAGTAGCACTTTCTCATCTTGCACCTAAAGATTTTTTGAGGATTCAGTCCACCTTCGATCTTTTCATATATAATTTTATTGTAATTGATAGAACAATACACAAGAAAAACCGTCAAAGCGAGGACTTAACTTTTACACACTGGAAAATATATCAAACCGAGGTCTTACATACACATTGTTTAGAAAAGCTAGCCATCCGAGGACCCATGTGTTAAAATCTAACACATAGGTCCTCGGATAATACAACAAACGTGATATGAATGTAAAGAAGCTGTGTATAAAGCGATAGTGGCGCCAGAAGTGAATAAAATGTGTAAATGTAAGATTATGAATATTTTTGATCAAACCGAGGTTAGGGCCACTTTTTCGGATTACGTATACAGAATGACTCAAAATCGTTCGCAGAATACGAATCTTCGGTCATGTCAAACCGAGGACCCTCGAAAATGTCCTCGCTTTGAAAATGTCCTCGGTCGTGCCTTGTGTATTCATACGCATGTCCTCGGATGGTACTTAAAACAAACACAGATAATATTACGTGTGTGAGCGTAATCCGCACACGGAGTGTCGTGCCCCACATACAGCTAACGGTACCGAGTCCTGACCGAAACAGTGCAAGCAGTGACCGTCGCGCTGTGAATGTTTTTCCGCTTGTTAATTAACCTGTCTATGAGGGCTTTAACCTTCGTTTTTCATACAACTTCATTCAGTATTATTACTTAGATTTCTCTACAACATAATTATCTACAATACCTAATACCTAGGCACAAAGAAATTTGGTTCTAATCATAGTAGGTTCTTACCTAGGTATATGTAGGTATGTGCCTATCGGATGAGTTTAGTAACTTGTAAGTAAATAAAGAACATGTACTTATCTACTTATTATTTATTTCAAAAGTTAAAAACCCAGCCGCGATATTAGATTTTTTTGCATAACGTAGCATGTCGCTCTTGTGATCCAGACAAATCCAACGACCGACACTTCATATATTGTCGAATTTTGACAGTCAGCTGTTTGGGCTACAGGAATATCCTTCGAAACTCACGTAATACATTATGTATGTATATGTATAATGTAGGTATATGCGTCGCAGTGGGGTAAGTAAACATAAATTTAGTAAAATGTTATGGACCGAATTCAATTATCATTACCTATATTTTGGCAAAAAGTTGAGTCATGACCTAATTTTAATATATATCTAATAAGTATGCAATATGTTAATAAACGTTACTAAACGGGTTATTATTATGGATTATCTGTCTCACCAAACGACGTGTTTTTAACAGTAGGTGCTTACACCTTTTAAAAATGTAGGAGCAAAGCGTGTATCGTTTTGCTATAATAATCTCTGTCTAAATTGTACCACGATTTTCAACGTAGCGCCATCTAACGGGTTTATTTGGGACTTAATCTCAAATTGGTTGATAAGCCGAGACAAAGCTAGGTAGTAACAAATTCGTGGTTAAGCTTGACAATTTGGTTTCCAGGCTACGTTAATAGATGGCGCTAATACCTACATTGCTTTGTACAACTGGGGCCAACAAAAAACCTACTAAGTACCTATTCAATAATGAAATATTTTATTAAATGTAAAAGTTTGGATAGATAAATGTTGGTGTTCAATCGAAAAGGATTTTGATTAAATTTGGCACAGAGATAGATTGAATACCACATAGGCTACTTTTTATTCCAGAAAAATGTACGGTTCCCGCGGGGTAGACCTGTTTTTGTTTTTCAAGGTACCACGCGAGTAAAGCCGCGGGCGGAAGCTAGTAATTTCAAAAAAGTGTCCTGTCATGACCGAGGTTAGGATAATAGGACCATTTTCCAAGATGATGCTTTTGCAGTCACCCATCTAGGTATTAACCTTACTCAACGTTGCTTGACCTGTTTGAAACATAATTAATGTAAGTACCTACGTAAATGCGTAATTTTTAACAGAAATAGGTAAATATGCAAAATTTTAAACCAATCGGAAAACAGGAAGTGACCCAAAAAATTTACATATTATTAGCACCCTATTAAGTACCTACTTATTTATTATTCAACTACGAAGACCGATGATTTATTTGATTTTAAATCTTATATTAATGTCGTAGTGTCTTTACACAAAACTTCATAAAATACTTAGATTAACTTTATAACACCACAAAGGAATTTAAAATCACGACCTGCTTAGGTGTACTTAGGTAGTCTACTCAAGGTGATTCATAATAGCTTGCTAGAATCAACAGAGATTTGATCAGATATTAACTACTTAAAATAAATCCTGAAAAAAACACGGTGGTACCTACATACTCAAGGACATGTATTAAAAAGCCTCACTAAAAACAAAAATGTCTTAGTAATTTTTTTTAAATATATATTTTATTGTTGGTATTTTTTCAAAATACAGCTTTGCTAATAACCGACTCTAAAAAAGAAAAGGCTCTCAAGTCGATTGTAAGTTCTTTTAAACTCCGAATTGGGAAAACATAATTCGCGAGTGTTCTGTGAAGGCCCAGAATACTCGTCTCACTATTCCTTACGTAAAAGTTACAAAAAAAGTGACATAGGTCCATATAGCAACGCGGATCCACATAGCACGAAGCAAAATACCCAAATGACAAGTAAATAGAGTGCGGCATGATAATATGGCTGCTCTGAATTACGCAACGGAAGCGACAATTTATGAAAAACATAAATATGTTCAAGTAAATAGCTTATTTCAAAAAAAGGGCTGGGTTGATTTGTTTCAAATTAACTGATTTACATTCATGTGAAATAGAAAATCAAAATACCTTACTGTTCTGGATAAATTAGGGAATTTCTGAATTTTCAGAGCTGTTTTTGACATGATTTTTAACCAAGGTTTTCTTACTTCGAGTTTTAGCTCCGGTTGATTTATCACTTATATCCTTGAGTATCGTGTAGTTCAATTTCAATGTAATCGATTAAGCGGTAATAGAATGATTAGGGTTGCAATACTTGCAATTTTCAAAATGCTGGGCCTTAAGTGACTTACTAAATTTTCAACTGACGAAAAATATAGAGGAGGGTTTCGAGTTTCGCGTAGGTAATTCCTATATTAAAATATATTTTTATGAATGATCACGCATAACGTTTTACAGAGTAGTCCGATATTGGTAATTATTTTTTACCTTCTAATTCTGTTTGAGCGCGACTGTACATTTACTATAACAACACAAACAACATCTGGTTCATAGTACCTATAATACGTAAGTTAAAATCTTGTTATAATTATTTAAATGACCAAAAAAACCTGTCGAATTAGTTACCTAGCTGGTAAGTAAACAAATACATACATCACGGCTGGTGGCGTAATACGAGTTCTAATAGTATGAAACTTTATTTAATTTTCATCCATATAATTTACCTACAGTGACCCTAGCGGAAACTTACGATAGTGCAAATAAACGCATGAAAGTAAATACCTAAAACAAAACAAAGTTTTGTACCTAACCTTGACTGGCTTCACAACTCAGTTGGTAGTAGCTCTGCCTTCTGCGCTGCAGGCTGTGGGTTCGATCCCCACCCAGGACTAACATTTTATTTAGAAAACGTTTGTATGGGAAATAGAAAAGGGCTATTTTTAGGGTTTTCCCGGCAGTTATTCGAATTTTTCTTACCTTTTAAACCTTCCTTAGACCTCCACGAACATTTCAAGAATAAGATATATACATATATTATAAGATAAATTCGTTTAGCCGTTCTCGAGTTTTAGCGAGACTAACGAACAGCAATTTATTTTTATATATAAGAAGAAGAAGATTATGTAATTAATCTAAACTATATAATACCTAATCTATCAAAACTTGTATGTACCTACTTACTAAGCACCCTGTACTGCCCCTGTATCATAACTTGTAGAAACGCACAGTTCAATCAGCAACTTAGTAGATTTATAATATTAGAATAAGGTACTTAGTATCGGATAAATTAATATGTAATATGCATGCTTAAAAGTTCATCATAACTCGGAAAACTGGTAATATCTGCGCGGTGACTTACTTGCAATTTAAATATTATGGTACCTAGGTATAGGATATAAATATTATGCAATATCATACCTAAGTGTATCTGAGTGTATCTACCTAATATTATAGTCCACCCTACTGTAGATAAAGGAAAGGAAAAATAAAATAAAAATACTTCATGCATGTAGGTTCTATGCAGCGCGCGCTGTGTGGTATAGCAAAGAATTCATTAATTTTCCTACCCTATGTAGGTTATTAAAATTTCATAGAAAATGAAAATGGATTTGAAACGATACAAACTATTAGTGAAATAAAAAATGTGATGAAACTATGTCCAACTTAAGCCAATCAAATAAAATAAAGGTCAGTTTCATTGTTTCTGTGATCAAAAAAAAATCATGAAGTACAAAAAGATCAATAAAAAAAGCAGTAACAAAATATTGGTATAAAATTGTTGAACTTTTCTTAAGCTGTAATGTACCGACGATTTTTTTGCACATCAATCAAAAGCTCGATCTCACACACCTGGTAGCAAGGAGTCGTGGTCTTCCTCGATGCAACGAATATCATCTTAGCATTCTCTGATGGTTTCTCGTTCACATCATCATAAACAAAGCCAAGGTTGAATGAAAGACCTGGTGGTATCCTCTTGCATCTCGATAGAGACATGTTTATGTACTTGATTTGCTCTAAATCGGGGATTAGTTTGAATAATTTCACGTATATCGGCTCTAGAACTAGATTACAGAATTTTATGTGCTCCGTTGTGACACCTCCTCTTTTGTATTCTACTCTAAAAGAACTAGGGTAGGAGACTAGTATGTGCTCGCTCATGTATGAAGCTGTTTTTCTCAAGGGACTGGAAAAGTATTTAGATATTTCTATGAACCTTTCCACTTCGGACTTGAAAGCTTCCCTTTCCTCATTCTCGTAGGTTTCTTGTACAGTGGGTTCTTCGACGAGCTCCGCTTTAGTTTCCTCTTTGACAGGTTGAAGGTCTACTACAGCCACTGGCTTTTCCTGAACTACGCTCAGCGAGTTTAAACTAGGGACAGGACGCCTCTTTCTATACGGCGGAGATTTGGTCAAACCAGTTCTTTGTTTTCTGTTCATGATTTTGGTTAAACCTAAACTTTGCACTTGAATTTTTCAATGTTTCATGTGGTCTGGCGACGTCTTTGGACGTCTGGTGTCTCACCGGTCAACTGTCATTTACATACAACGTCACTTATATCTACGTAAGGACTTAAAGAGGCTGTTATCGGTAAATGGAAGAGTTAGGTTTATTATTATTTTTTATTATAGTTGACGACCTCAGCGGCGCAGGGGGCAAGAGTCCGCCTGCGACGCAAAAGGTTGCGGGTTCGATTCCGCCTCGGAACAAATTTATGTACGATCTGCAGAAATTTGTTCCGTTGTTGGTCTGGGTGTGTATGTATAATAAAAAATATCTATCTATGTACCTATATCATTTATTAAATATATCAGTTATCTAGTACCCATAACACAAGCTTTGAGTAGCTTACTTTGGGGCTAGATGATGCTGTGTGGATTGTCCAGCATTATTTATTTATTTTATTTATTTATTATGGTAAATTCATAATGTTTAATATTTAGTATTTTTAAAATTATGTGTAAATAAATACGGAAAATCCAGAATATGAATAATATAGATTTGGGAATTAAAAATAGATATAACACCCATTATATACCTAACCAGAAATTAATGCCACTATTAATTGACTCATGTGCTTCATGTCAAACAAAATTATGTATATTTATCTACATAATTAATGATATTATAATATTATGAGTAAACTACTTGTATTATTTACATATGAGATAAAGCACGTGAGTACAATCTTGTAAAAATGTATTGTCATATAAAGAGTGATGGTATTTGTTTTTTTGTAACCTACCAAGATTACCATTAAATTTGCTTTGAATAAATTATTATAATAATAATTATTTTAGCTACCTATGTACACATTTTGCTGCAATAATTTATAGTTTGTTAATTTTTACTCTATATATTGACGCGAATTTCTAGAATCTAGGTCGAACACTTAGGTAACCTGATTATAGCGTGGCTCTGTGTTTTACCTAGGTATATAAGTAATAATAAAAAGCCTAAAAACTCCTCAATTGAATAAGATAACTCTACAAATGTGCTTATGAAATGGCCATAAGATTCTGCCGGTCTGCTAGTCTTCATCATCATCATCAGCCTATAGCAGTCCTCTGCTGGACATAGGCCTCCCCTAATGAGCGCCATTGCGCCCTGTCTTCAGCTCGACTTTACAGTGACAGCTGCTAGTCTTACAGTTACTTAAATGTAATTTTGAATAACACTACCTTATCTAGTGAAATTTTCATTTTACATTAACTAAGGATACATCGATTAGTAATAGGTACGGATACCTAAATGAAAGTGCTTTTCACACTTGTTTACGTAATGGTGTGCGCACATGTTAATTGCAGGTAGGTTCACTTCAAACTAAGTTCTAAGCGTCATGAATGGTTTAAGCTGTAAATATTCCACTTGTAAATGACTTGCAAGTAAATAGACGGTAACTTATAAGTTAATTATACTTTATTCCTAATATATATTAACAGCCTGTGTGCTCTTAATCTAGAAAAAGCTGAGACGTTTGCTTTCGCAGATGATACCGCTGTTATCTTCTACGGAGACACTTGGAGTGAAGTAGCCCAAAGTACACAGTCTGGCCTCAATCTTATCTCAAATTGCCTGCAACAAAATCTTTTGACACTTAATATCAGTAAAACTAAATTTATAACTTTCAGCATCTCCAGTCGCACCTCTCCCAAATCCTGCATTAGTTTAAAACTCCATAACAACCATTGCTGTCCCGAAAGACTATGCACTTGCCCAACGATAGACAAAGTCAGCAGTATCAAATACCTAGGTGTAGTCGTTGATGAGCATCTATCCTGGAAACCTCAAATTGCTGCAATGTGTGGTAGACTTCGAAAGCTGCTCTATATCTTCAAGCAGCTAAGATCTTGCACCGACAATAAAACCATTAGTTTAGTCTATCAAGCCCTCTGCCAATCAATACTTACGTACTGTATTACCGCTTGGGGATCTGCATGCAAAACCCACCTCCTTCGTTTAGAGCGTGCACAGCGAGCAGTGCTAAAAATCGCCTACTTCAAACCTTTCCGTTACCCAACTTCAATCCTTCATCGCGAAGTCAAACAACTATCTGTAAGACAGCTATTTATTCTAAACACAACATTAAAATTTCATAAAACTGCCCCCTCAAATTTGCTAGAACCCGTAACTAATCGTAGACTTGTTTGGAAAATTCCTAAAATAAAAACTAGCTTTGGTCGGAGATGTTATAACTACTTAGGACCGTTCGTTTATGGAAAAATAAACAAACACATAAAACTTTTACCACTCACTAGGAACAAGTGTAGAAAAATCACTTTCGATTGGCTTAGTAAAAAAAACTACCACGACTGTGAAACTTTTTTATGCCCCCCCATCTAATATGTGTAAGTGTATATGTATATATATATTATATTTCTTTCATATATAATTATCTATCTATCTTATTATACAGCGCTTTCCGCCCCCCCCCCACCCCTTCCCACTTTTTAACTCAAATAATAAAATCTTTTCAAGAAACTAAACTAACCAATAACACTACCAGATAAAAACAAAAACTTTAAAATGTATTATAAAACTGTTGCACTCTAATCAAGCGTAACACCAAACACACAACAACAACATGGACACAAAGTTCGAAAGAGGCTGACTACCCACAACACAGGTTCTCCTAGGGTGGGAGTCAGCGCACTTGCAAATATTATATCTACCCACAACATACTATCCTTACTTTCGTGTTAAGTACATTATGTTATCATAGTATAGTTTACATATTTGCGCTAACACTAAACGATAGTCGATAATAGCTTGTAATAGGCAGATTTGCCTACGAAGTACATTAGTTTGTAAATCTTGTACCACATTACCTTGTTACTTCGAATAAATAAATTATCTTAAATTATCTATCTTATAAGTACGAAGTCTGCCGGGTCAGCTAGTACGTCAATAAAAATATACTGCACAAAAAAAAAAAGAAAAAAAAAAAAAAAGTGTATTATGTAAGTGGATGTAAAAATGTTTTACCTGTATGTAACTGAAACTAGGTTTTTACAGCCAACATATTACATTTTTTGACATTTTGTATAGCCTATGTCACCTTTGTGATTCAGATGAATCCAAAGACACCTTATTTGTCAAAATCCGTCCAGCATTTTAAGCTACAGTGACAGCCAAAAAACTCGTTTACAGACATACATAATACATAAATACACCCAAAAACATTAAACCTTTCTTCTTCGCTTCGCAGTCAGGTAAAAAGTACTACACTCTCAAATCTTTTTAATCGATTTGATGACTTGCAAAACTGCATCAATCCAACGGAAAATTGGCATATTTTAAGATCTTTGCAAGGCTGATGCCAGCATTGGATAAACATTATGCGGAACAAAGGCATCTATAAATAGACACGCATAAGTAAAAACTGTATATACTCATTATGAGAAGTGACGTCAATGTTTCGGCGTGGAAACTTACCCATTCAAGCTTGTAATCAATAGATATTAAGGGCACATTCACTATCAGGCTACACTGGATGAGAAATAACCTTACCATGAGCTCTTATGGCGATATCAAAGTAATATAACTTTGATATTCCGTAACATATAAACATTGTATCGATGTCGTGTTACTTAAGATAGTAATTTAGATAGTAACTAAAGTACCTAAGTCAATGACTTCAAGCTTAAAATAATGACGTTTCTGAAACATAATGATTTGAAAGAGCTTCTGGTAATGCCCCTTTGTAGATAATGTAGAGATTCAGTGGAGCATCCATACATAGGCACATGTTCATTCTGTGATATACAACAAAAAAAAACATATTTCCTACACATATTCTTGTTAGTACCTACCTGAATGACCGATCTTTAAGCAGATTTTTTTTGAAACGACGTTTTCTAAAAATGAATCCCAGCTAGATCAAAAATATTTATCCCGGGAATATTTTCGGGGCGTAATGGCACCTGGAAATTTTTGTACCACATGTCCCGACTATTTCCTGGAAGCATGCACTAGAAACGAACGGGGGTGATTGCTTCAATGAACAGTAGAAGAGACTATTGGAATTTATATTAAACTACCCTATATCTTCGGTTTTACATGCGAAATATTTATTTAAAACTAGCTGACCCGCACGCGACTTCGTATGCGCGTTTTAAGTAAGTAATATACGTTTTCTTACCTTTTAAACCTTCCCTAGACCTCCACGAACATATCAAGACCAAGATAAGATAAATCCGTTTAGCCGTTCTCGAGTTTTAGCGAGACTAACGAACAGCAATTCATTTTTATATATAAGATAAGAAGAAGAAGAAGTAGCTCGTATGCTAACCACAGCCTATTTATTTAATCTAAATTTTATGAAAATTTGTTCAAAGTTTTAGGCATGATTGAGTCACAAACACAGTCATCCAAACATCTGCACAAACTTTTGAATGTTTATATATTAGTGGGATCAATATTTATTATATATTAATATTATTAATGCCTAATCCTTGATAAACCAAATACCAACGTCTTAAACTGGGTTGAAATATTCTCCAAAGTATATAAATCAGTGATTGACAGCTTAACAATTGACCAAAACTCAGTGTGCAATGTCCTTTATGCGAGTAAGTAATATTTTACTTTTTTTGTTCAAACTGTATCATAAAATAGCGCTGTTGTTTTTAAGTTTTTACCTTCGCTGAGCAATATTCTGATCTTTCTGGTAACTCATCATGTTTTTATATGATATTTTATAACTGTAAATGTAGGTACTTACGTAATTATTGTATTGTTTGGTTAGCCCAAAGAAGTAGCCATTACAATAATGAAATTGTATAATTTAAAAATAAAATTAATCAAATTATTAAATTTATTTTGTAGATCCATTTAGTCCATAAAAACGTGTTAAGGCATGTATAATCTTCAACCCGAATTCTCCATGAACACAGCAACAGAATCATCCTACTAATATTATAAACGCGAAAGTTTGTAAGAATGTATGGATGGATGGATGGATGGATGTATGTTTGTTACTCTTTCACGTTAAAACGGCTGAACGGATCTGAATGAAAGTTGGCACAGATATAGATTATGGTCTGGAATAACACATAGGCTACATTTTCTCCCTAAAAATGTACGGTTCCCACGGGATAGATTAATAAAAAATAAAAAAAATGATTTTCACGCGGGCAAAGCCACGGGCAGAAGCTAGTATTTTTATATTTTAATAAGATAAATTTTAACAAAGCACGTAACATACACGATTTTGATAAAAATGGATTTATAGATATAAAAATAATAGAGGTGGAGGGACGAAATTGATGCCTACCTATATAGAGGACTGGTCCACGGTAGCCCAAACCATGATGATTTTAGAGAAGGAAGGGAGACCTTTGCCCTGCAGTGGGACACTACAGGCTGTTTATAATAATAATAAATAAAAAATATTAGAAAAAAAAAATTAATTCCAAAAAACACATTTCGGGTATGATTTGGGACGCCAAAAAATATACGAAACTAGTGAACCCGGCAGACGTCATCCTGCCCGACAGCAGTGCCACCTATAGAGTCCCATTGTATTTTCAAACCACCCAAAAACCCATTAAAATATACACACAAAATTTTATCGAAATCGGAATCACACATATGTACACAAGTATGCAATTTTGAAGAAGTTGCGGGGACTGTCACTAGTAACAAATAAAATTAAGACCAAAAAACAAAGCCATTATGGGTAAGTGGATAATATGTGGATGCTGGTGTCCGAACCCAACTGCTTATTTCGCAACAGGAAAATTTATACTTAATTATAATTTTTATTATACTTAATTATAATTCTCTTTCCAACAAAGCTCTTCTGAATTCTTTGAGACGTTGTCGACAACTCGCCCCACGATTTCTTTGTGTCATCGTCATAATATTAGCTGTTTCAAGTGGAGGTTTGTCAACCTACCTAATGCTGCTGTTTATAATGAAAAGGACCATCTCAAGTATCATTTATATTCGGACTAGTCGGGAAAGTTAGGAGTTAGTTTAGTTTAGTGGGAATGTATGGATGTTTGGTACTCTTTTACGCAGAAACGACAAAACGGATCTGCATGAAACTTGGTGTACGCGTAGTTTATGACGTGGAATAAAATATAGGCTACTTTTCATCCCGGTAGGTACCATGCAAGAAACAAATATGGCGTATTTAAAAATCGGCTTGGTTCAGTCAGTTTTTTTTTTATTTTTAAATACTAGCTTATGATTAATATTAACTTTTTTATGGGTACCTGAGCTGAGTTGGAGCTGATTCCTCCAAATCTTTTAGTAGCGTTTTTTTATTCAGACTGGAGTCTCGCTAATATATAATTTCTTTACATGAGAAATATCGTGATAGATCTTCATTTAACTAAAAAAGTATCTACTTTTTTTTACCTAGAGTTAGAAAAGTAGGTACCTAAAGTTAACCTAGAGTTTTTTTTCTCGTCTCATGAACTTGCCTGAACTATAACCTGTTATGTAACATTTTTTAAGAAGGCACTATAAATAATAACTGATTTATTATCATCTTAGTTGATTGCAAATATTAATTTTTATAAATAAAGTTCACACGTGGGTAGACTTGTTCGATATGTTTACTCGTGTGCAATTTTTTATAAATTAAATGAAGGTAATTTTAATGGTTTATTGACCTGGGTCCTTATCACGAATTCATAATACATTACCGAATTCGTGTTACATTGTTATTTCGTACCATGACCTATGCAAATTGTATGGAAGTAGTGACGTTTCTATAATGGAATCGTTACGGAATCGTTCTGGAAGACTTCGTGGTAATTCCCCTGATACGATACGGTAACTTCATTGTATATCAAAAATTGTTTCAAAGTAGTGTTACTTCAAGCTTAAAACGTGACGCTTCTCGAACATGATGGTTTGCAAGAACTTGTGGTAAGACTGCTCGTTATATCGTACTAGCGTCCGCCCATGGCTTTGCCCGCGTGGTACCTTGAAAAACAAAAACAAATCTATCCCGCGGGAACCGTACATTTTTTCGGGAACAAAAGTAGCCTATGAACGGATGAACGGATCAGGATAAAATTTGGCAGAGACATAGATTATAGTCTGGAATTGCTATCCGTTCATCCGTTTCAGCGTTCCGTTTACATTTTACAAAATTTCAGCTAATCCAACAATAATATTAAACAATTCAAATTTTCTATTCGTAACTAACTAATTTCAGATATGAAACTAAAATTAATTATGATAATAAAGTATAACTGGTTAAACACTTATGTGCGCAATGTCAATGCTATTAAAAGGTGAAGGAAAACATCGCGAGGAAACCGGCATACCCTAGAACCAAACATTCGAACTTCGAAGGTGCGTGTGTCATAGGTTATTAGTATTCTTATAAGCGGCAATAGGCTTGCAACCTCTCACTAAACACTGTGCAAAATGTGGACAAATGCCAAATATCGTGTTTGGACGTGCCTCTGACTATCCTCTTTAATTATCCTCAAATATCTAAGTAACTGGAGATCTGAGGAGATATCTACCGAGCCCGGTGATTACATGATCATGTTTTCACAATTGGTTTCAAGAATATAGGTAGGGTTAAGATTGGTCCTTATTTTTTTGCACTACCTAAATAGGGTTAGAAATAATTATTTATGTTAACATTAAAAATATTAGAATAACTCTTAAATAATTTAAAAGTATAGAATATATAGGTACTTACCTGCATGGTAGACGTACTGCACGCCTACCATGAGTTGTCACATTTGGATCGGCTGACGTTACTACAGTAGTAATAGTACGTTACTATGACATCTGTCAAAATTGTTACTCATGGTACCAAATTCTAAGCAAATAATGAGTGCAAACTACAGTCGCTGTAGTACGCTGTGACGTAGGATAGTTAGCTACGTGAGGTTTTAGTACCCAACTATCCGCTAGAGGCGCTGTACCAAGTTTTCATACATTTTTTTAACTACAGTCGCTAGCGAGTGTAGATTGTGAAAACTCATGGTAGACCCTCTGGTTATGGCAGACGACGCTATGAAGATGGTGTTACAACTACTACTTATTCTGTGGCCGAACGCGTGGATAGGTAATCATAGCGAGTTGCGCAGGAGTGTCATAAATAGACGACTCGCACGTTCGTCGCATCATTCCGTGATAACGGGCAGTTCCATTCAGTACAGCGGGGCAGTATCGTGCTATAAGGTACGCCCTATTTATTATTAACAAGTGTTTTATTATTTAGGTTTGCCGCTAAACTTGTTAAGTGTTCTGTGATCCTGAAATTACAAATGTGTTTTTTTTTTCAAAATTTTGGTGATTTTTAATAATGTAATAGCATGAAAAATATTTTCATTGATTTAATATTAATTGCATAAACAATAACAGTAAGTGATACATTTTTATTTGCTGTTTGGCAAAATATATACTTATTTACTTCGATTAAAAAATAATTTAAATTTGCAGTAAAAATAAAATTTAATTAAAAAATTAAATTAAGTCATACCTATCACATAATTTTACTATAAATAAATGTTATCATAATTACTGTCTTTGACAGTCCTATTAATTGAAATAAATAATTAATAAAAAAGTTAAACAATTAGAGCAAATTAATTTTCATATTATTTGTCAATTTCTCAAAAATATTAAAATACACTAGTCTTTTGTTAAGTAAGTTCATTTAAAATAGAGCAGGATAATCGTTCAAATTATACCTAAGTGAAGTTTCATTTTAATTTATTTTTGAAAAATAAAAGATTAAAACAAATTTAATCATTATCAAGATTGTATTCTCAAGGTTTGTTAAAAATTTTTACAGGTCCATTTGTTACCTAGATATTAGATTTCAGAACATAATCTCATTACAAAGTTACAATCTCCGGTTTTAAAAACCTATAAAAGAACTCGTTTTACGATCTTAATTATCTAATATAATAATATAATACGTCTAATATTAAAAACGCAGACCGAAAGTATTGGGTCCAATGAAAATATTATAATATTTGATAAAAAAACATAATTCAACACAACAAAGTAGGTACGAAAATAAATACAAATAAAAAATTCGTAACAATAACTAAATAAATCATAATAAATATTTGGTGATGAAAAAGGCACCTTAAAACGAAAAATCACATACTTACTTATGTGATAAAAAAAAACTGTGATAATAATAAAACCTAAATAAATAAGGAAGTACGTGTATAAATTAACTTTAGTACGAAAAAATAGTAAAAGAATATTTTATGGAAAACAGCAGAAATCAGTGGAAAGTTACCTGAGTCACACAGAGTCTTTGTTTTATGAAATGATTACAAGTTGTTACGCAATTTTGAAACAATAAATTTCGATAAAATCATCGCTTCAATCAGTGCAAAAAAAAAGTCTTTAGGGCGCACTTCTATCTTTTCACCACACTAGTTCGAAGAAGAGGTGACAAAATGACGTTTCAACTATCGATCTATAAATATATAAATGAATTGCTGTTCGTTAGTCTCGCTAAAACTCGAGAACGGCTAAACGGATTTATCTTATCTTGGTCTTGAAATGTTTGTGGAGGTCTAGGGAAGGTTTAAAAGGTAAGACAAATTCGAATAACTGCCGGGAAAACCCTAAAAATAGACCTTTTCTATATCCCATACAAACGTTCTAAATAAGTACGAAGTCTGCCGGGTCAGCTAGTTATGAATAATTATTACAGGTTTCAACTGATTCAGGCGTAGCTTGGCGGAAGTGCAATACAAAATAGGTACCAACAATATATTATTTAAAATCACTGGTTTTCAAATGTCAAACGATTTGGTCCAATCGTGAATTGTCGCATTTTAATCATGTCTAGATAAATGAGATAATTAACACAAAATACACCTGTCACCGTCTATTTATCCAAAGGTGCTCGCAAACGCTAGTTTTTCGACAGTTTTTTGCCTGCCTGGCCAAGTTACCGATTCTATCTCCCAAAGCAGTTTCTCTGTTGGACGATGACACAAAACAATAAAAGTTACAGTTACGACAAAAGCTGCGGTATCCTCCATTTTGTCCGAGATCTAGCCGTAATATGCCCCGCGTGTACGAACAAAATATCTCAGCAATCCAGTTCCAAATCTTGAAGGGCTACTCGGCAATGTTTGTATTGCAAAATAAAATTACAATGAAAGCATGTTGAGGAAACCGGCATACCTTAGAACCAAAAATTCGGTGTAAGTCAAAGGTTAGCATTCTTATACGCGGTGATGGGCTTGCAACCTGTCACGTACGTAATACTGACTACCGTGCAAAATGCATGTGTCAAATGTCATGTTTGAACTAGCCTCTGATTACCCTCTTTAGACTTCCTCAAAGATCTAAGTAACTAGAGATCTGAGGAGATATCTACCGAGCCTGGGGATTACAGCCGTTAGCATGTTTGTTTTGTTTTTGAAATTACAGCAAAGGTAAAGTTGCGAATATACTAAGCTATCTTCTATCTTCTATCTTCTTCTTCTATACATATAAAAATGAATTGCTGCTCGATAGTCTCGCTAAAACTCGAGAACGGCTAAACGGATTTATCTTATCTTGGTCTTGAAATGTTCGTGGAGGTCTAGGAAAGGTTTAAAAGGTAAGAAAAATTCGAATTACTGCCAGGAAAACCCTAAAAATAGCCCTTTTCTATTTCCCATACAAACGTTTTCTAAGTAAAATGTTGAGTCAATTTGAACTTTATTACTATTTAATAAAGTTCATATTAAATTATAATTACTCACTGTTGTCTAAGCAATGTAGAAGGCGGTACGAATTTTGCCGGGACAGCTAGTAGATAAAAATAAAAATATCCAACAAGATGCAATTTTTGTAGCCCGTTAAGGCCCAGAATACTCGTCACTCTATTCCATACGTAAAAGTTACAAAAAAGTGACATAGGTCCGTATAGCAACGCGGATCTCCGCGGAATCAGACATAGCACGAAGCGAAATACCCAAATGACAAGTACGTAGAGTGCGACATGATAATAATGGCTGCTCTGAATTACGTAACGAAAGCGACAATTTATAAAAAAACATAAATATGTTCAAGGAAATAGCTTATTTCAAAAAAAGGGCTGAGTTGATTTGTTTCAAATTAACTGATTTACATTCATGTGAAATAGAAATTCAAAATACTTTACAGTTCTGGATAAATTAGGGAATTTCTGAATTTTCAGAGGTGTTTTTGGCATGATTTTTAGCCAAGGTTTTCTAACTAAATCGTGTTTTAGCTCCGGTTGATTTATCACTTATATCCTTGAGTATCGTGTAGTTCAATTTCAATGTAATCTATTAAGCGATAATAGAATGATTAGGGTTGCAATACTTGCAATTTTCAAAATGCTGGGCCTTAACAGGCTTCCTAAGAGGCAATTTTGTACGTAACGTTATTGTTAGGGATAACGTAAAGTTGTCGCAAGCTGTGTTGCGAGTCCTATGCACATGATTGTAAGATGCAATGCACTGAGCTAAGTTGCAACAGTGCTTATGAAATATTGAATGTTTTATGATATAGAACATTCACATAGAATCCATGTGATTCTAGTGAAACTACCATGACTTTATTCAATAATATTATTTCTGACAATTTATGACAATATTTTTTCATACCAACTTTAATCTACACGCCGTCAGGGTCAGGGTTTATTTCGAGAAATTTCTTCCTTATTGTGCTTCTAGACCCTATAATTACGACCACGACTGTATTAATCCTCAGATTGGTAGAAATATCTCCTCAGATCTGCAGTTATTTTGATTTTTGATGATATTAATATCTTCTTTCTATACAATGTGGGTTTGTTAGTAGGTATGACTGTATTATTAATTTATTCCTACTTGAATAATTGATATCTAAAACCTATGACCGAATAATTAACTTTAACGATGTAATAGAAAAAAGTCACTAATTAAAATCATTTCGCCTCACAATGACTAGTATACTTATAAAACCAGTAGCTTATAAATAAGTTATTTAGAATTTTAAATTAGTTGAGTATGGAAAGTAAACATTATGGTAATATTCAGTTTAGGTGATAGAGAAGTACCTACCTACGTGTGGTACCTATGGTTTAGAAAAAATATTTTTATTCCTTATTTATATTTTATATTTTTATATTTTTATTTATTACATTATTCGCAAAGCCTCATAAAGGTTTTTCATAAAGCCTTTCCATCAGAATTAAGTATCATAGTTTACTTTAAACGCATTTATGAATATTTAAAATAGGATAGCCAACAGGTTATCGTATCTGCGAAACCAAATTATTTTAATTGGAGGTTAAAAAAAACAAAATATTTAAAAAGGTCAACTTATTTTTTTAGGAAAAATTAATCAAAACATAACTTTGCAAGAAATATAATTAGACATTTAGACGTCAAGTGTCAAAAATATATACCTATTTAGTAAACTTTATTTAAATTAGCTTTTTGTTTGCTCTCTAAGCTGACGGAAAATTCGACCAAATTTTTACGAGTATTCTTTCGATAAATGAGGCGAAAACTATTTTTGTATTCAATTTTGTGCCCTATTAGGTATCAATAGTCCGATGATTTAGTTCTATGATCGGACTGATAAGACTTTTTAGTCTCATCAATCCAATGATGCTGATCAATACAGATCATCGGACAACTGAGCCTTTTAGTCCAATATTTACACATTTCGACTTTCCCAAAAAAAAATGCATCAGTTTATTTTTTTCACCAAAGATGTGTAAGTAGTGATAAGGTCAGTACGTCTACCATGAGTTGTCACATTTAGATCGGCTGACGTTACCACAGTAGTACGTTACTATGACATCTGTCAAACAAAATTGTTACTCATGGTACCGAATTCTAAGCAAATTAATGAAGTTTTCATAATTTTTTTTTACTACAGTCGCTAACGAATGTAGATTGTGAAAACTCATGGTAGACCTGGTAATTGATTTCTTATAGTTCACACCAGTGTGAAGGTAAGGAAACAGTTTTCTTGCCTGTCACACTGCTTGACTAACAGTGGTTAGTAAAATTATTTAATAACCGTAACACCAGTGTGACAGAGCGGTGTGAAGGTTAAGCACTTATTACACTACCCTGAATTCAGGGACCCTTACCCTGAATAAGGGTGGTGTAATAAGAGTTAGGGCGTAAGGCGTAGAGGCTAGGCGTTAGGCTCCCTTACTACAGGGCCCTGAATACCGTGTAGTGTAATACCCGTTTTAGTCGGGCGCGAAAAAAATGTGAGTAAATTAGAATTTTGAATCTAACCTGATTTTTGTTTCCAGTAGCTGCAAATAAACACCCTCAAAGATGAGTTACACGGCGGCCGAGAATGTGGTGCAGTCTAGCACCTGGGCTGCCACCAACATGTTCTACATTCTGCTGGTGCCAGCCCTGGTCCTCTGGTACGCCTACTGGAGGATGTCCAGGAGACATCTGTACGAACTGGCTGATAAGCTGAACGGACCCCCCGGATTGCCACTCATCGGAAATGCGCTGGAGTTCATGGGAGGTTCAGCTGGTGAGTAGTATTTACAGCTGTGCTTGGAAACCGGAAAAAATTGATTAAAAAATTAAATGATTAAACATTAGTTTTTATAGAGGTTACGATCTACCGTAACCTCTATAAAAACGGTTAGTCAAGAACGATAAATCCAGGTTTTCGCTCAATTAACCGTATAGAACGAAATCATTTCGTTCTTTTCCATATTAGTGAGCTCCACGTCGCGGCCGCTCTTAAGACGACAAACGTATTTAAGTTCGAGTTAAGGTTTTGAAAGAGGTTGCGCACCGAACGCTATTATCAAAATACCGATTAATACCGGTTTTCTGTTAAATTATTAACCGGTTTCGAGCCCTGATCTAGAATTTAAACCTTTAATATATGTATATTATACCCATAGGTATGTTTATGTAAATATATCCTACGTACATGTGTTTTTTTAACTAGTGTTGTATCTAATGGCAAATTATGGTTTATAAATTATTTATTAGATAACGCCTTCCTTATTATATAAAATTATTTAATCGATGGGGACACATAAATATAATTTATTCATAAATTAAAGTTTAGTAATTTGTTACCGGAATCATGATTTATCCGTTCCTAGTTAAATAAAATTAAACTTGGCAAAAATTTTACTAAACCTGTTTTTTGTATAATGAGGACAACATTTTGAGTTTTTTTACGAGTGAGTTATTATGTTAAATCAAGGCCCTGTTATATGATTTGAACTCATTAATATTCTCAAGCCTTTTTTATGGGTAGGTACGGCTTAATAGAAGAAGCTAACTACTTGTTCTTCCTTGAACCCGTCTCTCATTTTATACTTACCTACCTTCCTTATGTAATTCTTGGAGTATGTACCAGGATAAGCACAATATTTTAACCGAGATAAAAAGTAGCCTATGTGCTATTCCAGACTAATAATAAATTTCTATATCTGTGCCAAATTTCATCTAGATCCGTTCAGCCGTTTCAGCGTGAAAGAGTAACAAACATACATACAGACATCCACACATTCAATCCTTAATTTTCCTCCAGATATCTTCAAAAACGTGGTGACCAAGAGTGTACCGTTCGACAAGGAGGCTGTCGTCAAACTGTGGATTGGTTCCCGTCTGCTGGTCTTC
Source organism: Cosmorhoe ocellata (assembly GCA_963675405.1). Lineage (NCBI taxonomy): Eukaryota > Metazoa > Arthropoda > Insecta > Lepidoptera > Geometridae > Cosmorhoe > Cosmorhoe ocellata. The sequence goes on along the minus strand of OY776249.1, from coordinate 9,336,001 downwards.
CTGTACGACCCTCGTGATGTGGAGGTCATTCTCAGTAGCCACGTGCATATCGACAAGGCAGAAGAGTACAGATTCTTCAAACCCTGGCTTGGAAACGGTCTTTTGATCAGTACCGGTGAGTTATATTGAGTTTACTTTTAAACTATTTAGATAATGGTGGTAAATATTGGTTCTGCAGACTGAATAAAAAAAAAGCTGAAATATGCATGATCTTATTTTGTTTATTCCAAAGACAAATTAGTACATTTGAATGACAGTTTTAATTTGACTAAACTGACGTATGATCGACGTGTTTTAGCTTATTTTAGAAGCCATCTAAATTGGTGTTGACTAACGGCCGATTTCTATATTCTATCTATCTGTGTTTTTTGTATTTTGGTTATGTATTTGACATTACTTCTATAGGATCAATATCAAATACCTATCCAAATCCAAAAACCGCAGATAGATTGAATATAGAAATCGGCCGTAGCTACGGGAAAATAATTCAATTTAGAACCAAATGTCAGTTTTCAAATTTAAGCTTTTTTTAAAACTGCCATTTAGAAATGTTACGCTAATTTGGTCTCTCTAAAAAACAAAATAAGATCGTACCTATTATAGCATTTCTTAAGTTAGTCTGCAAAACGACTGATGGATCACCAATATCAACATCTCTCTCAAAGAGCACTAGAAACTAAGCTCTTATATTTTCATTCAATATTGGTTTGAACACACAAATTTAACATTCATGATTTTAATCTTGAATACAAATTGAAAATATTAAAAAGTCGTGCCTGAATATTTCACGGTGTATTTATAGTTTTGATTATTTAATTGTTCTTATTAATCTGAAGATCATCTGTCTTGATCATCTCAAAGCATCCTTTATATTTTGATCAGAACTATGTAAAAATTAGGCACTTACTCCTCGAAAAAAAAACTTTAAATACAAAACTGATATGTTCAGTATCATTAGCAATTTAAGTTGGTTTGTTTACAAAATAGTAAACAAACGATTAAATTTACCTAACTATGGTGTTCCGTGTGATCTGAACCGGTTCCATAATTGTCCCGGTGGATTTCCGGGTTTCTACAATTTGAGGTCATTACATTTTCCTCACTTGTTGCTCTATTGACTGTGAAGTGTGAACTTATTGGAAGTAGAGCTTCATTTTAAGGCAATAGCATTCTAAGTTGTGCTCTAGACCTGTATTAGTGACTGTAGGGCGATTATGGATCTATGCTTACAATCAATGTCAATCCGTTTTGATTGTAATCAAGTGAGTTTGTATTAAGTAAGAGTGCTGATTCAATCAAAAGTTTGATTGACATTGGAGCCAGTTTTGACATGTGTAAAATCCTATGGACTGTAAGAGTTTGGTATTACGTACGTTCGATGTCAATCATATGACAGACCTTCCTTAATACCAATTCATCGATAGACGTTGAGACCTGTTAGTATGAACGTTTTAATTGTATCCGAGTTCCGTAATCGCACTACTATATCTAGACCTGTTTAGGTACATATACCTCGATGATTATAATAGATAGTAAATTCGTCTTCCCTAAATCCTCGAGATTTCTCTTGAAGGCATGATTTGAAATAAAAACATGATTCTTAGGCTAATTCCAAATATTAGTATTTTATTTTTAACGTAATGGGGATTAATGAACTTTTTAGTTCACTAGTCCCCATTACGAGTTCACATCAGCGTCAACGGGGATTAATGAACAAAAAGTTCACTAATCCCCATTACGTTAAAAATTAGTGGAATAAGCCATCGAAATCATCTCATAAGGAAAGATAAGAAGATGACTCCTCGTATGCGCAAGAGCATCTTGCCTTATCAGCTGACAGATGCAATAGCTAATTTACATTATAACTTGTCTCCAGGACAAAAATGGCGTTCTCACCGCAAATTGATAGCGCCCACATTCCATCTGAACGTGCTAAAGAGCTTTATTGACTTGTTCAACGCTAACTCCCGTGCTGTGGTCGACAAGCTGAAGAAGGAAGCTGGAGACTTCGACTGCCACGACTACATGAGCGAGTGCACAGTCGAAATTCTGCTGGGTGAGTGAACTTAAAACGTGTATTTAAAAAAAACCATGATCACGACTGTAATCCCCAGGCTCGGTAGATATCTCAGTTACTTATCTTTAAGGATATCTAAAGAGGGTAGTCAGAGGCACGTCCGAACATGAAGTTTGGTACACACCCACATTTTGCTCAGTAGTTAGTATTCAGTACGTGATAGGTTGCAAGCCCATCGCCGCTTATAAGAATACCAACGCCATTAATCATTACACCTAGGGTTACATTATTGAAGTTTTAGTAAAGATCTCTTATTTTTTCTAGTAATAAATATAGTCTATGTTACTCAGGGATAATGTAGCATTCTAATAGTGAAAGAATTTTGTAAATCGTACCAGTAGTTTTTGAGTTTATTCGTTACAAACAAAAATATAAAAATACAAAGATTTCCTCTTTATAATTATTAGTATAGACGTTATAGAAAAAGACACCAGATGGGGCTACATTAGATACAGGTTTGTAGCATTCTAATAGTGAAAGAATTTTGTAAATCGTACCAGTAGTTTTTGAGTTTATTCGTTACAAACAAAAATACAAAGCTTTCCTCTTTATAATATTAGTATAGACGTACCTATAGAAAAAGACGCCAGATGGGAAGTGATTTCGTTCATAAGCATAACTTGTATCTAAATACAAGTTATGCTTATGAAAATGTGACGATTGAAGTTTTAGATATGGTTCGTCAAATCACTATAATAGAATAATTAGATTGTATTAGCTAAAGAGCAAATACAGCGAATAATCCTGCTAACCTTAGTGAGATCCGAGTGTCGAGGTCAGACCAAAACTATCTGCTGAGAATACTAATGATTAAGGTGAACGATAACTTTCAAAGAACTAAAGTACAAATACATTGAAGTGTTTTTCCTATGCTAAGAAACTAGGCACCAACTAAATAAATAAATAAAAAATAAATAAATAATGCTGGACAATCCACACAGCATCATCCAGCCCCAAAGTAAGCTACTCAAAGCTTGTGTTATGGGTACTAGATAACTGATATAATATTTAATACATTATATACATGGATAGATATTTTTTTTATTATACATAGAAAACACCCAGACAACCGGAACAAATTTCTGCAGATCGTACACAAATTTGTTCCGCGGCGGGAATCGAACCCGCAATCTCTTGCGTCACAGGCGGACTCTCGCTCGCTGCGCCACTGAGGTCGTCAAAAAAAATTAAAAAAATGTATTAAGACTAGTAGATACTCTCCGTGAGTTCCTTTGCTTTTTTCCTACAAGCTTCAAGCTCCCATTGCATCCAATAAAGATTACATTTCGGGAATGTCTTTCTTAGTCATTTCTAAACCCTGAAAGAAAATTTTAGCTTTCTAGATTCTAGAGAGCTAGAGTCTAGAACATGGTTTGGGCTGTGTGTTAATCTATCAGTAGTAACGCAAAAGTTTTTTATGTATATTTTGTTTATAATACCAGTTCAAAACATCATGTCAAGTGTAGTCACCATTTACGTAACAGAGGGTCTACCATGAGTTTTCACAATCTACACTCGCTAGCGACTGTAGTTACAAAAATGTATGAAAATATTGTACAGCGCCTCTAGCGGATAGTTGGGTACTAAAACCTCACGTAGCTAACTATCCTACGTCACAGCGTACTACAGCAACTGTAGTTTGCGCTCATTAATTTGCTTAGAATTTGGTACCATGAGTAACAATTTCGACAGATGTCATAGTTACGAACTATTACTACTGTAGTAACGTCAGCTGATCTAAATGTGACAACTCATGGTAGACCTACAGAGCTCTATTATAGTGTAGTAAAATCTTGATCACTATCGTTAGGTAAATATATTTTTTCCTCGTCTTAAAATAAATAATTGTTACAATTCAATTCTGTCCAAAAATACCCACCAAGTTTGAGACGGTAGACTTAAAAATGCATTCTTACACTATCAAAATTTCAGAAATTATTGTATTTTTTACACTTAATTCAAAAGTTGAAAATTTAAGTTATTTTATATTATCTTTGTTTGAATTGTTCGATTTTCATGATTTGTGATTGTCTCTGCCCCGAATAGCAGAATAACTAACATTAGAAAATGAATTGCACGCGAACGAGTCGCGGGCAATAGCTAGTTATATAAAGCTATATAATTGACTAGCAGTCCGCCCCGGCTTCGCACGGGTATTATTAGCTATACATGGTCACGACGGTAGATATCTCCTCAGATCTCTAGTTACTTAGATCTTTGAGGATATCTAAAGAGGGTACTCAGAGGCACGTCCAAACATAATATTTGACACATGCCCACATTTTGCACAGTACTTAGTATTCGTACGTGACAGGTTGCAAGCCCATCGCCGCTTAAAAGAATACTAACCTATGACACACACCTTCGAATTTTTGGTTCTTATGTATGCCGGTTTCTTCAAGATGTTTTCCTTCACCGTTTAAGAACACAGGCATTGCGCACATAATTTTCTCAAATGCAAAAATTCATTGGTGCATGACCAGGTTTGAACCCACGACCTTCGGATCGTGAGGCAGGGGTACTACCACAACACCACCAATGCTCTCAAATTTAATAAAAATTTCAAAATTCAAAATTATAATACACACACATAACCAACCCTTCTATTTGCGTCAGGTTACTAAAAGAAGAAAATTATAAAGAAAGTTTTTATATTAATGATTTTATTTTTATTTAAAAGATCTTTTTGTTATTATTTGAAATTTACTCCCCTCTCGTCCCGTACGTACGTAGGTACGTACACTATTATAGTGCTGTCTAGCTAGCCGAGCAGGGTGAGCGGCTACCACGCAACTTTTTTCTAATACTTACATTCTCAATTTCGTGATTTCTTTCGAATGGAATGTCCAAATTGAGTAATTCAAAAAGTTATTTATAGGTATTGAAACAGTCTAGGATATGATGTGATTTATTTTGATAAGGATTAATACTAAGACACAAATTAAGAGCGTTTTTTAACAGCGGCCTTTTAATTACAATTTTAAAATAAAAGAACTCTTATTGTGGCAAAACCATAATAGTTAGACATATGCTGTCGCGACACTTTTTGGAAATAATGATGTGTTCTACAAAGTCGTAGTACATTATTTTATTCTATCGTCAATAGTTTTCGCAGCGCATGCGATGTAAAGAATATTTTAGGTAATTTTTTTACACCTTGGGTTACATTATTGAAGTTTTAGTAAGGATCCCTAATTTTTTCGAAAACATAATATAGCCTATGTCACTTGCTGATAGTGTAGCTTCCTAACAGTGAAAGAATTTTTTAAATCGGTTCAGTAGTTTCGGAGCCTATTCATTTCAAACAAACAAACAAACAAACAAACAAACAATCAAAGTTTTCCTCTTTATAATATTAGTTTAGATTATATCTGAAAAAAAACATTACTTTAACAAAGTCGCCGGGGGTTCCAGTAGTTATAACAATTCTAAACATAGGTACATGTGGGCAGGCACGCAACTGCAAAACTTAAACTGAATTTCAATATATATAATTATACACACGAAGCACCAAGGCTATTATACGGGATGTAAAAAGACGACTATCGAAAACTTCAGTTGGTTAAAGTACCCATCAGTATAAACAACTTTTTCTAAGAAACCAACAATGTTAACGCGAAAGTTCAATACCTACTTGGCCAAAATGTATGAAACAGCTGTTTTTTTTGCGCTCAACACTGTGAGCGCAAAAAAAAACAGCTTAGAAACAGTTTCTTAGAAAAAGTTGTTTGTAATGATAAGTTTACTTTTGACTTTAACCCCTTGAAGTTTTCGTAGTCGTTTTTTTACACCCTGTATAGGTAATACGAATTATGAAACGGTAAAATCATAAGAGCATTAATCCTAAGGAAAATTTGGTATCTAATAAAAAATGATGGACCTAGGGTAGTGACCTCAGATTCTAAGGTCGTTGGATACTGATGAGTGTTGCGTAATTCTGATACTAACAAAACATTGATAGTAGTTAAATTATATTATGGGAGAAATATGGCTTTATAGGGATAATATTATATAATATTATATTATTGGTTATAATCATATTACTGCCTTAGGTATATTTTGTTAGTTTCAGAATCTCGTAATTACAGCACTATTACTGATATAAATTGATTGTAATTGATTGCAACAAGAGTTTCGTAATAGCCATTCATGTTAGATTTTACCAAATAGTCTATTTTCGGAATAAATTTAGGCCATTTTCTTACCTCGTTTTAATATAGGTAGATACATCGTTGTTCATTAAAACGCCACGTGATAGTTAAAGCACGTGGTCTGTTTTTGAATATCGTTATTTCTGAGCAGACTAGCAATAGGTGCTACAAACATTATCGATACTCAAATCTATCGAAACAAATTAAATCAAAATATTTTTATTACGAGTAGGGTAGACTGGGTACGGTTGTGCCAATTTTCATTTGATCGTCCATAATTTCATAACTATTCCAGTTAGCTGGAGGAAAGGTGTATTTTATAGTAAAATGGACATTTGTCTACATATAAATACTTTAATTTTTTCCATAAAGGCAAAGGTTAACCCATAGCAGCCATTTGAAAAAAAAGAAAAAAATGTCACAATCGTCCCCACCCCAAGGACGGTTGTGACAGTGCCTGGGGTCGAATGTGACAGGTTCAAAAACGCACATAAACGGTCGTAAACCAACTTTATTGCACGTATTGTATGTCATACAATCACCTATAAATGTTTTACAATAAATTTATGATAATATATAGAAAACAGTAACATTTGTATCACTTTATATAATAAGGCTCTTTAGCATCTTTAATTATTAGGTAAAAGTCTTCATATGAATTCTAATCAGGTATATAACAGCTTAAATAAACATTTTTGTAGGTGCTTAAACATGCAACAACAAAATCAACAAAATCTAAGGAAGTTCTTACTTTTAAAAATTTAACCTACTGAAATCTAGTCAGATTTTTCAGTTATGACAAGTTTCACTGCTTGGTAAGCGTTTTCATATTCTTGCACGTAACAATGACCTCTTTCCGTCTTCCTTACATGTCGTTGCGGCATCTAAAAGCAAAAAAAAATGTTTAATTATGTCACAACCGTACCCAGAAAATTTGGCACAAACGTACCCATGGTATCCATTCGCAAAAAAACAATTGCCATGAATATACCGACTAATCTACGTTCAAAGTAATCACTGCTATTTAACCACTAATGTTTAAGTTTTTCGACAATAAATACTTATCACTCTATCTGTACACATAAAACAACAATCACACAAAGAAATCGAACAAAAAAACTTACTTTCCATCGAAAAATAGTAATGTGGTACTCTGCAAGCCGCTACGTCGCGCGCCGGATGACGCAATACTGTGAAGCACATTCGGACAGGCACGCCGCTCCTTTCTTCCCTTGCACCCAACCCCGTATTCCTTATAGTTTCGCCAATATGACGACTGTCACTACCGTACCCTGGCACAAACGTACCCAGTCTACCCTACCTAAGTTAATAAAATCACAAGGATCATTTTGAAACATCCTAAATGATTAATGAATTTAATTGACAATTCCAGCTTAAGGCAGCATAAAAGGAAAATAGCTGTATCACCTACTTACCATAGCACTGGTATTATTGGTACCGGTATCAGAAAGTAGCCCTGATTCACGTGGCATAAATTAACACTTTTAAAAATAAACTATGCCTAAAATCTCATAATCTCAATATTTAAATCTTATAACGATATTAAAGCTATTTGAAGACCATTGACACCAGTAATTTGAATTTAATTTCTCAAAAAGGTTTTAATGTGAATCTATTTTATTATGTTTTATTAAATACCTATTTTTTTTCAAAAAAAAGTTTTCTTAACAATTATTAGTTTTCATAAAAGCAGCGATGGGCTTGGAACCTGTCACGTACGGAATACTAACTACTGTGCAAAATGTGGGCATGTACCAAATGACATGTTTGGACGTGCCTCTGACTACCCTCTTTAGATATTAAAGATTTAAGTAAGATCCTAGGAAGATATCTACCGAGCCCGGGAGTACAATTGTGATCAGATTTAATCATAATAATATAATATATAATTATATAAAAATAAGTTTGACTAAAGGGTGGCCAAGGGGCATTTTCTACTCGCAACACACCCCTTGTAGTTCCCGTGTTCTAGATAAAATCTCCAGAGGCACTCGTCACATATGATTTAAATAGATAGGTACCTATCAATTCATCGCACGCACTGTAGTAACTATAACAAATCACTGATCGCACACGTTGCCATTATTATCTTATTTGCAAAATATACCTACTTTATAGGGTAAGAATTCTCACGTAAGAGAAAATTCTCTCTTAAGGAAATTGTACCTACCTATTCCCAATTCAAAAATGATCATAAATATTAATTTTAAATCAACATCTGTGGCCTTACCACAAGCTCTTAAAAACATATTTTTTTAGAAACGTCAAAGTTTCAAGCTAATAGTAATACTACTTGCACACAATTTTTATAAATCATGGTCATGAATATCAATTTTTTTACATTGATATTGCCCAAAGAGGTTATGGCCCATAGGTTTTGTGGTGATGTGATTGATGATCCAGTTTTGACTTATAAAATGTTTTGTGAATTTACCCATTATCAATGTTTTAAAGTGAAATTATTTTGATAGTTTGAGTCAGTTCAACAGGTTATGCCAATTCACATTATTTAAATATTCATTTCGCATAAACAGGCGTTTTGAAGATCTTTCACATCAGGCTTTATACTTGCATTTCCAATGAACTTTGATGATTATTTCGTTGATAAATTTTATGCTAAAATAGTTCAACTAAGTATAGTTTGAGCCTTGGTAGAGGAAAAGATTTTTGTAATTGTGGTGGTCATGGTCGCCAAATTTTATTTTTTACCCGACTGCGAAGCGAAGAAGGATACCTACGTGTATGTATGCATATGTACCTATGCATGTAGTTCCTTTAATAGGAAGTAGGCACTACTATCAATATAAAACAATAAAATTAGTTTTACTTATCATAAAAGACAATCAAACTGATTTAATCAGTAAACGTGTAAAATATAATAAATATAATGTCAATGTAAAATAATTACGTTCTGTCTGTTGGTGATTGTTATTAGTATTTCTTCTAATATCTTTAGATGGAACACATTGTTTCGCTAGCGGAGGAGGGCGCTGACTCTGCTACACAGTTTTTTAACTTTTGCAGTAGTCAGCCCACAACTGTACCTATTCTACATTGTTTTTCTTTGTTCCTAATAAAGATTTTTGTATTTTGACAAAAAAAAAAAAAAAAAAAAGTATTAAACGGGTATTTATCGCGTTTAAATTACCTTATATTTTCCCGACGACGATAGACACTACCCGTCTACCCGTGACCACGACAGCGCAAACGTCGGGAAAATGTAAGGTAATTTAAACGCGATAAATACCCGTCTAATACTAATAATAATGTGTTCAGATCGCGTAAGTTTAAAAGTACATGTTGGTGATTGTGTTGTTCACTGATTTACTATAATTTAATAAAATAAAAAACAAACAAACATGACCACGACTGTAATCCCCAGGCTCGGTAGATAGATATAGGAGGATATCCTAATCTTTAGGATCTTTGAGGATATCTAAAGAGGGTATTCAGAGGCACAGCCGAAAATGACATTTGGCACATGTCCACATTTTGCACAGTGGTTAGTATTCCACACGTGACAGGTTGCAAGCCCATCGCCGCTTGTAAAAATACTAACTATGACACACACCTTCGAATTTTTGGTTCTAGGATATGCCAGTATCCTCGCAATATTTTCCTTCCCGGCATTGCGCACATAATTTTTCTAATAGAAAAACTCATTGCTGAACGACTAGGTTTGAACCCACGACCTTCGGAACGTGAGGCAGGGGTGCTACCACTATACCACCAGTGCTCTTTATTACTACACGCAAAATACAAAATTTGCACGACATAACTCGACCTGAGAAACAATTTAGCAAGATCTTTTTGGGACAATTCAATTGAATTTGCAATGAACTTTAATAATTACTAGTTGATACCCGCGACTACTTTTAGATTACTTTTTAACATTCTGTGACTAGGGCTGTGCGAATGGAAGTTTTTTTAATAAATGAATATTTTAAAATATATCAAACTCTTCTCTTTTAGTTGTCAACATTTTCGATGAAACAAAGCCTAAGTTTAATCCAAGCTTATCTTAATACATTAGTGAAACCTGCATTCGATTTGGTTCAGCCGTTGCAGAGATTAGCGGGCACAAACGCAAAGATAAACGATTTTATTATATGTATAGATAGATTTTTTTACTCTATATTATAAATATAACTCGAACGAAGTCGTGGGGATTTCCATAAGTAACTATTCAATAGGTACTTGTTCAATATACGAGAGAGGAACGCAAACTGAATGAAAATGAGGAAGCTCTATTGACTTATCTTATTTGTATACTCGTTACCATTCGCATTAAAATTATGGTAATGGTTATAAGCCTCTTTTAAGGATACGGACCCATTTATAGCAAATAGTTTGCTTCTATTTGCTTCCCATATTTTTTATGTAGAGCGTTCATTCAAAGCGTATGTGTAACGAAATTTGCATTTTTTAGCTCAAACTCTGAATCTCTGAAGCCATGAACGAAAATACATGGAAGCATTCCTTGAGCTAAAAAATAGAGCCCTGGTAGGCGTGGCTTGTCAAATATGCTAGAGAATTATTTATCAAAAATTTACAGAAGCTTATACACGTAACGGCAATTTAAACCCAAACGTGGAGGGAATAAAGTCAACATTAATCAATTTTGGCAAATTCACTTCATATTTTTTTGGCAAATCCACGAAAGATTTTCGATGTGTGAAATTTAGTGTCAAGTTTCGTGGATATTTCCCTTGAAGAAATGTTTCTGTTTTTTTCCGTTCACTGCTGCTAGCCGACTTGCCGCAAACTATTTGCCATAATATGGCCTTTAACCTTCGACGCAAATTATACATTTAAATTAACTTATAAATAAGTTATAAGTTGAAAATATAAATTCTGTAAATAGTTACGCTGAATTGTCATTGTTTGTGAAAGTTATCGGTGACGGTCTAGTAACTAGACTACATATAAACTAACAAAAAAAAACAGATTCTTCAAGTACAAATAATCTATACCTATATAAGGGCTTAACCTGACTGACTAACTGACTGACTAACTGACTCTTTCATCATAGCCGAGACGAAACTGAAGCTATTTTACATAAGCACTTCATGTGCCCGTAGCTAATTTGACATTACATTTCATAAAATTTTTAATATTTTAGCCCCATACTAGCAAGAAACTCGTTTGTATGATTGTTGGTTATTTAAAGTTCGGATGGTTCAGTCGCCAAGCATTAGAGTTGATGGATTTCTAATGATGGATTAACGGTATGAATATGCCTCTTATAATGAATAGTGTCTGATTTTGCAAAGCATAAACATAACCTCATCATGAAAATGCTCAGATGAATATGCCATTGAGTCTCGAGAACCAAAGGCTTTTTGTGGTCAACAATCACTCGAATTAACGACAGTTTTATATGTTTCGCACGTTTGTTTTTCTCCGGAAGTAAGTAAGATTTATAACAGTAATAATCAAGTAACTATAGTCCTTGCGTTGTGACTTTAGTATTTCTTTTAAAAAGAGTTATAGGTCACGAAAAAACGTAATTTGTGCAGCATAAGATAAAAACTGCGGTTCCGTGTGGACTGTCTGTCTACCTATAATAATTATTCAGTAAATAGTTAGCGATTTATCGTAATAAGTGTAATAACAGAACGTGAGCCAAAACGTGAAGCCCCATTAGCACGAAAATGACTCAAATTTCAAGGGGTAATAGAAAATTATACGGAATAAACTGCTATTTGTATGTACCGTCACGTAGGAGTCGACTTAGTGGCAACACGTTGGCCCTCACAGCTCGGACGAACCATAGTACAGACGGAACTGAGCACCGCAACTGTATGACCTTGAAAATCACCTCGCAACTAACTAAAAGTATAGGTCAATCATTTATTTTTTTATCTTCTTACCCTTTTCCCACGCTACGTGGGGTTACAATACGTTTTCTTCTTCCATTATCCTCTATCATCCGCCATCTCAGTACTCACTCCTTTCTTACTCATATCATCTTTCACACAGTCCAGCCATCTTTTCTTTGACCTACCTCTACCTCTGTATCCATCCACATTCATGCCTAACACTCCTTCCTCGTCACATGACATTCATGTCTCCTTATAACATGCCCAAACCGCAATCATTTATTTTATTATATTCGATCATTTTTGCGTTGTCTCTATAAGCTATGAAAGCACAGTTACTTTTTTGTGTATTTATGATCTGTGTCTGAAAAAAATATTATTATGGTCAAACTCCGATTAAAAGCTCACATTTTCGTAGAATTGAGATGCTGACATATTATATGCCCTTGTTGCTCGGCCGGCAATAGATTGTTCTTGAAGCGAATGCCTCGAAACCCATTAGAATGTTTGCGAAACCAACATTATCAACGTGCAGATACAAAACACCTTACAAATATTTCGATAGTTTGATGGCGTAAAAATCGATCATTTAGATACTTATTGATATAACACTCATTATAACGTAATTTTAATTGACGATTAAAAGTATTTCAAGTTATCGATGTTATCATGATAGTGGGTAGTCTGCGAATTTGTTACGCGTACTAATTAGGTACATTTTTTTTCTTACAAATATAAATCCCCTCAGAAATTACCGGTTCAATGTAGAATGTGTAGGTAAATGTAGAACAAATCTTTAGCTTATTTGGACATTGTCTCTACTTGTATATACCTTTAGATCTGATTATCTACAAATCTGAGAGTAGGTACCTAATATTTTTTTACTTTGGTCTCTTGTTGATGCAGTTATTTAAGGATTGAATCTGAGAAATTGTCCTACGTATTATCCTCATCGATAAAATAACATTAGTTATGATTATTACGTTAATTTCAAAACAAAGATCGTCAATGCGAGTAATTAGTTACATTGTAATTAATTATGGTTTCCGATAATCTTAGATAGGTAGGTAATTATTCTCCATAATAACATAAAAGCTTCGAGGAAGCCAGTACAAAATTGCAATCTTGGTATTTAATTATTGCTGCGTTTAATAATAAGGCTTACAAAGCAGAGGTTGTGTAAGATTTATAAAATCTAAAGCATTTTTTGGATCACATAGTCTTTTGAATTTTAGATACAAAGTGGAGAAATTCTTTATCTAGTTGCAAAGTCTGGAACTGGGAAAACTTTAGAAGTAAGCACATAAATTACCTATGTAGGTACTTATTCAAATGGTGTAGTTTAGTACTTATCAAGGCGTTAGAGAAGATAAAAGTAGTTTTTAGGCATAGATGTTTTCAGGCTTTGATGAATAAATGATCTTAGGTTTTAGGATGATAATTTCTTAAAAACTTAAAGGAAATTTCAATTTTAATTACTAACAGGGGTGATAATTACACATCGGGAAACTATTAGGTATCGTTACCGTTTAGGCGAGTAATTATGACGTAATTAAGTGCTTACATTTGAAGCCTTAAAATGTCAGAAGGCACCGGTGAATCATGTCATACTATAACCGCTTACTACTGCCTGGTATTGTCACGTAGGCAGTGTTGACCCCCCACGTCACGCGTGACCATCTAATAGCCAATATTCGCCATCATGGGGACCATTTCGATGCTTCAACAGTCACGCAGCTAATTTACATTCAGTGAAGGCCGGACTCTCGTTTAGAAATCAGTTATTCATACAGTTGTCAAATTTCGAGTAAGAAAACAATCGCAAATTATATTAAAAAATAATAATTCAGCGAACATTTTGAATCCATACTAATTTATCAATGCGAAAGTAACTTTGTCTGTTACATTTTCACGACTAAACGGCTGAACGGATTGTAATGAAATTTGACAAAGAGATTATATAAAGGACATAGGTTATATTTTGTCTTAAAAAAACATTCAATGCGGACCAAGTCACAGGTAACAGCTAGTTCTGATTTATACAGGTACCTACCTGCAAAACTATCAGATTTATGCGAAAGAACTCAAAGTCAAAGTCAAAATATATTTATTTTCAATGAAATCCCAGGGATCATTTTGAAACGTCTTACATACTAGGTGAGTCTAGGTGTCAATTCCAGTCCTATCCCCAGTACGAGAAGAACTGACAAGAAACTCGGGCCCTAGCGCTTTTTTTGTATGATCCTTGTTAATTTTGTAAGGAATACCTAGCAGAGTTGGAGCTGATTCATCCCAAGCTTTTTTATCATCTAAGGACTCTGATATTTTATAATAAGCTTTGCTAGACAGTTTCTGTTTAATTACATTTTTGAATTTTCCAACTGTTACTGTTGTTATAATTTTCAGTGTTCTACTATTCAAATACCTACATATTCTTAGACACCTACTTAATAGTTGAAGTGCGCAAATACAACAAGTGTACATGCGAATAATTTGCAAAAGCGGTCGTCCTTGGTCGCATAGTCGAAGATAAATAACTTAAATTATGGGGTAGTAGGTGTTTCATAATATACCTGCGTCAATAGTTGTAATCACAGAAAATAGTATAGTGCCATTTTCTGTGATTACATTAGTCGCGGTAATTATTTATCAATGTCTAAAACCTAATTAAAATTCAGGTAGCCCTTAATCTGAAATTAAATCGCTTTTAGCCGTTTTATATTAAATTGTTTCAGCGGGACAAACGGTTGAAAAAAGAAATATAAATAACAGAGATTAGAGATTTGTCTTCGTAATGTCCAATCCGATGGGTGGTCGTTTTTTGCCTTTTGCAATTGAAAGCTTTCGTGTTTTAAGAGCAATGAACTGTTACTTACTATAGAATAGAACTTGTTGCCTTAGCAACTCATCAACATCGTACGACTATGATAAATGCGAAAGTTTGTATTTTTAAACTGACTAGATATTAAGCCTCTTTTATAGCGTACAGCTTCCAATCATGGCTTCGCTCGCGTGGTATCTTGAAAAACAAAAACAAATCTATCCCGCGGGAACCGTACATTTTTCTGAGATAAAAAGTAGCCTATGTGCTATTCCAGACTTTAATCTATACCTGTGCCAAATTTCATCCAGATTCGTTCAGCGGTTTCGTGAAAGTGTAACAAACATTACATACAGACATCCTAGCTTCCATACATTCTAACAAACTTTCGCGTTTATAATATTAGTAGAGGGTTATTCTTTCCAATCTTGCACCAACCTAACAAGCATCTAGATTCTGAATATAGCCACTGGATCTATACGTTTGGATGATAGTGAAATCAATATTTAAGTAGTCATCCCCACTATCTAAATAAACTAGGTACAGTTGCGCAGTATCGTTTTTCGAGAGCAATTGGAGGTATGGAGAGGGGCGGTCGGACTGTACATGCGCAAACTCGTACCTGTGGCTAACTTCACGAATGCCTAGATCCGTTGGAAGAACTCTATCTGCTTCCTAAATAGCTTGTCCATTACAGAAACTGCAATGGGAGTGAGCAAGAGCACGCAAGACCAGAGTGGCTTCGAATACGCCATGGCTGTTATGAAGATGTGTGACATCCTCCATCTCCGTCACACCAAGATCTGGATGCGACCCGATATGCTGTTCAACTGGACCCAGCATTCCAAGAACCAGAACAAACTACTTGACGTCATCCACGGTCTTACTAAGAAGGTAAAGATATAATCTTTACTTGAAAGTTACTACGGAGAGATGTTGAATTTGGAAAAAATATCGCGTGTCCGCTAGTAGATGATAATCTTATACCTTTAAACGAGCAATTCTTGTATACATACATACATAAAATCACGCCTGTTTCCCGACGGGGTAGGCAGAGAGGCAATTCTTGTATATATATATATATATATATATATATATATATATAATCTGAATCTCGGAAACGGCTCCAACGATTATCATGAAATTTAGTACGTAAAGGGTTTCGGGGACGTCGATGTAGCTTGGTTTCATTTTAAGAAAACATCGTTTTAAAAAAACAGAGCAAAGCTCGGTTATCCAGGTACTTATGATGATCAGTGTAAAGCTACGAAAGATCAAGATAGGTAAAACTCTGTTGCATTTCACACTTGTAGAAAAAATGATTCCCCAGATAAAATGTGTATTGGACGTTTTCTGAGGACTTGATTCTAACGATCTTTGCATTGGCCGATAATTTATTGGTATAGAATTACTTTGAATAAATTAAGCAGGAGCCTGTACCAGTTCCTTTAAAACCAGTTCCTTTTACGCCTTGGTGACGTCATCTAAATAGGAACATGCGTAGGATACAACCTGCTTCAAAAACGTGACCGAGTTTTTATTACGTCATTTAAGATTATTTAATAGGTCTCTAATCTTTTAACGGAATCTTTCTAATATTTTTTTCGACAGTATGATGTCTTCATAGATCTTATTATTGTAATTTAATGTTCGTGAAGCAATATTTTTTACCATGTCGTAGCTCATAATCACGATAAAAAAATCTAAGTGTCCTTTCAATAAGAATTAACATTTAAGCTATAATTTTACCAAAAGGTAATAAAGAGGAAGAAAGAAGAGTTCAAGAACGGCAAAGTCCCCACAGTAGTCGAGACGGAAAACAAAGAACCAGAGCCTACCACCACCACCACATCTGTCGAGGGTCTCTCTTTCGGCCAGTCTGCCGGTCTGAAGGACGATCTCGACGTTGATGATGCTGATGTTGGTCAAAAGAAGCGCCTGGCTTTCCTTGACTTACTTCTAGAGAGCTCGCAAAGCGGTGTCGTCATATCAGACGAGGAAATCAAGGAACAGGTCGACACTATTATGTTCGAGGTGAGTACTATTACAATCCTTAAACGGTCCGAGCCTTTGTATTATGAGTGACGTCGTACTAAGATAATCCAGCACAGCTAAGGAAACACCTTCAAAAATTATGATAGTATTTAGTAGAAAAATGTTTACCATCAGTTAAAGCACGGTCTCCAAATAAGCGAGAGACATCAATTCTTTAGTAACAAAGAATACAACAGTACTTCACCAATAATCAAAAGACGGTTTATCATTAAACTGTTTGGTAGAAAAGTGTAAATTCAGTAACTAATTGACCATTAACGTAGTCGGCAACCACTGGACAAGACTTGCTGGGGACCGGAAAGAGTGGCGTAATAAAGAGGAGGCCTATACCCAACAGTGGGTGCAACCGGGCTGAATGATGATGATGATGAATTGACCATGGCAACATAGTGACATAAAATTGTGATTTGACCATTTTATATCCTCAATTATGCATTACTGCCAGACATAAAATTTTATAGTTACAGTATCATGAGATCTATAGCAGATTTTACCTTAGCGCCTTCTTTCCAGGGTCACGATACCACAGCCGCAGGCAGCAGCTTCTTCCTATCCATGATGGGAGTTCACCAGCACATCCAAGATAAGGTGATTGAGGAGCTGGACCAGATATTCGGGGACTCTGACCGCCCCGCCACCTTCCAAGATACCCTGGAGATGAAGTATTTGGAGAGGTGTTTGATGGAGACCCTCAGGTTGTACCCACCAGTACCCATCATTGCCAGGCAAATCAATCAGGATGTTGCTCTGCGTAAGTTCATCTTATGTAAAAACATAAGTACGGAATTTGATTGAACTCTTAAAATGTCCTTAGAGATCATTAAGGCTGATTCATAGACCGTATTAACAGACTGGTCAAAAAAATACTTGCCAAGCCAAATCTTAATAATTACTCTCGAAAACATCATATAAAAATTTATAAGCATGCACTAAACTTAGCAAATGAATAAAGCTCGCATCTGACCTTATTTCTGAACTACTGTGCTATAGTAACGTTTAAGAGTTATGAAATTGATGATAAGCAAAGTCATAAGGTTTATTGGCTAAGTGAACCACTGTTTATTGAAGATGAAATACCGAAATTCATATCCACAGCATCCAACGGCAAGAAGATACCAGCAGGCACTACAGTGGTAGTGGCAACCTACAAGCTCCATCGCCGTGAAGATGTCTACCCGAACGCCAACAAATTTGATCCCGATAACTTCCTGCCTGAGAGATCTGCCAATCGTCACTACTACGCCTTTGTACCCTTCTCTGCTGGACCTAGGAGTTGTGTTGGTAAGTAGTCTTTGGTACAGTGGGTGCATTTCCGGCTAAGATGTAAAAGATACGGGTCAGTGGGGATTATGGATTTTTGCTTAGAATCAATGTCAATACGTTTTCATTGTACCTAATCAAGTGATTTGGTATTACGTAAGAGTGTTTATTTAATCAATTTGAGACAGTTTTGACAATCGCACTACAGATCCTCATTATCTGACAGAGTCGATTAATTCCTCATTTATCCGTCATCTCAGAAATTATATATCTTCGAAAAGCTCTTGTTCTTAAGTAATAGAAGAATACCAAGTTGTTAATTACAGTTGTGACCATGAACTTGTTTCGTTAAGCGTTTAGTCTCAGTAAAGTCATGATTAACAACCCGTTTTTGATTAAAATTGCTGTATTTATAGCTAAAATAACTACATACATAAATGCCATTTCTATTATAGGCCGCAAATACGCCATGTTGAAACTCAAGATTATCCTGTCGACCATACTGAGAAACTTCCGCGTACATTCCGACCTTAAGGAGTCCGACTTCCAGCTCCAAGCTGATATCATCCTGAAAAGATCGGAAGGTTTCAAGGTCAAACTTCAACCCAGGAAAAGATTTGCCAAAGCTTAGAAAATAATCCTCGAATCAAATACAATGAGATACAAAATGATGTGTCTACACTTTGTCTTGCAAGAGTTTTAAGACGAGTATTCACCAACGCGAGAAAATTACATCTAAAGATCACACTGACGAGAATGCAGCTTTCAAATGATTCTACTTTGTGAATAGTGGTTTGGTGGATATGCGTCCCCATTGTTTTTGATAATGTGCTAATTGATGTAATTAAACAAAATTTATATTGAAAGTCATAACTTGTACTTAAGTGAAAATAATTGTAATTTAACTTTTCAATGGTCAGCTAGATAAACGGCTGCTTAAGAATATTTATAAAGATATTTATTATCAAAACGCAATAATATTGAAGTATTTTTTTTAATGAATTTATGGCGTTTCATAGTCTTAATGTGTTTTTGAACACTTTTAGAAACGTTGTATTATGTAACTGTGTTTTATAAAAGTATTTGGTACTTATCGTTTTTTTTTATATTAATAATGGCTCAATCAGTAAAAATATGATGGATATATGTACGGTTCTATTTAAAAATACTTATAGGTACATATTTATATATTATTTATTAGGTCTATGTTAACATTTTTATTTGAATTAAGTTAAGTTTTTTGTTTTCAGTTAAGTACAATGTTTTTTAGAATTTAAACAAAAAATATTTGCGTATGTTTTTGTATTGTTTTTTTTTGTTATTTTCGCATGGGAACTACAAAAAATTGTGATATTATGTTACACTAATAATAAAATATTTAATTTCACGACACGGTGGCAGTGATTAGTTATGAAAACAAGGGTACCCGGATAGCAATTGCTCAACTTTTTGTCTAACTGTTAATTTTAATATTGTAAATATATAGTTACTTTAATTTATGTTGTGTTGATTGCCAACGTAATAAAACATAATATACGATTGGATTGCCATATTTTATTGATCAGCTTTATGACGTACGAACAAAAATCTGGATGGCCTTGATCTTGTAGTTACGAAGGTTTAATGCACAATATGCGAACAAATTAAGTAAAAAAGTAATAAGTATTTGAAAGGAAATTAAATAGGCACACGAATCACGACTCGACCTTTGCTCAGCGATAGGGCAGGAAAAAATAAGGTACTTACTTAGTGTTTATCGCTGGAAGCTGCTGCGTAGTTTTCTTATGTCTTGCGTGGTGTCGGTCCTACCTAGGAGAGCATCGCCAGTGGAAAACTCCATCGACATGTTTTCCATCGCCAATTTGAGTTCCAGTTGCATTCTAAAACAAATTATTTTATGCGGAAACGGATATACAAATAAATAGAGGAATCTAAAAACGATTAATCTTTCCTACTCGTGCGAAATTTTCATGTAGATGTTAGTTTGTGAATTATTCATGCCTAAGCGGCAAGACGAATGATAGAATTTGCTATGATCTGGAATAGCAAAGGATATTTTAATTGTAGGTAAGTACCACATGCGAAGTCATAGGCAGAAGCCGGTTTTTTGACGAATTTTGGCTGTAGGCAAAGCGTTACTAAAATCTTAGCAGAGAAAAGATGTAGACGGCCGGAAGAAAGAAATGTAAGATGATAGAATCTAGGTGTGAGATAAGGACAGGGAAATTATGATTGGCTATAGTTGTGTAGTAAATAAATATTGTAGGTCTACTATGAGTTTTCACAATCTACACTCGCTAGCGACTGTAGTGAAAAATTGTATAACTTGTACAGCGCCTCTACCTTATAGTTAGGTACTAAAACCTCATGTATAATATCTTACGTCACAGCGTACTTCAGCGACTGTAGTTTGCGCTTTAATAATTTGTATAGAATTTGGTACATGAGTAACAATTTTGACAGATGTCATATTAACGTACTATGTATGCAGTATGACTACTGTAGTAACGTCAGCCGATCTTAATGTGACAACTCCTGCTAGACATACTGTAAATTCATAGTTTTGAAAATTACCGTAAGACGTCAAGCGGCGTCCTATGGTGGATTGGACACATGCAAGGCAAGAATTCATGGTGCTGCCGCTTCACCCACCAGCCGGCTCGAGAGAGCTTCCATTCTATTGTCTTCATCTGACATACGGCGCATCCATTCGCTTCTCTTATCAAGTTGAAGTAGGATGACATCAGCTCTTGCCCTAAGTAAGTTCAAATAAGTCAGTGGCTTGTTCTTGTTTGAAGCTAAATTCTGGGTCACCTGAATGGCTTCTGTTACAGCTTTATCATCTATGGGCCCTCCAGAGTTGTAGGTATTAGTTTTTGATGGTCCCGGAAAAGGCATCAATATCCACCAATCTTAAGTATCTAACAACAAACTCGCAATCACTGGCTGTGACACCAGTTTGTACAGTCAGCAACAAGTTTTTATACCAGTATTTAATATAGAATATTAGCATGAACTGAATTTAAATCTTTGACCTTTGAACACGATGGCGGAGGCTTTATCTCTTACCAGTGTACCTACTCAGCACTGAATGGTGCAAAGGTTATAATTCTAAAGGTTTACGCGTTTTGATACATAAATTGAGAATTCATTGCAAGTGTAGGTTTAGACTATAATATGTTTGTGATTCAATTATACTGCAACTTCAAGTGGAAATATAGATTTCTGCCGTCTTCCGATAGAGTCAAATGTTACGCTGGCGTACCTGCTGATATAGCCATCATGAGCCTGGACTGCTCTGCCTCCTCTTCATAGATTTCAATCTTCCGCGATTTATAGATGACTTCCATATCGTCCTTATCGGGCTCCATATTTATTCCAATCATGCTACCCTGCAAATAATATCAGTAGTTATCCCAAATTAGCTCGGTAAACTGAGATTCGTCCAAAAAGCTTCTATGCATTATGTCCTCTGTGATCTTGCAGTATTGCTCCGCCTTCCAATCCTTAAGTCATGGGTTCGAATCCCGTCGTACACCAATCGATTTTTCTGTTCGAAATATGTGTATGAGCTATAACAAGAGCACTCTCTAGAGCAAGAAAGCATGATTTAAAAAAGCATCAATTGAAAGAAATCATCATAAGAAAGCCTTAAAAATTTTAGTTGAAGGCATCTGCCTATCACCAAAAGAGAGTCTGTGCTTCACTTTAATTTGCACCACCAGTGATACGGTAAAAAATTATCTAATAAATGAGTCTTGCAATAATTAATTAACTTAGTTCACCAGCGCACAAAAACATCATCTAGCTAGACATTTACGTTTTACCTTTTGAAAACCGAATCCCATGAAGCAAGCAAAGGCTTCAGAGAGATGCTGAGTGCCAAGCTCTGGCCTCTCCCTCCTCAGGTGTAGTTCCCCGAGGAGATGCAGGGCGCGGCCCAGCTGCCTCCGGAGACCATGCTCCATCGCCAGCGCACCCATCTCGGTCAGCAATCTCGCAGCCGACTCGTGATCACCCAATCTGATGCAATTTTTAACAGGCTTCTGTCAGATATGCTAGATTCTAGATCTGATTGTAAAAAATCAGATGGTCAAGTCTTATTACAGTCAAGTCACATTAACTGAGAAACAATATTTTTTAGATGTTTCCCTGAACAATGTTTCGAGAATTATGCAGTCCTGATTATCAAAAGCAATGTTTCAGAAAAAATGTTTCATCGTCCTATCTTCGTGTTTAATAAAGTTTCACGCGTACACGCATCAGTTGCAAACAGGATTTGTTTATCAGTTGCAAATCTGATTTGTTTTAGAAACACGTATAGTTATGTTTCTGAAACAGATTTTATAAGCAATGTTTCTCAGTGAATAAGAGGCTTAAACAATTTTAAATACTCGTACTAGTTTAAATAACCATAAGGCGATTATCACAACTTTCGCATATTTTAATAACATTATTTGCATACTAATGGCCTCCCATAAATTGGTGGCTTGGGAAGGGTCAAACATTATATTTTCCGGAGTAGGTACAAAAACATGTAATAAACAGGTACTTAATATTTATTGATTTTTCTGTTATTTCGATGAATTTTAATTTCCGATGTTTAAATTTAACCTAGTACCTACCTAGCGATGGCGTCGTAGGTTTAACAGTCACGTAAAATATTGGTAATAACGAATCTTGGTAACTATTAATATTTTCTTGGAGACAAAAGTTAGCACTTTTAAAGTAAAAACAGGACAGATAGATAATTGATAATGATGCTTTAAATGTGAATGGTTAGGTACCGAAATGTTATTGAAATTCATACTTTTTCACTTTCTGGCCCCCAACTTCGTAAGCATTAAATTTTTTGACACAAAAGGCCTTTATCCTTCCCTAGGGTACAATCTATCTCCTTGCCAATTTTGTTTTCAGCAGCGGTTCAGTCGTGAAAAGGTTACAAACAGAGTTACGCATTTATAATAATTAATTTTTATATTACTTATAGAGTATTTTGATCCTCAATTTGATATTTTACTGATATTTAAAAAAAATAACGTTGATTTTAGAGCTCGTCTTTCAAGCTGATAGCATGAAGATATATATAGAAATGAAATAATAGATTGGTTAATAATTATGTCACGAAGGGAACATTTAAAATTAAATGTAATATTACACGGTGCGCGCCTCGCCCGTTCGCTTGAACTTGGCTTGACACGCTGCCGCGTGTCTAGTAATATTTTACGAAATAGCGAAAATTGTTTGTTGCGAACAATGACGAATAGTTAAAAAAATTATGAAACCGTTGAGAAGAATTGCCACGCGTCTATAATAATCTACATATATGCATTATTAGGAATACTTAATAAAATAAGTACCCATACAAAAATATGTTTCAATACAAAGATGTAGTCTAGATTGTTCCACGACAGTGATAACTGACTATCAGTTACATTACAAGGCTTTTGTGAAGTTTCCGTTTCAAGTTTAATTTTCTATTCAATCGGAGCTATTTCTATTCAATATATATGAATAGAAATTTCTAGAATCTCTTGCTATTTCTGAATCATAAGATTTCAATTCAATTCGCTGAACAGAACAATCCAATGTGTATGCAAATTATAAATTAATGACATGAATAATGCAAGTTTGTGAAGTATCAATGTGTCCATTTAAATCCATACTAGTATTATAAGTGAAAGTAGCTCCGTTTGTTTGTTTGTTACCTTTTCACGACGAAACGGCTGAACGGACCGTAATATAATTTGGCAAGGAGATAGATTATATCCTGGGGACGTCGGACATAGGCTATTTTTTGTCTCAAATGAAAATCTTGAAGGGGCAGAAATAGAAGTTAAGTTTGTATGGGAACGCATGGTTAAGCATCACTGGACGCTGTTTTTGGATGGGTGACCGCCTCTTTTTGAATGCAAAAATCCATCAATATAACGAATTATCAATAATTCGTTATGATATCGATAATTCGTTATATTATTATATTGATTATATATATTCGTTATATTGATGGATTTTTGCAGACAAAGTTGCAGGTAACAGCTAGTAAACATTATAAATAACATGAATTAGTAGGTATACCTCCATATTCATGTTTTATTGATCGCGAACCATTAGTAAACAATAGAGTACCTACTTGCATTTTTGCATTAGATATGTAAGGAAATACTATTAGCTATTGCCTGCAACTTGAACACTGCAGGTAAAAGATTTCGAATCAAATTTCAAATATTATGTAATGGTACGCGCAACACAACGCG
This sequence comes from Cosmorhoe ocellata, assembly GCA_963675405.1. Taxonomy (NCBI): domain Eukaryota; kingdom Metazoa; phylum Arthropoda; class Insecta; order Lepidoptera; family Geometridae; genus Cosmorhoe; species Cosmorhoe ocellata. The sequence goes on along the minus strand of OY776249.1, from coordinate 9,311,537 downwards.
ATTGAGTACGGAAACCCAGGCACAACTCAAACGTAGCCCGTTTAATCTGTGTTTTCTATAATGTATTAAAAAACAATATTCATTCTTGATGCAGTTTTCAAAACCAATATCTGTTGCATAACAATTCCAAAATGTTTTAAATTCATTCAGTGGCTGCACCATGATTGAATAATTTAGTTAAAAAAAAAACACAAACTTAGCATTTTAATTTTATAGATGTTGAATACTTTGTATTCCTATGAAGTCGTGACTTTATGGGTCATACCTATCATTAATAACAATTATTGCGCGTTTTGAATACTTACTAAAAAAGGTTATAAAAGGGGACAAACTGGCCATAATTCAATAAATTCCAGACTAACACGGCTCTAAAATCCATAACCAAACGTGGGAGGTTGAATTTTGCGGCTGGTACACTTATCCCTACCAAGCTATCCCTACTGGTAGGGATAAGTGCACGTTTGTGTAGATCTATTTCTACCGGTAGGGATAGGCGCACAGAAAATTTATTATTTCTACTCAGCTATCCCTACTGGTAGGGATAAGTGCACATTTGTGTAGATCTATTTCTACCGGTAGGGATAGGCGCACAGAAAATTTCTTATCCATACTCGGTTATCCCTACTGGTAGGGATAGCTTGGTAGGGATAAGTGTACCAGCCGGAATTTTGTATGAAAAAAACATAACCTACGCTAATAAACTTACCTAGGGGTTTTAGTAATATAGGAGACACATCAACAACGTCTAGGAATATTTAGGATTTTCTAATTTAACAAAGGACGGACAGACAGACGGATGGCTGGACAACAAAGTTATCCTCTAAGGGCGTTTGTCCATAGCCGCCGTCACCGTCACGTCACCGAGAATGAGATTATTTCGGGCCGAGTTTAATATGACGTAACGGCGATCGTTTGTCCACCACAAGACAACCGATTTCCGATTGATTACAAACAAAATAATAACTGAGCTCGTGTACGGTGCGACGGTGACGGCGACGGCAGTGTGTGGACAAGTTCATACAAGTTCAGAAGTGTTTTGTTTTGCCGGCACATCGGCCCGTCAAAATCACGGGCGACGATCTAGCGGTCACGCCGATCTACTCGCCATTCCGGCGGCCGGGATGACGGCGCTCGGGTGACGGATGTGCGGTGGACACGCGGCTAAGTAATGTAATGTAAATGTATGTACCGCTACTTCGGCGCCGTCATCTCGTTCGCGGTGACGTGACGGTGACGGCGGCGGTGGACAAACGCCCTAAGGGTTCCGTTTATTTCTTTTGAGGTACGGAACCCTAAAAATGAAAACAGTCAGCCGCAAACTATATGATTGGCCTGTGGTTTTAAAAATAGTATATTAAGCAACTAGTGAATAAAGGACGGATTTAAAACGAGGGCCATAGATGAGTCACGAGCAAGTGAAGGATTCTAACGACTGAATCAGGACCGTATGGAGTGATTCAAATGTTAGAATCCTGAGCAACGCGAGTGATTCGTGGCCTTCGATATAAATCCGTTTTATTCAAGAGTTGCATACGATACTTTGATACTTTGATACGATACTTGATGACTCCGAGAAAAAGAAACTAAACTAAACTCCTTGTCGAAAATGTCTACCAATCAAAGCTCGAGGAGTTATTTGAATAAAGAGTTTGTATACCTACCATTGAGATGGAGTTCAAATCTATAGGTATTGATGTGTTCTAAATGTGTTCTAAATTCAAACACCAAAACAGTGAGTTAAAGCTTTTTTTGCATTTTATTCACTGTTTTCGGTGAATAAAATAAGCTTTTTAGAGGGGGAATGGTATAAAAGTTACTTTTGCATCACAGCTGCCATGTGCATCTTCGTCTCACAAAGCCCGCCGACATTATAGCTCGCGGTGTGCATCTTCAGCGCTCTCTCGAAGGTCTTTTGCGCGTTGTTCAGGTTGTTCATCATCAGCTGACAGATGCCAATTTCGATGACAGCCTCCGCAGTCTTCGCCATTTCATTTGCTAAAAGGACAGTTTGTGCAACTTAGGGCGGCAGGCTGACTACGATACTCGCGATAGGTTTGCAACAGGCGTAAATCTCGCAACTATCGCTGTCAAACGTCAATTTTGTATTAGCTAACAGCAGCTACAACGCGAACAGCAACCGAACACTATGTCTCCCTCTGCCGGCCAAACGGTGAACAATATTTGTTTCCACCAATTGCTGTTCTGTCGCTAGTGGCGCTAGTGTGCATTCAGCAACAACTTAGCGATAGGCGGGCTGCCTTTCGTGATACCGTTTATGGTAACAACTTGCAACCGATCGCGTAGCGGTTGCTGTCGCTTTGCTAATGCTGTCGCTACTGCAAAGTTATACATAATAAACCTGCGGATATGACTTGGGGGTTTACCACAATCTCTTCGGGCGATATCAAAGTAATATAGTTTTGATATTTCGTACATGACCTATACACATTCTATTAAAGTAGTGTTACTTCGAGTTTGAAATGTGACGTTTTTGAAACATGGTTTGTAAGAGCTTGTGGTAAGGCCCTGACAAAACAATAATTTATTACATGACATTTGGACCTTGAATTGAATAATTTTTTTTCAATTTCAGTTCTTCTTGTCCCAGTTTTCTTTTCATATATTTTCTGAATAAAAACAATTGCCTAACCATCTATGGCCCGCCGTTCTGCCAGACGCGACAGTCGCTCCGACTTCCCAGTATCCTCCTTCCTGACCGCCCTCGCCTTGCTGAGCAAAACCCGATGCAGTTGTATAGCAGTAGCCCCAAACACCGAGTCAGGCGGCACTTCCTCATCTTCTTCTGGCTCATACAACGGCCATACCTGGATAACATCATTTTCAAAACTTACATGGGATTATATGTGCCCAAGAGTAGAGTATTCTGTTAGATTCTACTTATAACTTTTGAATTAACATTAGTACTTGGATGACCGAGCTTTGCTCGTTTTTTTTTGGTAAATGAAACCTAGCTAGATCGATTTATCGCTCCCGAAACCCCCTGCATACTAAATTTGATGTAAGCCGTTTCCGTGATTCAGATTATATATTATATATGTACATACATACAGGGTGTCCCAAAAAGTAGTGTCAAGCGAAAGTCCAGAGATAGAACACCCCTTGGGGTACCCGAATCACCACCATGTATGTTCCGCGATTTTATATAGTTTTCGAGTTATAATTTTTTTTCCGAATTTTTGAAAATTTACGATTTGAACAACTTAAAACATTCTTACAAAAAAAGTAGGAAACTTTCTTGAGATTTTTTTTTTGCTATTGAATTTTAATGAGTTGTTCTTTTATGCATAAAATAATCAGCTACGTGACTTTGATGAAAACTATGAAAATGTTGGTGTAAAGTCAAATAATTACATTCGGTGAATTATGACTTAAATTTTCAACTTTAAATTAAAAATCATAACAAGTGATTTCATGGTTCTTAAATAAATCTAAAGAATTCTCCAGACTCTCAGCTTTCATAATCATTAAAAAAATGTACTACTTAATAGGCTAATTTGGCTAAAATCGGCCTTCAAAGACGGTGAGGTGGAAAATTCTTAAAATTCGCTATCTGATTAAAAAATAGATTTTGGCCATTTTATCATTCCTAAGCTTAATTCGTTTGTTAAATAACCAAAAATGACTGCAGGAAAGTAAGATTTCATTAATATTTGAAGGTTTTATTTATTTAGTTTAGTTAAATTTATGAAATAAAATAACAAGTAAAATTTATTATTTTTTTACAAAAAGTTCTCAAAATGTCAACCTTCTAGGTCGATATAAATCTTGCATAGTCTTAAAAAGGTTTCCTTTAATCGTATGAAAGCTATTTTAAGTGCCTTAATTTTTTCTTCGGCTTGTCTTAAATTTGTTCGTAATTCGGCCATATTGCTGATTTCTTTGGCATAAACTAATTCTTTGTAGTCATTTTTGGTTAGTTAACAAACAAATTAAGCTTAGGAATGATAAAAAGGCCAAAATCTATTTTTTAATCAGGTAGCTAATTTTAAGAATTTTCCACCTTACCGTCTTTGAAGGCCGATTTTAGCCAAAGTAGCCAATTAAGTACTACTTTTTTTTAATGCTTATGAAAGCTGAGAGACTGGAGAATTTTTTAGACTTATTTAAGAACCATGAAATCACTTGTTAAGATTTTTAATTTAAAGTTGAGAATTTAGGTCATAATTCACCGAATGTAATTATTTGACTTTACACCAACATTTTCATAATTTTCATCAAAGTCACGTAGCTGATTATTTTATGCATAAAAGAACAACTCATTAAAATTCAGTAGCAAAAAAAAAATCTCAAGAAAGTTTTCTACTTTTTTTGAAAGAATGTTTTAAGTTGTTCAAGTCGTAAATTTTCAAAAATTCGGAAAAAAATTAATAACTCGAAAACTATAGAAAATCGCGGAACATACATGGGGGTGATTCGGGTACCCCAAGGGGTGTTCTATCTCTGGACTTTCGCTTGACACTACTTTTTGGGACACCCTGTATATACAAGAATTGCTCGTTTAAGTATACATATAAGATGTACACTATATACTTCGGCAATAAATTAAATTATCACTATTAGAAATTAAGAATACATATGAATTTATAAAATGACTAGCTGTCCCGCTTGCGACTTCGTTCACTCAAAGTATCTAAACTGAGTTTTAAACAAATCACACTAATAAAAAAATTCCATACATAACTTTGACCCCCCTTTCACCCTTTTTAGAGGGTTATTTTGGAATATCCCGAAATACGTGTCCATTCATTTTGCATTTACAGTACACAAAGTTTCACACCAATCGCACCACTCGTTAAAAAGTTCCCATACAAACATTGACCCCACATTTGACCCATTTTTGAAGGTTATACTGAAAAATCCTGAAACACGTACCCATTTATTTTGCATTAACAGTACACAAACAAAGTTTCACACCAATCGCACCACCCGTCAAAAAGTTCCCATACAAACATTGACCTCACATTTGACCCCTTTTTGAAGATTATATTGAAAAATCCTGAAATACGTGTCCATTTATTTTTTTACAGTACACAAACAAAGTTTCATGAAAATCGATCCACGCGTTAAAAAGTTTCATACTAACGTTTTCACCCTCTTTCACCCCCTTAGAGGTGGAATTTCCAAAAAACCCGCCTTAGTGGATGGTTTTGTTATAAAAGGAAACCACCTTCCAAATTTCAGCTTTCTAGCTTCAGCGGTTTCGGCTCGGCGATGATCAATCAGTCAGTCAGGTCAAGGTCTTATATAGATACTAGCTGTCCCGCTCGCGACTTTGTTCACTTAAAGTATATAAACCGAATTTCAAACAAATCGCACCACCCGTTAAAAAGTTCCCATACAAACATTGACCCCACATTTGACCCCTTTTTGAAAGTTATATTGAAAAATCCTGAAACACGTGTTCGTTCATTTTTCATTTACAGTGCACAAACAAAGTTTCATGAAAATCGCTCCACGCGTTAAAAAGTTTCATACTAACGTTTTCACCCTTTTTCACCCCTTTGGAGGTGGAATTTCCAAAAATCCCGCCTTAGTGAGTGGTTTTGTTATAAAAGGAAACCACCTTCCAAATTTCAGCTTTCTAGCTTCAGCGGTTTCGGCTCGGCGATGATCAATCATTCAGTCAGTCAGGTTAAGCTCTTATATAGATAGATTAAAAGCTCACAAATAATCCTACCAATATTATAAACGCGAAAGTTTGTAGTAATGTATGGATGGATGGATGGATGTCAAGATGTCTGGATGTATGTTTGTTACTCTTTCACGCTAAAACGGCTGAACGGATCTGAATGAAATTTGGCACAGCTATAGATTATGGTCTGGAATAACACATAGGCTACATTTATCTCGGAAAAATATAAGGTTCCTGCGGGATAGATTTGTTTTTGTTTTTCAAGGTACCACGCGGGCGAAGCCGTGGACGGAAGCTAGTATAATAATATAACTTTGATATTATATTATTATAAACTAATTATTAAAAACTTGACAATTTTAAAAACTTAAACCTTCCACAAGAACCACTATCTATTGGTGAAAACAGCATAGAAATCGGTGCAGTCGTTTTTGAGTTTATCGCGATCAGACACAGATGCGGTGGAGGACTTTGTTATAAATTTGTTATGTATTTCTTTAGTAACATCGTACCTGGCATTAAAACAGTACCCACTTAGGTTGACTGTACCTACACACGAATTTATTTGCGTATTATTTTAGCTGAATCATAGTAAAGTTAATTATTCAATCAAATCATTAAAACCACGGCAATTCAACCTTCGCGAATCAAAAACAAACACCACAACATAGCCCTTGATGAATCAAACAAGCCATAATCAACTTTATGATTGGCCGATAGAGTTACCTTTCCGATGGCGCTATCCCTGACCTCGGTCAGTATTAGGAAAGGCTCTTCGGGATCTGCTCCTGGAACTTGTTTTATTACGTATCATTAATACTATTATCATAAGCGTATAAAATAATTGCGCTACATCAAATAAACAGCCTATTTATATACCTATGGCTGTTCAGTTATCAAAGCGGTTTATATTATCAAACGTGTCTCCAAAGAGGCCAGTTATCCACAAAAAGTACAGGTGTCATATGTTTACAACCTTTGACAGGCATTTATAGTCATTTTAAATGGTACGCGCCGCGCAACCGAGGGTAGTTAAAAATTACATTAGTCCAAAGCGACCTTTTTGTTTTCTTTATAAGCATTTTCCTTTTGCAGTTTCCTATAAAGTTCTCTTTAGAAATTAACTCACATTTGTCCAATAGAAACTTGGCGTAGTGATATTTACAGCAGCCTTTCTGGCGACCGCCGTCAATTAAATATTGACTCGACACGGCTATCGAAGCTAGGTAGAATTTTTCAGCCAGCCATAGTATGCCCTTTCCTTTCTCCGCGTAATGCATTGCTAGTTTCAAAAGCTCTAAGCATTCTTTTTTTGTGTTTTCTGGAAATATACAAGTGATAAATCATCGACGCCTTGACCACATGAGATTTTGCAGACACGCTTTAATTACGGAAAATTAATGGCATTTTATCTCCCCTGCCGAGACCACTGAATCTCTTGTCTCCCCCAAGGGAAACACCGGAGTTGCTAAGTCCAAAAAGCCAAACCCACACAAAAAATGCGCTAGGAAAAAGTAGCTTTTTAAGATTTTTAGTTGTCTCTATCTAACTGATCACGAGGTTAGTTTCTATGTATCCCCACTCAATCAAATGTGTTATGATCATCTCGCCAGCTATTGCGATGTAGGTAATATTAAAACTCATAATTTATGACACAAACTCAAGATATATTATATTCGAATTTCCAATATAATTCCAGGGTATAATCTTACACGACACTTCAATGTCGCTGAGCGATAGACTCATTGAGATAGACTCATTGATCTCAAGCAATATATAATTTGGAAGGAAATGGTAACAATTTTGGTTTGTAATTTACGTTATTATACTCGAATACTGACGCTCACGTAAATATTTGAGACGTCTATCTCTGAAAATTGTAAAGACAAACATAGGTTTCAGTATTCATACAATAATCCTTACCTATTTACAGAAATATACAGATACTAGCTGTCCCGCCCGTGACTTCGTTCACTTAAAATATCTAAACTGAGTTTCCAACAAATCACACAATTCATAAAAATCCCATACTAACTTTGACACCCCATTTTACCCCTTTTTGAAGGTTATATTGAAAAATCCTGAAACACGATTCCATTCGTTTTGCATTTACAGTACACAAACAAAGTTTCAGACCAATCGCACCACCCGTTAAAAAGTTCACGTAAAAACATCGACCCCCCATTTGACCCCTTTTTTGAAGGTTATATTGAAAAATCTAGAAATACTTGTCTATTCATTTTGTATTTACAGTACACAAACAAAGTTTCAGATTAATCGCACTACCCGTTAAAAAGTTCACATACAAACATTAACCTCACATTTGACCCCTTTTTGAAGATTATTTAGAAAAATCCTGAAACACGTGTCGTTTCATTTTGCATTTACTATACACAAACAAAGTTTCAGGCTAATCGCACCACCCGTTAAAAAGTTCCCATACAAACATTGACCCCACATTTAACCCCTTTTTGATGGTTAGATTGAAAAATCCTGAAACACGTGTCCATTCATTTTGCTTTTACAGTGCACAAACAAAGTTTTATAAAAATCGCCCCACGCGTTATAAAGTATCATACTAACGTTTTCGCCCTTTTTCACCCCCTTAGAGGTGGAATTTCCAAAAATCCCGCCTTAGTGGGTAGTTTTGTTTTAAAAGCAAGCCACCTTCCAAATTTCAGCTTCCTATCTTCAGCGGTTTCGGCTCGGCGATGATCAATCAGTCAGTCAGTCAGTCAGTCAGGTTAAGCTCTTATATAGATATAGATATGTAAACAAAATACATTATGAAACATTTAAGCAATATAGGGCCGTTACAAAAGATCTATAGATATCTCAACGGATCCAGATCACTGCCAGATGGAAGCGTCCCCAAGACACTTGCAAAACCACGTTGTGTGTCAATGCTGATACATTGAAAGCCAAACAGAAGCCGGTCTAATTTACTATTGTATACTCTATAGTAGATATGTACATATAAAGTAAATACTCATATACCTACATGACTAGTTCTGTTATTTATAGCGTAGGTAACTCTTATTCAAAAACAACAACAGTTAAAATATCAATAAAAAATTGCTCAGTTTTTAGCTAGAAGATTGCTTTATAATTTCTGCGAGTCGGAGTTTGGATTAGATCATTTATGTTTACGAGGTCTTCGATCAAGGTTTTTTCAGAGCAAAAAATAGTTTTTGCAGCTAAAGCAATCGGCTAGTTAATTAAAAGCCACAAGAAGAAATAGATCCGTTCATTGAACTCCCAAAGACCTCTATCTATTTATTAAATCTATCTACTAGCTGTTATACGTGACTTTGAATTCGTTTTAATATGTGTTTTAAAGTTACTAATGCTGCTAATCGGGGCGGAGACAAATTTAACAAATAAAAAATCATTGAAATCGGTCGAGCCGTTCGAGAGTTATTATGAATAAAACAAAATAGTGGAAGGGGCCTCAATAAGCTCATAGGGGAATATCAAAGTAATATAACTTTAATATTTCATATCATGACCTATAAAAATTGTATTGAAGTAGTGATATAAGCTTGAAAGTTTGACGTTTCTGAAACATGATAGTTTGTAAGAGCTTGTGGTAAGGCCCCAGGTGTGTATGTAGGCTTTGTCTGTAGGTATATTTAAGGAAAAATATTTCGACTCTTTCATTAGGTACTATAATTAAGTATACCTTTATCTCTCTCTTTCTCAGCTTTCTGCAAGCCAGCACAAATGTGCTCTAAGTAATCATTTCTCTTCCTCAAGTCCACTACAATCCCTATGTCGTCCTCAGCGACGAGCTGGATATTGTCGTAAAGCAGATCTTGAAGGTAGTCGGAAGATTCAGAAAATCCTGATTCCTTCAGCTCTAAAATAAGGCATTCGTGTAAAGGCAGCTTGCGACTGAAAATGTACAATCACTCTTATTATAAACTAGTTCAGATATTTTAACATTTTGTGGTTCATTTTTAGTTATTTTTAAAAAAAGACCTACATAATGTTTATGTACTATATCACTTTGCAATTTAGTAATAAAATTGATGAATAAAACATACGTAATTTTTTGCATCATTTTAAATAAAATGTTATAAAATATGTAAGTGGTCATAAAACAGATGTTTTAATTATAAATACCTGTCACATTAGTAAATGTTGTATGCACAAAAAGATATTGTCGCCGCTAACTTGCGATTAGATATACTTTACTAGTACCTAGTTTTAAAAATTGTACTAGGTCTACCTATGGTTTTTCTTTATACCTAGACTACTTTAATTACTATTTTTTTATGAAAAGCTACCATTTTTTCTAAATAAATCAATATTTAAAAATTGCGCTTAACAAAATTTATGAAAATGGTGAATTTTTATAATTTTGCTTGGGTTCAATTTGTCGAATAAAATAAATTGAAATGATGAATTTTTTTTTAGAATGAGTTACATTCGATTTTATAGGGACCTATTGCATATGCGAAAATCTTGCCGTATTGACGAATCTTGACTAGTAATCGCCAAAGATAAATCTCTTTTTATGCAAATCGCCGTGTAAATATGGCCGAATCTTGCATAATTTATGATAGCAAATAAACAACTGTAAAGTATAGAATGAATATTCATATAATAATTCATACGAGTATAGATTTATAGCAAAATTAACCAAATTGGTCACTCGAATCTAAGGTCTAGGTCAAAATTGTGTTCTACAAACAACGTGAGGCAAACGGTACACTTTAGACATAACCAATTTTAATGTGGCTTGCTTCGCTCGCTGTTTTAGTTTTGAACTGTACCCCTAGTATGAGTTTTTGATAGTTTACGAAAACTTTTTTCGAATAGTATCCTTTCATACATTTACCTCCATCGGAAATGTTAAGGAACTAAAATAAAGTCGATATCGTGAAAACTTGGTTTGGAAATCATTGCTGGGACTGCCGATTAGATAATATTTTCGATATTATCGACCTTATTTTAGTTCCTTAACATCTCCGATTGAGGTAAATGTATGAAAGGATACTATTCGAAAAAAGTTTTCGTAAATCAAAAACTCATACTAGGGGTACAGTAACATTGCTCTTGAGTTTTGTATGGCGGCTTGCTTCGGATTACTATAAGCTATCACGATACTATTTCGGACCCAAATTAGGTTGAGTTCAGTGAAATAATTATGGTATCCAGGAAAGAACTAGTGATACGAAAGGGCTCACCGTCTGATTCCCTTTGCATCCAGCACATCTAAGCTAAATAAGGCTTTGTTTCTTAGGTTTTCCAAACTATTTTTTGTCATGCATGCCATAAGCTTAGGCAAAGCACGCCTGTTTGGAACATTTGCTCTGCTTGTCATGATTTCACACTTTGTTTAAACTGCAATAAAAAATTCTAAAAAAATATTATTTTTATTTACAGGAAATGTTTTGATAGGAAATCGTTTGATGCTCCGTCAAAAATGAAAACCCAGTCAATATAAAAAAAAGTTTTTTTTTTTGTTTTTTGTAAAAAGTTTACATAATTATGTAATTGGCTATTTGACAGTTTTCGGAAAGATACTTAGAAATATACGTAAGTTTATTTTAAACCTCTTACAATTATCTTTTTCTCAAAAAAAGTGTTATTTATCAGAAAAAATAATATTTTCCTCCAGTGATTTGAAATTCGCGCGAAAACAGCCGATCACGTGACATTTCTGACTGTGACGTCACGGGTCTAATAAACAATAAAATACGCTCCAACTGAGTGGAGAGTTTGTAGCTTTTTCAAAAAATTTCAATCTTTGGCTTTTTCCCTGGAAATAACAAGCTTAAATAAAAATGACAAGCTACAAAACGTGTGCCGTGCCTTTGTGTAAAAGTACTTTAACTAAGGATCCTGACAAATTGTTTATAACTTTCATAAATGCCCCAAGCGTCGAAAGCAGTGGTAACGATTAGCACGCAGAGACCTGGATTCGACATCTGATAAAACCGTGATTTTTTTTTGTGAAGACCACTTTAATATATCTATATATGTATAAGCAATCAAAGTATATATAAGCCTGAGATATAAGCGTAAAAGACGACGTACGGACATAATACAAGAAATACTTGCGGAGGAAACTGAAATGCCAGCAACATCAGGCATGACATGCAATAGTGGTGAGTGAAAGAGTTATCAGTTTAATTGTTTAAAAATAGGTTCGTTTTCAAAGTTTCATCTTTACCTATAATTTTGGAGTAGTAGAGTACTTTTATACTTTGTCAACAGGAGTCGATATACAATATTTACGAAATGTACAAGCTAGTAGGTAGGTACCTAAGTAAATAATATGTATTGATTTTTTCCAGATTTTCTGTTTGCTACTGAGAAGAATGTCTGTTCTAATTTCCAAGATCAGGCGACACAAGTATGGCCTGAAACAACTAATAACTCAATTCAATTATGTTTGTCTGGAAGATTAGAAGCAAATATGTGCAAACTTCCAGTCAAACTAAAGATAAAAATACTTCTCCTATTAAAGTCTTTCTCTAAAAAACTTCTCATTTCGTGAAACTTTGCAAAATATTAGATATTTAAGATAAGTAAGTTCTTCTCAGCAAACATACAACTTGACGTTTTAAAAATAGTGACGTCACACGATGCTCAAACATGGCTTCGCGCGTTTCAGTTTTTGTAATCACAGATGTAAAACACTCAAATTTATTTTTCAGAAATAAAATATTTACAATTTATTTTAATGCAAAAAACATATTGCATGAGTATTGTGAACCTATAAGGTACTGTATTTAATATATTAAATATTTTATCGTTACTATTGTCAAATAGCCAATTGGTTATTTGGAAATTTTCAAGTCAACGCATAAAGTTCTTAATATACTCGTATTATTGAATCGTACCTTGTTACCTATAAATTCCACAAAATAAATACATAAAATATAGATAATTTAACTAAAATAGTTCCCAAAAGTAAAATTCATTTTCCTTGTTATTTTTTATGGAAGCAAGGAAAACTTGTTGAATTATGTAACGAACCACTAGACTCCTTATTTCACTAATTTTATTAGGATAGTGTGAATATATCGGTGTTATGGAGTCAGAAAAAAGGAGTAGAAAAAAGAAAAAAAGGACTAGATACAACAACCACTCTTTCAACGTCAAAGGTTGTAAACTCTTTGGTTGTAAATTATAGATTGAGCAATATAGTTCGACCTCCTTGAATACAAAATTTTAACCTTTATTGTTTTTTTTATTTTGGTGGACAATTATGTAGGTATATATTCTTATATATATGTAGGCAGATATTCTTTCCGAATTCAATAGTTTTTATGGTACATAAAAACTATTGAATTCGGAAAGAATATCTGGCCAGTTGTATCTAGATTTACACTAGAAAAAATACCAATAGGCAGATTATGGCTCATACATAGCACGTGTATTTATCTTTCTTCATCATAGTTTATGACATGTACCTATCTCTTTTGAGATCAATTTGGCCAGAGTCAAGTGTTTAAATTGGTAGTAGGTACCGTCAATGTCACAAAGTCATAGTCAAATTGTCAGTCAATTTTAAACAAAATATGGCTGTTTTGTTCAAAATTCTTGGGATTTCCTCCGATAGATTTAGAAAGGAACACTTTAATTCACATATTTTACTCTCGCGTCAAGAACTTGGAAAAACAACCGCCAAAATTACAAAATAAAACTCAAAATAACACAATTAAAAATATAAAAACTACAAGGTTGACAGTCGAATGCATCGCAGAAAATCATACGTTTTCAGTGATTTGAATCAGCAGCTTTTGTTTGTTTGGCATTGGGTCAAGGGCGCCAGGACGACCGACGCCGTGCCACATCTGACGCGATTCATTCCTATGAGAACTAGATAGATAGATAGATTATAGACGGAATTTTTTTTTGAAATCGATTCAGCTGGTAGTATCTCTGCCTTCTGCGCTGTAGGTTGTGTTGTGGGGACCCACCCAGGACATACATTTGTGTGATTCTCGCAGACGTTTGTTCGATGTCTGGTGTTAATATTTATTCTATGTATTTATTTACAAAACAAAAGTATTAATTAATCAATCAAAACAAGTATTATGGTACAAGTTTTGCTTAGTTTGAGGCTAGATGGCGTTGTGTGAAGTACACCAATATTTTTTTTTTTTTTTTTTATTCGGTCATTTTGGGGTGCAAGCTTTACAGCTTTTGTTGTTTTTTCTAAATGCTGGGTACAGCCTGTCTAAAACGCCACTCTAATCGGCCTTGTGTCTTATTAATAATGCTTTAATATATTATAGGTACCTAAGTACAACATAATGCCTGAGTACTTGGACAGAGTTCTAATCCATTTGAATGAAAATAACTTGTTTTTCTTTTTAACTTTTTTCAAAGATTTACTGAGAAAAATATTGATCAGAACAAACTTCTTTCGCTGTGACGTTGACAAAACTTAGAATCTTCAAGACTTTTGACAGTGGTATAATTAATCTTTTTGTCACATAATGCCATAATTATAGAAAAAAAAGCACAAGGCAGCGCGCTGTAGATATTATGTGATATCTTTTTACATACCCTAGAAATTTACCCTTGACTCAATTTCCTGCAAACAACTACTTATTCGACATCACAGAGTACTTTATTCGACATTGAGTGAGTTAGCAAATAAGATGTTATTATTATTTTTTATTAAGGTAGGTCAGAGTCCGAGGTCTATTCTCTACTTATTGAAAAATAATCGTATTAGCTATGTTATTAGCTGCCATAAATTAAGTTTGTTTGTTTGCAGGGGGTCATTTAGAAGCTTCGAAATGGTTCTACTCGTGAAAATTACACCACTCTCGAAAGCAAATATGATCTTATTTTTCAAGAAGGTTTTAATGTTACGATATGTACCTATTAACATTTAAGTACTTATTTATACCGGTATACTTACCCATTGCGCTTTTCAATTTAATTCATGAAAAAACGATCGGCCACTTACCTACTCTACTAATTACACTTCTTTGGTAAACTGCAATTTCTGAATTACTCGTATCTATTTATCCCTGCATTGGATGTTGTGGTATACGACCCAGAAAACAGTTCCGATAAGGTGATTTTATGATGATTATATCGTGTTGTTACATTTTGACTACAATGAAAATAACACTTAAAAATGCTTACAGATTTATTCACAAAACGCCTTCAATTACTTTTTTTCTTCTAGAGCAAGTTTTGCCGTTTTTATTTCCGACTCTGTTCTTTGTTGTATGGACGTTGGTTTGCTGAGTACGGAAGCGGTATCCATGACACTCGGCTGGCCCTCGGTATCTTCGGAGCCATCTTGATCATCTCGTTTATCTTCTTTAGTTTTCTTTGCGTTTTTTATGGACTTAAGCATTTCTGTAAATTCAATGTATTGTGTTAAATTTTGTAACATCGCGCCACTTATTAAACCTATTGCATCATTGTATGTAATATCAGTGGAATTCTCCACCACTTTGCTGGTGTAGTTTTCATTTATACTTTGAGCTCCGCGCCTTTTAGAGGTTGAATTTAGGGAATTCTTTTCAAAATACACTTCTCGAGACTCGGTAATAAAGGATAGGTTTCCCTGCTATTTTGGACTTGTGAATAAGGTTGCGCATTGATACGATAACGTAAGAATTTAATATATTTAAGTAATTATTTATTAAAGATACTCTGCTTAAACAACTGATACCAATATTATAGTATTGTGCATTTCACGAGGGCTCGTCCTGTGAACTTTATGCCCTTCATGATAAGATACTAAATGCAATGATCCACGGGTCTTCCTGAAATGAAATAACTATATTTAGCGACTTCTGCCGCTGTATCTACATTAAATCTACGAGCAACAGAAATGCTTACCACGTCTGAAATTTGCTGAAAGCGGCATTTCCACACTCTAATTTACCTATACATTTTAAAATAATTGCGTGTTCGTAAATTTCATTTGACAGAGTGTGAAGTCATAAATCACAGAAGGTTATGTCAAAGTCATGTTTTTTTATTAATTATGACTCTAAAGGTTCGTAGTTTAATAAGTATTGTAGTAATAAAAGAGGTTTTATTCGTCAAAAAACATCGTAAAATTCTTTTGATAGTCAAATCACAGCGCGCTTCGCATGCAAATCATTTTCAGCTGCACCGCTGTAATGAGAAAGTACTTTACCCATCGGAAACATTATTAAAAAATATTTGCATGAAAAAAAGCTTAACGGAAGTTCAACATGCTCAATTGGTGTGATTCAGTTGAGCTATCTATAGATCGTTTGTAACGGTCCCTAGATAGATCGACTGTTTTACAATCGTGTGTAAGTATTTTATGATCGATCTGTATGTTTCTGTAAATTCTAATAATATTATAAACGTGAAAGGTTGGATGTTTGTTACTCTTTCACGGTGAAGCGGCTAAATGGATCTGGATGAAATTTGGCACAGATATAGATTATAGTCTGGAATAGTACATACTTAGGCTACTTTTTATATCGGCAAAATGTACGGTTCCCGTGGGATAGATTTGTTTTTGTTTTTCAAGGTAGGTACCACGCGGGTGACGCCGTAGGCGGAAGTATATTCGCAGTTGGTTAGGAGATCGCTATCATATACAATTCAGTCAAATCACAGGATTTTTTTGAAATCCATACTAGATGAGTCTAGGTTCCAATCTTCTGTTGAAGAAGAACTGACAAGAAACTCATTTGCCCTACCGCTTTTTTGTATGATCCTTGTTAACTTTGTTTCTATTAGGTACTTTTCCATCGTCTTTGGTGGGCAATAACAATTATCCTATAAGTAGCTACCTACTTTGCATATTCTTTTCCATCTTAACGATCTATGAACTAAATAACATCTAAGATAATTGAGCATCGGCCATTTTAAAATTACAATACAACATAAAAATACTTAAAGGGTATACCGCTTGACGGAAATTGCGATCTCCCGAACTCGTTTCGAACTTTCGTTTCAACTGAATACCTACACCAGTAAAACAAATCTCCATTTCGTTATTGTACTACCTAAGGCTGAGCGCCTGAACGAAACAAACCAACAATCTACCTAGGTAGGTACCTTACTCTGTCGCGTCCATGAATTTTCCACGCAATTCGAATTTTTCGCATCAAGACGATATTGCTAGTATTTTTCTCCGTACGAAATGTTAACAAAGCTTTTCGGAGTTTGCATTCTTATTCCTTCCTTTGAGATTCTAAATTTATTGCTAGGGCGTTGGTACATTTTTTTTATAGCAAAACATATAATTACAATAATACGACATTATACGTCGTTGCATAATGTAGGTAATCAGTGAGAGGCAACTTTAAACCGTTCATTGTTATATTTTATCGTCGTATTACTTTTTTTATAATAAGTAGATAACATACAAACATTCTACCAAAGCGTTTTTGTATTCATAATTTTTTTATTCCGGATTTTCCGACCTTACGTGAGCACCATAGGTTTTTTCAAATTATCAAAATTACTCTCAATTCACCAATTAAAAGCTTTAAATTATATAAATATTGCGTACCTAAGTATTATAAAACCTACTAACTGAATAGAATATTGCGTGATTTTTAACATTCAGGCAGGAAAACACTGATTCATGGCAGTTAAATAGGTACTGGTAAGTACAGTAAGTTTATTGAAAAATAACGATCAAAAATCGACGATTGAGTTCACGATGGGACTCGAACCTATGAACTTAGGTTTGGAACTACCACTAGACCACCAATGCTCTCAGAATCTATAGGTACTATTTAACTAAACAAAGAAATAATGTTACACAAATACTTTGTTTACTCTAGATATTTCTGTAAGAATTTCAGACGAGATCCGCTATTGTAGATAACATAAATAAATGAGAGGTTTAAAGATCAGTCTATCTATCAGTGGCACACATAGTTGAGAGATTTCTGTAAATAAATTAAACTAATATTAAAAATGCAAAAGTTATGTTTTTGTTCTTCTTTATTTAAAGCAATATTTCTTAAAAATAAAAACGGGCAAGCCTGCGTTTTTCATTATAATCTACAAAGTTTCAAAAATTATAAATATTGGACTAAGTTTAAGGGGAGTTATCGCTATTTGTTTGAAAATTTACAGCTTCACAATTCAGGCTGCTTTTTATAATAAACCCCCAAATTCATATAATAATGTTAGCTGTGGTTAAAAGTGTGGGATATCACGGTATCACCCAATAAGAGTAGGTAGGTATAACTTACTGGCACTTTAATTTATCTTATACCTTTAAACGAGCAATTCTTGTATTTATATATATAATCTCTGAATCTCGAAAACGGCTCCAACGATTTTCATGAAATTTAGTATGCAGAGGGTTTTGGGGGCGATAAATCGATCTAGCTAGGTTTCATTTTAAGAAAACGTCGTTTACCAAAAAAAACCGAGCAAAGCTCGGTCACCCAGGTAGGTACTTTTAATTATTATAAAATCTATCTTCAGGACTTGATGTTAACAACACGATAATGGTGAATCTAACGTGATTTGAACCCAAATAATCCTTCCACCAAACTGTGAACATTGTACACAGCGATGATTACAGCAATCAACCCCACCTATGAAATTAATTACACAACACACCCCGTAGTGCGATATTCGACACGCGTGATGCTGAAAAATGGTCAACTAATTGATGAAATTGTTTTGATTGCATAAAGGTGTTGGCACACGGCAATTTCTAGTTCAGTGGCGCTCTGGGACATAAACATGAAATGTTTCTACATAACTTACCTGCGATTTCGGACGTGGGGTAGCTATATAACAGTAGCCTCCACTAACTCTAGACCAGCGTGATTGAACTACAAACAAACTTTCAAACATCCAAACTTTCTCCTTTAGGTAGGTATAATATTAGGTAGGAAGCTACCAGATATATAACTATACCTAAAAGTTTTAAGACAAATTCATTGTCCTAAAATCCCAAAACAATTGTGTCGTAAATCATTCGGTTAACTACTAAACGCTCAGCTAGGGTATTCAGCGAATCACGTGTGCAGTATATTTTATAAATATGTTCACCCTTTTTTATAACTCATCATCATCATAGCTATTTTTAGTCCATGTCCACCCACTTCTGAATATCAAAATGGGCCATGTTTTATAGCTCAAGAAAAGAGAATTGAAATTCAAAATAATATGTTTATTCAATAAAATCACAAGGATCACTTTGTAACGTTAAGTACCCACCCCAGCCTAACCCAAGTCCAAGATAGAGAGCTTACCTATGTAAAATGACTAGATAGCATTAACAACTGAATTGCAGAACGGCTACCTAGCTATTCTGCCATATACCGGGTAGCATAATGAATAAAATATATTTAATAAAATAAAATACAAACTTTTCACTCGTCAGCCATTTTGAAAGGTGAGTAAGTGCCTAATGTTTTTGAATGCGCAATGCAATTTTAGGTAAGTAGGTACATTATGATACCGCGTAGCTCGTGAATGTCACTTCGCGCAGAAACTTCACGTGTTCAGATTTTAGTCTGAATACCACCGCAGCGCCGTCGTTCGCCAAGTGTATTTTATTATGTCTAAAGCTGAATTTACTGTTAATATTATTCTGTGTCGAAGTACTTCAGGCATCCTCCGGTATTTAGCGCCGGAAAGTTTGGTGTTCCGCGTTGGTGAAATTCTTAATCTATTTAAATAGACTCACTATACTGTGTACAGTATTATTAGCTTTCTGTCCAACAAATAGAAAAAAAATACTCTTACTGATTCAGGATGTAAGTACCTAGTTTTAACAGTCGAGTTTTATAAAGTCTCTTCTACTGAAATTTTTTAGTCATCATATTTACGAGTCATCGATCACTGTAAAAGTGAAAGGAAGGAACAATAGGTCCCTAATAAGTTTGCAGCTAAATAATAACTAGGTAATTGACACTTATATTATTAAATTACGCTTAAGTTAGCTTTAGCCACTGCGACCTAGAACCAAGATTACGACTTTTCAAGTCTTATCGCAAAAGTGATAACGAGAAACTATTTCGTCTTGCAAACTTTGAAAATATCATCCCAAGTTATTTCATCTGGAACGGCAAATGTCTTGTTTCCATGATGAAATATTGGCAGCTATTGACTGTTATTATAAGGTCGTGGTCGGCTCATAAATCTTCAGTGAAATGGCTTTTATTGTTTTCATTATTTGTGGCTTGTATCGATACTCATATTTTATACGGCTGTTTTATACGAAGCATACTCATCATACTAGTTTCTCAGAGTAGAATAACCTAATACTATTTAAATGCTTTAAAGGCACTCTAAAATTAGCATCAATGATTAGGAATACCTATTGAGTAACAAAATCTATATTATAAAATATTATAAACGTGAAAGTATGTAAGTACGAGACGGACATTTTATGTTGTACTATGAGTGAATTCACAAAAGTAACTCTATATTGTTTTATGTTACAAAATTTAGTTTTAGATTAGATAATTTTGTATTATTAAGGACTACAATATCGTGTTAGGTATAGCCTGTAAAGATATTGTTAGTGTTAAATAAATCAATAAATAAATGTATGGATCTGAACGGATCTGGATAAATTTGGCACAGATATAGATTATAGTCTGGAATAGCACATAGGCTACTTTTTATCCTGGATAAATGTACGGTTTTCGTGGGAAAGATTTGTTTTTGTGATTGTTTTTCGAGGTACCTTCCACGCGGGCGTAAGCTAGTACAAAATAACATTTTATAAAGTTTCTTAAAAAAAAAGAAATTGTTCCTAACATAAATACCTAACTGTTTGTAGGTTTGTAGATTTTTCTCAAAAACTATCAATTTTTTAATGTAGATGAAAGACTATAGACATATCGATGCGATTGTTATTACATGGATGTTATTGCGAGCGATGCACGATGGAGCTTTGAAAAACTCTTTGATGCTCTCGCACCTGGCACTATAAAGATTAGTTCAATGTATTTGTAACCTGGAAGCAATGTTTACTTGTAAAATGTATGCACTTAAATTTTTCAAGTCTTTTCACATGGTAAGTATTGTAGATAAATAAAGCAGTTTGATGTGTTATCATTATGAATATAATACGAAACCAAATTAGGTATTTACTTTTTATTTAGAGAAAAATGTAAGTACAGATAATTTTAAGTATAAACTAGCTTTTGCCGGCGTGATTAAAATATGTGTCATTTTAGACTATAATCTATCTCAGTGCCAAATTTCTTCCAGATTCGTTCAGCGTAATGGAGTAACAAACATCCATCTTTCTATCCATCCAAACTTTCGAATTTATAATACAAGTAAGAAAGTAAGATTAAAAACAGTTGAGCTATTTAAAGATGTTACAAAATGATCTATATAGCTTAATTGATAAAAATGTTCTTGAGTTGAGTTGAATATCTACATGCTTGTTTTTGATCTGCTGACCTTGCTGCTTCTGTGTTTACATTGTGTCATTTCTTTAAATTTACACAATAGAAATTAGGAATAAGTAGGTGTGGGTAGAAACGAGCATAATATATTAAAGGTTTTTGGTAGAAAGGAGAAAAATACCTATTGGGTAGAAGAATCTTGGGTCGAACGGAGAAGCACTCATCAGATCATTGGCAGAAGGGAAACGTTGGTGGCATTACCACGTTGAACGGCAAAGCTTATACTTACGTTGAGGAAAATAGAAGTAAGTATTTAATTTAGAAAACGCGATTACTAACTATACTAGATAAGACCGCGGCCTTGCTCGCGTGAAAACTGATGTGTCACAAGAGGAGAACAACATTAGATTCACTAAAACATCAATACCATGTGTAAACATCACATCTCGAACGAAAACAAACAGCAACGGTTTGAATGTTGACGTCATCCAATTCTATGACATTTTGTCGAACGTTTCCTCTCCAAAATAAAACTACCTCAAATATCGTGTCCATAGTGTCAAAGCATCACAGGAGGTCGATAGGTGTGGCTATGAATCGCGGCATCATAATCACAGAATATTAACATAGTACCTAAGGGTATCCAAGGCGCACTCTACAATAACATTAAAATAAATAGCAACTCTTGCCACGACGCTATAAAGTGCAATTCAGCTCGCACTGTGCCAATTGGCTACTGTTATATGTTCCAGCCATGACACAACTGCCAAGTACAAAGACATAAGTATTCCTCGCTTCCGACTTCTGGTATGCATGAGTTGTCAGATAGAAAATCGAGTTCAAGTCACTGGCCGCAAGGTAATGTACCCAAAAGGCTGGCCACATTACCTCGTTGGATAGCTATAGGTACCGATCCTCAGTCCGAAGAAAGCACCTTAGATTTTTTTTTTTTTTTTTTTTTTTTTTTATTCATTACAGACATTACAGTATACATTATACTGGTACCATAAAACCCTGTAAGGTTTGTCTTGGTACTCACATTCGTCTGGTCTATCGTTCATTGGTCAAGATCATTGGTCTCATCTTCCAATATCTTATCTTTTGGATAACTTTTAATAATGCCTCATAATAGTCATAATATATTATGTGTCTCTTCTATCGTAACTCTTACCTCTTCCGTGCTCTGAAAAGGCCTGACATGACCAACCCGTTCATGTAGCTTCATAACTAAAGTGCGGAGTGCCACTAGCCTTCATAATCTACTCGTAAATGCCAGGTTTGTGTCGTGTAGCGGTACAATTTGTCAAAAATTGTGCCGCTACACGCTCGCACCCCGCCATTCAAACACCCCGAAAGCCTTGAATGACTCTCAGTAATGGCTCTATTCTTTTCAAATCCGATGTCAAATGGATTAGGAATGTTTGCAAAAGCTGACTTTGATGTATACTACGTGGGTTTAACTTATCCTTTTGAAAATGGATGACAAATATCAAAAATGTCATCTGCACTTACTTCTATAAATATGTAGAAAAAAAAATGAAAATTGGCAGTAATTGGATATTTAGTGTGACTTGGAAAAACGAATACAATTTAGGTCAAATCTATATAAAATATAGTAGGTAAATACCTAGTTACTATTATTATGTTCTGTGCTTCCGGTATTTTTTGTGACAAAGCTGAAAGTTCTAAGTAAATGCCTGGAGCAGATACATACCTACATTTTATTTTTACCACTAACATTTACATTTTTAAAAAGTACTTTATTTACTGCGAAAACTCGCAACACTGCCCAAAAAAATTTACAAACATTATTGTTTTGGTACCGATATACTGTTCATTTTGAATAAACATTAAACAATAACTTTCTAGTTGACTTTACATTGCGAGACGCCATGTCGTGTCTATCTGTTTCGGCCGTGACTACATTTTAATACGACCGTTTTATACGTGTTTAATAAGATAATTATATTGTCATTTATTGCATTCAAGGTAATGGTAAGGTATACGCACCGACCTTGTTTTAGTTATTTTCACTACACTCCACTAGATACTTTTGTACAACACAAAAGGAAAACATGGAGGAGACGCGGGATAAGATGACGCGGTTTTATTTCCAAACGAACGTTCACACCGTTATAAGTTGATGTGATGAGTCCCCAACATTCTGCGAGCTCCTCGTAATGGCATCAACTCGACGACTCGGCATTCGCCACCTAAATGTTTGGACAGTTTATTTTTGGATGCGAGTGATTGTCCCCATTTACTCTTCTCGGGAATACCTGAGCAGTTTTATGGGTTTATAATTAGAAATTTTCAATTAGGTACCTAAGTATAATGACTTTGTTCGACTGAGGTGGTAGTACAAAAAGTAAAAGTAGTCATAGGTAGGTACTTACAAAAAAAGCGCTAGGGCGGTGGCTAGGGCCCAGCAAGTTTCTTGTCAGTTCTTCTCGGACTGGGAATAGGACTGTAATTGACACCTAGACTCACCACTACGTCGATTCTGTAAAATTCAAACATCAACTCGCATCTCACATCGCCATTTACTCTCACTTCGCCTAGGGTTCAAAATGACATTTGATATTGACCTTTTTATTTGACACTTTGAAACGAGTTCGAGTGCGAAGCGAGCGTCGAAGTGACTTGGGAATTACCGTATAGAATGTCTAAGGACAGATAAAGTATGAGATGATGTAAGAAGGCCTTCGAGGCCTTCTCACTTCGACGCTCGCTTCTCCCAGTCAATTTAGTTCAACTCGCTGACACGCTCGCAAGAGTGGCGCTAGTGTCATCATCATCATCATCATATCAGCCGCATAACGTCCACTGCTGAACATAGGCCTCCCCCATAGATTTCCAAAGTGATCTATCTTGCGCAGTCTGCACCCAACGGCTCTAGTGTAAATTCGAATTATCAACTGAGTTTTTAGAATGCCAATCAAGAAACTCACATAGCGGATTCAGATTCGAAGTTTAGAATGAGGTCTATTTCTGTGAGGTCTGATTGAAAGAAACTTGAAAGAAATGATAAACGACATGCATTTCTATGTCTATATGCATTGTCATGCGTCACGTCAATCCATTAATCTTACGAACCTGTCGCTGGTCTATAATATTGTTGGCTCGTAAAATTACTTTTCGAAGAAATTCGAGTGTATTCTATTGTTATCTATTCTGTGTAAGGACAAAGGGAAATTTGATGCCAAGGCCCCGAGTGCAGCATGTGAACAATTTCTTGAAAAATAAAATATTCTTGACAAGTTAAAGCTTCTTGAAACTTTTCATAATAATAATTTATGTTACAATCTTTACTTGCCATTTAGCCTGTAGTGCAAACTATATAGGTAGGTCCTACCTACTTTACTATAAAAATAATATTCGATTAGTCAGTCTAACAATTTGAAGTATTTCTCAATTAGATAAACGAACAACTTACTAGTAGGTCTAGGTGGAATAAATGGTATTTAAGATAGTTACTCAGTTCTTTAGATTTAGGTCGCTTCTACATTGTGACCATTATTTACTGTAAATATTTTACTCACAAACTTATTTCGAGTTTTTGACCAAGCGGAAAGTTCGGTTGAAATCGTAAAAGACTGGACTAGGTACTTACAATTTATGAATTTTCTGATATAACATCGCATGAATCTTATAAATTCTTCAAGTTTTGACACTTTTAACTTTGTTATGAGTTATTTTTATACGGCACCTAGCGCCAGACGCTTGGATACGGGAAAACTTATAAAATCACAAAGCCAGGTATATGTATGTATGTACACAATAATAAAGAATTCATGAAAAGAAGAACGAATTTACAGTAGGTAAATATGTAGGCGAAATTTTGGAGAATTTTAGCTCAATTCTCAGCAGGAGCTGTTATGGTAATGAAAAAGAAAGTAATAGGTTGCCCAATGCCCATGTCTATTTTTACTGAAAAAAAATTCCACTATCTAATGCCGCAATAATATTCCAATCCAAAAATCAGTGATTCCTGAGATTAGCGCGTTCAACAAACAAACTCTTCTAGCTTAATAATATTAAGTAGTATATATAGATATAACTTTGATATTTCGTACCCTGACCTATAAAAATGGCATTGAAATAGTGTTACTTCAAGCTTGAAATGTGACATTTCTGAAACATGATAGTTGAAGGTTGAAGCCAATATGTGCGTGACATCATTGTGTTTATTGCAAGTATTTGCACATGATATGGAATTGCTCCGCCGGATGCTTCATAACTGTTATATCAGCGTACTTTTATTACCTAGATGCGCCACTTGTGCAAGATTGCTTTGATTCAGCTTGTAAGCTCATATTAATATCATTTCCCAGTACAAATATCTACCCGATATCTACACGCGAGACTGACTAGCTGATGATTCAACATTGCAGACACTTCACAGTCAGTCACAGACTCTAAAATAGAATGAAGGATAGGTTGAAATACATATGAACAACTTCCGTAGATAGAAAGCCAAAAACAATTTTGTGTAGGTACCTACAACTACAGGTTTGCTTTTCGAATATATTTACAAACAGTTCAACACTTGGTTTAGCGAAGTTTGTGAAAGAAAGTACATGTTCATCATCCTTACTATTACAATTCGACAATTTTTACTCTAAGGAGAGGTACTACAATTCGAAGGACTACAATTCAACAGCTCTTACTCTACGGAAAAGTCGGAAGTCGAAAGTCTTCGAAGGCATGTCTCAAGTGCACCAAAAAGACTCTCATATTGAGAAAAACAAATTCAAACTATTACTATTAAATGATTTCAATGCGTTACAGTGGAACATGTAAAAAATTGCATGACAAAAGAGGATAACAAACATCACCTTCACCTAACACACATTTATAACAAAATAATAAAAAACACCTGTCTTATTTATGTATTATGCAAAATATGGTATCGCTACCATATTTTGGTAGAGTTCATCTATTAATGGTAGAGCACGCTGTTTCAAAGGAAAGTAAAATGGTTTCCAACTAATTCGAGCCGACAAGGTAATTGGCACCTTTAACTGATAATCCGGTAGTTATTGACGTGGAGTAATGGATGTTTCGGAAGCTCTAGATGTCTGCTGCTGGCACACGTCAGCAGTCAGATGTTGGCCTACAAATTGATCGAGACGAAACACAAATGGCTCATTGAAGAGATCGCATAGCAAAGAACCATTTAATGAGTATAGAAAACTGTGTAAATTGTAAACCTCAAATTATTACGAGTATAATTGATAATGGGTAGTTATTCTGTTGATGCCGGACTAGCTAAAAATTTCCAAAATATCATAACTTGTTTATTACAAAGACGTAAACTTAGAGTAGGTAATATTTTGATTTGACAAAAAAAGACCGATATGAAATGAAAAAGAAAAGAAAAAGTACAGCCGGGCCCCAAAAAAAAGAAAACAAACAAGAATAAGTCTGTAATCCCTAGGCTCGGGAGACATCGCCTCAGATCTCTTAGTTACTTAGATCTTTGAGGATATATAAAAAAGGGTAGTCAGAGGCACGTCCAAACATGATATTTGGCATATGCCCACATTTTTCACAGTAGCCAAAGTATTACAAGCCCAACGTCCAAATATGACATACTTACTAGATCCCTTTTTCATAATAATTTGTTACGCTCTAACGGTATGGTGATATGGGTAAATTCATCAATCATAAGAACTTTATCTAAACATAGTTAATATAATAGATAACTATAAACTACTAGGATTAACAGACATACCAATCTCTTCAAACAAACTTAAATTTAACAAAACTATTTTTCATTTCAAAAATCTCAAACATATCATCAGCCCTCCTCGATAAACGCTCAATAATTCTGACTAAGAAGTAGTTACAATGTGAGACGTTCCGTATTTTCAGCATTACACATATTGCGGGCTGTTTACACTATAAATTATAAATTACATAAACATTTGGATATATTTTATTGCGCAGTAAAATCGAAAGATGCGGAAGATTGGCGAACCGCTTATAGCTCTGAGATAGTCCACTTTCCACTAAACCATTCGCAGCATAGACCTATGAAACTATTTATTTAACCATAGACAATTTAGTACATGCTACAATGTTTTTTTCTTCAATCATTGAACCGCTTATAGCTCTGAGATATTCCACTTTCCACTAAACCATTCGCTGCATAGACCTATGAAACTATTTATTTAACCATAGACAATTTAGTACATGCTACGATGTTTTTTTTCTTCAATCATTGAACCGCTTATAGCTGTGAGATATTCCACTTTCCACTAAACCATTCGCTGCATAGACCTATGAAACTATTTATTTAACCATAGACAATTTATCACAAACTTTGATGTTTTTTAGCTGAAAGTAACGCGCAAAGCTCTAATAAACCTTGCGAGTTTTGCATGATTGCAGTTTCAATACAATAACAATGCAGTATCAATATAGACACGCGATGTACTCTTAGCATAAGTACTATGCATTTGCATACCATATTGTCTAAATTTCTTCAATTGATGATTGAAAAAGGATTTGAAAATCTTTGCATGTCTTAATTGTAGAGCAGTAGGTAGGTAGGTACCTATATTTCTCTTTCCCAAGAGTTTTCAATCTTGTATCGCTTGATCGAACCAAAAACTGTGAAATTGTATTTTTAACAACAAATTATGAGAAATGAGAGAAGACATGTGCTGACCCCGCATTACGTAGGATAAGGACCGAAGATGATGATGAATTGCGTCTTTTATTTATATACCGCGTGCTACAGTGTAAATTAGCCCTTACTGCTTTTCTAAGATATTACGAAATGAATAATTCGATTCTGTTTATTAAGTAAATACGAGTATTAGTCTATTTTAGAAATAACTAACTTACCTACACTATCACTACGGAATAAATATTTCTGAGACACCAGAAAAATGTTGAATAATATTAAATAGATTAGTGTGATTAGTTTGTTTTTGATATGAATAAGTAATTCAAAAGATGATCAAAAGTATTTTTGTATTCGAAAAAAAATCAATAAGTAAACGTTTTTATTTCACACTGTTCGGAAATATAGTTATTTCAGGACCGGTGTGAAATATAAGTACTTAGACATTTGACCATGCGATAAAATAAGCGTTTACGCTAACGTTTCATTGCAGATGGTCAAATTTTTGAAATTGTATGGGGTACTAGCTGTCCCGCCCGCGACTTCGTTCACTTAAAGTAGGTATCTAAACTGAGTTTCAAACAAATTACACTAATAAAAAAATCCCATAAATAATTTTGACACCCAATTTTACCCATTTTAGAGGGCTATTTTGAAATATCCAGGAATACGTTTCCATTTATTTTGCATTTAAAGTATCCAAACCAAAACTAATCACACCACCCTTAAAAAAGTAAGTACCCATAAAAACATTGACCCCACATTTGACCCCTTTTTGAAGGTCATATTGAAAAATCGTGAAACACTTGTTCATTCATTTTGTATATACAGGTGCGATTGGTCTGAAACTTTGTGTAAGTTTCAGACCCTCTTTTTCACCCCCTTAGAGGTAGAATTTCCAAAAATCCCTCCTTAGTGGGCGGTTTTGTTATAAAAGGTAACCACCTTCCAAATTTCAGCTTCCTAGCTTCAGCGGTTTCGGCTCGGCGATGATGAATCAGTCAGTCAGTCAGTCAGTCAGTCATTCATTCATTCAGTCAGTCAGGTTAAGCTCTTATATAGGTATAGATAAATTGAAGGTAAAGAATATACCATTTAAAACATGTGAACTTTTATTAAAGGAGTAGCAAAGTTTGAAGTTTAATAATATTTTCGGCAGTGTTTTTCATTTTTTTTTTCTAAGCTAGCTTTCTTGTGTATTTTTGAAATTTCATCTTTATTTGTCGATTCCACTTGGTTAGTGCTCACATAGCTTCTCAAACATATAAATAGATAATTTTTACAATTCATATTACTAACATCAAAATACCCAGTAAAGTAATATTCTTATGTATATAATTATCTTAAAAACTCACTTCACACAACATAGCATTCCTTACATTAAGCCTAATTTTGTATTAGCTAAGTATTTACAGTTCAAAAGAAATCTCACAAATATTTACAACGATTCGTAAACGTTAAATAAAAATGGGCAAGTGCTAGCAAGCCTCGTGCCTTGATGGTTCGTAAATGATTGCAGTCCTTTTCTAGTTCAAGATTTTTTTTTTCAAATTCCACCGTCCCATGTAGAAGTTCAAAAGACTAGACTCCTCGATTTGAAACTTTTTATTTTATTTATTCTATATCCTTCACAATATAATAAAACTAGTATGGGCTTATTGGAAAATGAGATTTTTAGCAATTTTCCCATTTTCATACGAAGCAATTGATATTCCCTGCTGTTAGGGTGTATAATTATACAATACCTAAATACATATAATATAGGTACAATTTCAACTGTATTGAAAACGAATAAAAAAAATGAACACAAACAATATTCATCGTTTTCTGTTAATGTACAGCACCCTAAAAAACTGCCGCATTTTACAAAAAAATCAGTAATTCCTAACAAAAGTCCCTTCCAACTTTGTAACAAAAACTTACGACTTTTACAGTAACCAAGATATTATTCTCTAAGCAGTAATAAATAAAAGTATTCAAAGCACACGATATCTCTCGCTACACTAATGGAAGCTTCAGTTTTTCAGGCTTAACAAGGCTTGAACAATAGGCCTTAATTCAGCAGACCGGCCCTATCAGCCTTCAGGGAAAAGCCTTGCTAATTTATTGAAACGTTTATATTTCTGTCTATTCGGATTAAGATTAAGACACGGCAAGGTTTTATTCAAAGTACCTAATCATCGTTTGGAAACAGACATTGACCCTTAGGATAGATTTGCTACAAGAAAATAACTTGTTTGAATGAATATTGCAGAAGAAGTTTGAATGTGGCGCCAGTGACGGAAAAGTTGAGGAGAAATTTGAGGAGTAATACAATAGATACAATAGATTTGAACAAACTACCACCAGGCCTTACCACAAGCCATAAGCTCTTCGGGTAAGTAAGTAAAGTAATTTAACTTTAATATTTTGTACCACGACCTATAAAAATTGTATTGAAGTAGTGTTACTTCAAGCTTGGGTCTTAATGTTTAAAGGCCCCGAGAAGGCTCAATCTTTAAAAACGTTATTTTATTTCCTCAAAAAGTTTTACAAGTTTCAGAAGATTTTTAAATCTAACAGCTGATACAAAGCCTTTTGGACCAAACAAATATCAATGTCGACTTTTCAGCTATGGTGCTAAAGTTTCTAAGACCTGTGATTTGTCACGAACCACGAATTAGATGTGACGCGACAGACGAACAAATTGCACCAATTTATTTCGGATTGGGTTGTAGAAATTCTAGCTTAGCGACAAGTTGCGACAAGTTGGGTTTTATTGGATCGATCTGACCCGAATCCGGGTTTCGATGAATTTTGATGTAATCTAAATAATGTAGGGAGAAATGCGGAGATACAAAACCAATTTTTATCTATCAGTCTACCTATGCCAAAGTTAAAATGGAACAGAAGTTTAGCTTAGCTGTAGTTTAGCTGTAGCTAGTAGGTATAGAAAAATTACTCTATGCGAGTGATCCTATTGTTAAAATAAAAGCAAATGCATTCACAGACTTTGAAATAAGTGTAGGCAGTCCACTTAGTAGTCACTCCAAATCAAATAAGTTACTATTCAGTGTTCCAAATGAATAACTAGTTACACATATTCACAAGGATCGATATAAACAGGTAGGTACCTAAGTAGTTACTATTTTACCTCAATGGCCATAACTTAACAATTGGTCACATTTGTGTCACGATAAATTTGGTATTTCATTGGATTCTACTATACAATAAGTAATTTTGAACAAAACTAACATCATTGTAGTTTCTTTATACAATCAGTTTAACCTTGAACAATTGACAAGAGCAACAAATAAAACGGTTTCATATGACTCGTCTAGACAACACGCCGCCCGCATGGAAACATCTTTACTTGAAACGTCAAACAAAAAGTAATTCGTGGCTAGTCGCCAGGCTAAACTTTGTTACAAATAATATAATACAATAGGTTAGTTTTATGTTCACATGACTGAGTTGTCCCTTACCATGGACACACGAATTCAATCGTTATTCGAAATTTAGGCCAATTTTTATTCATTAATTTGGTAAATTAAAATGGCACAATGAAGCGCCGTGTCTCTGAAAACGTATAGGTAGGTACTACCGAAATCCAAACTGAATTTTGAGAGTTCTAAGCCTAGATATGTCTTTGAAGTAGTCTGTAGACACAGTTCAACATTCTATCTTACTGGCTTTTTACATATTTGAAGCTTGTCAGAAATTGAGTTAGAGGCAGTGAACGGAAAAAAATATGGAAGCATTTCCTCAAGGGAAACATCCGTGAAACATGACAACAAATTTTAATTTTTGATATAATTCTTTTTAATAGGGTAATTGTTTTATCTTAAGGAATGCTTCCATGTATTGTCAGTTCACTCGTTACAGGGTAATATTTACATTATAATACCTAACCTATGTATCTATAAGACACATGCAGCAATAAAGGTTTGAACTATACTTACACCCGCCTTCATCCAGAGTCAGCCAATCAGTAACAAACAATTCTGCCGTCCTTTTGTTAAAAGACGGCTAAGTGACAAAACCAAATTTTTGGGTATGAGCAAAAACGTGGGAAAATGGTGTTTCTAAAAATTGTGAAGACTTACAATTTTTTTTGCTATACCAAATTTTTTGTAATATTATAAGCTTTTATTATTTATGTTACAATCAAGCGTAGCTTGTTTATTTAATTTTTAATTCAAGTTTTTGTGTTTTAGCCATCGACATATGTTTTTAAAATGCTATCATTTAAAATACTAAAAAACGGCTGGCTGAAGTACAACCGTTGTATAGAGTTGGATACGATTGTAACTGCAGCACTCATTCCAAATGAGTCACAGTTTTAAACAATTACAATACTATATAACAGTTAAGTCACATAACCTTCTTCTAGAATTGAAACTTAACTTAATTACATTCAACATAATTTTTAAAAACAAGGTGAAAAGCCTAAAACCGTTTATTTACTGTTTTCAAACTTAATTTTTTTTTATATTTCTACACTTAAACACAGTTTTAGAATGAACACACAATGAAAACTGTTTTTTAGCGTTGACAATAATATTTGAAATGTTATGATGTACTGTCAAATGAACGGCTAAGCGTAACTTTTTCCTACATTAACAAGGTATTATATTATGAAAATGATTGTTAAATAAAACGAAATAGTACTTGTTAGTTAAAAAGCTTTCGATGATGAAGTCCTTACACTTATAAGGAGCTCTTACAAATAAAATGGCACAACTTTTTACTATTATAGTAACTTAATTAAGTCTAATCAATATGTTCCAAGGAACTAAATGAAATCAATTATTAATTTACTTAAAGTATTCACAGCTTAATGTTATGTGCTTACTAGCTGGCCCGCTCGCAACGGCATTTGCGTGTTTTATTTTAAATAGTTAAAAAGTTCATAGTCAATCATTACCACCCCGATGTACGAGTACTATATTATAATAATAATATAGGTATCATGTACTAACTGTATTATAAAATTTTTGTGTCGTTTACACCACGCTTTAAGGATATTTTTTTAAATAATTGAATCATAAACATTGATGTCTTGAAGAGTATTTTTTGCTGAGTTTTAAACAAATCGCATCACACATTAAAAAGTTCCTATATAAACTTTAACACCCCTACCACCCCTTCGTAAGAGTAGCTTTGGGAAAAGATACATAAATTTATTCTTTTTTTATTTATCTTGAAGAATATTTTTTCCAAGTTTCAAGTGCATAGAATACGATTTTTCATACAAACATTATCCTCTTTTTTTACCTCCTAAGAGATTGAATTTAAAAAAAAATCTTCTTAGTGCACGTCCACGTACTAAGAAAGTCGTATCCTCCAAATTTCAAGTCTCTACGACCAGCGTTTTAGACTGTGCGTTGTCTATAATGTCAGCGTCTAGAATGAATATTTTAGTCAGGACTTTGATTTTTAGAATATAAAAAGATGTCCTTGAACTCCTATCTGTATCCTGCTTAATTATTATTTAGTAAATAAATAAGTTCAAGTTAATAAAACTCGCCAACGGTGTCTGAAAATAGTTAAATATTTAGATACATACATAAAATCACGCCTGTTTCCCGACGGGGTAGGCGGAGACCACGGATCTCCACTTGCTACGATCCTGACATACCTCTTTTGCTTCATTCACTCTCATTACATTCTTCATACATGCGCGTCGGTTTAGGGTACTCTCTAAAACGTCCCCAATTTGATCGAGGTACGTACGCCGAGGTCTTCCTCTTCCAACTGTCCCATCCACACTCTCTTTATGCGCCTGTTTCGTCAATCTCCTTTCATCCATCCTTTCAACATGCCCAAACCATACATACGCTTCTCAATTTTCATCACTACGTCTTCTTTCACTCCACAACGTTCTCTTATCTTATCATACTGTTCTTCCCTATAATTCAAAGTTAAACCACACATACTTCTCAAAGCTTTCAAAGTTAAATATTTAATTTATAATAAAGAGTTACATAAGAAAATAATAAGTACCTACTTAACCAAACAAGTTTTATCGTGCTAGACTTACTTGCCTTAATTTAAGTTCACATTTTGTAATGATTCCGTACTTCTCTGTATTTCTTCTTTAAATCATGCATACATAAAATCACGCCTGTTTCCCGACGGGGTAGGCAGAGATCACGGATCTCCACTTGCTACGATTCTGACATACCTCTTTTGCTTTATTCACTCTCATTCTTTAAATCAGATAGGAGGTAAGCGGCGAACAGACCATAATATTTTTATTTTCTGGGCTGTAAGTTTTTATGCCAACGTCGTCAAATAAATACTTTCATCTCCTATATTTACTCCCTTTAGGGTAATTTTTGTACAAACTTTGAATGTTGTATTTATTTATATCCAATCAAAGCCTAACAAATAATTTCCAAGCTTCTAGCTTTAAAAATGAAGTAATTTTCACACAAATTTAATCGTCTATTTCAACTTCTTACACTTACTCCTTACTTTATTCGCAGTAAAAAGCAGCTTATGTCCTTTCTCAAGCTCTAGACTATCTCTGTACTAAATTTTATATAAATCGGTTTAGCAATTTAGGCGTGATTGCCTAACACACACACAGACAGAGTTACTTTCGCATTTATAATATAAGTAAGGATTATGCCTATCATGAATCATCAATCACCTCAAGCCTATGAGAGAGAACAACTTCAACAACTATTTAATAACCTTCTATCTATTTAAAACGATACATAGTATTGATATATCAAAATAATCATTCATCATTCTTCTGCCCTTATATCCATCCACGCTAAGTGGGGTCGGCACAACATGTTTTCTTCTTCCACTCACTCCTATCATTCGTCAACTCTGAATCTACTCCTCTTTCATTCATATCATCTTTCACACAATAAACCACGTCTTCTTCGGCTTTCCTCTACCTGCGCACCCAGCCACACCTATACTGTTTTGGTATTCATCCCTCCTCATCACGTGTCCATACCATGCTAATCTCTAATAACGAGTGCGCGGATTGTACGGTACGTACGAGAAGGTACTGCAAATAGACGTTTTTTAGCGTTGGAATGTTGTTTAGCTAGTTTCTAATATTGTATTTATTAGCATTCAGTAATAACTTTCAAGACTAAAAAACAGTCACTGTATTTTAGAGTAGTAATAGTTTTATACCCACGTGAGGTGAAAAACAAATAAGCGGCAAAGTATGTCTAGCGGTGTTATAGAGTAGCAGTTGAAGGAAAACTGTCTTTTAGACGTAGTAGATCCCTTTGAGGATTACAATTTATAAATGACAAAAACACATCTAAAGTTGGGTAACGGCTAAGTAGTATAGTAACATCATTAAACCGTTTTTTAGGCTTGTTTCATAAATATAATTTAATGTTGAAATGTACTGTTAAGTGCATTTAAACGTATTGTAGTGTTTTAATACGAGTTAACCGTATTTAAGAATTGGACATGTCCAAAAAAGGTGTAGATAGCCGTGTACGAGGTGTCCAGAACTCAGTAACTATAAATGATAGAAACATGTGTCCAAGACTGGTCGATAGAGAAAAATGCGGGCTTTCGCGTGGTATATAAAAGTCATTTTTGACCAAATGTCACTTAACGGCCTTTTAGTGATCGGACGGCAGAATTACAGACATACTGACAGACATACAGACTGATTTTTTTTTCATAGTTGTTCAAGATATTTACCCAAAGTTCATTGTACAAGCTGGAATCACATCTTTTTCTGGCGTTGGCACAAGCCGCAAGAAAAGCCAACTGAGCGTCACATAACAACAACTCATTAAATGTATTATTGTAACATGAATAGACAAAACTGTTGGCCGATTTCCGTATTCTACACAGGGTGAGAAATGTGCAGGAAACGCAAAGGTCAATCGTGGCATCCGACACGCAGGTCTCAAATAAATGCTAACGTCCAGAACCGCCTCGCCACCGACCGTGGCGTTTCCTGCACTTTATAGAATACGTAAACTGAACTATTGTCTAAGAAAATTAAGAAAAATCCAAGAGCTTTGTTGAGAAATCAAGTCTATATAACTATGGAAATGACTCATAAAATAAACAATAACTCTCATAATAATTTCCATACATTTTGCAGTTTGCTAACAATACTAATAATAATAAATGCTCTGTTTGTTTGTCACCGTTTCACGACTAAACAGCTGAAGGGATCGTGATAAAATTTGAAGAGGAGATAGATTATATTCTAGAGAATGACTTAGGCAGATTTTGTCTCAAAAAAATATCTTGAAATGGCTGAAATAGGGGTGGCCTATATTGGGAACGCATGGCTAAGCAACGCTGAGCGCAGTCAGTTTTTGGATAGGTGACCTCTTTTTGCACTCCATAGAAATATCCCAATTAACCGATATATAAATTAAGAAGTAATACGTTACAAGATGTAACTTACATCGATCGATTTTTGGCGATGAAGCCGGGGGTAACAGCTAGTTCTACATATTTCTATCTCTAACGATTGTAAAATATTGAGAAATATCCTTTAGTAGTTCCATATACGACCGCTTCGTATAGATTCTATAGACCCAGTTCATTGATAATCAATACATAACAATCCAATAACAAATGTATTTTATTTTTCCGTTCCGTTTTCAGTGCGAATTAATTCAGGGAAAGCTATTGAGTGGACCGGGTCAATAGGTATTACCTTGAACTTGAGAACGTTAGCATCAAGATTATTTCAGCGCCCTTGATACATACCTACCTAATAGCACGACATTTGACTAAGTATTCCATTACTATTGAATATCTTGAAAATACGAAACGAATATGAGCACTGGTGGTGTAGTGGTAGCAAAAGCCTCACGATCCGAAGGTCGTGGGATCAAACCTAATCGTGCACCTATGAGTTTTTCAATTTGAAATTATACACAATGCCAGTGCTCTTAAACGGTGAAGGAAAAAATCGTGAGGAAACCGGCATACCCTAGAACCAAAATTTCGAAGATGTGTCTCATAGGTTGGTATTTTAATAAGCGGCGATGAGCTTGCAACCTGTCAAAGACGGTATACTAACAACTGTGCAGAATGTGGACACGTGACAAATATCATTTTTGGACGCGCCTCTGACTACCCTCATTACGTTAAGTGTAATATTACACTACAAATATACACTTGGCACATGCCCTCATTTTCCAAAATAGTATTCAGTCTTAACAGATTATAAGTCTATCGCCGCTTATAAGAATGACACGTCATTTCGAATTTTGGTGCTAAGGAATGCCGGTTTCTTCAAGATGTTTTGCTCATTGCGCATTTAAAAAATTACAAACGATCAGGTTTGAACCCACGACCTTCAGAATCGTGAGACAGGGTGCTATCTCTACACAACCAGTGCTCTTCAATATCTTGGAGCTACCCAAGTTGAGCGATATAAACTTTATGCTGTTTGTGACATCAACAGATTTACCAAAAACATGTTGCCAAGCTATTTTAAACCTTAACTTCACAGTACAAAAGCTATAAGAGTCTAGACTAGATAGTCTTTCAGATGAAAGTAAACAGATAAAGAAGTCTTCAGTGACGCGGCAGGCAAATGGATTGATGGCTTGATGACGATTATTGACTCTTGCTGCATGGAAAAAGGTATCTTATACAGAAATGCGTAGTACCTATAATGCTTTGATACCACAATATCCATACTGACGACATCCCAATACGAGTTTCATAGAAAGAGGCAGTTTTTATTAAGTACCTACGTCAAAAGGTTATTTAAATAAATTCCGGGATTTTCTGCGATGCATTCGACTGTCAACTTTGTTGCTCTTGTTTTTATATTTTTTCTCGTGTTATTTTGGTTTATTTTTCCAATGAAGCCCGAGTTCTTAACGCGAGTGTAAAATATGTGAATTATAATTGATAGTTCCTATCCAAATCCATCGGAGGAAATCCCGAGAATTTTAAACAAAACAGCCATCTTTGTTTAAATTGACTTAACAATTTCAATATGACTTAGTGACATTGACAATACTACTAATTTAAACACTTGACACTGGCAAAATTGAGCTCAAAAGAGACAGTTGCCATAAAAAAAAGAAAAAAAAACAACTTCAAAAGGGCTGCCAAGCTGCTAAGCTGTATAGAACCTTAGCTTCTTAACATTAAGTTGTGATTTCAAACCGAGGATTCGTATATGACTATTTGGACAACTTGTGGTTTTTTCTCTGCGACAGGAGAGGTTATGTTTCGTATGGCAGCTTCTACAGCAGCTTCCCATTCTAGCTGCCGCTTGTCTGATAGTCCGTTGGCTCCAGACATGCTGAGGCGAGGCATAGTCACCTAAAACAAACACACAAATTAAGCATACTTTTACTATGAGTAGAGGTGATGTTTGGAAGTTTTATATGTATAGTTTTAGGTAAACTTTGGAACTACTAAACCGATTCAATTATATTGTTAGATTATTTCTGAGTGTCTATCTAGATTATGTTTTGTTTTGATATTTTTTTAAACGCCCAAAAAAATTTGCAGTAATTTTTTTTTTATATAAATTCCTAATACCTACTTAGCTATAAATTTTATAGTTACGATGCCTTAAAAAAAGCTAGCGTAGACGAAATAATTCAGTTCACAGAATAGGTAT
This sequence comes from Cosmorhoe ocellata, assembly GCA_963675405.1. Lineage (NCBI taxonomy): Eukaryota > Metazoa > Arthropoda > Insecta > Lepidoptera > Geometridae > Cosmorhoe > Cosmorhoe ocellata. The sequence continues at coordinate 9,273,354 of OY776249.1, read as the reverse complement.
TGATGTGAAACTGTGTAATATAATAATTTTAATTTACTGTACCTAAGTACCTAAATAAAATTTTCAGTATCACAATGTTTAGAAAGGTTAATAAGAAGTAATAAATAACAGTCAAAATTGTGTTTCAGCTCAATAAATCCACTTTACAAACAGATCCCGAAATACGAAAAGTACTTATTCAAATGAACTCAGTTCATCCCTTTTTGTCGCGTCGCTAATGTTCATGGCCACAACTACATCCAAATGAAGCTTCGAAGTAAAATAGACTGAGAGCCGCTTTTCCACGTCAAAATACTGCAGCTGTGTTAGCGAACTGCAAGTGTATGTAGAGCAACAAAAAGTCGTAAAAAAGTTATTTTATGGGCTCCAAAGCTTCAAAGTAAAAAAAATGATGTGGTGTCGTGGGACACCAGGTAGGAACGAAGTTCCTTCGGCTAAGAGGGAGAAAGAGAAAGGTATTATACACTACTCGCTTGTGTATGCGACTGTCGCGCCTGCGCACGTCTCATTTAACGGTTTTATTCCACGCACTTTTTCTTACGGTTTTACTATCACATATTTTTCAGTTCGGTCGCGCAGCAAATCCCTATCCCCTCCAAGCCTGCCGTAAGGAACTTCGTTCCAAAAAGTTTTACTACTAGCTGTATTTATGAGCTTCCAAGATGACTAGAGCTTAGCGCTATCTCATGGTGGCTTATTAATGTTTTTTTATAAGTTTTAAAATTACTCAAAAAAATTGTCAGAGTATGCAAACTAAACCATGAAAGACTGATTAACTTTCCGCTAGTTGATTTGATTTTTATCAGGAACATCTAGATCTGTTTGATTACGTAGATTTCTCTTACCATTATGACGTAAGAAATCTAACACTGTCTCCCGATCTAAAACTCAAACTTGGCTCGAGGTGAACTCGAGAAAAGCACTCAAAGTTACTTACTAGCTTATATAAAGGAAAAATTCATTTGTTTTCTTTTGAAATGTCGCGTTGCGTCTTTTGTCGTAGCTTTAAAAATTCTTGTAAAAATAAAGACGCCAATACACTAAACACTTAAGCAATTAATTTATTGCTATTATACTTAGCCTGTTTAAAAATCTCGTGTCTGATTGGATAATGAAACGTGTGAGCAGTGCAGAAATTATATCTAACTTATAGTCTAGCCTACTCTACAGTCACAGATTCATTAAGTACCGATAGCTTTATCTTAAAATATTTTGAGGTAAGTCAGGTTTAGTTCATCTACATCACGAAGTCCTGTGATATTTATTACGTTGATTGTAAGATTCAAAATTAAATTGTTCACTTTTTTTACTATCATTTCTGTGCCCTACCAGACTCTACATACTATTGTAAAACTATCATAATCGCTTAGTCAAACTATCAAACTCGCGTTAGTATTTTCGCAGTACATAACCTCGTGGCGTGGACTCATCAATACTCATCATGATCAACATAAACCCTTTCCACTGCTGGTGAGACGTTGGCCTACTCTGGACCGAGAGTGGTTCGGCAACACTGACCCAGATTCAAATATTTAAAAGTGATGTGAAGGCCAAAATGACACAGTATCCTGGCCTTTTTTAAAAATAAAATTAAAATATTTAAATGTTTGGCTTAGTGTGCCACTCGCCGTACAATACAAAGTATTCTAAAGGCACCCATTGTACGGGATTAGTGTAGTTTTCGTGACTTGGACATTCTTTAAGAGTTCAGGGTTACGTTTTGTGGTAAAACGTACCAATTTTATTACTTAGACGCGTGTTTTGCTCGTTTTTTAAGGGGAATATAAAAAACTAGCTGACTCTCGCACAACTTTCTCTGCGCGTTTTAAGAAATATATTTTATCCCGTTTTTGCAACATTTTATTGATGCTTTGCTCCTATTGGTCGTAGCCTGATTTTATATAGCTTATGGTCTTCGTCTATAAAATGACTATACAACACAACAACAATATTTCAATTTGAACCAGTAGTTATCCTGAGATTTCAACCAAACAAACAAACAAATCTTTTGATTTATAATATAAGTTTAGATTGTATTTTGTGGTCCATTTTTTCACTAAGTTATGTAACCTGAGGCCTAGTCACATTGACTGATTGATAGTTGTAGGTATGTTAAAATATTATAGTAAATTTTGCAGTTCCCAAACCTATTCATAATAATGATTTTTCCTATGAGTGTACCTGGGTACGCAAATAGAGGAAGGCCGAAGAAGAAGTTGTATGATTGTGAAAGACGATATGAATGTATGAGGAGTAGACTCAGAGTTGACGAATGATAGGAGTCAGTGAAAGAGAACATGTTGTGCCGACCCCACTTAGCGTGGGATAAGGGCAGGAGAATGATGATACACACATACATCATTTTTGCAGTCGGGCAAATAGTAAATCTAGATACTAAATGTAAGTAAGTAAGTAAGTAATGCTGGACGATCCACACAGCATCATCTAGCCCCAAAGTAAGCTACTCAAAGCTTGTGTTATGAGTACTAGATAATTGATATATTTAATACACTATAATACATAGATAGATATGTTTTATTATACATAGAAAACACCCAGACCAACGGAACAAATTTCTGCAGATCGTACACAAATTTGTTCCGCGGCGGGAATCGAACCCGCAACCTCTTGCGCAGGCGGACTCTCGCCCGCTGCGCCACTGAGGTCGTCAAAATGTAATACTACTAAATGTAATAAAAGTTCACCCTATCAGAGTAACTAAGGATAAATCAAACTTTTTATTGCTTGACCATTACAACTTTATAACCCAGCGTGTTGAGTTTTTTGCCACTTAGCAAAATATAAAAATTAAAATCGCGTACTTCAGTATGATGGACGTCGCCCAGACTAGTCGTTAACCTATGACTAAGTAGTCTGCTTCTTCTTTCTGCCCTTTCCCACGCTATGTGGGGTCGGCACAACACGCTTTCTTCTTACATTTCCCTGTATCATCAGTACTCGCACCTTTCTTACTCTTAGATCATCTTTCACAGTCCATCCATCTTTTTTTTACTACCTCTACCCCTATATCCATCCACATTCACCCCTTATAACCACCACTAAGTAGAGTATAAAACTAGAAATTACGAATAAAAAAAACCTGCCATGAATAGGTACATAATACATTATGTACCTACCTATTCATGGCAGGTTTTTTTTATTCGTAATTTCTAGTTTAAATTATCTAAGTATATTATGTGGCTACAGCCACAGTGGTAAAATAATGGTGAATTTAATATAAGTACTCAAAACTGAGGTCAGATTGCTCAGATTTGATGGCTTAATAAAAGCTTAAAGAAAAGCTATTTCACGCGAATTCTATCTGAAATGTTGTTAACCTTAGTCATATAAGAAGCATAAGTACCCACCTACTTAAATCAAGCAATGGAATCTATACTAATATTTTACAATGAAGTAATATTTGGTAACTTTGTAAGTTTCTAAAATTGGATGTGATTATCTCCGAAAGTACTAGCTCGATTTCTACTAGCTATATGCGGGTGGAATCGGGAGGCGTGCAGTGTGTAGCCAAAGGAACCCGTCATAAGGCACGTAGTTCCGATGATGACCGGCTGATCTCTGTGCGAGGTCGCGGCCACTGACGCACTTTTGTAAAAGCAGTTTTATTGCTATTAGGTACATGAGAAACTATAAAAATACACCGATACATTTCAGCATTTTCAGCAGAACATGTAACATTGTTTGATCACATCTTTAACTGTACGATTTATGTTACAGTCAAAATTCATAACCGGTCAATATTGCCTGAGAGTTCGGTTAAAAATAGTATTGACTGAACTTATTGGGTAATATCTATTTTGACTAAAAACAACTGAAATGCAGATGACTAGGTACTTAGAAGACAGATGATAGGGAAGAGTGGGGTTAAATGAACCTGTTGTGCTGACCCACTTAATGGCGATATACTCGTAAGATGATGGCTTAAAAGTCTTTCTTCTATTGAATTAAATTGTACAATACAATAATTGGCGCCAAGCGTTATAAAATAAGGCAAGCATCACTGGCCCGTTACGCATTTTATAGCGCACTAAAACTAAAAGGGTGGTCCATAATTGCGACATTGAAACACACCTACGACCTCGATCTGTGTTATGCAAGCAACATAAAATTGGTGGTACCTACTAGTGAATTCGGCATGTCATGTTTGATAAACATTATTTATATAATAATACACAACCTATCGGCGATTTCATCCGCGTATCTTATTTTATGAAGCTAAAACAAAAAAATATGATTTTTATAAGTGACATTTGCGTTTTAACTACGAATTGTTTTTATGTACTGTGGGGTATACCTGGTATGGTATAAGTCTATAATTGCAATATGAAATTAATGTTTTTGTATGAGTAAAGTTCATTATTAATGATAAAAATCTATACAAAAGTGCTTTTAGCCAAGCTCTACCATATTTTTATGATTGGGCTGTAGCATTTTTTTTTTTTCAAAAAAGCAAATTGTAAAAGCCTTTTTGACAAACCTCCGGCACCACCTTCGTCAGAGGTTTAAGAAATGAGTCAGGACCCGTATAGCTTTTCTGTAAAATAATAAATATTTAATTATACTTTACTAGTTAGTATAACGCAATGATTAATATTTACCTACTTGTTACCTAATTGCTACTAATAGAAAAAATAATAGCATATAAGTAGGTAAATACAAATACAAATACAACAGTCTGAAAAAAAACTTCAGTACTAACTACTTATGTTAATGTAATGATGTCTCATTTAGACATTAAATGAGACATCAATCATTCTCATTAATGAGATGGTTCTAGAATTGTAATCATACTTTGACCAATCCGCACATCAAAAAGTGAACCAAATATCCAATATCAAAACTAGTTAAACACATAGTTGCTAATGTAACAGATCGAGTTGACCTGAATAAGCTTTGTGACAAAACAATAGCATTATTGACACAGTTTACCCGAAATAACGGCATCATTTCAAAGGCGATTTTCTTTTATGAATTCGCCATTCTCTTCCTGCGTTTGTTTTTGTCATACGTTACAAACACAAATACCAAGATCTTAATATACTTTTTGTGATGTTTTAACAAATAAGGCACTTATTAATTAGGCATTTATTCTGGGCTTTAGGTGAGTCCCTTCCCTACGTATTATAATCTTTCAAAAGCATCGGACTGTGACACCCGAGTTACAGTGGAACACGACGCAGGCCATTTATGTTAATTAATTAAATATGATACTTATGTTATTTCTGAGGGCCGTAGATGAAGTTAAATATCATCTTGTTATTTTTTTATTAATATAATTAAAACAAAGGAAATAAAGATATGTTATTATTAATTAACAGTACACAACTATGACTTTGACGACCTCAGTGGTGCAGCGGGCGAGGGTCCGCCTGCAACGCTAGAGGTTGCGGGTTCGATTCCCGCCGCGGAACAAATTTGTGTACGATCTGCAGAAATTTGTTCCGTTGGTCTGGGTGTTTTCTATGTATAATAAAAAATATCTATATATGTATGTATATAATGTATTAAATATATCAGTTATCTAGTACCCATAACACAAGCTTTGAGTAGCTTACTTTGGGGCTATTTGATGCTGTGTGGACTGTCCAGCATTATTTATTATTATTATTATTTATGATATTCACAGATTAATTAAATATAATAAATAAAGCTCCTACTTCATAGCCATTTCAGCGAATCGTTTGGTAGTTCAAGCTTTATAATTACTTCATCACACGCCGTTTCGCACCATTTTACCTGCTCTGCCTTATTTTTGAAACAAATTTTGGTACATAGTGAACGTTTGGGAGTAATTTTATCTGTAGAGCATGGCTTTTCAGTTAACAATCCCATCAACTTATCTGCTCTTATAACGTTATGGATGGCGCCACCTTCCCCTGAATAGTAAAACTGGTTTCACTTTACAATTTTGTCATAGTGAGGGTAGTGTTGTATCTCTACCTCTAATCTTTTGATCAATAACGACCTAAATAACGAAGACTTATTTGAAACCTGATATAAACTAGAGACTAATCATGGTTCCAAAACTTTCTAATTGACTCTTAACAATATTGAATAAAACCATGTTTACTATAAAACAATTTGTTTAACATGATCGCGATCATAGTCGTTAAAAATCAATTCAAAAACGATGGCTCGTCTGTGTTTACAGAGCGCTTGTGAAAACATCTCATCAATCACTTGCTTAAAAGACCATTGTGGAACCAGAAACAGCTAGCTCACTCCATATAACCTATTTATTGTAGTTTTATACACTGTGTCGGCAGCTACCTAACCTGCCAAAGAAACATTTAATATACCAGTGGGGAAAACCCACCGGCTTTACCCTACTACCTTACCGCTATTAGACCCAAAATTTTAATAGCGATACTTTTTATTTTCAAACTTGTGAATGTATAGAATAAATGTACTTAATGATAATTGTTAGTAAAATTATTAAATAGCTATAACACTAAAACGGTTTTTTCTGCACTACTAGTCAGTTAGATGTCGAAACTTGTAGAAATTTATATTGATTTCTACGCTTAATTTCACCTTTTACCTCACAAAATATGGTCTATAACACTTAAAAAGTCATCATGAATACTAATTCAGGATAATTTTTAGACCAAATTTCGCGAGGTAAAGGGTGACCAGAAACCTATGGTGGTGTGGTATACCTACAAGGATTGTTAAATTATTGTATTATTCCTAGCGCTTTACCCAGCGGTTTTGTTAGGGCTGTGACGCTCGCTCTCAGTCTGTCATCATGCCGCAGTGTTCCGTAGAATGAAGCTTTTCTGTGCACCTACGTTTTATAGCACACGCTTTGATCCATTCACATAGATATTATAGACAAACTGTTACATATCGAAACATTTTCTGTAGCAATCTATTTTAAAACTTTACAACGAAATAACAGTTTGCACAAAAAATGTAGATACGCATGCTTTTGTATTTGCCAACCCTAGATGACTTTCTTGTAATTCCTGTATTTTTTTATTAAAAATACATGTACAAAGGCGACCTTAACCATACAAAAGTTTTCGACTCGCAAACATTAGAGACTAGACTATAATTCTAAGATTATACATACTTACCTACTTAGTCGATTTAATTTCTCTCGCAATCTTTAGCGTGGGGTTTCTCTTATTCTGTTAAAAGAATTCGTTCCACAGGCTAAAACATCAGAAATCTTGGATACAGCATAATGTGCTGTCTCTAATCAGACAGTCGCATCAGTTCCGTTTATCTCCTATTCTAGAACTACCTCATCAGAAGTTTGCATGAGTTCTACACAAATGAGGTTCAACAAGGTTTATTTTTGTTTAACCCAGGATAAAATGCAGCCGAAATTATTAATTCAGAGCAGTGAACCAGGTGCATATATAAAACGCCTATCAAAGTTACCTGGCGCCGCATTGCAGGGGTATATTGCGATCGCACGTGAACTAACCGACGGGTTAACGCGCTTTAAGAAGCACAGAAGCGCTAAGTTTTCATTAAAAATATGTTTTTAGTTTGGTATTACCCCGTTGCCATAATGAGAGATGTTGGCTTGAGTAGCTAAGTGCAACTGGGGTTTACCAAAAAGTGAACAGTCTAGACTGAAACATAATCTATGGTGTATAATTTTTTTTTAAACATTTATATATGTGTGTATTTTTTATTATTAAGCCATTATCGTCCCACTGCAGGGCAAAGACCTCCTTTTTCTTCCACTTTTCGCGACTTAGGTGTGTATAAAAACAAAAAACCTTAAATATATTTTTAAGAAATCGATTAAAAATTGACGAAAATAATACAACAAACAAAAATTTCAGTTACAGCCAGTTTGAAAATAGAAAATTATATCAGACATCAAACTAAACTTTAGTATGAATTTTTCAATGTTCTAGTGGGAACCCTAGATATCGTGCTTTCTACTTCTCGTTAGGGTTGCTATCGTGAGTGCAGTGTCGTGTAATCACGACATTAGACTTTATTATCAGGATTTCGGAGATAACGGGGTCGGTGCCTTTCTTACTATTGATACGACTTTAAAACTACAATGCATTTATTATTATTTTGTTTTTTACACTTTTTTCTTTTTAGTAATATGGTGAAAATTTCAGAGAGCTCAGTGATTTATTCGATTTTAAGTCTTTTAGCATAGTTATAAATGTCATCGCATAAGATTTAGTGGGATAAATGAACCCTCTGTTTTTTTAATAAATGTCGCGTTTGATGGCGTGGGCAAAGTTAAACGCGATATGATTTTAGGTCGGTGATTTCTAGTGGTATATTAATCACTGAGCCCTTCTGTCCTTTCCACGACACGTTAATTACCTTTTGAGCGGACTCAGTTACCGTAATTTCATGCGAACTAACATATAATTATTTGTCTTCAAGTAATCATCGTTTTTGTTTCTAATTTGTATTGTTATAACTTACCGATTTCAATAGTGCAATAACCACAAAATCACAAACTTGCGAGTCTCTTTTATAAAAATACTGTAGTTGCTCCAGTCTTTCCAGCGTAACTGCCAAAAGCCGGCAACTAAATTACTGCAAAGTCCTATCATTGTATTACTCCCCGGCGCCATAACCGCTACAGTGCCAAGACATTGCGTCACAAACAAGGCTCGACGCCACAAAACCCTTGAGGGATATAAGAAAAGTAATGAGGAAACGTCTCTAATTATCGTCTGATACTTTGAATTAAAATCTGAAGGAAGTGACGCAATCACAGATAAGGAAATTGGGCTTGGTTTGCTGTAGCTGTGGGTAGGATGGCGGGTGTTTACTTTAGTAAATAATGAGAATGTGAAAATATTTGTGTTACCATTTAATATGTTGTTTCAAAATGTCTATAAAACTTTTTTAATAAATAATTGTGGAAGTTAATTAATATATAAAATATAATTAGTATACCAGTTTAGGTTTTTTTCGCTTATTAAGTTATTCTTATGTATATTCCATTCTTATTCTTTTTTTTAACCTGTATCGTCCTATTGCTGGACAAAGGTCTCCCCCGAATCCCAACCATCCCTATCCTTTGAAGTCTCCCACCATCTGTCCTCAAAGGTGTCAAAATCATGCCATTTTTTTTTAATATTTAAGAGCTCAGCTCTTGTCGGTGAACTGATGCAGTTCTTTCCCCTTCGTCCTCGCCAACGCCATCTCTTTCACCTCCTTATACGACATGACAGCCACCTTCTCTTTTACTTGGCTCATGTAGCTTATTCTAGGCCTTCCTCTTCCTCTCTTCCCTTCTACCTTTCCTTCAATGATGTTCTTTATAAAGCTGGCATGTCGTATAAGATGTCCAATCATTTTTCCTCTTCGGCTTTCTATTGTGTTATAATAAACCTCTTCCCTCTTATTCTTACTATAGGGAATATAATGTTTGTGTGTGACAGAGCACGCATGCCTCGTCTGTGTATCTGTGTGTGAGGGAGTGTCTGAATAACGATGAACTTACCACTGTAAGCACCTTCCTCAAGTCACTATGTAGACTTGACACGTCAACCCCCCGGCCGGCGTCACCCAGCCTCCTTAGCGTGTCTGCTAGGGGCCCAGAGAGCGCCCTCAATTGCTGCCAAGACCTAGCATACTGTCTCCGCACCAGTTCGATGATAGTCGAGGTGAGCGCCAACCCGATTAGAATGTAGAATGTGCATAGAAGCATGTACTTCGGCTTCTCTGAGAACATACATATTTTAAACTTACGCGATCTATACCCCTAGTATGAGTTTATGATTTACAAAAACTTTTTTCAAATAGTATCCTTTCATACATTTACCTCCATCGGAAATGTTAAGGAACTAAAATAAAGTCGACATCGTAAAAACTTGGTTTGAAAATAATTCCTGGGACTGCCGATTAGATATTTTCGATATTATCCACCTTATTTTGGTTCCTTAACATTTCCGATGGAGGTAAATGTATGAAAGGATAACTATTCGAAAAAAGTTTTCGTAAACTATCAAAAACTCGTACTTGGGATACTGAACACATTATTATTATTAGTATTAAACGGGTATTACAGTCTACCCGTGACCACAGTGTGTAAACTTGTCGAAACGTCGGGATAAATAGATAAATAAAACCTGATAAATACCCGTTTAATACTAATAATTCTCTGAGAACAAATATGTTTTGAGGTAAAGAAGATATTAATGAAAATACTTGGTAGTTTTTAAGTGTCAAAGTGGACTTTTAAAGTCTAGCATAGAGCTTCTGTTTAATTTAAGACAAATCCGAACGTCGATGGAAAAGTGAGTCAATGGAAAGTGAAAGTGGTCAATGGTGAGTGAAAGAGTCAATGGGAATTTTTGTTAATGAAAAACTTTTGGAGTCAAGAGGAATAAGCCTCTACACGATGTGAACGAAAACATCAAAGATAATCATGAACTAGTTTTACATAAAGTTAGAATTAACATTGTAGATAAACCTTACTTGGCACTAGATCACCGAAGCCGATAGTTGTCATGGTGATAAAGCAGAAGTAGAAGCCGTCGTAGAAGGTCCAGTCATCCTCCCACATCTTGAAGAGACCAGCGCCAGCTGACAAGTAGACGAACAGAAAACCCACAGCACCCAGCGCGTAAAGAGACCTTTGCCCAGTAGGATTCGCTTCGGACACTTTTGAACAACATTCTGGTAAAAATAACAAATTTTGAACTAAGATTTTGAATCATGAGAATAATACCGTCATAGCCATCACACAATACATCTAACGCATCAACACCATTCTCATTGTGCGATGCAGTGCGTTTGTAACATCACCCAATAAAATGACAAATAGGTATCACAGGTTTTCAAAATGGATCACTTTTTTTAAATGATCATTAAGGATAACACATCGAAATAGAGCGCTGTTGAGAACCGAGTAATATTATGAACACAATCATTTAATAACCTACATTAAAACAAGTCTTGCATATCAAAAACAAATTTTAACTCAGCAGAATAGGTGATAAATAGAATTACGAATATCAATGACCTAATAATAAACACAATGCAGATTCGTCCACCACCCGCCCGCCTGTAAATAAAAAGCCATGCAAAGCACACCCAATCCGCACACTAGTAGACTAGATATTCGTCATCATTTCCAATATAATATTCATGTAAGCCACGCTTGACTCTATCAACTATCTTGACTCAGCATTTTCACCAAAGTTACGGTATATATAACTTACTAGGCATTGCAGGTAACTGCTTAGCAATGACGGAGACGACAGTGGCGAAAACCTTGCCTAAGTCCGCTATGACGGTCAGCGTCAATGGTATACCAATCAACGCGTACGCAATGCAGAACAGTCGACCCCAAAACGTTTCCGGGACTATATTTCCGTATCCTGAAAGAAATTTTATTATTATTGATTTTGTGGTTAATAATCTACAAACATAATCATGACTGTAAGCCCCAGGCTCGGTAGATATCTCCTCAGATCTCTAGTTATTTAAATCTTTGAGGACACCTAAAATTGGTAGTACAATATTCAATCAAAACAAGTTTTTCATCTTCAAAGTTAATTGAAATGTGTGAAATCGTTACTACGTTTCAGTTCAGGATACCTGACTGGATGACTGACTTATTTGTTAAATGCATAAAGCAGTTCGTGTTTCTATATAAATAAATCCAAGTGAACAAAGACACAGGAGTTCCACTAGTATAAGTAAACACGATCACAGAATTGACTTTCTCATCTTTAGGTACACAGATCAATATTCACTTAGTTTTCTCAAATATTGTCTTTGTAGATTACAAGGCCGAATGGGAATAAAATGATATTCCTTTTATATTAAAATCTAAGGAGGATTTGAAGATCAAAAGCTTTTGTTTCTACAACGGAATACAACTAAACTAAGCTATTTCCGTCGGTATTTCCTTATTCTATATTATCCAGCCAATTTTGCTCTACAATTCCCAAATGACACGACATAATTGCATCAAAGAGCTTGAATTCTCTTGCCTCGCGTAGTCTTTGTTATTATAAACCTTATTAGCTCTCCTGGACCGCTGGACTATCGTCTAATTTTGTGTAAAATGTTAATGCTTACATTCTTACACACCTATAGTGGTGAGCACGGTGGAAGCGAAGAACACTGCTTGTAGAATGCTCCATTTTTCTTCCGCAGGTGGGAAGTTGCCTTTTACATCCAACGCCAAACCTCCGTCGGATGCTTCTTCCAGTACCTATGAGGAGATTGTAACGAACTCAAAACTTATGATGTAAAGCTTCATTTACTAGGTAGGTACTATAGTATGTCCAACGAAATGACGCCCTATGCCTTGCACAATAGTATGAAAGTGATAAGGATGCAGCACTGACTTAAATTGTCAGGATTGTTCATTGGGTGGGACTTATTCAAGAGAATGTTAGGTTGCGTTTACATTGCTGATCTAAATCCAGTAAATAAGCCGCGCCGAGTCAATGTAAACCGAACACTGAATACACTGAAACAAGCACCAAACAACACGTCCGCACCACTCAAGAGACAATCGGACTCAACGTGTACGCTACGCGCCCTAAGTTCCTTATCTCCAACCAATGATAATCAGCGCTTGATTTCCCTATTAGCTCATTGCATTGGACAAACTATAGTTGCCTTCAACTAGCTAGGACACATTGGTTGCTATTATCGCAGGTAGTCTGTGTATGGACACAAACATGAAGATGCTCTTATAGAAAAGAGCCAATTTCTCACCCTCTCATAGAAAGCCAAGTGCTGACTAAGTTCCTCGCTGCTGTTCCCGGTGTACTCCACCACGAACTGTATCAGGTAATCTCGCTGTGACACAAGCCGCTCTCGGTGGAACTCTTGTTTTGCCAACTCGGCTGGATACTCCAGAGCTCGGAACACCTGCGAATGAGATGCATTATATTAGCTTAGGAGATTTCAGTAGGATCGAAGTGTATGCTTTCGTATTTGGGTATTTAGTTGTCCTACTTTGGTGTTTCGTTATTTAATTATAGATTTGCTCATTTCTCAAGTTCAAATAACACCAAACTTATCAATTTGATAAGGGTTTATTATAAAAGCTGTGTAAAAATTACTAAATCTATTTACCTACCTTACTATTTTATGATGTCCTACAACTTTGATATTCATAGTAGGTATATTACATACGTTTTTTTATTCCTATGGTTATCTTACTTGGTTACCTTTACCCGTGCTTTGCTGTGTATAAGGAATACTGTTATAAGTTTAAACTAATTTATTGATTTTAACAACTAATTTATACTAAATACACTATTTAAAACATAACAACATAGTTTTTCGATAATTCTAAAAACCTTCAAACTCTTTCTCGTATAAACACTGGGCTTCTTTTTTTAGTTTCTGGTCAGCTTGTTCTGGGAAGTTTGAAGCATCACCAGGATTACTACAAACTGGCTGGTAAGGTGGAAACACTTTCTGGTGAAGTATAGACTGCCATTCAATTTCTTTGAACCATGGATGGGATTTTATATCGTATACTCCAGCCTTTAGAGATCCTAATCGCTTCATCGGGTCAACTTCCAGCAGGCACTTTACCAAAGATTTGCACAGAGCCGTCATGCATTCAGGGGCTTTGAACTGGCCAGCTAATACTTTTTCATACAACTTCATTGGATCGGAACTGTAGAAAGGAGGGTAGCCCGCGCACATTTCGTAAATCAACACCCCTGTCGCCCACCAATCTACAGAAAATGTGTACCCTTTCGACATGATAATCTCCGGAGCTAAATATTCTGGTGTACCACAAAGTGACCATGTACGGGCCTTAAGAACTTTACAGAATCCAAAATCACCCAGTTTGATGTATCCTGATTCCTGTATTAATATGTTTTCGGGTTTTATGTCCCTATGAACAATGGAACAATGATGTAGATACTCCAAGGCTAGAACCATTTGAGACGCGTAGAACAATGACAATGGTTCTGATAGCACGCCCAGTTTTTTTATCAGCCTGAACAACTCTCCCCCAGCCTCATAAGGCAGTATTAAGTACAAGTACAAGTTGTCCTTGCAAGCGAAGTCTATGGAAATTACGAACGGAAAATTTACACATTGTAATATTTTTTTCTCCAACTGTATTTGTTTAACATTCCTTTTCTTGACCACTTCAGTCTTATCGAATACTTTCATAGCATGGTACATAAAAGTTGTGGTGTCGCGGACGAGGAATACTGTTCCAAAAGAGCCAGTGCCTAATGTCCGAACTATATCGAAGTCTTCAGAGGACTTAGAGTATGCTGGAGGGTTTGAATAAATCTTTACGAACTCTTGCTTGAGCACGTCCAAGTATCTTTTGTGGTTTATCTGATGTTCGTGTGTGAAAGTGGGCTTGTCCTTTGCTTCTTTATCAAATGTGGGACGACATGACGACATGGGACGATCAGTATTTTAAATTTAAAAGTTCTCATAGAATAAGGAATGTGTTTCAATCTTCTAATAAACATGTAATAGTTTACTTATTGAAATTATTATTTTATTCATTTCTTGCGTTTCGTACAAATTCTCAAAGTGAATATAACCACTACGTTTAAAATTACTATTTTTTTTTTTTTTTTTTTTTTTTTTTTATTCTTAAATTTGACAAAGGACTTGAAGTCGCTTAGCGACTATGTCAGCCCTGTTACAGTTTTCAATAAACTATCTACGACTTAACTAAATTGTACACCATTGTAAAAAGTGTCTTAGCTGCCTCAGATAACGGTGTTGATAAGACAGTTTGGAATGCACCAACATCTAACAAATTCAAATCATACTGACTATTCATCAGCGACCTCAGAGACTGACTCCGGTCACACTCCACTAGCAGATGATGCACATCCTCTATTACTCCGCAAGTCGAACAGTTAGGAGACTCTGAGATTTTCATCAGATGATTGAACTTCGCCAGTGGAATATGCCCCGAGCGCCCTGGCTGCAGTTATATTGGAAATGTTGTTATCCATCATAAAAGAGACCTAAGAGTTTCGTAATGACATCACCACTGCTAAACATCTGCTTTATAAAAGACACTAGTTCGTCAAAAAGTAATTTCAGCACCTGACTTATCTTTTCTTCAAAACTTTTGCCTGAGAACACAATATCTTTAGCCTTACTAAATATACTGCTAAAATCAATCTTTTTCTTTTTATCTCTACCTAACTGTGTCTTATCACCTGACGGCGCTGCTGTCGATGGACCCTGAGAGTATTTTAAAATTACTATTTTAAAATACTGCAAATTCTTGTCATGAACAAGTCATGAAAGAGAGCTGTGGTGTATTGTCAATACGTAAGTCAAGTAGACAAGTTCATAGATAATTCACTATTAACATTATGGATAAGACTAGGATCTGTGAATCATCTATGGTCTAGGATAAGTAGTCATATTACATTGACCAATACCATTAGTATTGTCTGTCGCAATAATTTTTTTTAAGTCTATTTTTTCTTCATTTTTATTTATGACATCGTTTAGATGCTAAACTTGCTAGTCAAGGTTTTTTTTTAATTTTCTTTGTTATTTAACAAAGATACTTAAACCTGAAACACATATTACACTTGTTTTAAAAATGTTCACTGTAAAGAAAGAACTTACTGCTAATAAAATTATGTAATTATCATGTAGTCTAGCTCGATTGGGCTATATCGTTGTAGCAAAATAAAACCGCTCATAATAGGTGTATTTATTTTCCTCACCTTTATTGCATCAAATTAATTATACATACAATATCTATTACTTTGCTTAACACAATCAAGATTTTTTTGGAAGAAGACCTCTAAAAATCCATAAACTCATTCTCATAGAGGCATTTGGACGATTTTTTCAGCTTAGGTTGATTTATATCTGGAAAATTGCTTGTGTCGCCTGGAGTTGGACATATTGGAACAAACGGCACTTGAGCTCTTTGATGAAGAATTTGCTGCCAGTTGATACTATGAAACCATTGATGAGACTTTATATCGTAGACGCCACCCTTCAATGAGCCCATCCGTTTCGAAGGGTCCACTTGTAACAAGCCTTTGATCAAAGACTTGCATTCTCCTTGTGTTGCGTCCGGGCATTTGTAATGTCCTTCCAACACCTTCTCGTAAAGCTTGTTCGGGTCAGAGGCAAAGAACGGCGGATGACCAGCAATCATTTCGAAGATTAACACGCCCAGCGCCCACCAGTCTACTGCAAACGAATACCCTTTAGACATTATCACCTCAGGCGCCAAATACTCAGGGGTGCCACACAACGTCCATGTTTTCTTCTTCAAAACCTTACAAAATCCAAAATCGCACAGTTTCAAATAACCATTCGTATCTATTAAAATGTTTTCAGGTTTTATATCTCGGTGAACAATCTCACAATAATGCAAATACTCTAAGGCGAGAACTACTTGGCTTGCATAGAATTTGGTTAACTCATCGGAGAAAGATCCATATTTCTGTATATAAGTAAACATCTCACCGCCAGCAATGAATGGCAGAATGAAGTATAAATACAAGTTGTCTTTAAATGCCATGTCTAAGCTAACTAGTAATGGAAACTGAATACACTGTAAGATTTTCTTCTCAAGTATCAAATGCTTCACGTGTTTTCTCTCAACAACAATTGCCTTTTCGACAACTTTCATCGCGTGGTAGGTGAACGTGCTTTTATCTCTTACGAGAAACACTTCGCCGTAAGCTCCGTTACCAATAGCTTTAATCTTATCAAAGTTTTCAGCAGTTTTATCGAATCCTGGCGGATCTGAATATTTCTTCACGAACTCTCCTTTCAACATTTCCAAATAACGAGTATGGTCTTGATGATTTTGTTGAGTGTATGACGGCTTTGCCATACCCCTCTGTTTTTAATATAGATCCCATTTAAAAAATGTATGGAAATAATAAAAACACTTCATAAAATTATATGTAAACGTATTTCTAAAAATCATAATTTGCAGGCGCTCACATCAGCTCACATTGCCGCACTGTTTTGACATTTTGAATCAAGTACTCTGTATTTTGAATTAAAAGACAAAGCTAGTCTGCTTTCTGGATAGACTTCTTCAAGCATAGAAACTACACAGTTGTTCATCTCAAGCAACATTTTTAACATTCATGGCATATTCATAGATTATTTTTCTCTACTGCAAGAACCTCTTTTTTAAAGATCCTTCTGTCAAAATGTCTTTCCCTGAACGTCTGGTGGTAAAATAAAACAAAATATTTTTTTACACCAACAAAATAGGTACGGAGTTGTATTTTTAGCAAAAAGCGCTGTGACTGGTCAAACTGTTTTCTGAACAAAGAATTACTGAAATGGGAGAAGATGCCAAGAGGCACATCTATTCTCCTCATCCGGGGGGCTACTCCCGAGCAAAACAGGACCAGTACTCCCAATATCTTCGTAAATTGCACCACGACTTTATTGACACCTGGAATGAGAAGTCCGACAGCAACGCTAAGACAACTGACTTCGAAAGACTTAAGGTCCTCGGCACCGGAGCTTTTGGTGTAGTATACCTTGTAAAGCATCTCCACACTCAAAAATACTACGCTATGAAAATGTTGGAGAAAGAAAAAATTGTCAAACTTAAGCAGATTGAACATAGCTACTACGAAAAAAAAATCTTATGCGGACTCAACTTCCCATTCGTCGTGTACATGAAATATTATTTCAAGGATAACGTTTACTTATATTACGTGCTACCCTTTATAGCCGGAGGGGAAATGTTCTCACATTTACGCAAAATGGGTAAATTTGAAGAAACTTCTGCCAAGTTTTACGGCGCCCAAGTGATCCTGGCGTTGGAGTACTTGCATTCTTGCGAGTTAGTGTACCGAGATCTGAAGCCGGAAAACATATTGATCGACAGAACTGGATACATCAAGATAACGGATTTCGGATTCTGCAAACTGATCAGAGGACGGACTTGGACTCTGTGCGGTACCCCGGAATATTTAGCACCGGAGATCATACTGAGCAAGGGCTATGGCATGTCTGTGGATTGGTGGTCTCTAGGCATACTTCTTTTCGAAATGAGTGCTGGACATCCGCCGTTCTTTGCTGCCGACCCGATGAGGATCTACGAGAAAATCGTAGCAGGAAAATACCGTTGCCCGAACCACTTCACCATCGAACTGAAAGACTTAATTAATCATGTTCTCCAAGTAGATATAACAAGACGGTATGGAAACTTGAAAGATGGGATCCTAGATTTCAAGAACCACAAGTGGTTTAGAGAAGTTGATTGGGACAGTCTCCTGAATAGTCGGATTCATCCTCCTTTCATCCCAAAGATTCGTTCTCCTGGCGACACGACCAACTTCGACCTTTTCGAGGAGGAGAAAGTTAAAGATAGCCCAGTATGCTTGTACGAAGAAGAGTTTGCCGATTTTTAATGTTACGTTTTAGTTTCCACTAAGACAAGATACTGAAAAATAAGGATATTGTTAAGTTTAAGTATGTTAAAGCATTGTGCTTTTCTGTTTTAGCTTTGTTAGTATGTCATTGTGTTATTACAATTATGTGGACTAAGGAAGTGATTTTGTATAAATGCCTGTAGTTTATTCAAAACATGCAAACGCTTTCAAAATAAATGTTTAATTTTATAGTTCATTTGTATGTTAATTAATAGAAGCGATTACACAGTTAATTTTCTAATATTTACACTGAAGTAGTTGGTGAGGAAAACGCCAAAAAATATTTGAGTTTTGTCATAATCCCCAATGGTAACCCCAAACCTATTCTGACCGTAGCGCTGTAGATCTGTAAAAGTTACTAAAGGTAGCGGAGTTTTTTATTTATTACGAAAACAGGTGATACTTATAATTGGCTTTGGAATCTTATTTCAACGTTAATATCTAATATCATTAATGAACATAGGTCATGATTCAGGTTCAATGAAAAGGAAAATATAGAATTTTTTTTTTTGGCAAAAAATTGGCAACCGTTTTTGTAAATACCAAGGTAGGTAGGTAGATCTACATACGGAAATACCAACTCAGTCGTAGGTGTATAAATAACCCTTATTCAGTGCCATTTCTTTCTTCGGTCTGATTTATTACTTCTGCGCAAGGACGTTCAGGAGTTTTATTTCAGTTTCCGATTTGTGTAAACAAATTCAAAATAAAAAACGTATGTAGGTATAATGTAGATACTGTACAATGTACATAGGTACGTGTAGTACAAAAAGACAAAGTAACAGTGAAAGTTTTGTTTGGCCGAATCATCTTTTTCGTAGATAAAAAAAATGCTGATTAATTTGTAATTGTGAGCGTCACGATGGCTGAAGCAAATATACTAGCTTCCGCTCATGGCTTTGCCCGCGTGATACCTTGTCAAACAAAAACAAATCTATACCACGTGAAAAACGGAATGAAAAATTCAAATTCAAATTCAAATTCAAATTTATTTATTTGTGATACACAGGTTACAAAGGTGTTAATATAAATTATAAAGAGCACTGTGATCTACCCACTGGGTGTACAAATTAGGTAGGTACTTATTAGATATCATTATTACAAATTATTTTATTTACTTACAATATTATATTTGAACAAAATTCTAATTTAAAATATTCATTAATTAATAAATTAATAGATTTAGAATATAAAGTCAAAATTATAAACACTGTCAAAGAATTTTTATTACTAGTGATAAACATAAAGTCAGAATTATTACCTACCTACTTATTAAATATTGTCAAAGAATTCTTTTATTGAGTAAAACGTATTGTCAATGAGATAATTATATAGCTTAGTCCTGAATGTCATAAAGTTGTCACAATCCCTAATTTCAGCAGGTAATTTATTATATATTCTAGCGGACATCACAAAGACACTATTACTGAAGAGGGCTGTTGTAACATTACTTCTTATTTGTAGATAATTGTTGCGACGTGCACTAGAGATATGGGGAAAAAGAAGTGGATTTCGTTTTATATGCAAAACTATTTCAAAAATGTATAAAGAGGTCAATGTCAGTAATTTAAGTTTTTTAAAATAGGGTCTGCAACTATCCCCTCTTTTAAGCCCGCAAATCGCTCGAATACAGCTTTTCTGCGCAATAAATAAACGCTCAATTTTTACAGCGTTTCCCCAGAAAATTATACCATATCTAAGCCTTGAAACAACATTACCATGATACGCTGTAATAACAGTTTCCTGACTGGCAACCTTTCTCAGCATACGAAGCGCATAGGCAGATTGAACAGTTTTACCAGCCACAAATTCTATGTGCGATTGCCATTTCATGTTGCTATCAATATGAAGTCCAAGAAACTTTGTTGTTGGCGTTTCACATATTTCTTTATTTTCAAATATTATTTTATTTCCTAATTCACCGTTACTTGTTTGTTGAAATTTCATTACTTTTGTTTTGTCTAAATTAATTTGAAGATTATTATTTTGAAGCCAATCTATTATGGAACCTAAGCTTTTAATTATGTCATTTTGTTCATAGCACACTACAGTACAGTCATCGGCAAAAAAGTAAAAGTAGCCCATGTGTTATTCCAGACGAGTTATATGCGTATCGTCAAAACTGCTTTTCATCAAAACACAATTTTTGCCAAAGGTGCGTTTCGTCAAAGGTTCGTTTTGCCAAAGTTATGTATGGTCAAGACATTTTCGTCAAAGTTGCTTTTGGTCAAAGACAGTGATTTGCCATGCTTGCGTTTCGTCAATGTAAACGACTCAAGTATAAAAACTCTTTACTTAATCCATACATACCTACATACAAACTTTCAAGCTATATTAGTAGGATGATTGTATGTTCTCACTAATTTGCTCATGCTAAGTGGATATTTTTCAATCATAAAAATGTAAGTAGATAAATCTTACCAATCCTCCTCCTGCAGTGTACAGCATTAGCGCCACGAACAGCCCTGCATGAGACAGGGCAGCTCTGGGGCACAAGGTACTCTTCTCCCTGGGCGGGCCGCCCATCAAAGTCTCGGTCTCCCACGCAACACCGTTGGCTTTACACATTTTGTTAATCACTATTCGCACTTGTTCATGCTACCTTTCACTATTAATCACTTGGTCCTAATTTTTACGGACATTTTTTATTAAATAGCAGTTGAATTTTTACAGTTTCGTGCTCACTGGTTTATGAACTTTATGCTTTTGTTTTTACTGTGAACCATTTTCTGTTGGTACCTATAATAAGAAATTCATTAATAAGCAATCTAGGTAAAGCGTAAAGTTTTTTCTTCTAGCTGGGCAAATATTGAGGTCGTAATTATAGGCATTGGCTTGCGTGTGGCTGCTCACAGATGCTATTATAACTATAACCCTATTTATTCCTTTAACAAGCAGTTTTCTGCTAATCTATCATGCCTTGTGATTACACGTAACCATTTAGGCACGTTCGTGAACTAAATTAAAGGCACGATAAAAGGCAAAATAAAAGTTTGAAATTAGTTTTCTGATTAAAATGAGTTAATGTCTCTGAAAATATATTTTAGTTGCGTTCTTTGATAATCGTAGTTCTTGACTAGGTATTTCGAAACTACGATTCTGAATGATTGAAATTAGTAGGCAGGTTTTGTCTACAGTATTGCCTTTATTTTACTAATTCTAAAACATAGGTACCTAATAAGTAATCTAATTGCGGAAACCAAACCGCTCTCTTAGAGCGGTTACGCACTGCGTCCGATCCGAATACGATCCAAATCCGTGAAAATATGGATCTAGAAAACTCGGACCGTATTCGGATATTGCGCGCACTACGCACTAGTACGATCTCTGATGCAAATCCAAGCAATTCAGGAGCCACCTTTTGGCATACGTCATTTTACGTGACGGAAATGACGAATGACGGAAAACGGAAGTGCGTAAGCTACCATAGAAATAGTTCTACAACTACTCCGGACCATATTTTCACGGGTTCGGATTGGATTCGTATCGGACGCAGTACGTAACCACTCTTAATAACCTGTTAAGTATATCTGATTATACTTTCAGTCCTGTAATTGATAACCTAGTCTTCTTGTAGGTAGGTACCTATAGAAGATTCACCCCGGATATCTTACTTCTCTGTGATTTTTCATCAAAACAAATTGAACGAGCCCTGTTATATCCTGATTATTATTTATCTTTATTTCCGTCACCAGCTCACGTACATTTGTACAAGATTTTCGCCTACGTGACGCCGTAATAGAGAATTTCTAACGAACAATTTCCTTTCTAGGTTCTTTGCTTCATAAAAGTATCTACTGAAACAAATAGGTCCAAATTTTAAAGTTAGATATCAACACATGTTACGTAATTAGTAAATTGAATCAGTAACATTATTTTTAGGGTCTTGGTCCACTAAAACTTTTACTTTAAATATTTATAATATACATACCAGCTTCCGCTCGCGGCATCGGCCGCGAAGTACCCGAATAAAATATACCTGGCCTATGTTCATCCTGAAAGTTCATTCTACACATTGGTGAAAGAATTTTTTAAATCAGTACATTAGTTCTTCCCATTTTCTTACAAGTGCTTGCAGGTATGCTGGAGGTCAGCGTTTCAGGTGCAGCACAAGAAGAATTCACTCGATAGAATTTTTTTAGGTATTAATTTACTGTAAAAAAATTCTAGGTCCAAAAAGTTTGTTCAATGAATGTCATGTTCGGTTATCAAAGTAGGTACTCTACAAATTCAAAACAATGATACAAAGATAGTATTTTTCCGTAAAAAAATATCATGTCCCGTGTTGTTTATGTTTGGCCAACAGCCATAGCTTGAAAACCACTTCGATTAGCCAGACATTTTCTCATTTGGTTTTCCCTAACGAATCGTCTTTTGGTTATTTATCGTTATTTACACGATCTCTTCGCCAAGTTCGCCATTCATAGAGTTTATTCCATATTCATATGTAAGTACCTAGCTACGCCTGTCTATGAATAAAATATTCGTTTTATATCCCTCCCTTTGGACATAGATTTATAAAGGTGCTAGAAATTTTTCGCAATAGAAATAGATACCCAGTAAACCACAGAACTATTAAGTAAAATAGTTCATTATCTCAACTAAAGAGGAGTGAAAAGAACCATTTATGCTAAGAATATACAAAAATAATGTTGGTCTAATATCTGTGGTAGGTAAGTAATTAGGTTTATGCCCATTAGTTCTGTATAACCGAACTAATGAGACTTTTTCTCACATTATTTCTTTACACAAAACTACTACCACAAAAGACTGTTTATACAGTTAGCAAACACTTGATCCTGAAAAAAAGGCCCGTTAGGAAATCGCGAAGTTCAGCCCTTTTAGTAGATACCTACTTATAGGTTCTGAGTGGTGACTATATTTACCTATTTTTGACTTTACTGATAAGCTGCTTATTCATAAATCACCAGGAGTTCCGTCAGAGTTACGATCAGTTGATTGTTTTCTGCATGCCAAAGTGAGCTTATGTAATTGTTTATTTGTAGGTACCTACATCTCTAGATATATTTGCAAGTCTAGTGAAACTCCATGCTTTTTACATACTTCAACCTCCTGCCACGTGAAGATGAAGGTAGAACACCAGGCTCCAAATTTCAAGTCTCTACGACCAGCGGTTTATAAAGCCTTTTTAACATGACAATCACATTGTAGGTATATGAAGGCGCCTAAATCACTGTAGTCATATTCTTCTTCTTCTTAACGTGTCACTTGTTCCTTCGAACGAGTGTGGTGAAAAGAACAGAGGCTCTTTTTGCGCATTCAACATAAAGTGTACTTCGAACTTTATATAGTGTAGGTACGTAATATAACGTGCTGAATAGGACAGCGAATAGACACAAATATTAACTCTGTGTAGGGATGGGACGTGTATTCTCTTATCACACGATTTATGGGTGTCCTTATTTAGGGACCCTTGAATATTTTATCAGCTTAGTTTTACCTTAGTTGTCTCGTAATTTTCAGATATAAACAGTCCAGTTGTATTATTAAATTTTCAAATTAAACAAAGGTGGTGAAAGGTTTCAAGTCGACGCGTATACTTTGTAGGTAATGGTATTTTTTCCGATATTTTTTCATATCGTAAAAAAAATTGCGTGTTTCTTTTTTTACCTATTAGAGCCACATTTTTATCAAAAACGTTACTACGCGATAGGCTCCTGTCGAAAAAATAATTCAAATAATAGGTGCCTACGAATATATGAAGGGGTCGCCCATTTACGGAATACCAATTTATTTAATGGATGTACCTATCTTATCAATTATCGAACCTCACATATGGCTAGTTTCTTACTAAAGCCCCTTGCTTTCCACTTATCTGTAGTCATAAAATATTATTATCTTGATAGCTAAGACAAAGCTTTACCTACAATCTGTTTGCTGTGTAACAATTGGAATGTATCTATACTTACCACAAAACAAAAGCCTTGAATGAATAGTTTCAACCTTGTAAATAAGAGACTATTGCCAGAGCAAATAATATAAGTGGATGCCGATTTTTACTGCGGAAAGCACTCTGGAATGAAATCTACTAGTATCAAAAAAGCACAAAAATCTATTTGGTATTTACGCTCTTTTCATTTTTAATTCTTTGATTTATATTAGACTCTATAATAGATAGATATTTTATATTTTTTTCTTTATTTTCGAAAATCAGAAGAAATCCCAAAAGGAGTCTTTAAGGTGTACTTTAATCTCTTCACCACACTGGCTACAAAAATGATTATTGGAAACCTGCTACTTTTTATCATTACTTCGGAAATTCCTTTCTAAGCAGGTACGAACCTAGAGGAGGTTCTTAAACGAAAATACCCTCCTGAATTCTCTAGGATTTATAGGTTTAGACTATTCATTGATTGTCAGTCGGTCTGTCTTTTTTAAATTATTTTTGTCAGGTAGCACTATAAATACTCTTTTATACTCTTTTAAGTAGGTATAGCAAGTTTGTGATGTATCTAAATATATATATAACTCAAAGGTGACTGACTGACTGACATAGTGATCTATCAACGCACAGCCCAAACCACTGGACGGATCAGGCTGAAATTTGGCATGCAGGTAGATGTTATGACGCAGGCATCCGCTAAGAAAGGATTTTGATTAATTCTACCCCCAAGGGGATAAAATAGGGGATGAAAGTTTGATTTTGTTTTTCAAGGTACCACGCGGGCGAAGCCGTGGGCGGAAAGCTAGTATTTCAATAAAGATCAAATATAAATTAAAAGTTAAGTTGTTGTACCTGTCGTTGCTTGTGCTAAATACCACAAACATTTGACATCAAAGAGATGTGAAACCTTACAATAGGGTTTTCTTACGAACGGTGTTCGAATGTTTATTATTTTGTTAGAAATTCTTGATTAAAAACAGCCCTAGAAGAAATTACTGCCAACATGTAAATTTTACTCGCGAGGAGTCATCTACCTACTCTGGTCTGCAATGCCGTAGAATTATATAACTGGGAGACATAAAACAAAGCCTATGTTAAATTATGTAAAGAACAGACAGTCCAGTTTGAAAAAAGTAAGTGACAAACAGGTACTTAGTAGTTTTCTTGGAAATCATAAGCCAAGACGGAACGTAAAAACCAACCTATAGACAGTGTTGTCTTGCACAGGACAACTGTTGTGTTAAAAACTTAATCCGAAATATAATCAACGCAAAATACAATCTCCAGAAAAAGTATCTATAAGCAAAACTACAAAGTCTTTCCAAGTGAAAATACAAACCTCTCCAAGTGAAAATGAGCTAACTTCACCAAACAAATACCATTCACCAAAATATAGCCTTAACAGTACAGTACTACTAAAGAAGTAATACTAGTTACTTTGTTCTCCAGTTTTTACAGCA
The DNA here is from genome assembly GCA_963675405.1 of Cosmorhoe ocellata. Lineage (NCBI taxonomy): Eukaryota > Metazoa > Arthropoda > Insecta > Lepidoptera > Geometridae > Cosmorhoe > Cosmorhoe ocellata. Next base: position 9,247,624 of record OY776249.1, on the reverse strand, counting down.
CAATAACACTAAAAGTAAGAAATACAATGTCAATCAGCGCGAATCACTTCCAGAAATTTGTCGAGTAAAGTTACGCGTCGAGATCGGAAAAGCCGCGACCGAATACGCGCTTTCCTGCCAACGGCTCGCGAGTAACTGAAAACTGAAGCGAAGTTTGGAAACTCTAAGCTACAGGATGACTGGATATATAGGGAAGGTTGTATTATAATAATAATAATAATATAGCCTTTTATTCAGATCTCTTAGTACAATTAATTTTTAAACTTATGTAACTAATGTTAAAATCTTAAACTTAATAGATATTAATTTTAAACTAATATTTGTTGTTTAGTTATCTTTCCTAGATCTGTTTGCCAGTCGGCAAAGGCCTCCTCCAACCTTTTCCATTCCTTTCTTTCTTGAGCCACTCTGTTCCATGTGACTCCTGCCACTTGTCTAACGTCATCGTCCCACCTTTTCTGTGGTCGGCCTCTTTTCCTTTTGCCTGGGAAGGTTGTATTATTGCGGATAAAACTTGCAGCTTTCTTTACTGATAAAACGTAGACGTAGAATTAAATGTATTAAGTGATTAGTTGTACTTAATATTGTTTCAAAAATCTCTGAAATTTTGGAAATTATGTCTAAAGAAAGAAAGCTTTATTTACAGAAAAATACAGATCTATTTTAATACTTACCTACACTTTAAAATACATTGTGAAATAGTTGAACCATTGCAGGACCGTTACAAACAATCTATAGATAGCTCAAGACTAGCGTTACAAGATGCTGGTGGCATTATTAACTCTTTTTTAGCCTTATTAAATAAAGGTCCTGTCTATCTTTCATTTTATTGACTCAATAAACTACATAGTACCTAAGTAGTAACGATACGGATATTGAGAACAGTCATAAGACAGTTAATACCAGATGTTTTCCATACTATAACTATCTGAATGAATTGCCAATGAAGCTTTGAGATACGTCTCAACATAAAATTCCTAGTCAGCTTCAAAAGCTCAGCGTCAGTTTTAAATGAACCAGTATGTTCTACGGACAAGTGGAAGATAACGCGAGGGGTGCTAGTTCGATGCCTAAATACAGAAAAACATTTCAATGATCTTTAAAGATTGAGGTTATTGTGAGAGAAGTTCATCAAAGGTTAAAGAACGTCGACATTCTTCGTCCCGGTCGACCCAATCGGATAAAGAAGTTACCATTGAACTTCACGAAAACCAAGTTTTCGCGTGAATACAGAGTTGAATATCTGAGTAGCAACCCACAATCAGTTTTATTGTGCACGAAAGCGCCTGATGAATTGTTCTGATCAAAGCGTACTAATGCTTTAGACTAGTACGGTATTTTAATTAGCAAACGATTTAGTTAAAAGCTATTCGTTATTACTCTCACACATAGGTATAACAATAGGTATGTAGTAACACACTTATTACCTATGTGAGAGTGAGGACAAAGCGGACAATGGTAAGGACAGACTGATACTACATAAGCAGAAAGGTAATGCAACGTATTATCTAAACTAGACTCTCTAAGTACCTAAGTATTTAGTATTTATTTATTTATTTATTTATAAAGGATTAAAGTGCACTTCAAACGTTCTTTTCGCGCACTTTTAGGATTAAATCCAGATTCTTAAAGAACTTAAAGAAGTTGTGAATGTTGAGGGAGATTTAAGGACGGAAAAGATTAAGGCGCTGCTGGTACAAGGCAAGGCGTGTGCGATGGCCAAAGAGGACATAGTCGTCAATTTACCGTGATGTGAAATTACTTTAAGGAGAATACCGATAAGAATCAAATTCAAACAGCATTATCAAAGAGTTAGATGTAAGTAAGAAATCGTATTCAGAGAGGCCTATACCCAGCAGTGGGTGAAGTCGGGTTGCGGATGACGATGATGATGAAGAAATCGTATCTCAAAATAGTTTAACTAGCCCTTATACAAAAAAGCGCTAGGACCGAGACGAGTTTCTTGCCTGTTCTTCTCGTACTTGGGTTAGGTTGGAATTTGCAAATAGATTCATCTAGCATGTAAAACGTTTCAAAGTGATCCTTGTGATTTTATTGAATAAAATATTTTTCAATTTCAATTTCAATTTCTGCCAAGGACGTTCTACTCAGTAGATAGAATGTCTTTGATTTCTGCCTCTATACTATGCCTCATATCTTGCTATTGTAATAATGTATCTTGGGAATTAATATCCCGCGTACATACAATGTGTCAGAATTAAATTATTCACAAACAGACGTTCCAGAAGGGCCCAAGAGCCTAATTCAAAGAGGATCATGAACCCTAACTTATTCATACGGTTAAATCACAGGAAATTGCGGTCCCTTCGAAGTAAGTAGTCAATTCTAGTGTAAGTTGGCATGCATCGTATTCTCGTGAGCTTGCTGAGCTGTACCTACCCCTAGTATGAGTTTTTGATAGTTTATGAAAACTTTTTTCGAATAGTAGGTATCCTTTCATACATTTAGGTAATTCCATAGGAAATGTTAAGGAACTAAAATAAGGTCGATATCGTGAAAACTACGTTTGAAAATCATTGCTGGGACAGCCGATTAGTTATTTTCGATATTATCGACCTTATTTTAGTTCCTTAACATTTCCGATGGAGGTAAATGTTTGAAAGGATACTTTCGGACTACTTAAGGAGATTCGAAAAAAGTTTTCTTAAACCATCAAAAACTTATACTAGGGGTAGATACAGAACTGATTTTAATGGTTAGGTTAGGTTAGCGGTCAGCTCACGACACTCTTTTATGTGAACGCTGATACGTACTTCGAACTGTAGGCCGGTCTCGGAATAATACTGACATCAGATCATTAGATAGTGCCTTCCGCCCGGCTAATATTTATTTAGTGGTCTCAATAAAAGCCGAAATTGCAGAGGTCAATGGCAGTTCCACAACATCGATAGGTACCTATAGTAAACCGGGGCACAGAGTTGGAACTAACATTCTGGCAAGTACCTAAGACTTTGAAAACCACAAAAAAATTAAAGCTGCAACTTCTAATTATAAAGATACCGTGAAATTGCTTTGTAGGTATTCATATACGGTAATGGTAATTAGGTAATTAAGTAATAAAGTGGCATGTACCTAAGTAATATAATGAATTATGATAATAAATAAAAATCTTTAGCCAAGCCTCGTAACCTTATTCCATAACATCGCTTCTTGAATTTAAGGTACTTAAGTACCTCAGTAATTTTTTTGGACATTCCTACCGGCTTCAAAGCAGAAAACTACCCAATAATATCATGATAACAGAAAACTATATTTATAGCTAGCTTACGCCCGCGGCTTCACCCGCATGGTACCTTGAAAATTAAAAACAAATCTATCCCACGGGAACCGTACATTTTTCCGCGATAAAAAGTAGCCTATGTGCTCGTCCAGACTTTAATCTATACCTGTGCCAAATTTCATCTAGATCCGTTCAGCCGTTTCAGCGTGAAAGAGTAACAAACATACATCCATATATCCATTCTTACAAACTTTCGCGATTATAATATTATAGTGGGATAGGTATAAGTATCTACTTACTAATGTAATCTACACATCAAATGATAAACAGTAGGTAGGTACCTAGATAGTGTCATGTGGAACTTTGTCACACTAGGTAGCGCATTTTTAATACGAACGAAGCCACAGGGAGTTCCAGTCTAAACTAATATTATAAAGAGGAAAACTTTGATTGTTTGTTTGTTTGTTTGTTTGAAATGAATAGGCTCCGAAACTACTGAACCGATTTGAAAAATTCTTTCACTGTTGGAAAGCTACACTATCAGCGGGTGACATAAGCTATATTATATTTTCAAAAAAATTAGGGATCCTTACTAAAACTTCAAAAATGTAAGCCAAGGTGTAAAAAAATTACCTAAAATATTCTTTATATCGCGTGCGCTGCGAAAACTATTGACGATAGAATAAAATAATGTACTACGACTTTGTAGAACACATCATTATTTACAAAAAGAGTCGCGATAGCATATGTCCAACTATTATAGTTATGCCACAATAAGAGTTCTTTTATTTTAAAATTGTAATTGAAAGGCTACTCTTAGAAAAACGCTCTTTATTTGTATCTTAGTATTAATCCTTATCAAAATAAATCACATCATATTCTAGACTGCTTCAATACCTTTATATAGCTTTTTGAATTACTCAATTCGGACATTCCATTCAAAAGATACCATTAAATTAAAAATGTAAGCAATAGAAAAAAGTTGCGTGAGAGCCGCGCTAGCTTATGCACTGTAGGCGTCACTGGGTGTACAGGATGTGTACAGGATGGAGTCAATGTGAAAAAATAAATAAAAAATATAAACAAAAAAAACATTATATTAAAAAAAAGTTCATTAAAATAATAATACTAAAACTTTCTATACTTACAATTTTATTTTTTTAGTAACCTGACGCAGGGTATGGTTAGACGTGTGTGTACATATTATAATACTGAAATTTAAATTTTTGTTAAATTTGAGAGCAGTGGTGTAGTGGTAGCACCCCTGCCTCACGATCTGTAGGTCATGGGTTCAAACCTGGTCATGCACCAATGTGTTTTTCTATTCGAACAATTTATGTGCGCAATGCCTGTGATCTTAAACGGTGAAGGAAAACAGCGTGAAGAAACCAGCATACCCTAGAACCAAAAGTTCGAAGGTGTGTGTCATAGGTTAGTTAAGCGGCGATGGGCTTGCATCCTGTCATGTACGAGTACTAACTACTGTGCAAAATGTGGGCATGTGTCATATATCATGTTTGGACGTGCCTCTGACTACCCTCTTTATATCCTCGATAACCTCAAAGAACAAAGTAACTAGAGATCTGGGAGATATCTACCGAGAATGGGAATTAAAGTCGTGACCATTTATAGGTACTTATATATAAATACCCGTGCGAAGCCGGGGCGGACTACTAGTAGTATATAAATTAATAAATATTAGTGGAAATATCACACAGCGCCATCTAGCCCCAAACTAAGCAAAGCTTGAACTGGAACCAGATAGCTGATAGATTAAATATATGTATAAGTACTTTTTTTTGTAAATACATAATAACACCCAGACACAGAACAGACATGCGTTTAATAGATAAATATATATATATATATAATAAAAATATGAAATAATACCAAATTATTAAATAACATTAATTTATTGACATCTAATTGGGTCTATGCTACAAATACTTTTTAACATTAACGTAAAATATTCAAGACCACACATTATCTAATCCACTAAGTTATCGAAATTATTTAATATAAAAACATATCACAAAAAGAAATCATAAAATAAGATCCAAATTAATTTAATGAAATAAAATGATAAACCGTATCTTATTATGATCTTTAAACCAACAATAGCCAGCGATACACTTCAAATAATATTATATATAATACATTTAACTATATAATTTTACTTAGCTCATTATTCCGTAGTGTTGGAGCTCTGCTCGGTTTGAAAGTTGAAGACAGAATGATGTCGCTTACCAAGCGGCACGGCCTTTTATACCAAGACGTAAACAAGTGACGTCACAATCGCCTGTTGGGGCATTTGTTTTATAAAAATGAAAACTAGAGCTTTTTGAACCGGGATTTTTGCTAATATGTTTGTAAAAAGCTTTACTAATCACTTCTACAAAACAATTAATACATAATATGTGTTATTTACATAGTTATTTACTGATATTCTAAAATTATGTAATAAACCTCTTATATTTTACTAAATTCCTTCTATTTAGACAGAAACTACATCGAAACATCATCATCATCATCACAGAAGTCACATACACATATTTATTTTTGTTATTTGGAGTATATTATTTGAAATAATCTATCACGGCCAAACTGACCAGTACTTCGCTCTCGAAGTACACAACCATTATTATTTGTGATCTCTAGACTTGCCATACAACACCTAATCACCTGCTACACCATGAGTACCAGTGAAGTATCAGACTAGAGACCGACTAGCAGTTTATTATTATTTGTGATCTCTGGACTTGCCATACAACACCTAATCACCTGCTACACCATGAGTACCAGTGAAGTATCAGACCAGGGACCGACTAGCAGTTCATTATTATTTGTGATCTCTGGACTTGCCATACAACACCTAATCACCTGCTACACCATGAGTACCAGTGAAGTATCAGACCAGGGACCGACTAGCAGTTTATTATTTGGCTTGTGAACTTGACATATTAGCCCTGCCACCCGCTGCTAGTGACATTCAAGCTAACATCAGAACAGAAGCGACCAGCGGAAAACTTTACCTAAATATGTGTATGTTCCCATTTTATACATTTTCTCATTTACTTAACTACATTTTGTTATAAGTATTACTCAATTCATAGTTTAATTTAGTATAACAGTATCTATCATATTAATTTTTTTTTTTTTTTTTTTTTATTAAGATGTTTCTATTAGAAGTAATATTTACTCCATAGTTTAATCAAGCTTTATATTTTAGTAGGTATATTAATCCATCAATCAATAAGTATTTAATAATTAAACATTTTACATAATAATCTACTAACCCACAGTCCATTTAGTATTGAATTAAACATTTAACATCATAATCTATCACGGTAATACATCATGACAATAATATTATGGTAGTTCAAAAGAAACGTTTTGTTCAATCCATTCACCCGGCCAGAGTCGCAATTTTTCTTTAGCTACTGTAATGTTTCGCATGTTATTGTGACCTCTCAAGGAAAACCTATCATTTTGCAATTGTTCTATTATCGCGTAAGGACCTTTATGACCATTTTGAATTTAGTTTATCATGACGTCTGTGATCTTGGCTTACATAAACGACGTCTCCTATATTGTACGTTTTATTGGTTCATCTGGTTGTATCAAAACGCTTCTTGAACTGGTTAGCAATATTTACAAGACGTTGCTGAGCTAATTCCCTATCAGTATTTACGTTAATTGAAAGGTCTCGAGAGCTATCGGCTACATCATTATTACAGGATTGTATACATAGTATTTTTTTTTTTTGCCTAAATACCGATTACAAGACTAAAGGGTGAGAACCCCGTCGATTTTTGAAGAGTGGTGTTGATTGATTGTTGAACCTTCCATAACACGTTCGGCCAATCTGACGCTTCATTACACATAGTACCTACTGATCATATCACTAACAGTGGAAACAGCGTTCTATCTGACCGTTACTTCTTTTCTTCAAAAAGAGCCTGGACTTGGTTACTACCTACTAAAGTTGGCGCGTCGATCAGAAATGACTAAAGAGGGTGACTCGAATAAGGTGAAAGTATCACGGATAATTGGTATTAATTCATCTGCACTTAGGTTTAACGTTTTTAGGAGACGAAATTTGGTAAACCCATCAACTATTAGAAAAATATGTTTATAACCCTCATTAGATTGTGTAAAGGGTCCCGTACAATCCATTTGTTTTCGCCTTACTCTACTTCCCGTATTATGTGTTACTATTTCTATGTCATGGTAATCTACACAATTTCGACCAATCAAGAGATCGTATTTAAACTTCTTATTCTTAACAACAAATATATATAGTTCTATATAAACATCCTCAAACCTAACAGGGACAGTTTTTTTTTTTTGAACACCTCTAGGCTGCCACAACCTGCTTTTGCAACGGCTGCCAACTACTCCATCCAAATTCCTTCGAAAAGTCTTCGATGTCCTTTACACCACCAATGGTTGTGCTGTTGTCATGTCACACGTAGCTGGGTCGAAAATGGGTAGCGCCACATCTTCCATCAGTTCGTCGTTTATGCCAGGGTATCTCGTATAGCCTTTAAGATGTCAGTCAGGAGAGCGGGATCTATTCTGAAACTTAGACACGTGAGTTTTAGTAATGGAATTACATAGATCCCACTTCTGATAATAGATAAATATATATATATATATAATTAAAATATGAAATAATACCAAATTATTAAATAACATTAATTTATTGACATCTAATTGGGTCTATGCTACAAATACTTTTTAACATTAACGTAAAATATTCAAGACCACACATTATCTAATCCACTAAGTTATCGAAATTATTTAATATAAAAACATATCACAAAAAGAAATCATAAAATAAGATCCAAATTAATTTAATGAAATAAAATGATAAACCGTATCTTATTATGATCTTTAAACCAACAATAGCCAGCGATACACTTCAAATAATATTATATATAATACATTTAACTATATAATTTTACTTAGCTCATTATTCCGTAGTGTTGGAGCTCTGCTCGGTTTGAAAGTTGAAGACAGAATGATGTCGCTTACCAAGCGGCACGGCCTTTTATACCAAGACGTAAACAAGTGACGTCACAATCGCCTGTTGGGGCATTTGTTTTATAAAAATGAAAACTAGAGCTTTTTGAACCGGGATTTTTGCTAATATGTTTGTAAAAAGCTTTACTAATCACTTCTACAAAACAATTAATACATAATATGTGTTATTTACATAGTTATTTACTGATATTCTAAAATTATGTAATAAACCTCTTATATTTTACTAAATTCCTTCTATTTAGACAGAAACTACATCGAAACATCATCATCATCATCACAGAAGTCACATACACATATTTATTTTTGTTATTTGGAGTATATTATTTGAAATAATCTATCACGTTCATCATACAAATGTCTGTCCTGGCTGGGTATCGAACCTACAGCGCAAAACCAACTAACCTGTGAGGCCAGTCAGTAGCTATATCAGTGCTGTTAATAGATAGATTAGGTTACCCTTGTGTACCTACTACACTATTTAGCCAGAACTCATCAATATTTATGGATGACCAATGGATAATTGAAACGTGTTTTGCTAAAACAGTCAATATTTAGTAGAATTGTATAGATGTAGAGATAGGTAAGCCCTAGCATGAATGACAATTGAATAGGTAGGTACTAATGTAATCTTAAATCTAAGTACCATAAGAGGCCTAAGCCATAAGTTTTATGTAGTCCTAATCAATCATTTCCTAACTTACCTATTTATACTATTTAAATTAGAATGTTATATTCAATTAATGATATGAAGAGTAGACTCGGAGTTGACGAATGATAGGAGTGAGTGGAAGAAGAAAATATGTTGTGCCGACCCCACTTAGCGGGGGATAAGGGCAGGAGAATGATGAAATCAGACGGCCTCTGTGGCGCAGCGGGCGAAGCTCCGCCTGAGACGCAGAAGGTTGCGGGTTCGATTCCCGCCGTGGGACAAATGTTTGCATTATTTGCAGATATTTGTCTCAGGTCTGGGTGTTTTCTATGTATAATATGTATGGTATTTACAAAAAAAAAGTATATCTATGTAGTTTATCAGTCATGTGGTTCCCATAATACAAGCTCCGCTTAGTTTGGGGCTAGATGATGCTGTGTGATAGTGTCCAGCATTATTTATTTATTTATGTTATATATTTTTTATGATACCATGAAAAAAGAATAAGAGAACACCAAAGAATACGCCCTCCAAATTTTAAGACTCTACATCAGTGGTTTAAGACCTATGTGAGTCAGGCACTAAGTACTGATAAAAGAAAAAAATAGAGCAGTGTGATAAAGCTATACTTCCTAAGTTGGTATATATAAATACTTAGTAAGTAGGTGTCCTTAAGACGAAAAACTTTTTCACCTAGCTCACTATATCTTTTTAAATTAATTAATAAATAAATTAAATTATAAATATTATGAGATAGAAAAGGACAGAAAACTAAGTAGGCAAGGCACTTACCCGTTTTGTGTTTTCATTTTGAGGTACAGAACCCTAGATACACTTAAGTAGTTGCCCCACACTTCACTCACCCAAAGCAGAATTTCTGACATTTTCAGTCAAGTGCACTCGCAATGTTTCAAAAAAGAAAAAATAATTATAAGTTTTTTAAGGTACCGTAATGCAATTATTATTCATCAATTTATTAAAACCGAACACCTATTTATTTTTTCTATACTTACCTAACTTAACTAATTAGTTATTACAGCTTAGTACCACTTTGATCACCGATAATCGTGGTTTTTTTATAATATCTAAAAATAACGGTAGGTACCTACAATGAGCGCGTCTCACTCCCACTTGCCTGATTTATAACCAGAAAAAAAACTGCAACTTCGTATTTAGCTACCAATCTAAAAAAAACTAGAGCATCTTAAACCTTACTTCCTTGTATTAATGTTGATATTCCTTAATCGTATTTCCTTGACGATGCTCATCACAACTTTGCGCTTATATATACGAACTCTTTGCCTCCTGACGCAGTAGGTCCTGTACCGTGGAGTATAAACGTAGATTATTTATTTTTAAAAAGTCCTTACGATGCTGTCGGTTAAGAGCTTAGTGTTTTTATTTGCATTACTGTATAGTACAAATTGCGCTGACAAATATTTGCGTAAGTTTTTTTTTATTACTTTTTCAATCCTATTTTTAAATCAAATAAACACCACTTCCAGGAGCATCCGAGGGGGTAACTAGAGGCAGGTCCAAATTGTCACAGTAATCAATAATACTTAGGCACCTTTATAATGAACCTATGACCATTTTGTATGATATCACAAATATCCGCTCTAAAAAATCAACTCGCGAATATAAATGAAATGAAAAATAATCGTATACTAAGAATATTATATTAGGAAAACATTGCATTTTGTATCTTATTTCAATAAAATAAAGCTTATTGGCCTGGAGCTCACTGGAGTATCCGTTAAGATCACCTAAATGTTACTAATTATCAGTGCATCAACAGATTTTTCCTTTATTTCGAAGAGAATGATCTACCTTGAACTCATAATAACTACCTGTTAAATTCATCTCACATGGGTATGTGATGTTTTGCAAACCGGTATATTATAGCAGGTAGGTAGGTTCAAGTCTACGTCATAACCAGAAGTTCACTCGAAACTGCAGGACCTTGAAAAAATGCATTTTAAAGCCGAGACAAACGACTGATGTGGATCACGTCTTATTTAAACTTACGTACTGAGTGACGTTAAGTAATATTGTATCAATGAACTGGCTCTCTACAAGCTTTGTTTAGTTTGAGGCTAGATGGGCGCTGTGTAAAAAATAAATCCAGTAAAAATAAATAAATTTAGGAAAATCCGTAGAGGTTCTACAGCGGGTAAAAGTGGGATTCATATGCTACGCCGTAGCAGTTCCCGAAGGCGCTACGAGAAAAAATATCCCGGTTAAGTCTGAATATTATAGTCCTAACAGCCTTATTATAATCTTAGCATGAGTTCCGTAGACATCATTTTTTTCGAAAGATAAGACAAAGCGACATTAGTTTGTCAAACAATAATATATTTTTTACAAAAAGTTGATACTTAACTCAAATTACACTAACTACTAGGATGCGCATGAATTTGATTTAAACTTTTTGTAAAAAATATATTATTATGTTGTCACTGGTCTTCTTTGTCCTATCTCTGAGAAAAACATTGTCTTAGGTGTTCATGCTAAGGGAGTAGATGTTGCAGATTTATAAGAAAATCACCCGTTAGGATAATCACAACGCTTACATTCGCAACATCAAAACATTATCGTTAAAATCGAGGAAAACCACATAACTTATCTACTTGAGAATAGGAAGAAGCCGTCACATCGTGTGCTGAGTTTATAATTAATTAATTTAAGAATAAATAATGTATTTACATCACTGAGGTGACGAAAAGAAACTACAGTCGTGATTTTAAAGACGATAAGTATACAAAAAAAATCCGTTAATCTCGGAAATCTAAAATCACCATTTCATATTCGAGTCTGACTCGCGCACCGAGTGTCCAGCAAAAATATGTCTTATGTGATAAAATGAAAAAACTACTGACAAAAATAATCAGATTTTTTCTTCACTTGCGCTGTGAAACCTTGCTTCTTGTCTTGTCAGATTTCATGAAATTTGAGAGGTAAACTTGATAGGTAACTATCCTATAGGTTTTTATTTCTTGACAAACAAATTGTCAAAACGTTATTTCATATGGTTCCTTTTACATTTTGAGAAACGGAACCCTAAGAAGCACTTGATAAGGTCTCAAATGTTTTGACTTTAATTCTGAAAAATGACATTTGTTTCAGCACCATACATAGTACCATGCGATCTGAGTAAATCTGACTACGCCATCTGCATCAAGGAACAGATCTCGCTAGCCCTTCCCCATTTCACCAAGGGCATCCCCGAGATGGGCGTACCTTCCATAGATCCTGTAGACCTGGATGACATCCACATCGATGGCAATGGACTGAAGCTGACCTTCTCCAAGGCCCAGATGCATGGACTTGGTAATGCAAAACTATCGGTGCTAAAGTGAGTAATTTAATTAGACATTATTTACCCGACAGAAAGGGTAGGTACTGTTTGGGGTATTTGCTTGTATTTAACCTATGTACCAATTTATGTTACTTTGGATTTAACTGTACCTAGCCCAAGCGGACGGAATTTTTAACAAATGAAATGTCAAAAAATCCAATATGGCCGCTGTAAATATAAGAGGTTTTTGTTAAATCCTACTAATATTAAAAATGAGAAAATTAATGTGTGTTGGTACGTATTTTTATTTGTAACGGTTGTGAAAAATTAGGATTAAATTTTGTATGAATGTTAATTATACCCTGGATTAACACGAATTCTAATGCCTTAAAAACCCCATTGGAATGTAAAAGGGGAGATTAAAGTTTTTATGGAAACCGTGGGACTGAGCTGGTAGTTTATATTACTTATTTCTCTTTGATGAATTACTCTCAGATCTAAGATTTTTCTATTGTTGATAATTGTGCAGTAACTACTTACCCAGACTAAACCAACACGTGCATCAATCAAGGTGCAGTTATAGGTACGTGTAGTAATGTCAGCGAAAGCAGTGTTAGTGACAGCGCGCACGAGTTACTTTTGTCGCCATGACTGTTTCGTCACTCTTAAGGGCTTCACACACAGCAGCTATAATGTAAAGATGTACATTATAGCACGATACATCTCATTACATCTTTCCATAGAAATCGTCACGAGACCACACACAACATACGGCTATAATGTATATTTTTACATCTTCGAATCTTAAAATACAGAGCGATACGAAAATATACATTTATATTTCGATACATCTTAATACATCTCAATACATCTCAATACATTTCCGTATATCTCTCTTCGAAAAGGATGTTCAAAAAGTTAAGGAAAGATACATTACATTACCTGTTGTGTGTGTGATACATTAAGATAATTTAAAGCTATACCTACATCCCGGGATGTAATGTACATTAATATACATTATAGCTGCTGTGTGTGAAGCGCTTTAGTTTATGTATGGTGATGTCACCCAATGACAAGTCGTAACATGCGCGCATCTCCATACATAAGTATGGACTTGATAAAGGGCTTCACACAGCAGCTATAATGTAAAGATGTACATTATAGCACGATACATCTCATTACATATTTCCATAGAAATCGTCACGAGACCACACACGACAGCTATAATGTATATTTTTACATCTTCGAATCTTGTATCATCTTCTTCGGGATGTAATGTACATTAATATACATTATAGCTGCTGTGTGTGAAGCGCTTAAGAGTGACAAAACAGTCACGGCGCGACAAAAGTAACTCGTGCGCGCTATCACTTAGTGACTTTAGGTAGTCTTCATAATATTTTATCTTCTTGTGTCACTAATTCTTTTAAACCTATGTCGTGAAAGGACTGACAGTTTTGTACCTAGTAGCTAGGTAGGTATTGTATTGTATGGGTCTGAATGTTTGGGCCATCAAGAAAACGGACGAGAAAAAGTGCATGCGGCGGAGATGCGAATGTTGAGATGGATGTGTCGAGTGACAAGGATGGATAAGATAAGGAATGAGTATACTCGTATTAGAGAAAGTTTCAAAATGGCGCTGGAAAAGATGAGGATAGGTTAACGTGGTATGGGCATGTTATGAGAAGAGATGAATATCATGTGACGAGGAATGTTGTATGTGGATGAATACATCTTAAGGCAGATAATCACTTGATTTAAAATCTATCAACTTGTTAGGAACGTTTTTATGCCAATATTTTAGTATCATCATTTCCTTAAACTTATCCACGCTATGTGATGTTGCCACATTTATTTTTCTTTCTCCCTCTATCACGACGGTTGATCATCATTATCATCTCAGAATCACACCTTACTCATATCGTCTTTCACACATCCGTTTTTTTCTTTTACCTACCTTTACCTATACCCATAAGAATAATAATACTCGTATAAGTACCTATCTACTTACCTAGCCATATAATTACTATACTGACACATAGCTAGAACAAACTTTTTTAACTAACAACATTACGTCAATCATCAATCATCTTTACGTCACTCGTCATTGCGACGTACAAATAAGTAATTGATTTTATTATGTAAAACATCTGGTTGCGATTGTACATGTGTGTTTACCTTCAATTACTGATCAATTAATTAGTATCAAGAAAGCAAAAAACGTTTCTTAGTACCGGAAGTACTGGTCTACCGAGACTAAACGATAAACAAAGACAAAGTCACAATTCAATGGAACACATTGTGTGCTAATATGCGCAGACGCAAAACCTCAGATAATGCAGTCCGATTCGTCAAACGCTAGTTGACTGACATGATTGGTAACTAGAACCTAGGTACCTATTAGCTTCCTACATCAAAGAATGTCACTGGTTTTGTTCTGGTCACTTTAATGTTCGCATTTATTTCTAACACACACTTACGAATTCTCCATGATGAAAGTAACCCTTTGAATATAAATTTAAATAAATAAATATTGGTGGACATTCTTCACAGCGCCGTCTAGCTAGCCCCAAAATAAGAAAGAAAGAAAGAAAAAAAATTTACAGATAAGAATCGCGATTCTTATCTCTTAAACATTTTGCACGATTTGATCCTATGACCAAAGATCGAAAGGTCCCTAACACTACATCCGCTACACCACCAGAACCCTTATCCTAAACATTTTCCTGATACTTTTCTTGCAGAATAGTCATCGGAAAACAAGATGAGGAATTCACCCTCGCGTTCAAGTCTGATCTAAAGTTGACAGCCAAATACGATATTGATGGTAAAATTCTGATCCTGCCAATCCAGGGGAAAGGGGACGCTGTTGTCAAAGCCAGTAAGTTCATATTCAATTAACATCTACGTAACATACCAGAAAACGTAACACGTACGAAACGTACACAAAAAAGATCTTGTTGTATTATTTGAAACTAATTTGCTAAAAATTCTAATTATGCGCTGACAATGAAGACTTTTCATCACTTGGAATAAACTTCTTTCTATTTTTTTCATTAGATAAGTACTTTTTTATAACATGTACCTACCTATATTGGTCAAATCTGTTGGTCACCTTATATAATATAGTCCGTTAGGTAGTGGTCAGTTTTCTACGTTTCCTCAATTGAACTGAATCTTAAAAGGGGTTATTATCCATTGACATGATAAGGACTTCCCACTGTATCGTAATAAAATAAAAATTACTTGTGATGGGAAACCATTTCTATAGATAATAGGTACATAAGTATTTACTCGTACTTTGAAAAACGTGGCCATTAAAAACAATGGACCGTAATTTGTGTAAGGTAATTGTGGTTTTGATTCCATTTGATGTGACTATACCTTAAGTAGGAACAATAATATACAATATACCTACTTAATATATATTTAGTATGTATAAATTAATTAATATTATACTACTAATATACATTAGTAGTATGTATGCATATATTATCGCTAAATTATAAAAATATTATAGACCCACATAATATTAGACATAGTCCAAATTAAATAAAACTTTTTCTTTATTGACTGACTTAAAGATCAACGCACAACTTACCTAAACCGTAATTCCTAGATAACTGAAATTTGCAGGGTAGATTTCTTTCAGGGTCTAGCGGTGCTCTATGAAAGGTAATCCTAAATCTCAACCTCTGGGGAGCATAGTTGAATTCTGTATGAAAAAATATTACCTATGCAAAAAAAGTCGCGGGAAGTTTCATTATTTATTCTTCTATGAGCACTTAAATATTTACCTGTCTACCTATTTCCAAAATAGTGTAGGTACTCGACATAAACAAGTTGTTCCATTAGCAGGTTACAGCGTTTTAGACTAAATGTTAATAAGGACCTATTAATTTAAAATGCTAATAAGAGCGCTTTTTATGCCTCTTAACGTGGTTTGGTTCATGTCATGTGCAGCCTCCTTAGCACAGTACTTCTTTTTTATGGCATCTGTCTCTTATAGATCAAATTTGCCTGTGTCAAATGTTTTCTTCTTCTTCTTCAGTTATGGCATCTGTCTCTTGGAGAACAATTTTGCCAGTGTCAAGTGTATTTATGTATAAATAAGTTTTGTCAACGTGACAGAGTCATAGTCAAGTTGTCAAGTCAATTTTAAACAAAAGATGGCTGTTTTGTTCAAAATTCTCGGGATTTCCTCCGATGGATTTGAAAGGAACTATTCACTTAAATTCACATATTTTACACTCGCGTCAAGAACCCGGGCTTTATTGGCAAAATAACCACCAAAATTACGCAATAAAACTCAAAATAACACGAGAAAAAATATAAAAACCAGAGCGACGTAGTTGTCAGTCAAATGCACCGCAGAAAATCCGTCAAATGTTTTTATTGGTTGTATTATCAATGTCACAGATTCACAGTCAATTGTCAAGTTGATTTTATACAAAAGATAGCCGTTTTGTTTAAAATACTCGGGATATCTACAGATGAGTTAGAAAGGAACTTAAATTCTCATAATTCATACCCGTGTCAAGAACTAAGGCTTTATTAGAAAAATAAACACCAAGATTATGCAATAAAAACTCAAAAAAACATAAAAATAAGAGCGAAACACAACAAAACAATAGCCAGAAAGAATAATTATAAAAATCGCTGATTCGTGTTCTATGGTCTTAATTCACCCCTTTCTTTTTTATTGCGTTTTTTGATTGTATCAGCACAGGGTTTTATTACTGTTGTATTAAATGACTGTATATGAAATACCTACAAGTGCAATAACATATTTAATTTTCACAGAAAACGTAGAAGTAACAATTGACAGCAAACTAACACACGTGAAAGGCCCGAAAGGAGAAGAACATTTGAAACTTATAACACCAAGCTACAAGTACGACATTGAGAAAACTACCTTCGATTTGGCAAACCTGTTCAATGGAAACAAACAGCTGGGTAAGTTATACTTATTATACGTTCTTCTCGGACACTTAAATTCACCTAACATGTACCTAAATTTAAACGTTTTATCATATATTTTTATAAAACGCTGAAAACGTTGAAAACTGACTTCAAATAGGGTATATTTGAAGTCAGTTTTCAACGTTTTATATATTACGTAATACACTAAAAGCACGCATTCATATCTCGAACGTCTATCACTGACGTGACACATTTGATTTGACATGACAGTAGCCACTGACGTTTTTTAGAATAAAAAACATAAGTGGAATCGTCCATAAAAAAATTGTCAGGTCGTGGTTCCAAGAAATGGCGTCTATAAAGATTTCCAAGAAAACGAGCGATTTAAAGGAAATAAAATTAATATGGGATCAACGCGGTATAATTCTCTATACAACAGTCAAAGAAACATTAAAACCAGATACTTATTTGCGGGAAATATCAAGCATACAAAAATGACATGATAAAAAAGCATTCAGCCAAAGTAATAACCCCCTTTTTTAAGTTTATTAAAATTGGTCCGCGTGAAGGCATTGAATAAATTATTTTGACATGTGTCAGAGTAATTTTAGATGAAGGCAGTGATGTAGGTATTATTAAATGTAACATTTAAAACGGGTTTTAATGATACATTTTAATGATACGAGATAAAAGTTCGCATAATAAATAAGTTTTTACTCAAATAAATAAAAAATCTTTAGACCGGTTTTAAAATAAGCCCATAATATCTACTAATTATAAAACTCTTACGTTTCTGACTGACAGTCTGACTTATCAACACATAGTCTAAGCCATAAGCCCTAGAAAAAAATTGAGGATAGGTTCCAGATAGGTGATTACGCAGACAGTCGTCAAATACTTGTTTGTCCATATCCTTAACAAGTCTTCTTCTTCTTCTTCAATTATGGCATCTGTCTCTTAGAGAACAATTTTGCCAGTGTCAAGTGTATTTATTTATAAGTATTATCAACGTCACAGAGTCATAGTCAAGTTGTCAAGTCAATTTAAACAAAAGATGGCTGTTTTGTTGAAAATTTTCGGGATTTCCTCCGATGGAATTTGAAGAGAACTATTCACTCTAATTCACATACTTTACACTCGCATCAAGAACCCGGGCTTTATTGGCAAAATAACCACCAAAATTACGCAATAAAACTCAAAATAACACGAGAAAACATATAAAAACCAGAGCGACGTAGTTGTCAGGCAAATACACCGCAGAAAATCCTCCTTAACAAGTCATAAGCTTAATTTGTTAATTCTGTAATTCGTCAAATTCTTTATTTGTCATATCCTACTCAAGTCAAAAGCTAAATTTATCATTTTCGCGATTCGACAATTCAATTATTCGTCAAAACGTCATACACGTCAAATACGTAATTTATCTAGTCCTTGTGAGATCGAACGCTAAAGTGCTTCATCTTTGATAAAACCTAGGTGATAAGCGTAATGCAACCTATTTGTATAATTATGATAAGTGTTAGACATATTTCAGAGGTGTTACTACAAGCTCTTACAAGCCATCATGTTTCAGAAACGCCTAATTTTTAAGCTGGAAGTACTTAACACAACTTCAATACAAATTTAATGAATCGTGGTACGAAATTTCAAAGTTATATTACTTTGATATTACCGAAGAGCTTGTGGTAAGGCCCCAGATCTCTAGTTACCACTTTTTTAGAATATTTAATGGGTTTTATAAAAGGCACGTCCAAACTACATTTCTAACTTGTTTTCTGATTTTTAAGGATATCTAAAGGGCGGTAGTCTTGAGACACGTCTAGACAATATTTTTAGATGGTGCTCGATCTTCAATTTACAAAATTTTTTAATAAAATAGGTACAGCTTGGTCCCTCAATTATATTGCAATGATTTTATTTTCATCATGACTGTCCTAAAGCGTGCTTGACGTATAGCTCATTGGACGAACCAAGTATAAGGATATTTAAGAACTTGACGAATCACGTATTTGACAAATTTAGGTTTGGATCAGTCTCTAGTTTGATAAACCAAGAATTTGCCGTGTCTTTATTTTGACAAATAAAGATTTGACGAGTATAAAATTTGACAAATCAATAATTTGACGACTGTCTGCGTAATCAGATAGGTCTTACTTATAGGTTCTATATAGGATTTTGACAAATGAGCGGTCAATGGATTTCTCAGGATAAGAAGAGTGCCATACAAAATGTAAAAAATTCTAATATGACGGTTGCTAGAAGCTATTTTCAATTAAATAAGTAGCGTTTTTTAGTTTTTGCAATAAGTAATCGTTTAATAACTTTTCTTTATTTGTTTTCTAGCTGAAACCACGATTCAATTTGCGAACGAAAACTGGCGCCAGTTGATGGATGACTTAGCACCGCCAGCCATCAAGCAGATCGTCAAAACCATCGTAAAAGCCATAAACAAGTTCTTCTCCAACGTCACTATAGATCAGATCTTCAAGAACTACGAACATATACTCGCAAGCAGAGCGTAATTTTGTCAACGTAATCTATTCAATAAAGAAGAATCGTAAATCATTGCAATATGCATCTTGTACCATTGACATAAAATTCACTGGACGACTCTTCTTTTATTGGTCAGAGCGTAATTTTGACACCGTAATCTATTCAATAAAAGAAGAATCGTAAATCATTGCAATATGCATCTTGTGCTATTGATATAAAACTCACTGGACGACTCTTCTTTTATTGGACACACTTTTTTTAATGTGGTTTTAATTGGCAAAATTTTTTGAGCTACGACGAATATTCGCGTACTGTTGTCTCTGTCTATCATGTGAAGTATCATATTGCTACGCTTGTCACGCTTGTGAAGCTCGATTATGTGAATAAGAGTATTACCCTATACAAATTGTACAAAAAAACTGTTAAGACAAGTCTGTAGTTTTATCAACTGAATTGTTAATTAAGCAGTTGGGAGTGGGAAGCAGTTGGGAGTGGGCAGTTAGGAGTGGGAGGTACTCTATTGTGTATATTCTGTAGGTACCCTAGTTCAGGGACCTTACCACGAAGCCTTCCAGAACGATTCCGTAACGATTCCATTATAGAAACGTCACTACTTCCATACAATTTGCATAGGTCATGGTACGAAATAACAACATAATACTAATTCGGTAATGTATTATGAATTCGTGGTGAGGACCCTGGTACTACCTTGAAATATTTATATTAAAAGTTAATTTTGTTCGTCATGGTCTGGGAACTTTGTTCGAAAACAAAGAAATCAAACATAAATATTTATAAAAATAATTTAATATACTTATTTGTTTCTTTTACCTGTTTTTCTAAGTGAATATTGAATTTCCGCTAAGTCAAGACTGAATCAATTTTCTTAGTGAGTTTTATCTATATAAAGGGGTAGCCAGAAAAGGGGTGTCTACTCTGCAAAATGACCAACAAAACATCGGCACATTCATTGTGTGGTCTACTCTACATTATCTACATAATTTCGATTATAACTTGAACGATACGACTGACATTCGTTTTAACAATCGATCTAAAACTCTACTGTAACACCACATAATTTGATTCGACTGAATTCATCGAACATTTCGTTCCGATTATATCGTTGCCGTTTTGCAAAGTTGACACCCAGAGTTATCTTCTTGACTTTTCCATAATTATGTAAGAATCTCAATAATATTATTAGTAGCTATATCATTAGAGTTGCTACCACTCTCACTATTATTCCTAAATCGAACAACACTATCCCTATCGAGTCCTCGATTATCAAATGACGTAGTATCGAGTGACGCAGTATCGATTGCGGATCGATTATCAAGCGATACAGCGTCACTATCGGTGTTATTAGTCCGCCGCCATGGTATAGTTGTGAATGATATGTTTCCATACTTGTATAGCATGACTCCGCCGAATGTAAAGAAGAGTGTAGACAGACCGACGCTCATACCGACGATTCCTGCTGTAGATATCTGCCGTGGTGCTGTGAAATAAAAGATTATTTAGACTTCACAGTGGAATTGGACAAAATTTTGAGTAAATTAAAATAAATAAAAAAACTGCGAGTCGGACTCGCGCACAAAGGGTTCCGCACCATTATCTATAAAAACGGCAAAAAAATCATAAATTTCATGTCGTTAACTCTAAAATTTTAAAAAGTATTCATAAATTTTTAATTTTTTAGAATTCTTTTTTTGCACTGAACTTTCATCCCTTATTTCAACCTCTTCAAGCATTTTTTCGCGATAAAAGTGGCCTATGTCCTTTCTCAGTCTATCTTTCTACCAAATTTCATCAAAATCGGTTCAACGGTTTAAGCATGAAAGCTTAAAAGACAGAATTACTTTCGCTGATGCCCACGGCTTCGCCCGCGTGGATCGATTATCACGACTTAAAAACTTGACAAATTATTTAAACTTTCCTCAAGAACAAATCTATCCATTGGTGAAAACAGCATGAAAATCTGTAGTTTTTGTGTTTATCGCGAACAGACGGACAGACAGACGCGGCGGAAGATTTCGTTTTATGTAGTGATTAGCTGATGTCCGCGGCTTCACCCGCGTAGATGTCAGTTATCGAATCATATACTAAAACCTTCCTCGAGAACTATCCATTGGTGAAAACAACATGAAAATCTCTAGTTTTTGTGTTTATCTTGAACAGACAGACAGACAGACAGACGCGGCGGAGGAATTTGTTTTGAAATTTAAATTTGAAATTGAAAAATATTTATTCAGTACAATCACAAGGATCACTTTGAAACGTCTTACATGCTAGGTGAATCTATGTGCCAATTCCAACCTAACCCAAGTACGAGAAGAACAGGCAAGAAACTCGTTTTATATATGTAGTGAAATCTCACCTTGAGCAATAACGGTGACTGTATCTCTAGACTCCAAGGTCTCATCATCAACGAAAGCGGCGCATGTCCACACCCCGACATCCTCCTCCATAACTGGATCTATGGTGAGGGAGCAGTCGCCATAGTTCAACTGTCTCTCCGGCGTGAAGTAGTAACGATCCAGAACAGCCCTGGAAACCAACTTTACTGTGACCATCTGGGGAACCACGAATTCATAATACATTACCGAATTAATATTACATTGTTATTTAGTACCATGACCTATACAAATAAAAAATAAATAAAAATAAAAATTTATTGATTTAGGAACTTAAACTAGGTACCTAGGTATATAAACAACGAGCTGATGCCCGCAGCTTCGCACGCGTGAATGCCGATTATCGCGACTTTTCATACAAACTTTCATCCCTTATTCTATCCACTTGGGGGTAGAATTGATCGAAATCCTTTCTTAGCGGATGCCTACGTCATAACATCTACCTGCATGCCAAATTTCAGCCCGATCCGTCCAGTGGTTTGGGCTGTGCGTTGATAGATCACTATGTCAGTCAGTCAGTCAGTCACCTTTGAGTTATATACAGTCGTGGTCAACTAATTAGGGACATGCAAGATAGTGAAGAACAATAATCGGTTATGTACATACAAATATAAAACCCTATTGATTTCTCAGTAACTATTATTTGCATAATTTGGTCCGATTATTATGCTTTAAATGGCTGTAAATAAAAGAATAAATAAATAGAAAAAAGTATTTAATATCAAAGGTTGAACATGTATTCAATTTTAAGGTATAATTCTGTAGCTGGACATTTAATTAAGGACAGTAAACTATAATGAAAAATAGAGTTAAACAAAACTAATAATCTGCAGTATTATAATATCTTTAACAGCTCCATTTTATTACGTGTAAAATCAGTACCCAGTAGCAAAACCTTTGTTAGTAATTACCGCTTGACACCGATGTGGCATAGACATTATCAGTTTCTGGCATGTTTCGACAGGAATGTTTGCCCATGCCTCACAAAAAGCTTCATTAAGTTCATCTAAAGTTGTGGTACGATAAGTGGCTACTTTTTTCTTGATTTCGTGCCAAAGGTGCTCGATTGGGTTAAGGTCCGGGCTATTTGCTGGCCAATCTAGCACCGATACTGACTGACTGGTAAGAAACGACTTGACTGAACGGGCGGTATGTTTTGGGTCGTTATCATGCTGAAACGTCCATATAATAGGGAGATGCTCCTCAGCATAGGGAAGCATCGTTTCCTCCAATATTGCCTTGTATTGATGTTGGTCTAAGTTACCCTGAACTTTCCTCACAGGTCCCACTCCACGTCCAGAAAATGAACCCCACATTTTAATGTTTCCACCGCCATGTTTCACCTGCTTTTTTGTGAATCTTGGATTCATTTCCGCTTTTACTGGACGCCGTACGTATTGCCTTCCATCTGAAGAAATCAAATTAACCTTGGTCTCGTCAGAGAATAATACATGTTGCCATTGGGCGTAGGTCCAATGTCCATATTTACGTGCAAACGCCAAACGAGCATATCTATGTTCTTTCTTCAACAACGGTACTTTGCGAGCCACTCTTCCGAACAACCCTGCTTCTACCAGACGTCGTCGAACGGTCCTAGCTGAGACACCAGCTCTTTCGTCTGTCCCAAACACTTCGTGTTTAATTAAAATAGAGCCTAGAAACGGATCTTTCTTAGCTAACCTGGCTATCATTCTATCTTCTTGCGGAGTTGTTTTTCTCGATCTTTTTGTTCTGGGCACATTTAAATCTGTGTTATTGCGTCTGACATGTTGCACTGCATTGTATACCATAGTTTTTGAACAATTTAAATGTTCTGCTATCCTTCGGTATGGCCAACCATGCTCGACAACAAACTTCATGATAATTTTTCGTAGTGTTGGATCGCAACTTTTATTTTTACCCATTTTTCTTCAAAATATTTTTCAAAACTTAAAATAAATATCGGGATTGCCGCCAAAACTACCACGAAACAATAAGAGAAGAAGTAAAAAAGTATTGAGATTCAAATTTTGAAAATAGAACGCAATATCTCAGTGTCCCTAATTAAATGGCCAGCCAGCATTATTTGAACAAATAGCACTACGATAATCTATCAGCTATACTGTAAAGAGGTTTAATGTTTAAGAAGTTGTTATTGTTTGTATAATCGGGCACATAAATGACTAATTATACTTACATGTAAGAGATATGGAATATGGTTTAGACTCGTTGGAAAATAAAAAATAAATTCACAATTCGGTTTAACCAAAGAGTGTCCCTAATTAGTTGACCACGACTGTATATTTAGAAGTATCTGCAGAAGTAAAAAATTAAGTAAATTGTATGGAATTAGTGTTACATTAAAACGGAAGTGGTAGTACCCCTGCCTCACGATCCAAAGGTCGTGGGTTCAAGCCTGGTCACAGCCTGGTCGTGCACCAATGAGTTTTTCTATTCGAAAACATGATGGTTTGTAAGAGCTTGTGGTAACGCCTCGGTTCTTTCAAATGAGTAAAATTAACTGAATCTTTTAAGCCTTAAGCCAGTCTCACCTGTCTCTAGTGACAGATTCATCAACGCTAATACCAAGATTTCTCGGAGACAGAAATCGGCAGTAGTCCAACGCTCGATTGCCGTTCGACGAATGGCAGTACAGTGTTGTGTTGCCTCCTATAGTCGCCATAACTTCCTGAAAGACGGAAAATCTGAGAGTGAAAGTCCTGTCAAAATCGGTTCAGCCGTTTTGGAAGGCGAAATATGCCAGTGTCAAGTGTTTTTTGTGTAGGTACCTATAGGAACTATGCATGCGCAAACTCGCACCTGTGGCTAACTTCACGAATGCCTAGATTCGTTGTATGAACTATACATATTATATGTGTTTTCAAAGTCACAGAGTCAAGTTGTCAAGTCAATTTTAAACTTTACTAATATTATAAACGCGACAGTAACGTAAAAAGTTAACGTAAGTGTGTTACGCAATCACGCCTAAACTACTGGACCGATTTGATGAGATTCGGTACTAAGATAGAATAGAGTTTGAGAAACGACATATGTACTACCTTTTATCCCGAAAAAACGTACGGTTCCCGTGGGATTGATTTGTTTTTGGCGGAAGCTAGTATTTATTTGTACCTTTTCTCTAGCCGCTAAAGGGCCCGTCACTCTGACGTTGACTCGGTCAGTTATTTCCACGCCGACTTCGTCCCGCGGTCCCATGTGACAGGTCCACACGCCGCCATCTTGTTCCAGGACGTGAGTGAACGTGATACCGCAATTACCAGTCGAAAGGCTTTCGCCTGAATACCTGTAAAGATTCTATATGTATACATAAAACCAGGAAACGCATTTAGACATGGAAATATTCCTTGAACTACAAAATTACCCCACAGAAATAGAACCCTGGGGCTTCACCAGAAATTCATAATACATTACCGAATCTAGACACGCGGCAGCGTGTCAAGCCAAGTTCAAGCGAAGCGAACGGGCGATGCGCGCCTAGTGTAATATTACAGGAACCATTTGGGTGATTTTTCACCCCCTCGTAACTCAAAAACTATTTCACATAAACAAGTCAAATTTGGCTCATCTATTGCCACTTGCGAGTAAAATATGTGCACCGAATTTCATAAACACACCTCAAACGGTTATTTAGATATTAACGTCCAAAAATGCCTGGTTATGGAAAATTTTATCACTGACTGACCTATAGACGTTAATTATAACCCAGTTCCAGATGACCTAGAACGTTCAAATTTGGCATCCAGGTAGGTAGTGGGGTGGATACAAAGGAAAAAATCTGAAACTTGCAAATTTTTATATTTTTAACGTACTTTTTCAATTAATTGATTCTCCTAGGAACCCTTACTAGCGCCTGTAATATAAGAATAGCAATCTAAATAGATGACAGTCGGTCATTATGTGGATTTTAATAGGGTCTTGACGTGAATATAATAACGAGTGGAAGTAGTGTCTTGGATTGGTAAGTAGTACACTCTTACCTAGGTATACAATGTGCCAATAGTTGAGCCGTCTATGCAGATAGGTAAGTATGACTATAGGTATGTATACCTACAATATGCCAATAGTTTGAGCAGTCTATGCAGGTAGATAGATATGGCTAGATAACTATTCAGGCCTAGATTATAGTGTGTCTCGGCTTGGCGGATAGGTAGTAGGTAGGTATACTTATTCAGTAAGTACTCAAGTACCTACCTACCTGCTTAGTATGTACCTATACCTACAATGTGCCAATAGTTTGAGCCGTTTATGCAGGATTATATAAGTGTAATAATATAAGAACAAGTACTTACTTACTAATAAGTTCTGTACAAAAAGTAATGATATCCCATCAAAAACATAAATGTGAAATGAGAGCCAAGTTCAATAAGTAGGTATGCTTTAGTCGTTGACTTCAGCGACAAAAGAAGTGAGATCTAAACGGGTGCCAAGTACAATGGTCAGTCCTAAAACTTATTTATAACAATATTAAATATTTTTAACAACTTTAAAATATCATTTCATCTCATAATTTAGGATATTATATTGAAGCCTTAGGTCTAACTTGGCTAGTTTTCTTAAGAGTACGAATTATATTAGGTATAGCTTGCACGTTCTTATTTTATTCTTCTAAAAATTTGGCTTGCTGGTAGAAACTAGCGATCGGACATAGTAGGTAAGTAGTTAATAATAGGAAGGTAATTCGTATAATGATAACTAGCCAAGTTAGACCTTAGGCTTCAATATAATATCCTAAATTATGAGATGAAATGATATTTTAAAGTTGTTAAAAATATTTAATATTGTTATAAATAAGTTTTAGGACTGACCATTGTACTTGGCACCCGTTTAGATCTCACTTCTTTTGTCGCTGAAGTCAACGACTAAAGCATACCTACTTATTGAACTTGGCTCTCATTTCACATTTATGTTTTTGATGGGATTAATATTACATTGTTATTTCATATCATGACCTATGCAAATTGTATTGAAGTAGTGTTACTTCAAGCTTCAAATGTGACGTTTCTAAATCGGAATCGTTCGGAAGACTTCGTGGTAAGGCCTCTGGTGGGCGTGGTTTGTCAGTTTTCTCAAGGAATTATATCAAAAATGTACAAAAGCTTTTAACACGTTACACGGCAATTTAAACCCAAACATCGAGGGAATAAAATCCACATTAATAATTTTTTGGCAAGACTTTCAATGTGTGAAATTTGGTATCCTGTTTCGCGGATATTTCCCTTGAAGAAATGCTTCTATGTTTTTTCGTTCACTGCAGCCTTTACAGAAACGTTCTTAAATATCTTACCAAAACAGTTGATCATCATCTACCAATGGCACAGGAGTGAATTGAGTGCCATTAGGATGCTGGAACCAACAGTAAGATAGCGAAGCTTCCGCCTGACATAGGATACTGATCGACATGTCCCTTTGAACGAATACAGTTCTCTCTGGAGCTGAATTTTGCACCTCTCTTTTTGATCTTTGAACACCTGAAAATATCTTTAATTATTACAAAATTTTCAAACGGACGGGACTCGAACCTGCTTTTTATCTAGCGGCCAACGCACTACTAATGAGTGAAACTTGAGATATGAGTACAAACAGTTGCTTAAAACTACAAAAGTACTACTTACTACAAAAGCCATATCGGAAGCTTGAAACTCTTACGAACTTATTAGCCGATGATAAGATAAAATCTTAAGTGACAGATTCAAAATTATTATTTTTTTATGAAAATGATTTCATTGAATAAATCTATTTAAAATTGAGTTGAAATTTTGAAGGACATTACTGAAATTGCCATCTAGCCCCAAACTAAAGAAAGATAACTGATCTATATTCAGATTCAAACACAAAGATATTCAAAATACTTACGTTTATAAAACAAGTGTAAAGGACCTTTGCATATATTGTTGATATTATTTATACAGCGTCAAATGTTACTCAGAGAAAGCTGTAATGCCTAAGAACGTCTATAGTCTAATCTATTATCTATATCTATATAAGAGCTTGACCTGACTGATTGATCATCGCCGAGCCGAAACCGCTGAAGCTAGAAAGCTGAAATTTGGAAGGTGTTTTCCTTTTATAACAAAACCACCCACTAAGGCGGGATTTTTGGAAATTCCACCTCTAAGGGGGGGAAAAAGGGTGAAAACGTTAGTATGAAACTTTTTAACGCGTGGAGCGATTTTCATGAAAGTTTGTTTGTGCACTGTAAATGCAAAATAAATGGACACGTGTTTCAGGATCTTTCAATATAATCTTCAAAAAGGGGTCAAATGTAAGGTCAATGTTTGTATGGGAACTTTTTGACGGGTGGTGCGATTGGTGTGAAACTTTGTTTGTGTACTGTAAATGCAAAATAAATGGATACGTGTTTCAGGATTTTTCAATATAACCTTCAAAAAGGGGTCAAATGTGGGGTCAATGTTTGTATGGGAACTTTTTAACGGGTGGTACGATTGGTGTGAAACTTTGTTTGTGTACTGTAAATGCAAAATGAATGGACACGTATTTCTGGATATTCCAAAATAACCCTCTAAAAAGGGTGAAAAGGGGGGTCAAAGTTATTTATGGAATTTTTTTATTAGTGTGATTTGTTTAAAACTCAGTTTAGATACTTTAAGTGAACGAAGTCGCGAGCGGGACAGCTAGTATACTTATATAGAGTAGCCACAACGCACCTGTTACTCTAATCAAAGCCTGCATAGGGGTGCTCTGCTGAATGACGTTTCCAACTCTTTCTTGGACGCCCACAGTGCAACGCCATGAGCCAAAGTCAGCGGCTGTCGGTGTCTCTATGGTGATCCCACATTGTCTCTGGCCAAAACCATCACCGTAATAACTAAACAGATAAATTTATTATGTAAAATAAATACATTTATATAAATGGATGAAAGTAAATGACTGATTCAGGCGTGACTTTGCGGAAATCTATTATAAATACTGAAAAGGACGGAAATAACTAGTACTTTCTCGCTAAACTATTATGTAATGAGCTTAACACAACATAATCTCAAATAGAAATTCGACACGTGTTTCACTTCTCCACGAAGCATCCTCAGACCATTGACTCGCTCCGCACTGGTGTTGCTCCACCGAGCGCCGAAAGAGAAGCCAACTATCTTGACTTCTCTTTCTATTTGTGTTGTGTTAAGCTCATCAGATAATAGTTTAGCGGGAAAATCCGTCCTTTTCAGTATATAGATAAAAGTAGCCTATGTGTTATTCCAGGTCATAAACGACGCAAATTCCAAGTTTCATCCAGATCCGTTCAGCCGTTTAAGCGTGATTAAGTAACAAACATCCATACTTCCATCCATCCAGTAGGAATTATATACAACTAGCTTCCGCCCCCGGCTTCACTCGCGTGTACATTTGTCATACATGCCTATGTGCTATTCCAGCCTATAATCTATCTATGTGCCAAATTTCATTCGGATCCGTTCAGAAGTTTAATGCAAACTTTCACATTTATAATATTAAGCAGGATTTTCCAAAACTATTCAATTAGGTATAGTTGGCTCAACGAATCTAGGCATTCGTGAAGTTAGCCGCAAGAGCTGCGCAGTATCGTTTTTCGGGAGCAATTGGAGGTATGGATAGGGGCGGTGGGACTAGACATGCGCAAACTCGCACTTGTGGCTAACTTCACGAATGCCTAGATCCGTTGGATGACCTTTGGATGAATTTTATGAGCTGTCAAATTACTAATTGTATGTTTAGTTAGTGACAGTTATACGAGTATGTTGGTGATTTTGGATTCCGTAATAACTTTAAAATATTTATTATAGTTTTAGATGCATTTTTATCTTATTTCAGTTGTTTTTGTACCTGTGCGAACCATCACTTAGTCCGTCCATGACATTAAAGCCAGACTGTGCAGAAGTGCGTTGGAAGCGGCAGAATGTTATGTTTTTCTCAGTATGATGCAAATTGCAGTATATATGCAGCTTATTAGCACCGCGAATGAACCCAGTGTCGAGTCGCTCAGCTGGAATAAGATCAAATCGGTGAATGAATGAATAACACCTATATTATCAATGAACAAAGAGAGTGACGTCATGGTCTGGGCCACGAGGCACTAGAAATAGAGGCAGACCTAGCGCCAGATGGGTGGACGAGATAGTAGAGACGGCGGGTCGTAGTTGGCTAACAGTAGCTAGCGACAAAGAAAAATGGCACGCCTTGAAGGAGGCTTTTACCCAAAGGGGGTTCGCACAAATATCAAGCTAATCAAAACATTTAATTATTAATCTTTTTTGTACTTAACTTTTAAAGAACTGATTTTGTATGGAACTAAATAAAGCTTTATTATTATTATATTATCAATGAACTGGTATCGTGGTAGTACTCCTTCCTCACGATCCGAAGGTCGTGGGTTCAAACCTGGATCGTGCACCAATGAGTTTTTTTATTTATGTGCGCAATGCCAGTGCTTTTAAACGGTGAAGGAAGGATTGTAAGGAAACCGGCAAACCATAGAACCGAAAATTCGAAAGTATGTGTCATAAGTTAGTATAGCAGCGATGGGCTTGCAACCTGTCACGTACAGAATACTAACTACTGTGCAAAATGCTGTCATGTGTCAAAAGTTATTAAACATGGAAGCATTGAAACTTGACACTAAAATTCACACATTTTAACCTCCTTCGTGGCTTTGCCAAAAATTAGTTAAGTCGCCTTTATTTGTTTGTCATTTTGGGTTTAAATTGCAGTGTAACGGGTAAATAGCTTATGTCAATTTCTTCAAACACCTCGCCACCTGGGATGATTAACGCTGTGTCCCAAATATTAATCAATATTTGGCAAATCCACGAAGGAGTTTAGATGTGTGAAATTTACGTGTATTCCTATTGTCCCCTTTAATACCAAGTTTCGCGAATATTTCCCTTGAAGAACGGCTTCCATGTTTATATGCGTTTAGTGGATAAAAGAGATATAAAAAACTCACATTCAACCGTCACTAATCTATCGACCGGCAGCTCAGAAACCCTTCCGGGTAGACCTAATAGAACATGCCAGTTGCCCTGCACTGCTCTAGTGGTCTTGTCAAGTGTGATATTGCAATGACCCGCGACCATAGTCCTGTCGCTGAAAGGCTGCGCCACTAGGCAGTAAGAGTTGTCAAGAGTAGTCAGATTCACGTTAGTGTGGGTTTCTCCGTCGTGAAGGAGTATCGGAGTTCCTGGATATTGATTGATGTTTTCTGGAACAAAATAATAATCTTCTTCTTCTTATATATAAAAATGAATTGCTGTTCGTTAGTCTCGCTAAAACTCGAGAACGGCTAAACGGATTTATCTTATCTTGGTCTTGAAATGTTCATGGAGGTCTAGGAAAGGTTTAAAAGGTAAGAAAAATTCGAATAACTGCCGGGAAAACCCTAAAAATAGCCCTTTTCTATTTCCCATACAAACGTTTTCTAAATAAAATGTAGAGTCAATTTGAACTTTATTACTATTTAATAAAGTTAATATTAGATTATAATCACTCACTGTTGTCTAAGCAATGTAGAAGGCGGTACGAAGTTTGCCGGGACAGCTAGTAAATAATAAAGTATCTGGGCAACCGAGCTTTGATCGATTTTTTTTTGTTAAACGACGTTTTCTAATAATGAAACCTAGCTAGATCGATTTATCGCCTCCGAAACCATACTAAATTTCATGAAAATCGTTGGAGCCATTTCCGAGATTCAGTTTATATATCTACACTAATCTACACTAATATTATAAAGAGGAAAACTTTGATTGTTTGTTTGTTTGAAATGAATAGGCTCCGAAACTACTGAACCGATTTGAAAAATTCTTTCACTGTTGGGAAGCTACATTATCAGCGGGTGACATAGGCTATATTATATTTTCAAAAAAATTAGGGATCCTTACTAAAACTTCAATAATGTAACCCAAGGTGTAAAAAAATTCTCAAAATATTCTTTACATCGCGTGCGCTGCGAAAACTATTGACGATAGAATAAAATAATGTACTACGACTTTGTAGAACACATCATTATTTACAAAAAGTGTCGCGATAGCATATGTCCAACTATTATAGTTATGCCACAATAAGAGTTCTTTTATTTTAACATTTTAATTGAAGGCTACTCTTAGAAAAACGCTCTTTATTTGTATCTTAGTATTAATCCTTATCAAAATAAATCACATCATGTTCTAGACTGCTTCAATACCTTTATACAGCTTTTTGAATTACTCAATTCGGACATTCCATGCGAAAGATACCACGAAATTAAAAATGTAAGTATTAGAATAAAGTTGCATGAGAGCCTCACCTTGCTCTCGGCTAGCTTTATGCAATGTAGGGGTCACTGGGTGTACGCCGTACGGGAAAAAAGTCAAAGTGAAAAAATAGCAAAAAAAAAAAATATATGATCACGACTGTAATCCCCGGGCTCGGTAGATATCTTCCTCAGATCTTTAGTTACTTAGATCTTTGAGGATATCTAAAGAGGGTAGTCAGAGGCACGTCTAAACATGACATTTGGTACATGCCCACATTTTGCACAGTAGTTAGTATTCCGTACGTGACAGGTTGCAAGCCCATCGCCGCTTATAAGAATACATACCTTCGAATTTTTTGGTTCTAGGGTATGCCGGTTTCCTCACGATGTTTTCCTTCACCGTTTAAGAGCACTGGCATTGCGCACATACATTTTTCGAATGGAAAAACTCATTGGTGCACGACCAGGTTTGAACCCACGATTTCGGATCGTGAGGCCGGGCTGCTACCACTGCACCACCAGCGCTCTTTTAAAAAAAAAGTTCACTAAAATAATAAAACTATAACTTTCTATATAAATTCTTTCTTTAAAGAAGAGTATCATGGTTATAAAGTGTGTATTATAATTCTGAATTATGTTTTTTTTTATTTGAGAGCCCTGGTGGTGTAGTGGTAGCACCCTTGCCTCATCATTGAAGGTCGTGGGTTCAAACCTGGTCGTACACTAATGAATTTTTCCATTTGACAAAATAATGTGCGCAATGCCTGTATTCTTAAACGGTGAAGGAAAACATCTTGAGGAAACCGGCATACCCTAGAACCAAAAATTCGAAGGTTTGTGTCATATGTTAGTATTCTTATAAGCGGCGATGGGCTTGCAACCTGTGACGTATGAATACTAAGTACTGTGCAAAATGTTGCCATGTGTCAAATATCATGTTTGGACGTGCCTCCGCGTGTGAGTACCCTCTTTAAATTAATATCCTCAAAGATCTAACTAAAGATCTGAAACTAGAGATCTGAGGAGATATCTACCGAGCCTGGGGATTACAGTCGCGACCATGTATGTATATATAAATACCCGTGCGAAGCCGGGGCGGACTGCTAGTTATATATATAAATGTATAGACATAAGTACATATATACAAGAATTGCTCGTTCAAAGGTATAAGATATTGGTAGACAGTTCACAAAACGCCATCTAGCCCCAAACTAAGCAAACAAATAGATAGATGGGACCTTTCTACTAACTTGATATTGAACCGAATATTTTTTAAACTTTTATACCTTGATTTTAGAGCTCGTCTTTCAAGCTGATAGTATGAAGACGGAGCAATTAAAGATTTATTGGTTGGTCTCTCACAGTGGTGTTATATATAAAAAAATCAAATACTTAATATAGATGTATAATTTTTAGTAATTATACAGTAGGTACCTAACATGAGCTTAATACCTGCCTACTTTAAGATAATATCGTGCACTTTTTATCAATTATTTCAAGTAATCCACCAATTGGATTAATAATTGATATTTTTATCAGTCTAAGATAAGCTACAATGTTGCAAAACGAGATAAAAAATATCTTTAGATAGTACCTACCTAGGTATATAATAACGTAATGTGACTGACTCAACGCACTATTTTCATTTAATCAGACATGTCATAAACCTACTAGTAGATTTTCCCACAACTTCGTGTGACTTTTCATCGGTCATCTGTAGAATTATGGAAATTCCTTAAACCTTCCCCAAAAGGAAATTATTCTTCACATCTCATTAGGACTTACGTTTAGGCGGTGCGTTGATTTTCAATCAGTCAGACACTAAGGGGGTAATAAATAAATAAATAATGCTGGACAATCCACACAGCATCATCAGCTAGATAACTGATATATTTAATACATGATATAGGTACATAGATAAATATTTTTATTATACATATACACCCAGACCAACGGAACAAATTTCTGCAGATCGTACACAAATTTGTTCCGAGGCGGGAATCGAACCCGGCAACGGGCAAGAGTCCGCCTGCGACGCAAGAGGTTGCCTCTTGCGTCGCAGGCGGACTCTTGCCCGCTGCGCCACTGAGGTCTTCTAATAATATATTTTACCTTCCACATATAATTCTGTCCAGCCAGTTATAGAGTGGTCTCCTCTAGCCGCTGTGAGTCTCCATCGGCCTTCGTCTGAATGTGTCACGTTCCTCACTCTGATTCCACATCCGTCATCAGGCCAACTCTCATACCTGAAATAAAATATGATTTACCAGCTGGTGGATCTCTATTTTTTAATTTTGTCGTTATTTCAAAAACTATTTTGACCCTTATTTTAGAGCTTGTCTTTCAAGCTGATAGCATGAAGATGGAGCAATAAAAGATTGGTTAATAATAAGTTATTTCACGAAGGGTACTTTTAAAATCCTACTGATATAATAAACGAGAAAGTTTGTAAGAATGTATGGATGTATGTTTGCTACTCTATCACGCTGAAACGGCTGAACGGATCTAGATGAAATTTGGCACAGATATAGATTATAGTCTGAAATAGCACAAAGGCTACTGTTTTTTTTAAAATGTACGGTTCCCGTGGGATAGATTTGTTTTTGTTTTTCAAGGTACGACGCGGGCGAAGCCTTGGGCGGAAGCTAATATTTTACGAATAGTGAGAATAATGATGAAACCGTTGTGGAGAATCGCCCAGCTGTCCTTCTTGTGACATCATATAGCCCGGCCATATTACCCGTTTTAAGGGGTTAAGTCATGGTGAAGCCTAATGTTACTAAGCTGGAAATAGTGTAAATAGGTCCCAACAAAATTGGTATTTTGGCTCGATTCGTAGCTGAAAAGCACGTATTTTTTATCAAGCCTTTTAAAATCAACCGTAAACCTAAGACAGAAGAATCTGAAACAGCACAAACCTGTTGCTAGGTGGTTGCTGAACATTGAAAGATTCTCCTGCTGGTGTAGTGACCACACATGATTCCTGGTTATCAAGAACGCTGGCCAGTTTTAGCAAAGCTTCGTGGCCCTCCACCACGTGGAGAGAGTGGGGCCAACCAATGCCGGTCTGCATTTTGTAAAGATCGCCAAGTTGTAAATGAAATACCGGGGTTTGAGCAAAGACATTTTGAGAGGCGAACAATACTAGAAAGGTCGTAAGTAATTATTAGGCACATACAGTGGAAATTGTCTATTAAAAGCACACAATTTTTTTTTATGCACTAAAATTAATTGTAAAGGGGATGCTAAGAAATAGGACCTTCGAAATACAAAAGGGGTCATACATAAATTCCAGAGATAAACATACAATCAAATGATAAAACAAAGATAATAATGAGAATAATAAATAAAAAAAAATACTCACCAATTACACAACCTAAGAATTTCTCACACATTTTTGTAATCATAACCATTTTACTATTTTTTTAAGGATTTATCCGTCCACAAGCGTAAAATAACACTTATTTATAAATACTAAACTAACTTTGCGATTATTCGATAAAGCCGCTGTAATTATAAGGTATTCAAAGTAAATTTACCTACAATGTAATGAAGATAGCTGATCTGTAAATTTGATTGATAAATTTTGTATTATCAGGGCGAATGTTCCCTACTACTGAGCTACTAGATAAAATTATAATTTCATAAGCCTAGTTTAATTTTAAAACATCAACAAATACATTTCAACATTGCAACAAACGAGCTATTTCCTATTTGTGGTGGGTTCCCAACAAGTCACACTAGACAGGTGACTAAGTCACAGTGTGACTCGTTGGGAGTTTTTTCCCATCGAATCACACTTGATCCAGATTTTGCTAGTAAATAAAAAAATAAATATTCATCACATAGATTTATTACATTCTTAACCAATATCATTAAATAATTATTGCTTATCATTGCTTTATAGCACTTGAGATCTATCGACCGAAAAGTTAAAAGAACACTAAAGCTGCGTATCGATTATGCGCTCCAAGAGATCGAACATTGGCGCGCGCTCCAGCCGCGCGAAATGGATACCACTTTGGAACGCGCGCCAATGTGTTCGTTGGAGCGCCCGAACGCGGAGCAGTCCGTTCCGTCGGCTGTCGGTTTTTTACCACGCATCAGACACGTTGTATTTTTTTGTGTTTGTGCGCTCCCATTATGGATAACGGACTGGCTTCCATGATGAAGGCTCAAACACTGGGACGGTTGCCACGCGCGCCAGGCGCGCTTAGTTGATATACTTCAAAAGTTTGGCACGCGTTCCGCGGAACGCACTCTCGGCGCGGTCATTCATGGCGCGCGCGCCAGGAGCGCATAGTCGATACGCAGCTTCACTCTGAACGTGACCAACACGCCATTATAATGTTCGTAGGGACAAGGAACTAGATAAAAACGTTCAGGATTGGAGATAGTTCGAGATTGTTCTTTTTGACCATTCCATGAGGAAGTTGGATGTATTCGGTCGGGGATGTGATGATGATAATGATTTCAGTGGCTCCACGCCAAAAAAACAATAACTACCATTACACTACAAAATTCATTTTAGGCTCTTAATATTTCACAATGATAAATGATTTATCATTGTGTTAGGTTTTTTTTAATTGTACCTACTGCTTAGGCGCGGAGCAAGATGATTGATTAATAAAAAAATAAATAATTATTGCCACACTGGCCGATAAAAATGCAGCCTTATGTTATGACCTAAGAGTTACTTTCAGATTGGAATATTAGTTTGTGTGATATTTTCTCCTTTAGAGGTAGGAATGGTATGACGTCATCTGCTTCTTTCATTTGCGAGGTGGGAATCTGTAATGGAAAGAATGGTTTTAAATATTAAATTGATTGATGGAGTAAGTGCCGCCTTAAATAGAATAGTGCTATAAAATTGCACCTTGCTTCGCTCACTGTTTC
This sequence comes from Cosmorhoe ocellata, assembly GCA_963675405.1. Taxonomy (NCBI): domain Eukaryota; kingdom Metazoa; phylum Arthropoda; class Insecta; order Lepidoptera; family Geometridae; genus Cosmorhoe; species Cosmorhoe ocellata. Next base: position 9,210,445 of record OY776249.1, on the reverse strand, counting down.
TACGATGAGACTCTCATGAGTAATATTTTTCGAAATCACACTTCCATTTACACTACTAGGTCTAATTTCACCACTTATTTTAGAAAAGCATTACCTGACCGGGCATCAAAACAATAATGTTTAAGTATCGATTTATTTCACGTCATTTCATTTTATGGAAGATAATCCTTTGTCAGAACATGGTGGTACACAATACAACTTTACAGGCCATTAAAGAGCCAACAAGCTGTTAGTTTAATTAACAGAGCATGGTGATACTAGGCCTTAATAATATCTTTTTATTTATTTATAGAGAACTTAAGAACCAATTCTATAAATTCTTTCACTAATAAATAGCTAGATTATGTTTTAGTGCGAAAACGACATGCAAGCATCTATATGCTTTATAATATTGCTTACTTACATTTAATTCCTTAGCATTAGCTTCCTTGAACATGTATTCTCTTAGAACATAATTAGTGTCTATCATATGGAACATTCTAGTCTCATGTGATCGTACCAGGACATCATCAACCCTCAAGAAGTAGCGTTGTAAGACGTACCAGTAGTTCGCCATTACTCTCTGAAATATAAATTATTTGACTAAAATCACAAGAATCATTTTGAAACATGAAACACAAGCATTATAAACTGTGGCATTGTGTGAAATGTCCAACAATATTTAATATTTATTTATCATGATTTGTTACTGTCGATTCTGACACCATTAAAAACATAGGTGACTTTAGTAACTATAACAGATCACTGATTAAAAATAACTGCATAGTACAGACAGGAAAAAAACGGTTTTTATTTTATTCTGTTGATTTTAAGGTGTTTATTAGGTAAAATGTAATGAGAGTGAATGAAGCAAAAGAAGTATGTCAGGATCGTAGCAAGTGGAGATCCGTGGTCTCTGCCTACCCCGTTGGGAAACAGGCGTGATTTTATGTATGTATGTATGTATTAGGTAAAATAATGTGCCAAATGCTGTGTAAAATACTGTGATTGTTGTAGGTTAGGTTAGGTTATTGTGATTATCAGAAAAGTTGAATGAAATCATTTTGAAACGTCTTCCCAATTACTTTAAAAACTAATAAAGATGACAAGAAATTAAAGAAGGTAAACTTACAATTTTCACAGACAACTTTGAAATTCCATGATCATGGAGTTCATCTTCAAACAATGTGAGGTCATGGTAGAATAGGATCTGATCTTTTTTCTTCAGCAATTCAAAGTTTATTGGCTCATCTGTCTGTTCCACTACAATATTGTCTGATAGAGTGCCCTTGTAGTTGGTTGAGAATGTCCAATCAAAGGATCTCTTTGGCTTCTCTGCGTCAGGTCTAGAAAAGTTAACTCTAGGTAAGTCAAAGTCAAAATATTTAATATCCTACTTAGATTATAAACAAGTTTGAATGAATGTATGGATGTATGTTTGTTACTCTTTCACGCGAAAACTACTGAATGGATTATACAGAATACAGAATACAGATACAGAATACAGATAATTTATTTGCACACATGGGTCACGATGATCTTGGTTATAGGATAGGTAAGTACCGTACATGTATTGCCTTAGTTTAGACTGTTTAGTATTATGATGAAACTTTACAATATTATAGCTTACATATCAGAATAGCTAACACATAAGCTATAATTTATAAAGGTATACTGTCCATCACCACATGGGTGAAACTGTGGGGCACAGCTAGTTATAAATAAGTAAAAAAGTGAAAGTTTGTATGTATGGATGTTTGTTACTCTTTCATGCCGAAACAGCAGAATGGATCTGGATGAAATTTGGCACAGAGATAGATTATAGTCTGGAATAGCACATATTCTAATTTCATCTCGCAAAAATGGTTGGTCCCGTGGGATAGATTCGTTTTTGTTTTCAAGGTGCCAGGCAGGCAAAGCCACAGACAAAAGCTTTTATTTAATATCACAGTAATATTTTTGTACTAAATTGGTGGTTTTTCATACCTAGTCTCCTGCCAAGCTTCAGCACATGACACCTCTATAGCCTTCACAGTACTTGAGACACATTTCAATGCATCAAGGGGATTAAAGCTGATTTTCGCACCATTCTTATGATACAGCCTTAGAATATTTTTTGGGAACACCATATCAGGGAAATGAGGAATTGTGAGTTCCTTGGTGTATCTGCAAAAGAATTTTCTAAATTATCATCAACATCTTCCTGCCCTTATCCCACTAGGTGGGGTCGGCACAACAGGTTCTCTTCCTCCACTCTAACCTATCATCCGTCATCTCAGTAAATTGAGAAAATAAATTAAGAATTTTCTGAATTTACCTAATAATTAAAAGATTTTCATTGTAACCTGATGGATGCCCAGACCAGAATACAGGCAGTATTGCCATGTTGTGAGGTAATTTTATACCTTTAAACAAGCAATTCTTGTATATATGTATATATATAATTGGAATCTCGGAAACGGCTCCAGCGATTTTCATGAAATTTAGTATACAGAGGGTTTCGGGGGCGATAAATCGATCTAGCTAGGTTTCATTTTTAGAAAACGTCGTTTACCAATAAAAAAAACCGAGCAAAGCTCGGTCACCCAGGTACTGTTTATTATTTGGCCAGAAAATTCTGGCCCAGAATAGAAACTAGGAAATATAAGGATAAAAATTATAAAGATGAAGAATAGAAACCAGCATTCTCTGGTCATGTATTTATAAATATAAAAAAAGTTTGTGATTCAATCACACAGCAATAAAATGGCTGAACATATTTTGATAATATTTGATACAATAACAATAGTCAATGAACTAGAATAAAATATAAACACTTTTTATATAGGTCTCCGTGAGCAAAGCCGCGGGCATAAGCATAGTACTCACATACAAAACTGACAAAACTGATCATCATCACGTTCACAAACAACCTTCGTGGAACACATACTCGGCAGTATACAGCTCACATCGTACGATATAGTCCACTGTCCGAACTCAATAGATTGAGAGTTAGTCGCAAATCGACCAGAATCAATATGAACCGCCTGAAAAAACAAAATTTCATTCAAAGCTTGGAGACCATACCCTCAGCATAATAATAGTAAAGTTTCTTGTTATTTGGATAGGTACCTCTACATTGAACATGATTGTTTTTAGATATTTATATTAAAATTGTATTGTAATACAGGCAAGGCAAGTATTAGTTAGACCAAATTGCAAATTGCAATGCAACAAATGCAACGCAACACACACAAAATGCGCAAACAAACGCGCGCGACCGATCGCGATGCCAAAAAAAAACGACATGACATGCATTGCGATTGTTGCATTTGACAGCATTGACAATTTGACAGCTATCAGCTGTCTTTGCATGACATTGGCATAATAAACAACTGAGCATGACCACAGAAAACATATTTTAAAGAAATGAATGAGTGCGTAACAGCAAAAGAGAGGGAAGCTGGAGGGAAGGAATGAATGAATGACAAAATAAAAAATAAATCAATATGGCCGATTTTAGCCGGTTGGTTCGTCTGATTCTGTTTTGATTTGATTAAATCAATTCCTTGTTACATAAAACATCGTGTATTTGTGGAATAAATATTTTATGTACATTTAGTTAACTATGGAAGCACTTATACCAGTTATCAACAAATTACAAGACGTGTTCAATACTGTCGGAGCTGATGCCATCCAATTACCTCAAATCATAGTTTTAGGAACTCAGGTAAATTGGTTTTCAATAAATTTGTGATTTTAGTGACATACTTTTCAGCAGAAACACGTTGAGAGGCAATATTATATGTTTCATGCTTTTACTAATTGAAATGATTATGTAAAGATGTCAGTTGGGTTCTTTGTCCTCATTTTATTTGAATCAGACTACCCTGTCATTGACCAAGACTGATTCTTCATATTTTTGGATTTTCTCCATTGATTGTACACTAAACTTACTGGCTCTAGACACAGCAGCACAAGTCTGACAGTTGGCCTCATGTTGCTGACAGACAAGTTTAGAAAAAATTGAAAAAAGTCATAGTTAAAAATGTACTTATCAAATAATATTTCACTGTTCAGTTATATTAGAATATCAGTACCATCTCTCATAATATCATTAAACCTACGAGTACCCACTCACCTGAGCCATAACATTCTACTCAATGGTTTCATTATTCTCACTTTCACCATTGTTTGCAACAAACAATTTTGGTTACCCCATGAAATATAATATAAAATGTGCCCCTTGTGAAATGACTTATTATCAACCAATCTTTTATTACTCCATCTTCATGCTATCAGCTTGAAACATGAGCTCTAAAACAAGGTAAAATAACAGTAAAATATCAAATTGAGTAGAATCAACCACCTGCCTAAGAGTTGTTTGTATAAGATCAGGGATAATATATTAATAATGTGTTTCAACAGAGCTCTGGCAAAAGTTCTGTGATAGAGAGCCTTGTGGGACGATCATTCCTCCCACGTGGTCCTGGCATTGTAACCCGACGCCCGCTGATCCTTCAACTAGTGTACAGCCCTAAGGATAGCAAGGAACATCGATCAGCTGAAGAAGGTAAGATCATTAATCCTTAAAATACCTAATTCCAAGTTTGGGTATGTCTAGCTAGCACAAATCAAAGCAACTTTACTCCTTGAACCAGAATTTTTTAACAAGTTTACTATTATTAAATTAATTATTTTAATATTATTATTATTTACGATGATAATATCCATTAGTCCAAAAGCAGACAAAATAACAAACAAGCCCACAACAATTATTTGGTAGATATCTCCTCAGATTTCTAGTTACATTGGTCTTTGAGAATATATAAGTAAATAAGTATGTATTACATATAGAAGAGTATTTTCAATTACTCATGAACTGGTTTTATTATTGTAATTATCATTCAAGGTTACAATAGTGCATTCATCCATTGATCTACTGACTATTGTATTGCTATCAATTATGTGCGTGTAGTTTTTATAAAAATAGGCGATAAAAACGCGATTCTCATTGCCTTATTATGATCAGTCTGGCAGTACGCCATATCAGTTGCTTGATAAAGTGTCACTGAACGCATCAAACTGATATTATTGATAGGTTATTAATTAAATAACTAATGAGACTCATTGTTCTATATACTATAACATCTATTTTGAGTTTCTTATGATTGTTAGTTCTCAGTCTGGTATTTATAGGCTAAAAAACATAATTATCAGAATTTAGGTATGATGTTACTTATACAAAGTTCAATGTGACTTGCCAATCTAGAAATTAATATTGGGATAGACAATTTTGTAGGCTAGAGATAAACAAATACAAAAAGCATTTTCATAATCACATGTTTATGCTGCATTTGTTGCATTTACAATGCAAAGTTAGAGCCAAAGGTTGCAAATTTGTATGCATTTGCAATAATATTCACTTACCAATGATCTTTATAGGTCATGAATAAGAACAAAGTCATGCAACGGTTATGGTTCTGAAAACAAGTCACTATAGAACTTCTAAATAAATATTGATCTACCTACACTGAAAAATGTAATGTAATGTCTGTATATCCATTGTCCAGTAATAGCTATGTATGTATTTCAAAAAGTATTATTGTATTGTGTTACAGTTGTGATAGCTTGTTGTAGACGTAATGCTTTTGTCCAATAGCTCTGCGGAGGCAGACTACTGAGACATCATGGAACCCAATATCTCAGCTTTCACATTCTATGTTCACTTCAGGTTTGTATTATGAGCTCTATTTATATGCCTGTAGATACCATTTTGTAGCTTGAAGTTTATTTCTGGATGCTCATAAAATTAAAACTCTGATTTTTTTGGTAACATATCTCTTTCAAAAGACTGCCAATAATAAAGCCTTTTTTAGTCATTGAGATACTCATCAAATGTAAACCATTTATTCTTGTATGTTTCTCGGCATATCAAACCTAATTTCGAATACAATTTCTAACAGACCCATTTATATATCAGCTAATAGACGACCTAAAAATAAGTAAATCGTTGACGCAAACCACCGTCGCCATACACGAGCTCAAAAGACCAGTTTCAACATCATATGCTACGAATTACTATAGATACTGTCTTCATTGTGTACATAGTACTTACAGGCGATTATAGACTCTCGGACAAGCATCATTCATATATCCACCACACTGAATTCCATATCCCTTGCTCCAGGTACAGTGAACCTAGAAGAATGGGGCAAGTTTCTGCACACGAAAGACAAGATCTACTCGGACTTCGATCAGATCAGGCAAGAGATCGAGCGAGAGACCGACCGCATGGCCGGCAGCAACAAGGGAATATGCCCTGAGCCTATCAGCCTGAAGATATTTTCCACACGAGTTGTGAACCTCACTTTGGTGGATTTACCTGGCATTACCAAGGTTTGTGAAGGCTAAATGTAATACTTACCTTAAAAAGAGCAAATGTTGTATCTATACTTCTATACTTACTAATATTATAAAGAGGAAAGTTTTATATTTTTGTATTTTGGTTTGTGTAATGAATAAACTCAAAAACTACTGGTTAAAAAAATATTTTACCATTAGAATGCTACATTATTCCTGAGTAACATAGGCTCTTTTTTATGTAGGTACCTCACGAGCAAAGCCGCGAGCGGAAGGTAGTATAATATAATCTGAATGTTGGTAATGGCTCGCAACGATTTTCATGAAATTTGCAGGGGGTATGCATAAAATCGATCTAGCTAGGTTTCATTTTTAGAAAACGTCGTTATAGAAAAACAGAGCAAAGCTCGGTCTATTAGTATATAGGTACTATTTTTTTAAATACGATTTTGTTCTTAATTTACCCAAAAACTACCTCTTATTTTTTGTTTGAAGCATTTTTGTGACCACCGCCTGACTTGGTGGCTAGTGAATCACTAGTAGTGATGTCGTGAATAGGTAACTTTAAGATGTATATTAGATCTCACTTTGTAGACAAATACCTAGAGTATAGTAAGAAAATCAAAACGACACAGAATTAAATTTACTTTCAAACATAACTATAGAATAGAAAACTAATGATCACGTGACTTATGGGAAAAATTATTGCGTCTACTTCTTTTAGGGTTTATGCCTCACGCAAACTTTCTCCGCAGGTGGCGATAGGTGACCAGCCAGAGGACATCGAGAACCAAATAACGAAGCTCATCATCAAATACATTGGCAACCCCAACTCCATAATCCTGGCTGTGACAGCTGCTAACACGGACATGGCCACCAGCGAGGCCATCAAGATGTCCAAGGAAGTGGACCCTGACGGCAGGCGGACCCTGGCGGTCGTCACCAAACTTGATCTCATGGATGCAGGTTCTTTGACTTTTGATATTATATTCGTCCCTTTCGAAGCTCTCCTAGTCTCTAAAGAAAAAAATTCAACAGCTCCTAAATATGTCGAGATAAAATCCTATCATCCGACTAATATTGTAAACGCGAAAGTTTGTAAGAATGTATGGATGTATGTTTGTTACTTTTTCACGCTGAAACGGCTGAACGGATCTTGATGAAATTTGGCACAGATATAGATTATAGTCTGGAAAAGCACATAGGCTAGTTTTGGAAAAATGTACGGTTCCCGTAGGGTAGATTTGTTTTGGTTTTTAAAGGTACCACACGGGCGAAGTCGTGGGCAGAACAGCCAGTTCAGTTGACTGTAATTTCGCTAAAGACCTTATTAAAAGCCTCCATTACTTACTGTTTACGTCCATTCTAGACCAGCTGCTTTTTTATACCTCCCTTCTTGTTTTCCTTCTATCTCGGGAAGCAGATAATGGATTTCAAAAATAGAGGTTAATACTCTCTATATAAGGCAAATAATGGCCGAGAAGTAGGTACAGAGCAGTTCGGGTTGTGATGATAATGAAAACGGTATCATGTGATTAATTTTACGCATTGCTGCTTCAGTGGACACGCAGCCTAATACCGTGTAAGATTATCTCGTGACGTGAATTGCGTTGTGATAAAGAACACTGATTGCTAACAGAGATAGACGAAAACTATAACTGCTGTGTGATAGGCTCGAATTCATACGTAATTTTATTACTATCGATTCAAAAACTAATTTATTAGACAACTTGAAATCGCCTTTTCGTTTGCAATTTTTTCTTTTAATTTTATGCACCTTCCGCACCCCTTAGCACCTCTTACTCTGAAAGGAAACCTACCCTTAAAATGTTAACGCTCTAGGACCCATGATTTATGTCGTTTAGCTACAAGTTATGGTAACACACGCGAGGAATTCGATTGGTTTCCTATATTTTCGGCATTGACCTTACATAAATTTGTTATCGCTAGATACCGTGGCCACAGACAATAAAGCAATATGAATCTATGACATAGCTGGACGATTCTCCTCAACAGTTTCATCATTGTTCTCACTATTCGTCATTGTCCGCAACAAAAATATTTTTCTTTATCTCGTTTATTGCTCCCATCTTCACGCATTCAGCTTGAAAGACGAATTTAAAATCAAGATTAAAACTTTTTTAAATAATGACAATTATAACAAATTCAGAAGAACCACCCAGCTAGCCACCTTAGCATAATCAGACCTCGCATTATAAAACAAATGAACACAATAGCCAATCATTCGTCATCCGATCCAACTATTCATCTTTCCCGTTGTGAAATCAAAACCTAAGCCACTATTGTGTCAGTCAATCCCATTGAAAAAAAAAAAAAAAAAAAAAAAAAAAAATATGGTCACGACTGTAATCCCCAGGCTCGGTAGATATCTCCTCAGATCTTACCTATCCTATCTCTGTACCTATATCCCTATGTAAGATTAAATCTTTAAAACTACGCAATGGATTTTAATGCGGTTTTTTTTAATAGATAGAGTGATTCAAGAGGAACGCTTTTATGTATAATACATCCATGATAGTAGAGGAACACTGATAATTTTAGAGGTTTTTCTAATGTGATGTCGTAAATAAGCACATTTTAGTGTATTTATTATCAGCATTGCACCCGTTGAGCGCTGGTGGTGTAGTGGTAGCACCCCTGCCTCACGATCAGAAGGTCGTGGGTTCAAACCTGGTCGTGCACCAATGAGTTATTCTATTCGAAAAATTTATGTGCGCAATGCCAGTGCTCTTAAACGGTGAAGGAAAACATCTTGAGGAAACCGGCATACCCTAGAACCAGAAATTCGAAGGTACAGTCGTGGTCAACTAATTAGGGACATGCAAGATAGTGAAGAACAATAACCGGTTATGTACATACAAATATAAAACCCTATTGATTTCTCAGTAACTATTTGCATAATTTGGTCCGATTATTATGCTTTAAATGGCTGTAAATAAAAGAATAAATAAATAGAAAAAAGTATTTAATATCAAAGGTTGAACATGTATTCAATTTTAAGGTATAATTCTGTAGCTGGATATTTAATTAAGGACAGTAAACTATAATGAAAAATAGAGTTAAACAAAACTAATAATCTGCAGTATTATAATATCTTTAACAGCTCCATTTTATTACGTGTAAAATCAGTACCCAGTAGCAAAACCTTTGTTAGTAATTACCGCTTGACACCGATGTGGCATAGACATTATCAGTTTCTGGCATGTTTCGACAGGAATGTTTGCCCATGCCTCACAAAAAGCTTCATTAAGTTCATCTAAAGTTGTGGTACGATAAGTGGCTACTTTTTTCTTGATTTCGTGCCAAAGGTGCTCGATTGGGTTAAGGTCCGGGCTATTTGCTGGCCAATCTAGCACCGATACTGACTGACTGGTAAGAAACGACTTGACTGAACGGGCGGTATGTTTTGGGTCGTTATCATGCTGAAACGTCCATATAATAGGGAGATGCTCCTCAGCATAGGGAAGCATCGTTTCCTCCAATATTGCCTTGTATTGATGTTGGTCTAAGTTACCCTGAACTTTCCTCACAGGTCCCACTCCACGTCCAGAAAATGAACCCCACATTTTAATGTTTCCACCGCCATGTTTCACCTGCTTTTTTGTGAATCTTGGATTCATTTCCGCTTTTACTGGACGCCGTACGTATTGCCTTCCATCTGAAGAAATCAAATTAACCTTGGTCTCGTCAGAGAATAATACATGTTGCCATTGGGCGTAGGTCCAATGTCCATATTTACGTGCAAACGCCAAACGAGCATTTCTATGTTCTTTCTTCAACAACGGTACTTTGCGAGCCACTCTTCCGAACAACCCTGCTTCTACCAGACGTCGTCGAACGGTCCTAGCTGAGACACCAGCTCTTTCGTCTGTCCCAAACACTTCGTGTTTAATTAAAATAGAGCCTAGAAACGGATCTTTCTTAGCTAACCTGGCTATCATTCTATCTTCTTGCGGAGTTGTTTTTCTCGATCTTTTTGTTCTGGGCACATTTAAATCTGTGTTATTGCGTCTGACATGTTGCACTGCATTGTATACCATAGTTTTTGAACAATTTAAATGTTCTGCTATCCTTCGGTATGGCCAACCATGCTCGACAACAAACTTCATGATAATTTTTCGTAGTGTTGGATCGCAACTTTTATTTTTACCCATTTTTCTTCAAAATATATTTTTTCAAAACTTAAAATAAATATCGGGATTGCCGCCAAAACTACCACGAAACAATAAGAGAAGAAGTAAAAAAGTATTGAGATTCAAATTTTGAAAATAGAACGCAATATCTCAGTGTCCCTAATTAAATGGCCAGCCAGCATTATTTGAACAAATAGCACTACGATAATCTATCAGCTATACTGTAAAGAGGTTTAATGTTTAAGAAGTTGTTATTGTTTGTATAATCGGGCACATAAATGACTAATTATACTTACATGTAAGAGATATGGAATATGGTTTAGACTCGTTGGAAAATAAAAAATAAATTCACAATTCGGTTTAACCAAAGAGTGTCCCTAATTAGTTGACCACGACTGTATGTGTCATAACATAAGTTAGTATTCTTATAAGCGGCGATGGGCTTGCAACCTGTCACGTCGTACGGAATACTAACTAATGTGCAAAATGTGGGCATGTACAAAATGTCATGTTTGGACTTGCCTCTGACTACCCCCTTTAGATATCCTCAAAGATCTAAGTAACTAAAGATCTGAGGAGATATCTACCGAGCCTGGGGATTACAGTCGTGATCTTTTTTTTTTTTTTTTTATTGCACTCGTTCGAAGCTGTGACGGGTCGCTAGTAGTTGATATAATATAATATTTCATATTTCAGGTACCGACGCAATTGACATTCTATGCGGACGTGTGATACCTGTGAAGCTCGGCATCATTGGTGTCGTGAACAGATCTCAACAAGACATTATTGATAAGAAAACTATCACGGACGCATTGAAAGACGAAGCGACGTACCTACAACGGAAGTACCCGACTATAGCGTCGCGTAACGGCACACCGTACTTAGCTAAGACACTGAACAGACTACTTATGCACCATATAAGGGACTGCCTACCGGAACTGAAGGTAAGCCGACAAACGTAAGGAGTAGCCATTTTGTACCTATATTATTAAATAGCTTCTGCTCGCGGCCTCGACCGCGAATCCTACTAATATTATAAACGCGAAAGTTTGTAAGAATGTATGGATGGATGTATGTATGTTTGTTACTCTTTCACGCTAAAACGGCTGAACGGATCTGGATGAAATTTGGCATACATATAGATTACAGTCTGAAATAGCATATAAGCTATTATCCCGGAAAAATGTACGGTTCCCGTGGGATAGCGATGTTTTTGATTTTCAAGGTACCACGCGGGCGAAGCCGTGGGCGGAAGCTAGTAATCTAATCTGTGCCAAATTTCATCTAGATCCGGTCAGCCGTTTCAGCGTGAAAGAGTAACAAACATATATCCATACATTCTTACAAACTTTCGCGTTTATACGCGTTTATAGGATAATTTCTATAATTTCCCGTTACTAACTCTAACTAACCACTTCGTTTCCAGGTGCGCGTAAACGTAATGATCTCCCAGTTCCAATCGCTCCTCAACTCGTACGGTGACGACGTATCGGACAAGTCTCAAACGCTGCTGCAGATCATCACCAAGTTCGCCAGCGCGTACTGTTCCACCATCGAGGGTACAGCCAGGAATATAGAGACCACGGAACTGTGCGGCGGTGCCAGGATCTGTTATATCTTCCACGAGACCTTTGGGAGAACGCTCGATTCTATCCATCCTTTAGTTGGTGCGTATACTTGACTAGTATATTTCCCTGCAATTGTTTTTCATACTATTTTTTACACCCCTTTAGAGGTTCAATTTCGGGAATTCCTTAGTTAGTGCACCTTTAAACCTCGATAAGTTTATCCTACCCACCAAATTTCAGGCTCTGCATTGATATGTCAGTCAGTCAGTCAGTCAGTCAGTCAGTCAGTCAGTCAGTCAGTCAGTCAGTTATGTAATTCTATATATTATGTTAATTAGAATATTAGCTCGTACCTATTCTGGAAGTCTAAACTGAAGTTGAATTTGTGTGTTATGTATTCTACTTATGTATTAAAATAAAAATGTACTTACTTATGTCATTAATCTACCAACTATCTGGTTCCCATAGTATAAGCTTTGCTTAGTTTGGGGCTAGATGGCGTTGTGTGAACTGTCCACCAATATTTATTTATTTCTTTAAGGTCTGACCCGTATGGATATATTGACGGCGATTCGTAACGCGACCGGCCCCAGACCCGCGCTATTCGTGCCGGAAGTATCATTCGAGTTGCTGGTCAAGAGACAGATAAGACGGCTCGAAGACCCGTCCTTGAGATGTGTGGAATTGGTAACTGATCTTCACAATATGAGTCTTTATAAAACTTATATTTATATTCACTTTTCACCAGACATCGAAGCGAAGGAAAGTACATGTTGTGCCAATCTGTTGTAGTATCAAACTGTTATTACTTTATAGTTCTTGAGAAAGGCGGTTTAAGCGTGAAAGCATAACAGACAGACAGAGTTACATTCGTATAACTAGCTTCCGCCCACGGCTTCGCCCGCGTGGTAGGTACCGTGAAAAACAAAAACAAATCTATCCCACGGGAATTGTACATTTTTCCGGGATAAAAAGTAGCCTGTGTTATTCCAGACTATAATCTATATCTGTGCCAAATTTCATCAAAATCAATTCAGTAGTTTTTGCGTGAAAGAGTAACGAACATACATCCATACATCTATACATTCTTACAAAAGCATAAAAAAGCGCTAGGACCGAGACGAGTTTCTTGCCTGTTCTTCTCGTACTTGGGTTAGGTTGGAATTGGCACATAGATTCACCTAGCATGTAAGACGATTCAAAGTGATCCTTGTGATTATATTGAATAAATGGTTTTCAATTTCAAATTTCAATTTCCAAACTTTCGCGTTTACCATATTAGTAGGATAAGTATGGAGTACCTACCTGGGTGACCGAGCTTTGCTCGAGTTTTTTTTTTGTAGACGGCGTTGTCTTAGAATGAAACCTAGCTAGATCGATTTTGTGTCCCCTAAACCCCCTGCATACTAAATTTCATGAAAATCGTTGGAGCCGTTTCCGAGATTCAACAATTGCTCGTTTAAAGGTATAAGATAATCAAAGTCGCGGTGAGTTCCACTAGTAACATTATTGCTTCCAGGTGCATGAAGAGATGCAGCGCATAGTGCAGCACTGCGGGACGGAGGTGCAGCAGGAGATGCTGCGTTTCCCGCGCCTGCACCAACGCATAGTCGACGTCGTCACTCAGCTACTGCGCACGCGACTGCCGGCTACTAACTCTATGGTAAAACTTTATTATCAGCCGCGTAGGTAATGTTTTCTGCAGAAGAGAAGAAAAATTCACATTTCTGTGACGCCATAAGTGTCATTTTTCTTTGGCCAGGTCATGTTTTCTGCAGAAGAGAAGAAAAATTCACATTTCTGTGACGCCATAAGTGTCATTTTTCTTTGGCCAGGTAATGTTTTCTGCAGAAGAGAAGAAAAATTCACATTTCTGTGACGCCATAAGTGTCATTTTTCTTTGGCCAGGTCATGTTTTCTGCAGAAGAGAATAAAAAGTAACATATTTGTGAAGCCATAAGTGTCATTTTTGTAAATCACAAATTAATGTCGCTTTGTCACATGACACGGAGAGAACTAATTAACACAAACCTCACCAATGTATTAACATTTTTTATACTTTTTAGTGTATTGTGTTCTCTGTATTATGTGAAATAAACATTTTTCTATTCATATTCTTATCTCTTACATAGAGAAAAACGCCGTCTTAAGGTGCTTATTCTAGGGGGCTGGTTTTAGCCGCGTTCGTAGCTAGATAAAGTGGCAGTTTGCTTGCTACCTGTCATGCAGGGAATACTAACTAATATGCAAAATGTGGGCACATACTTGTTATATATACAGTATGTTTAGTTGTGTCTCTAACTTCTTTAGATATTCTCAAAGATCTAAGTAATAATAATAATAATATTGTTGGACATTTCACTCGCCATCTAGCCCCAAACTAAGCAAAGCTTGTACCATGGCAACCAGATAACTAATTGACTAATTATATACTTTTTTTTATTTTTAATACATACAAAGAACAGATATGAACACCCAGACACATACCCAGATACAAACGTCTGCGTTTATCACAAATGTTTGTCCTCAGTGGGGATCGAACCCACAACCTACAGCGCAGAAGTCAGGACTACTACCAACTGAGCTGTTAGGCTAGCCAAGTAACAAGATGTCTACCATGCTCAGAGATTACAATCGTGATTTTATTTTATTCCCAGGTGGAAAACCTAGTTGCGATCGAGTTAGCGTACATCAACACCAAGCACCCCGACTTCCACCGCGAGGCCGCGCTGGTCTCCGGCCTGCTTAAATCCACGGATGAAGACCCCAGTCCGATGTACAGGCAGAAACCTCGCCCCGCGCAGTCTCCGGTAGCCACGTTGTTCAGAGTATTTATTGTACCTTGATTATACATGCATGTGGGGTACTAACCTGTCGCTAACCTGGTTAATAGTGCTGCAACACTGGTTCTAAAGTACTGGTGACATGATCAGGGGCCTCACCACGAATTCATAATATATTACCGAATTAGTATTACATTGTTATTTCGTACCATGACCTATGCAAATTGTGTGGAAGTAGTGACGTTTCTAAAATGGAATCGTTACGTAATCGTTCTGGAAGACTTCGTAGTAAGGCCAGAAACTAATAGACAATAGGTAATTATAATGTGGAAACAGTAAAAAAATCAGAACTTCAAGATGGATGGGGAGATGAAAATAATATTAAAAAAATTTAGGAAACCTGACTGAACGTAACAGAAAAAAGATTTTTACAGTAGTCTTCTTCTTCTTCTTCAATTATGGCATCTGTCTCTTAGAGAACAATTTTGCCAGTGTCAAGTGTATTTATTTATAAGTATTGTCAACGTCACAGAGTCATAGTCAAGTAGTCAAGTCAATTTTAAACAAAAGATGGTTGTTTTGTTGAAAATTTTCGGGATTTCCTCCGATGGAATTTTAAGAGAACTATTCACTCTAATTCACATACTTTACACTCGCGTCAAGAACCCGGGCTTTATTGGCAAAATAACCACCAAAATTACGCAATAAAACTCAAAATAACACGAGAAAACATACAAAAACCAGAGCGACGTAGTTGTCTGGCAAATACACCGCAGAAAATCCTTTACAGTAGTCAAATTAGATTTTTTTACATTTTCGACAGCCTATGTCACTCCAGATCCAGACGATTCTAACCAAGCTTCATTTGACAAAGTCATACAATAATAATGTCATACATTGTATACACCCCAAACATATTACCCTGCTTTTTCGCTACGAAGTCGTCTAAAAATAAGGTAAGTTACTAAAATAGTTGCATTAAAATTAGCAAGATGGAATTTCTATTGTGTAAATTGCAGAGAACTTGTGAATCTAATTTTTCCGACATCAGATTTATAATTATACAAAGTCTATATTCTGCTCCGAACTTTGCTCTGCCCATTTGTAAAAACTACATGAAAATCCATTCAGAAGTTAAAAGTGCACGCAACTAAATAGACAGACAAAAGAATTCAAAAATCGCTGGTTTGTGTTCTCTCTTCTCTAATCACTCCCTTTCTTATTACTTTTCAATGTCAGACACACCGGGTTCAACTGTATTATTAGTAAGATAACAATCATATTAAAACTCATTGGGCTTAGGTTATTTTCTATATTTCTTGAATAACTACCAATTGTTTGTACTTAGTTGATTCTACGGCAAATGGGCGAAAGAGGATCACTCCTAGTATTCTTGGCAAGTATATGGGAAAATAAATATCAGGTAAAGAGTATGAAGGCATTAGCAACAATCACAGAATAGATACTTTACAAACAGTAGAAGCATTGGGATATGACATGGAAATTAATCTGAAGTTATCATACTGTGCTATTCATTAGTATCCATACTAAACATTATGTGTATGAATGTACGCTTTTGAATACTACGTGGGAACTCTTTCGGGCGTTGCTAAAACATCATTAGTTTTCATGTGTGACTTAAAACGGTTAGTTTTTGGGCCTTAACATAAGCTCTAAAACCTCAAATTTAAAACTCGAAGCAGCTTCAATACAAGTCTGATTAGTTATAAAAAAGTTTTATGAAATTATCAATAGTCCACGGATTGTAGGAAATTATTATCAATATTTCTCAACTCCGATTCAAAAGAAATGGTTCTACACGGTGTACAATGAAAATATTGCTAAAAATCAAACTAGCACAAACTGTTCAATTATTGCGCAATCAATATTTACTCCATACAGTTGTTAAAAAACAACACAAAAAAACATGCAAACTTTTATATTATACTAGCTGACGCCGGCGGCTTCGCTCGCGTGGTTGTCGTCTATCGCGACCAAAAGTAATCATGAAATTTTGATCCCACCATTTTGATCACCTCCAAGAAATATCATTATATTTCTTCCTCGAGAACCACTCTATCCATTGGTGAAAAACAGCATGAAAATCGATGCAGTAGTTTTTGAGTTTATCGCGAACAGGCAGACAGACGCGGCGGATGACTTTGTTGTAATGTAGTGTACAAAAAAAGCGCTAGGGCCCAGCGAGTTTCTTGTCAGTTCTTCTCGCACTGGGGATAGGACTGGAACTGGCACTTAGACTCACCTAGTATGTAAGACGTTTCAAAGTGATCCCTGTGATTCTATTATAAATAAACATATTTTGAATTTGAAAGTGATTACAACTTGTACAAAATATATGTTTTGAAATAATGTACCTACATTTTAATATAAATAAATTCTAAGACCGATATATAATATCGTTCGCAGCATGTGCCGGCTATCACGGACGGTCAAGAGAAATCACCACAGTCTGCTAACAGCGAATCTCCAGTCACACCGCACGTAAGAACAATTATACCCAATAGCCTTTGGTAACGTTGAAATAAAGATAGCACGATAGAAAATTTAGAACGACCTTAGATTTTACTAAAAATAAACTATATAAAAGCGTTTGTGCAGATTTTTGGATCTGTTTAGATATAGCTTAGTTACAAGCTAAAAATTGTGATTATTTTAGGATTCATATACCCTTTCCGTTGTCTTACATTTGTTCCTTTGTGACACTTTCAGTTGTGATTTCAGTTGGGCAACGATGACAAAAAGTTGGTCCTTACCTATAGAATAATTTTGACTGGCCACACAGCTCAGTTGGTAGTAGCTCTGGGGGTCTACTCCGCAAAACGATAACGATACTATCGGAGTCGAATGTTCTTCGAATTCAGTCGAATTAACAGTTGTTTCGTTGTCAAATTGGAAATTGGTTTACGAGATCGGTTATCAAAAGTAATGTCGGTCGTTCCATTGTTCAAATAATAGCATAAACAATGTTACTAAGAGTAAGTTTTGCACGATTATTGTGCCGATATATCGTTGATCGTTTTTCGGAGTAGACGCCCAGCCTTCTGCGCTGTAGGTTGTGGGTTTGATCCCCACCCAGGGCAAACATTTGTGTAATGAACGCAGATGTTTGTTCTGTGGCTGGGTGTATTCTATTATTATATTATATCTATCTATGTATTCTATGTATGTATATACAAAAAAAAACAGTATTTAATTAATCTATCAGCTATCTGGTTCCCATAGTACAAGCTTTGCTTAGTTTGGGGCTAAACGGCGTTGTTGAAATGTCCACAAAAAAAAAATCCTCACAAAATGTCTACTTCTTCAGATGAACGGTACTCCAGAGAACAAAGTGCTGACTCCTCAGAAGCCGGTGAACCTACTACCCGAAGTCCCGAGCCACACCTCGCGGAAACTATCCGACCGAGAGCAACACGACTGTGATGTTATCGGTAAGCTTTTATATGATAATAATAATAATAACAAATTTATTTCAGGCAACATTAGTCTAAGTATACAATATGGAAAATACTTAAAAACTACGGCCCATATAAAATATATACCTTACAGTCTAACATACGTAAAATAAACTAATTATTATTGGGAGCTGAAAGTGGGGGTGTTACCAAGCCTTCCACGGAACCGCTGAAATATGACACCCTTCGGCCAGAATACTAGCTTCCGCCAACGGCTACGCCCGCGTGGTATCTTGAAACAAAAACAAATCTATCCAACGGAAAACTCACATTCATCATCATTCTCCTGCCCTTATCCCACGCTAAGTGGGGTCGGCACAACATGTTTTCTTCTTCCATTCACCCCTATCATTCGTCAACTCTGAATCAACTCCTCTTACATTCATATCATCTTTCACACAGTCAAACCATTTCTTCTTCGGTCTTCCTCTACTTGCGCACCCATCCACACTCATACTCATAACTCTTCTGGTGACATGGTTTTCATCCCTCCTCCTCACATTGTTCCGGGATAAATGTAACCTAGGTGCTATTTCAGACTTTAGTCTATCTCTGTGCCAAATTTCAAGCAGATCCGTTGAGCCGTTTCAGCGTGTAAGAGTAACAATCATACATCCACACATTCTTACAAACTTTCACGTTTATAATATGAGTAGGTTTTGTCTGTTTTGGCGTTACGCGACAGATAAAACGCGACGTATGTATTATTCCGTGATATGTGAACCGACCCTTACTGAGTGTCCGCACATAAACATTTATTGAAAAAGTACTTGCTAATTGTTTTAGTATACTTACGTGCCGTTCTGGAAAATAAACTATGATAAGCGTTACATGAAAAACCATAAAACAAAACAGTAAAATGATAAATAGATATCCGTTTTGATATTGTCAATATTTAAAAATGAAAAATATGTCATCATACTGTACTCTAATAAAAAATATGATCTCAAAAATCAAAATAATTATATAATTTTACCCTCTTACCCTGTAATTTTCTTATTAGGATAATGAAAAATAAAATTATCTCCACAAATAATATTCTAAAAAGCGTGTTTTCTGATGGTAGGTGGAAGGAGCGACACCACGTTATTCAATAACACCGTTATAGACGGCGTCGCGATGACACATTTGAACGAAAAGGGCGATTTAGTCGGTGAGGAACTGGGCGTCTACTCTACAAAACGATCAACGATATATCGGAACAAAAATCGTGCCACACCTACTCTGAGTTACTTCGTTTAGACTATCTAACGATGAAATGATTGACATTACTTTTGGCAATCGATCTCGTAAATACCTACGGACGTACGATAATTTAAATTTGACCACTAAACAACAGTTGTTTAGTGGTCAAATTTAAATTATCGTAGTTGAAAAATTTTCGTCGAATTCATACAAATAACAGTTACTGTTATTTGTATGAATTCGACGAAAATTTCGGTCCGATTATATCGTTATCGTTTTGCAGAGTAGACCTCCCCTGCATATAAAAGACAACGTAAAAAACTGCAGGCTTTCTCCTCGTATACACAACACTATTCGGCTGTCATTCTGAATTATAAGAAGCCTGTTTGGTAGGGGATAATTTTGACGTGCAATGAGCATGAGAAAGTAAATAATTTTATCATTGTTTTAAATCAACCAACTTAAACCGTTATTTCCTAGAGAGGTACCCTACCTTTTCGTATATAAGTGTCGAATAAGTTTCCGAAATTCAACTTTTATAAAGACTAATAATAGCTTCAAGAAAAAATAAAGAATTGGGGAGGCATTGCTCTTATTGAAAGGGTTATCTAAAAGGCTGGTAGAAGTGACCAATTATCAAGCTTACCTCGGACGGAGAATCAGTATAGCTAGCCAACATCAGTGACTTTATTTGTTACTAAAAATAAAGAAATATAGTTACTAAAAAATATAAAACAAACAAAATCTTGCGGAGTTAAAAACAAAATTTTATACAACACGCTTCTAATGTATAAGTTGACAGCTGATTAGTGTGATTGCATATCCGGATAAGCCTTCGTGCACTGACGCCTTCCATCCACCTATCATCTATAAGGGTTTCCCAAAACGGGCGCTATTACACTTTGCAGAGGCTAAATATCGAACAAGATTATAATATAAGCCAACTTCTATAAAATAGCTCGTCATGATCGCAAAATGAGGACATGTGCCGAACGAATATAATGTTTGGACGTGCCTCTAACTCCCCTTTAGATATCCTCAAAGATATAAGTAACTAGAGATCTGAGAAGATACTACCAAGCCTGAAGATTACAGTCGTTAGTTTATTATTGTTTGAGCACTAAAAGTTAGTTATGCAAGTTTTTGCAATAAAAATATATGGTCAAAGAAAGTTTTTCATTAATATCTTTCGAATTTAAATACAAAGCGACTTTATAAACAATATATTGTATAAAATAATATTAAAATAATCATTTTTTACACTAGAACGGAGTTCGTTTAAGGTTATTTTTTATCGCAACACAACGCTAGCGAATCTATGGTCCGAAGAGTTCAAATGGTTCAAATAAAATGATGTACATTTTTCCAGGATATCAGTTTGGGAAATCCTTTTAGCTGGCTTGCTTTCTGTGTTCCATCGACTGAATTGTAGAACTACTTTTTTTATTAACAGCTTCTGTCTTGATATTTCCCGCTAGCTGTAAAAATGAATATAGGATAGACAATATGATTTTAATGTACATTTCATTCGATTTCGTTATTTGAATGAAACTGTTATTTGTAGTATTATTAGCGCACACTTTCCTTTGCACCATCACAAATGTTATACTCCTTTTTTTTAAAGAGGATAATGCTTTAGGTACTATCAAATAATTACGATTAGTTAAAAAAAGATTAGTTCCTTATTCGTGCTTGCTTGACGCTACACAGTACAACTGAAATCTCAAAAATACCAAGGCAATGGTGGTAATTCTGTTGTTAGAACTTATTTTGTTCGCCATAAAGACTAAATTAGCGTAATCATCATCGTATTAATTATCATCCATTTTCGCGCAGTTTTATTTAGCGCCGTAAGTTAGTGACAGCAGAAATATACGCTAAAATACGTCAATTTAGTCAAAAACTTACGCTAATTTATTCTAAAGATCGTCTGTATTTTAGATTTTTTTAATAGTCCGATAACAAGAGATTGCCCTCACAGCTCAGTTGGTAGTAGCTCTGCCTTCTGCGCTGTAGGTTGTCGATTCGATTCCCACCTAGGATAAATACTTGTATGATGACGCAGATGTTTGGTCTGTGTCTGGGTGTTAGAGCGGTTTCGCACTACGTCGGATCCGAATCCGATCCGAACCCGTGAACATATGGTCCGGAGTAGTTTGTAAAACTATTTCTATGGTAAGTTACGCACTAGATCCGATTTCCGTCTTCCGATTTCTTTCCGTTATTCGTCATTTCCGTAACGTAAGTCTGAGGCCAAACGAACGTAATTTTGTGAGTCGTGAGTCGCAGAAATTCTCGTCGTCGAAAAACTTCGTCGGCAGAAAACTCATTTTGCGTCGCCGTGTGAATGGATTAGGACTTTTGTATGAAACCGAATGCAGCAGAAATTACGCGACCGAAATTCTGCGACTCACGACTCACAAAATTACGCTCGTTTGGCCTCAGGCTTAAATGACGTATGCCAAAAGTGGTTCCCATAGTACTAGCTTTGCTTAGTTTGGGACTAGATGGCGTTATGTGAACTGTTCACCAATATTATTTACACAGAATTACTACCAATAAAATTACAGCAATAATTTTTCCTTTTTTTTCTTTTCCAGAACGGCTTATAAAGTCGTACTTCTACATAGTCCGCAAGTCGATCCAAGACTCGGTTCCGAAGGCCGTGATGCACTTCCTGGTGAACTTCGTGCAAGACAACCTGCAATCGGAGCTGGTCACACATCTGTACAAGTCGGACCAGGCCGAGAGCTTGCTGAACGAGTCCGAGCATATTGCTCAGAGGAGGAAGGAAGCCGCCGATATGCTGAAGGTAATGATGTCTGGCAATCGCTGGGTAAACGTGTTCTCTAGTGGACAGTGATGTAACGGATAGTGAATCGGCCGGAGACCGGATATTCGGCGTAGGCTTTGACCGGAGCCCCAAATATACCGCGAATTTGCATGATCCCGCGTGACTCAATTCAAGTTGGAACTTGCAGCGTAGGTCTTGTGATCGTAAAGGGAGAAGGGTACTTAAGTAGAGGTAGATCAGTCTAAAAATGTACGCCCCTCCAATGTATTTACCTCTACATGCTACAAGCGGAGGGGCGTGCATTTTTAGACTGAATCATCTCTACTGATTTGTATAGTTACACTAATAATAAGTAATTACTTAAAGTTGAGTCATATAATTAAACTAGATTTTTTTTACAAATACAACCGTGCGTAGAATTATGCTATCCGGTATTCGCCGAATATCATCTAATATCCGGCCGGATAGGCTGGATACCGAATAGTAGCCGGATATCCGTTGCATCTCTAGTTGAGACCGCGTCTCGGCAAACGTAGTGTAGGACGCCTTCCAGCCAGGTGCGAAAGATTGTTTAGGGTACGTAAGGGAAAGATTGTTTAGGGTTGTAAGATCTTCGGGCAATATCAAAGTAATATAACTTTAATATTTCGTACTATGACCTATAAACTTGTATTGGAGTGGTGTTACTTCAAAATGTCAGTGGTTCCACAGATTGGCGCGTTCAATCAAACAAACAAACTCTTCAGTTTTATAATATTAGTATAGATTTAAAGATCTAAGATGAGGCTCACTTAAATATCACCACACGAGTTCAAAAATGTGACAATAAAAATACTTTTTCTTTTCAGGCTTTGCAGCGAGCCGGTCAGATCATCAGTGAGATTCGGGAAACGCATATGTGGTGATGATCGCCATAACATTAAAACTAGTCTGAAATTAGAATTTGAGTTCCAACGGAAACTCTGCATACTCTTAGGCTTGAACTACATACCGTCGCACCGTTCAGCACCACGCAACTGTCATGTACGCTACATGTATAGCATTTTAAAACAGGTTTATTGTATGAGTGTGGTGCTGAAGTGCGCTGTTTAGACTTGGCACTTATTATGTGAACACAATTAGGCTTATTTACTTACAACCCATTATCTTCTGTCTGCTCTCTTATTAGATTAAAAATGCATAAAACCAAAAATAATTGAAAAGCAGATATGAAACAAATGGTTGAATTACCACGCTTATAATATTAAGCGTTCTGTTACACGCTTAAAAGCCTCAGGGGTTAAGTAATTGTAGTAGATTTAGAACTAGTTTCACCATGCTTTGTTAATTAAACAGCATGTTAGCCTTTTAATCACCTGTTAAAGTTTTGTGTTCCATCACATGATGGTACTATCTTCTGTTAAATGAAATAACGTAAAATAGATAACGATCTAACATTCGTGTTAATTTTGATGTCCAATGTGCTTTGTTAACAAAAGTTTGGTAAAATTGAACCTTATGCTACTGTACTTAATTGGCTATTTCATTGATTTAGCTACAGAGAAATACCCTGATAATCTAAATAAAAAGTTACGCACAATGGCCTGTTCACATGATTCCTAATTTTTAGAGTTCCATTACACTTAATGGATTAATGGATTGGAATCATGTAAACCAGCCATAACTCGATTTTGAGTTGAGGCGAAGCGAAACAATTTCTAAAGAATGCAATATAAGATCGTAATTTCCGTTCGATTTTGCGTCAATAATAATACCTAGAACTTCTCAAGATCTCTGTGGGAACCGATGTTAGTTGAGTGTGCAATACTCTGATTCAAGTACTTATTTTGAGCATGGTATGATTCATGAGGCTACACATTAATATTAAGGCTACATGCCGCATGTAACAAGGTTCGCGTACATGCCGCATGTAACAATGTCTGCGTACATGCAGCATGTAACAATGTCTGCGTACATGCAGCATGTAACAATGTCTGCGTACATGCAGCATGTTACAAGGTTCGCGTACATGCAGCATGTAACAAGGTTCGCGTACATGCCGCATGTAACAATGTCTGCGTACATGCAGCATGTTACAAGGTTCGCGTACATGCAGCATGTAACAAGGTTCGCGTACATGCCGCATGTAACAATGTCTGCGTACATGCAGCATGTTACAAGGTTCGCGTACATGCCGCATGTAACAATGTCTGCGTACATGCAGCATGTTACAAGGTTCGCGTACATGCAGCATGTTACAAGGTTCGCGTACATGCCGCATGTAACAATGTCTGCGTACATGCAGCATGTTACAAGGTTCGCGTACATGCAGCATGTAACAAGGTTCGCGTACATGCAGCATGTAACAATGTATGCGTACATGCAGCATGTTACAAGGTTCGCGTACATGCAGCATGTAACAAGGTTCGTGTACATGCCGCATGTACCAATGTCTGCGTACATGCAGCATGTTACAAGGTTCACGTACATGCAGCATGTAACAAGGTTCGCGTACATGCCGCATGTAACAATGTCTGCGTACATGCAGCATGTTACAAGGTTCGCGTACATGCAGCATGTAACAAGGTTCGCGTACATGCCGCATGTAACAATGTCTGCGTACATGCAGCATGTTACAAGGTTCGCGTACATGCAGCATGTAACAAGGTTCGCGTACATGCAGCATGTAACAATGTCTGCGTACATGCAGCATGTTACAAGGTTCGCGTACATGCAGCATGTTACAAGGTTCGCGTACATGCAGCATGTTACAAGGTTCGCGTACATGCAGCATGTAACAAGGTTCGCGTACATGCCGCATGTAACAAGGTTCGCGTACATGCCGCATGTAACAAAGTTCGCGGCTATTATTATGTTAGTGGCAATACTAGCCGTTACGATCAAAAGTAGACTGCACAAGATAAAATATCGGTTTTAAATGCAGCCAAAGCAAAACAGCATGCCTTAGGGGCTAAAAATATCTATACATATATGTTTGAGAAATATCACTAAGGTGGGGCCTTAGTGATATTTCTCATACATTGCAAGTTAAATAAAAGCTTGTATTTATATTCCAATACATCTATATTATCTAAATGGATACCCAGTATAACCTTATTACGAGTAGTTTTTTGGGGAGTGCCAGTGTGTTATTTATGAAAGCGCAGTTTTTTACCGGAACGATTGTAGTTGTATATTTGTATGTTGCACAAATGCTGATTTCAGTTACCATTACTTGCGTGAAAGTATTTATATCGTGCACTTATTAGCGTAAAGTTATTTATTACTCACATAGTTACAATGCAGTGATATTATTTGTGTAGATAGTTCGAACCGCGATAATTAATTTATATAATTGTGAAAGTTTTGTTTTGCATTGATTTTTCATTGATATTTTGTGTCAATAACATAACAGGGTTGGTATTTTTTAAAACGCTTGCTTTTTCATCTACCCCGCGCCAAAAGCAGGCGGCTCAACTTACACCGCCGCGGAATGGAATGGAAGCGGCTTTTGCAACTAAATTGTACATAGCATAATGAACTTTATGACAATTGTATAACATATAAACTAAACACGAGTTAAAAAAAAGTCGGTGCCGTCTGTGAAATTCGAAATTGAGTGGTGTGAAATTGGTGTAAATTGAGCCTTAAGCTAAGAAAAAAGGTCTACGGCCTTTGGCGCGAAGGACAGATGCATTAATGAATTGATAACGTAAGATAGTTTCTTAGTTAGTTGAGACGAATCGCTTCTTTAGAATACTATAGTTAAATTGACAAAATACTTAAGTTTACAGACCATTTTGCTGTTTTAGGAATTTAAATCGATTTTACACATCAAATCCTATAAAGTAAAACGCAACGTATTTGTTCTAATTTAATACAAGGTGCGGATGGACCATTCTACTCAAGGGTTTCGTCATTGTTCGTTACAAATAATTTTGGTTATTTCATAAAATATTACTTCATTTTGAATTCTTCATGCTACCAGCTTAAAAGACGAGCTCTCAAATCAAGGTTAATAACGGTAAAATATTAAATTGAGTAGAATGGACGGATATGACTATATTAGAATGGAGCGATTCGTACAATAATGATCGAACTTCACTGAAGTTCGTTAGATCATTTATTAATTAGTAAGAAATGCATGCTGTGTTATGAAATTTCATTGAAGTTTTTGAGTCGTTTTGTGTCATGTCCACACTAAAGTAATTTATTCGTTTTTAACGTTTATTAGATTAGGAAATATTCCAATGTTGCACATGTATTTATTGTTAGTCATATGTGTGCTTTGTGTATCGATTATTACTTGAACGATGCGGAGAGTAAGATTGTAATTAAGTCTGTTAAATATTAAATAGATTAATATCGTCGCCAGAACATGTTTTATTTAACTACCTACCGTCTTTGAATTCTAGATTTCTCGAACCTAGATAGTTCTTTCAGTAGGTCTACCATGAGTTTTCACAATCTACACTCGCTAGCGACTGTAGTTAAAAAAATGTATGACAACTTGCCTACAGCGCCTCTAGCGGATAGTTGGGTACTAAAACCTCACGTAGCTAACTATCCTACGTCACAGCGTACCACAGCGACTGTAGTTTGCGCTCATAATTTGCTTACAATTTGGTACCATGAGTAACAGTTTTGACAGATGTCATAGTAACGTACTATTACTACTGTAGTAACGTCAGCTAATCTAAATGTGACAACTCATGGTAGATCTACAGAAGATAGTAGTAGCAAAATAGCTAAAGGGTAAAAATAAAAATAGGCATAGTATTCAAATTATTTATTTCCGTTAAAAATTATTTACATGCAATAGCCGAGTATTTAATTAAATGATCAATATTATTCAGCATTATAACAATGCAATCTACATGTTTTAGTAACTAATAATATCAAATTGAGGTAAAGCAAAACTGCATAATGGCAAGAGATAACTACTGTGGGCATGTGTCAAAGTTTGCCACTGACTAACCCCCTTTAGATAACCTCAAAGATCTAAGAGATCTAAAATGACTCAAACATGGTAATGTATGTTATTTTTTGATAACTATTGAAAGTTTTGTCCATTAAAATGTTAAATCAAGCCTTCCTGTCTGCACATAACAACGCTACCCTGAAACACATTTAGACATCTACTCCAGGGCGAGCGTGAGAAACCATTATCTCAAAGATTATCAGAAACGTCATACAATACTATCTACTAAAAAATTTAGTAGAAACATGGTACGAAATATCAAAGTTATATTACTTTGATATTGCGCGAAGAGCTTGTAGTAAGGCCGTTTCATGGGGATGTGTTTGATTTACCTTACGAGCCTACACTGAAACATTTCGTTATCTATACGGCACAATGCAAATAGTGGAATAACCACGCAAGATTTGCACAAAACAAACATTACGATTACTACTAGGAATATGATACACAGCCAAATCAATAAATGCGGCTAATTCAGTCTACATACAATTTATAATTCTCAATTTTTTATTGACTATTGCAAAAAATTTCAACCTCAACAACACATTTTAACCATTTGCTATTTTAGATTACCTACTAACTACTTATTGTGCAAAACGTGTGTATGTGCTAAATATAATATACGTTGTACTTGCCTCTGACTACTATCTCTAGGTATCCTCAAAGATCTAACCTGATATGAGGTCTGAAGAAATGTCTAACAGGGAATTGTCGGTTACAATAACCGCTTGTTTAATGCATTGATGAACTTACTCTATGATCTAAAAACACTACTTTCACAAGAACAACATCAAATCACACTTTCACAATCATTTGTCATGGATTTTTTTAATACATTGTATATGGCAAGATTTTATTTAATGTTTTTGAAATATCTCTTTATTAAGACGGGAAAATTAAACGTGCAAGTTTAAAAATGAATGCTCCGACATTGTATCAACTCCTCGGGGCTTACCACAAGCTCTACAAACAATCATGTTTCAGAAACATCAAAGTTTCAAGTGTGAATCACTATTTCAATAAAAGTTTTATAGGTCATGGTACAAAATATACTTAAATAAATATATTACTTTGATATTTCCCGAAGAGCTAGTGGTAAGGCCCGTTTTTATAATGAGTATTAAATTAATTGACGACAGTTTTGATAAAAATATTAAACTTACGCGATCTGAACATTATTATAAGTATTTATCGGGTTTTATTAACCTATCTTTTCCGACGCTTCAACAGGTTTACACGCTGTCGTGATCACGGAATGTCATGTAGTCATACCATGAGCATGACAGTCGTGTGTAAACCTATACTATTAATAAAATACCTGAAATTTTATCAAAAATATTTAAGTGGAGGGAAAATTTGGTATTTGTAATTTGTACGAATGGGCAGGGTATGTCAAATTATGAGTTCAAGATCACACTCCTAAATTATCTAATAGGGTTAGGCCGCCCGAAGGACCATCTGAATAATATTACGAATAAAAATGCATATTATTTGACGACTCTTTTGGTAACAATATTCCTTCTGTACATTCTATTGCACCTTGTAATTATATAGTACCTATAAATCTACTTATTTGAAAAGTTTTGGGATAAACCGATTTTTGTACCATTTATTTATAGGAGACAAATTTTTTACTCGTAGTACAAGCATTTAGTTAACATGAATCAATACAATTTGTGCTATATTTAGTTTGTACTACTAAGTCTTAGTTGCTAATTTTTAATTTTGTCAAGTGTAATATTACTATTAGTTAATGTTATTGAGATTACAATATTATATTCTATCTCTACACTACACTTAGGCAAAACACTTGGGGCTTGAGTTACTGGGGCAATATTTCTGTTTGGACCCTGAATTACAATAAAATTATGAATACTGTCCGTTCCATGAATTTTACATTAGAATTTTGATTTCATTTACACAAACAGTTTTTTTTTAATCATTTTAAAGCAAAAAAATTAGTTCACTTTACACAGTTTCTATAGTCCAATAAAATGTCTATCCAATTAGATATTCACACGTTTTTACATCACTGTAACTGACATGGGTATTGAAATCAACGAATATTGTAACGTAGGATACGTACTTTTAAACTTACGCGATCTGAACACATTATTATTAGTATTAGACGGGTATTTATCGCGTTCAAATTACCTTGTGTCTACCCGTGACCACGACAGCGTGCAAACCTGTCGAAACGTCGGGAAAATATAAGGTAATTTGAACGCGATAAATACCCGTCTAATACTAATAATAACGTAGGATACGTTACGATATTCGTTCTTTAATTCACGAGTCGGTGGGTTTTATTCAAACCTCAGTGATGACCTTGGAGCGCGAGCGCGCGGCCCTGTGCTAGGACGACGAAGGTTTCTTATCTCCTTCTAGAAGTTTCTCGTCAGAGCACAACTTTTCCAGTTGTTTCGCGTAGTATGTGTTGAATTTCAACCTGTAATATCAAC
This sequence comes from Cosmorhoe ocellata, assembly GCA_963675405.1. Classification (NCBI taxonomy): domain Eukaryota; kingdom Metazoa; phylum Arthropoda; class Insecta; order Lepidoptera; family Geometridae; genus Cosmorhoe; species Cosmorhoe ocellata. The sequence continues at coordinate 9,180,742 of OY776249.1, read as the reverse complement.
GTATCAGCATTGCCATTCAACGTGGTAATGGTGAGCGTCTTGGAGACGCTTCTATTTCGCAGTGATCTGGATCAGTTGAGCTATCTATGGGTAGTTTGTAACGGTCCTTGGATAGCTCAACTGTTTCATATGTATTTTATATAGTACATATTAAGAACAAAAAAAAACTTGATCACAGCTGTAGTGCCATATAATCATTTAAGACGTGCTCTGACTACCCTCTTTAGATAGCTCCAAACATCTAAGTAACTAAAGATCTGAGGAGATTCTACCAAGCCTGGGGATTACAGTCGTGATCATGATTTTTTACCAGACTGAAAGGGGGTAAGTTTGGGGTGTATGTATGCGAGCTCCTTTGGCTGTTGCTCCGCCCTCCGACAGCTAACTAACCAATTTGCAATATAAACGCTGTCCATTTGTTTTACGTTTTATTTTATTATTATCTCGATTACATTTTTTGGAAGAAGGATCATACAAAAGAGCGCTACCGAGACGAGTTTCTTGCCTGTTCTTCTCGTACTTGGGTTAGGTTGGAATTGGCACATAGATCCACTTAACATGTAAGACGTTTCAAAGTGATCCTTGTAATTTTATTGAATAAAATATTTTTGAATTGAATTGTCGCTGAAGCCCAAACGGCTGGACAGATTTTGAAAAATGAGTCTTTGGATTCGTACTTCCGATACAAAACTTAATGTTAGAAGTTGAAAGTGTCACCTGGCGGATATGTTGAGTAGTTTATTGGTGTTGTTGTCTCTGGCCATCCGCTCGATGATGGCGAGTGCTGAGAGCAGCGCGGCCGTGAACCGCAGCCCGTACCGCGCCACGGAGCGCGAGAACGAGTCTGCAGAGCCGCTTACCGTGGTAGTGGTCCCGCTACTACCACACCCAGGCTCTTGCTGAAATTATACATAGGTACATACAGGTCATCCAACGGATCTAGGCAGTCGTGAAGGCCACAGGTGCGAGTTTGCGTATGTACAGTTCCTTCCCCCCCTCCTCATACCTCCAATTGCTCCCGAAAAACGATACTGCGCAGCTCTTGCGGCTAACTTCACGAATGCCTAGATTCGTTGAGCCAACTATACATAAAATCACGCCTGTTTCCCGCATGACTACGGATCTTCAATTGCTACGATCCTGACATAACTAACTCGTTGATGAAATTGGGGACGTTTCAGAGAAAGGCCTGGTTTTATTATTTTGATATTGCCCGACGAGCTTGTTGGTAAGGTGTTCATACTTCTTCATACATGCGTGTCGGTTTAGGGTACTCTTACCTGGGTGTCAAGAGTAGGTACCCTAAACCGACGCGCATGTATGAAGAATGTAATGAAATTATTTATCCGAGAAATATTGACTGACTGGCCTCACAGCACAGTTGGTAGTAGCTCTGCCTTCTGTGCGTAGATTGTGGGTTCGATCCCCACCCAGGACAAATCTGTGTGATAAACGCAGATGTTTGTTTTGTGTCTGGTTGTTATGGTATTCAATGTATGAATTTACGAAAAAAATAACACTTATCTGGCTAGTACAAGTCTAGTACAAGCTAGATGGCGTTGTGTGAAATGTTAGCAATAATAAATCAGATTATTTGATGTGATTTTTAAATAAGAACAGATTACACACATAACAGATAAAACAGATTCTTCTTGTACCGCTTGTGCTTATTAACCATAGTATTGATAAATGTAGGTAATATCTATTGTCACTATCTCGATGCATAAGCCCTTTCAAAGAAAGCCGGTATACTTACGAAATATTAACGTCCAAAAATATCCCTTTCAGTGGCCGTAGTAAAATCTAGCAGTGAATTATAAAACTAACTAAGTTTTATACGCTACGCGTATTTCACAATCTAGTTAGTTACATTCACCAGTGTACGATGAAATGGAAAGTGTCTCATTAATTATGATACAAAATATGTATAGCAAATTCATGAAACAAACAATGTAGACTTTCAAATGAAAAAAAACATACTTACAGCAAAACTCTAAAAGATAAGTCATGGAAATAAAAAGCTTGTGTTAGTTAATTTGTATCACAAATACTACATGGAAACATTACATGACATTTAAAATTGCATGTGAACTCAGCCTTAGCTTTGCTTGAAGGAGAATATAAGGGCGAGTATCCTAAAACTCTATTAGTGTGTGGATTTTCGAATTAGGGGGGCGTTCTGTATGAAGTATTAGGTTATGCTCTGTAGCAATGATTCGGAATAGTCGCCCTTAAACTTCCGACCAATAGCTTCACTCATTATAACAAACGAAGCGACGCGATTGGCAGGAATAAGCAAGACAAAGGAACGTTCACACATTGGCTAAGTGACATGACATTCTGTGATTTTACTCTTGTGCAATATTCTAATTAGTACCTCACTATAGTCTGTACTGTCATATGTCGATCCAAGCATACTGTTAAGTTCTGCGTCCACGAAGTACTTGTGCATCTCCTTTGCCAATTAACGTGTTTGCGTTAAAAGAAAATACATAAATTAATATCTAAATATCCAATAAGCCACGTAAAATATAATAAATTGTTTATATGTGAATCAAAAAGCGGTAGAAGCTAGGCAAATGCCTAGGTCAATCTAGGATTGACTACTAAAGAGAGTATTTTTATATCAGCATCCATACGACAAGAGAAAAAAGTTTAAAAACTAAATTGATGGTATATAGACATACGGTCGGTTTATATATTACTAGCTATCCCGCCCGCGAGTCCGTTCACTTAAAGTAGGTATCTAACTAAACTGAGTTTCAAACAAATCATAAAAAATTCCCATAATAACTTTGACACCCAATTTTACCCTTTTTAGAGGGTTATTTTGAAATATCCAGGAATACGTTTCCATTTATTTTGCATTTAAAGTATCCAAACCAAAATTAAGATCAATCGCACCACCCTTTAAAAAGTACCCATTGAAACATTGAGCCAACATTTGACCCCTTTTTGAATGTTATATTGAAAAATCCTGAAACACGTGTCCATTCATTTTGCATTTACAGTACACAAACAAAGTTTCAAGGCAATCGCACCACCCGTTCAAAAGTTCACATACAAACATTGACCACACATTTGACCCCTTTTTGAAGGTTATTTTGAAAAATCCTGAAACACGTGTCCATTCATTTTGCATTTACAGTACACAAACAAAGTTTCAAGGCAATCGCACCACCCGTTAAAAAGTTCCCATACAAACATTGACCCCACATTTGACCCCTTTTTGAAGGTTATATTGAAAAATCCTGAAATACGTTTTCATTTATTTTGCATTTACAGTACACAAACAAAGTTTCATGAAAATCACTCCACGCGTTAAAAAGTTTCATACTAACGTTTTCACCCTTTTTCACCCCCTTAGAGGTGGAATTTCCAAAAATCCCGCCTTAGTGAGTGGTTTTGTTATAAAAGGAAGCCACCTTCCAAATTTCAGCTTTCTAGCTTCAGCGGTTTCGGCTGGGCGATGATAAATCAGTCAATCAGTCAGTCAGTCAGTCAGTCAGTCAGTCAGGTTAAGCTCTTATATAGATATAGATGTATTTGTGGTTTTATGTCAAATGCCTATCCAAAACCCAAAAACCGCAGATAGATAGAATATAGAAACCGGCCAATAATCATAATATCATCATTCATCATCCTTAGAAACCTCGCTATTCGAAAAGGCGATGTGACGTTGACGGGAAGAAAATATACAATAATATTTTATACAAAAAATAAAGCACAATTAACATCGATTACTTTAAAGGGATACTTATTACAAGAATCTTATGATGAGGGAGAAATTTTACTACTGGGACGACATCCTTAAAATAAAAATAATGTTCGAACTCTATAACTCATTATCTAACCTGTATAAAGTTGCAGAACTGTACGCAGACCAAGCAAAGTGCAGTGACAGCTTTCAAGAGCTGAGGGCTGGTCAGCATGCAGTCGCCCAGACACGACTCCAGAAAGTCGTTGTGTCTCTCCAGGACCTCGTCTACATTGTGCACCTGGAAAATAACATGCCAAATCAAATCAAATCAAAATCATGTTTATTCAATTCAATCACAGGGATCACTTTGAAACGTTTTACATACTGTGTGTCTAAGTGCCAATCCTATCCCCAGTCCGAGAAGAACTGATAAGAAACTCGCTCGGCCCTAGCGCTTTTTTTGTATGATCCTTGTTAATTTTGTTAGGGATACCTAGAAGAATTGTAGCTGATTCGTGCCAAGCTTTTTTGTCATGTCTTTTAAAGGCACCGAAGTCCAATTCTAATGTGGTGTCAGAACAATTTGATCAGATTGACATACATAGAAAATGATAAATAAAGGAATATTGGTGGACACAAAACGCTATCTAGCCCCGAACTAAGCAAAGGTTGTACTATGGGAACCAGATAGTTGATAGAATAATTAAATACTTCCACGCCTAAATCAATCAATTATCTGAGACATAGATTTGACCGCTCATTTAGGGAGTACCCACCCACCTGTAACTTTCTTATAAGAAACTACGAGTGCGATGGTATATTTAGTCATCTTTCAACAGAGTAAGTGCTTACAAACTCAAAAATATTTATTGAGAGCAAAGACCTAATTTGACAGTGTAGCTGTGCCTAAAGTTATGGCATGAGTCGTAAGTGAGACGACCTTTAGCCTCCCAGATTCCCTCTAGATAAAATGCCACACATGCCATAGTCAGACAGATAAGTAAAGAAACAAATTTGTGGCATAATTCGAACCCGCGTCTTTGCCTGTCAACTACCTAACCAAATTATGCAAACGTTATTTTGCCAGCCCTTACAAAATTATCAAATCCTTGGTTTGGATGATTCTACTTAATTTGATATTTTACCGTTATTTAAAAAACTTTTTTATCCTTAATTTTAGAGCTCGTATTTCAAGCCGATAGCATGAAGATGGAACAATAAAAGATTGGTTGATAATAAGTTATTTCATGAAGGGTACATTTAAAATGAACTAATATTTTACGAGAACCAAATTTGTTTATTGCGAACAATGACGAAACCGTAGAGTAGAAAGGCCCGGTTATGTCTACCGACGAAAATCTATGAATCAATGGCGTTCAGATCAAAGCAAAAACAAATCTTTTTATTTGACCAAAATCACAGAAATGACTCACAAGGTAACGTGACGTAGGTACCAGAAACGCCTACGAATTATCACAGGCTTGCTCCGCCCACTGCAAAAACTTAAGGCTTCGAAAAAACTTTACAATATGGCTGACCTGATTTAGATAGAACCTTAGATAATTAAATTATTCATGAAATAAACCTGCGAGAAAGAAAATCAAGACATGTGATGTTACTGATCGGACTTCATAAAAAGTTGTTTACTTTTACGAAACTTTAAAACCTACGGTAATTAGGTACCTACGTCAAAGGCAAAGCACAACTTTCAGACACAGAAAACAATGGATATAGAAAATACTTTGCTTATTGTGCTATTTTTATTTATTGTTGTAAGTAACGATTGCGCATTCTACGTCTAAATCTGTCAGCTACCCCAACTTATCGCAGGACTTATCAATGACTAATGAACAAAAAAATAATAGATTCCAAATTTCTATTAGTACTCGTACATTATTGCCACACATAAGTTTCTAAAATAACAGTATCGGTGGTGCGTTTGACAACATTTTTCTATTCTATTCTTTCAAGTGACTACAGTAACTGTATACGCATACTGAAATTTCTCATCATTGAAGTCTATGTCATAAATGATCGGTACTTAGATGTACCTATGTGGCTTCCAAGTAGTATTCGACTAACTATTGAAGTCGAAAAGCAAATAGATCCAGTTAAACCTGTGGTTAGATCACGCGGTATTCATAAAAGTGATCAGAACAGTTAAAACGCCTGTCTAATTAAGATTGGTCGACGTTGAATTTGGTCAGGATCAGCGTACCAGCGGGTTCGCAGCGCCTGAGCAACGCTGCGCGCGCGCTCACTCCGCGAACGGAATCGAGCGACGTCGGACTCTCGTCATGAACAAAGTGTACCAGTGACTGTGACGTGCAAAAAACCAGTGATTTTTAACGAGGATTCAGTGATTTTGAAACTTCTTTCTTCAGGTTGGTTGATAAAATCCGATTTGAAATTCAAAGGTCGTTTGGTGGATATGATTTACAAGTTGAACGCAAATCGGATACCTTAGTCAGCAATACATTATCTACCTACACGGGTATGTTCGTGGAATTTTGCTTATAAACAAGTGATTGAATACAAAATAAACATTTTTAGCTCTATGATGGATAGAAATTTGTACTTATTGTAACAATATTTTGAAAAACACACTTTAACGATAGTGCGCAAAGGTAGTCAGGTAGGCTACAGGTAGGTTAAATAACTACGTCATCGATAGAAATATTTGTGTTTTTTTTTACAAAACAACTTACAACGGCTAAAACTTACATTATTGAAAGCAGATAAGCTTTAATCATAGTTCAAAACAAAGTAGGTATCTAAAGAAAAATCTAATTGAAATCTAGCAAAAATCTTACATACGTATCCCTTAAAACTTGTTTGATGACCCTGACTCTTTGTTATGTATCATGTTTTATACCAATCCAATATATTTACTAACTCTAGACTAGAGTATAGGTAACAAAGTTTCGGATGCCACACAGATAAATTCAGCGCAACATATGTGGGTGTAAACATTGAAAGATTCACATGTAGCCTGAGCCCTCGTCCAAGGCTGATGACGTCATTTTATATGCTGCAGGGACATCCTAGCACCACACACTCGGGATGTGTCGGTTCACTAAATTGATTAAGTGGCACACTGGTACGGATAATAAGGTATCCGGTGTGTTTATAAATATTTCAGAGACAACGAACCTATCAGATTGCAAATGCATGTATTATGCAAGTGGCAGACTGGCTTCGAGTTGAAACTGGTCAGGCTAGATTTGCTGAATGAATGAAACATCTTTTTATTACTATAGGTACTTGACTATTTAGCTGATGCTTTTATTTCATCTTCACTAATACTTAATTTTATAAAGACGTGTAACTTTACTTCTTACCTTAGCACGGTTTAACGAATAATAATGAAATTTGGCAAGGGAATGGATTGTATCATGGGGAAGGCCATATATAGTCCACCATTTGTCTCCTAATAATTCAATGTAAGTCGCGGACAAGAGCTGGTATACCAATATATCATGCTGTTTTATAACGTCTATGAAGTCTGATTTTGTAGAGACTACTGAGAAATCACCAATTCGTGTCTGGTAGTATAAGGAGCTAATGACAATAAACAGAAGACGAGTTTTACTGGTAGATTCGCCAAATGTACATATCCATATTGTATTATTGATTGCTGTAGGTTCTGAAAACAACAAATTCTTGCACCGTATGAACTCTTTTTTTCGAGATATCTTTTCAATACTCAATTAGAGAAATATTGGTAGAAATTTTTAAAATTATTGATATATGATAATTGAAATATAATTATGATAGCACTGGTAATAACATCAAAACCTAAAATGCACACGCCAACTTGCGAAGCGTTGAAAAATTTAACAACACTGAATGACGCAAGGTGACCTGTGACCACCTCTGCAGACAGGTGCCTATAGAAACTATATAATACTCAGCAAATAAAGCGTATTTTCTCACGGTTCATCAGCTTCCTATATATGTTAAGAGAACTATTAATTTTGTGCCGGGTCGAGATACGTCGGGTCTAATTCATCAATCGTGTGTTGTACGGAATGGCAAGTGTGACGAATAACATCAATTTGTACGATAGCTGTTTGATATGTTTTATTTGTTTAAGAGAGTTTTGCTGTGATTTCTCTTTATGAGCAAGCATATTTTCCATTTCTATAGCTACTAATATTTCATCAGTGTCTTCGTTAAGTGTCATTCGGGATTCAAAGCGTACAAATCTTTTGAATGTGACTTGAGTTTCTCTAAACAGGGTGTTTTTTCAAGACTTTCTTTAGCAGTCAACGTTCAAAATAGATTTGTCTATTAGAGACTTGTCTGGAAAAGACATTCCAAACCTTTGTACGTCAGGCACCGATGCATGAAAATCGCGACACATGTTGACGCTCGTTATGGCTTTTGTTTGGTCGTTTTTGAGATGTGACCCTGGCCTAGTGATGTACTCTTAAAGTTCCAGTTTCTTTGTTTTGCCATCGATAAAGAGGTTTACGATGGGACGGGTTTGTCAACATCATTGGTGATCGGTGCAGGCATATGACTCATTTCGCCCACATAATTCCGTACCGTTTCCAAATACGGCGCCAGCACTTGTCCTTTGAATTAAATTATCGACTTCCTAAACGGATCGATCAACGGTAACCCGTAAGAGTTCACACCAATTACGCTACTCCCATAATAATACGATGTCAACTGGACTAGTTAGAGTATTTTGGACGGGGAACCAGAGACACGGAGTATTGTGTCGTCGGTGTTTCTAGAAGCTATTGGGAGTTCCGAAGTGAACGATAAAACTTTAGAGTCACATATTTTGGTAGATCGTGATAACAAAGAAGAGGACAATGACGTGATGTAGGGATAGATAAATAGCTAATGTATTCAAAAAACTAAATAATATTCAACAAGGATGTGAGAGCTTTGCGTAAAGTCTACCTAATATAGATTATAATTGAAAAGTCTTAACCTACAATAAACTGGATATTGCAAAGGTCAAAAACTCATTTTGCAATAGTCGAGATTTCTATGAAGATTTACTTTAATTATGTACATCGCATTACCGCAGTAATATAATTTGACCACAAGCTCAAACCGCAATGTGGAGAGAGCATTGTTCTCTCATATTACTAAACATAATATTGCTGGTGTCAACTCTCGTAGATTTGTAATGAAATTATGCTGTTATAATCGGTTCACGTCTTCTGGCAAAAGCTTGTTAAAATAAACATAAAGCAATCAAGCTGCGCCTGCGGCTGCGTTGCTTTTAATGAGTTTCAATTGCGACAAAACGCCATCATGTTCAGTCACCCCTTCAGATACTGCGTCCTCAATAACTGATACATGCTGTCCATCAAACCAAACAGTTATATCCACTGTTCCACTATTACCTAGTTCATAGTCATTACACTTAGGTACTTTATACCGAAAACCTAAAATAGTTCTACGATAATACATGGAGTCATGGAATAGACATCTTATAACGTGAAATGATCACGATTTATCGTTTGGAAATGTCATTCCTTTACATTTTTGCTCTTTCTGATAGCGTTATCGCCATTAAAATTTGACTTAGTCGCAGTAATACAACGCCTGATCGTGTAAACGGAAATCAAACCCGCACTTTACGCTGGCTACTCGCAATGTCGTCAAGATAATCAGGCCTACTTTGGAAGAGCGAGAGTGACAAAATAAAACAAGTAAAACCTATTAAATGCGACGTGCGTGACAGAAAGTGTTGAAAAGTTGATTTGAGCACCCTAAATAAAAGTAAAATTTTCATAACAAAAACTTTTAATGGCAAATCGTACCAGCACCGCTCCAGTAACTTGACATAGAAACTGAGACTTAACACAAGAACTGCAGGCGGACACAGTAGAAGAAGAACAGTTGGTTCATTACATGAAATAGTTTGTAATTATTTCCACAACGTGTGATGCCCTAAATATACGGGACCACCCTATATTCGTTACTAAATAATAATATATTTTTATAGCTTAACATCCAAACATTGACACAAACTTCCACGTTGTAATTTTAGGATAGGGTGCTGTAGTAGGGATTTTTATTGTTTACGAAACGTTATTTAATTTCGTTTCCGTTCATACACTTATCAGCAGCGCCCGTGTAAACTTTGAAGAATGCAAAGCAGGTATGAAAGAAATGAAACGAAATAAAGCTTCTAAATTTTGGTAAAATTATTCAATATAGAACCATAAGTAAACTTTAAAAAACTTGGTTTTATCATAAACTCGCCTAATGACACAGAATCGGTCATCAACGAGTGACCATGCCTAGAATTTTTAGTCTATGGTGTATCTCAGATTTTATCGGCTATTAGATATTTGTACGGCTCATTGGCAATAAAGCCTGGTTATACGAATGCAAATGGCAAGCGAGAATAATCCTAAAATAAACTTAAATATTCGCTATCGTGTATCCTCGACCTTAAATATTGAGCTAATGAGTCATAATGATCTTGATACAGAACCATATGGGATGGTGGGTCAAACATCGATAGCTAAGTTCTTTTAAGCTGTATCCAATTCTGGTTATTGTCAGACAGGCCGAAAGCTTTTGTTTTGGTTGTTAACTTATCAAACTTATAAGCTTACTGTTTTTAAATGTTTTCTGCCAGTGTTTTGTGCCTAAAAAAATATCCATAAACAACCACCATACACCTAACTTTCTTAATTTGAGATTAAGATACTCATCAGACAATCGCGAGCCTTCAATATTATTATTACAAAACATAGTAAACTACAGTTACATACAAATGGCTTCTGCCTCTTAAGCATAAAAAGTGATGTCTAGGTTTTTATCTACGGTAGAGAAGATTGAGTAGCATTTGAGACGAGAATAATGTCATTTTTGCTTGCTAAAATTACAAATTATTGTAACTTCTTTACATCTTTTCCGTACAGAAAATCGCTTTCTACAGTCCTTGTGCTAGGGCTGGTGTTGATGAAACACCAGCCTAATGAACGTTGACGATGACCAAATGCATTAGTGATTAGAACGGCTAGCTTCTACTCGTAAATGTTTCAAGGAAAAGTTGGTTTTTAGGGCGCAGCAAATTAAGCGAACAGTTGACAAAAAGTCGGCCCACTCAAGACGCTCGACGCGAACACTTGTCCACAAATTGAAATATCGTGTGCGGAACGGAAAGGGCAGAGAATAGGCAGTACTTGCTATACAAGTTAGTACAGTCGTCCCAAGATGCTCTTGCTTTCCAACTTAGGCGACCAAACTACAATCACTATCCTCTGAATAAATTGTAGTTATCGAAGAATAAAATGTCCTTTTTGACGAAATTTTTGTAAATAATGTAATATTCCAAATGTTAACCATTTCAAGAGACGTCAAAATTTAGTACATACAAAATGGTGGTGATTCTCTAGTTCCGCGGACTAACTTAAAAAATGTTTAACTACACACGATCTTATTTTGTTTGCCCAAAGGCTAAATTAGCGTAAATATTTTATATTACAGTTCTTAATTTGACTAAACTGACGTATCATTGGCGTGTTTTAGCTTATTTTAGAGCCATGTACATACATTGTGTTGACTAAAGCTGCGAATTACACGGTGGAAAACCTGTGGAAAACGAATTAAAAGACCAAAATTACAATTTTTTCTTTTTTTTATATGTCAGAAATGTTACGCTAATGAGACATTACCTATATTTGTATGTTAATTTTACTGTTGAATCTCCAAAATCCAGCAGTAAAATCTTTGAATTGATAACATTCGGTGGCGACAGTACCGCTAATGTAGAAGTAAGAAAGTTGTTGAGCGGATATGTGGTAATATTAATACAAATTCTTTATTTTGACCATGTTTATTTTTTAGTGGTCCAGAATCTTATCAATAAAGAACGACACGATCTTGCTTTCAAGTACATCAGTGCAACTGATCAGTTTTTGCGATTAAGATTCCGAATGCTTTCTCTGACCGATCTTTTCGGGTACTTTTCTATTTGTGATGAGCATTTGAATAACTTTACAATTTTCTCGAATTTTCGAGTTCTTAGTTATATTAAATATTCAAAATGAGCCGACCCGTTAGAGCAATGATTCTTGCAAAGAACCAGTTAACATATTTTCTTAATCTTATGATAGTTTAAACAGATTTTATAGAGCATGTTGGTAAGCGGCTTAGGTGCCAACCATTCGTTCAACGGCTGATTAACCAAACTTATACTCGTAATATTTCACGGGTGTTTTTGTACATTATCTGTAGACTATTCGATAGTTATGGTAACCATCCGTTAATGTATTGGCGAACATAGGCCTCAGCGTTGTGTCTAAGACAGTGATTAAAATAACAGTTTTTCTTAATCACATTCGTTAGTATCATAGATAATTTCTACAACAAACTATTCAGATCAGAATCTTACTCATATAAATACTTCGTGTGTCAGGCATGCCAACATTAAAAAAAAAACATAACATCCTCTTTGTTACCAAACTCCAAACACAAGAAGTTTAAGGGTGGAATTTTAGAGAAATAAACTAGGCAGGTGGATGATTCTCCTCAACGGTTTCTTTATTGTCTCAATATTCGTCATTGTTCGCGTCAAACAATTTTTGTTATCTCGTAAAATACTAGTTAATTTTAAATGTACCTCTCGTGAAATAGGTAACTCACTAGCTCGAAAGACGAGCTTTAAAATTAAGGTTAAAAAAATTATTAAAATAACGGTAAAATATTAAATTGAGGAGAATCGCCAGGTACAAATGAACTTCCACAATGTCACAAATGTCACTGTTATTTAAAACAAGTGTGGTGAAAGTATTAAAGTGCATCTCAAAGCCTCCTCTCATGCACTAGGTTAGTACAAAATTGGGAAATCATTAGTGTGGTGAAAGTATTAAAGTGCATCTCAAAGCCTCCTCTCATGCACTAGGTTAGTACAAAATTGGGAAATCATTAGTAATCTCAGCTACATACTATCGAGATGATGGTTTAATATTAATGGATGACATAAGTAGTAGAAGTGCATAAACAAGTGAACAGAGGTCCGTTCAAGGCAGGCTGGTTGCACGCTGACTCAATGCAACCTACGCATCCAGGGTACGTCATTATGAGTTGTTATGAATTTTGTTTGCAATACGATATCTGGCGTTTCTACTCAATTTGATATTACCGTTATTTTAAAAACTTTTTTATCCTTTGTTTTAGAGCTCGTCTTTCAAGCTTATAGCATGAAGATGGAGCAATAAAAGGTTGGTTGATAATAAGTTATTTCACGAAGGGTCCATTTAAAATTAACTAATATTTTACGGGTTAACCAAAATTGTTTGCGAACAATGACGGAAGTGAGAACAATGACGAAACAATTTTTACATAACAAACAAAATGTGTCAACAAAAGGCTATGAGTTATTTCTGATTTACCAAGACTTTTACAAGAAGACCACGAAAACATTACAAAGTTATTTGTATTGAAATTATTGGTTAATCATTGTTTTGTTTAAGGAGCAAAACAACTAATTTGACCACAAGCGTGATCTCATTTTATAATAATAGAATATGCTAAAGACAGACTTGCTATAACAAATACGACATACCTAATTGTCTGTAGGATACTTCCACTATACTCAACCTTGTTCTTTTCCATTCAAATCAAACTAATATGCACCAAAGACACTAAGCTCTACCTATAGTGTAGTTACAACACTGAAAACAATAACGATAGACTTTACTTCTGGCTACTCAATAATCTGATTACCAAAAGATCTTGGGTTATATTATATAATGATAATGAAGACGTTGGTACATGCCCATTTCCGTGAGCAAGTAATGGTTTACGAGAATTTAAAATTAAATTATGATTGGACGAAAACAGAAAGAACAAAAACTAACACCATAAATACACTGGTCTGAGAAGAGAACACTCACGAAGATATAAATTGGGGGAAGTCTTTTTTCAAGTCCGATTTATTTTGAACTGAGACTTACAGGGTAAGTCTGTATTGACCAAAATATGCAATTCCGTTGAAGCAACATAAATATGATAAGCTTTATTTTTTTCGATGGTTAGTTGTTCTGCAGTTACAGAGTAGCTATTTTAACGAGTATGTAAGCACTATAATTATATGAACGCAAGTTTCAAAATTATGATGGACCCGATATATACTGTCGCTGTTTATTCGTCTGTTTGTTGCAAATATCCGTGACAATAATACTCGTAGTCTCTATTTACGGAACAGAATATAATATATAATAAACTAAAACATTTCAAAAAACTATCAACATTCATTATGTAAGAATTAAAGTCCTGACAGACAAACATAGGAACAACGCACGGCCTAACAAACCATAGGTCCTGGGAGATCGAATGAGGATCTGTTCCTATCGTTGTCTAGAGCCGCACTAAGAAAGAAATTCCCAAAATTCAACCGAAAGAGTTGCTACTAAGTTAAAATTATGTGAGATAATAAGTTACGAGCAGCTCCAACAGTGTTTGATAAGGCTGCGACAGAGAAGACTACAAATAAAAGTCAGAGGCAGAAGCCAGTGATGCGGCAGGAAAGTAATTTAACCACAAGGCGTGTCCGGCAATTAGAACGGCACCCGATCCGGTAGCGTGCAGATAAAAACTTAAACCAAAACACAGCGCCAGTCCTCGTAATTTAACCTCATGGAACATGGACGAAAAGAGTGTTAAATACATAATGTGGATGGATATAGAAGTAGTGGTAAGCAAAAGAAAATATGAATGGAAAAATGAATTGTGCGAATGGTGAATTAGTAAAAAACGAGTATTAAGATGAAGGATGATAGAGGCAAATGGATGAATAAAACCTGTGTGCCGACCCTAATAATGATAAGCAAGGGGAAAAGGGAAGAAAGATGATGTCCATCATGGGCGATGAGAGCGTGTAGACAAGCCAGATAAGACTATTAAAACCAGTTCTTTGTATGACTTTCTATTGAAGGTCTATAAGTCAATAGATGAGAGATCAGATGATGGCAAATGAACAGTAGAAATAGAAATAGAAATAGAAATCATTTATTTTACGTCACGTTACAGATATCTTAAGTTTAATTATAAAGCGTTGCTAAGGTTACAATAAAACAGGCAACCATTCAGCATGAGCTGCAGCAGCACACATGGGGGCTGATGCAGCGCTGATTTTCGATGGCGCCTCAGAGCAGCGCAGCAATGACTGCGACACGCGTTACCATATTTACTAATACTAGGTTAAGCACTTACTGCTTATCATGACAGAAGTTACTTAAACAAAATACTTATTATATAATCAAAAAACAGATGCAAGGAAGAGTATTACAATAAAACTATGTACACCTAGTTGACACTATTAATCGTTTAGGTGAGCAAAATACATTTATAAAGAAAAATAGAAAACGACCACTTATAGATTAGATTTTTGTAAGTTTAACAGGTATATTTTAAGATTTGTTTTAAAAGAGCTAATTGTATTACAGTTTCTGATAGGAGGGGGGATATTATTATAGGAGGGGGGATATTATAGAGGGGACAGTAGTTATAGTAATGAAATAGATCTACTTACCTTACTTAGTTCACTGAAACCCACAGTTCTAGGTATTTCTAAAACTCATCACCTAACCATAAATAAGTGAATCAGAGGTTGTTTTGTTTGTGTAACAGAACATTCACGATTCACCAAAAAGAATTGAACTTATGACAATAATAACTTACATATTTGACGTAATTTAAAGCCATCAATGAAGGTAACTAACCAATACCAGAGCCAGTTTTATCACAACCATACCATACCACACAGATATAAATTGAGAAACAGCGGATACGGCTAATAACTAAAACCATTTGAGTACTTCTTACATTTTGTTTTTGGTGAATCAATGTTTAGATTATTTGCTTTGATCATATTCATATGATACGAGTATTAGAGTTACTCAGTTTCAACGTCATCTTTTTAAATGCCACAAGCACCATCACAATGGCGACCACACTGAATTTTCCAAAATATTAAACGACCTGGTAACCTATACCACGTGTTTTATATTTACTTAGATCATTTCAACTGTGTTAATAAATAATAAATAATAAATAATGCTGGACACTATCACACAGCATCATCTAGCCCCAAACTAAGCAGAGCTTGTATTATGGGAACCACATGACTGATAAACTACATAGATATACTTTTTTTTTGTAAATACATACATATTATACATAGAAAACACCCAGACCTGAGACAAATATCTGCAAATAATGCAAACATTTGTCCCACGGCGGGAATCGAACCCGCAACCTTCTGCGTCTCAGGCGGACCTTCGCCCGCTGCGCCACAGAGGCCGTCGTGTTATATAACGCTTTTGTTTGCGTATTATGTTGGTGCCTGTTAGCATTTCAAGTTTTCGTGACTGAATAATGATTATTTTGGTTATTGTACACCTTGAATTGAAATATCTATAATACATAAATGTTTGCATAAATTGTTTTACACAAACATTTCAAAATGGGGATTTTGGACGTGCTAATGTGTGTTGAATATACTTCTAGACTTTGCTTGACTTGATTTTATAGTATCTTGAAAGTGGAAACTGTCTCTAAATAAATGGTTTTGGTAAAACGATGTTGCGTGAGTTACCTGGGGCCTTACCACAAACTCTAAGAAACCATCATGTTTCAGAAACGTCAAGTTTTAAGCTTGAAATAAGACTACTTCAAATCAATTCTAATAGGTTGGTACGAAATATCAAAGAAATATACTTTGATATTGTCCGTACCTGTGACGTAAGATAGAAAGTCTTTGCTCTTAATTTCCCTGACATTTTGGCCCTTCGAACCGGATATCAGCAATAACAAACGGTATAAAAGATATTGACGGACAGTAATTTCATACAATAAAGATCGGGTCAGATCATCTTCGATCAGATTACTGTAAAGGTCATTCGGTGTTCGAAATCGTGATTACGAATAATTCAAGAGAAAAGGAAGAAATAAATCACCTAATCTATGGTAGAATGGATGATTCAGTCAACCTTTCTATGGAAGGTATAGTTTCTGATACTCATTGACTCTGTTCAATGTTAAGAGGTATCAAATTAAAATATCATCCATAATAGGCGCGCCTTGAGCCTGCGTCTTTGCCTGAAGCCAACGCTACCAACTACGACACCATTGAATTAGTCTAGATCTTTTCATAATGTCTAACGGAAATTAAGTATAACGCCACCTAATGGAATAACTCAAACATGGTAAGAAAACAAGTGATATTCTAAGGATAATAGTTCCAAAACTAACTATCCATTAGAAAATATCCGGAAGAAAACATAACGACTTTCGTCAGTTAAGCAATGTTTATTGCAGACTGATGTAGTCACTGCATCTATTTAAAGTCGAAATCGTATTTTAATTCGTAATCAATTAATCAGTGATGTACTAAACGTCGACTACAAAACAGGTGATACGTATTCGTAGCACAGCACAACACATCTCTCTGCAAGCTAGATAAGCGATTTAAAAGCTATAAATCAATACAGCTGTAGAACAAAGGAATAAGGTCTAAAATTGCTTAGTATTTTTCAGGACTAAGAACTCTATAACCAGAGCACAGGGTTGAAATTGTCGATAAAGATAGTATTGAGATGAATGGAACATGCGTGTACTAAGAACCCTATACCAAAGGAATAGAGCTGAGATTAGCTCGTTTAGTGAAACATATGGGGTATCTCATTGCGTTCCGATGGACGCACATGCATTGTTTGGTGTAGGTAAATTGCGTTGGATCTTTTATTTTCGAATTATTCCGTATTGCACGGTTACTGAACCTCTTCATAAAAGTGAGCAAGTTGAAAAATTTTGTGAATCTAACATCAGAATACGAATATAGAGCCTAAACGCTTTAGTAAACTCCACAATGGCATCAAAGGAAGTATGAAAAATTCAGCACTGCCTAGGCCCTAATAAATTTAGGGATTGCATTTGCGATTAGAAGTCTGTTTTCCAACGAAACATAAACAGCTCTCTATACCTTCAGAAAAGCCTTAAATGTTTTGAAAAACGTATGACCAAGATGTCAATTCTAGTATTAACTAGACGACACAAATATAGTTTAAAAAATAACTATGAGGCACATGCTATTTGCCGTTTTAAAATCACAATTTTGTTCGCAGTGTGTTCTGTCTGAGTGGTCAAACAAATATTATCCGTATAGTATATAAGTAATCCGACAGCGATGGCCAACTAAGCCTCTGTTAGTCATTGAGGCTGAATACAACCAAAACGTAATAACTAAAGCCAACTAGGGCAGGTTAATACAAATCTGCTGATGAAAACTTTTATTTAACCGACTCCAAAAAAGGAGGAGCATCTTAATTCGACGGAATCTTTTTTTATGTATGTTCTTCGATTACTCAAAATTCGAGTACCCCTGGATCTATTTGGAAATTTTTTTTTTTACTTTTGTAAAATATATATTTTCCGATTATTCACATAGAAATTTTATTAAAAACTGTTTAGTAGTTTAGTTTTTTCAACGTAGTGCACCATTTAAGTCAGGTTTCTTTTAAGTTTTTAAAATGTAATTATCATTGCAAGTATTCCATTATTGTAAAGAAAAGACAGTGTTGCTATGAGTGGCGGGCGATGGACTTGCAACCTGTCACGGAATATTAACTACTGTGCAAAGCGTGGGCATGTGCCAAAACGCAATGTTTAAACGTGTCTTTAATTCTCTTTTAGATATCCTAAAAGATCTAAGTAACTTATAATCCGAATATGTTTTAGCAAATCTGATGGTGTTTAGAAATATTTATGTAAAACAATCAGAGTATAACAAATGATAGTGGCTGAATTGACTAAAGGTATACGCATATCATAAAGTAAGGAAATCGAATTGATTATATAAACGCCTAAGCACAGATCGAAAATAAATAGTTTGTATAGTCCGAACAAATAAGTTAACATGCGGGTACTTAGTGTGCAAATTGTAAAACAACAAAACACAGAAGCGGTACTCAGTTATAACGATTGATCAGCGAACGAAGCAATTCATACCTATAAAATACACAAATTGGGAATCAAAAATCAAATAGCTACATTCAATTTTACCGTCTATTCAAAGGATGGTAAAGTAGGGTTTTGTGTAGACAAAAGCTTCGGTTTACAATTATAATAGAGAGAGCAATCGATCCAATTACACGATTAGAGTGTCCATAAAGCACGTGCGTACCATTAATTTGGTAATGGAAAGAGAAATTCGGAATAATTACCTTTTCGTTACGGGAGTAAGGCATTGAATAATGAGCTCATTAAATTCAATGACGAATAAACATATTTAATACGCGTAATTGTTTCTATTGGGACTTTGACGCAGTAAAAAACCGGACAAGTGTGAATCTGACTCGCGCATTGACGGTTCAACCAAAAAAAAATATTGAACTAGAAAACTAACGGTTTTCAGATTTTTTTTAACGGCATTTAAAACGCTGATTAAGATTATTTCACACGTACGTTTGCACAACTTTTTTAAACTTTTAATTGAATGAATGGATTAGCACGTCAACGCATACGGGTTTGTTAATTATAGCTCCCTTACCTCGCTAAACCAAGAACAAACAAACACCAGTGTTATCGAAAATCTAACTTAACCTAAGGTGGGTTCAGAATAAGAAAAGGACATCAAAACAGACAAAGGCTTAAGTTCTGGCCTGATTTAGCGAATATATATTACAAAATATTGAGCTGTTCAAAGTATTAGATATTTGTCTAATCATTCTCCAATGGAAGACGCAATGTTAGCACGTTCACTACCCGCCCGACCGCAAATCATACATCTATTTTGCCAATTTGTTCAATATTTTACTATAGAGGAAGCAACGCGAAAGTTGAACATATGGTTTTAGTTCAATCACTAATCGAATCCAAGTGGATAATTGCTCTAAACAAGTTTATAGTACTACGAACATGTAATAACCATTTGTATCAATGAGTTGATTGTATACCGACTAGATAAATATTTTGTGTCTTGAGTGAATTGTAACGGAAGATTTTTTTTCAGATGCCAGTGCAGTGTGAGACATGACGCGAGACAGTTACGAGATGAAGGGGAACCGCCAACTATCAAGGGGCAGTTCTCTATTCGGGGCTGATCCTCAAGTGCAACTCAAAACAGCTCTTCAATCTAATGACTTCGCAACGTTCAAGAAACTTGTAGGCTACGGAGCTGTGAATCTAGAGTTCGTATACCAGTACCCAGATTACAAAACATGTTTAGAACTAGCTGTCTCTGAGCCAGATAGGCAAGGGTTTGTGAAACTCTTACTGCAACATGAAGTTCAAGTGAATAACATCAATGAAACTCATTCGGCTGCTCCGATACACTTCGCTGTTGAAAGCGGAAACATTGATGCTCTGGCTACTTTACTAGAGGATGACAGGATCGATGTGAATATCAAAAGCAAGGAAAACACAGCACTGCTTATGGCGATAAAGAAAATTGAAGATCTTGATGATGACCGTGAAAGGGATTTAGCTATCTATGAAGATATGGTCGAGCTACTTCTGAAAGCTGGATGCAATGCGAATTCGCCTGATTCGAAAGGTGTGACACCAGTTTATTCAGCAGCCAAACAAGGCCTTGAAAGAGTGATAACTTTGATATTAGACTACTCTAAAGACCCAGTTAATCTGGACACGTATAAAGATAGACGGGGTAAGACGGCCAGAGATTATTTGAGTGAAGCTTTCCCGCATTTAGTATCGCGGTTCGATTCTGCTGCCGTAGAGGAGATACCAATAGACAACGACTTATTGTTTTCGTATCTCAGCAGACATGAAGAAGACAACTTTGTAAGAGATTTTTCGAAATTGGTGAATAAGAATGAACACCGTCCGGCCCTGGCAGCTAATAATGGAACAGGCACAATGCTGCAACTAGCTACTGATAAAGGACTTGAACGAGTAGTCTCTACACTACTGAATAATAAGGCCGATCCTAACGCTACTTGCGCAAGTAATACTATCCGACCAATAGCTATAGCTTGTCGAAGAGGTTACGCAAAGATCCTAAAGATGTTTATTGACAACGAAGATACTCTGTTCGATTCTACCAACGGTGAATCACTTCTGCAAACCACTATAAAGGGTATGAGAACTTTTTCGAGCACTCCCAAGGTAAATTTCGACGATTGTCTCAGGCTTTTGCTGAAGCACCCTAAATTGAAGATCAACGTGAATCACACTGATGTTAAAGACAACACTGCTTTGCACTACGCTGCTAGAAATGGAGACAACGAAACCGTATTAGATCTTTTGAGGAATGGTGCGTGTGTTGGACTACGCAACACTTTTAATGAACCACCATTGGCTGATATCAATGCTAAAACACTGGAAACGTTCTTAGATGAATGCATAACGACCAATGGCGAGAGGCCGAGCGATGACGACTACGAAATACGCATGAAATACAGCTTTCTTGTATATCCTAACAACTCTTTTGAAAACGAACTCGGCAAGGAACCTCTGATGGACAGTACTAATAACAACGAAAAGCAGTATGATGCTATCTTAGCTCCAGAAACTGATGCTCTTTTATACATGACGAGAAACGAAGAGCTGCGTCCACTTTTGAAGCACCCTGTCATAACAAGCTTTTTGTACTTGAAATGGCAAAGAATCAGCTGTCTTTTCTACGCAAATATAACGTTTTACTCGTTCCTGTGGTTGTGCCTTATATTATACATCATTCTGGGGTATGGAGTTGAGAAGAAACAATCCAATGCAGTCGAAGCATTGAACGTCCTCACTCATATCGGTGCTGTGATTGGTCTAATCGTGTTGATATTGCGAGAGTTATTCCAACTACTCGTATCTCCGACTCGATATTTGCAGAGCATCGAAAACTGGATGGAGATAATGTTGATTGTAGTAACACTTTTAATAGTGAGCAACGATTCAGCAGACGAGTCTATGAAGCAACAGTTGTCTGCTATAGCCATCTTACTATCGTCAGCGGAGTTGGTGTTGCTGATCGGTCAGTTCCCAGCGCTGTCAACTAACATTGTGATGCTAAGGACTGTATCTTGGAACTTCTTCAAATTTCTACTCTGGTATTGCATTCTCATCATCGCGTTCGCGTTGAGTTTCTACACGTTATTCAGACATGAGCCGGAAGATGACCAGAAAGCACCGAACCCCAACACGACAGGCGAAGATGAGGAGGAAGATTTCTTTGAGGATCCCGGGAGATCTTTGTTCAAAACGATCGTCATGTTGACGGGAGAATTTGACGCCGGTTCCATAAAGTTCAGTACATTCCCAGTTACGAGTCATATTATATTCATTATTTTCGTCTTTATGGTTCCAATCGTGTTATTCAACTTGCTGAACGGTCTCGCTGTGAGCGACACGCAAGAAATCCGGGCAGATGCTGAGCTAGTGGGCCACATAACGAGAGTGAAGCTAATTTCGTATTTCGAGAGTGTATTGATAGGAAACGCTAGAGCATTCTCTCGATCACCGAAGTTCTTAGGTTGCCTGCCATTAAATTTCGACACCCTAAACTTTATAAAGCCCAAAACGTTCTGTATCAAGCCGTTCGCGAAAAGGATAACTTTGTTTCCGCACTTTTTGCCCAAATACAGGATTATCGTGAAACCTAATCAAGAGAATAAGATTGAGATACCGCATGCGGAACCAATGGGGAAATATGGTGACGATTATGAGGACATAGAAAATGGCGGATGTTGTTTAGAGAAGTGTCAGAATTACAGGCTCGAGCGGAAGATAGTAAAGAACGCGAAAGTGGTTATCGCTAAGAAGACAAATGTGACGGAATTCGACGAAATAAAAGATCGATTGTCCAAATACGAATCCAAGATTGAGAACCTTGAGTTTACCTTGAAGAAAGTATTACAATCCCTGGAATCGTCTCAGAGATACTAAAATGTACGTTCCATTTAGTTTTAGGATTTTTTTCTACTTTAACAAAATGTCGTTGCTTATTTTCGTAATAACTTTAACAATAATGTTTAGAGTAAGTGTTGTTTACAAAAAGCATTTATTTTATTTATCGATTCCAATATGCTTGTTAAAACTGCCCCTTTATGTTTTATTTTAAGGTATTTGTTTATGCAAGAAATATTTTAACATTTTTAATAAAATATAATGTCTACAATAAGGGCAATTTTATTTTTTATTTTTTATCTAGCTGATGCCCGCGGCTTCACCCGCGTGGATGTCGGTTGTAGCGACTTAAAAACTTGACAAATTACACTAAAACCTGCATCGAGAACCACTCCATGCATTGGTGTAAACAGCATGAAAATCAGTGCAGTAGTTTTTGAGTTAATCGCGAACAGACAGACAGACGCGTCTGGGGATTTTATTTTATAATATGTAGAGATAGGCTTTCTGTGCCTTTTTCAGAACGTTTTAATAATTATATACGGCGCAGACTGAAGGATATTTGTCCAAAATGGCGCAGTCCTGAGTTGATAACTATGTATCTATTTACTGACCTTATCAAGGCTCTGTATAAGCTGGCACCAGGACGGTTCGATGACCTCAACGCACATGTAGTACTGCAGATGTTGTATACAGCTTAGCATGCGCTGGCGCAGTGCGAAAGCGTCTGCGTAAAGCCGCGCTTGTGAAAACCGCTTAACCACTTTGTTGTACAGCCAAACCCTACAAGTAATATTAATATCATGGTTAATCGAGCTGATGAGCTTGACAGAATCGACTGAAAATTCTACTTAATTATATAAAACTGCGGTAGAAAAAGATTTGAACCGATACATTTTCAGAGTCTATAATGTGCAATAGTTTTATATTATGCTCTAAACCAGATTAGGTTCGCTGTCAGAAAGTGCCCCTTGCCATTAACTGCTTTTTGTCACATGTTTGCGTACAATAAAGTATCTTATACCTTTAAACGAGCAATTCTTGTACATATGTATATATAATCTAAATCTCGGAAACGACTCCAACGATTTTCATGAAGTTTAGTATCCAGGGAGTTTCAGGGGCGATAAATCGATCTAGGTAGTTTCCACTTTTAGAAAACGTTGTTTACCAAAAAAAACCGAGCCAAGCTCGGTCATCCAGGTACTAAATAAATAAATATGCAATTACAAAAAAACTGATTGCCAATGCTTTAGCTTTAACCCAAATATTTCTAGGTATCGAATAAACATTACCTGCAGAGCAGCCTCTCAATATGTTTGCAATAGAACAAATGCCGGAATATCATCTGGTAGCAGGCGATCGCCTTGTGGTTTAGTATAAGGGACACGGGCCATTTCACCTCCATGCCGAATGAAAACGTCTCTATGCCTGTCAGGGGTGGGCATTCTTTGTTCTGTTTATACTCTGAAAATATTATTTCTGTTATTAAATTTTCAAATTACCACCCATAATGCTCAAAATAACGATATCTGGGCATTTTCGGGCAATTATCTCCGCCCAGGATCTTACAAATCTTGGTAGGGCGTGTACCAATTTTCATATCAGTTGATATTATATCGTACTAGCGATCCGCCCCGGTTTCGTACGGGTGCAATGTACATACTAATGTGATGTTGAAACTTTCCTCTTGAATTACTCTATCGATTGATAAAAACCGCACTAAAATCCGTTGCGTACTTTAAAAGATCTACGCGTACATACAAAGGAAGCGACTATGTCTAATACTATGAAGAGTTACAGGTATGAGCGAATTAAGCTATTAATTCAATATTACCTTTCTCATCTTCAGTCTCAATGGATAGGATCTTGAACATCTGGAATTGCAGGTCGTATGGCAGGAGTTCTACTCTCATGTCCTCATTGTAAGGGTCATGACTGGCTGCTGAAAGCCTGGAACAGAAAAGTTTGAGATAGAGAAAAAAGGATTTTCAAACATAGGTATCTCAGCGATCTAATCTGATCTATGATAAAGGCTTGCACATTATATTTGTCAAGAACTTTATTAATTAAATATGTACCTAATGCGGCTAAATGCATTAAATGCGTAAAACTACCGAAAAGTACCTACACTGTCTACTTACTTACCTACCTATTACCGTGTTAATAGAACGACTCACTAATAACTGTAAGCTATAGTTAACATAGTTCTCATATAAGTGAGTCGCATGTCTTTTTGAGAATAAATGAATTTAAACCAATCTAGATAATTTCTATTACTGGAAACCTGGTTAAGCTGTTTTGTCTCGCTCTTTTTTTTGCGAATATGAGACAAAATACTCGACAAAAGCCGACCTCAGTGGCGCAGCGGGCAAAAGTCCACCTGCGACGCAAGAGGTTGCGGGTTCGATTCCCGCCGCGGAACAAATTTGTGTACGATCTGTAGAAATTTGTTCCGTTGGTCTGGGTGTTTTCTATGTATAACAAAAATATCTATCTATGTATATAATGTATTAAATATATCAGTTATCTAGTACCCATGACACAAGCTTTGAGTAGCTTACTTTGGGGCTAGATGATGCTGTGTGGATTGTCCAGCATGTTTATTATTATTTATTTATTTAAAAGCGTTGACAAAATTTTGTCACGGCTGCTATGGTAACCTAGCTGAAACTGGAATAGGGGATTGAAAATGGCAATGACATCTGAGCGCCTCCATACTTCAGTAAATGGGCACTGTCGGAAATTTCGTCTTTCACGCATCCGATTATCACCATCAACAAAATTAGCCACCGACACGAAATTATCCCTTATGCGTAAGGGTTTAAAATCAGTTTTACCTCAAACATAGTCCCAACAAAGACTCCAATTTCGACGGTATAATATCATCAATCTTCTTAGACAACTCCTGCTCTGTCGCGTCCATGAACTGCACGATGAAATCTCCCTGGCTCATGAGGAAGTAGTTCTTCACAGATTTCAGCCGTCCCATCAGATCATACTCCTTGAGCAGCAGTTCCAATAAGGATTTGCTGGCGAAGGCGTAGGCTTTTTGTATTATCGCACCGTAGTTTTGCTCGCGGAGAGAATATTTAATCTCTTCTGTGTTCGTTTTTGTGATGGGTTTGCCTGTAAACAAAAAAAAATTGGTAGTCAATGTAAAAAAATAAAAAAAAAACCTGACTGAATGTACCTGAAAATAGATTTAAACAGCCGCCATATTGGATTTCTTTACATTTCATTTACCTTATGTCAATCTTGTAATTTAGAGTCTAAATTACAAGATTGATATTTTCGTCTAAATTTTAGCCCATTACTCTTTGTAGTCGGGTAAATACGTCATTATGGTCCCCCAAACAAGTACTGGTCTCTCGGAATGTTGCTTAACTTCCTAACAGAACCACTAAGTAAGCTATAAGGATTTTTCTCAACTCCCCATTTAAGCGATATTAACGTCAAAAGCGGACGTGCCCCAGACTACCCTTATTTATCAATAATCTCACCGCATTGGCTGATCACGTTCAGATATTTCCCCGTCCGCAGTATGATATCAGTGAACTTGTCCAAAAATTTTGGAACCCGGTCTCTTTGAATGCTATACCGCTTTTCCCAGTAGTCGGCGGAGTAGTCAACGGGTAATTCCTCCTTGTTAATCAGCTCGTTGTCCTCTATCATGAACTCCTGGAAATTACAAAATTATTATAATTTAGCGACAAAGTGGTAATAAAACCATTTTCCAATTCTTATGTTTGCACAAGAGCCTCTAATACTAATACTTTCACCACACTGGTTCAAAATAGCCAGTAAATAAATAATAAATAAATAATGCTGGACAGTCCACACAGCATCATCTAGACCCAAAGTAAGCTACTCAAAGCTTGTGTTATGGGTACAAGATAACTGATATATTTAATACATTATATACATAGATAGATATTTTTTATAATACATAGAAAACACCCAGACCAACGGAACAAATTTCTGCAGATCGTACACAAATTTGTTCCGCGGCGGGAATCGAACCCGCAACCTCTTGCGTCGCAGGCGTGTGACATGATGTGAAGAAAAAATCTAAGTCCAAGTCAAAATATTTTTATTCAATACCTACAGCGCAGAAGGCAGAGCTACTACCAACTGGGCTGTGAGGCCAGTCTAAGGTGTTGGTATTTTGTGGCGAATATACTTGGAACGGATCCACAATGGTTCCTCTATGGATCCACTGGTCCAACACAGAAGGCAGAGTTACTACCTACTAACAGAGCTGTGTTTATATTTTGTGGTGAACATACTTGGAACGGATCCACAATGGTCCCTCTATGGATCCACTGGTCCAGCACAGAAGGCAGAGTTACTACGTACTAACAGAGGTATTATTATATTTTGCGGTTAACATACTTGGAACGGATCCACAATGGTCCCTCTATGGATCCACTGGTCCAACACGCTGAGATAAGGCCGGCACGCCCGCTCGGTGAGGAACAGCGATATTTCTTGCGCGCGCGCGTCTCCCATCAAAGTGTTTGTTTTATCGTGCAGAACCGTCAGGACCGCGCCGCCGCGCGATTCGCTCTGCAAATGTACAAGTTTTAATCATTACGGCTTCGCTCACGTGGTATTTTGTTAAATTATAGCCTAAATGTTATTCTGATGTGTAAGCTATATTATTGTAAAGTTTCATTAAAATCCATTCAGTAGTTTTTGCGTGAAAGAGTAACAAACATACGTACATAATGTACATTTATACAAACTTTCGCGTTTATAATATTAGTAGGAAGTTCAAAGTTCTTACCTTTCCAATGTTAGTGACTATAGCGGCAAGTACTTGCATAGTGTGCATGGTGGGTAGAATAAAGTACCATAGCTTCTGTAGCGACAGGCTACCGGTCATATGCTCAGTCTCGAGCTGAGCTAGCATAGTCTGAAACAAATAAATCGAAAGAAGTATAAAAATAAAATTAAAAAAATATGATCACGACTGTAATTGTATTTGTAATATGTAATTTGTATCTCCGGGCTCGGTTGATATCTTCTTCAAATCTCTGGTTACTTAAATTTTTTTGAGGATATCTAAAGCAGGAGGCATGTCCAAACATGACATTTGGTACAGTAGTTAGTATTCCATATCGAAATATATAAAACTGTTAATACTTACTGAATAACTGGCATATTAACGAACCTTCTCTAGGTTCGTTAATATGTCAGTTATTCAGTAAATCCTAGAACTGAAACTTGGAGGGGAGGTTTTGATTTTAAAGGTGCAAAAAGAAAGCTGGTGGTGTAGTGGTAGCACCCTTGCCTCACAATCCGAAGCTGTGGGTTCAAACCTGGTCGTGCACCAATAAGTTATTCTATTCGAAAAAAATATGTGCACAACGCCAGTGCCCTTAGGATAACATCATGAGAAAACCGGCATAACCTAGAACCAAAAATTTGAAGGTGTGTATCATAGGTTAGTATTCTTATAAGCGGCGATGGGCTTGCAACCTATCACTTACGGAACTAACTCCTGTGCAAAATGTGGTCAAGTGTAATGTCCTGTTCAGACATGCCTCTGACTACCCTCTTTAGATATCCTCAAAGACCTAAGTAGATCACTAGATCACTAGAGGTCTGAGGGGATATCTACTGAGCCTGGGGATTACAGCCGTGATCATGTTTTTTTATAAGAAATTAACTTCTAAAATTTCCTATAAGGGGTTTAAATTTATAAAAAAAAAATACCTGAACAAAGTAGTACTTACATAATAATCCTTCAACAATATCTCGATTGCTGCAACCAAAGCTTGTAAAACCTGGCCGGACCACATATTGCAGTGCTCGATAAACCTCCTCACTATAGAATAGTTTGATGCTAATGGCAACATTTGCTGTACAATTTGCTTCAATGCATCGTCCAATTCATCAGAGATCAGAAAGGTTCTAGGGTCGAATGTGTCTTTAACGGGCTGATGCACTATGTAATTCCCAGGAACACCGGAGAAAACATACAGAAGCTCATCTATGATGATATTTTCTTGTGATGCTATTGGTATGCCGGCTGGAATGGAAAAATATTTGATAACTTAATAATTTTCAAATTGCTTCTTTAATAGTTATTATACCTTATTATATAATATACCTGCGGTTATGCAGTAAGTATTATACTTGAAACATAAAACCCTTTTTAAGTATCTAAATTCATCTAAATTTATACCAAATTAGCTTCTGCTCGCGGCATCGCCCGCAAAGTATCCACATAAAATATAGCCTATGTTCATCCTGAAATTTCTATCTACACATTGGTGAAAGAATTTTTCAAATCGGTCCAGTACTTTCAGAGCCTATTCAATACAAACAAACAATCAAATCTTTCCTGTTTATAATATTAGTATAGATATTATCCAAATCCATAAAGCCATTAAAGAGCTTAATAGGTACACCAAACATACATAACACATTTTTTTTTATAATATTAAGTACCTTATCACACCCAGGCATGTACACAAAAAGCAAAATATCCGCACATACCCAATGATGCAATTATCGGCATTGGCTCTTTAGGAAAGTCCCAGGACATGGCAGGATGGTCTTTCTGCCAGTTGGGCAAATCCAGGCTACTATACCAATTGGGGCGGATCTTAGCCTCCTTTTCCTCAAATGATTTCATCACGAGCTTCTTGCTTTCATCTACTGCTTTCAGTAACTTGTCCTTTATCTGTAAATACAATGATTCATTGATATTTTCAAACATTCAATAATGTTCAGTCAACTAAATTCAGGTATCCCATTCAATTATATTAAAGCAGTTATAAATAAAATATTGAATATTAGCTTCCGCTCACGGCTTCGCCCGCGTGATACCTTGAAAAACAAAAACTGATGTATCCCATGGGAACTGTACATTTTTTCGGGATAAAAAGTAACCTATGTGCTATTCCAGACTATGATCTATTTATGTGCCAAATTTCAACCAGATCCGTTCAGCCGTTTTAGCGTGAAAGAGTAACAAACATACATCCAGACATCCAGACATCCACACATTCTTACAAACTTTCGCGTTTATAATATTAGTAGGATCTGTATTTTCATACTCTTGAAATAGGCTATGCAAGTCAGATGTTTGCATCCTAACAGTATAGTAAATAAGTAAGTATGTAACATAAATGATGTCAGAAATACCTTATGATGGGCAGTGGCTGGCCTACAAACTAATTGGTTGATTGTGTCCACACAGTATATGCCCCAAGCATTTAATAAATTGCTAGAATCCATAGCTAAAACTGCTTGCTTAGCTCTTAAGACCAAACTAACAACAGTTCTTTAGATACATAATAAGTAACTAGCTTTCGTCCGTGGCTTTGCCCGTAAAATTATGTAACAATGACACAATATATCTCTAGAAACTTTGATACCTAAAGCACACTTAGAATGCAGATTTATAGGATAGCCTATATTCCAGGTTATTAACTCAGTAGTTCCCTACAGTATGAAAGAGTAACAAACATACAAATTCACAAAAATATTCAGATATGTTAGTATTAAAATGGGATATCAATAGCATTATTTGATGTGCTTAGTAACAAGTTACTATGGTATTTTATCAATAACTACCTGAGATATGATTATTGATAAAACTTACTTATTAGAGTTCAATAGAAAGCAGTTTTAATTTTACTTTCATTGATGCTAGGCAGTTAATTTAAGAAGCTCATTTATTTTTGCATTCTATAGGGAAAATATTGAAGTAAAAATATGGTTTATTCCACTATAGTTCTAGTAATATGGTCTAGATAGGCAGTGAAGAGCTACTTTGCTGAGACACCATTTTTCACAAGCATGGAAGGTATGTTCAATAGCCTTGGTACCTATGTCCCTAGAGTTTAAGGACAAAATGAATAATTTTATCCATTTTGCCTATTTTACTAAAAAATATAGTGTTTATAAAGGTACAATGGTGGTGATTCTGATGTTCCGCAGACTAAATAAAAAAATCTAAAAAAATGCTGAACTAAACATGACCTTATTTTGTTCACATCAAATACTAAATTAGCGTAAAAATTTTAAATTATAATTCTAAATTTGACTAAACTGACGTATGATTGACGTGTTTTAGCTTATTTTAGAAGCCGTGTAAATTGGTGTTGACTAAAGCTACGTGAAAATGGTGGAAAATTAATTAAATTAGAATGATTATGTCAATTTTAGATCTTTTTAAAACTGTCATTCAAAAATGTTCGCTAATTTGGTCTTTATAGTAAGCCAAATAAGATTGTACCTATGGTAGCATTTTTTAAGTTAGTCTGCAAAACAACCCAATTACCACCAATGTCTATAGTATTTATGTATATTTATGAAATTACCTACTGTGTAAACTATCAACTAAGAAAATTGAAGGCAATTAATAAAAATGTTTAGACATGCCTCTAAGCAAAGATGGATGGACTGTGTTAGATAATATGTGTAAGAAGGGAGTTATACTGAGATAACGGATGACAGGGGAGAGTGGAGGAAGAGAACCTGCTGTGCCGATCCCACCTAGTGGGATAAGGGCTAGTGGGTTCCTGATCAGATATCATCAAAAGATGTGAGATGCCTACCAAGCCTAGAGATAACAGTTATGAGCATTTTTGTTTGTTTATTTTGTTTTGTAATACATTTGTGTGTGAGCATGTTTGTTTGTTTTGTTTTATAATCTTACCTGAGGAAGGTCATCTTTAGTTATTTGATGTTTATTGTCTCCAAGAACAGGTTTTGGAGCCACTTTTGGTTTGCTTATTTTTGACCTTTTCTCGTCGCAAACCAATTTATAGAACAGCACTATAAGATCGGATAAGTTGTCTGTACTGAAATAAAATGTAACAGATAAGTAGGTAAACAAGTAACTAAAACAAATACTTATTTCTATAAGGAAAATATCACAAAATAATATAATCTCAGTGGAAACCAGTTTTCCTAATTTACTTAGTTGATGTAAATTCTATGTTGGGTCAAATTTTACTAACCTACCTAAGCACTTCTGCTTGCAGCTATAAAGTTTAATAATATGTTACTTACATATCAAGTATCTGCATAATAAGTTTGTTTATTGTTTCTTAGATGAAGAACGGTTTTAACTTTACTTGTTACGAAATGAATCACTATGAAGCACTTACTTTTTGCTCCTCAAATCTTCATACTTCTTCAGAAAAGTCTTAGCATTGGAAGCTTTTAGCGCCAACCTCTGAGCATATTCACTCACTTGTTTGGACGATAAGTTACTGTTGCCGTAGTTGGGATCGTTCTGAATGTAATCAAAAACTGTGTCTGCGTCTAAACTACAGCTGTAACCGAAAAATCAGACTGAAATAATCACTCGAGTGCATCGAACCGATATCTCCGATTTGAGCATAATTACGCACGATATAAAAATTATAGCTCACGAGTCGACTTACCCTAAAACATCTAAAAGCTCCTTGATGGTGCTTTGCATTGTATCCTTCGGTGAAACCGAAATTTTAAACATTTATTTGAAAAAATAATTCAAATCAAAAGCCTACGAATTTGCGTCGGCCGAGTTTGACAACTAAAGGAAGGAACTTTGACAATTTTGACTGACAGCGAGAAGAATTGAAAGTGACAGTATTAAAAAATACAACACTGAAGAGGGAAGAGGTAACGAATTGTATCTTATAAATAAATAAGTTAAAAATGCTTTTTTAATTAATATAGGACGCTACACAACGTTAGAATATAAGAATTTGTTTTTTTTTTCGCTACGCTATAATGCTCTAAGGATCAAACCGACTTAGTGACTGTCTACTGTTCGCTCTCGCTCAATAAGAAACGGGCTGTGGCTGTGGCGCATGGCGGGGCGGTTGAGCTTACGTTTTTGTGGACTGTACATATGGGCTGTACCGACTGTGGCTGATCGGTGCACTTTTAAAAATAGTGCTCACTACTGTCAATTACCTAGGCCACTGTAGGCCTTGGGTAAAGGAAAAGGTAGGTACTGGTAAAAGTAATATCTACCTACTTATGTAGGTACCTACGTATTGTACCTTTATACTATTAATATGAGTTATTGGGAATTTATAAATCAAACGGTTGAGTTAGTATGATAACACTTTATTCAGTAGGTAATACTTAGGTTACGTAGGTACCTACATAACTTGAACATCATGATTTCATAGAGAAACATTTTCTATGATACTTAGGTAGGTATATTTTAGTTTGATCTCATTCGCCTGCTAAATAGTAGGTAGGTACCTACAGTTCTTCCAACGGATCTAGGCATTCGTGAAGTTAGCCACAGGTGCGAGTTTGCACATAGGTATAGGTACAGTCCCACCGATCCTCCCCATACCTCCAATTGCTCCTGAAAAACGATACTGCGCAGCGCTCTGTGGCTAACTTCACGAATGCCTCGACTCGTTGAGTCAACTGTACCTCATTCATTAGGTATCTAAGTAGGTAGGTACCTACCAAACTACTTAGTTGTTTTTTTTATTTAAGTTTACTTCGATCTTATTTAAATAGGTACCTACCTACCTATTCTCTTAACTTTATATCTGGCGATGCAGTGGTAGGTACTCACCAAGCTGGTAAAATATAAGAAAAGATATAGATTAAGGTGAACAAGTTCCAGCGCAGTTCCAACAGCTACTACAATCTGAATCATGTTTGCATACTACATAGGATAAACTTTGCGAGTCTTTTTTCGTGGTGTAACACCAAGTGCTCCCTTCCTTATACTTAATTTGGTTTATTGAATGACCACATCCAGCCCAACAGGTTTTTTGTACTCTGTGACATCCGTAGGCGGCGGCACACGTGTTTACGTTTGTAGTTTTCGGATTAAGGTCTTTCGTATGTGGTCTTGACTGTGAATTGGACTGTGGTTTCAACTTTCCTATGCTTGCGGATCTCGACTCAAGTAGACTCGACTGTGGTCTCGAAAGTGCACTCGACTGTAGACTCATTAACTTTTGTTTTGAGTTTGCACTCGACTGTGGTATTGAACGTGGTCTGAACTGTTGTGCACTCGACTGTGGCCTCAGGGACTGTGGCTTCGATTGTGCTATAAAACGATGTCTGATTTTTGGTCTCGAGTGTGTATTCGACTGTGGTCTCTGGTATGATGTCGACTGTAGTCCCCGGTATGCAATCGAATGTGGACTCTGCAGCGGTTTCGAGAATCTCGAACGATACTTTGACAATTCATAATCAACAACCCAAATAGAAGTATCTTTTTTTGGTAATGAATATGACAAGGAAATCGTAAGTGAAAATAGTGACAACAACAATTTCATGTTCTGAAGGCAGTGCCTACTCTTCCCCCTCGAGGTATGCTGAGACTGCAAAGAGAAAAGTGATTAGTTCCTTCCCCCTACTTAGGCTACCTACTTAGAACTCGTCTATTCAGTCAACGGTTTTTTTTATTACGTAGGTACCTACCTGCCTACCTAAATCTAAATACTTAGATAAAATAATTTAGACACTGATACAAAAGCTCTAATTTAAACATGTAGGTACCTACTTACTTAGTGGCCCCGATTCTGGGTAAAAATCGCTTTCAATAGCGTCCTTCCATACCTACCAACGTAACTCAACGAAATGCCGGTTAATTAGGTATAACGCAAAAGTAAACTGTCATCCTCATCAAGGTAAAGTAAATGAGTAGGTACAGTTCATCCAACGGATCTAGGCATTCGTGAAGTTAGCCACAGGTGCGAGTTTGCGCATGTACATTGTACAGTTTCCCCCCCCTCCTCTAATTGCTCCCGAAAAACGAAACTGCGCAGCTCTTGCTTGCGACTAACTTCACGAATGCCTAGATTCGTTGAGCCAACTATACCTACGTACTTACACCAGAATCGATTATTGAAAACAACAACTATAATTCCCAACTTATGTTTCTTAAAATTTACCGTAAAATAAATTAGCCAAGGTAACTAGAAAGGTAGTTTGTAATTAAATCTTCCAACGTAGGTACTAAGTACCTAGGTAAAATATTTTGTAAGTATTGATAACTCGCCCAAGTAGATATATAGGTACCGTAGGTTTTACCTACCTACACATAAATAATTCATCATTCGTAATAATATTTCAGATCGGTACCTAATTATAAAAATTAAGTAGGTAGGTACTTAGCTATTCCATTATACATTTATAAAGCATAAAATAATGTGACCAAAATCAGCACCCATATTATAATAAACACCTGATTTTATAGCGCGAATGATAAACGGCACGCCCGCCTTTGATTTTTTTTTTTCTGTGATGTTGGTTGAGGCATGGACGGAATCGCCATTCTTCTGGCTGAATTTATGCGTTTTTATACTGGCAGACTATATAAAAGAGGTTTTATAGGCTGCGAGACGTTTACTGTTTCATAAAGTGGCTGGATATGTATGCGGAAGATGCTAAACGACGGGGTTTCCTCGAATAGATAGATTTTTTATATCTACCACTAGCAACCGCGTGCGGCTCCGCTCTCATAGTACCTACTTACCTACCCGGACAATAGGTAGCCTATGTGTTGTTCCAGATCACACAACGCATTTTCCAATTTTCATCTGGATCCATTCAGCCGTTTCAGCGTATTGAGTAGGTAAAGTAGTAAAATTTCGCATTTCTGAACTCGGGACTATTTTCAATTCGACGATACCTAGGTAAGTACTTATCTACTTACCTCACTCATTATTCATTAAGTATTACTTATATTATCTGGGGTATTACCTACCTACTTAGGTACGGTAGGTAGGTACCTACTTTATAATTTATTCTGTATTCCTACCCTAGGTAAGTACCTAACACGTATAATAAACTTTTTTTAAACAATAAAAGCTCGATTAAAAGCTCGTATCCGCATTGCCGCATACCGACCCGTGCGTTTCTTTCGTCATCCTATCTGAATTACAATGTAGGTAGGTAGTGTGCTGTCCAAAGACAAAGGCACTACCAGGCAACGACAATACTGAAGAATAGCTTTTTCACTCTAATTTGCACTCTATGGTCGGTTCTATTAATACTGCAGTTTTTTGGATTTTGGGTATTTGACTTTGACAACAGTGGGTGCAAACGGGCTGAATGATGATTTGACATTGCAAATACCCAAATGACCAAACCGAGATTTCCTGCACTTGACTGATAACTACGTCTCTCTAGTTTTCATATTTTTTCTCGTGTTATTTTGAGTTTTATTGCGTAATTTTGGTGGTTATTTTTCGAATAACGCCCGGGTTCTTGATGCGAGTGTAAAATATGTGAATTAAAGTGAATAGTTTCCTTCAAAATCCATCGGAGGAAATCCCGAGAACTTTGAACAAAACAGCCATCTTTTGTTTAAAATTGACATGACAGCTTGACTATGATTCTGTGACGTTGACAATACTTAAATAAAAATACACTTGTGACTGGCAAAATTGCTCTATAGGAGACAGATGCCATAATTGAAGAAGAAGAATTACCAAACCAAAATCCAAAAACCACAGATAAATAGAACATAGAAACCGAGCAGAAGTCACACTAGCTGTGTTTATCACAAAAGTAGCTGATTCTCGCGCAACTTTGCGCGTTCTAATATATTTTTTCCCGTTTTTGCAACATTTTCTATTGATCCTCCGCTCCTATTAGTTGTTGCGTGATGTGATGTTATATTATAGCTTAGAAGAGCCTTCCTCGATAACTTTATTAACACTAGCTGGCCCACTCGTAAATTCTTTGAATGATTGAACCGTCTCTCATACGCTGTGCCATCTCCGTCCGTATCCGATAGGAATAAGAAACAGCTTTCCATACAAACTAATACAAGCTCCTTGGCTTTACTGTTAACTCCATTGTTCAACACACTGTGTTTTCGCCCAATATAGCTTTACGATTATGTCAACGAGTGCGTTTTGTTTTTAAATAAGGTGCTGAAATGATTGTAACTAGCTGTTACCCGCGACTTCGTTCGCAAAAATCCATAAATTCGTCGTGAAAAGGTAAAAAACAAAGTTATTTTTGCATATTTTATAATAATTCGACTTATGAGTAGGTAGGTAGGTACTTAGACGTACATTAGTAGGTATGTACCTACCTGTAGAGCAGATAGTAAGTCTACAGTAGATAGTAGATAGGTAGGTAATAAGTAGATACAAGGATACAAGTTATTTAAATACCTATGTGTAGGCACCAACCTACTGACTTTGATCCCCAGACAACCGTAGGCGTGTTAGGTACCTACCTACCTACTAAAGGGGTGGGAATCGAACCCACAACCTACAGGCTACAGCGCAGAAGGCAGAGCTACTACCAACTGAGCTGTGAGCCAGTCGAAGATATTCGGTTCTGTACCTACACCTATCATGGAAGCCGATGTAACATTTTAATTATTTCCGCGTTTGCACGTCTGACACTATTTAGAACTTGTAGGGATGCTGACGTGACGGAGTTCAAGTCATAATGGACCCTGGATTCGGAGTCCGAAGGACGTTTGCGTCGGAGTTCGATATTTACCTACCTTGGATTCGGAGTTCGAAGGATGTTTGCGGAGTTGGGTAATAAGGACTGAAGAGACGAAGAAAACTAGCAGCGGTGATAATTTATATCACTCTATTATGTTATGTAATTACATAGTTTACCAAAGTAAAATCTTCGCTTCTACTATTATCGCAATCAAAAAAGTCAACATGGCATTGGCAAAGATTTATATACTAGGGCCGGACCTGGATGAGGCTAGCAGCAGACCGTGGACAATGGCATATGCAAAGAGAGGCCTATACCCAGCAACGGGTGAAGTCGGGCTACGGATGATGATGATGATGATGATGAAGTACTTAGTACCTACTATGAAGTTTTTAAGTTAGGTACCTACATAGATTTGTTTTCGGTAAAAACACTGACGCATGCAATAAAATAAGATTCTTTGAAATTGAATCTATAAATAAAAATTAATTGCTGTTTAATTAATTTTTAATTAGTCTCGCTAAAACTCGAGAACAGCTAAACGGATTTATCTTATCTTTATCTTAGGTATATACTATATTCTTATCTTAGGTTTTAAAGGTAAGAAAAATTCGAATAACTGCCGGGAAAACCCTAAAAATAGCCCTTTTCTATTTCCCATACAAACGTTTTCTAAATAAGTACGAAGTCTGCCGGGTCTGCTAGTGTGAAATAGATTTGTCCGCGTGATGCGCAGACGGACCATTTCATCCCATCACTAGTCCATAGGACCAAGTTGCGTCAACGGAAAGGTTGCGGTATTGCGGTTAGGTACATCAAGTAGCTTATTGCGTTGTCTCGTTACGTTACCCAATCTAGACAAGCCCTTACATACACCTACCTACGTGAAACTAACATTTCCATTTATTACCACACATCTACTCGTCTGCTGGGAAAACAGTGGCAACACCATGCCTTCCGCTGCGTAGCTGAGACCTACAAACCAAAATAAAACATAAGTACCTACCTAGGGTACTTACCTATTGTACTTAGTTCAGTACCTACCTATGAGTTTTTGATAGTTTACGAAAACTTTTTTCGAATAGTACCTAGGTAGGTACCTATCCTTTCATACATTTACCTCCATCGGAAATGTAAAGGAAATAAAATAGAATGGTACTTATTGAAATACGAACTTGGGCTAAATTTTTGGGTGTTGTAAAGGTATGTAGGTAAGTACCTACCTGAATTTAATCCAAATCCATCCAGCCGTTACAACATAGGTAAGTACACAAACTTTAGGTGTGTAAGTCATCATGATGACTTCACTGCTGGAACACTGACTTCTCAAGGGAGAATGACTGAGTCCTGTCAACCGGGTTTGAACCTACGAACTTAGGACTGGGAGCTGCTACCACCAGTTATGTTCTCAACTGTTCTAACCGGAACCTATGCTAGAAGGTCTTCTTCCCTTACCTACCCCTAGTTTGAGTTTTTGATAGTTTGCGAAAACTTTTTTCGAATAGTATCCTTTCATATGTATACATTTACCTCCATCGGAAATGATAAGGGACTAAAATAAGGATTAGATATTTTCGATATTATCGACCTTATTTTCGTAAACTATCAAAAACTCATACTAGGGGCAGGTATGGCCCCAGACGGTTCTCCAAAAATTCTGCAGTCCGCACTGAACAGACGCTAAAGTTGCCATAATCTGCTCCCAAATTAGCATAGTAGCGTTTTTTGTACCTAAGAAAGAGAAGACAAAGTACCTACTTACTAAGTATCTAACATTTTTAACGACAAGAAAATGTCTTCTCTTCCATAGAAAACTTCGCTGAAAAACGCTGACTTCGTGGCTCATGATGGGGACAGATTTTCTGTATTTGGCTGACAAAATCAGCAACAATAAGATCTTCAAGCGGCCTAGAACTTCGTCAGCTGGTCACACCTATACGAACTTTTATTTCAACCGATGACGGAGCTTCGAAGAAAGGTACGCCACCAGCTTTCAAATTAGAAGTTTCGAAATACAATGGCTAGTGGTTTTTCCAAGATACCGGGAACAATAATTCCACTGTCGTATGCCGTATTGTACGATTAAATTACCATAGTTTGCGGGAACGCGGCCAACAGGAAGCGTGGCACCCCGACGCATACTGATGCTATGTTTCATTATGGTTAGAATACCTAAGGTGATAAACACTCAACAGGACCTACAGGCTACAGAGTCCTGATTCACTGGTACTATCAACACAGTCGACCGACACTGCAAAACGATCAACGATATACCTATCCGCACCAGGGGCCATACCACGAAGTCTTACAGAACGATTCCGTAACGATTCCATCAAGAAACGTCACTAGTACTTCCATACAATTTGCATAGGTCATAGTACGAAATAACAATGTAATACTAATTCGGAAATGTATTATGAATTCGTGGTAAGTCCCCAGGTGAGGGATGATACGGAGTTTCGGTTCCGATTCCGAAAACTCGGAACTTACGATTGATATTACACCTCCGATTTCTACTTCGGTTCCGATAGGACTTTCGAACCGGAGGTTATATTGGAGGTTGAAGCACAGCGGCGCGGCGGCGCGCGCGGCGGCGAATTGACCGCGGGCAGTGCGGCGTATTTTAGAAGAGTTTGTGTTTGTCGTGCGGGAACGCTGATTATTATTTTAACTAAGTAACTATAGGTACTTATGTACTTATACCTATAATGTTTCATAGTAATAACGTCATGAATTCCTACGCACCCGAATTCGGTAATGTTTATGCAACAAATTCAAAGAACGCGCATGTTACTCATCAATATTACAATGACAAAAAAAAATACGATTGTTCTACAAGTGGGTACCATCACAGTGTCATGTCAACATGAATAGATTCTTGCCATTCGCTAGGGGAGTCCGCGATGTCTATTGAATACAAAGACTGTCTCCTTATGCAAGGCAACGCTTGAGCGGTCAAAGACTTCTGGTGGCCTTTCCTCCCCTCCCGCTCATTTCTTTGACCTCCACTTTAAGCACCTTAGCCACGTGCGCTTGCGCATGAAAATGGGCTTTTCCATGAATGCGCCAGCCGGAACTTTTGAGGTCCATCAACATTTTAGAACCATAGAGAATTAGAGACTTTGTTCTAATACAATTCTGTGACTGGCCTCACAGCTCAGTTGGTAGTAGCTCTGCCTTCTGCACTGTAGGTTGTGGGTTCGATCCCCACCCAGGATAAACATTTGTGCGATGAACACAGATGTTTGTTCTGTGTCTGGGTGTTATTATTTATTCTGTATGTATTTACAAAAAAAAGTAGGTATATACTTAATTCATTTATCAGATATCTGTTTCCCATTATTACAAGCTTCTATCCGTCGTTGTATCATTGTTCTGCACTAGCTTTTCATTCAACTTACTATCTACTTACCTATGTGTAGATAGGTACCTACCATTCGCAGATCGCAATAAAACCTGGTTAGGTAAGTAAATAGAGCGCTGGTGGTGCAGTGGTAGCACCCCGGCCTCACGATCCGAAGGTCGTGGGTTCAAACCTGGTCGTGCACCAATGAGTTTTTCAATTCGAAAAATTGATGTGCGCAATGCCAGTGCTCTTAAACGGTGAAGGAAAACATCGTGAGGAAACCGGCATACCCTAGAACCAATAATTCGAAGGTGTGTGTCATAGGTTAGTAGGTATTCTTATAAGCGGCGATGGGCTTGCAACTTGTCACGTACGGAATACTAACTACTGTGCAAAATGTGGGCATGTACCAAATGTCATGTTTGGACTTGCCTCTGACTATCCCCTTTAGATATCCTCAAAGATCTGAGTAACCAAACTCAAAGATCTGAAGAGATATCTACCGAGCCCGGGGATTACAGTCGTGATCACTGATCAGGTAAGTACCTACCAAATTATAAAAGAAATATTGGCATCTAGTAGGTTCTTTCTAGACAGTCCAGCTCCTAAGGTTCTTTGATCCTCTGTGATGATGACGCGAGCCCTACGGTCATTGACATCGCGACGGGCACGCAGCCAAAACTGAACTAAACTAGGTAGGTAGGTACCTATGTACGGAACAACTCAAATCAGATCCTTGTCTGTTTAGAGAATCCCAATGAAGAAAATGTTATCGTATGGTAAGGGTAGGTAAGTTTTGCTCTCCTTGTAGGGAAATATATTACCTACCTATGTCATCGCAGAAGGACCAACCAAAATGTAGAGTGCAAATTGTAATATACCTACATATTCCTTCTAAGCAAGAGGTACTACCTACCTATTGGCAGCAGCGACGGCGAAGGGTAATTCGACCTTGTTTAGGTATAGTACCTGGGTGACCGAGCTTTGCTCGTTTTTTTGGGGTAAACGACGTTTTATAAAAATGAAACCTAGCTAGATCGATTTAATCACCCACAAAACCCTCTGCATACTAAATTTCATGAAAATCGGTCGAGCCGTTTCCGAGATTCAGATTATATATAGATATATATAGATATATATACAGTCGTGGTCAACTAATTAGGGACACTCTTTGGTTAAACCGAATTGTGAATTTATTTTTTATTTTCCAACGAGTCTAAACCATATTCCATATCTCTTACATGTAAGTATAATTAGTCATTTATGTGCCCGATTATACAAACAATAACAACTTCTTAAACATTAAACCTCTTTACAGTATAGCTGATAGAATATCGTAGTGCTATTTGTTCAAATAATGCTGGCTGGCCATTTAATTAGGGACACTGAGATATTGCGTTCTATTTTCAAAATTTGAATCTCAATACTTTTTTACTTCTTCTCTTATTGTTTCGTGGTAGTTTTGGCGGCAATCCCGATATTTATTTTAAGTTTTGAAAAATATTTTGAAGAAAAATGGGTAAAAATAAAAGTTGCGATCCAACACTACGAAAAATTATCATGAAGTTTGTTGTCGAGCATGGTTGGCCATACCGAAGGATAGCAGAACATTTAAATTGTTCAAAAACTATGGTATACAATGCAGTGCAACATGTCAGACGCAATAACACAGATTTAAATGTGCCCAGAACAAAAAGATCGAGAAAAACAACTCCGCAAGAAGATAGAATGATAGCCAGGTTAGCTAAGAAAGATCCGTTTCTAGGCTCTATTTTAATTAAACACGAAGTGTTTGGGACAGACGAAAGAGCTGGTGTCTCAGCTAGGACCGTTCGACGACGTCTGGTAGAAGCAGGGTTGTTCGGAAGAGTGGCTCGCAAAGTACCGTTGTTGAAGAAAGAACATAGAAATGCTCGTTTGGCGTTTGCACGTAAATATGGACATTGGACCTACGCCCAATGGCAACATGTATTATTCTCTGACGAGACCAAGGTTAATTTGATTTCTTCAGATGGAAAGCAATACGTACGGCGTCCAGTAAAAGCGGAAATGAATCCAAGATTCACAAAAAAGCAGGTGAAACATGGCGGTGGAAACATTAAAATGTGGGGTTCATTTTCTGGACGTGGAGTGGGACCTGTGAGGAAAGTTCAGGGTAACTTAGACCAACATCAATACAAGGCAATATTGGAGGAAACGATGCTTCCCTATGCTGAGGAGCATCTCCCTATTATATGGACGTTTCAGCATGATAACGACCCAAAACATACCGCCCGTTCAGTCAAGTCGTTTCTTACCAGTCAGTCAGTATCGGTGCTAGATTGGCCAGCAAATAGCCCGGACCTTAACCCAATCGAGCACCTTTGGCACGAAATCAAGAAAAAAGTAGCCACTTATCGTACCACAACTTTAGATGAACTTAATGAAGCTTTTTGTGAGGCATGGGCAAACATTCCTGTCGAAACATGCCAGAAACTGATAATGTCTATGCCACATCGGTGTCAAGCGGTAATTACTAACAAAGGTTTTGCTACTGGGTACTGATTTTACACGTAATAAAATGGAGCTGTTAAAGATATTATAATACTGCAGATTATTAGTTTTGTTTAACTCTATTTTTCATTATAGTTTACTGTCCTTAATTAAATGTCCAGCTACAGAATTATACCTTAAAATTGAATACATGTTCAACCTTTGATATTAAATACTTTTTTCTATTTATTTATTCTTTTATTTACAGCCATTTAAAGCATAATAATCGGACCAAATTATGCAAATAATAGTTACTGAGAAATCAATAGGGTTTTATATTTGTATGTACATAACCGAGAACAAAGAAG
This sequence comes from Cosmorhoe ocellata, assembly GCA_963675405.1. NCBI lineage: Eukaryota > Metazoa > Arthropoda > Insecta > Lepidoptera > Geometridae > Cosmorhoe > Cosmorhoe ocellata. The sequence goes on along the minus strand of OY776249.1, from coordinate 9,137,607 downwards.
TTGTTATTGTTTGTATAATCGGGCACATAAATGACTAATTATACTTACATGTAAGAGATATGGAATATGGTTTAGACTCGTTGGAAAATAAAAAATAAATTCACAATTCGGTTTAACCAAAGAGTGTCCCTAATTAGTTGACCACGACTGTATATATATATATATATATATACAAGAATTCTAGATATCTAGTTTTAGTAGAATTCTTCTAATTCAAGATATCTAGTTTAGATGAAGAAAGCCAGAAATGTGGATTAAAAATGAACTGCGAAAAGACAAAAGCAATGACAAACGGCCTACCAATACCACTCTACGTTAACAAACAAGTACTGGAATACGTTGAAAACTACATCTACCTAGGCCAGAATATATGCTTTACAGACAGAACTAAAAAAGAGATAGAACGAAGAACGGCGCTTGCATGGAAAAAATATTGGTCACTAAAAGAAATATTTAAAGGTAGTTTCGCCATTAGTATTAAGAAGAAACTAGCGGACTCTACTGTTTTACCAACCCTGCTGTATGGCTGCCAAACATGGGCACTGACAATGGAAAATAAAATCAAGCTTAGATCTTTCCAAAGAGCGATAGAACGAAGCATGATGGGCCTGAAGCTACGCGATCGCATTAGAAGCTCTAAGATCCGAACTAAAACAAAACTAATTGACGCAGGACGAATGGCAGCAAGGTTAAAATGGAAATGGGCAGGTCACACAGCGAGACTAAATGACAATAGATGGAGCGAAAGAATACTACATTGGTGGCCCCGTGATGGAAAAAGAGAACGCGGTCGGCCTGTCCGCCGCTGGACAGATGACATTGTTGCCATAGCAGGGACACATTGGGTACGCGCAGCGCAAAACAGAACCAACTGGCAAGAGATGGAGGAGGCCTTTATCCAGCAATGGATAGCCCTCGAAATAAATAACACACAAAATGTTTAATCTAACATACATAATTACAAAAAATAATTATACAATTTAGTAAGTAATGCTAATGAATAATAATTTAATATATAAACTGAATGAAAAAATAAAGGAACTTAAGATGAAATAAATAGATAAATATATATACATTGAAGAAATACACTGAAAATTTAATGAATGAAAATGGAACTAATGAATGATGTGGAATTAAATGATAAATAACTATATACATTGGAATCCAAAAATGAAATAATATGATAAAAAAAAAATTGTTATAATTTGCATGCTATTTAAATATTACCTTAATTATTATGAGGGAAATAAAGGCTATTTTTATTTTTTATTTTATTTTATTTTTATTTTATTTTATTTATACAAGAATTGCTCGTTTAAAGGTAAAAGATAAGATGTGAGGGGTCGCGAACGTCATTAGTGAAAATCAGTGTGAGTAAATTTGGGCGGTCGGTCTTAGATAGCGGTTACTTACAGTGCGTAGTCTTATTTTCAATGCAATATATCGACGCTAGATGGCGTTACATATATACAATAACAACCGCCATCTTTGATAAAAATAGTTATCCTTAGTTCGCCTGTGAAATGATAGATGGCGTTCTATGTTTGTTTACTCGAATTAGCTAAGCTACTTAATATTAGTTTAGGTACTGCCACAGATTAGACTACAATAATACTGTTTAAATTATTTTCGACTTCCTCCAATTTGATACTTTCGTGGAACTAAAACTTAGGTAATACCTATCAATACCAATGATTTACACCTATAGGTTAGTAGGTAAGTACACCTACAGCTGTCTACCTACCTACTCAACAGACCCAGACTTAACACTGTACCTACCTAGGTAGGTACTTTGAGTAAGATGGGTAGAACCTAAGTAGGTAGGTAGGTAGTAGGTAAGGTACCTACTTTAACAGCGGAAACCATAGCTATGTTCCCACGGCCGAAGTCCATCCACCAAAACATAGACGATATTTATTCTGGTCAGAGGCGTCATCATACCTAACTTACTGATTGTTATGCAAGAGTGCTACTTACCTACTCGTAAGTATTCACTTAGGTTAGGCCTGCTACGGACTATACGGCCATTTGGATGAATTAATTAGGAAGAATCCATAGATTGGTACGGATTTGTTTAGTCTTTCAAAGAAGAAAAAAAGGAATCACAATTCAAAATCAGTCAGTGATTCCAATTCTTTTGTCAAGCGGATGCCAATGAAATCCTGACCATCTGCATAATCAATAAAGGGAATGATTTCATTTCAATCGTGGCTTTTTCTGCGGGCATATTGATCGTCATAACTGCACGGGCCTTTGTCCAACGGACGACTCAGTGGATTTATTAATTCTGTTGAATTCGGTAAGTGAGCTGCAGTCTTTTAGAAGACTAAAGATTATACACCAATATACAAATCATAATAAGACACTGGTAATTTTTTTGTGAATTCTTTTTACTACTTTTCTGCGTAGATACCCTCTAGTTGATCAAGTGAGCGAAGGAAGGGAAGATCTCAGTGGCGGGCCGGCAGCTCTAGGGAAATTGGTCATTGTATGTTTGTGTAGGTATATTATATTTATTAGAGCATAACTTAAGAACCGTTGATCAAATCTACATGAAACTTGGATACAAATGAGGATTGTGGACATCGCCAGTTCAGGGCGAACAAGTACTAAGTAGTTCTACGAGTATACGGTAGTGTAGGTACCTACTTAACTAAGTACCTACAATTAGTGATAAAAGTTACTAAAGCCTACAATACATCAATGGGTTGGCTTACTTGCTTAAGGAACCTTCAAAAGGTTTATGCGAAGCTTCTTAACGGACACACCACAAAACTAAGTTCATCTATTTGCCAGCTTTGCCTCTCAGGCAAGATGGCCCTAATCCTCATCCTGCCTCCGCTCCTGATGCTTCAGTATCGGAATCTTCGTAGGAATCTCGCCATGGCTTCCTGGCGGGCGACTGGCAGTCACATTCGCAGACGAGGCAAATGTCAAGGCCGCGCCGCCGCTCACTTCCTTCGACATGTGGCTGTTTCCGCGCGTTTTCCAACTTAGGCCTAGTAAGTAGAGGATCGGGCTTTACCATAAGCTGTTCGGGCAATATCAAAGTAATATAACATTAGGTAAAATTTGGTACCATCCTTCTTCCTACTAATATTAATAAACGCGAAAGTTTGTAAGAATGTTTGGATGTATCGATGTATGTTTGTTACTCTTTCACGCTATTTCACGCTGAAACGGATCTGGATGAAATTTGGCACAGATAGGTATAGATTATAGTCTGAAAAAGCACATAGGCTACTTTTATCCCGGAAAAATTTACGGTTCCCGCGGGATAGATTTGTTTACGATTTTAAAGCTTGTGACCTATAAAAATTAAATTGAAGTACCTACTTAGTTACTTCAAGATTGAAACTTGACGAATCTGAAATATGATGATTTGTAAGAGATTGTGGTAAGGCCCCAGCTTTGTTGTGGAATTTCTAAGGTAGAACCAAATTTTGTCTACCAGGCTCTGAAGGGAAATTAAATTGTTCTAAGCCGAATCCGGCGTAGCAATGTTCTTGGCAGATTTTTCCTGTTCAAAAAGTGATAAGCGAAAGTGTCTGTAGCAAAACAAAAACCAGCAACTTTAGTAACTACCTATAACAAATCACTGGTTGTGACGCTAACACCTTCTTTGGCAAAATGAAGCTTGTAAAACGGTTAATAACATAGACTTGGGAGAACAAAGTCTGTCTACTCAATTCAAAAAAGCCTACAAATAAGGATAAAACTGAGACCTAATTCTGGGGATTCGATATACTTATTTGTTGCATGCAGTAGGTTTTTAGAAATTTATCTGTAGCTATCTGTAGGTTATGTAAGTAGATATGTAACATTACCAAATGACGATGTTGTATTAAGACCAGATGGTAACGCGAAGGGCTCGGACACGGCTCCAATGGAGCGCGCTTCCTTCAATCCTTTCTCATTACGCGCCGTGATTCAAGAACAGGGATGCAATGGAGCTTCTGCTCACTATTATGCGCAGTTTAAGGTATTCGTGTCACTAGTTCTTTAGACGACGGGAGATGGACAAAGGCGATAAAGGAGTAGCACCCGCCCGATGGTTCAATGACATTGTCAGCATAGTCGGCGACCAATGGACATGGATACCTTGGATACAATGGATACCTACCCAACAGTGCGTGCAAACGGGGTGAATGCTGAATTCTTTAGAACCAGTGTGGCGAGCACTTGACACATATTTTCCTTCATCGTTATAGTGTGTCGGTAGGTACCTACTCACATTCGTATTCGAAGCCGTCAGGAGGCAGTAAATACGCTGATAGACCTAAATATTTAAGGTTTATGTCAATCAGTGCTTTCTTTCTAGAATTCAGCCATTTTTAGTTGGTTCTTTCGTTCGGCGAAAATTGTAACCTGTTGTGTTTAAAAACAAAAAACATCTTTATCTAATGAAGCCTCAACAACACTTCGCCACTCCATCCATTCCTTGTCCTGAGTGAACGGCCGAGGCAGTTTTCGTGGCCAGTGGAGCGCCAAGCGAGACCAAACGCCTACAGTTTTCCCAGCGCGACGAGCCGGGTCGCCCTGCAATTAGAAGCCCTAGAGTTGGACCTCTTGCACGCACCACGAACGAGTTTGAGCATAATATGATTGAAAAGTCATTCTTTTTACGAAATCCGGTGAATCATTCGGTTTTCAATCGTTCTATTTGTTTTTTTGTATACACTTAAGTAATGTCAATGTCATCGCACGGGATTTCGTTTGACACTGGCAAAATTGTTCTCTAAGAGACAGATGCCATAATTGGAGAAGAAGAAGAAGATAAAGATGGTTTAATGCTCTAAGACTAGCGGCGGATTTTCTGCGGTGTATTTGCCTGACAACTACGTCGCTCTGGTTTTTATATGTTTTCTCGTGTTATTTTGAGTTTTATTGCGTAATTTTGGTGGTTATTTTGCCAATAAAGCCCGGGTTCTTGACGCGAGTGTAAAGTATGTGAATTAGAGTGAATAGTTCTCTTCAAATTCCATCGGAGGAAATCCCGAAAATTTTCAACAAAACAGCCATCTTTTGTTTAAAATTGACTTGACTACTCGACTATGACTCTGTGACGTTGACAATACTTATAAATAAATACACTTGACACTGGCAAAATTGTTCTCTAAGAGACAGATGCCATAATTTAAGAAGAAGAAGAAGAAGACTAGCGGCGAGAACTTGCCACGTACGTAGGGAATACAATTACTGTGTAGGTAAAACGTGAGAATGTGCCAAAAGGGGGTAGTCAGAGGCATGTTAGTGGACATGCCTTTGACTACCCTCTTGAATATCTCAAAGGTTTAAGTAGATAGGTACTTACCTAAAGATCTGAGTAGATGTCTACTGAGTGAGGGATTACACAGCTGTGATCATGTTTTTTTTACAAACTACTGATAGCTGAGAATGTATTTATTAATAAAAAAGACGAAGCAAGAGAAGATAGATCAACCTCTCATAATGGTTAACCTTAGCCGTCTACATAATATTTAGGTAAGTATCTGAAATGTCTTATTGAAACAAAGAGATGAAACTCTCGTGGCTCGCTAAGATAGATTGTCCAGCTTGCAATATACAGCATCAAGTCTTAAGAATATTTTCACCGATCACACTCGCGTGTTACCATTGATGTGCGCGCAGCGAGAGTGCATTCCCAGATCTAATGACAATGCCAGGAGCAACGCTTTCCAAGTTCATTGACAACGAAAGTGTAGCGCATGCGTGAAAACTCGCGCCAATTACCGCGAGTAGGTGGTAGGTAGCACCACAGGTAGCACTTACCTAATAGGTAGGTACTTGACTATCTGCGGTTTTGTTTGAGTACCTACCTAGTCTGTGACGATCGCGCGGTATTTGGAACGACAGACAGGGACTCGAGAGATGTGGGTCGAAGGATAAGTGATTTTGATGAAAATCATATTACCTATGGTCAGAAATTCTGACTCAAATGCCATGTTACATTCTTAAGTGTTTGAATTCTTCTATTTAGTCTTCATAACTCAAGAGGTAAATCATGACATGATGCACAAAATAATCACCCCCACCTCCTATATCCACTAGTAAAACTAGAAGCTTAGGTATAGCCCCAGATAATAATATTAACTGTAGAAGAAAATTGTGATTTTCTTTGAACTCGTAGCCATCTTAGGTACTTTATTTCGGCTAACTTAGCAACTTAGCGACTTATTAACCTTTTATGCTGGTCGCATTTCTTAATTGTTATCCGCCCTCCGATGATCAAGTGTAAGTTTATATCGGTGCTATTTAACCTTTAAGAAATCAGGGACTGCAAACTAAAAAGGTTTACTTATTTAATTTTTAGCTATTATTTTTTTTTGTTAAAAAGTTTTTATATCTTTTTAAAGTCGGTAAGCCCGCCGAATCGTGTGGTAATATTGCCTACATCACTCGGTATGTTGGGCGTTGCACGCGGGACGATGCGTTCGCTCAATTCTTCACTGCCAAGGCCGGCGTACTTTCTCTACGGCTACACTGTAACTATTCTGTGACTACACTATTACGCGACACACGGCATCGCTTGTGTAACCTGATGCAATAGAATGTTACGATGTTGGTTATTGGTCTGTTATTCAATTGGTTTTTTAATTATGTAGTGGAGTAGGTACCAAAAGCAGCAGTAGGTAACTAGTAAGAATATTTAGTAGATGTATGTTTACTTGTTAGGTAGTACTTATTTAGTAGAAGGATGTAGGTACCTACTGACTTACATAGAAGACTGTTTACTTGTAGGTAGGTTACTAAGTACCTAAATTGTGCTACCATTTCATGAAGTCACTTAAACTCCTGTTTCGAGGATAAAAAAATCACATCTAATGAAAATTTTAGGTGTAGGTACCTACCTAAGTAAGTATTTCTGTTTTAATCCACATTACCTATGTTGAACCCAAAAACCCAAAAGTAAAACTATTTTTTTTTGTGTTTCTTACCATTTCATTTTTTGATTTCTTTTTCTACCCACACAGAAATATGGCAATTGGCAATATAGGTCCAACATTTCACACGGTGGCATTACGTACATCTTTCTGACTACCCTATCTGACCTAACCTTATAAACGAATGTGCCTACTTACCCACAAATTCCTCATTATATAACTGGCCATAAATAAAACATAACTTTAATCATGTTTATTTTATAGCTCTTCCGATTACTGTCATAGTTTTAAAAGCGATAAAGTAGTTGCCGGTCGTACTTGACCCAATACCGCGATGTCGATCCTACGCGTTTCCGTATGCCCAGCACCAGTTGTAGGTACCTACCTACTTACCAATGATACGAGGCACGTTCTGATTGTGAAACTAGAGTACCTATCAGTTTGTAGTGGACTAGCTGATGTCATGAAGAGTCACTGATGATGTAGAGATACTGATGATAGAGCACTGACGGCGTAGGTAGCCTAGTGTTAGCACAGCACACCACCTCTGCCTCACGATCCGAAGGTCGTGGGTTCAAACCTAGTACACCAATGAGTTTTTCCATTCGAAAAGTTATGTGCGCAATGCCAGTGCTCAAACATCGTGAGGAAACCGGCATACCCTAGAACCAAAAATTCGAAGGTTTGTGTCATAGATTAGTACCTATTCATAAAGGCGGCGATGGGCTTGCAACCTGTCACGTACGGAATACTACATAGGTGCAAAATGTGGGCATGTGCCAAATAAGTACCTACCTATCTTGTTTGGACGTGCTTCTGACTACTCCTTTTAGAAATCCTCAAAGATCTATGTAACTAGAGATCTGAAAAAATATCTACGGCTGGGGATAACAATCGTGATCATGTTCTATATGAAGAGTAAATCTTCTAACTTAATTTCCTGTGTTCCTTCTACAATTACAATACAGTATCTAACAGTAACGAATCTAATGAATTTCATATTTTACCGTTATTTGGTAAGTAAATAGTAAATAGGTACATGGGTACAAAGGGTCTACCATGAGTTTTCACAATCTACACTCGCTAGCGACTGTAGTTAAAAAATGTATGAAAACTTGGTACAGCGCCTCTAGCGGATAGTTGGGTAGGTACTAAAACCTCACGTAGCTAACTATTCTACGTCACAGCGATATACAGCAATGTAGTTTGCGCTCATTAATTTGCTTAGAATTTGGTACCATGAGTAACAATTTTGACAGATGTCATAGTAACGTACTATTACTACTGTAGTAACGTCAGCCAATCTAAATGTGACAACTCATGGTAGACGTACAGAGCCCTTTTTCATGACCTGTTACTCGAGCTACATACAATAGAATGTTTCGGTATTTGAAGGTCAGATCCAGAACAAGCCTTGAAGGTAAAGTTTTTAGACCATCGTAACATCTAGTGAATTTTTCTTCTTCTTTGACGTATCCTCATGACTGAGGGAAGTGATTATGGCGCATTTTGGACCCCTGCCACCATCACTCTCCATGCACTCCTGTCTTGCGCCATCTGTATAGAGGCTTGCAGGGTGGTTTGTGTAATGTCCTGTGTCGTGTGTGTCCAACGTGTAGGCGATCGTCCTCTGCCTCTCTTTCCTTCCACACAGCCAGTAATGATAAGCCTTTCAAAACTGTCAGGATCTCGTCTGACTGTGTGCCCGAAGAATTTGAGAACTCTCTGCATGCAAATCGTGAGTTTTTACCATTATCGAAAGGAATCCTAAATCTACTTTACTTTTGCCGGAAACAAAAGTTTGACAGTTTAAATTCAAGGTAACCACTTGTACAAAATGGAAAGGTCAAAAAAATAACGATCACTTTAGTTTAGGTTTATTGACGTGTGACTGTTGCATAAATTTCCATACATATGAGAAAAAACTGCCTTAATATGAATTTTAATTTAACACATTTCAATTTACATAATTACCTAGGTATCTTTAAGTAGGTTGGTATTCTCATCGTGTTCCATCAAATCAGTGTGGTGAAAGGATTACATTATTCATAAAAGACGGCAAAAATAAAATTAGAACTACGGACATGATTTTCGGACTTATCAATAGAATTTGAAACACGAATTTGAAACACCCAGGGTGTTTCAAATTCGAGTTTTCAATTAGACTGGCTTCATAGCTTAGTAGCTTGCCTTCTGCGCTGTAGGTTGTGGGTTCGATCCCCACCCAGGACTTATATTTGTGTGATAAACGCAGATTTTTGTTTTGTCTGGGTGTTATTATGTATTCTATGTATGTATTTACAAAATTCCTTATAACTTAAATTTGAGTTCTTAACTGTTCCTGACACCCATTGCTGAGTCACAGTGTAGTTAAATCAAGTAGGTATACTAACGCGCCAACCTGTCCTTGATACAGTTATTTGTATCAAGGCACACGAAGTTAGTCAGTATTACTACACTTGATTCTGTCAACTGATTTATCTAACAGCGGAGGTTTTTGCAAAGGCTGTAACCCTGTCACCTTAGGATAAGCCTTGCGAGCCTTATAAAGCCTTATAAACTTTGCGATCGAAACCATAAATTCAGAACTTACCTATTTAGTGTAGTAAGTAAGTACCTACTGTAGAACCATTACGACAAAATACCTATTCTTTTAGATTTCCACTTGCCACGATCCTGACATTACGACAAAAAGTATCTTAAAAAACCCCCAAAGTATCAATGACACGTATGTGAAATTCAAATAGTTAATATGAGTCAGAGTGGGGACTTTTCTGCAATCATCAAATAGTACCTACCTAACTTATTCGTATATCGTAATACTGTGGTATAGTCTCGCGTTGCTAATTTATGACATCGAATTGATATCGTATCGCTAAATTGGGCTCGGGTATCTTTCCGATTTACATTTTAAAAAGGTAAAATTGTGGTGATTTATTTTCTTCAGCCGGGTTAAACGGAGTGAGATTCGTAAGATTCAATTGGATCAGCAGGACCTATTATAGTATACCAATGTATAAAACTAAATTTAGGTATATTCAGTAGTAAGAACCATGTCGGTCTGTATTCATCACATCCTGATGTCACGCGTCGCTTCATTGGCTTTCAGACGCGCGTTATTAAAATCTCCATCGGAAGCTCTATAAATGCTCCATAGCTTGATTACCAATCACGACCATGAGGGGCCTCACTACTAACTCCTATGACAATATCAAAGTAATATAACTTTGATATTTCGTACCCTGACCTATAAATATGTATTGAAGTAGTGTTACTTCAAGCTTAAATCGTTGACGATTCTGAAACATGATAGTTTGTAAGAGCTTGTGGTAAGGCCCCAGATTTGGACAGGCACCGCAGAATATCAGAGACATCTCTATCTATGGCTCTTGTGGCTTGTTACAATTCTGCCAATGTCGGTTTCATGACGTTTCGTGAACAGAACCTGAGACAGAACCTTACAAAACAGAAACAGTGTCATGTAAGGGATGACAGCGTAGGTCAAAGCACAGTAGATACAGGGTAACGAGACTGGGCGACGCAGATTCGTACAAATCATGCAACACAGATTAATGCAGATTTGTCAGGTCTTTGCTTTTGCAGATTTTGTTCTATAAGGTTCTTCGTCTGTCCTGCGTTGACAAATTCAGCTCAACACAGTCCGTGTAATCTGCTGTAGTATATGCTCTCGGCCTTAGTATTCAATGGCCTACACTATCTACCGTATTGTTCATTCACAAAGCCTGCATTATTGCGCATACGCACCGATAAGCAGGGCCTCTAGATATTGCATAAAAAGTGCATAATACGGACACCCACGTCGCAATGCCAGCTATTATCTCCCACGGGCTCGTGTGTTCAGAAGCCCAATTCAGGGCGGAGCAAGGTTTTTGTACCGAGGACATTCTTCTCAGCTGATCACGCGAAAATAAATCTGACTTCGCACAATATTGGTCAGGATGTCACAGCAACAAAAGTTCAATGCAACACAAGAAACATTCAACTTTTCAATTCTACACATTAACATAAAACTGTTATTCTCGATGTAGATCTTCCTACTTTAGACAGATATAAAACTACAGCCACAAAACCGACCTGTTTGAGGAAGCACCTGGTTTAGGCCATTTAAGTAACTTATAAAATTCTACTTTGCGGTATGCAACACATGAGATGCACGATAAAAATCATCTAATTGCTGAGATAAATACCTACATACTTTGTTATTGTTAATGGACCACCAGGCTTGGCGGCTGTTTCTTAAGATAACAGGGACCGCTATAATGATATAATTACTTTTAGATTAAGTTATAGTGTGTAGGTAATTTAAGTTACCAATGAAGTTGTTCGATTAATCTTGTGGCGTTTTCCCGAATGATTCTTGTGGCGTGTGTCGTGAATAACAATGGGAACCTGAAAACATTCAGTGAAACTTGAAAATGAATCTTTTACTGATAAACGTAAAGCAAAATAACAAAAAATATTTTTTAACAAGAGATCTAGAACTTAGAAAACATGTCATAATCACATATTGATTCAGTTAAGTATTTTAAAAATCTTACGATATTGCCATTTACTCTGGTTGACATTATGAAAGTGGTCGTATACATTATAATATTAGCAGCCTTATTACCGTGTATAGATAGTACTAAGACATAAGACGTAACAATTCACTGGGAGGACGCTAGAGGCGATTTCAAACTGACACCATTGAACTATATTACTTATGACCGACACCGCTTTTTTAGGAAACTGATGAGTATGTTTCTACGCGAGCAGCAGTCAGCAGAGTCTCCCCCGCAAAGCACACAACACCTTCAGTTAAACTTTATTTAGTTAAAATAAGTATTATTTTTATTCTAAACAGGAGCGTACCACATGTGCCACCTGACCTCACTGAGCTTTCCCACGATGATCTTCGACTAATTCTTGAGACGTAAACAAAACCTGACTAATTTCCACCCTATTTGCTACCACCATAAGGTCTAGGTTATAGTAGCCTTGTCTTAATTATCGGGGTGCCCTGGTGGCACTGGCTCAAAGGTTTTTTCTGTTTACTCAAATGATCTAGTGATTGTTTTTTAATTTATTTTGTCGCTCAACGACGTCATATGGTTCCAATCAGAGTTAGTCGAGGCTTTTAATTTTTTGTGATCGATTAACAGATTTCAGAGCAGTCATGCGTCAGTTAATGTGGTATTTAACAACATGCATTTTTCAGCTTTGCAATAGAGGAAGGTTAGTATAAAAATGCATTAGTTTTTGCGATGCTGGGTTTATGCAAATAACCAACAGAACACAATATAAAGTGGTTTTGTTCATGATATCTTGTTTTGTAACAGGATTTTTTGTAATATTTACGATGAATTAAAATCACTAGCCCATAACAGAGTTATAAAATAAAGCCATAATTAGCTCTTGTTCTGAAATAATCAACTTTTATTACGGAAACTAATCCATTCTTAGGTATTCATATTTCTAATGTTTCATTTTATATGCATTTCAAAGGGTGAAGGGGTAAAATAATGGTCGCAATTGTGATCTACAATGAATAGTGTGGGTCCGAGTGGACATCCCGCTGTGACACCCCTGATGGCAACATCTGGCGTATGTATCACAAAATAAGGGGCAGGGGTTCATATCTGACACTGAGCACTTGTAAATGGAGTTAATACCTTTTTACTTAGACCTAAGTACACATAAAATAAAACAAGTACTACATTACGACATTTTTTAAAATATTGTTGGGTACTTAATTCATAATTATGTAAAGGTTTCTGATCAGACAAAGGTAATGTGTCAATCATTTTCTTCTAACCTTGTCAAAGTTAGGTGGGCCATTCACCCACGCATGCAACCTACACTCTAGGTACTCCGGAAGGAAGCTTAGATAGCTTAGATGGATTTGTAATTGCAAATCCAAATATAAAATTTAGTATATCCACCTGCCTACATTTTACGCTAAGTATACCTATTGGAAAATCCAAGCATCCTGGATTTGCCCGTAAACAAACATCTGAAAATTACGGAAAAAAACCCCTCTTCCCTGTTGCAATAATAAACACAATCATGATCAGTTTCCTAAACAAATATATGACGCAGCCTCTTTGTTACACACAAGTCGCAACGTATTCCAATTTCAGACGACCACATGTCAGAAACTAAATGAAACTACTATTAATTATGGGCAAGATGCCGGGTAGAGCCAGTGCTAAACGATGCTAGACGATATTGGTTTAGTAGAGGAGTAAGTAACTGGCTAGAATATGCAACTTTATTACGCACTCTTACTGCGCATTCATTTATTAACTTCATAAAAGGATGTTTTTTTGTAAGTATCGCTGTAAACTGAGGACTTATTTTAAAATAAATATTATTTTTGTTTGAAGGGGTTTACTGTCGAGGTGGTCCCATTAGATTGCAGCTTATCTACCTACCTATTTCCAAAAACAAAAACCCTAGGTACGTAGGTAGGTACCTACTGTGGGAATGCAGAATCAACATTTATGCAAATTAAAAATAAAAATGCCATTAATTCAAATAGGTAGACTGTGGTAAAAGGTTCACTAAGGCTATAAATTTTGACAAAATATTTTTTTCCTACATTATCTGTCGTAACGTAACTAAGTCGTAGGTAGGTAATAAAAAACCGGTAATTGAACGGTACCTATATGCCTTACTAAGACCTCACACGGACAAGTTTTGGTTGACTTTAGACGATAGTAACAATTTCAAAGATTATTACTATATTATGGTAGATAAGTAGGTAAGTACTAAAATAGATAGCTGGCTTAAACTGGACTCACAGCTAAAACCGTCTAAACAGGCCATAGTCAAGTTGCTCGGATGAGGAAGCGCGTCGTATAGTCGATGACGTCACGCACCGAATTAACCCGATTCCGAGAATTGAACCGTTGTATGTCAGTGCACTTGTCTGCGCACGTGTGGACATCGCTGCCACTTTGTAAGTGATGCCTGGTGGACAGTTCAAGAGTTAATTCAAAGGTTTGTTTTAGTAAGGTCTTAGGTACTAAGTATAATAAGCTACTAGGTAGCACTACCTACAACAGTATTCTGCCGCCAAACGGTAGTAGGTAAAAAAAACATATTATGATATTATAGGAGATAGAACCTTTGCGGCATCGACGCGCCGCCATTTTTATTTTTTTTAATTTCCGCGCACGATTAATGTAGAATAATATTTATTGGGTAGAAGACGCTAGGGAAATGGAGGAAGAAAACATGTTGTGCCGACCCTTCTTAGCGTGGAAAAAGGGCAGGAAGAAGAAGAAGAAGAGGACACTTATACAAAAATGACAACAATGAAAATGGCATTACTGTGTTTAAGTTTGATGAGCACTGGAGCAAGTACAAAACTATGCGAAAAGACAATATACCTACTCGTAACTACGCCTAGGTTCGGTAACAAGCGTGTTATACAAGCGCGTAGTTTGTCGGATTCATTCATCTTCCTGCCCTTATCCCACGTTATGTGGGGTCGGCACAACATGTGATCTTCTTCCATTTCCCTCTGTCATTCGTCATCTCAGTACTCACTCCTTTCTTACCCATGTCATCTTTCACACAGTCCATCCATCGCAATTCCTTTTATTTCCGTGATCCATGTTGTACGAGTTTTGGCTAGGTGTTTTACGACCGGCCGCCTGCCTGACGTCAACCCTCCTTGGGAATTTATTTATTATATTTATTATTACGTAGTTTGACGGATAGATTTTATAAAAAAAAATGTGCCATTCACCAATCCAAATTAGGTTTGCGGGGTAAATTGACTCATTCACTTTTGATTGAGGCTACCTGAATTCAGGGACCCTTACCCTAAATAACAGTGGTGTAATAAGAGTTAGGGCGTAAGGCGTAGAGGCTAGGCGTTAGGCTCCCTTACTACCGGGCCCTGAATACCGTGTAGTGTAATACCCGTTTTAGGGAGTCTGATCATGGCGAAGATTTCATACAAATAACAAACTAGGTCCCTCCATAATTTAAGGGTTTTTCAACCACAAATTTTAATTTACCAGATAAGGTACCTACGTACAATATACCTACGTCATCCATCACACCTCGTGAGACTACTTTTTCTAACATGTAATCGCAATCATTATGTAAATTGCCGTGTGTGTGAAGACCTTAAAATAACTTACAAGTGGGCCATCGTAATGGTTAGCACTTGGTATCGTAATAAAATGATATGCCGGCTTATTATAAAACTTCTCACGTGACGTGACAGAATATTGCATCAAAAGAAAACAGACAGACAGTCATTAGGTGTTAGTTTAGACAAATTATTAAGTACCTAAATATAACTAGCTGTTACACGCGACTTCATCCGCAGGATATTAATTTAGAAATTAATGATATCGGTTAAATGGGAAATTTCTATGGAGTGCAAAAGGAGCGGTCATTTATTCAAAAACTGTCTACACCCAGCGTTGCTTTACCATACGTTTCCCATACAATCTTTCAATCCCTTTTTCAGCTCCTTTAGACAAAGATAGCCTATGTCCGTCTCTAGGATATAATCTATCTCCCTGCCAAATTTAATTACAATCCGTTCAGCCATTATCAAACAAACAGAGTTACTTTCACATTTAAATTATTAGTATGGATAGGGGTCGTAATCGTCATAGCCTTAATATAACTTTCAACTGAATTCTAAATTGTAATTGAAGCCTTAGTCATGGTACTATTTTAGATGGTATCATGTATGTAGGCAGGCATCATGGTATCATGGTATCTTAGAAAGCTTTATTCATGTAGGTACCTATTTTAAAAATTTCATCCACATGTCAAAGAAAATTAACTATGATGGCGTCATCTACTTACTACACTTTAGCACCTAATTTTATTGTATTTATTACTATGTGACTACTATATTTACCCGTAAGTACCTAGTAGTTGATGCGGAAGATCACACGCAGAGCTGACGCGCCCCGGGAGTCCCGGATAGGACTATAAAGTATAAACGCACTTGTGCGCGGGCGCATAAAGCTTTTTATAAGCAGATGTCGATTTACAGACGATTGGTTTTGTTATGAATTATGATGTTTGCGTTTTTGAGATTCAATCGCACCGTAACGACTGAAAAGATTTGAAAAATGCTATTGCCAAAGTGCTGATAGGATTTCATGATTAGTTATTTAAAAAATAAAAATAAAATCGACTAAAAGTTAAAATCTTGCAACCGCCATGTTGTATTTTTTGACATTTCATATAGCCCATTGTCCCATTGTCCCTCTCGTGATTCAGAAAAATCTAACGACACCTTACTTTGTCAAAATACGTCCAGCCGTAAGGGCTGTATCGATAGGCATTTAAACTGACATAATATTATCTAAAAACATGCATACACTTTAAATACAACCCTCCTTCTTCACAGTCGGATAAAAAAATCAGGTCTAGGCAATACAACACACCTGCAAGGCGCACCTCGTATGTCATTTTAGATGCGGATCCTTTGAACCAACTGATGCTCTTTCATTTCTATCAGAACGCATCAAAGTTTAAATTTATTGTTGTCCAACTATTTATTTTCTTTATTAATAAAATGTCTTCAACAATTTCATTTCAACGGTCCTTTAGAAGTTCTATTCGGGACACAAATTATCGACTCGGTTTGATCCCACGCCCAAAATAAAATATCATATTTCCTGTCAGGAGCAAGCTCGAGCTTCAGCAGTCGAGTGTCTTTTTTGTCGTGGTTTTTTTCAGAAGGCATCATGTTTTTTAAGGAACTGCACCACATATGTTTGTTCAACATTTGTGACGTCTTCTTTACGATTTTTTTAATGTCTAGCAATGAAACTGGAGTTAAAGCATTTGAAGACATTCACGTGTATTTTGTTTTGTTGTGACTCCGCTATTGTCGGCGTTTTTCGCTTTACTTTGATTCATATGAAACTTGTTTTGGGTAAGAAGAACTTATTCGAACTTTGGCGGTGGATTACATCTATGTTTGAAGCTTTCCTATAGTTAGATTTCGCTACCTTTGTACTAACATTTTTATATTGATTGGTCCTTTGATGATCCGTAAGAAAGGAAGGATCTACCAAACGCTTTACATTGTATTTGGTCTTATATCTGTCACTTTATTTTTAAAGCCTTTAAGTCCAAGAACGAGGTATATCAAGATATAAGTCACTATTTACAACTACGAGTGATTAATTGCACACAGCAGATCCAGAAGATATTTGGAGCAATGCTCCAATTTCCTACACTTAGGGCTCTGCTTTTGTGCATGCTGTTAGAACCGGAGCGTGTGCTCAGTTACAGTATTACAGGTGCTTCTCACGGGCCGATTCCGCGGCTTGCATAACGCGACACGACTCTGCATAACGGCGGGCACGTAACCTGCGTAATATGCACATTATACATGTAGGGCGCATGCTTTGAAGCTGAAGTAATCGCGCTTTTTGGGGACTTCGAAACATGTGATGGTTTGTTATTCAAATGTTCAACGGTACCTTTGCCATTGCTTACATAAGAGATGTCTTTACTGCTGTGTTTGTTAGTCAAATCAAATCAAAGCAAAATAAAGTTATTAAATTAAATCACAAGATCACTTAGAAATGTCTTACGAGGAATTTAAGTGCCAATTCCAGCATAACCCAAGTCTTCGAAGAGAAGAAGTGTTCGAAGGATTCAAATAGTTTTAGCATTTTTGACTAAAGTAGTCTTGATGGCAATTGCATTGAAACGTGAGGGTCAACTTTTTAGTCCAGATATATGTAGATTATTGCTTAGAAAGAACATAATAGTTAGTATATTCGTTATCTATCTATCTCAATTCAAAATGGAAGATAACAGCCGTTGTTATTTGTGCTAAATAGATAAGTGTCTTTGCTCTTCCAATCTAACCATGAACTACAATTTTTTGTTTCGTAATTTCATAGCGAGCGTCATTCATTATATAACTTTCTGTTTATAATACTCTGCATGATAACAGCATGGCAAGTGATTCTTATCACAACAACAGATTTCATACACGGATATAATCGGCATACTTGGAAGATGTATTCACCTGTCTTCAGAAATATTTACTGGGCGAAAACTTATGGATTCTTTCAATGCAAAACGAGAGCTAAATTGAAAAAAAAACGCAAATTGCTTTGCGAGAACCTTGCTAATGATCAAAATTTTAACGGTAAGCACTTTCTTCGTAGAACTCGCCTCTTCACTGAGCTCAATGCGATTGCAATGTGTCACAAAGTGGAACAACATGCGCGCGCGATGACAATCTTAAGTTCCGCATTATCTTGTCATTCAGCATTATCTATTGTGCTACCACAAAGATGTCCAAGTATAAAGTTACGGGCACGAGGCACAGATACCGAAATCTCTTCATCGGCTAAATATCGAGTATCATTCTACGGAAGCAAGCGCCGCAGCTGCCTTTAAAGTATCAAATTATCAGCCAAAGATAAAGCAGTCGTCGTCAGAGATGCTTTGATGCGAAACGGTAGATGCTCGAATGTGTTCACGCTAAATCGAACCGAGACAGAGGGAGCTGTAACCTACACCGCCTCGACTGGCTTTGAATAATTGCTTTCAATCCACTTTTAGATCTCTTTTTATTCGGGATGGGTCTGTGATCGAGATATTGCGATGTACCTACTAAGTAGGTTTAAAGAGATGTTACGGAGCTACGGTTCCGATTCCGAAAAGTCGGAACTTCCGATTGATATTACACCTCTGACTTCGGTTACGATACTTTTAAGCCGGAGGTTATATTGGAGGTTGAAGCACAGCTGCGGCGAATTGACGGGGCAGCTCGGCGTACAAACTGATTAATGTTAGTAATATTTTATTTTATTAGACTTGCCCTTAACTTAGCACGTCTTTCTTCCGCCTCCGACTCCGACTTGGGTTCCGAAAAAACCACCTCCTTTACATCCCTGGTACAGAGTAACTTTAACTAAGTAGGTACTTTCAGTAAAAACTTAATAGATTGTGTGTAGTGTAGATATTACAAAACCCATACGAGTCACAAGTTAAAATGTATCGCACGCAAGTACAATAATCTAGGGTTGATAATGAAAATTCTTAGTACATTTTACTTCCAGGGCGGGATTGCGGAAATGTCGGGGTACGGAAGTCCAGTGACCGGACGCAGTGCCGGGCGGAATATCCGGGAACTTCGCCTTTCCGGCCTACACTTACGGTATACTATCATTGCGAACACCCTCCTTCGCTATTACCTACCTAAATAATGATGACTTCACTTGTCTGTAGAACCGTAAAAGGTAGTAAAAAGAGTAGGAATAAAAAAAAATGTAAAGAGAAGGATTTAAGAGATTTTCCATCTATCTATCTTCTTCTTATATATAAAAATGAATTGCTGTTCGTTAGTCTCGCTAAAACTCGAGAACGGCTAAACGGATATATCTTATCTTGGTCTTGAAATGATCGTGGAGGTCTAGAGAAGGTTTAAAAGGTAAGAAAAATTCTAATAACTGCCGGGAAAACCCTAAAAATAGCCCTTTTCTATTTCCCATACAAACGTTTTCTAAATAAGTACGAAGTCTGCTGGGTCAGCTAGATGATAATAAAATATTGGCATAATAAATTAAAAAGAACCGTCATTCTTCCTATCGTCCCAGTTCTTTCGGATCAGTGTGGCGAAAGAATTAAATTGTGCTCTAAAAGCTCCTTTCGAGCAAAACCGTTATACCTAAAAGTCTCTAAAAGGTACATAAACATTAAAAATTATGTAGATACTACTATGAAATTAAAGAATTAAAGTGTGCTCTAAAAGCTCCTTTCGAGCAAAACAGTTATACCTAAAAGTCTCTAAAAGTTACATAAACATTACAAATTATTTGTAGATACTCATACTACTATGAAGGTATTTACATCGCCTGGCAGACTGTGCTTAAATAACAATGAGATAACGAGTAACATGATGGGACTTAATTTGAAGAGCGACCATACAAGTGTGGCCGAGGCGAGGCGACGCACAGTCCGGCGATAATAAAAATCAATCAGCTTCAATCACCACCCGGAAGCCATGCAGATGAGCTGATTGAATCTACGACCACACTTGTTCATACCTACACAAATACTGAAAAGGACGGAAATATCTAGTACTTTCCCGCTAAACCATTATAATAAGTAAGTACCTGGATGACCGAGCTTTGCTCGTTTTTTTTCGCAAAACGACGTTTTCTAAAAATGAAACCTAGCTAGATCGATTAATCGCCCCCAAAACCCCTTGCATACTAAATTTCATGTAAATTGTTCATATACAAGAATTGCTCGTTTAAAGGTATAAGATGAGCTAATATAATGAGCTCAACACAACACAAACTCAAATAGAAATTCGACACGTGTTTCGCTTCTCCACGAAGCATCCAATCGACATTCTAACAAATATTTCTGCTCTCCGAAGCAAGAAGTTGTAATAAGCACGACCGGTCACCCATCCAACTCGACAATACTGAACGTTGAATAACTTTATGTAGACGATATGTTAAACGGGCATGCTACGTCATAATTAACTACCATCGAATATTGCGGTTACAAGATTGTTTGAATACAAGTTGTACAAAATTTACTTCCTAAAACGAGTTGTTCGGCAGATTCAGATCCTTCTTGACTCAGAATTCGAAACCTTTAAATTAATCAGAAAAAAACATGATCACAATTATTGTTCTCTTGTTTGTTAGACATTTTGCTAGATCTTTGGTTACCCTAGATTTTAGAGGATTGACTTCTGAATTTTTGATTACCTACCTAGGGTTTTCAAGTTTCATGATGTTTTTCTTCGATTATTAAAAAGCCACGGAGCAAACAAATTTTAAGAATGGACAAATCCAATGGCGCACGATGCCCTTGGCCTTACCACAAGCTTTTAGAACCATCATGTTCTAGAAACTTTAGCTTTCAGGTTTGAAGTAACACTACTTTAATACAATTTTTATAGGACATGGTACGAAATATCAAAGTTATATTACTTTGATATTGCCTGAAGAGCTTGTGGTAAGGTTAAAGTAAAATATTTACAAGCAAGTAATTGAAAAAATGAGCTTAACCCTACAAGAGTTTTCTACCGGAGATCTTAGAGAATAGGGAGAAACTACATAAAATATAACGTAGGTGGATAAAATGTGTACCTACCTAAAACGAATTTTAAAATAATATCTAAGTAATCATTTGTCTTTTTCCACCTTGTACCAGCTCCTTATACGTTTAATACGGTGTCGTTGCGCCTATAAAGCGTCTCAAGTGTAAACACACGTTAATATAGCGGCGCACGCACTCGTAAAATCTATTTCTCGCCATGTTGCGGCTTGCAGGCCGATTCTATTTTATATAGACGACAATCAACAATGTTTATGTTGGTAATTATCGCATACGCACGATTGATTGCGCGGAGTAATGTCCTTTTCCGTTTTCCAGAGGGTCTACCATGAGTTTTCACAAACTACACTCGCTAGCGACTGTAGTTAAAAAAATGTATGAAATCTTGTACAGCGCCTCTAGCGAATAGTTGGGTACTAAAACCTCACGTAGCTAACTATCCTACGTCACAGCGTACTACAGCGACTGTAGTTTGCGCTCATTAATTTGCTTAGAATTTAGTACCATGAGTAACAATTTTGACAGATGTCATAGTAACGTACTATTACTACTGTAAATAGTCAAAACTACGTCAGCCAATCTAAATGTGACAACTCATGGTAGACGTACTGTGGGCCGATGTTGATAGACATGACAATAGTGCCAGTGTGTCTGTATGTATAGGCGACCAAGAAATTGGTTTACCACTCTAAGGCTGAATATCATTTGCACGTACAAAACATCAAGGGCTATTTTCGCTTGACAGATTAATAACTGCTACGTCAGAATCTGTCATTCCTGTTTATTTAAACTCAGAACTGTTTTTTTTTTGAACGTTACCTAATGTAATACAGTAGGTAATCCTTAGCGAATAATTATGATACTGGGAGATGTCATCAAAAGTGGTAAACCAATTTCTTGGTCGCCTATACATTGAAGAAAGGTAATAAATTAGTAGTAATTGCAAAAAAAAAAAAAAAACCCGACTGAACGTAAGTAACTGAAAATAGATTTTTACAGCCGCCATATTAGAT
Organism: Cosmorhoe ocellata; assembly: GCA_963675405.1. Lineage (NCBI taxonomy): Eukaryota > Metazoa > Arthropoda > Insecta > Lepidoptera > Geometridae > Cosmorhoe > Cosmorhoe ocellata. The sequence continues at coordinate 9,115,619 of OY776249.1, read as the reverse complement.
TTTTTAAACATTTTGTATAAGCTATGACACTCTTGACGAATCTAACGACACCTTATTTATCAACATCCGTCGAGCCGTTTAGGTTACAGCGACAGCCAAAGAAACTTGCATATTACCTACCTAAGTTTTCACAGGTAAGAGACCGAAGTCGCTGGCAACAGCTAGTGTTTGATAAGTTAAATTATATAGTAAGTAGGTACTCACTTACCTAACGAAATTTCGAAGATGAAAAACATAAATAGAACTGAGAGAGGTAGCTTCCTACCTACCTATTGCCTATAAACGCTGTTGAGATGGTCGAAAAGGTCAAACCGTCGAAAACATCACGTGTAGGTATTCGCATTGTGGCTGGCATTGGTACAGTCAACTTAAAAAAAAACTTGATACAAAATGCCAAATTCCTTGCAAAGAACTCCAAATACTAGATACACGACACAAACAAAACTATTTCATGTCCATATGACACACTTATTCAGCAATGTACCTAAGCATTTTTTTATCCCTTTTGGAAAATCTTACCTACAACCACGTTGGTTGCACTCATAATGCCAGCATATTTCTCAAGTACACACGCTTGCAAAGTAAGGGTTAAAATTATGCTATCGAGTAACCAAATTTCAAGCTGATCAGATCAACGGTTCGATAGTTATGCTCAAACAAAATATAGATAACAAAAAACTTTAGGTATGTTTTTTTAGTTATTACAGTGCATAATATGTAGGTAGATTGGTACAAAAATTCAGTCATAATTCCAAAAATCTCTAAGTTGACTGTACCTTACCGACTTAATAGTTTTGCAATTTCCAGTTTCCAGCTCGGAAATATAAATAGTCAGATTAGGTAAGTATTACCTGCTTACATCAACACCCACACATTCTCACGATGTAAAAATACGTCAGTGTGAAGTTACAAATTTACATGTTGCTGTAATACCCCGCATTCTGCCGACTGCAGACCACACAAAGGAATGAGTCATCGATGTAATTATTGATCCTAATATTACACATCAAAAGACAAGCTTTACAAGGATGGCAGTACCACATAGGTTAGAACTTTAGAAGCAATAAAACTAGGAGTCAAAAAGCCACATGTCAAAAAGCGTTCTGAGCTCATCCTTAATAATAGCTAGGAATAATATAGTATTCAAGAACGCGCCTAATAATAAAACATCAGCTAAATAAAAGTTTAAATAACGGGTGTTAATATAGAATTATGTGGATAGGTAGGTACATACCATCACCAAATAGTCAATTCCAATAAAACGATAAAGCTTATAAAAAATAAACAGACTGTGAGAAAGACGAGAAAATAGACTGATGATGTTGTCCTGACCAATATGAGTAATAAAGGTGTGAGTACTAAGATGAAGATTGATAGAGGTAAAGAGAAGAGTACATACTGTTCTGACCCCACATAGGTAAAGCTTTAAAGCTGTGAGATGATAATGATTATAAAAAACTAGCTGCCGCTCGCGGCGTCGTCCGAGTACCTACATGAAATATAGCCTATGTTCACCCTGAAAGTTAATTCTACACATTGGTGAAAGAATTTGAAATCGGTCCAGTAGTTTCAGAGCCTATTCAATGCAAACAAAAAATCAAATCTTTCCTCTTTATAATATTAGTATAGATAAACAAAAATATACCTACACAAAAATAATTGTAAATCAAACCAGAAAGAGACAGCACTTGAATGAAAAGAAAGTGCAAGTATTGAAAAATAAATATAATAGAAAAAATAAGTTGAGTATAGGTACTAATGTAAAGATATACAACAATAAAGACTCAAAAGATATAAACAAAGCAAATCTTCCCGCTCTCCAGACGAATTATTCTCCTTCACCCGGAGAAGGCGGTTTGTAATTCAAAAATGTAACTTCTATCGGCACTACGAAGTATCCTATTATGTGGTCCCTCATATGAGCGGCAGATATCTGGAGACCCGCATACGCGGACGGGACCGGGGATTGGATTCGGGGGGTGGCCTTCACAGCTAGCTTGGAGACCATACCCGAAGCCAGGTGGAACCTGGTGCGAGGGTAGCAGCACCAGCTGGCACCGAACCGCGCTGTTTCATCCCAAAGGCCGCAGCATTGGATGTAGACGGTACGAGGACATCCATTCCATATGCTGTGAGAAATGTTAATTACAGAAATTTACAGCTTATAAGAAACCAAAACAAACATGAACACGACTGTAATTCCCTGGTTTGATAGATAAGTTGGATCTCTAGTTACTTAGATCTTTGAAAATATCTAATTGAGGGTATTTAACACGTCTAAACATTGCATTATACAGAACGTGACAGGTTGCAAGCACATAGCCGCAATGATTCCATTGCGGCTATGTGCTTGCAACCTGACTAATACATTAATAAGCTCCTTTTAAAAATCTGGTCTATTTAACATCAAAAACTGAAATTAAAACATTAGGTTGATCTCGATGTAAAATCGTATTAAACTAGCTCTCAGAATCAATATAGGTACCTACTTATACAAAGTTCATAGTTTGTTTGAGCTTTTAAAATAATAAGAGGAGACAAATCTTTACTTTTTTATTATCATAAATAAATAAGAATGTCTAGGAAGGTGTTTAATAATAACTTGCAATAAGTTGATATGGGGATTTTCCTAAGCCAACTGTGAGAATATAACTGAATACAAATCGTAAGGTAAGCAGCAGGAAAAGATTGCTGATAATAATAATAATCTCGATACTTAAATAAGTAGGTACCTACCTGCACTTTAAAGGGTCTAATGGAACTTTGACACCTGTAGCAACTTACCTTATAACATTGACTATAGGATCTTCGTTTAGTTCATAACATAGATGACTCGGGTTCCACAGTAACGTCAGGGGAAATTTTGGTATCGGTTGAGGCAGTTTTGGCGGAGGATAAAACACCAGTTGGGCATCATTTGCGATAATTTCTTTGCATCTTAGTTTTAAATCGTTTGGGTCGACCTGGAAAGATAATAGAATAGTAAGACTACCTATACTCTTCATAGCTTTTGGTTGTAGCAATGCTTTCGAGACTAATATTTATGCGATGAGCTTTACCTAATAAGGATACCTACGTTCCGTGTCTCGGTGCTAAGTATTCTACTTATATGTGTTTTTACAGTAAAGTATACCTACTCGTAATAGGTAGGTACCTATTTATATCTAAGGAGTTATTGTATAACAGCTAACTGGTTCCCATAATACCTATAGACTTGCTTAGTTTGGAGCTAGATGGCGCTGTGCGAAATGTCCACTAATATTATCCATTCTTGATAATTATTCTATTCTATGAGATTTCAGAGGTTTTTCTGGACTGGATGGGAGTTAATTCTTCCTCAGGCTCAGATTAATATTATTACGACACTTCAAACCTAAGAAATAGGTAAATCAACATCTATTTGTGTTTTATTGTCAAAATTATGCCGTCGCTAAAAGGTTTACGAGACAGCAGGAGCGTAATAAAGATGATCTTATTTATGTGATTATTTAAATTGAGATGAATTCGAAATTGCCAGAATTTTTAAATTTTTATTAATTTTCGGGAATCAGGTGTTCTGCCATTATTTATTATAATTGGTTCGTTTTACGTATTTTTTTGGTAAAATGAATGGTCAAAATTGAAAAAATGACGTAACTAACACAACGCGTGCGATACCGCTCGCTACTAAGTAGGTAGGTAGGTAACCTATCGCCAGCACCAATATCTACGTGGTGTTACGTCAACCAGTAGGTGCCTTCAGAAGGGTCGTACCTATGCTATAAAAACTAGCTAGGCTAGTTTACTATTTTTTTTAAAACACAATACCTAAGTATAGGTAGGTGCTTATTGTGTTTTAGAAAAATTATCTACTTCTATTTACAGCGCTGGTGGTGTAGTGATAGCACCTCTGCCTCACGATCCGAAGGTTGTGGGTTCAAACCTGGTCGTGCACCAATGAGTTTTTCAATTTGAAAAATTTATGTGCACAATGCCAGTGCTCTTAAACGGTGAAGGAAAACATCGTGAGGAAACCGGCATACCCTAGAACCAAAAATTCGAAGGTATGTGTCATAGGTTAGTATTGTTATAAGCGGCGATGGGCTTGCAACCTGTCACGTACGGAATACTAACTACTGTGCAAAATGTGGGCATGTACCAAATGTCATATTTGGACGTGCCTCTGACTACCCTCTTTAGATATCCTCAAAGATCTAAGTAACTAAAGACCTGAGAAGGTATCTACCGAGCCCGGGGATTACAGTCGTGATCATATTTTTTTTTTTTTTTCTATTTACAACTTGTTTCAGATTCATTAAAAAATTATATTTATTCATTAAATTTCCATTGAAATGCCAAGTGCCGTAGGTATAGGCAGCACCCATTTGGTTCGAGAGAACGAAGAATTTTAAAGCTCGTTAGTAGGCAAGGATTTCAGTTTTTTTTGCCATTTATGCTGAAAAATCTAAGATTTCAGGGTTTGCAACTACAAAAAGCAGGTACTTGGTAACTTATACCTATCTACTAACAATCTGTTCTACCAGTTCATTGACCAACATTAGGAAATGACATCCTAGTGGAAGCGAGAGCGCCCTCACTTCCTTTATTTAGTTTCACTTTTGCGGAAGCAATAGTCACGTTTCCGAGCTAAAAGTTTCTTTCAACTTCCGTTAGGTGCTGACCGTTGCACAAAGTAGCGAGGAATTTAAAATGATAGGTTTATCTATTAATCAAATCGATCAATACCCATTCAAAGTCCAAACGCTTTCTTGTTCTAACTTCTAAGTAAATGGGATGTGCAAATGCAGCGTTAAGTGGAAGGGCCTTTCTACTCAACGGTTTCGTAATTATTCTCACTTTCGTCATTGTTCGCAACAGACAATTTTGTTTATCTCGTAAAATATTAGTTAATTTTAAATGTACCCTTCGTGAAATAACTTATCAACTAATCTTCTATTGCTATCATGCTATCAGCTTGAAAGACGAGCTGTAAAATCAAGGATATTTTTTTTAAATAACTGTAGGTAGGTACTTATAATATCAAATTGTGTAACAAATAGGTCCGGAACCTTTAACACTCTAAATCTAAGGGCTTGTTCACACTACATCCGTCATTGACGATCGTTATTATTTTTTAAGGATAAATTCTCATTTTTAAGACGTAGGTAAGTACTTAGTTTATTCGTGATTTTTCACTTCGGTAGAAATAACGATTCGTCAATGACGGATGTAGTGTGAACAAGCCGTTACAGGAGGCTTCAGAGTCTGACATAGTTTACGTAGATGGGGCAAGTTCGCCCCTAACCTACCAGCCTAGCCAGCCGTATTTACAGGCAATACTGATCAATACCTAAATCCGGAGCTGTTTAACCTAGGGTTTTCTCACGATGTTTTCCTTCACTGTTTGAGATTAGGTACCTACTGGCACAGCGCGCATACATTTTGTAAACCAAAAAATCAATTAAACCACGACTGGGTTCGAATCCACGACCTCAGGATGCGAAGGTTGCACGACCAGCGCTCAACCAAGGGTTATAAAATGATTTTGACCTTGATTATTTTAATGGTTCTATATAAACTTGCGATGCAATCAAAGCTTCGTTTAACTATGTAGGCTGATAAAATAAACAGATATGGAGCTGATTTGAGCTTGACCTAATTGAGTGAAGCATTGCAGAGATGACCTAAATGTAGTCGCGTTAAAAAAATAAGATCTACATACAATAATTATGATGTAAAAGTAAGGAATAGGTACGTATGTTTTTCACTTCAAAGTGGATTTTGGGAATTAGAGTGTGTCAAAATACCCTTGAACGGAAACTTTCAGCTCCAATTGGAATTATGACTATAAGTCTAAAAATTATCTTTAAAGAGGATACTCAAAGAAGACCGTAGCTAGGCTGGTACCTAGGTATCATGTCTGCCTAGATTAAAGTCTTATGAACTCGCCTGCATTGATATAAATAGATGGTTCAGTTTTAAAATGCTTGCCTGTGATCCAAAAACGCCATGGCGGCGACAACGCCGCGTGTTGCGGCGGCAACCATATGATAACGTATTCAATATATAGATACCTACCTATACTTTTAATAATGTACCTATGTCTTGAAATGTTCTATAGGTACCTAGGTACCTACCTGTTCAGCTTCAATCTTCTTCCGTGGGTTATTGCATATCAGAGGTGGCAATAAGTTGACCACTTCTTCAGTTATATCCGGTGCTTCTTCGGTCTTTGAACTCATAGGAGTAGGTAAATGTAGTACGAGTAGGTACCTACCTAAGTATCTTTATACTTAGTTTTTACTTTCAGTAACCATTCCCTCCAATTTTAAAGCCTTATGCAATGCGAACCAGGAAAGAACAAGTGAAAATAAAGAGTTTTTAGTATTCTTCAAGGTGAAAACTGGGAAAACGATTGTATTTATGTTAGGTCAAACGTAATTTTGTAATAATTGTAGACAATAATAGGATTACAAAGAGATCATCTTCTTTTTCTTCTTCAATTATGGCATCTGTCTCCTAGAGAACAATTTTGCCAGTGTCAAGTGTATTTATTTATAAGTATTGTCAACGTCACAGAGTCATAGTCAAGTTGTCAAGTCAATTTTAGATGGCTGTTTTGTTTAAAATCTCGGGATTTCCTCCGATGGAATTTGAATAGAACTATTCACTCTAATTCACATACTTTACACTCGCGTCAACAACCCGGGCTTTATTGGCAAAATAACCACCAAAATTACGCAATAAAACTCAAAATAACACGAGAAAACATATAAAAACCAGAGCGACATAGTTGTCAGGCAAAGCACCGCAGAAAATCTCGAGATCATCTTCTTCCCTTGACCATTTTTCAAACTTATAATTTATGACATCTGTCTTTTTAAGATATATTGCCAATGTCAAGTGTTTCATATATAAAGAAAGTCAAAACAAATTGACAACGACACAATCACGAAGGCTCATGTCAAAGAGGTTCTACAACAAAAGAATTAAGGAGGCGAAGTTTTGATTTCAAATCACCCAAAAATATGCAAATCTCCGAAGAATCGAAATTCGAATCCAACGATAAAAATCTCTTCACGAAAAAGATCACGGATGTACCTCCGTTATATCTATGATAAGTAGGTAGGAACTAAGATATTAAACAGGTAGAAGACTCAGCACCCACGTCTGCGCTTACAAAAATAGCCACAAAATATTTGTAGCAAAAAAATTGCGATCATAAATAACGCCATGGACCACGAAGGCCAAATAACGAAGACGATAAATTAAAGACTTTAGCGATAGTTAGCTAGAGTTTATTCTTTTGTATTTTAGTACCATATTATGGCATGGCGGTATTGTGGCGTAGCTTGGCTGTTCGACGTTCATCACGGTCATCATGTTGTCATGTAGACGAGTGACTGCTAACTAGTCATCTTACTATTTCTTGATCTTGATCATTTTCGTCATCGAGGTATACTTGAATCTTTCAATATGATAACATCAACATCAATATTTATGTGCTTCGTTGGGTACTCGAAGTTTCGGCTGAGAATAAAGATAAAGCCTTTTAAAGATATAGCTTGAAAAGATAGGATTTGCCAAGATAGGCTTTCGAGAGGATTATGAACAACATTGTCATTGTGAATGTTATGGTTTGCCTCACCTGATATTCTCAATCAGAGCATAGAGCGCAATAACTCTCTAGTTCATTCGTTACACTTTGTTAGGCAAAAACCTCAACCGTCAACTAGTTGCCAGTACTCGCTCCGGAACTGCGGACAGTGCGCGGCCGGAAGCGCGCAAGACTTCCGTTCCCTAGGGAGTCACGCGCCAAAGCAAGTCTTGCACGCCTTTCACGATTACTCAATATCTCCGTGCAGTTGCATAGAACGTTCTATAAATAACTGAGTCGGGTCAATGGGTGCTCAATGTAATATTAATGTGATGCATCCAGTGAACAACAAAAATATGAAACACTGTTTTTCAAAAGAATGATCCCCTAGTCCAAGGCCGTTGTGTTTTGACACTTTTGAACAGTTTGCATAGGTTTTTATTGTACCTGGACATAACTTTACAGTAAATGGTAGGTAATTATTAGTTGTTATAGAGAACAAGATTACCAAGGTTATGGGTTTTTGAACGTACAGAAGTCTAGCAACAGATATGCTTATCGATATTATTATCTCAGGTTGATTCAAAATTGAATTCGAAGTTATTATGATGGCTGAAACAACTGTCTAGACTCAACACAATTTGCGTGTAGTGACCTACCAAAAACCGTGCTAGTAACACAAACAAACGCCACTAACAAATCAAAAGCAAAATTCACAATTCCTTCAATAAATATCGCCGCATTACAGTCGCATTATAATCAGTTTGTTAGGAATTAAAAGCGTTCGGCGCTAGACTAAACAATGAGATCAACTGGACTTGCCGATAACAAGAGGCATGGTGATATTTCTTACACCATGCCAATATGATCGAAAGGCCACAGGTTTAATACTGATTGAACTCTCCATCAAATCTCCTAGGGCCATTGTTGGGGCCTTCACAAAGGTCCTTCAATGAACAGTTGCCAGTAACATGAATGTTGTCGAGGGACAAAACCTTAGCACTGCAGTTGATAGGTATTCTACAGACTTGTTTTAGCCTTCAGTTAGTTACCGATGGCTATGTGCTCGCACTTTAGCGATCTTTCTTGTTCGTACCTACCCAAATGACATAAACAAATCTTTCGCCTGCATAGTTAGTTACTGATCCATTAAAATACCTGTAGTTGAGGCTACAATGGCTCCGTTTAGTTTCGTCATCAAAAAACCATCTCTGGCTTCTACGCTACATGGTAACTACATGGTAATCCATGGGGTAACGTTACACGACCATCAACGACATCGATGCAAACGAGAACCAATTCAGCGTGTATTTAGGGATCATGTTCTAATTAGAACAAAGAGGCGTTGAAACTTAAACGTGGTCAGGCGCAAGCGTTGCTATCGGCTGATTGGCTCAAGGATGGAATACCTATTTATTTACTAATATTTATTCTGTGGTTCACAGTCAACTTGAACAATTTCTGGTAATGGAAAATAGTGGTAAAATGTCAACTAGAAATATGAATCTGCTTTATAAGGAAGTTGTGATTTTGGTAAAGTCAGCAGTAAAGAATATTATAGAAGAATTAACATACAATGATGATCTACAATGATGACCTACTAATCTAAAGAACACAAGTTTAATTTGGTATGGTACATTTTTGGAGTTCCTGTCTTTAGCCACGTTAAATACTTCTGTAGAGATTGAATTACGAAGAGCCCCAAAACAGGCAAAGTACGAAAACCACTAATAAAATTAATGCAGAGTAAAGCTAATGAGTATTTATATGTGCATATGAGTAAATTCAAAATGCCCCAGCACGGAGGTAATGGAAGAATGATGGTGAAGATTGGTGATGGTATAAGTAGCAAATTCCATTATGAATTATAATGATGTAGGTTGTACCTAAGTAGAAAACCTGGGCTTCTTGGAAGTAGCACTACAAACGGGCAAGGGAGGTGAAGTAACGGATGAGTGTCCGTGGGAACGACTGCCACTTCCGGCGCGATCTCGGCTCGAACACTCTCAGCTATTTCCTCTTTGTAGGGTGACGTAGCTTCAGTGTTATGGTCAAAGTGTACATTTGTACCCAACTGCGAAGCGAAGCAGGAGGGTAATGTGATTGGGGTGAATGTATGTGTATATGTTCTGTTTGTATGTTTGCGAGTTCCTTTGCTGTTGATGGAGCCCAAACGGCTAGACAGATTTTGATAAATGAAGTGTCATTGGATTCGTCTGGATTACAACAGGGACATTGGCTACTTAAAATGTCTAAAAATCTATTATGGCGGCTGTAAAACGTACGCTAGTAAAACTTGGAGACACCTACCTACCCCACAGTGACACTGTAAAATATCTAGGCCTACACCTAGATCGACGTCTTACATGGCAAACCCACATAAAAACCAAGAGGGAACATATGAACCTGAAATTCAGAAACCTCGCTTGGCTACTAGGAAGGAACTCTAAGCTGTTAACAGACAATAAACTTCTTATTTATAAAGCTGTACCTACTGAAGCCAATTTGGTTATACGGCATACAACTATGGGGATGTGCAAGTAGCTCCAATATAGCCATCATCCAAAGAGCGCAGAACACAATGCTGAAAACAATAGCGAATGCCCCATGGTTCATTACCAACACTGAAGTGCACGAACATCTTCACATGAACACAGTAAAAGAGGAAATCAAATTAACTGCTGCCAAATATAAACAGCGCCTAGCTCACCACCCGAATGAGCTAGCTGCCCAACTAGTACAGCCCAGCTACCAAAAACGGCTGAAACGACATGACATCCAAACGCTAGATGAAAGAAACTAGCCCTATACAGACGGAATTGTGTCCAAGGGTGGAACACAAGCCACAAGAGAACGTCCTCATAAATGATTTGCTTATAGTCGCAAGACTGATCGCAGATGAGATTAGAAGAAAAAAAAAAAAAAAACCCGTTTTTCAGTTACGTTCAGTGGGTTTTTTTAATTTTTCCAATTAGTACTAGCTTCTATTTTATTTATTGTCATTTACCCGACTTTATATTAGGTAGGTAGGTACCTAAGAAGATACACTGAGGCCGCTGTCAACTTATCCCGCGGGGTGAGTTGACCTAATGCATTTTAGTATCGTTCGACTCATCACTTCCATCTGATTCCATCCATGCTGAGGCAGACGCCATTTTGTTTCTTTAGACTTTTTATGTTGTTTTTATAAGTTTTTTTTGTTTTCTTATGTTAGTCTAATCGAACAAATAAAGTTATTTTATTCTTTTATTCAGTTTTATTTAGTTGTTTCGCAGTACACATACCTTGGACAGATTTTACAGTTAGGTAGAGACAACTTTGAGAAGGAGGCTAAGAGGAGGATTCAGCTGGGTTGGGCAGCTTTTGGAAAGTTACGTCGAGTCTTCTCGTCACCCATACCACAATGTCTGAAAACGAAAGTTTTCAACCAGTGCGTCCTACCTGTCATGACATACGGAGCCGAAACGTGGACACTCACGGTACGGCTAGTTCACCAGTTTAAAGTCGCTCAGCGAGCTATGGAACGAGCTATGCTCGGAGTTTCTCTGAAGGATAGAATCCGTAATGAGACTATCCGACACAGAACTAAGGTTGTCGACATAGCTCAGAGAATTAGCAAGCTGAAGTGGCAGTGGGCTGGCCATATCTGTCGAAGAACCGATAACCGTTGGGGTAAACGAGTTCTCGAGTGGAGACCGCGGCTCAGCAAACGTAGTGTAGGACGCCCTCCGGCTAGGTGGAGTGACGATCTGCGAAAGGCTGCTGGTGGAGGCTGGATGCGTCGAGCTGAAGACAGGGCGCAATGGCGCTCATTAGGGGAGGCCTATGTCCAGCAGTGGACTGCTATAGGCTGATGATGATGATGATGATGATGATGATGATTCTTTTATTCTTTATTCTTATTATTCTACACATTCAATTCCAACTTCCAGTTGTGATGAACATTACCGATCTGCATTTGATGGCAGAAATTTATAATAATAATGTAGGTACTTAGTTACTTAATTACTTAGACATATTAGTGTTTCATAGAATTACCTACTTTAAAAAATAACACTAAGTTCCGTTAAAAGTAAAAACTGATGGTCCCACCATCATTAGCAAGCCAACGCAACGGTAAGGCGATTGCTTACACAACCAGTGTACCTAGGTACCTACTTACTTATCTAGGTAAGTTGCTAAAAGGTGGAAAAGTCGGTACCTACCTACTTATAGAGGTAAGCTAAGCTTTTGCCTAGCCGTTTTCGTAACTGCCGCTTTAGGTCTTGACTTTATTGAAAAATCTAAAAACCTTGTGAAATTATTTGAAAAAAGCTGCCATATTCGATTTTTTTTAATTTTACACCCTATGTCTTGCTTGTGATCCAACAACTCATTTGTCGAAATTCGTCAAGCCGTCTAGGCTACAGCTACGGTTAAAGAAACTTACAAACCTACACATAGGTAGGTACATAATATCGGTTAGTACATAGGCTGTAAATTTTAAATGACAAAAAATCTAATATAGCAGCTTCAAGTAGCTAAGTATTTTCAAATAATTTCACGCCTTATCTATCTTATTTCAATATCAACAATATTAATAATTTTGAATCTAAGAGTACCTATTATAGTAGGTACATCTGCTTTTTTTTAAGGAGATGCACTAATTGCCAAGACACAAGTTTTTTAACTTAGTTTGGTAAGTAGGGCTACATAAAAATGTTATGTACAAAAATGCAATAAACGATTTATTTAAACGATTTATAACATACAGATATACCTTCAATGATCTAAGATAGATAATATGAGAGTGAATGATTTTCTATGATAGATATACCTACAGGGTGTAACATTTTGAACGGTCAGTATGGGAAAGTCTGAAACTATAAAGGGGGTGATAGACACGCGCGTACTTTAAGTTCGTACGTCTATCACCCACTTTAGACAAACGAAGATCTGTTCTTTAGAACCATGTCATCGGTTTTAGCAACAAGGAAAACTGCGTTTGAAAAAAAAACTCGTACTCAGCTCGGGAAACGAACCCGGACTGAAAAATAAAACTAACACTATTTAGCCCTTTCCCATACTGACCGGTCTAAATATTACAATAGTCACTAATTATTTATTCAGTAAAATCACAGGAATCATTTTGAATCGTCTTACATACTAGGCGAGTTTAGGCGCCAATTCCAGTCCTATCCCCAGTCCGAGAAGAAACAAGAAACTCGCTGGGCCCTAGCGCTTTTTTTGCATTATTACACACTGTATACCTACGATGCGGGCAAAAACCACTTACCACGAGATAGGTAGTTGCAGGCCCGCAGAAGAAGATCGTTGACCGTAGGTAGTCCGTTCTTGTTGTTATCTGCCGGAAGCGACGACGGAAGCGTACAATCTCTACCAATTGGACGGCTGTCACGCTGTGCGCTCATGCCCCCTGCCTTCGCTCCACTTGCAGAGCTATCTGCCGACATCATCAGCTGGTAGTATTCGACCGCTTTAGAAGAACTTAATTGACCAAGTAGAATTAACGGGTCTTTAGTCAAAAGGCCGCAGTCAACTTATACCGCGGGATGAGTTGACCTAATGCATTTTTGAATCGGTCAACTCATCCCGCTGGCGCTGTCTGCAAGAATCAGGTATAGATTTTTATTTAATGTGTGCTTTTATTTGCAGAGCTCTTACTCTAAAAAAAGACCTCGTCTGAGTAAAGTTCAAAACTACCGGTTACAAAGTCACCAGACTCAGGTTCAAAGTAATCTAACTGAACTTAGCAGTTAGAACTGTTTTTTGAAAGGGAAATAATTATTTAAGTACATTAGTTGGCACGTGTAAAAAAAACCATTAGAAGTATAATAATACTAGCTTCCGCCAGCGTGGTACCTTGGAAAACAAAAACAAACCTATCACACATTTTTCCGGGATCAAAAGTAGTTTATGTGGTATTTCAGACTATAATCTATATCTGTGCCAAATTTCATCTAGATCCGTTCAGCCGTTTCAGCGTGAAAAAATAACGAATATACATCCATATATCCACACATTCTTACAAACTTTCGCGTTCATAATATTAGTAGGATTTGTATTCCAACAATTTGTAATGAATGCAACAATTTGTGCAATAAAATTATTGCAATATCTTATACATTTGCAAACTGAAACATCTTTCAACGTCCATGCAATCATAAAAGTATTTAAATAATTACAAAAACCTAGATAATGTAATTCAATGTTGGTACTAACTGTTGTTGAAACCCAATTGAAACAGGCTAACAAAGGCGGAACTAGCTGCTTCAACCATTTTATTGAAAGCTCCTCATTTCCTGCTGAGTTCTCAAGACATACAAGAGAAAGGTGAGGTAAGTGTATCGTAAGGGGTCTTGATTATGTGGCCGCTTTGCAAGTTGCCGCTGACATTGACCCCTGAGTGTAGGCTTTTTTTGATACGCTCGCATACATAAATTCATGAGTTTTATCTAAATATTAATTAATGAGGTTACTGTAGGTATTTGAGTTTTACATATAAAATCACGCCTGTTTCCCGACAGGGTAGGCATAGACTACGAATCTCCACTTGCTACGATTCTGACATAGGTACTTCTCTTGCTTCATTCTCTTATTATATTTTTCATATATTCGCATCGGTTAAGGGTAAGTGAGAACTCTTGACCTTACCACAAGCTCTTCGGGTAATATCAATGTAATATAACTTTGATATCAAATGAATATAACTTTGATATTTCGTACCGTGACCCATATAAACAGAAGTAGTATTACTTTGAGCTTGAAAGGTCACGTTTCTGAAACATGATGCTTGTGGTCTAAAACAGGACTTCTCTTTCCAACTGTCCCATTCACACTTGCCTTATTGTTTCATCAGTCTCCTTTCATCCATCCTTCTACATTGTTTCATCCCATATAGATATGTGCGTTTTTGATGTCATTAATTTTATTTTCGTAAATATCAACGGTGTTAAAATACACTACAGATTTGGTAAATCTGTTACTAAGCCAAACTTTAAAGGACTTTGAATACGACACTAAAGTTTTTTTTTTCGGAATAGCGCAAACAAGATTATAAACGAGAACTAAAGAATCATTAAATGTTACCTGCTCTATCAATTCCACAAGCGAGTTCTGATAACTTCCTTCATAAGTAAAAATAAGAATAATATTTGCCAAGTCTGCGAGACTGAAGTTCCGTATGACCTTCAAAATGGACATAAAAACGGAGATTCTTCGATGGAACTTTATAAGAGACGCCTGTGAATACAAAAAATAATACTACCTAGTTTGAACAAGATGCGTACCTAGGTACCTATTATTGTCTTCCTAACATTTTATAAACTGTTGACACATTATGTCTGTCTGTAAGTATAAGCTAAGCAAATCAAAAATAGCCTTAGTTAAGATCAAGGTATAGCAGAAGCAATAGATGAACATAGCGTTGCAAACGTGTTGATCACAAGGGTTAAACCTAGGTATTTTATGGGACTTTTAATTAATAAAGCAAAAGTAAAGTATACCTAATCAAATTAAAAAAGAGATTATCGAAAAATTTATATATAGTCCACGAATGAAGACGCGGACAACGGTTAGTTATCATTAATATGGTGATCGGAAAGTCCAGAGCTATCTCGTTTTCAGAATAACACTTGTGGAACCGGTCAGCGAAATACAAACATGTTTCCTTCCTTGTGATGAGCGAACTAAAATAAGTTCGTATTGTAAATTTTAACCACTTACGCAGGTACTCTACCTCACGATTCTACATTATTTATTTTTAATTTCAATCTGCTAAATGCATAAATGAGATACTTACCTAAAATAAAGAATTGCATCCATACTAAATCATAAATGCGAAAGAAACTGTGTTTGTTCGTTAGTTACCTTTTCACGACTAAAGGCTGAACTTCAGCCTTTAGTCGTGAAAAGGGGTTCAGCCGCTGAACAGATCGTAATGAAATTTGGCAAGGAGATAGATTATATCCTGGAGACGGCCATAGGTTATCTTTTATCTAAAAAAATATCTTGAAGGGACTGAAATAGGGGTTGAAATTTTGTATGGGGAACGCAAGGTTAAGTAATGCTTGACGCTGTCAGTTTTTGGATAGGTGACCGCCTCTTTTTGCGCTCCATAGTTTCCCAATCAATCTATATCAATAACATTTCAGAATTAATGTTATATTGATGGATTTTGCGGACGAAGTCGCGGGTAGAGCATCTCCATATACCTACGAGTATAACCATGGAGTTGATAAGAGTGACGAAACAGTCACGGCGACATTAAGTAACCAGTGCGCGCTATCTCTAGATTTTAGCTAGAGGAATAGTGATAATAGTACATTAGGTTTTTGTGTGCGTTAGTATTTATATACTTAAAGCCATGTCCGACTTTCCTATACATATAATTTATATGAATATATTGCAGACCAAATTTTAACCGTTTGAACACTTATAACTCTAGAACGGCTGGACCGATTTTCATGATTTTTGATTTGTTGTATTTGTCTCCGTCCTGAATAGAAGAAAATTAAAATCATTGGAAAATAAATTAAACGCGGACGAAGTCGCGGGCAACAGCTACTTTTAGATAAAATACCATGTAGGTATACCTACCTACTCAGTCAAAACCAAATACTGCGCACTGATTCCTGAAATCTGAAAGTAAACAGGAGGCGGAAGTCGTACGTATCGTAACATGCAAAACCGAACGGATTTATTGATCGGAGTCCGGCAATATGGCGACAGTTTATTTATCTATCTACCCACCTTCCTGGCGCCGAACTTCCGCCGGAAACGGCGTCGTCTCCGCTTTAACCCTTGCCGTGGTTCCGGTTTCCGGCTGCCTTTGAAGTCGGCTCTTAGTTTCCTCTGCCCGGGGGCGGAGGCTCTCCAGTTCGGCAGACGAGATAATAACTAGAAGGATATTGTGTGCTTAGGTTAAAACTCTGTAAATGTAATTATTTTATAAAAATCTTCTATTCTTTTAAATTATATATGTCGTGTCATTATCGTGTCGTGATTTAAGTGCACCGCACAGACTAACGTAACTAGGTATAATACAAAATTTAAAATTTTAAAAATCCCCGACATCTAAATCTTACATGTCATATTTAAAGTCATGGTTACCTTACCATGTTCTTTTAATATCATTGAAGTAATACGGTGCCAAATTTCGAATCGATTGGACAGTTAGTCAGATCCCCTCATTAACTAGAAAAGAGCTGATGATCTTCAAACGGCTGAACAGATTTTCATGAAACATGGCTTAGAACACTGGGATAAAATTATCTATGACACAAAAAAACTAAACGAAAATCGGTTTATCCGCTTAGGAGCTACGATGCCACAGACAGATACACAGATACACTGACAGACACGTTAAACTTATAACACCCCTCTTTTTCGTCGGGGGTTAAAAATCAGTCCTCATTGCGTGATCTGAACGGTGTTTCAAGTTGAATTCATTTAATTCAATGCAATATGTAACAACAGTTCTTGATAATATTTACTTCGATCAAAGAATATAATAAATCTAGGGCTACCAACTGGTATGATTGTAGAGACGAAATTAAATTTGCCACAGCTTTCGAACTACGCGGGTTTCACAAGATGAAGAGGACGGCTTTTGCAACTTGGCTAGAGCCTTTGCTTCCTGTATTGCATTGTCGATAGCCAGGTGGATTAGCAACTAGTGCTTATCAAATTCATACTTTAATGTTCCAAGAATGCCTATACCGCACTCTCTGTTAGAAAAAGATTCATAATTTCCTTAATTTCCTTCATAATATTATATTCTATTATAAATTATGTCGTTTTACTTTAAAAATAATTCTTCTTCTTCTTTATATTATGGTACTTATCTGTTTCTTTTAGGTACAATTTTGTTAGTGTTGAGATTTTTATCTTAATAAGTATTGTGTTTGTCACAAAATCAGTCAAACAGTCAAGTAAATTTTAAACAACATAACTAACTCATACCTACATAACATAACTCAACTAACATATTGAAAAAATAAAAACCGAAATTAGTCGATTAAACTCAAAATAACACGAGAAAATATATAAAAACTAAAGCGATAAAGTTGACAGCCGAATACACCAGGAAAAAATCCCGAAAAATAGTATTCCCCCGTTATTCTATATCAAAAGTCGGTGTAGGTATTTGGATGATCTTAGTTATCTATTGTTTGAATTATTTAATTGAATATTCACGTGTGCACAGGTCGCATCTTACAGGCCTATAGTTACTGGTAGTGGCGCTTGGGATAAGCAGTATAAAGTATTACGTCATAACGCGGATTGGGTCATCGCCTGCGCGGGTCCACAAGTTATGTCACACACATGACTGCGCGCACAGCATGCGCTGCTTACATATCCTTACAGAAGTAAAGAGCTTATTATCAGGGCATTAAGAGTTATTTCGGGAATTCAATTATTAACTGCAGCAATTAAGGTCAGAAGAACAAATTAATCTAAATATAACCGTTTCGCGGCTGACGGGGAATCAACGCATACTTTCAGTTCAGGAGGGCATTAAGAATTGAATTCCCAAAATTTTATCCGGAGGGTTAAAGTTGTAAATGTTGGTAAAATGACAGAAGTTGAAGAAGGCGTTGCATTAGTCAATACCGAGTATTACTCAACAAGGACACGATCATGCGACAACGACAATGACAAAACAGTTTAATTTTGGTGTGCATAACTCAACCGCAGGTGTTCAGCACTTAACCTATATAAAACGTAGTAAGCATCAATATGCAGGCGCGTTGCCAATTACAGCGGAGACCTACTTTCTTACCTTCGAACTTTTACTTCCTGCGGGCCGGGCAAGGCGGCCGGGCGGCCGGTCGCGCCACGCAACGAATTACGAAAGTGGCGCGAAATGCTCGGCCGACATTCGCGCGCTTGCGCCACCTTAAGGAAGTGCTGGTTGCTGCGGGATTACGTAGTTGGTGCCGCCGCCGCGGGCCCAGACTACATCCTAGCTTGAGAAACACGGACGCGCCAGCCGCAGCGCACGGGAGCTTGTGGTCGCGGCCTGAGCGTTGCCGCACCCACCGCGCACATGTAACAATCTAAGGCCTTGTCTACGGAGACGCGCCGAGTCAGGCTTCGCTGGTGCCCGATGCACCGCATCTCCGTAAAATGACGCCAAATCGTTCTTACTAAACAGACAGAGATGACAATTTCTCATTTCTTTAGTAATATTGGCAAAAGGTATAAATTGTGATTTGCTATTTGCTAAAAACTCTCTTCTGGAGTAGGGCTACGGATTTTTTCCTTCACTGGCATCAGGCGTCACGAATCTGTAAAAAAGGCATCTATCAAAAAGGGGGTCTCCAAAGGTCAGTCTTCCCCTGCTTGTCCTAAAGCATTGGAAGGTCTCTGAATTCATCTCATACCAAGGGTCGGTATTCGGTAACACGCGTGTGATACCTCTGGTATTGCAATTGCTCATAGGTTACGGTTTCAATTACCATCAGATAGGTGGTATGCTAATTTGCGGACACGGTTGTACACTGTATCTACAGGCTAAGTGTAAGTTCTGCACGAAACGATTTGTAAGAACTAAGAACACAACCACTGCACAAGAAATTATGAAAGAGCACACTACCTCTGCAAAACAGGATGTTTCTGTAGGAACTGTGCCGCGTTACCTAAGCCCGCAGGTTTGCTAACTTGCCCACTCAGTAACTAACAAAGTGTTGCGAAATTGCAGCCAACTAGGAATTGCATAATCTCTCTTCTTGTTGCTGTGGAAAAGGGACGTAGGTGAGTTTGCCCTTACGCTTGAGTTCACAATGAATGCTAGTCATAACAAGATCTTATGTCTAAATTAGACCAAAGTAGGTACCTATATGAGAAGCTAGCGTGGATAGGTACTGTAAGATTAAACAATTAAAGAAACTTAGCTGAACTTTTTATGGAATCGAGTTTATCACAAGTAGGTTTTCATTAGATTATACCACCATTACCACAAGACTAGACTAATGCACAAACAAAATAAGAATCAAATATTTGTTCAAATTTAGAAACAGGCGCAAAAGTTTACATTGTAAACTAACCGATTGTCTATCATGGTACCCAAGCATGGTGATTATTTAAAGTATTTTGCTGGATGTAGCTTACACTTTACTTCGATTCGCAATTTTAGTAGATCTTACCTACTTACTTTCGTTGGTAGGTATTCATTGGGAACTGACACACCTGTATTATCTTCATAGAGTTTAAATCAACCTACTTATGAAATAAAGTGCCGTATCGAGGCACCGTTACACAATCCAGGGCGCGTTACAGAATCGGAAAAGGCCCACAAAAACGGTATTAGGGCGAGAAAATTCACATCACTTGTGTTCCGTTACAAGAGCGCAATTCGCTTAGTGCATAACCTCATCTTCTAACACGTAATGTGCGCAACGGTGCGCACCCGATCTCGCACGACCGGTCTCGTATGTGGGTCATCTCTTTTTGTTCCACCACGTTATTCCGTAATTAGAAAGAGAGGGTGAGAGAATTGTGAAGTCACATTCAACTAGGCACGCAAATTGGGAATGCAAAATTTGTTGAAGACCTTAAATTTTATGGAGAGGTTATCATGGAGTGAGGTAGGCACGAAATAGGTCAAGACGCTAAGACAATAAGATCAGTAGGTACGGTACAATACCTACAAACGATTCACATACTTAGGTATCTATCTACCTATAAAAACAAAAATATTCATTTGTTGCTTCACGTTACATTTTAAGTTACATAGCGCAGATTGCAAAAATGCACAAACGCTTCGTTTATAAAATCTCAGATATATAACCAACACAGACAAATTCAAAACGGTGTAAAGGGATTTAAAGCCAGTAAGTTTTAAGACCGGTGCAGGCAACGGGCGAATCTCACGAGGTGTCCAAGATGGCGGTACGCGGAAGTGTGTGCGACTTCCGCGTTGCCCTGCGCTGCGCGTGCGCACAGTTCGTGACGACTTCATACATTATTAACTGCTGATTTGTAGAACGGAATTATGAGACGGTGTAAGTCAAGCTCATTTCGAATGGAGCCAGAATAGGGCGATGCATTTTAAATGATGTTTCAAATGTCCAGTCAGTGACCTCACTTAGTTGTGTGGTGTGGAATGAATATTTTTCCTTGTGGAATAATTTAATTAGCGCAGCTTGTAACGCATATTATTTAAAATTTGTTTTGCTACTTTTCATGTCGTATGTACTAAGTATCATATATAGATCATACGGATCATCTCGGAAACGGCTCCAGCGATTTTCATGAACTTTAGTATGCAGAGGGTTTTGGGGGCGATAAATCGATCTAGCTAGGTTTCATTTTTAGAAAACGTCGTTTACCAATAAAAAAAACCGAGCAAAGCTCGGTCACCCAGGTACTCTACATAATTTACCCAAGTTAGGTACATAATGAACATGTTTTACAGAAATATATATAAGTACTTTACATCAATAGAACGTACATTATCTAGGTAACTAATGACCATATAAATATAAATATAAAAGCCTTTTATTTCCAGTAAATTTACATCTTAAAATCTATGTAATGTGTTAGTTTTGTTTAGTTTATTCTATGTTACTTATTTGTTCTTGATTAATATAATTTGTTGTGTATCCTATGTAATATGTTTATGTATTTGTAATTGCTTAATTTTTATTAAATCTACCGGAACCCCAGAATGGGTGAAGGCCTCCTCCAGTGATGCCCATTTGTCTCTGTCTTCAGCTACTTGTCTCCAGTTCGGACCAACTATTGCTTTGATGGCATCTTCCCATCTTGTGATAGGTCTACCTCTTGTTCTCTTGCCTAGTGGACCGTTCCAGAATGACCATACTACGCATGAATTCTCAGAAAAAACTGCAACAGCTTGAAAGAAAAACTCAAAAGCGAATCACGAGTCGGATTGCCACGTAATTATATATTTATAATATGATTACTACCTATGTATGTATGTATAGCATGAAATTGTCTCTATTATTATAATATTTTATTGTTTATTTGTGGAATATTTAATTAAGTTACCACCTACTTAGTTTTTAGTTTTACATTTGTTATTGTGCGCCGACCTGGTTTTAAACCGAATGGGTTGGCTGGTAGAAAATGCCCCTAGGCATTAAGCCCTCCTTTTGTAACACATTTTTTGTAATTGTGTACAATAAAGTATAAATAAATAAATAAATAGGTATACCTAGTTGCCTAATAAGATATTGCCGAGATTATTATATGCCGAGACGAGTTTGTTGCCTGTTCTCCTCGGACTTGGGGTAGGCTGGAATTGGCACTTAAATTTACCTTCCATGTAAGACGTCTCAAAGTAACCCTTGTGATTTTATTAAATAATATATTTTTGAATTTGACTAAGTATATGAATCTTCCCTATTCCAAAAGTTTTAATAAAAATCCATGGGTCTTTATAATTTGTTGTTGTGACACATCAGATGAGCTGTTTTATTGAATGGCTTAGTGATTTCTCAATACTGGTAAAGGAATTATAAGTAGGTAGGTACCTAATAGGTTATGCTTGAAAACATCTGGGTATGTTTATAGAAAGAACCGAAGGTAGTTGAAAATGCTAGTAACCCAATGTTAGCAGCACTGAGCGTTGCTTAACCTAAATGCGACATGGTTCACCGTTATACTCTTGTAAGTAATACCGAACGCAAGCCCAAAACCATACATTAGGTATCTTTATGATACGTAATAACGTAACAGACGCACTGTATATAAACTGTATTGGCATATATTTACATCGCATTGTGGCGGCAGCTCGCCGGGGTCGGGACTCGCCCGGACATACCGTCCACAATTACTGGCAATTGTGCCAATTGACGACACCGCCACCCTTCCGCTTTCTACCCGAGATGACGCCACCAGCATCTGCTGTAGTCTCATAAATGTAATTGATTGCTAGATTGCGTGGAGTGCAAATGTGACTGTATTTGATAATAATGTGGTAGGCAGAGAGCTATCTATAAAGTAGATAGATCTTTCAAAACATAATATTGAAACGTAGAGGCATGATTATCGGAATATAAGTAAGTATAGTTGGCTCAACGAATCTAGGCATTCGTGAAGTTAGCCGCAAGAGCTGCCCAGTACCTATGTTTTTTCGGAAGCAATCGCAGATATGAGGAGAGGGGGAAGGAACTTTACATGCGCAAACTCGCACCTATGGCTAACTTCACGAATGCCTAGAATTGTTGGATAAATTATATGTAGGTACCTACTTATAAAAAATAGAAAGCAAAAATTTTTTAAAGTGAGTAAAAATAGCCATAGGTTCTTAGACAATTTTGATGGATTAACAAAGAATTCCATCTCAGTAAGTAAACTTACCAGGTTAGAATTTGTATGTTTTCTTTTGATTTGTGTATAAAATAAAACAAGTACTATAGCGATGACGTCACAGCCGATACGAAGCGTTTCCGGGACGGCTGGATGCGGACGTGTGATAGCGCTTATCAGTGCCTGGCAGTGCGAGGTGGATGATCGATATATCGCAATGTTTGCTGTAGGGTCTACGCTTATCTCAAGAGTATTCGAGTTGTAGTGATATTTACATTACAAAACCAGTGTTTTAGGTATGCCTTTAATTTGTCCAATTGCAACTGTTACAGTGCAGCGGCAGCCGAAGCTTAGGTGTGTGTAATTGTGTATACACAAGGACTAATTACTTACGCAACCTCACATAAAATAGTCAATTTTATTTACAGATGGTACCTATAGAATCACTCACTTTTATAATCATTGTGAGTGACTACTACATTTTACTAGTGATTGCAAACAATAGTTTGCAATCACTAGTAAAATGATTTACCAACTGGTTTTAATAGCTTACGCTTCTTTTTTTTACCAATAAGTATAAAAAAAGTACTTAGTTGTAGAAGTAGATTCAAAAGTGCCTGCCTAGCAAAAGTATTTCTTAGTAGGCACCGTCGTCTGTGTAGGTAGTTAAGATACTCGTTGTGATACTGTTGGAATTATAATAATATCGAGAGAACGCCGTTAGCAACACAACAATCAAATCAAGTTCGAATTCCACTTCGAAAACAAAAGGCATATCTCCGATCATTGTTAAGATTTCGATCGATCAAAAAACCGATGCTATCTGAATCTGAGATGCTCATTAAAGCATTATGTTCGCATGAGACACATTATTTGTATTTTTTGTCGAGTAACTTAGAAATCACATTGTTCCTCTGGGGGCAGAAGAGAGTGATAGTTGCGTGCGCACAGTCGACGCCCTCGGGTTTCTATGCGCAACACGCGTGACCAATTGATATTAGTTGCCTTCAATTTAAATGAACCTATGTTTATGCAACTGTATATATGGGCTCATCTTTAAAATGTCACAAAGGCATTTTTGGCCGCTGGGTATGGACATAAACCATTATATTTTCTTTGGCGGCAGAAATAGACTAGAGCGAGTTTTATAAGGGCTTTAGGTTTACAACAGTGGATGTATATCAATGTTTAGAAAAATATCTGCCACTGTGAAATATTTCTGCTGTTTCCAATCCTCTTCGCAACTCACTGAGCAGTTAGCAGTGATTACTTTACAATGGGACCGACCGAAGGACCACATGATTCAAACATCCGCAATTGCGTCACGCGATTCGAGAAAAACTTCTACTGAGAGGAAAATGAATGGTCCAAAGCGGATGTAGAGGTTCACACGGTCGTCCAATTATTCGTTGAGCTGGTCTGACGGCTCCTGCGCTTCCTTCTGAACGGAGTAGGATGCAAACAGGCTTGGGTAGACTAGATACTGATTTGTTAATGGTAGAGGCATCTCCCGGATGACAACTGGATAGTGACGGGAAGGTATAATTGTTTTCATTGTGTTTATATTAATTGGATAGTTCGTTTGTTTACCGTTAACAAGCTGAAGAGATAGCGTCTAGAATTGTGTGCATGTAATTTTGAAGTAAGTAGGTACTTAACTCTAACATCGAATGTTCAATATAGCTGAAAATACGACTAAAACCATTTCAAAGTAAGGTTTGTTTTCACAGCAATTTTAGCAGCAGCTTGAAATGGTAGCAATTGTAATTTTGATTGCACACAAGGTCGATTTTCAATCATCATCATCATCATCATCATCTTCCTGCCCTTTTTCCCACGTTATGTGGGGTCGGCACAACATGTGATCTTCTTCCATTTCCCTCTATCATTCGTCATCTCAGTACTCACTCCTTTCTTACCCTTGTCATCTTTCACACAGTCCATCCATCTTTTCTTTGGTCTACCTCTACCCTTGTATCCATCCACATTCATATCTAACACTCTCCTCGTCACATGACATTCATCTCTTCTCATAACATATATAAATAGGTATATATAGTCATAACATAAATATTTTTTGATAAAGCTGATTTAAGATTGTTTGATGCTATCTTTTTGATGAAGGTACCTATTCCATTTCTTCATTTAGCTTTTGACATTATCTGTGAGTCAGTGGTCAAATCTAAAGACGGACAGAGTTTAAAGGTCGTTTGAACCAATATTTAGGGCCTTAGGTAATTATATTAACGTGTTATCTAAGCGTGTCAGTTCGCATTTTAATATTATGTCACCAAACCTTTTAACAAAACATTAGGTCAAGGTTTAAACTTGAGGAAGTTAACAGGTTAGTTTATTACTAAATTGAAATCAAAACGGAAAAGTATGCCAAACAGTAGATTTGATAAGAATATCATTGCAGTGAATTGCTTGGCTATAACTGAACTTGACAATGAATAGATAAGCAAAACTTTTTGTTACGAAATGAAAAATAAAGCCGTAAAGTTGTCTGTAGAAAGTCAAGACCTTGGCATTAACCTTGCGCTGGCGCCGTGGAAAACGATTGACGATACGGAAGCAAAGAAGCATTGTTTTAACAAAGATTACGTAGATGTCTGAGAGGAGGGGCAAAGGAAACGGATGCAGAAGCAGCAAGCCACATACTTATTTCTGTGATTAATGTTATTTAGAGGCGATACTGATGTCGAGCGATGCTACAAGTATATACTTAACGTTATTACAGCGAGCAATCTACCTGATACTAAAGAGAACTGTTTATAAAAACAGTAGGTAGGTACTTTTAATACCACCTAGGAAGAAGCTGACGTGGTTTTTCAGATCAATTTACTGAAATGTTTGTAGCTAAGTTTGTTGAGTTGGTAGAAAACTTACATAGTAAACAAATTTAATCCCATGCTGTCAAAATGTGTATGGTTGATGTAATGTTGTCCTGTAGGGCTAACATGAGCGCCACGTCAAAATTTTGTATCGCTATTTACGATAAAATTTGGTTGCAGCTCCGTTTGGATACGCAAAAGTTAACTCTGGAACCAGGGATTATTTAATTTCTACATCACCGACCACAGATATCTTTCGCTTCCATAGGTATCTTCTATTACAGTGGCAGTCTATGGTTGTACTCGACACCATAGCAATTCCCTGGATCGGTGGCGTGGTCAGGCGACTGGTGTTGTGTTACAGCGACCGCAGCAGAACAAAAACAAGTCGAGAGCATGTCCTCAATCGTGCGTGTCCTGCCTGGGGCGTACTGCTCGACTGTAGGGCTGCTTCAGATTTTGATATACCTATAATGGTAAGAACCATAGACAATCTCATATTCTTTTGATTTATTATGGCATCTGAGATCAATTTTGCCAGTGTCAAGTTTTTTAAATTACTTGGATACTTTATTGTTTTGAATATCACAAGTTCATAGTCACACAATTAATCTAAATAACACAAGAAAAAATATCAAGAACTACTTAGAGCGATAAAGTTTACAATCGAAGCATCAGAAAAAAAATCGACCAATTCCTTATTGTAACGCTAATCTACAAATGCTGTTCTGTGAATTTGATGGACCAATACAACTCATGTTGGATATCCCTAGATATTATGATGGTCAGCACCAAATTTCTGAAGTCTACCGTCACCAATATAAAGTTTTGGGGCGTTCTAGTCAAATTTGAGAGCTGAGCCGTTGTAAAAAACTCTCTACAGTTCACCCAGGTGGTCTCAGGTGTTGGACGGTAGATAAGAAAGAACCACGAAAGACCAGACTGCGATAAATTCCACTATAAAAGCGAAATATATAATGACCTTTTTTATAATAAGTTGGTTCCTATCAACGTTTGGTATTCTTGCAAATTCCGTTTCCTGAACTAAACTGTTATTTCAGCTGTGTACACTCGCACAGGTGAAAAATTACAAAGAAAACAGAAGGCTTTGTTTGCATATTTTAGGACGTCATCTACATCCAGTAATTTTACAATGACTAACAATAAGTACCTACCTACCTACATAGGTATAATAGGTAGGATTGAATCTGCTTCTAGTGAACGACTTATCCGGGAAAGTCAACTCTTAAAGAAAACGGTTATTTAAATCCACAGAACTAGATTTAGGTGTACCTAATCACTTCATGTATTGTTGCTCCTAAACGTAGGTCAACACCGTTTGTTTGAAGTTGACTGTTTTACTGTTTTTTTTAAAGTAACACATACTCGAGAGTCCATCCATCTTAATAATCGTCAATGGAAAAACGATGTCACTCTCGCCCTGGAGATACTTAAATTTGAATCTAAATCAAACTAAATATCTCAGATGTCTACTGACTCTGAGGATACAGTCGTGACGTGATGTTTTCAGAGATTTGAGAGGACAACCCTAACTCGGCTGCAGTGGCAGCGGAGAGGGGTAGGAAGCCGCAGGACATCCGACACGTACAGGAAGCGAAACCTGTTCCAGAGCCTTTGTCCCTCAACCTCCCGCGCGCCTGCGCCCCGCCCGTTCGACCACATTCCTACAGAGCCTCCGTTGCGTTTGCGCACCCTTTCTTTAAACTGTATCGTTATTTTTTAATCCATTGCCTTTTTGTGTGGTTTGGAAAAAATATTTATTACACTATAGATAGAGCTGAGCATGATGGCGAAGTTTCCAGAACCTTTTAGGTCACCTAAAAGGTCTGTTACATTGTCATAGCCGAGACTGACAGTTTAACGTGCCTTAAAACGCAAGGAAGTGCTCAAGACATCACATTGTTCGATTTGCAAGCGCACTAGCATATAAGCAAAGTTCCTAGAATTGATTTGTCTTGTTCAATGTCGTATGAACTTCAGATTGTTAAAGATCTTAATACGAAATAGTTTCTGCAAAAATCAAAATTAACATCTGGACGAAATAAATGGAAAACCACATGTTTGTAGTAATTATTTGACGTGCCAATATACACGCAGTTAGCACATAGGTAAGTAGGTAAGTAAACATTTTATATAGACTTTTCAGTCTGAGTCTGTAGTCAAGAGGAAATCATTACATGTAATGTATGTAAAAATAAAATATAAGTACCTAAAGTAAATAACGTTCTTCATTCTCAGGTGCGAAATTCAAATAATTTGCGGTCTTTAATATTTCCTTCGTCCCGTAAGTTGTGTCTGGCGAAAATGTAGTTTTGCGACAATTGTTAACCATTTTCTACGACTCCTTATTTAGCAAATTTTGATTTTTATGATTAGTTTGGTAATTAAGGAAGTCAATTATCACAAAATTGCAGAAATCAATATATAAATAATAAAATCAATATTAAAAACAGACAATTATTTGAATTTCGCGGTCGAGCTTGACAAACCACCTTAAGGGAATAACTTGAAACTAAATATACAATGATCAAGTCCGGCAAATGTCTCAGCGAAGCGGAAAAACAACGGACTAAAATAACCACTGAATATTTCCGACTAGCATCTCGCTCGAATTATGAAAATGGCATCTAAAGACGGTCGGCGCGCACGCAACTTCCGGTATACTGATAAACATGACGGCAGCGAGCCAACATGGCGATGTTTCCGGCGCTGATTCACATAATACCTACAGTATGAGTGCTAACAGCATTTTTGGTTTGTGAATCACACGCTGGTAGATGTCCAGACTTTGTTTTGTTGTACTGAGGATCGTCTAGCATCACAAAACACTGAAGGGCGTAATCGGTCAAACGCTTTGAGAATTTAATTAGGTTTTTTATAATTAAACTACTTGAAGCCAAACCATAATAAGTTGAACCCCATTCGACAAGAAAAGTTGTTAGACTCGTCTTCCAACGTGAAATCAATTGTAATTAACTAGCTCTACATCTAGTACAGCTATTCATGTCTGCCTGCCGCCTGCCTACCCACTTTTATGCAAATTACAAAGAAGAAAACCAAAACAACACTTTGACTGTCAAAGAATGCAACAGTAAGCTGTAGGTACACTTTAGTAACTATAACAGATCACTCACTGGCTGTACAGTAAAGTTATTTTATCTCAGAACCCGGTAAATTAATCAATTTTGAATCTTATCTAAATGGCATAAATGTCACCACCATACAGGACTTCGTGAGTAGATGGACTATACTTACCCAAATGATTACATTACTAGCCAATTGC
Source organism: Cosmorhoe ocellata (assembly GCA_963675405.1). Lineage (NCBI taxonomy): Eukaryota > Metazoa > Arthropoda > Insecta > Lepidoptera > Geometridae > Cosmorhoe > Cosmorhoe ocellata. The sequence goes on along the minus strand of OY776249.1, from coordinate 9,086,626 downwards.
CAATTACATGTAAGCCAAGCATGCCAATTACATCCTACTGCTCTCCATCATCAATACCGCAATATATGCAAAATACAATTTAATTCGCAGACCATTTTTTGTGCCCTGCATAGTAATGTATGAAAACAAAAATACTCAGTTGTTTAGTCTAAACGGCCGTTGATAGATCGGTCGGATAGCGATATTACAATATCTCATAATAACCTACCTTGAAAGACCGGGTGTTGGTAAAACTAGCCTAAAATATCGGTTAGGCTAAACAGCTTACGAATGGTTGCTAAAATAATGGCTTTAATCACTTAATCTGCGCTCTAACAAGGTAAAAATCATGATATAGCTAAGGTATTCGGCCTGGCACGGTATAGCGGTAAAGCCATGTAATCCTGGTTACAGGAATTCGTATATTCCAATGCCTACACGAAGAGCAAGCAATCCGATCTCTGCACTAAAACAACGGTAGAACGGCGGGCTTTGGTCTACGTAAATACAGATTTCAACAAGCAAATTTGAGCTTCAAGTTATCTCCATTAATGTTTATTAAAAGTACGCAACGCAATTAAAACCCATCTCAGGACGTCAGGCATCATAGTCAGGGTGGTTCTGTGTGTCTGATCAGATACCAAAAAGTTAACAGATCAAATAATAGTAGGTAGAGGTATTTTTCTCGAGGGTTGCGTACTTTTAACCGTTTTTTAGAAGGATAAGGTATGTATGATAGCGAATCTGCCGAATTACGAATCTGTCCAATACCGAACAAAGGGAATATTTTTTTCCATTAGATCATTTTATTGGTGGAATTCAACTTTTTCGTACAACGGGACCGGGATAGCTTCTTTTACATTTACGAGTACTTATGTACTTCTTATAAGTATATCAATGTTGTAATTTTATAAATTAAAGGCACCGTATTTTTTGACATTTCGTCAGTAGGTATATTCTATAGTCACTTTGTGATCCAGACAAACCCAACGACACTTCATTTGTCAAAATCTGTCCAGCAGTTTGTGCTCTGGCGACAGCTAAAGGAACTCGTATACCTACATTCATACATTCTTACATTTCATTTACTTGATCAAGACTAATCGGTACTTAGATAATCTCCTCAGATCTCTTGTTACTTAGATCTTTGAGAATATCTAAAGGGGTAGTCAGGTTTTGCACAGTAGTAGTATTCCGTACGTGACAGATTGCAAGCCCATCGCTGCTTAAAGGAATACTAGTCTATGACACGTTCGAATTTTTGGTTCTAGGGTAAGTATGCCGGTTTCCTCACGATGTTTTGAGCACTGGCACATTCATACAAACACCACTCTCCTCCGCAGTCGTGTAACAAAATACAAGACTAGAAATTGGGTGAGTCGATAGATAAGCTTACGTAACTAGCCGCGGCAAGGTTGTCGCACCGCGGCCATGGCAGTGAACTTACTTTCTTCTGCGCACCGCACCGCGCGCCAACCAACCGTGAACCGAGTTTCGTTAAATAATACCTATTACCAAACCAGATACGTCTCACTCGTCGGCCGGCTCGTAATATTACAATTAAATAAATTATTTTTGCCGTGTAACTTTAGGAAGGTATCTGTTATCTTAGGCAAGAGCCACGTGAAATTGGGCAAGTTGTAGTGTGAGATGCCAACGAGGTGCGTGCAAGTAAACTATTACAAGTGCACAGATATTTAATTGTATAGGTATTTAATATTTGTTTGATAGACAATTTAATCTATGAACTAAATTGCCTTTACGTGCCATAAATAACTTAGATAATTATATAAAGGAAGCACTCAAAATGAGATCAAAGCAAACTCAGTTTACATTTTGATCTTGTTACAATTTGGCTCATCGCATTATTTAGATTTTTTTTAACAATAAGGTAATAAATAAATAAATGTTGGAGGACAGTTCACACAACGCCATCTAGCCCCAAACGACGCAAAGCTATGTACTATGGGAACCAGATAGTTGATAGATTAATTATACTTATACATTTCTCTTGTAAATACATCATAGAATACATAATAACACAGAAAAATGTGTTCATCACACAAATGTTTGTCCTGGGTGGGGATCGAACCTGCAACCTATAGCACAGAAGACATAGATACTAACAACTGAGCTATGAGGCCAAGCAAAAATACATTGCTAAGGTGAGTGAATGCATCCTAATCTGATCCTAATGATTTCACGGCTGACTGCTAAAGTATGAAATAGAGTTGTCCAACTACCCGCATCGCGACATGGCAAGAACAGTTGACTTAGATTAATAATAGTTGTGCTGCTACCGTTGACTTCGCAGAGACATGCAGAGCTATTCGTCTGCTACCTATGAACGCTATGCATATTACGAGTATAGCATGAACATCTTCCAGTGGATGCCACCGAATGCATAGCAAAATCTCAGAGCGTTGATGTCACAAAAACTTTGTACCTACGACTAAGCGTATAAAATCTAATTTTACGGTTTGACTTCTTTTTCGTTCTCTATTTTATCTTTTGTCGTATCGCAACCTACATTTTTAGCGCCTATCTGATACCTACCTCGTTTCATCTAACGCATTTCGGTGAAGAATCGTGTAGGTATGTGTGTTTATCACATTGCTGTTCCCTTTCTTATCGTGTCACTAGTTTTTAGGAACCAGTGTAAGTATTGAAAGGATTACAGTGCGCCTCAGAGTCTCCTTTCGTTCTCTAGATTTTTAGTGACTTACGATGTTTTCCTCACCGCTTGAGAGCACTGATATAGCGTACATACATTTTTTCTAACATAAAAATCCATTGGACGACTGGATTTGAATCCGTCTCTTCCTGTCGCACAACGTGTGTGGTTCTCCACCATGAGTCCACCTAGCCTGCTATAGCCATGAGGTAAGCGTGTAGGCTAGCATGTCGTTCCTTCGGGAGTTACCGGAGTCCCTAGAAAAGCACCGAGGCCGGCCACCGCGGATTTTTTAGTGAGTCGTCGAGTGCGACAACCTCACACACCCCTGCCGCACCCTTCATGCGGCTGGGACGGTCTGTTAGCAGATTTTTTACGAGACACAAAAAAAAAAAAGGTGCACCTAGCCGGCTTGCCATTGGGTAAGCGTGTAGGCTAGCCTGTCAGTGCCATGTAGTATAATATCTCTCTTAGTTTACCTTCCAGCCTGCTTCATAAGTGTCACCCAGTCCATAGCGGTCCACCTTGCACTCCACTTGCGTTTGTAATTACATTTCTTTGATGCGAGTCCGTTCGAGGCTGAGCTAATGAAAGGCTTTGCGGTAAATTCAATTGACATATTTTTTTGCTTTGTCGAGTTTTCCAAAGCGTTTTGTTTGATCTTCTTTGTAATAAAAGAAGAGAAAAACAAGGTATCTGATAAGACAGAATGAGTAGGTAGTTAAAATTACTATCAAAAGTAAAACACGTAGCGAAAGCCTTTGAATTCTTCAATTAAAATTTTCAGACAGGTTTCAGTAGTTATCTAGATATAAAAAAAAACATGGCTTTTAGTAGTTAAGCAGTATTAAGACCTTAAAATAATGTAATGATACGCTTTCACTGAAGTTCTGGGTTGAAAAGTAACTGATTCTGATAACAATTAATCACTAGGTGAGTACCTACTCTAATAAGTTTTCAAATCTTCTAATAGTAGCGAGTTTTTTAACTTCCTACGCTACGTAGGTGTACATAAATTAATGAACTCGAAGCTTGGTTATACGGGCCGGTGTGCGGCGCCATAGAACGCGAGATCGGCGCCGGCGCAGCTCTTACTCGTAGGCTGCGTCCGCGTTCCCACTTCCGCGTAGCTCATCCCGCTGCGCGACCTAGCCCGGCCTAGGTCTACCCGTTATCGGCGAGCCCGTTACGTGACGCGCATGACCCGGATCTTAGCGGAAAAACTCTACATCCATCCATAATCCATACCAATATACCATCTATATCTATATCTATACTAATATTATAAAGAGGAAAGTTTTGTATTTTTGTTTATAACGAATAAACTCAAAAACTACTGGTCTGATTTTAGGAAAATATCTTAGGAATGCTATATTATTAGGTACTTATAGCTAAAATCTCTATATATAAATACTATTCATCCCACATGGTGGTGGGGTCAGCCTCCTAACACTCTTCCTCACTTCGCTCTATCCATGACGTCCATATTATAGCTAAAATAAATAAAAATATTCATTTATAGCATCTAGAGTAAGCACATTATGTTCTAGTAAATCAGTAGATTAAACATTGCTGTAGGAAGTACTATAAAATCGTGTGTTACATCCAGCAAGGAAACAAAAAAAACCTACAGCGTCGAATACTTAGGTACTGTATTTTGTCTGGTGTTATCTTTGTATCTTGATTGAGGTAGGTGTTGCCACAAAATGTTGGGTTTACCCAATTGATTTACATTTAGGAAAAAAATTGTTTATAAATATATATCTTATGTTTTTAGGTACATATACATATAATCTATGTAGGTATAGATATACCGACTTATACTCGGATATATGAATTAGTTACCTACAACAAAGTTCACAGCACAATGATGAATCTCTGGTACCTAATACTCGTAGTTAGATGATAATTTTGCTCGCGTAAATACTTATCGTACCCTTCGTTAAAAAAAACATCCAGAAAAGTATAAATAAACCAATCGTGTAAAAGAGACTAATATTCGAATATTGAAACGTCACGCTGAAACATTTCGTATGAGATAAGTCATCATCATCATCATCATCAGCCTATAGCAGTCCACTGCTGGACATAGGCCTCCCCTAATGAGCGCCATTGCGCCCTGTCTTCAGCTCGACGCATCCAGCCTCCACCAGCAGCCTTTCGCAGATCGTCACTCCACCTAGCCGGAGGGCGTCCTACACTACGTTTGCCGAGCCGCGGTCTCCACTCGAGAACTCGTTTACCCCAACGGTTATCGGTTCTTCGACAGATATGGCCAGCCCACTGCCACTTCAGCTTGCTAATTCTCTGAGCTATGTCGACAACGTTTGTTCGGATAGTCTCATTACGGATTCTATCCTTCAGAGAAACTCCGAGCATAGCTCGTTCCATAGCTCGCTGAGCGACTTTAAACTGGTGGACTAGCCGTACCGTGAGTGTCCACGTTTCGGCTCCGTATGTCATGACAGGTAGGACGCACTGGTTGAAAACTTTCGTTTTCAGACATTGTGGTATGGGTGACGAGAAGACTCGACGTAACTTTCCAAAAGCTGCCCAACCTAGCTGAATCCTCCTCTTAGCCTCCTTCTCAAAGTTGTCTCTACCTAACTGTAAAATCTGTCCGAGGTATGTGTACTGCGAAACAACTTCAAGAAGGTTGCCATTAACAGCGACAGGTCTCGGGTCAATTCGGTTATTAACCATGACTTTGGTCTTATCCAAATTCATGCCGAGACCCATCATCCGCGAGGCTGATGCTAGGTCGTCCAGCATCTGTTGCAGCTCCTCCAGCGACTCCGCCAGTAAGACTATGTCATCTGCGAATCGTAAGTGTGAGATGTGCTCGCCATTTATGCTTATGCCCATGCCTTTCCAGTCCAAAGTCTTAAACATATCCTCCAGCGCGCTTGTGAACAGTTTCGGAGATATTACATCTCCCTGTCTCACTCCTCTGCGCAGCTGGATGGGCTTAGACTGCTGGTCCTGTACTCGGACACTCATGGTGGCGGCTTCGTACAGACATCTCAACACTTCGATATAACGATAGTCTACTTGGCATCGCTGTAAGGATTCCAGAACAGCCCAGGTTTCGACAGAGTCAAAGGCCTTCTCATAGTCCACAAAAGCCAGACACAGGGGCTGATTATACTCTTTTGACTTCTGTATAATCTGCCTCACTGTGTGAATGTGGTCTATGGTGCCATATCCTCCGCGAAACCCGGCCTGCTCCGGTGGCTGCTATTCGTCGAGTCTTCTGGCGAGACGATTCGTGAGAACCCGAGAGAATAGCTTATAAACGTGGCTCAAGAGCGAGATGGGTCTGTAATTTTTAAGAAGAGTCTTATCTCCCTTCTTAAAAAACAAAACCACCAAGCTCTCGTTCCACGCCTTTGGAGTTCTCCCACAGAGAAGGACGGAGTTAAAGAGGTTCTGCAGCTCCCGCACAACAGGAGCTCCTCCTGCCTTCAGAAGCTCTGAGGTCACTCCGTCTTCACCGGGGGCTTTTCCATTTTTAAGCTGTCTCAGGGCCAACACGATCTCGTCTTTGCTGATTTCCGGCAGGTCGTCGGTGTAGTGGCGGGTGAGGGTGGCTCTGGAATCGTGGCTGTTACGCTGGGGGCAAGGACCATGTGCCGCATATAGCCGGTCATAGAAGTCCTCGATCTCTGACAATATCTCCGGCTTTGACAATACGGTTCGGCCATCGCGTGTTGTTAACTTCGTCAGATGGCTCCTGCCAAGCTGCTGAGTGAATACTTTGGACCCTCGGTTTCGCTCTATTGCCTCTTCAATGAGACGTGTGTTGGAGCTTCGAAGGTCGCGCCGTACCATCTTCGCAATTCGCTTGTTCAGGTCTGGCCTCTCTGACGAAGTGGCCTGAGTGGTTTCCCGTCTTTTTGTCATTAGCCGAAGAGTCTCATCCGAAAGTTTGGACTTCTTGCCTTTAGGCTGCATTTGGCAGAATTTGATGCCCTCGTCCCTTAGTGCTCCAACCACGTTTCGTAGGGCCTCATCAACGTCCTCGGTGGGTTCCGCAGCAACGAATTTATCACCAAGAAGCTTCTGAAACTTTTCGGTGCCCGCCATGATCTGGAGCAGATTGGGTCGGAGCGTGGACTTCATCAGACGGTTTCTTTCAAGCTTAAGATTGATATTCAGGGAGCCTCGGACAAGTCTGTGATCAAATCCGGTATTAAACCTGTTGATCACGGAGACATCTCTGAATATGTGCCTTTTATCCGTCGTAATGAAGTAGATCTCGTTTTTTGTCACATTATCGGGGCTTCGCCACGTCCACTTCCTGTGGGGCTTCTTCTTAAAGAACGAGTTCATCAAGAAGAGCCCCTCCTTCTCTAGGAAGTTGACGAGCATTTGCCCCCTGTGATTTCTGCTTCCATATCCATGCGGGCCCACTCTGGATTCGTCACCAACTCGGACTCCCACTTTGCCGTTAAAGTCCCCCATAACAACGTTGAAGTGAGCCTTCGTGGTGTTATGCAAGGCTTTGGATATGTCCTCGTACATATCCTCCACCTCATCATCCAGATGTGCCGAGGTCGGTGCGTATGCCTGAATGATCTTCATACTATACCGCTTGGATAGTCGAAGGATCAGGTACGCTACCCTGTTCGACACACTGGAGATTTGTAGAACGTTGTTACAGAGGGCCTTATTGACGAGAAACCCAACGCCACCCTGTGATTTTTGGTCACCCTCGCGGAAGTACAGGAGATGAGATAAGTGGCGTTTCAGTATTCGAGCGTCAGTTTATCAAGGGATTTGGACTACATTTTTGATGATGAATTTTTTTCTGATAGGCGAAGTACCTACCTTATCATTTGTACGCCTTTGGTAGCAAAATGTTTTGTAGTAAAAGGCCCTAATTGGCAACACTTGTGCCTCTGTAGCCATAGTACCTACCTCTACTATCTAACCTAACGCTACTGGCGCTCATAACTGGTCGACAAAAAATATGCATACATTTGAATTTAATATTTCGAACAGGAAATACCGAGAGTGAGACTTGGACCAATAGAAAAAATCTTTGTAACTTCGATGAGGAAACTAGTGGGAATCTAGATCTACAGCTATCAAGAACTCTATGATAATTTCACAATTTATACTTTTACTTCCAAAATGTACCTAACTAACTATATTTTTTGGACGGTTTTTTTACAACCTCTTTTAGACTGTTTAAAAAATGTGAGGATCTGAGAGTATATGTCATCCAGCTATTCCAAGAAGCTGTGTAATATCGGAACAGTTTGCTTATTAATTTAAAGAATCTACTAAGGTACCTGCTATGAACACTTTTGCAATCTAGTTGGGACGTACTACGAGTAGATACCTGGGTATTTTCTAAAATAGGATTGATAAACGCCAGCGTCATATTTATGTAGGAGTAGGTAGGTACGTTTCAATATTTTTATCGTTTTATAAATTAACAAAATTATTTATTGAAATTATTTCTAGTATTTTTTTTATAAGAAAAACTCGTTTCTGACGTCAAACAAGAAGCAAAAAATATACCTAACATCCAATATTTTGTACCTAGGTATATCTTATCAAAAACTCGGAAACAAACGAGTTATTAGAGATATGTAAGGAGATAACTGAGCTCGTTCTAACGTAAATTTGTCGTACAATTTCGCAACAAATTTGTGGTACTTACACAAAAATTATCCTTGATAAAAATCATTTTAACGATACCGAATAATAAATAAGCAAAAAAGTATGAATTGACAACCGTGCCAAGTAGAACTCTTGACGCCATTCAAGGAATTGTAAAGCAAAACGCCAGTCTATAAACGTAAAATGCGACAATTGCCACGAGTTCATCAATCTTCGCCATTTATTTGGGAGAGCTGCCTCAACAATGACTTCGGTCATCCAGAGAAATTATTAATTGCCTTCAGCCATGACAAAGAAGCGGAAATATAAAACTTCTGCAATGGAACCCCGCGGTGTGAAGCGCTTTACCTGACTCTTGCCCTACCTTTGTATCCTGATTCTATAGAAGTTATTTGCTTTTGAGAATCTGTGGGAAATTGCGCAACGGTTGATGACGGTTAGGCGATAGAAGACATCTTTGATCCAACATAATCAAAGGTTGTATCATGTACATCAGCTGATGATAATATTCAGTAAGCGTAAAACGAAAGCCTTTTTAGAGGCAACCCTTTGAACGTTCTTATTGTACTTGATAATCCCATAAAAAGTGCGTATGGAGCTGTGAACATTAACTATTGAGCAGTACAAAGAAAACACCGCTTGGCTTATTTCGAAATCGAAAGATTATGTTCCAAAACTCTGCATAAAAAAACCTATAAAATAAAAGAATATCAAAACAGCACGTTTGGATCTTTGTAGCGAAAGAATGTTTAGAGATCGTATCAACGATCCATTTGGTTCATGCAAAAGTGTTGTATTCACACCTCTTTAGTCTGTACCTTTAATAGTTTCTATCGAATGTCCAAGACAGTCGGTTCGGCGAACAACCCTGTACACTGGCCGCTCTATATCTCACAGATGAGTGTCAAACAAATCTGAGACCGCTTCCAAGAAGGGACGTAGCGGCGCCTTAAAGACCCTAACATTTTTTGTACCCTTTAAGATAATAAATGATGCAGTGAAAAAAAAAAGAATCCGACCTGTTCAGTGAGATAACGATCAGAATGATTTTTATGGAAATACTCTCCGGAATTATAATGATCAGGAACCTTTTGGGATGTGGTGGAGCGAGCAGACAAAGCGTCGGCGAAAGACGAAAGATCGGTATAAAAGTGTAACGCACTTGGTATCAGAGATCCGATCAGGTTAAGCTAGCTATGAGTACATAATTATGAGAGAGAATTCAGTAAAAGTTCTGAGAAGACGTTTATTTTGACTATGGCAATTTATTTTAGACCGTAAAAACGAAAGAAACAAGAAAAGCATCTAACATTGAATTATTATCACATATGGCTAAACTAAAACAGAAAGATTAAGAACTGGCCTACATCCACCTAACAAACGGACAGTAGCCTTTTCTTGCTAATTCTGTTTTTCTTGCAAACAATGTTTTTATTCACCAGATTTCTGTGTATACGAAACGCCGGCGTTTATTATTATACGAGCAGGCACTCAAAGAAGCTTCAATCCCTTTTGTACTGCGAACCACAGAAAGGAATAAACTAAAAAGCACTCGAGTCTTTTATTTCCTCGGCCGATTCTTTCCAGGCTTTGTGGAAATTAAGTGTTCAATATCCCATTAAAGATTACGTTGTAAAGTTTCTAGGAAGTGAGATCTTAAATTTTAATGGAATTTTATTTATTTGGCCAAATATACAAAACTTTGAGATCCATTATATTTTTGTTCTGTGCTTGAATAACAAAGTTTTTACAATAATTCATCAAATTTCAGTAAATTAGAAATATTATCATGCTCGAATTAATCTATCAAATCAACTAATAGTAAAGTAAAATAAAGAACTAAATAGGATTCAGATGTCATGCAAATTCTACATACCTACTCGTAAACAAGTTAAAATTGCCAGTGATAATACAAAACGTGTTATCAATGAACAACAATGAGCGGTGACCACCTCGGTACGTGATGGATTCGCCAGGGAACGAATGTTTACCACTTCGCTTCCTATTCAATCTATTGTTCGGAAGTGAAGAACTGCTCTGTACTTGGAAGTATAATGTTCTCTATTGTGCGAAAGTTAATATTATAGCCTATAGAATAGAAATTCGTATCTTTTGTGCACAGCAAACGTTACCTGCCTTTGGAAATAAATTGCTTATTCCACAGAGTATTATACAGAGGTTTATATGGGCAAATATACACTGATCAGGAACTTCCAAAACATTGGAATGCGGTTAAAAAGAGGGTAGGGCAAGGCAGTGTAATTGATCTGGCACCGTTTAATTTCCGATGTGCATTCTTCGCCACCATGCAGAACCATGAATCCGGATTAATCACAAAAAAGCACGTCATCTATATAAAAAAGTTATTTAATACAACAACTGAAATTAAGGTATGAAGGGAATAGTCGAATTTGTAGTTTGCGTCTGATATTTTGATATTAGCATTTATCATTACCGTGATATGACAACAGACCAGAAGTGGATCAAATTAAGCTGTGTCTGAGGAAGTGAGAATTAGCATCTCCATTTACTATTACGAATGCTCAAAGTGAGCGAAACGTTTAAAATTGTAAACAATAGCTCGTGCGACACACCATCGAATATGAATAAAATTACCTATAGACCACGAAAAGATGGTTCCTCAGTCTTGAATAAATCACTCAGGTATTGTATATTAAGGTTTTTTTATATGATAACCTGTGTTACAGTAGTTTTATTTGCCCTAATTTTATGATTGATTTTAGTTTGGACGAATAATGTTCGCTTGATGTTCGTTACAAGTGTGAGCTGCCTGGTCAGTCTCTAGTGTATGGTCATCTTAAGTAGATGGAGCTCGTCGCGCAGTTGACCTTGAATGACGCTAGAACGTTTTCCTACTTCACTTCCTGCTCGATGCCATCTTGGAATGGTTTGAATCTAATGGCGCCTCGCATACCTACAGCGCGCTTTGTTCAAACGTGACTCGGCCGGACACTTTGAAAGGCATATCAGTCCCGGGCTTATTAGCAAGTTAAACGTTGTCCTGATGGTATTCCAGCCCTGTTTGAACTTTTAATTTGCTATCTTTTATCGCCCAACCAGTTGATAAAGGATCTAAAAACACTACAATATTTTTATTAATCTTTTTAATTACTTTGCAAGCAACAAGAAAACTTAATCCAAGTAATGGCAACAGCACACATCAAAATGAAACAAAGTGCAACATCCCATTCGCCTTTCGCTTAGTCGTCTAACCCGAATGCACCTTCTTTGTGTCTGCTCAGCCTAGGTTCTATTATGCTGGTGAATAAACTTCCTGAGCACAAGCAACAGTAGATAGAGGTTGCAATGCTGGGCTGCATCAACATAAGACAATGCGCGACACCGCATGATAGACAATGTTTTCGCAGTACTGTGTGCCCTAGCAATCTTCCTAATGAGTGAACCCTTTCACACTTGGCACAAAGACTGGGGTTCACGGTTGACATGAATTCACAGAGTCCGTCTTTGTTATTTACAGATATGAGTAAGTAATACTTTTTCTAGCTAGACGGAGTAAAGTATGATTATACTTACTTACATTTTTTTTTCCATGTTGGATTAAAAAAAGGTGCATGTCAAAATTTCCAGACTCCTAAACACCTTATGAACGTGGGCATGCGTCAAATGACCAGACGTGCCTATGATTACGCCTCCTACAGATTGTCTATCAAAGCTTAAAATTGCAGTTGTGAGGATATCATATTTGGTTACGAGTGTAAAAACAGTGTTTTGATCGTAATAAGTTGAGTTCTCTAGAGCACGTAAGTAAATATTATTCATGGAATTCAAATTAAATCCTTACAACTGTGGGGCGATTTTTCTAAATGAAGACACACCTGCAGCAGGTAGGTACAGGTACCTTACGGGTGAATGATTGAAGGGTTCAACTTGTTTCTTTTTATAGTATTACTGGGCATAGGATGTCAATAAAAAACATCTACATACATTACTAAATAATGAAGATCACTATTCAAGGATGTAATACCCATGTTATTTAACTCGTAAATTAATTGCACTGTGTTATTTAATACTAATATACTAGGCATTTAGCAAATGCATTAATCAATTTTTTGGTTCATTGTGATTTCATATAAGACCTAATAGAGGGTGAAAGTTCAGATCGGATGAAGAACGGAACTTAAGAAAGTGTTTGAGGAATGAGTATTTTTCTGCAATATACCTACGCTTAACTTAAGTATTATATTCGAAAAAATGAAGTGTTTTATTTAACTTAACTGTTTAACAACACAGGATTAGCAAAAGCAAGAAAAGTTCATCGTAGAAACCATAAAACCATAAAACACAGGATTAGCAAATGCAAGAAAAGTTCATCATAGAAGCCATAAAAAGTCACGGTAAGTATATTACCCTATGAAACAATCCTTCCGTAAAACACGGACACGATTGCACATTATTACGTCAATTTCAACAAGAATCCTTACAAATCCATCGTCCTTCAACATCCCTTTGAGAACATGCGTAACTTGTAATTGCATTATCGATTGCGTTGCTGCGACACTGAATCCGGATGCTAGAGCAAAATTACATAACAAACTTAGAATAAACAAGCGTAGAATAAACATTCCTATGCCACAATAATAAGGACTCTCGAAAGAGGGGGCGTTATAACTATTTCACCTGGAGAACTTCACCGGTTGCACTGAGTACACTACATTAGTAGACTTGATTAAACCGGGCCATTTCTAGATGCATTTTCCTGTAGATTTAAATCACCTTCATAAATCAATCAATATTATCATCAATTCTGATAAAAATAAAGGTTCTGAAAAAGAATACTACGATGTTTAGGTTACCAAAGAGTAACTTGACATTATTCTCAGAGCAGAACCTATATCTGAGGCTGGTAGAATCCTAAATAGGGTACGGTAAAGTAGTATTATTACCGAGCTGTAATTATACTCGCACGTGCATTTTTATGCGCCATAACTACATTGTAGAGAATAGAACATTGATCAACCCTTCGCCTCAACAGAATCAATTAATGACGATGTATCTAATCCTGCGACGCCAATGGCGACAGATGCGAGCGACAGGGGGCTTAGCGGTGCAAATTCATAGGTCCCTCTCGGAGTGCCAATGTATGGCACATACGAACCCCTCCCAATTGCACAAGTTTCATACATCTGTCCACTTGCGTCACTAGAGAAGGGAACGTTATCAAAATCGAGAAACAAAGCAACATTCTCCGAAACGTCAGTAGGATGCTAATTCAATGCCAGCGTCAGTCACAACAAAACGTACTTCCTTTTAGAATGGTGCATATAACCAGCGAGTCAGTTTTGCGGCTCAATCAGTCTTAAACTTCCTGAAAGGGTATAGTTTGCAAACACAGCGGAACTGGTATTGTTTCTTACCGAGAAGCGCGAGCTTGGGACACCGCAACGGACTCTACGCTTCCTGTTTCGAATGAGGATTATAAACATTTCCATTGTTTAGATTTCGGTCGAAGTCGCTTATTTTCTTTTAATAACACAATTGTATGATCGAAATTCGGATGTACGCAATCCATTAGCTAGTTTTTAAACTGCTGCAAGACTTCAAATGATCAAAAAGGGATAATTTATAAATAATTTTAGAATGGCTTAAGATATATTTGCCATCCCGGTTATTTGTACTTTCTACTCCAAAACTTATTTTCCAGCTGAGAACGTGCAATTATTTACATCGATGTTTTTAAAATCCCTTGTCATTTGTCCTACCCTAGTGTAATCGGACTCTGCACTCTATCCCTCGCAGAGATAAAGTCGCCCTCGCATTCAAACAAGTGGCTCACACACACAGACGCATATAGGAAGTACAATGAAAATTAAAGAGACACGTTACACACACGCATGATTATTATAATATTCGTATCGTATAGGAATCATCCCGCAACTTGTAGCCGAGTATAAATAATATTGCGTACGCACACAAAGGAAGAATTTAAATAAAGCGTCTCGCGCTGTACCAGGAAGTAGCAGCTCAGTTACTCACACATGGGAAGAGTAGAGTTATACCGACTGTTAGGTAGGTAGATATGTGGCGCAGGCGCACACTTGTGCGTCAACTATGCGTGGGACCGCGCGCACATGGCCTGATTGGGACATACCAAGTGAGCCCCCAGACGATACACTTTTTACGACGCGTAGTTATGTCACGAAAATATTTTATGGCAAACCGTGCTAGGCTCCAAATAATAAATATCTCATAATATTTTAATTTACAACAATCAGCTTCTCGTGTTTGAACAGTAGATCAAATATTGTCACAGGATGAGGAAGGAATCATAAAGATAGACGAGATAGTTGAGTGGATGACATAATCATGACTCAATAAGGGAAAAACACTAATCTACCATTAATTTATTTATGTGATCACTACGTGAAAATTATACATGCAAAGCTACAATTGAACGTCATTTCCTCGCTTATAAAACTGAAATCAAGGAAACACAACATACACGTTTGATAAATTATGTTTAATTTTAATTTCCTACAAAAATGCTTACAATTGTTGGATCATAATAATAATACGGGATACAGAAATGTGCCCTTATCCGTCCCAACTAGATTTTTTATAACATCAGTTCGAAAACGCGGAGGGTCGCTTGCGTATTGTCATGTGACACTTGTGCATGTGCCCTTACAAACTTGCCCAGGGGGTAACTCGTTAAAATTCCGAATTAATTGTTCATTCAGAATAACTCTCCTAGATATCGATTTTGGTGTCCCCAATCCAATAGTTGTTTGGATTTACTAGCTTTTATAAATCTAATTTAGTTCGGTACAATTTAAAACCATCATCCATTGCAAAAAGTTTCTGAGGGGCATTTTCATCCTTTCAACACACTGGTTCATCAATCAAGTCATCATTGACTGCAAAACCGGAAACATCAAAGTTTCGTGTCAACTTTTCAATGATATAAACATAATATTCATTTTTAAATTGCTCTCGCCAACTATTCAAGATTGGTAACAATATCACAGACAGGAAGGCAGTCACTTAATATGGAAGAAAATTTATGTAAATTATGGCGTTTAAGATTTTATTTCAGTCGCGTGACGACAAGTCGCCATCGGCATGCTGAGGTCGACGGAAGTGGACGATTTCTAACCATCAATTACCTTCGAGAAGAAACCGTAGTCAGTTGAACGTGCATTCAAATATTATAAGTAAGTATCCAATGTACAGAGTTGTCACATTCCAGTAACACAATGTCATATTTAACATGTCTACAGTACCATACCAACGTCTACCTCCAGGACATCCTCTAGCTAGAAGATTATGAAGATGTCTATTTTCAATATTAAGATTGCCAGTCTCCGGCCAATTTATTAATCAAATATTCTACCGAGTTCTACACACTATATTCTCAAGTAGATAAATAGATGCTGAAAAGCAACTAGCGGACAAACTGACGAGATACAGTTAGAAAACTAATAATAATAAGTAACCCACTAAATAAAAATAGTAACACACCGACATCTATTAATAAAAGTTATGAAAATAGAGACCATAAAAGGAAGCTATTACCCAATAAAATGACGGTCAACAGAACTGAGGTTTGAGGTGGTAAGTGGCGCAATTTTTTGGTGTGACATCGTTGCCTAGTTTTGAGTGGCACTCTGTTATGTAACGTGAGAACAACAGTGGAATCGAGGTCGGAAGTGCGTTCAGTTTAAGAAGTTGCAATATTTCATAATTCAATAGCTCATGCACACATTCATGTTACTTAACTGTAAATTGCGAGTGTGTAATTTAGTATACAACTAACACTAAGTAACACTAAGAAATTTATATTAGAGAATCAAGTCGAAGGAAGTTCTGCCGGTTGATAAAAAAACTAAAAGCATTGGGCTTGGAAAGTGGGCAATTCTGGGGCCAATCAGCTGAAGGTTCAACCATTATTTGGATCGCAATTTGGAAATAAAATAACAAAAGATAAATTAAGGAACCTTATACACCTTATACCTTTCCTAAACCCTATTCACTTATCTCACTAATGTACGAACGATACTTAATACGACCAGTACATTAGAAATACGAATATACAGAAGTTAATTAATTACTACTCAAGAAGTACAGCAATTTACATACGTTGCAATTTTAAATAGGTGCACTCCGGTCCTTGCTTCCGCACCGGCGCCGGCGCCGCGGCCGCCACATTGTAACGAAATTCAAATTTAAATGTATTTTCTTTTATTGTTATGCTCTAAAATTCTACATTTAATGGTTAGTTAGTTATGTATCCAAGCTAGTAGAACGCCGCCACTTCAATCGTGTGAAAATATTTCTTCACTCCTCGCCGAGCATTGCACTTCTTGCCAAAAACTTATTTAACTATTAGGTAATATATAAAATACCTAAACAAACAATGTTTGAAAATGTAATGTAATGATTTTTGGAGAATTGTATTGAAATCGTAAGAGCTAGACAAAATCTAAGTAAGTATAAATAACTTAAATAAATTTACTATTAAATAAGTTAATTTTAAATTTTTTTTTAACTTTTTTTTATAGGGTGGGACTACTATTGATTGAGTATTGATTTTTTTTATAAATAAGTACCTAAGTGCCTACCTAATAAAATATTTGATTTCGTGTGTTTGTGATTAGGTACTGTAACAATGACTAATGAGTCAGTTAATACTTGAAAGATATTGATAAGTAGGTAATGGATTAGTTGATTATTGAATTATGGCCGATACCGAGGTGACGATTGTTGCAAAACAAGGAAAAGTGCTTTAATAATAAATATCACTGGAACTGAGATTAGTAACTATTCCAATGCTAAATTTTTGTAAGTAGGTAAGTACCTACCTATATTAAAAATTATATTTCACTATTTTAACATAAAATCTATTTTAATAAAAAAAATTCAGTCGTCGGAAATACACATTTTTGCCCCTTAGCAACGTCCGTTACCGGAAACAGGAAGAGATTTTCTTCCGTCCTTTTCCCCCCCACCCCTACTTCCGGAGCCCATAGGTTACCGCCTTGCTGTCCAATTTCCTTTTTCCGTATGTTTTAATTTCCGGCTAAAACTATAGTAGATATTACTAGATAGGTACCTAATTCTATTTTATTTCCTAGTTATTTGGTGTAGGTATTTATTATACCTATCTACTTATAAATTTCGTGTCATTTTCAATGTAGATATTATATTTAATTACTTATTATACATTATAATAACTTTAAATGATGAAAATTTAACTGTAAATGATCCTTGTGATATTACTGAATAAAGATTATTGACTATTGACTATTGACTTTTGTATGATAATTGATAAAACAGGTATAATTTTGAAATGCTAGTGCTTCTGTATCTGAAACTATCGCTTTTACTAACATTTTTGCAGTAGGTAGATACTTATTGATACATAGTTTGACATCATACAGATCTACAGTCAAACCATTAGGTACATGTATGATTACGAATAATAGGCAATCTGCTTTAAGTAATCCAGAAAAATGAAAAAGTAAAGCTTTGGTGCGTGCAACACGCAAAAATTAAAAAGCTATCTTGAACCACAAGCTTAACTACCAAATGCTTCACCACAACTAAAAACATAGACCTATTAATAAAGAAAAAACTCTCAAAAGCCAGTATCAAATACAGGAATTAGGTGGCTAGTAGCTACTAATGTCGATAGTTGTAAACGTGCACAAGCATAGCTTATTTCTGGCGCTTCCGCGTGTGAAGTCGAGACCGACCGCTCGCGGCATTCCGAACGGGTCGCATCACTAAATAAATAAGGTATAGTCCAAGAAAAGGAGTAACTAAACACTGCAAATTAAAAGCTTAAAGCAGTAAAAAAATACTCGAACAGAAATAAAGCAAAATAGATTTAATCTTTAAGCAGAAAGATTAGCAGAAGAGACAAGCCAAAACACTCAGCTTAACTACACGAATGTCACAAACCAGATTGCGTCAAATCATATCATATCAAAACGTAATATTAGACACACAAAGAAAGCAGCAGCATAATCTACGGTCACGGTCACATATGACCGAGCATCTTTTATTCCAAATTACCTACTTACTGCACATAACTCCACGCCGAACTTTCGTGTTGACGACATCGACATAATACCACAAGCCCGCGAGTGGGAGAGAGACGGGCGTATGAGAACGAAGCGGGCGAAGGGAGCAACAGGTAAAGATTCCGAGGCCACTTCCGTCTTGGCTGCCGAATATTTTTGTCTCGAACCGGTAGTGGGACCGCGGCCAGGACGCACACATCTCAGTCTACACGATACACATGGGAACAGTGACTGCAGTAAAATAAGGAATTCTGACGCTGAATCGATTAGACTTCCACCTGCTGTGAATCATGATGATAAAGATAGTAGTATAGTAATAGACATCCCATCTATACTTATCATTAATACTGATTAAAATATCTCAACGAAGATACTTAGGTACAGGAACAGTTTGTGAACAAAATGCCACAACGATCTCTTAATTGATATTGAATCTTCAATCTGGTTTAGAGTCGTGTAAGAAGCAATATTATGGGTTGATATTCATAAACGTCACTACGGTCACAATCTTAATACGCACGCAGCCGAGTCGAATGAGCTGAGTTCAAACCGGTTAGGCCTCATATTGTCTCACTCTACACCAGGAAACTGCCGGCCGGCTGCCGAGACATTTCCTGTGCTTTGTCTCAGCGATGATGGTGCGACATCGTGATCTTTACTAAATCCTTATACTTTACCAGTATCTATCGGTTCTGTTGAACTTCAATTACCAACATCTAAATTATGTAATTATGCCACATGTTTCACAACTTTCAGTTCGTTACTTAGTAGGTATGGTGTAACAATTATCAGCGCAATTATCATAATGTAAATGCTGGCAATCACTTAATATTTATGAATCCCATGACGCAGGTTACTCGCATCATTCATATCACAATCATGAATGTTAACAAATCTGTACGGAAACTTAAACGCATTATATTTGACTTCATTCGAATAATGTGGCACTAGCAATTGCTTTACAAACAAGGAAATATTGCGAGTTATTAAAAACTGGCGCGCTGACGTAATCCTTCCATACACCAAGAACTTCCGCGTGCGCTAGGCGAGCAGGCAGTTTTAAAATATGATCCTATTTCTACTTAACTCAACTGATAGATGACTGACTACATAATAGGCACTTATACTCAACAATCAGTAATGCCACAAGTGGTCGAGCGCCATCGTCCGTCAAAGTACGTTGATAACGGTTTGCGGAAACAATGTTCAAGTGTTCAGTTAAAAATGGGACTCGGGCTGAGTCCCGAAGTTTTATCTCAGTGTGAGGTGGCGCGGGTGGCGGAACCGCGCGGGGGGAGGGCTGGCGCGTCCATCCGCCCGCGCCGCCACCGCATCATCAGTCCGCGTCGACGAGCTACCCGCGACGCTAGTCTGCGAGCTCGATCCCTCAGATACGCTGCTGGTTTACGGAGTGCCGTAACACGACACGTTTGGAGGGACCGCCGCTGCATCGCGTGTGTTTGGTGCTTACTGGACATTGGATACTGTGCTATTAGTGTTGTGAAGATCATGTGCTGAATTTGAGACATTTATCCACCCACCAGGATTTTGAATACACAACAAGTTCCGGATCAGCTCAGCCGGTAAGTAGCGGTGCTTATCGCAAACTGTGTTATCGCGAACTCACGCATTTCCGACCGCGCCCGATAAGGCGACCGAACGGTGCCTAAAGATGGGTAGAAATTCAATAGCAAAATCAACGGAACAAATGGAATTATAAAAAGTTCAAATACTTAACGCTACCTGTAAACTTTAAAACTTGAACAAAGATGAATGATTCTATGCTCAGGCGCATAGCAACATACTGGTTTAATATCTACCAGATGATTAACAACTTTTTCCGTCGATTATAACAAATTCTACAAATACTGATATGGAGGGTCTAATAGACAAACAATTTGTATCATGCACGTATAAATACAACAGATAATAACACTTATAATAGCGTCGACCAACATCGCTCAATCATATTACTATAAGATCCCCTTTTCTTTTCAATTATTCATGTGTCCCTACAAAATTCTAACCCGCTTGACATTGAACGAGTCCTGGCAACAACAGGTGGCTGTTTACAGGGATGCGATGTATTATACTTTACCGCTTTAGGCATTGGTGGCTTTAGCAGCTACAGTTTTGTTGATCAGGACACATTTATCGTATTTTCAATTTATGTTATCCGACTAAATGACATCACAAGACACGTTTTCTCGCCATACTAAACGTAGTGTATTTTTATCTGTAGATGTTTTAATAAAATGTACGGTTTGCCTTCTTTAATTTAATTTTAGTATAGGTATCTAAATCATTGTTCTGTTTAAGTGAGAATAAGTCTATTTTGTTTTGGAAACATACGATGATAAATAATTATTGTGATTGAACTTAGGTCTGACAGTTAAGACTAATTAAAATTGTTTACAGGAGCTTTATAAACATTTTTATGATCTTCGTCGGCTCAGTTGTAATTTTTTTTAACAACATTGGTTAGAGCGACGGAATAGTCCAACTATATAGAACTGTATGGTGTATAATAAAAATATGCATGCTGGCTGACATATTTTATGGCTGCACTATAAAAATACTAGTTTCGCAACTTAAAAATAAATGCATACGTTCCTGTTTAGTAGTATTTTACCTTATTTTTATATGTTGAAAATATCGTTTTATACAAAATGTTTCTATACCACTATGAGAATAGCTGGTTGACGTGTTTTTTTCTATCTTTTGCAGATAGTCCAGATGAAAGTAGTAAGTCTACAGTTGCCCTCCGGGCCGAGTATGGAGCGGTTACCGCTACCATTTAGCCCCACGGAGCTATTGTGGAGATACCCCCTGCCCTGGGCGCCCCCACCACCTTCTCCCCTTGGAGACACGAAGGCACAGCTGCCGGCAGGTCTCCCCCCAGAACCCAGACTATGGACTAGAGAAGACGTTGTCGTATTTCTGAAATGGTGCGAAAGAGAATTCGACTTGCCCAATTTTGACATGGATCTCTTTCAAATGAACGGTAAGAACTAACAAGAATGTATTATCATTAGAATTAATGAGGATTTAGTTTATGGTTTGAAACATCTAAACTTGTTTTCTATTGCACGCAGGTAAAGCGTTGTGCCTTTTGACAAAGAATGACTTGGGTGAACGTTGCCCTGGTGCCGGTGACGTCTTACACAATGTTTTGCAAATGCTGGTGCGAGATGCGGCTTTGTTGGGAAGAGTGCCTTCATCCCCGGTCACACCGACAGCGCGCGCGGCTCCTTACCCGCCGTCTCCACACTCGCATCCACCTACGCCTACGTGGACGCTCGATGGCTTCCACCACTTTCACAGCGCTGCTGCGGTGGCTGCACAACCAAACTCCGTGACCTTAAGTCCTGCCCCATCAGTCGACAGTTCAGGCAGTCCGCAAAGAGGAGAAGCAACTACTTACGCGCCGAACTACGCGCCATCAGTACCAACAACCACCCAAACTACCAGCTCTGGAAGTAATCAGTCTGATTCAGATGAAGATAACCATTTTGCTCAAACACCGCGCTCGCCTAAAGATACTCCATTGGCTAGCCCAGCACCGCAATCCCACATAGTGCCACAGCATTCGCACTACCGTACTCAGCACCGGGAATTTTTCCCTAATGATATGCCAGAGTCTAACACAAGTATGTTGTTATTTAGATGTTGATAAAAATATTTTCCTAAAGGTAATATACCAGCAGTAACTAACAAGAAACTTTTCTTTTCAGACGGCAGACTATTATGGGATTTCCTTCAACAGCTGCTAAATGATCCTAGTCAGCGCTACACCAACTACATTGCGTGGAAGAACAGAGAAACTGGCGTATTCAAAATAGTAGATCCTGCCGGTTTGGCCAAACTCTGGGGAATCCAGAAGAACCATCTATCAATGAACTACGACAAGATGTCTCGCGCGCTTCGATACTACTACCGTGTCAATATCCTCAGAAAAGTGCAAGGCGAACGACATTGTTACCAGTAAGTATCTTCTTGCCATTTTTATGAACTTGAATAAATAAGCAACATAATAATGATGTAATATTAATATCGAATTAATTGTCAACAGGTTTTTAAGAAACCCCACTGAATTAAAAAACATAAAGAATATTTCTTTATTGCGGCAACAAATGAGCCCCACGAGAGTAGTTCCGCAAGCACCAGTCAAGATGGAGATGAAAGAAGAACGTTGTGAAGATGAGAATGTGGATGAAGATATGCCCACAGATCTGAGCATGGCTGCTTCGGAACCGTGGCGGAAGCGAGCCCGGCCAGATCCTCAATTACAAGACAAACATCGTATCAGCGCCCTTATCGGCGAAAACATGTTGATGAAACGTGAGCCAGAATACTCAACAGATCATTATGCCCTCAACCTAAGTGACAAGTGTGAACAATGACTTTCAAAGACGAAAAACAGTGCTATTGTTATAAAATGAGTGCAACCAACTCCACCCACTGAAACTCTAGTCAAATTCCTCTCAGGAAGGATTAAGTCTTCCTCTTATGTTATTATCAGAAAATTATATAATATGATCCGAAAAATCACTGAGAGTTCTTTGACAGATTTAAGATGGCTCTGGAGTTAAACAGGGTATGGACCCATGGATGCCTTTGTGCCAAGTGATTTAAAGTTAGTGTCAATTATCTATAGTTAGCGAGAGAGTTTGAGCTAAATATTGATAAAAGATTTTGTGCAATGGACAATTCGTTTCACTGCCCATAAACCGCAGGAAAAGATAACATTGTTGCCAAAACATTATTTTTATTTGTAAACCTATCCGTACATGCGCGTGGTACGTGCTAGTTAATGCATTTGGGTAATTTATTAGTTTTTATGTTTTTCCTGTAATATGCTGAGTTTGAAATAGTTAAATGAGTGCTGAAAAGCAAAAAACCTTGCGAGAATATTAAAATTATATTTATAGAGATAATACTGTCATTATCAGTTATCGTCTTCCATTTGTTCTTTTTGGTAAATCATTTCGATTGTAGCGTGTGAAGTTATTTAGTTTTCTACCACTATTTTTATTTTTTTATGGTTTATATGGCGATTTGGCAGCTTAAGAAACACACACTGATATTATTTGAATAGTAACATTCTAAAACAATTAAGAAAATATAATAATGACGACCAATCAACCAGTTTAGCCTTGGAAACAATAAAAATATCCGCTGTGATAAAAAAACAAAGTGGTAGACTTAAATGTAGAGTACGCTAGAACTTTTAACTCAAAGATTTCCAGCTACAATTTTCTGTGATCTCTTTTATCAACGTAGGATAGAAATATTATGTTTAGTATAAAGAATATTCTCTGTACATATTAACTAAGTAACAGTAAGATAGAATAAGAAATTGACTGTAAAGAGTGTATGTATGATTTGTAAAACAAAATGTGGAGCTTTATCAGAGTACCTAGTATGATAGTAAGTTCGATAACAATTGAGTTTGTATTTTTACATCTATTTCTAATTGGCGTTAAAGCCGAAACTACTTCCAACACAATATGGTAAACAAGGGAATTTACTCATGCAAATATTGTGGCAGATTTATTATAACTTAAAAATAAAGAAGAATATAAATAAATTAGCACTTTAATTTGCCAAACAGAACTTAACCTACGCAGGAAACAAGCAGAATTATTTGAACAATCTAATGCAACCTTTAAAGACCTAACTAATTAACTGCCAAAAATAATTGCAAAGGAAGCTGAGGAGGTTATAAAACCAAACTATAGTAGGTTTGACCACTTTATAGTTTGGGTTGGTGACTTCAAGAATGAAGATAGGGTTAGAACTGATTAAGAAAATGATTTGAATTAACGCATTGCAACATGCTGTTTACAATCCGATGATAAGAAAATAACATACTATTTTATACTTTTTACATCAGTGGCGCAATTTAGTCCGAAACTAAGGAATACCTGTACTATTGAAGATTAAGTATAGGTACTCGTAGAATACATGCCTAATTATTTCTTCGGAAATAAATACCTACGTTTAATACAATGTCTGCGCGTTGTCTACACATTTACCGTTGACCGACACGAACTTAGGTACATAGAGGAAGCGCTTTGATCAGTAATAAATACCATAAAGTTCAATTGATCAGATAAATTACTTAAGTATTTGTAGCAGCGGTTATCATAACCGTTATAAACCTGCCACCTTAACATGGTACCATTAGAGAACGGTTTTATCTACGGACAGAAGGATACAGAAGACCAAATCACTAGGAACCATTAGAAAACGATTTTCTCTACGGATAGGATACAGAAGACCGATCATCAAAAATCAGAGGTTGGTGTACAAAACGTTGAAGTATGGATACTATGTAGGAAGGAATAGGTACATGCTTCAGAAGATGAGTCAGGAAGACACTAGATAAGAAAGGTATAGGCTAGATAAGACAGGGCAAAGGTTGGATAGACAGATTTATAGATTTAGCGGAATTCTAAGATGAGAACTGATATACATTTTGCTTTTGTCAGATATAATGCTATGGGGATGGTAGCATCATGATCATCAACAACAGCCTATAGCAGTCCTGCTGCTTGTTTACTAAGATAATTTTGAACACCCTGATTGCTCATATAAATATGAAACAATGAGTAGTAAGATATTTTGAACACCTTAGGTGCTTGCAACAATATGATGATTCGAACTGCGTATATCAAATTGCTTTTATGTTTTTCAGATCATTTTGACTACTCTAGACGCTCATATCAATTTGACGCTGACTGTACCTATCTACTGAAACAATAACCAAAAATTGTTTGTAAAATGTGTCAGTTTTCATACACGACAATTCCGAGGCACGGATGTATTGTGACAAAGAATCTCATAACGTTGTTTGTTTATCATGTAAAACTAGACTATGAATAATTTAATGACTCACTACTTTTATATCAGCTTTTGAACTAAGTAGGAATCTATCTGATAACTTAAATAAAATTAAATAAATCCTACTAATATTATAAACGCGAAAGCTTGTAAGAATGTATGGATCTGTGGATGTATGTTTGTTACTCTGTCACGCCGAAACGGCTGAATGGATCTGGATGAAATTTGGCACAGATATAGTTAGTCTGGAATAGCACATGGGCTACATTTTATCCCAGAAAAATGTACAGTAGGTCTACCATGAGTTTTCACAATCTACACACGCTAGCGACTGTAGTTAAAAAAATGTATGAAAACTTGCCTACAGCGCCTCTAGCGGATAGTTGGGTAGGTACTAAACCCACGTAGCTAACTATCCTACGTCACAGCGTACTGCAGCGACTGTAGTTTGCGCTCATAATTTGCTTACAATTTGGTACCATGAGTAACAGTTTTGACAAATGTCATAGTAACGTACTATTACTACGGTAGTAACGTCAGCTAATCTAAATGTGACAACTCATGGTAGACCTACAGTTGCCGTGGAATAGATTTATTTTTGTTTTTCAAGGTACCTACCACGCGGGCGAAGCCGCGGGCGGAAGCTAGTATAAAATATGAACAATATCATAAATTTGTAATCACATTTATTTTATGAACTAACTGAAGATGCTTTGCTTACTACATTTTACACTTACATACTAATTAACAATAGCTTAATTTATAAATCACTATTGGCTTTCTTCCGCCGCCAATTTTTGATTGAAAAATATGACGTCATCCGCCACTATAGTAGACGCTGTTCTGACTTGACCGTCATCCATTTTAACTTCACCATAAGATAATTTACCCGTAATGTAAACTCTTTGGCCTTTTTTGCAGAATTTGTAAACTGTATCTCTGAGCCCGGGTTTGAAGATACTGATTCGATGCCAATCGGTCCTATGCATGACGTCACCGGACTCATATTTGTAGCTGAAGTGAGTTGCTAATGGAAAGTTGATAACTGGATGCTCTTCTGAGCCTCTTTTTTGGGGATCGGCACCAACTCTTCCCAATAAAGTAACTTGATTTATTGCTGAAAAGAAAAAATAAACATGTTAAATACTTATTTGTAAAACTATATCAGTGCTCTATGTGTAAGATTCTAATTTAATATAGGATAGACAGACACCCTTAACTGAAATTTTAAGTGCATTATGATTACAAAAAGCTACTAATTGGTATGTTAGTGCTTACTTTTTTCAGATTTTTGTGTGTCAAATCTGACAGCTGTGGTGTGAAGACAATTACTGCCTACTATTTGTCGGGCAAGATTGGGGATCTGAAATTACACAAAAATATAAATTCAATAAGCATTTAGTGTACAAAAAGTAGGTACCTAATTATCCACTTTAGGCTAAATGTGAAAGCAAAGTTGTTTCTCTGAACAATAATGTAATTTTTTTTCTCATTTAGGGGCTAGATGATGCTGTGTGGATTGTCCAGCATTATTTATTTATTTATTTATTTTATTTGCCATGGGTTATGGTTATGAGATAACATTGATGACACATAAGGTTAAAACAAATAATCTTGAAGCAGCATCTGCAGATTATTAACTAAATGATTTCAACTTGGTATCATAAACCTCTAAACGAACAATTCTGAATCTCGGAAACGATTTCCATGAAATTTGGTACGCTGAATCTCGAAAACGGCTCCAACGTTTTTCATGAAATTTGGTATGCAAAGGGTTTCAGGGGCGATAAATCGATCTAGCTATGTTTTATACAGCACAGAACAACACCAAGAGAATAATAAAATAAAAAGCAACATTAAGCATTAGTGCCCGGCTGAGTTGCGAGAAGTGTTTAAGTTTGATGCAAGCTGTGAGATAATTGTTTGCATATTTTGCAAATATTGGTAAGTAAATAAAGTGGTACCTACTTTGTACACAAAATGTTACGGTGATTCCAAGTAGGTACATTGTACCTCTGAAATATGTTAAGTAGTTTTTTATTATTTTATGTTCATGCACATAGGTAGGTAGGTTCCTACTTCGTTTTTAATTTCTAATGGGTTTATAGAAAAATATATACTTGTATAATCTTCTTTCTTTTTTAAGTTATTAACGGTTAAGATGTCAATTCTATGTGACTAATATCATTTAATAAGTAATGGTAGGTAGGTAGTTACATACTAACTAAACAATTTAATTGGAGAAAGGAACACAGACCAGATGCCTAAACACAAGCTCTTACAAACCTTCATGTTTCAAGCTCGAAGTACTTAACACTACTCAGATACAATTTTAATAGGTCCTGGCAGGTGTTAAAGTAATATTACTTTGATATTGCCCTAAGAGCTTTTGGTAAGGCCTCTGAACAATTAGCATGGGTTTAATTTGGTAAGCATCCAGGCTCTTGTTTCTCAATTTACAAAATAAAACTACCTAGTGAGATGGGATGGCATTTTCGAAGATTTCCTACCAACAACGTACAGAACCACAGCTATGTAATCCTTGACTTCAATAGTCAAGATTGAGTACCTTGGTGATAGGTTCTATGCTTGGTATGAGGTACTTTAAGGCCTTTTGCTCGAGACAAATTACCCTAAGTACTAAGCAATAAAACATGTGAAAACCTTGTAATTAAACAGATAGTTCAAGTGCGCATTGACTACCACCATACCGACCGGATTACCGGCGCGGCAACTCAGTGGCTTACCAAGTTACCAAGCCAATATTGTAGGAAATATTAATATGACATTAGATTAGGTTTAATTTTATTAGATTATTGATGTCGTTACCAAACGACAAGGGTTCTATGATGAAATTGAAGAGGCAACCAAAGCATAAGTTAGGTTATATCATGAAATTGAAGGTATAATATATTATGGACTTACCTTTGACAAAAACATGGTTCACGGTATGTTTTACACGTCCGGAAATCTCATAAAAATATATGGATATGTTTAATCCCAACGGAAAGTCTTTTTGCTAAATAATTTATAATTTAGTATAACAAACAAACAAAATACAAACGAACGAATGCTTCTGCTTCAATCAAATCAAATCAAACACTGTTTGATAGTCTGATTGATTGTTCAGGTAGGCCAATCACGCGTGCTTGATTTTATTTCAAAAGTATAGTTCATTCATTTGGCAGCCACTACACGTACAGTTTAAACGACGGCTAAGAATTTCGGTTTCGAAAGTATTCTGTAGTTAGGACAACAACGGCAGTACGACGCGTGCAGTTTTTAGAAATCGGTTTGCGGCTGACACTTTGCACAGTTTAGAATCAGATTATCTGGCACTTTCTGGTTAGTAATTAAAATTAATTTTATGGTTCATGATAGTCTTTGGTCTGTACGAGCACTAAACCAGAGACTATAGTATATTTTTATTATGATAGAGCGACGACAACGACGGTACTAGGACTAACTTCACTCATTTGTTCAGTTGAGTGAATGACGGCTATTTTGTGTAGATAGAATTTTTCTATCTCTTCAACAACCACCACTACCATACAAAATCCTGGGAAAGTTGTTGCCTGTGAAGGATGCCTTCAGCTGCGAATGGAAAGTCTGAAAAACCAGCCTCTTCGGAGGCCTTGGATAATTCACCAATACGACAGGTTATGACGATTATAGAGCATAAAATACGCAATTTGGAGAAAAGAAAGGTATGTACAATGCGGTTGTAACAATATCAACAAATAGGCTATACTGTTCGATGCCCAACTTCAACGAAACCATACAAACTCCCCAACCCCAACCAAAATTCTTAAAGGCTGTTCTCTGTTAGCAAATTTGTAAGTAAATAAAGTGATCTGAGACAAACATGACGCCATTTTCGTCCATGTGCTTCATGTTGTCGAAACCACGACGTGACGCCCTCGTACCAACGGAGGCGACGACGTTACGCTTGAACGCAATCTCTGTTCTGGTCTTCACACTTTACACCATTTCCATATCTATGTTGTAGTTATCTATCTCTAGTTACTTACTCTATAGTGACATGACTGGATAGTGGCCTGTTGGCTTTGTATGTTATGGTGTATGCTTCTTTCTGCAACAAAACCACATTTACAGATCGAAAACTATCCTAACTACACTGCAAACTGTTCTAGCAAAGTTTTATTTGATGATGTCACTGTACTTATGTTAATTTACCTTATATACAATTGGTTTAGGTGCCAAGTATTGTAGAAACCTACATCTTGCAAAACTTCCAATATTATATTAGCTCATAACCTAAGCTTTAGATAGATCCTAAGGTTTATTATGTACATAAACATACTGTAAATTAGAGATTATCACTTGAATATTGAGATGATTTTATTATGATGTTTCAGTATAGGTATAAAGGTATGATTTTGAGTGATAATAGGATTATAATCATAAATATCTAAAAAACAAAATATCCTTTTCAATAAACTTAAACTAATTTATTAAAGTTTATCATGGATAAGTTAGGTAGGTTATATAGGTAGGCTATAAGTTAACTTGTAAGGGATTAGAGTGGAATCAGAGCAGGAGAATTGTGATGATGTTAGATTGTTAAGGCTAAACAATCATTGTTGAATGTCCCAAAGCAAAGTCACTATAGCTGAAAGGGGCCAGGTAGGTACATAAAATACTTACCAAAATTATTACTAGTACAGAAAGGTTTGCTCGATCATCATTATACCTATTCTGCCTTTTTATATTATGTGGATTTCAAAGTGATCCTTGTGATTTTATTGAATTAATATAGGTATTTAGATGAATAAATACAACATTTCTTCTTATTGTGAAACATGATATGGTTAAGAAAGGAGTACTGAGATGACAAATGATAGAGGGAAATGGAAGAAAATCACATTTTGTGCCGACCCTACATAATGTGGGAAAAGGGCAGGAAGATAATGATGATTTGTTTTTATTGATAGATTCATAAACAAAATCTTTCACAGGGCAAATTGGACCAGTACCGTAATCTGCAGAAGGCTGGCAAAGACTTGGAAAGAGAGCAGAAAATAGCTTTAACAAAATGGGATGAGGTCAATCAAACCCTTGAGTTTTCCAGAGAATTCTCAAAGCAAATCACCCAGATAGCTGTCTCAGCTGAGCGAGATGCTAAAAAACAAGCTAAAAAGGTATGTACATAACATACAATATTGTTAAAACATCTTTTTTTAATATCTGTCTATTTTATACTATCTTCCCCTTACAGCCGTGTAGTACCTTGAAAATCAAAAACAAATCTGTCCCACAGGAACCATACATTTTCCAGGATAAAAAGTAGCCTATGTGCTATTCCAGACTATGATCCATCTCTGTGCCAAATTTCATCCAGATCCGTTCAGCCATTTCAGTGTGAAAGAGTAACAAACATCCATACATACAAACTCACATTTATAAAAGTACTAGCTTCCGCTCCCGGCTTCACCCGCGTGGTACCTCTGAAAACAAAAATAAATCTATCCCACGGGAACCATACATTTCTCCGGAGTAAAAAGTATGTGCTATTCCAGATGATAATCTACATCTGTGCCAAATTTCATCCAGATCTGTTCAGCCGTTTCAGTGTGAAAGAGTAACAAACATCTATACATACATACATACAAACATAGAAACTCACATTTATAAATAGTATTATGATAAGATGTAAAACGTAACTAAAGGTAACTCATTTATAATAAAACTAGCTTCCACACGCGGCTTTGCTCGCGAGGTACCTACATAAAATATTACCTATGTTACTCAGGGATAATGTAGCATTCTAATGGTAAAACAATTTTTGAAATCGGGCCAGTAGTTTTTGAGTTTATCTGTTACTAGCTTCTGCACGCGGCGTCGCCCGCGAAGTACCTACATAAAATATAGCCTATGTTCATCCTGAAAGTTCATTCTACACATTGGTGAAAGAATTTTTCAAATCGGTTCAGTAGTTTCGGAGCCTATTCATTTCAAACAAACAAACAAACAATCAAAGTTTTCCTCTTTATAATATTAGTATAGACAAACAAAAATACAAAACTGTCCTCTTTATAATATTAGTATAGATAATAGGATACAACAATCTAATCATGTATTTGTGAATAGGATGCATGGGTCCGGTACGCAGCAGACACAAACAAGATACGCGAGGTTCTGCTGGTGCTAGACTGCCTGAACATTATGGGCTCCGATGAGGTCCGCGAGGATTTCCTCAATGGTACCAACGGAGCTGCTAAACTGACCAATGAAGACTTAAGGATTCTTGATGATCTGTAAGTGGCTATTTTTCATAATTAGCTAGAACCTGGATGATTCAACTTAGCTCGGTTTTTTTGGTAAATTACGTTTTCTAAAAATAAAACCTAGCTAGATCGATTTATCGCCTCCGATACACCCTGCATACTAAATTTCATCAAAATCGTTGGAGCCGTTTCCGAGATTCGGATTATATATTTATTTATACAAGAATTGTTCGTTATAGGTTTAAGATAGGTAGTTACAGAAAACCCAGTGCATTGGTTTTGAAAAAATTGTTGCGGAATGTGTAGAGTTTTTACCATGTTCACTATGACATTTTTCAATTAATTTTATGGAAAGATCAAGCAGTCAGCTGAGGTTATCAACCGCCGCTGAACTTATTTAGGGATTCCCAAGGAAATAAAATAATAAGCCAGCAGATAAACAATCATGATAATTTCATAGGATGACTCAATTCCATATAATCATTGTGAATTTGTGTTAAAACTATTGCACAACATCATTTCATTAATTTGTGCAACTTTTCTTTATATTTCCCAAGTTTTAGCTGCTTAGAGATAGAGCTTGGAGAATAATTTTTCTTATTTTTTTCTTAGGTATCCAGAAGTGTCCCCAAAACATGAAGCCAACGATGAAGGGCAACCAGGATTCCACCTGGCCACAGCAAAGGCGGCTGAACACCTGTGCTCCATAACCGAGGGCAAAGCCAAGGAGGTGTTGGGCACAACCTACACACACATCAAGGAGATCGTGACGAAGGTGCACGAATGTGGATACTTTGACAAAGTCCCACAACCACAACTGCCAGAGGAGAGCGTCGAGCCTGAGCCGGAGCCGGAACCGGAACCGATCCAGCCCCAGCCGGAAGTCGTTGAAGTCGTCAATGAAGCCCCGTCTATCCCAGCCGGGTTCACAGCTCTGCCTGTTCCACCGGCCCCGGCAGTCGTCCCCACTCCGGCTTACCCCCTCCGCCCGCTACCTCCCATCACACTGCAAGAAGTAGAGCATGCATACTTCGCCCATCAATACCCCCAGCAGCGCCCGATCGCCGAGGTGATCGGATCACAAAACTTCTTTTTCCTACAAGAATCTGAGATCGACAGCCCTAACGGGACCCCGCAGCCGCAGATGCAGCCTTCCCCGCCTCAGGGCATTCCCTCGCAGACGTTCACGAACCAGCACTTCATTCCCGGACACGAGCAGATGCCGCCACAACCCCACTTCGCTCCGATCGAGCACGGCTTCCCTCCCGGGACGGTAATGATGCCGCACATAGTTCAGCATCCGCACCAGCAGTTAGTGAACCACGTGTCTCCGCCGGGGACGTACGCGCAGCCGACGCCCGTCCCCCCCGCGCAGTCGTCCCCCGCCCACGCGCCGGTCATGCAAGTCCCGCAGCCGCCGCAGGTGGAGACGCGACCGCCCGTGTTGGCAGAGGTCGACAAGCCGGAAGACAATGGTAAGGAAACTCGCAGTCCGGAACGGGACGATAACGGCGAGCGTCGCACGCAGGGGCAGGGCGACGGTCAAGGACGGTTCCGGAGGTACGGCGGCGGACGCGGAGGCCGCGGCGCACCCAACGGACCGGGACGCGGCCGCGGCTCCTTCCGTCAGAGCGATGGTTACCGCGGACGCGACTCCGACGGATACCGGGGTAGGAACTCCGACGGATACCAAAGGAACGACGGAAACCGCTCCGATTACCAGGGACGGAACTCGGATTACCAAGGCAGGCAGAACAAGGAGCGCAACTACGACAGAGACAACTATCAGAGCAGAAGCCGGAACAACGATGACGGGTACTACGGCAATGGAGATACGGGAGACGACAGGCGCGAGCGCTCCCGCGACCACGTCGAGAACGGACGCGACGGACACGGTTACCGGGACGGACGGGACCGAGACGGATTCAAAGGCCAGGGCCGCGGCCGGGGCGGCCCCCGCCCCAATCGCCCCCCTCGCACTAACAACTACCCCCGCAAGCAAGACGAGTAGCATCGACCTACTCACACCAGTGACGGACTAAATCATTCGTGCAAGGCAGATTTCACCGGCAACAACGCGAAGTGGTAACGTGAGAGATTATGGTATAACAAAAAAAATATATAAAAACGATAAAAAAAAAGTAAAACAACAAAAACCTGAAACTGAAAAAATAAGTTACTTGAATTTAGATGTATGATATATGCGATTATGATAAGTTACGTAATTCTAGATTCTTGTTAGGTGCGGCCGCCAGGCCGGCGACGGGCCTTCGCCCGTTTTCGTGATAATTTAAGTACAGGAGATGTGCACACAACTCACGACACTGAGAAACTTTCCAAATCTCATGGATCTTAATACTGAGCTCATTTAAATGTATTTTAGGTATGTTATTGTATGATCGTTTCATAGTCAAGCTGAACATTCATGATGCTCCATTTGATTGTATGTATATTTTTTTCTACTACATACCACTCTTAAGTTTTATACTTGTGTTTTTAATTTAGTTTAATATTATATTGAAACTGTTCCATTACTTAACTTTTTTGTAAGCAGAAATATTCAACAATCACTCGCAAGATATTAATTTCGTATGCATACAAGATGCACTTTGATTTGTGTCAAAATTAATATTTCCTTCTGACATTGTTCTCAATAAGAGGCGTGTGCAAGCAAATTAAAAGTATTCTACCAACACCTAGTCATGGTTTTATTCTTAATTCTAGTTGGTCTGGTAAAATTTGGAAAACTCATACAACCTGCATCTAAACGAAAATAGCGTAAATGTGCTATTTCAGACTACAGACTATTCCAAATTTTATCAAAATCGCTTAACCCTACTATGAGTTCCTTTGGACGTTGCTTGAGCTTTAATGGCTGGGCGGATTTTGACAAATGAGATGTTGGATTCGTGATTCGCAAGAGTTTCATAGACTGATGGCTATAATACAAAATGTTAACGGCTGTAAGAAGTTACTTTCAATTATTGGATCTTATTTTATTTACCCACTAGTTTTTAATACTTACTTTCTTTAATATTCAGTACCTACCTCCTTATCCATGTTCATAATCTACACTAATATTATAAGGAGGAAAGATTTTTCATTGCTTGTTTGCATTGAATAGGCTCCGAAACTACGGGACCGATTTGAAAAATAATTTCACCAATTTGTAGAATGAACTTCCAGGGTGAAATTTTAAGTAGGTACTTTGCGGGCAACGCCGCGAGCAGAAGTTAGTAATTAATAAATGAAACTGAGTTTTCTTTTGCTAGTCAACTTTTTATTTCCTGAAATTGTTTTTAGAACATAGTTTATTGCGGATTTTTTATTAGAACATTGATAAAAAACCTGACCAAGGTAGAATAAATTAAATAAAGTTCTCTTTATAATAACATTTTAATTAGCGGGAAGAACCTGTATTTTACACTGCAACTTATGTACTTAAAACTACATCGTCTGTAGTTGATTATTAGCCTATACAACCTAATGCAATTATACAAAATATCATCTTCATGTACTTATAGATAAGTAGAAACTATTATCCTCACTTTGTTCTCTTACAATTGGGGAGGTTTTCACAGTAGGCCAATAGTATGTAAAATACGATCTCGCAGACCCAAAAAATCCTGGAGGAATGTTATTTGAGTTAGTAACTAAAAAAATTGAATCACTAATATCAATGGAACCTTTTTAGGCATAGGTTTTTTACGCTAAATTCTGACTTCATTTGACGAGTTTATCGCCTAAAAATATAACTAACCACAAGAGTAACGGCTCAAATGACGTGATGTAAAGATCTCGGCAATATCTCATACAAATCTGTGCGCAGAGATACGTTTATTGTTTATAGCTTGAAGACGTTTTATCTTTTTTTTTTGTTTTTTTCATAGGAAAAGCTAACCCGAGTTTCATTTATTTTGACCAACAGGATTTCATGTTGTATTACATTTTAATTTATATACAGACTGTTTAGTAAAATATTGAGGTAACTTGTGGGGCCTGTCATGGTTATTTTTTATAATCCCCTTAGCTTTGGCCCATGTGTAAAACAAATGGCAAGAAAATAAATACGCTAAAGTAACATATTCATTAATTTATATGTATGAATTCGTTAATTTCTCTTTGACCTGTTTTTTATAAATTTTGTGTACTTTATAAATTATTTTACTTGTTTTAAATACAACCAAAAACTAATATAACGCTTTAAAATCACCTAGCGTAACTAGAAAATACATACAAATAACTATAGCTAAAAATAACTAAGTACGCGAGAATATAAATTTATTTATCACTTTAAAATTAGCTCAAATAGGAAGGCACTGGTATTGCTAATTATAAGTCAAACCAGTGGTTCTGTTGCATTTTTTCGTAACTAATTCACCCTCGTGGTCCCTTTCACTTTAATGTAATAAGAAAAGGACAGCAACTAGTGTTAAATAAAGTATTTGAACCACTACAATAAGCTATGTTACTAAAATTACATTCCGATTTCCGTGTCTAGCATTTATATCGTCACATTAGCAACTTTGGGTCGAGATATTATGCTGTTTATTAAAAAAAAACTTCAATTTACTATTCTGTTTCTATGGCTTAATCTCGTGACGTGTCTTGACCCATTTTATTTTATTTTATTTTATTTATTTATTTATTGCATAGATTAATATCGTTATAACATATCTTAAATTTAAATAACATTGGTCCTAAGGTTGTATTAAAAGATTAAAAACACATTTTATACAAGTAAAATTATTGCACGTCCTATTTTCAGTTATTACGTATTTTTAGTCAAGTCGTAAACAATACGATACGCGTAATCTCCAGTTAAGTTTATGTTATATCATCGCTTTATTCAAATATCAATCAGTCCGATAGATGATTTAAACCGTTACTAAACTTGTGTTTTGCTTCAAAGCTGTAAGTTAGATTAGTAATGGCACCGGGCATACAAGAATGATCATCTAAGTACTAAGTAACTTAATGAAATTAATAAAAACATTTCTCCAGTTTTATAACTAAAAAGATGATGTATGAACAACTCATTATGTAGGTACAATACATACAATATTCTATCTAAGTATCTCGTTCTATTTGTGGGTCTCTAGAGATGATTATGCAGCTATCTATAATAATAATAATACCAATGCTTAATTTTTCTGGAAGTTTGGATACAAACAGTCTATCAGGAATATACCTATAGTAGAATTTTGCGTATAAAATATTTTCACTGAGTAATCAGGTACCTGTAACAACTTTAATTTCATAAATTAACGAATGTATCTCGGTAACCCAATTTTAGTCAAACCTCGATCAAAGGCGAGTAACCACTAAAGCGTAGAAGGAAGATGTGTGAAATGGACTGATAGAGTCACGTGAGGACTGCGTGAAATCATCTTCGCGCAATTTAGACACGTCTGAAACAGTTTAATTCACAGAACTCCGCTTAAGTAGATACTAGCCCTGAACCACATTAGCACAAGGTTCACTAAAATGCCGTAAAACTAGATTAAAACCAGCCCCAGTTTCCGTACAAAACAGTTTAAATGCTAGAATATGTTGTGTTACAAAAACAATTACGTACAGCACAGTTTTCACAGACATAGAAATAATATAGACAGTCCTTGTGTTCCCTTCAAGCAGGGACGGCTCATGTTAAATCATATGTCGGGCCGCGCCGCGGGCGCGCCGCTCCCACGCCTCCGCTTCTGCCCACGAATGTCGCACATCACGGAATAGCTGGAAAAAAACGGTCAAATTAATAAAAAGAAGATGATCACGACTGTAACCCAACCAGATAAGTGTCAAGGGACACCGGGATGGAACGAAGTTCCTTTCCTTGATTTCTATGAGAGAGAGACAGACAGAGAAACACGCGCACGCCGCACGGCTTACAACTATAGCAAAAAGTGTCGTTACAACTTTTGCTTCAATTTTTTTCCGTCTAGCCCCCTTTCGCAACGCGCGATAAGGAACTTCGTTCCAAATATACATGATCACGACTGTAACTGAATGAGACGTCCCAGTTCGCAAAAAAAAAAATTAAAATCACGACTGTAACCCGGGTTTCGTAGACATCTCGAACATGATCACGACTTTACAGTCGTTCTTACAGACTTACAGGGTTACCCCTGGTTTCATAGACATCTC
Source organism: Cosmorhoe ocellata (assembly GCA_963675405.1). NCBI lineage: Eukaryota > Metazoa > Arthropoda > Insecta > Lepidoptera > Geometridae > Cosmorhoe > Cosmorhoe ocellata. The sequence goes on along the minus strand of OY776249.1, from coordinate 9,049,040 downwards.
GGAACTCTTGTTAATTTATTAATCTTGACTGTAACCCAGGTTTTATAATCTCAAAACGAAATATAAACCCCCTAATTTCAATTCAATTTACATGTTCTTTCCTTGAAAAGCGTTAAAATTATTTATGATAAATAAAATTGCAGAGGTCGAAAAATTTGTAACGATCATCCATCGCAAATATTGACCGGACAGAACATCGCTTAACTCGGCTAAACTGGTCTAAGGTACATGTTAAATAAGTAAATTACCTGCGATAGCCACAGCTCATCGGCAAGCAGCTCGTTCAGTATAAGCGTAGTGTCTTTCCTCGGGTCCTGCATCCGTTTCTCCGCGACTCGCTTACTGCATTCCGCGTACATAAGATACTTCTGGTGAGATATGCGAGAGTACATTTGCACTCGGTTGCAACAAGAAGCGCAAACTAGGAACTCCTGAAACGTAGAGACAGATGGATTACGGAAATGTTATTATTATTTTCATTTTTTATTTATGTTATAAAATATTAAAACCGGCCAAGTGCGAGTCGGACTCGCGCACGAAGGGCTCCTTACTATCCTACTAATAGGTATTATAAACGCGAAAGTTTGTAAGAAAGTATGGATCATCATTCTCTTGCCCTTATCCCACACTAAGTGGGGTCGGCACAACATTTTTTCCTTTTCCACTCACTCCTATCATTCGTCAACTCTGAATCTACTCCTTTTACATTCATATCATCTTTATATAATATACAAGGAGTAACATAATATCCCTATAAGGCCGGAACGGGAGTATTCTATACGTCACTGCGAACAACGTTTGTTCAACGACTTTTCAAGTTTCAAAGGTTTTCATTCATGAAATGACTCTTAAACTTTGCTCCAATATGTACCTTGACACCACATGAGGCCACCCTATTAACAGCTGTTTTTTGACCTTTAGGTGTGAACTCTAGATGAAATAGGTAACAGAACGGACACCAATTAATAATGTGCCTACCTAGCCTACTTACATAATAACGAGGTAGCTTAATAAGTAACTTCTGTTTTTTTTGAAGGCCTTGTTGGTAGGTACCTTGGTATTTATTGATAATTAAAATGTAAGGTCACATCACGACTAAAATCCCTATGCACGGTAAAGATCCTTTCAGATCTCTTTGTTAACTACCTACCTAGTAGGAGATAGGTACCTACTCAATTGTATACCTACCTACTTGGGCCTTAAAGGTATCTTGAGTAGATACCAAGAAGTGTGAGAGGATGTCTACCGTGCCTGAGGATAAAGCCGTGACCATATTTCACTTTCATTTTTCCAACGATGTACCTATTATTGTTGATCGGAGCATTTTTCAATCCAATTTTGTACCTACCTACTTGGGCACTAAAGTCAAAATTTGTGACTATTCTGTCTTACTAATCTTCATTTTTATGTGAACAGCCTATTTCTCATTGGTTGCTATCTCAGGCTATGTTTTTGCATCTCTGTTTCACTTTGTCTGCTGTCATGTCAGTTGTCAGTCAGTTAACGGCTTTCTGTTTGAATTTTTTTTACTGCAAATTGCAAAGTTTTATGTTTCTTTGGTCTTTTATGCGTGGTTTTAGGCTGTGAGAAAGTTAAAAATAGTAATAATGTGCCTTTCAACAAAAAAGGCACCGACTCCACGTTGCAGAACATGTACAATTTGTCGAAAAAGATATGGTCGAATAAATGACAAAAAAAAGGATATTTATGATGAAATTCCCTCTAGATGAAGAAAAGTAAGTACAAATTGAGTATCATACTGAAGAATTTTGTATCTTTGTACTGTCTGAAGAGCATAATAAATAAATAGATACTCGGCAGGAAAAATACTTTCGTGTTTACAAACAGTAGTGATGTAGCACAAGTATCTTCATTACTTATCGATAAACTTTATTACATTTTATTGACATTATTAGAAGTTTTGGGCTATACATAAGTACATGGCTTTTGTTAGTGATATTTTCAATGGTGTGTTTAATTTTAGATGTAGACAATGGGCGCAGATTATCGGAATTGAAGACTTCCTATTGAAAAACTTCATGAAATGAAATACGTTTGTGGAGATCATTTTCATTTGTATGCTATGATGCCTGGTTCATCACCGTACTGGTCGCGAAGGAACAGGAGTAGAATCATCTAGCTATAAGACGATTCAGTGTGATCCTTGTAATCTTACTGAAAAAAATCTGTTTGACTTTGACCGAGCGAGGCGAGTCGAGCTATCACACGGCACAATAGCTGTCTACTGAGTACTGACACATCAGCTGCTCGTACTTTGTATAATATCCTTAAGTTTAAGTTGTACCTAAACGTAAATTAACGTTGAATAAATTTGATTTTTAAATCCATAATTTTTATTCATTTTATTTGTAACGGTAATTATTTTTGTTAATTTTGTAGCTGGAATCCACGATGCATTTCATAATAATTTATCGATATCGATATAATCAGGAATAACCTGAGAACATCCCTATGTTCTTATCGTTACGTTGGTATAACGTATGCTGACTGACACTGTTGACGTTTTTATTTTTAAATTAGTAATAGGTGGTATGTTAAATGAAGTTTATTAAAAAGTCTCTATGTCCCATCTCATAGACGTAGTGATTATATTCTCTTTGGTAGTGATTATATTCTCTTTGGCAATAGGTACTTTTGGTTGAATGAAATGTCATTTTTAATCAGTCGCAATAGCATTCGTTCCTTGCAACAAGCAATCTCTCGGTTCGCGAAACTTTATTAGCATACGATATGATGTAGGTTTGGCGAGTGGATCGGTCGTGCTGGTACAGTAGCATGGCCTCCACGCTCCCCTGATCTGACGCCCCTTGATTTTTTTTGTGGGGCTACCTCAAGTCTATCGTCTATCGCGTCGAAAGCCCATCAGTAGATGCCCTCAGAGTGAAAATAATTTCAGCGTGTGCGGACATAACGCCTGAAAAGCTTCGGAATGCAACAAAAACGGTGGCTCGCAGAGCAGACATTTGCATCTTTCGTGAAGGAGGGCACATTGAGCCTTTCCTGTGAAATGTGTTGTGTTGTGTGTGTCAACAGTGATAAAAACGTGTCAAAATTCAGTGATAGATAGGTGGCTTACTAATAAAAAGATATAAAAAGATATAAAAAGATATAAAAAGATATCGTGATTTTAATCTTTGACCTTAATTTCTACGTAGAATTATGTAGGTAAGTAAGATCCGTAAAAAATTGCAAATTCTTTTGAAAACTGTAGTTACTATTATCTCATCTGGAGCATGGCACACGCGTTCAATTGTCTACGTGTGTGTGTGTGTGTGTGTGTGGGTCCGACGCGATAGGAGGGTGCGCGTGTGTTTGTTACCTACGCAAATAGTAAACAAACACATAGGGTTGTCACAAATTTATCATAAAATGATTTGTTTTAAATTGTATTGGAATTTCAAATATGATGTATTGAACCTTTGCACACGTCAATGTATTCTAGTGCTCGGTCTGAATACACCCCTTTTGTTCTTATAGGGGTATTACGTTACACGCTGTATAATTATGTATATGGATGTACGAGTATGTTTGCTACTCTTTCACGCTGAAACGGCTGAACTGAATGTCGAAATTAGACACAGATATAGATTATGATCTGGAATAGTAGATAGCCACATACTTTTTATACCGGAAAAATGTACCGTTTTTTACGAACGCGGGCGAATCCGTGGGCTAGTTATCTATAAAAACGGCAAAAAACACACGTTTTTTGTATGGGAGCCCCCTTTTTTTTCCCCCCGCTTTCCGAAAGCAGCGCGATTTTAGAGTTTTTTTTTTTTTTTTTTATAATAGAAAACTGTCTGTTTTTTGGTTTATGCGATGGCCACCCCAAACGTCACTGATTCAGAGTTAAGCCCGGTTACCTATTATGCCAGTTGGGACCAGCTTCCAGCTGGTGTTGGGTCGGGTGGGTGATTCTTATATTTCAGTTCGGCGTTCACAAAATTACAATTGGATTTCACTTGGGTAAGTTCATCCAATTTACAATTTTGTATCACGCCGAACTGAAATATAAGATTAACAAAGGTAATCGTTTAGAGTTCACTGCATAATAGGTTAAGTATAATGCAATTAAGTAGATCATTAATGGCTGGATAGGTACTATTTTAATTGTGAGAAATTAAAATAAAATATTTAAATTGAACATTGTTTATTTAAATTTGAGAAAAAATATAGCGGAGTCAAAATAGGGTCCCGTTTTACCCTTTGGGTAACCCTAAAAAAGGTAACTCGATTTTATTGATGGCGCATTTACATTAGTCGGTTAGACCGTATTCGGCTGCAGGCCGTATTCGGTCACCGACTAATATAAACAGGTATTCGTTTGGCCGTATTCGGTCGAGCCCGTTGTCGATGTCGAGTGCGCCGTGCCCCGCCCGTCGCCCGCAGCTCAGTCAAGTCAATCAAGTCGCCGAATTCGGTTAACCGACCAATGTAAACAACTCAATTTAGGTAAGCTTTTCAGTTAAACCGAATGCGGCCGCCGCCTTCGGTGACCGACCTAATGTAAATGCGCCAAGTATAGAAGTTACCTTTTCATAGGCAAGCCTCGCGTCCGGCTGCACGGGCTCCAGCGTGGCCGGGTTGTAGGGCTGCCCGTAGAGCAGCAGGCGCGCCTGCGCCGGGCGCGCGCAGGCGCGGCAGCCGCCCGCGCCGCCCGCCACGCTCAGCCCGGGCCACGTGCCCAGCGCGGCGTCCAGCGCGCGCGCGCCGCCGCCGCCGCCCGCCACGCGGCTGCGCATCGTCTCCGTCACCTCGTCCACCGTCTTCACGTTCGACAGGAAGTAGTCATCTGGAAGGCGATATATTAAACCTACTATTAAGGCTACCTCCTTAACATTTGGTGGCAGCATTAAGCTGAGATCGGTCCTACTCAGCCACGCGACTTGCATGCAGGAAAGACAATTTATATCTTTTTTTATTTTACTTTCTGTGTTACTTTTCTAATTTTGTTTGGTTTTACCTTTGTTTTGTTTTTTTATCTACTTTTATTTTCCTGTATGTGTCCGTGTCTGAATAAAAATCTATTCTATTCTATTCTATTTATTTATTGACGTGACAACGTCTTATAATTCGATGGAGCCGGCTGCACGCACAAAAAAACATGACGTCATGCGGCGTTACCTCGCTCTAAGGCGTTCCATTCTTATGATGTTGTCACGTTCAACTATCGTCAGTAAACCGACTTTACAGACAACCGATTTTTTTTTACTAGCTTCCGCTCGCGGCTTTGATCGCGAGGTACCTACATAAAATATAGCCTAAGTTACTCAGGGATAATATAGTATTCTAATGGTAAAAGAATTTTCGAAATCGGACCAGTAGTTTTTGAGTTTATTCGTTACAAATAAAAATACAAAAATACAAGGCATTCCTCTTTATAATATTTATCGTGAATAGAGAAGGCATGGGGGAGCCGGCGTGTCTTACAATTTATCATCATCATCATCAGCCTATAGCAGTCCACAGCTGGACAAAGGCCTCCCCTAATGAGTGCTATTGCACCCTATCCTCAGCTTCCAGCAGCCTTTCGCAGAACGTCACTCCACCTGGCCGGAGGGCGTCCCTACACTACGTTTGCCGAGCCGCGAACAATTACAATTTACTTTTAGTTCGGATATATGATTCATTATTGACTGGCCTCACAGCTCAGTTGGTAGTAGCTCTGCCTTCTATACTGTAGGTTGTGGGTTCGATCCCCACCCAGGAGAAATATTTTTGTGACGAACACAATATTTGTTGTATCTGGGTTATGTATTCTATGTACTTACGCATGTACAAATTACAAAAAAAGTAAGTATAAAATTATTCTAATAAATTTGGTTCCCATAGTACAAAGCTTGCTTTGTAGTTTGGGACTATATGGCATTCTGTGAAATATCCACCAATATTTATTATTATTTATGTGTCAAGTCCTAAGAGCCTATGAGACGTACTTTAATGATTTCCCTACTAGTTTGAAAGAAATAGTACGACCAGTTCTTAAAGTGTTGTAACAGCTCAATAAACACAATAAAACGCATTTAATATAATAATCTGATACTAAAAGGATGATAAAAAAACTGTCCCAAAACTAAACCAAAACCCCAAATTATACTCGTAAACATTACGTATTGGCAAACGCTGGTCGTCTCTGAAAAAGTTTCTCGACACTAGTACTCTTAGTATGAGCTTTTGATAGTTAACGAAAACTTTTTTCAAATAGTATCCTTTCATACATTTACCTCCATCGGAAATGTTAAGGAACTAAAATAAGGTCGACATCGTGAAAACTTGGTTTGAAAATCATTGCTGGGACTGCCGATTAGATATTTTCGATATTATCGACCTTATTTTAGTTCCTTAACATTGTGGATGGTGGTAAATGTATGAAAGGATACTATTCGAAAAAAGTTTTCGTAAACTCAAAAACTCATACTGGAATAGGGGTACTGAATCTTATAGAAATAAGTGAGTAAAATATTCCACTTGTCGCTGCATAAATCATTGAGAATATATGAAAAAACGCGTGTTTAAAAACAAGATTCGCGCGTCTCGAAATGAAATAACTATTATTAGTTATACAACGTGAAATCCTAAACCGAAATGATTAATTGTATGTATGATAGTTTTTTTATGTTCCACTAGCTTGGCCATGATTTATCGTCGACATTACAAAAGGTTGACGTCACCACGTCTTCTCATATGAATAATAATTAGCGTGACGTCGCGATAAACACTGTTTCGGTCCTGAGTTTGGCTTTTGCCGGGTACACCTAATTTTAACAAAGCATCTAAGTACATTTATTTATTTAAATAAAACCATTAAAAACTTATTTTTGAAATACCTACTATACATGACGTTTTAGTAACAGATTAAATTTAATATAATTGACACTGAAATTGGCTGTTATAGCCCACTCTAGATGATTTTAAGATGTAAAGTGATTTTAATTTATTTTTGTTGCATATTTTTTATATTAGCCCCATATTCGCATAGCGAATAGGCTAGTAATAAGGATTAAAAAAAGTTCCCTTATGTGAATACTCGTAAATATTCAACATAACGTCAATACCTTTCTTAACAAAGCTTAAAATTTCAAACATTTAGTTAGCGGTTGAATTTAGAAAACTATTTTGTGGTTTCGAAGCTACGGGCAAAAACTAGGCTATATTAACTTAGAAGAGGAAATTCCGTATTTTTGTTTGTAGCGAAAAAGTAAAAAACTACTAGACCGATTTAAAAATTATTTCACCATTAGAATGCTACATTATCCCCGAGTAACATAGTTTATATTTTATATTAAAAAAATAGAGATACTTTTGCTACCCGTGTGATGCCGAGGCGAGTTGCTAGTATGTAATATTTACCTTGTTCCTGAAATATCTCCGTAAGAAAATTGGGGTCCAACGCATGCGAGATCAATGTCTGGATGTAGACTTCGAAGTTCTCCTGATACATCTGCGTCTCCAGCATCCGTTTCTCGATAAAACTATTCTCGTCCGTCGGAAGTTCGCTTCTAACTAATTCTACTATTGTTTCTAAATGTGTCTGTGACCGGACCTTAACTGGAACTTGGGTGTATAGCTTCTTGTTTTCAGGATTCCAAACTGTATACTGTAATCAAAAGTTTATCATTAAAGGCGGTAGCACACCGCCGCAAATTATGCCCGCCTTCCACTGCGAGCGGAGCGGGCTCCGTATGGACTCCGTTTAACTCGCAACGGCTTTCTTCATAGGAGTGCTTCCACTGCGAATAAGCGGATTTCAATACAATTTCAATCCGCTCAGATCATTAGCTCAGTTTCCGCTCATTACCCTTTTTTAGTGGAAGGCAGGCATTAATGTGGCGAGTTCCGCTGGCGATGTGCTACCACCTTAAACAGATCGACTGCTATAAATACGCGAAACAAAAGCGGTATCACAATAAAAAGGCGTACTGAGCGCGAAGGTATAACCGGCTTCGGAGTAGATCTGCGAAATCAGGCGTGAAAGAGATAGAATCATAATTAAATATGTACGTTAGAGCAGGCAGTTGCGCTTGTCGTACCAACAGACTGTATGTCATCCCGAGGGTAAGGATTCTCGACACGAACAACTAAATGTTCTACGACGTATTCGATGATTTTCATTTAAGAAAAAGTGCAACAATTTTTACATCAGTACCTCATAAAAATCACTTCAGCCGCTTTGAGCTTGAAAAAGTAACAAACTCACACGCACAAACTTTCGCATAATATTAGTTAGATATAAAGATTGGTTTTCTTTTATCCTTACTGGTGGACAGGAATCCACTAAGACTAACAGGAATCTGTTAGTCCCCGGTGGGAGTCGAAGGTTAGTGTTTTGTCTTTCGTTAGTGATTAAAGCCAGTTTCCACCACAATGTTTTCCATCATCGTTTTAACGCTCAGTGCACACCTGCTACTAGGATTTGAACCTACCTTAAAAACGTAAGACAAGAGGGTACTGCCTATAAGTACTTGGACGTTTTTACTCAATTTGATAATTTACTGTTACTTTAAAAACGAATTTAACCTTGATTTTAGATTTCGTCTTTCAAGCTGATAGCATGAAGATAGAACAATTAAAGATTGGTTGATAATAACTTATTTCACGAAGGATACATTTAAAATTAACTAATATATGAGATAAACCAAATTGGTTGTTGCGAACAATGACGAAAGTAAGAACAATGGCGAAATCGTTGCAAACTGTTTGTTGCGAACAATGACGAAACAGTTGAGTAGATGTTCACTTATGTGTAAATCACTTACCGTAGATATATTCCTATATAGCACCTTCCCATTTTCCTCAAAAGGTTCATACTTTTGCAACAGCGTCTTTCCGTCTACTCTCCATATCGAAGGCCACGCTGCCATTTCTGTCACCTCATTTTTTAACGCGATGAATTCACCAGACTGCGAACAGAATAAATAAAATAACACAATATACTACTATAATATTATAGACCAGAGAAAGAGACGGAGAAAGAAAGGTTGACGTAATATTTGATACTGATCCATCCTACTAATATTATAAACGCGAAAGTTTGTAAGAATGTGTGGATGTATGGATGTCAGGATGTCAGGATGTATGTTTGTTACTCTTTCAGGCTGAAACGGCTGAACGGATCTGGATGAAATTTGGCACAGATATAGATTATAGTCTGGAATAATACATAGGCTACTTTTTATCCCGGAAAAATGTACAGTTTCCGTGGGATAGATTTGTTTTTATTTTTCAAGGTACTACGCGGGCGAAGCCGTGGGCGGAAGCCAGTAAGTAATACATTATCACGTTAATAATTTTGTCCCGTAAACAAGAATCGAACCCATACTAGCCGTGGCTTCCATCATGATGATGAACGACTTAAACTGTCTTCCGCGTGAAGTGCTTAAATGGACAATATTATTAGCCGTCGGTCACCCATCCAAATTTTGACCTCTAAAAACGTGGCATAACAAAAGTTGGTATATTAAAATTACTTATTTAACTACATTAAATGTAAGGTGGTTGTAACAAAAAAGGCCACAAGCCACAACTCACCATGTGCTCTGGCAAAACTATTCTTTGCCAGTGAAAACGATTGTAACGTATTATTATAAATGGATATATTTTTTTGTACATAAATCCTATTAAAAGCCAATTACGTTTCAATGGCGATATGCTCGTAGCGTTTGAAGAACAACTATGACTCACCTGGTACGGCATTTCTTCTAAAGGACGACCTCCATCTTGACTCGTACTTGATACTTGCTGATGTGATTTTATATGATGCAGCTTTCTACTTGAATTATCATTCTCCGTCGCTCCGTACAAACCGTAACCCAAGTTCGCAGCGGCGTGTGTAGCTAAAATAAAAAATAAGTTAAAAAACATTCACACAATATAATGACTAATCATTTCATGTTGTCGTTTGTAACCCACCTGTTTTTTCCAAGTCTTATTTCTAGAAAAAACTTATAATTAAAGGTACCTATATTGACTTGGCGGGATAGGGAGGAGTTGGGAAGCCACATCATCAGACGATGATTCGGATAACATGTACTATGCAGTACTGGATATATTGCAATGGCTAGTTACATTATAGATTTGTGTTCATTTAACATTAAGTACTATAATCGAGTCCCCCGCATCCGGCATCGTACATGTCATCCCTATGATGGCGATGTGAGGGGTGCTACCAGGAATAATTACAAATTAAAATGTTAACACGGTCAGTAATATACTTGTGTTTATTTTAGGTATCCTCCTAATATTATACAAAATATTTACATAAAATATTGAGAATTTTGTGCATAAACAAATAACAATTAAGTAAATAGAAATACAAAAAAAATATGTTCGGGACGATGGCCTCCTAATACATGTCGCACTTATCTATAGCTGTCAATGTATTATGCAGTTCATTCTTACAATATAAAATCACTTTTAACTAGAGAATATGCGTATGCTATGGTAAGTACCAACTAACCTCAAATACTGTAAAATACATTACATTATTATATACAACAGACACCCACTGGTATGAATTCCATATAAAAATATACCATAGTTTTGTTTGGAATTATTAATGGTAGCACCCCTTCAGTAGCGAGTATGACAAGAGTCACAAATCTAACAATTTACAATTAAATGGCACTAATAGTGCGTCCACAACAACAAACGCAGTGAAATCTTGTTACAGACTAACCCTAAATAAAACACGACGCCCGCCGTCGGATACATCGCGATTTCATCAAATATTTACAGCGTCAAAGGATAGATTTCATCTAATCAAAATGTACATTATCACAGTTAAAATGTAACAAGTTTTCACGGAGCCGCCCGAGCGGCGCGGGCGGCCAGCTTGCTCCTGTCATACAAGCTTCAGGGCTGGCTCTTCACCATCGCGCTCTACTCCGCAGGTGGAAGTCTAGCAGGTTGAACGCACCTTCGTCGGGCTGGTGCTGGTAATAGTACTGGTGCTGCGGCGGCGCCTGCAGCGGCGGCGGCGGCGGCGCGGGCGGGCGCGGCTTGCGCGCCGGCTGCGGGGCCACCGCGGCGGCCGGCGGCGCCTTCTGCGGCGTGCTGCGCCCCTTGGCGCGGCCCTTGTCGGCCAGCGGCACGCTCAGCACGGCCGCCGGCAGCGCCTTCAGCCGCCGCGCCTCCTCGTCCGCCGCCTCGAACCCGCCGCCCTCCTCGCCCTCGTACTTGCGCTTCCGGTCCTTGTTGACGTTGTAGTAGCGCGGGTCCTCCATGTCGAGCCCCTTGGCCTGCGAGGCGAGGAGGTTGGAGGCGGCGGCGGCGTGCAGGTGGCCCAGGCTCATGCCGGCCGAGGTGCTCATGACGGGCGCGCCGCCGCCGCCGAGCGGCATGCCCATGGCCCCGTTGGCCCCGCCGCCGCCCTCGCACGGGTTCTTGGCGGGCTCGCTCTGCCCGTACGCCTTGCTGTTCGTACTGTTCGCGGTGCGCGACCAGGTCGACTTGCGCGCGCCGCGCCCGGCCGGCGGGGGGGACGTGTCCCGCTCGCCTTGCAAGAACTTCAGATACGAGGCCATGAACCCCGAGCCCGGCCCGGTCGTGGGCACTCCGAATTTTTTATCCATCTTAGCGTCCTGCGCGGCGCTGTTTAGAGGCTGCTGTGAAGAGGGTGCTACCGACGATGCGGTGTTTGCGCGTTGTTCTGCAAGGAAACCAAGTTCTTCCTCTATATTAGGAACCACCACCTTGGGCTGGTCCTCCTCGCGCGTTTCGGGCGTCGAGAACGACGACGAGGAAGCCGAAGGCGGAGTGTCGCTAAAGGAGGAGAGCGGTGTCAGCTCCACGGACGACTGGAAGTCGGGATGGGGGCCCAGGTGGAAGGGCGGGAAGTACGTGAGCGCGTGCCCGTGCTGCATCGCCAGCGCCTGGTGCTGGTTGAAGTTGCTCGCGTGGAGGGGGGCCTGAGACCCGAAAGCGGAAGTGCCGGGGAACATCTTCGGCGGGGGAGGGGGGAGGTTCCACCTCTCGAAGTCGAAGTAGCTACCGTTTTGTTGCTGATTACTGGTGGAGCTGTGAGCGGGGGGAGGGATCCTAGTTGCCAGGTAGTCGGCCATCACCGCTACGTTCGAGAGCTCGTTCATGTTTGGCGGAGGAGGCTTCTCTATACTCTTCCTACGCGGCGCTGGTTTGCTAGGCACCGAAGTGTTTGAAGTTTGCGTAGGCGGGGCTTTAGTTGCCTTCACTTCTTGTAATTGACAACTGCTCTGTTGCAGACTTTGTAAATTTTTAACTATACTCATAGGGTCCCCGCGACAACTTGACAAATCTTGCAAAGCTACATTGCTACCATCGAAAAATGTTTGTTTGTTGTCATTCGCACTTACATTTCGACTAGCGCTCTGGGGCGCGGGTTCCTCATTACGCGTATTATTTTCCGCTATTCCACTATAATTGCTACTGCTATTGCTAGAGTATCTTTTGGCCGGTTGACGGTCATTCTCCCAGCAATTTTGAGCGGAAGACTGACTCTGATTTCGTTCAAACCTAGTCTCATTGAAAGTTTTGTTTTGTTCGAGACCTAGTGCTCTAGTTATCACCGACGGATAGGCTACCTGACTGTTTTGCGATGGAGATCGCGTCACAGACGCATCTAAAGGCGAACGCGGAGCAACATTGCTTGGTTTATTATAATGGTCAGAGTGCTGTTGGGGTGAATTTACAGAGTTATTCATTGGACTATGATACATAGGGTAAGCTGGACTAGAGACATGACCTATGGGAGAGCTTTGTGGCTGAGTCTGTATAGGACTTCGCCGCCGCGGCACGACTACGCCACAGTCAGGGCCGTTTTGAGAGCTGCTGCTGGAATAACCAGTATCTGTACTTGAGCTACTTTTAGCGCGAACGTGATAATCTGATTCTACATTATTGCCACTTTGATAGTGTCTAAAACTTGAGCCTTGCGAGGAAGAGTATTGAGAGCCACCTCTGCCGGTTTTGGAAGAGCTACTACTGCTATAGCTCAGTCTTCCCGGCGCATCCATAATAGAATAACTGATTGGAGAAGATTGAGGTTGTAGTTTTTCATTAGCTTCACAACTTTTTCTTTGCTCACTGGACAACTCCGGATAAATTTTGCTTTGAGCTTTAGTCTGGACTTGTGGGGGCTTAGATGTGGGAGGAATGAAGCTGCTATTGCTGTTACTCGGGATGGGTCTGATAGGCTTTTCATTACTTGAGCTTTTAGGAGACTGTGAGTTGTAAATGGAGGCAGAGGGTCGGGATGTGGAGTTTGAAGGGGGTCGGTACTCTTTGCTGGGTGGGGTCGGGGAAGAGGTCACCGGTGGAGTTGACACGATACATGATTGTTGGGAGTGGGCATTTGAACTTGCAGAACTTGAATACGACTTACTTCCGGCGTAATCCTGCGATGACAATTGACCACTTTTTGCACTGCTTGTACTATAATTATCAGTCTGATTGCCAAACGACGAAGGGGATTGAAAAAATGTTGATGATGATGTAGAAGACGCGGGTTGTTTAGGCGCGGCTGCGGGCGACGCCGACCTGTTGGTTTGTTTACCAGCACTGGAAATCTGTGAGTTGAGGTGGTTATTTAATGTTTGTGCTGCTGCAAAATGCGCGTTAAAATTCTCGTAAGTCCCCGATGCCTTTGTGGTAGCAGGACTGGGAGATGAGGGCACTACACTTTCATGGGGTAATATTCCAAACGGACTGGGCAGTTGATTATTGCCTTGCCAATTAAGACCTGCCGCGCCGGGAGTGGAAGACTGATCAAAAAATGATGATCCCTGTGCGGCCAATGTTTGATGCGAGTAATTCTCTCTCAACGAAGATAGCTCAGATTCTACAGACGTTTGTTTTGATGCAGCTGCTGCTTGCGCTTGAGCTATTACTTGTCTGTGCTGCGCTTGAAGTGATGAACTGTAATGAGCTGGCTTGGGATTGGCATGATGAAATAAAGGAGAAAACACAGCATCATATCCCACAGCCGGTGGTGAAAGAAATCCTCCGGGGTTGAAGGGTGAAGCTGTTGACGAACCCAGCTGTCCAGCTAGAGATGCAGTGGTGTGCGCCGCTTGCAGTAACAACTGACTTGTGGTGGATGGAACTGATTGACCGCCAAGTCCTGTGCCTCCACTCGCAAGATGGTGATGAAAGTCCTGGCTTGCCGCACTGGCCTGAACCCCAGCCAATCGGTTGTATGAAGCATATGCTGACCATGGTCCTACTGGATCCATTACCACCTCCGTCTTGTTTTATTGTCAATAATAGGTAATATGTCAACAGAAGTCCACACTTTCATCCATAGTTTGCATTACACCATTAATTTTTAGTCTTTACCACAAAAGTCCAGTACAACTCATGATGAATCACGAACGTTTTGCACAGACGAAACACTCCTGAAAAGAAGTAAGATTTATCAATAGTGACAACAATGGGCATCACAATCTTACAATTAGCATTTACAACATGCTAATTAGGGTTGGAAATCATATTAGTGGCATATTTGTTGATAATATAACAGGATTCGTAAGTTTTGAGTAATTATTGGACCGTTCTCATTGAAGTAAAAATACTTGAACCGCCACCGCTTTGCGTTGCAAGCGTCGCTGAATGACACAACAATACGACATTAGTTTGGGCTCGAGTTCAATGTAAAGGGTGTAATTTTACGCAAAAACGTACCATCTCCTTATTTTCCGCAAGCATAGTATCTCAATGTGGCTTCAGAGGACGCTCACACGACAGATAACATCATAAATTATGGCCTCGAGTCGACTCCTTGAGTGCTTGCTACGACGGGTTTTGTCTATTGTGAAATGAATAGCAGTTCACGCCTTGTTTCAGACACACTCACTTCACTTTCTGTGATGCACGGTGTTACGATCTAATGTACTGTGATTATTTTATAGTAACGTTTTATCAAAATCGAGCTAACTTTATTTACAAGTAGAAATACGACAACGTTTTGCCTTTCACATTAGTCGCCGCCATTTTACTTGTCCAAATCTGTCGGTCGGTCGGTCGGTCGAAAGAATGAACGAACGAACATAAAAACCCCGAACAAACAAACAAAACTAAAGCGCCATCTGTAGTATTTTTTTATCGTTGATATTCCCACTACGCATTTGCGACCTATGTTTTACAAAAAAAATAAAATAATGGTATATTTTTTATTTCATTACAGAATCAAATACATTTTCATTAGTTAATAAATAATGAAACTTATTTATTTCTCTATCTTGTCTATATTTTTGACTCTGTGGTATGTAATATCAGAATTGTTCGCTTTTCATTCATTTTTTATTTTTTATTTATGGCAAAAGCATGTCAATTTTATTCTACTTACGATGAACCGCGATGAACTAATTAAATTTATTTAATGTTTGTCAGAAGAAATTTAATATTTTTATAATCACAGTTTCTTGTTATTTTATTATTGACCTAATAGCGGGCACATCCATCTGAAATAAAAAATGAAGAAACTATATTGTCAACGCCCTTCAAAATAACGCCATCTAACATTTTAATTATTCAACTGTTAGAAGTTACTAGTATTAGGTACTAACCAAATAAAAACCTACAAAAAGTGAATAAGTTCAGTGTAAATACAATAGATGGCTCTGTTTCTACAATTTTAACCCATGTCCGTTTTTAAGTTTAGCGTTCCCTATGAAGGTAACCTCTATGACCTTACTAGTTTACTAAGTAGGTATAGGTACCTGGTTTTCTTCCACATGCTGATAGTATTATATAATCTGTGGTTTGTAAAGTTACGTTTCCTTTGTTCTAGACTTTATAAACGAACAGTCCATTCTGGGTTGACTACAAACTGTATTTTATTCCGTGGTCTCCAGAATGGCTCATTATTTACCCCGGTATCGCGATGGACCACTCGAGCCGATGATCCCGGTAACGTATCGTCGCTATTCGTCCTCACGACGCCCATTTACTAGCGCCTTTTGCTCAATTAATACAGGGTGATTCAGAGACCACGTTCATAATAAAATAAGTATAGACGGGCCGTACCTACCATAACATTCATTAGTCTCATTAATTTGATTTAGAAAGTAATTCATCAAAGGTACCTACGTTAGAGAGCATAGAGCTGAAATTTAGAGATATTTAGGGTTTTCGTTTTAGGGTATAGAATAGATAGGAAAATTCAACCTAAGTATAAGGGGTTCAACGAGAAGATCAAGTTAGCATGACAATTTACCACTAGGTCAATTATAAAGAGGAGTTTGTTTGAATTGAATAAGCTCCGAAAGTACCTACCGGAACGATTTGAACAAAAATCTCATTAATAGGTACCTAAGTAGAATGAACTTTCAGGATGAAAATAGGCTATATTTTATGTAGGTACCTGGCGGGCGAACCCGTGGGTAGATTTTGGCTAGAATTTAAGTCACGGGCTTGTCACGGGGAGTTTCATTAAGGCCCAGAATACTCATCACACTATTCCTTACGTAAAAATTACAAAAAAAAGTGACATAGGTCCGTATAGCAACGCGAATCTCCGCGGAATCAGACCTAGCACGAAGCGAAATACCCAAATGACAAGTACCTAATTAGAGTGCGGCATGATAATATGGCTGCTTTGAATCATATAACGAAAGCGACAATTTATAAAAAACATAAATATGTTCAAGTAAATAGCTTATTTCAAAAAAAGGGCTGGGTTGATTTGTTTCAAATTAACTGATTTACATTCATGTGAAATAGAAATTCAAAATACCTTACTGTTCTGGATAAATTAGGGAATTCCTGAATTTTCAGAGGTGTTTTTGACATGATTTTTAATCAAGGTTTTCTAACTAATTCGTGTTTTAGCTCCGGTTGTTTTATCACTTATATCCTTGAGTATCGTGTAGTTCAATTTCAATGTACCTAATCTATTAAGCGGCAATAGAATGATTAGGGTTGCAATACTTGCAATTTTCAAAATTCTGGGCCTTAATGACTTATTTATTTGGTCACGTTGGGTAAGTAGGTATAAAAAAAAACACTTACCTACTAAACATACAATTTATTGTAATGAAATAATTTACAGAAAATTTTACCTACCTATTAATAAGTAAGTAATTAGGTAGGTACACAAGTAGGTACTTGCTCAAGTTATAATAATTAGGTATAAGTATAACTAATCCTTCCTACAAATTATTTAGATTGTCATAAAAGTGAGTAGGTAGGTAGGTATACCTACTAACGTGGTTAGGTAATGTTTGTGTTAATGGAATGTAGAGCACTCAAATATTTTATCAGGTAAATTGGTGACATGTCAAGCAATGATTGCAAAAAACTAAACTTACAATAACTAATTATATGAAACTTAAAACGATCATTGAATTATAGTATGTAAGTAGGTAGTACCTATCTACCTAAGATCGAAGACATAGTAAGATTCAGTGGACCAACTAGATCTCTCTAAGGTCTCTGTCATAGCTTCATATATTTTTCAAAAGCCGAGACCTGAGTCATGATAATGATGATAAAACATAGTACCTACCTAAAGATGTCAAAATTAAAAAGTCTGCGTGAATGTCGCTGACGCGCAGACGTTTGGTGCAGCAGTTGTGTTTGACTGCAGGATGATTTCAGAAAGAGACGTTTTCGGATTATTATCTTTTGGTTGATTTAAACAATAGATGTTGTTAGTAAAACGTCTGCGTCAATGTTGCTAACGCACCCACGGTTTGGAGTAGGAATTTGTTTGCCTGCAGGACGTTTTGAAAGGGGACGTTTTCGGATCATTATCTTTTGGTTGATTTAAACGAAAGATGTTGTTAATAAAACGTCTGCGTGTTAAATCTTTGTCTGCGTGAATGTTGCTGACGCGCAGTTGTTTGGAGCAGGGATAGTGCTTAGCAGCAGGACATTTTTCAGAAAGAGACGTTTTGAAAGAGGAACGTTTTCGGATCATTATCTTTTGGTTGATTTGGGTAAACAATAGGTAGGTAGATGTTGTTAATAAAACGTCTGCGTGAATGTTGCTAACGCACCCACGGCTTGGAGCAGGAATATGTTTGGCTGCAGTACGTTTTCAGAAAAAGCCGTTTTAAAAGGACGTTTTCGGATCATTCTCTTTGAAATCAGTAGACTGCGATAGATTATGATTATGACGATGAATGCAAGTTTGCAGTAGGCAATTTAATGGTTTCTATAGAAGATGCCGTAGTCATCATGGTGTTGGGGGTGGTGCGGCTCTTCAACGACTTTCTTTTTAGGCACGTACGGGTTTTTGTTGGGGTCGGCATTTAGTCTGTAATAAAAATATATTTTAGTGGGATTGCGCCTTAAAGCCCGTGTAACTCGATCACAGGTTGGCAGACAACATATCAGCATTATGACCAGTCCGAAAAAAAATACCTAGTTCTCATCACCCCACTTACTTGAACGTTATACCAACAATAGTCGTATTCTCATCACCCCACTTACTTGTAATGATCAATTGCCTGGGAGCAGTCAACGTTGTACCACCAATCGCACGCGAACTTCGCCTGGTCGAAGAGGGTCCCGTTGGTGCAGAGGAAGGACGCCCCCTGGTGACCCTCGCGACCGTCATGGCAAACGTGGTAAGCCTGGAAATAAGCATGGTCAAATTCTCGAATATTTAACCTTGCCGGCTATTTCTAGAGATTATTCCCATTTGTCCCCCTGCTCTGTCTACCTTGTGTTGTGGGTGACAGGGCAAGGGGGACATGATGTTACAAAAACGTCCCCCGTTTGGAAACGAGGGGACAAATGGAACTTTTTAGATCTTTAATCCATATAAATATAAATAATCTAGAGATGTCTCAAAGAACAAGTTTATTTTGATATAGGTATACTACGCAAGCCGTTACTGCATAAAAATATTTGCTGAGATGTAATTAGAATACTGTGTAAGTACCTACAGTAAGATACGCCTACATACAAAGATTTAAATCCACCTACACATAGCTATTTTGACTGGCCTCACAGTTCAGTTGGTAGTAGCTCTGCCTTCTGCGCTGCAGGTTGTGGATTCGATACCCACCCAGAATAAACATTTGTGTGATGAACACAGATGCTTGTTCTGATCTGGGTGTGATTACCTATCTATTCTATGTAAGTATGTTTTTGCAAAAAAAATGTATAGGATAATAATTAATCTATCAGCTGTCTAGTTCCCATAATACAAGCTTTGATAAGTTTGGGGCTAGATGGCGTAGAGTGAATTGTCCACCAATATCTAGGTATTTATTTATTATATTTATTTATTTGTGGCTAAACTGATTAGTTAGTTTACGCCCCGCCTGTTGTTGTGCCCTAATTAATTGCCTAATAAAAAGTCGTTGTAAAATGTAGGCCTAATACCTACTTATTTATTTGGGTTTTCAAATTTTCAGAAGACACAATAACTTCAAACTAATTCAATTTAGAAGATAACACGTAGCCGAATTTCTGCGGCGGCCAAAGCAATTTGGTACGCCCTATTGGACTTTGAAGCTTAATGATTTTCAAGATAAACTTGCTCTGGCACGAAATTTTGGATAGGATTTAATAATTTGAGGAAAGTTACGGATTCAAATTAAATAAACACATTTTACCAAAGTTTCCAATTAAATAGAAGAAAAAAGTCGGTAGAACTGACCGTTAAAACCAAACTTTTATTCAAGTAGATTATTTAATTGTAAACAATTACCTAATCTATCTATATACCTAATGCCTTTAGACGAGCAATTCTTGTATGTTTAAAATCTGAATATCAGAAATGGCTTCAACGATTTTTATGTAATTTAGTATAAAGGGGGGTTTCGAGGGAGATAAATCGATTTAACTACTGAGGTTTAATTTTTAGAAAAAACCAAAAAAAAACATCCAAAAAAAGGTCATCCAGGTAGTATTTAATTATGTGTGACAATATGAGGGCTTTGTGTCAAGGGGGGGTCAAGTGGGACTTAGGAAGGCGTACAATAAATGCAGATAAGTATACATAAGTGATCAAAAGTATTTATGTATACCTATGGCACAATCGGATCTTTTATTTTAATTTTACAATTCGACTAAGCCCTAAGTACCTAATTATAGCACAGTCATCATAGCTGTCCTGGTTTCCACATGCTATACACCAGCGGGTTACCTACTTTCCAACATGCCATTATTGAGGTACAAAAATATCCTGCAACGGTTGCAAAGACCTGTAATCAATTCCGCTAGATGTACGATTGATTAGAAAATCGATCAATGTACACATTGTATACTGCTTACAATTGTTAAAGTTGACAAGTTCTAAAGGAGGTTTGGAAGGATACCTAATAGTACAAACGGGTTCTAAAATACAAAAAAATCCTTAATAATCAGTAAAATATTGCCAAAAAAGCTTTGGGGCGAATCTCCTCCAACGCAGTTAGGCATAACAAAATTAACAAGAATCATACAAACGCTAGAGCTCGATAAAGTTTCTTGCTAGTACCTTTCGGCTCGAATTGGACTGAAACTTGCACCTAGATTCATCTAGCGTGTACAAAACTCATAAGAATCCCTAATTATATTGACAAAACTAGCTGACTCTCTCGCAACTTTATCTGCGCGTTTTAAGTACTTAATATATTTTTCCCGTTTTTGCAACATTTTTTATTGACGCTCCTCTCCTATTGGTCCCTAGCTGTCCCGCTCGCGACTTCGTTCACTTAAAGTATCTAAACTGAGTTTTAAACAAATCACACGAATAAAAAAATTCCATACATAACTTTGACCCTCCTTTTACCCATTTTAGAGGGTTATTTTGGAATATCCAGAAATACGTGTCCATTCATTTTGCATTTACAGTACACGAACAAAGTTTCACACCAATCGCACCACCCGTTAAAAAGTTCCCATACAAACATTGACCCCAAATTTGACCCCTTTTTGAAGGTTTTATTGAAAAATCCTGATACACGTATCCATTTATTTTGCATTTACAGTACCTACACAAACAAAGTTTCACACCAATCGTACCACCCGTCAAAAAGTTCCCATACAAATATTGACACCACACTTGACCCCTATTTGAAAATTATATTGAAAAATCCTGAAACATGTGTCCATTTATTTTGCATTTACAGTGCACAAACAAAGTTTCATGAAAATTGCTTCACGCGTTAAAAAGTTTCATACTAACGTTTTCACCCTTTTTCACCCCCTTAGAGGTGGAATTTCCAAAAATCCCGCCTTAGTGGGTGGTTTTGTTATAAAAGGAAACCACCTTCCAAATTTCAGCTTTCTAGCTTCAGCGGTTTCGACTCGGCAATGATCAATCAGCCAGTCAGGTCAAGCTCTTATATAGATATAGATTATGTTAAATAATATGTCATATGCGTGATGTACCTATAGCCTTAGCCTTCTTTGATAAATGGACTATACAACACAAAAAAAAACAATTCGAACCAGTTGTTCCTGATATTAGCGCGTTCAATCAAACAAACGCTTCAGCTTTATAATATTAGTGTATATGGTATAGATATATTTTTGGTTTTGAATTTGAATTTTGGTTACCTGACATCCAGTCTCAACATTAGCGTACATCCCCGGATGTACCGGTACATGGGCGCAGGAGAACCTGGTTTCCGGAACCGAGTGGTAGATCGGGTAGTCCACTCCAGGGTGTCCTGGGACGTTGCGAAGGTCCTGGGGCTTCTCATGTTCCCTCAGAGGCTTTTGGTGGACTGGCCTCTCATTCTGGTAGTAGAAGTCTTGCTCATACTGATGTTCTGGTTGGTATCTCTGAAACAAAGAAGTGGTAAAAGTCTAGAGGTTTCTAGATATAAGTAGGAACCGTATTTATTCCTATATTATTATAAGTATACGGAAATATACATCCTTCGGCAATGGTTACATATTTTCGCCTTTGAGGTAGAAACTTTAGGTCCGTAGTGACCAAAGGTATGGCTCCTATTCATAGAGTTATCCAAAAGACTGGTAGACAAGACCAGAGATCAAAGAGCTGATGATTAATTTGGTCAGAGAATCAGTCCTATATAGATTGGCAACTTCACCAACGAGGTGAAGCTGCCAGCCTTTTGGACACATTACCTGCAGTCAGTGACTTGAACTATGTTTTCTACATACCTATAACTTATTTTCTCTGTTATAAACTTTAAAAGTACCTACTGAAAGAATCAGTGACACGAAAAAATAAATGTTTGTCCACCACTAAAGTAGATAAGTAATAGCCTTGACTCCGATCCAGTTTTTGCAAAGCACATTATGTAACACATATCGTGGATATTGCATACAACTACCGGATAATGCCATGAGGTCAGTTATTAAAAGTTAAATATAAAAGAAATTGACGAACTGTTAGGCAATGATTTATGTAACTTTTATTGACCCTTTACGTGCGAGGAAATTACCGTTCAAAGGTTACATTGACTGGAACTAAGTACTTAATTGGTGAATACAAACTGGCATGTATTATTTACGATTTTCATATATGAAATATATTCTAGTCTACATTTTATTCTGCGGTACCTATTCAGCCGCTATCGGATTTAGGTTCTTCCAATCGACATAATATTCCCACTTCTTGGTTTTTTATTTTGTGTTTTTTATGCCGATCTACGCGCTATAAGTATTACTATTACTAGGTACATATTATAAAACAAAATCCTCCGCCACGTCTGTCTGATCGCAATAAACTCAAAAATATTACACCAATTTTTTTGCTGTTTCAACCAATGGATAGCATGATTCTCGAGGAAGGTTTTAGTATATAATTTCTCGAATTTTTGTGTACATTTTTGTATATAAAATTTCATGATTACTTTTGGTCGTGATAGCCGACATAGGTTAAAAAAATAATAATTACGCAATAAGAAGTATAAGAAGAAGTTGATTAAGGTGGTGGTTCAAAATCTCCTAGGAACGACAGTGCACAAGAGGTAAGTGAACTCGTGACGTTTAATCTAGCAAGTCCTAAATTAAAGCTTACAGATATTGCGACAGGTTGCGAAACCCTAAATTAGTACAGCACCATGTACTTCGTCCTCTCACTGCAGGCTCAGTCACGGCCGGCGAGTTTCGCAACTTAATTCCACGTGTTAGGTCTTAGGGCTTTCGATTTTAGATAGATCCTAGATACCTAGATCCTTCCGGTCCGTATCAGAAGGGCAATCTATTACGAGTATAACGCCCTTGTGGGATGAACGGCATAAAAGTAAAATGACCTACTAGTAAACGGAATTTATTTCGTCATAATGGGTATTATGTCTACAAATTAGAACACCATTATCAAACTATGAAAATTTGAAGAGCCTTCAAGAAGAGTGATGACGATAAAACGCTCACAGCTAAGCTTGCTCAGTCGTTACAGAATTAAGTTAAGCATTGTTCCGCGCAGTCATCATTTGGATGAACGCTAGTGGTACATTCATAGCAGGCAGAAACGTACGAGTAATAGAAATAGCAACCAATAGAAATTCTCTCTTCACAATAGGGTATCCTATGTCGTGGATCAGAATCCAGTCACAAATGTTCAATCATCAAACCTGCACCTCGCGGCAAGGCACAGCGCCAAAGTCGTAAATACAAATCACCGATACAATGCGGAGTTTTCAATAGTCGTACCTCTGGTTAGTTCGTGGTCATTTTGCGTTAGGTTATAACCCGGTTGACCTATGGTATAATAAATACTATTATTTAGTGTTTATAGTTAACAAAGTTCATGCCCATTAGGGAAAAGAAAAACAGTAACTTAGCAAGTAAATAGGCACAAACAAACAGACTTGTCGATTATTTGTGCTAAAGTTTTTTAATATTTATATTTCTTGAGCTATCTAAGGACTATTACGAAATATTCAACTGATATTTCTGTAAATAAAGATTACAGCTATAATAATTTATATTAAAAAAAGTTTGACTGGCATAACGCTCAGTTGGTAGAGCTTTGCTTTCTGCGCTGTAGGTTGTGGGTTCGATCCCCACCCAGGACAGACAATTGTGTGACGCATGCAGATGTTTGTTTTGTGTCTGGGTGTTATTATATATTTACAAAAAAAAAGCATTTAATGAATCTATCACTTATCTAGTTTCCATAGTACAAGCTTTGCTTAGTTTGGGGCTAGAGGGTGTTTTGTGATTATGTCCACCAATATTTTATTTATTATTATTATTATTAGTTTTTAAAAGGTCTTCCTCGACGGAAAACCAATAAACATACCTGCAGATAAGCAGCATCTGATACCAATGTACATAGCAACGCTCCAGTGAGAGCCCGCAGCACCGCTTTTCCCATATCACCACACATATTGATAGAAAAGAGCTTAAAAATGTTAGGACTGTAGTCTACCACAGCACCGTACTAAAGTAACAACTGCAATGGAGTGCGAGGTATCCACCGCTGCCCCCACTAGCCGAACGATGAAACAGAGGAAGGAATGGTGTGGGGTAACGTCTCAATTTGGAGCAGGCTCAGGCCAAAAGAGACTATTTTTTTTTACAGACTGTCAAATACACAAAATGCCAAATGAATTCCACAAGTAAACAGCCGCTAGATAAAGTGTCTTAAGATAATATATCTAAAATATTCAGTAGCTAATTATACCTGATTCACATAGTGACCTATTGTGCTATGTCAAACGGTTATCAATAAAATAATATGACTGTTGAGTGTTCTTAGGTACACCCTTAACCGCGTATACTTTCATGGAAGAAATCTACGCGAATTATTCCAAGTTTATTTTCTACACTGTCCCCACATCCCACATAAAAAACAATAAGGTAAGAAAGCCAACGAAAATGTGATCTATGTTAAATTGGTGATTGGACCATACGATCAGATTAAAACCTTGTAATAAAGAGGCTATATATCTAAAACACAAGGAAGGAAAGTTTATAAACCCATAAGACCTACTATTCAAAAGCTTATGCAAGATCTGTCCCAATTTACTCTCAACAAGGAAGCAAAAGATAAACAACGAAGTATCACTTGATCTATCATTTATCATGTCACTTCTTGGTCACTCTGACAATGCCCTGATTTAACTAGGTAAATGGTACTTCAAAATGGTATCTGGTATCTTATTGTGAAAGATTAGAGTGCATCCTGTATTCAGATCTGTTGTCACTACCACCAGAACCTAATTTTTTTAAGCTGACAAACTCAAACAAGCTGAGAACAAAGTCATTTTTGGCAACTCAAAATCAAGAACCTGAATCCTAAGATGCCTACTTAGCTTTTTTAACTCGTAAGTGAAGCTAAGTATACATTCTTGCAACGGATTCTCTTCTTCTTCTTCAATTATGGCATCTGTTTCTTAGAGAACAATTTTGCCAGTGTCAAGTGTATTTATTTATAAGTATTGTCAACGTCACAGAGTCATAGTCAAGTTGTCAAGTCAATTTTAAACAAAAGATGGCTGTTTTGTTGAAAATTCTCGGGATTTCCTCCGATGGAATTTGAAGAGAACTATTCACTCTAATTCACATATTTTACACTCGCGTCAAGAACCCGGGCTTTATTGGCAAAATAACCACCAAAATTACGCAATAAAACTCAAAATAACACGAGAAAAAATATAAAAACCAGAGCGACGTAGTTGTCAGGCAAATGCACCGCAGAAAATCCCGACGGATTCTCATAAAACGCTTCAGATAGCATTATCTTTCTAGAACACAAGCAAAACCACGTGAATGCCAACTGTCAACCTGTCAATGACCTTTCACCATCCAGACTAGACCCTTCGCACATGGTCACCTTCACTATCCGTTTCGCCGTGCGTGCTTGTGCAACCAACCGGTCATAGCTAGTACCTATTCGTAATTGTTGCTGGTGAAATATTCCGTCCTGAGTAGGTAAAGATTGTTTTGAAACTGATAGTTTTATTATTTCTACCCTATATCACAGAAAGGCACAGTTTCCATTCTTCAACCACGTTCCACGACTTGCAGAATCTAGAGAATATGACGTCGTCATATAAGTCGATGATAATTATAATGTTTTTTGTTGGCTGAACTGAGGACGCAGAAAAGTTAGTAAAGTAATAAAGAAATTACCAAAGTGATAGCCTAGGGTTTGTACCTACTTGGTTCATAGGTCCACTTAGAATTGACCTCTTTATAACGTGTGCTGTGTTCTATGCAAGGCACGTTATCAGAGAGTTGGGATTTGGGATTAAAAAACAAAAGGCGGGATACTGTATGATGTCTGTTATCCCCGGTTTTTTATATTGTTACAGATAATGAGATCAACTTAGGCAAAGTGCTTCGACGCAGTGTATCGATAGATCCGTAACGAGGTCTCTATGGTCATCAATTTGGTACGGGGCAAAATGATCAAGAAGGAAGCAGAAGCACAATGGTTAAAGCATAGCGCGTATAAAGACAATGCATAAGTAATTCTGATAGTTGCGCTAACTCGCATAACTGATTGTTTGATAATACTTTCAATTTTCACGGCCTGCTGATTGACGTGTACATGCACATGGTTACCATCTAAACGGTTGTGCTGTGTTTCGTTGCTGCTTTCATACTTTCATGCCACATTTTTCAAGCAAATCATCTGTGCGAGTTCCTGTCAAAAGTGAGGAAATTGCACGCGACAGAGATGCAAATGTTAAGATAGATGTGTGGAGTGACGATAATAGAAAAGATAAGGTTTGAGCATATTAGAGGAAGTTTGAAAGTAGCGCCAGTGACAGAAAAGTTGAAAAGTAATAGGTTGGCGTGGTATGGGCATTTATGCGGCGGGAAGAAAGTCATGGTACAACAAGGGTTATGGATTTGAATGTGGATGAATATAAGAGTAGAGGAAGATCTAAGAAAAGAGGGATGGACTGTGTGAAAGACGATATTGTGTAAGAAGGGAGTGACTACTGAGATGACGGGTGATAGGAGAATGTGGAGGAAGAGAACTTGTTGTGACGACCCCACTAGTGGGATAAGACCAAGAATATGATGATGATAATCCACAAATAATTTAAGATTCAGGATTCTTGTCGTAAGGTTATACAGCTGTCCATGGTGTAGTTTTCCATTTAACCATCCTAGAATAATAAATGCATTTGAAATGGCGCTACTGCCCGTCTGAGGATTTCACCGGTTACGGACATGCGTGGTTTGAATATCCGTTATGAAAAACATTAATTGGCGTCGATTTAAAATTACATGAGCTATTATGGATTATTCACGTTAGTGTCAGGAACTGCATGTAGTTATTATATATTTTCAGACAAATCAATAGGTACAATAAAGAACTTTCATATCACTAGAGAATCACTAGAAAATTATCCTCCAATGTAAGTGCTGCAAGCGCTCACCTGTCCAAAATACGATGACCGCTAATGATGACCAAAATACGTTATTTCAATTTATTTTTAAAGAATTTGACAACCATGAGTTTTGTAATATTGGTAGGAACAGAAACACAGTGCTTCTAGATGTGTCGGATAATCAATATCCGGCCAATAATAGATACCTAAAACTATGTCAAAGACCCGGCAAATACAAGATTGTTGCGACACTTAAAACTGCCACAGCCTTTGACAGACTTTTTCCTGTACACTTGCTGCCAATAAAACTGTCCATTTTTTACTTTGACTTTTATTATGAGTTCGTAGATGAAAAATGCTTAAACTGACCACCAGGTATGGACATGGGGATGGTGATCAACGGAAATTAACGAAAATACGTCTTAAGACGTCAGATACACAAAATCATACAAAGCGACGGCTTACAAAATCTCGTTTGGTAAAAATTGTTTGTAAAAAACAAAACTTGCATGTAGGTAAAAACCAGTTACAAACACACAAAAAAACATTTAGTCAGAATCTTATTTATCGACGACGCTATAGAAATCTATTGATTTTATAGAATTAATGTACCTATGCTTTGTCCCGGCATACAAAACTCTAAGTACCTACTTACCGTTATTGTAAGTTTACTTTTGACTGTTAATAAGCTAAATAACTTGATACCGAATGTAACATTATAGGTACAGCTCGTACATTGTATCAAATTATTTGGTGTAGGTACTATGTATGTGCACAATTCAGCCAGGTAGAACAGCACAAACATGCCACTCACAGCAAAAAGCCGGCTCTAGGCAAAAATTCGGATTTTAATCCTTCCAAATCCCGGCTAAATTTCTAAATTCTGGATAGACCTACCAATTTGAATAATAATAAAATCTCCCTCTAAATTTTATCGAAGATCTAAGTAACTAGCGAGGTAACTGAGAGCATTCCTGATTATGTTCTTTTGTTTTTTTACCTATGGTCCTACAGATCTGTTTGTGTTTCGAATTAATGTTAGACCTCTCTTTATGTGCCACTTATCTATCTCAGCCTGGATAGGCGGGAATAAGGATTACTTAGTTACGCAACTTTCGGGACGTTAGCTCCATATAGTTAGCAACTATTAAACTAGAGAATTAACCTCCAAACTTGCTCCATCTGCTCTGCAGGCTGGAGATACAGCTCGAGGATATTGGGAGTCTGGAATTACTGTAAACTCGCATCTTGCTAATTATTCTTATAAAATGGAAATTTCCATTTTTACGCCGATATTATTTCATAAATTATTGAGATGACGGAAAATGGGAAATGGAAGAAAATCACATGTTGTGCCGACCCCACATAACGTGGGATAAGGGCAGGAAGATGATGATGATTACCTATTTCATAAACTACACGCATCTCGCTGGATGGAGTTATCGGGAAAGAATTAACATTAGTTTACGATTTAAGATTTTTATAGCTAGTTAGTCGAACGGTGGCTTAATTGATAGCGCGTTGGCTGGTTTCAGGCGAAGAAGCGGGTTCTAGTCCAACCCTTTCTTTTGAAAACCACTTAAATTTGACATCGATTCTCCCCACGAGTAAATTTTTTCTTGATGTAAATGATTCTTCTTCTTCTAACTTTTCCATTAGACACCATCCATCTCGATTTAGGGCTCATTGCACCCAGTTATTTTCACCGTTTTATTTAGTCTTTTGCATGTCGGTATTCGGAGCCACTTCAAGTCTCTAAAATTTTCTTCCTCGTCTATATATAGTTTGTCCTACGGCTTGTTACTAAGGCTTCAAATGTTGTATGACTGTATTACAAAATATTACGTTTCAAAGTGATCCTTGAGATTTTATTAAATCAATATATTTTGACTTTGTCTTTGACTTACTAACGTTAAATAATGTATAACTGTTTTGTGATGCTTGTAATGCATTATGAAATCCCTTTTACTTGTGTCAAGCAAACTGATCCATCACAGAAGGTTGTTATATTATGGCCGTGTCCTACCGTTCTCTAACCTGCAGTGACCGTAATGTAACAGGGACAAATACGCATTGCATTAGTCTAGATTCTTTAGCCATTATAGGATAGGTAATGGTTGCTTTTAATCTAATTCAAATGAAAATAAAGTTTATACGATAAAGCATGGTGAATTTTTGGGTTTTGGAAACTTGGGTATGTATAATAACGAAATTTGTTAAGTAGGACTAAAAGAAAATCTAGAGAATAGAAAATTCTGTAAGTCAACTTAGTCGTGTGATATGAAATCATGGATTAAAAATCATAATAGTTCTCTTTGTCATTGTTCACCTAACCAATTATATTGAAAAGATAGGCATTTATCTAGAAGTTACTATTGTTCCGCTAATCTATTCTTCAATGACCTAAACCCGCTAGTTTTCTAATGAATTTCTGCTTTTAATCTAATTCAAATGAAAATAAAGTTTATACGATAAAGCATGGTGAATTTTTGGGTTTTGGAAACTTGGGTATGTATAATAACGAAAATTGTTAAGTAGGACTAAAAGAAAATCTAGAGAATAGAAAATTCTGTAAGTCAACTTAGTCGTGTGATATGAAATCATGGATTAAAAATCATAATAGTTCTCTTTGTCATTGTTCACCTAACCAATTATATTGAAAAGATAGGCATTTATCTAGAAGTTACTATTGTTCCGCTAATCTATTCTCCAATGACCTAAACCCGCTAGTTTTCTAATGAATTTCTGTAAAATCACGAATGAATGAATAAGCTATAATTTTTATATTATATAATTGTTATATTTTACCTTGATAATACCAAAAGCAGAACAAAAAACTTTGCCACTTTACCTGAAAGCTGTTTTATTTACTTGTCCATTATAACAGTGCAGCGAAAATATCCTCACAGCTTTTTGGAATATCCGCTTCCTGGAATGTAGTAAATTTATAAAATCCGGGTTGAAAATTCAACGATTTTCCTGGAAGTAAACGGTATAAGTAAACTTTATTTTACTGAATAATATTTGTACGTATAATATCGCAGCCAAAACTCTTATCCAATCAAAACCATTTTGACTGTGAAATTGACAAAGGACTTCTTCTTCCATTTCCTTCTATCATCAGTCATCTTAGTAATCACTCCTTTCTTACTCATAACATCTTTCACACAGTCCATCCATCTCTTCTTTGACCTACCTCTACCCCTGTATCCATCCAAATTCTTACCTGCACTAAAAATTAGATTTGAAGAAAATTATTGTGTCAGCGTGCATACTACCCACCTTCTAATATTAGAATTAGCTACTGACTTAAATTTTACCACAAACAATGCGGTGACTGCTGTCTATTTTATGAGTCCACGAAATGAACAAAAGTTATGCGTTTCGTTTCAATTCAGTACAGGCGATTTTTAACCATATTCCAGTGGGCTTAGTTTAAAACTCCAACGCAGATGTTGATCTGTTTGAAGCCTAGTCGACCTTTGTCAAAGAGTGACTACGGTACAATGCTTTGACCAGATTCAAAGCTTGCTTTCGCTTCAAATATGTATATGAACCCGATATTGTGCCTGCTGTGATGGATTATCTTGGATCTACCTAGACAGTATTCAAAGTGAAGAATCGTAACTTTTGAAATTGTAAACCCTATCTATTAGTCCAACAAAGCATTTTTTTAAGGAAAGTTATTTTTAAAATATAATCAATTTTGTTGAAAAGGTTCCAAAGTAGCTTAAATATTTTATGCTCCTGATTTTTGGATCAGGATAAGATCATAGACCATTACTGCTGATGCTGACTCGTGAAACGACCACGTACAGCTGACCTTGCGATTTCGAACTGAATTTGAGGTCATCTCGTTAGTCGCGGATCTGTAAGTTGTCAGAAAACGTTGTTTTTAAGTAAATAGAAATAGCAGAAAAGAAAAACAGATGGCATAGGCGTGAAGTCAATTATAGCAGATCTTGATAATCTTTGTCGAAAAATGAACAAACATGATCCGGACTGGTGTTCTCAGATTTCACAGACATCTTTTCAGATGTCTTTTCCTTTTTCTTTTCTTTGTTTATTCTATGATTAAATTCGTGAGCAGGGGATCAAAATTACCTACAGATAAGTTCCGTGTGAAAAAGATAACAAACATGATCACGACATACTTAATGTCCAAATTTCAAAGAAATCTTCATCAGATAGTATTGTTATTTTTAAGGCTACAGTCGTAAGACACTGATAAGTATGGTTTAAATGGGTAACAATAATTTGGTTTCTGGCGTCCATTCAATCATCAGTAGGTAGAAGTCCATCTTTAAATAAAGTCTCTAAAAATGCCATAAATGATCTAAGCCATCACCATCTAACAAGTTCCTGCGACCGCTACGATATCATTGAGTTTACAAAATAATAATAAAGTAAACACTAAATTATTTTGTAAGTTCACAAAAGTGTTTGCAGTAGCCAAGGATTGCTTTCCGATAATGATCGCTACCGAATCAAATTATACCCAAAACAGGCTTTCTCTAAGATGAATTTAAATAGGCTTTCAACAACACAGACTAAGGAATTGCATAAATATTAATGGTCCAAGCTGTTACTCAGAGATGTAGCTAGGAGGGTTTGAACAAGACGAAGTTTAATTATTCAGCAAAGCTAGCAAATTCAAATTCAAAATAAACGTACTTATTTAATTAAATCACAGGGATCAAATTGAATCTTGCCTTTGATTATTAACTATCTACATGCTAAGTGAATCTATGTAGATTGGAATCGGCACATAAGTCGATTCCGATTTAAAGTTCAGTCCGAGATGATAATATGTAGGTAGGTACAGAAACATGTCAGGCCCGAGTGCTTTTCTTTTTCTACGGATGACGAGCTGAGTAGGAGCTGATTTGTGCTGTTTTTTTATCAGCATTTTGCTAGTTCATCAAACTACGTAAGTATAGCAATATTGCAATATTGGCTTGACTTTTTTTACACAAGCCTTTGGCCCTTCTGATGGTATGTGGCTATTGCGCTCGCAATACGCGAGATGTCAAGCGCACTGCTGACCTATTTTTATCTATTCGCCCAGATACTTTACTATCAACTGAGCAACAGATTGTTTTTATCTAAAGTTCGATGTGTTACGGCCCTGGTAGTACTCGTATAAGTTTTATAAGAAAACGAAAGTGGCCGTGAAATTAATCCACTTCCTATCTCCCCAAGCATAAATCCTGATTCCGGTCCTGTCCTATCTGATGAGTAAAGATTAACGGAGCGAATTTTCTTCAAGTAACTCCAAAAAGGATGTGTCTCTTGAGAATATTGTTTGGCGCATGGAATATAAATTATGTATTGACGGGAGGTTAATGTTTCTATAATAATTAGCAATTTAATAAATGGAGGTAGGTACCCACCTTTATTTTAGACTGATAGCAATATTGCGTAGACCTAGGTACGCAATATTGCTATCGGTTTAAAAAAAAGGTACCTGTAGAGGTACCTGTACCTCTATTAATTATTAACAATTAACTAAATGGAGGCAGTATTTCCATTATATAAATAAAAAATTACTTATAAATAAACCGTAAGATAGTAGCATAGTACTTACTCAATACCTCCATTCTGTAAATTGCTAATTATTCTTTTCATAATGCCACTACTTAGTTAATAACGAACCAGTAGTTTATTATATGAATTAAAGTTGCCTCACAGAGGCACTTTTCGTGCTCATTATTAATTTGTACTTACGCAATATTGCTATGGGTGTAAAATATGGGTTAGGTACTTGTTTAACGCAGGTTTGAATTTAAAGCAACACATTATTTTGTTAGCAAAACGTAATGTAGGTTACTAAATCATTGAAAATTGATATTTGTTTAACAGATGTGAATCATAATACTAGATCAAATGGGTACCATAAGTAATAAAAAAACTAAAATATTACGCAGGACGAGATCGAAGTATTTTTATGGGATTTTTTTATAGTAAGTAATAAAAGTAAATCACTATTCCATGAACAACAACTTATTCATGTACTTATTTATTCTAGTCACAAATGGCAGCCTTATTCTAGTACCTACCTTATTCTAGGAACCTTTTTATTAAATTATTTTTCAAAAGAACTCACTCGCGTAATGTTTTTTTTAATGCATTTATAATAAAATACATTAGTAGATTATTAAGCTAGATTTCGAGAATTTCTTTCTTAATGCAAAGTTAAATGAACTTACTCCCCACA
Organism: Cosmorhoe ocellata; assembly: GCA_963675405.1. Classification (NCBI taxonomy): domain Eukaryota; kingdom Metazoa; phylum Arthropoda; class Insecta; order Lepidoptera; family Geometridae; genus Cosmorhoe; species Cosmorhoe ocellata. The sequence continues at coordinate 9,015,620 of OY776249.1, read as the reverse complement.
GCTTTCAAGAGTTTATTTATCTATTTCTTTAAGCGAGAAATTCTTGTATGTACGTACATAATACTCGTATATAATACTAGCTTTCGCTCGCGGCGTCGCCCGCGAAGTACCCACATAAAATGTAAGTAACCTATGTTCATCCTGAAAGTTTATTCTACACATTAGTGAATCGATCCATTCGTTTCAGAGTCTATTCAATGCAAACAAACAAACAAACAAACAATCAAATCTTTCCTCTTTTTCCCTTTGTGAGGTTTATTTTCGAAAACCCTTAAAATGTGTGTCCATTTATTTTGCCTATTAAGTATTTCAACCGAGTTTCAAACAAAACACACATCGTCAAAAAAACTATTAACCCTTTTTGGAGGGTTGTTGAAAAAATCGATATATACGTTTTAAATTATTTTGCATTTAAAGTATCCAAACCAAGATTCAGACCGATCGTACCACCCCTCAAAAAGGTCCCTTATAAACATTGAGCCTCCATTTTACCCCTTTTTAAAGTTCATATTGAAAAATCTTGAAACATGTGTACATTTGTTTTGTATTTACATAACACAAAGTTTCATGAAAATCGTATTACGCGTTAAAAAGTTTCATACAAACGTTTTTAGCCCTTTTCAACCCCTTAAAAGTGGAATTTCCAAAAATCCCGTCTTAGTGGGCGCCTATATACCAAGACAAACAGTATTTCAACCGAGTTTCAAACAAATCACACCACTCGTCAAAAAAACTTTCACACCCCATTTAACCCTTTTTGGAGGGTTATTTTGAAAAATCCAGATATAAGTTTTAAATTATTTTGCATCTAAAGTATCCAAACCAAGATTCAGACCAATCGTACCACCCGTTAAAAAGTTCCCATACAAACATTGAGGCCCCATTTTACCCCTTTTTAAAGGTTATATCGAAAAATCTAGAAACACGTGTACATTTGTTTTGTATTTACATTACACACACAAAGTTTCATGAAAATCGTACAACGCGTTAAAAAGTTTCATACAACCGTTTTTAGCCCTTTTCACCCCCTTAAAAGTGGAATTTCCAAAAATTCCGTATTGGTGGGCGCCTACATACCAAGACAAACAGTATTTCAAACAAATCACACCACTCGTCGAAAAAACTTTCACACCCCATTTAGCCCTTTTGGGAGGGTTATTTTGTAAAATCAAGATATACCTTTTACATCATTTTGCATTTAAAGTATCCATACCAAGATTCAGACCGATCGTACCACCCCTTAAAAAGTTCCCATATAAACATTGAGCCCCAATTTTACCCCCTTTTAAAGGTTATATTGAAAAATCTCGAAACACGTACACATTTGTTTTGTATTTACATTACACACACAAAGTTTCATGAAAATCGTACAGCGCGTTAAAAAGTTTCATACAACCGTTTTTAGCCCTTTTCACCCCCTTAAAAGTGGAATTTCCAACAATCCCGTCTTATTGCTCGCCTACATACCAAGACGAACATACCCTCCAAATCTCAAGTCTTTACGACCGGCGGTTTAGGCTGTGCGTTGTATCTATTCAAATCAGTCAGGATTTATCCTTTTATATAGTAGATGAATATCGGAAAAGACTAACGATTTTCATCTAAAATCGATCAAAGCACCGAGCATTTGATCGATTTTTGTTTTTTTTTTAACTCAGGTACTACATACCTAATTATGTTCAGATTATGATTGATCATTTTGTGATAGGTAGGTACCCTAGTTTTTTATGTTCTATGAAAGTACCTATTATGTAACCAAGTTATATTAGCCGCACTAGGTCAGCCATCATTATTTGAACCACGTCCTCCAAGAAGTCGAGATCGCTTTTATCGCGCTGATTTAATTAAAAAGTTGTATCTATAGCCACGAGTATTTCTGAATACTAGGGGCTTGGTACACATTTTGATAGTTTATAAGACTTTGTTTCGTTCGTTTCCTTTCATTCCTTTCACCAGGAGCCTTAGGTACTCGTACAATAAACATTTACAAATTATGTTTCAGAAACATCGAAGTTTCAAGCCTGATGTAACACTACTTTGAAACAATTTTTATAGGTCAAAATATCAAAATAATATTGCTTTGATATTGCCCGAAGAGCTTGTGGTAAGGCCCCTGCTCTGCCGATTTTAGTTCATCAAAGTTTTCGCTAAGGGCGCCGCTGGTAAATGTATGGAAAGAAACGAAATGAAATAAACTTTAAAAAAGACTTCCAGTCTCCAGAATACAGCTGCAAGTATTTTTGGGAAATTATTAGTATACCATCACAAACATGTTTAAGTACATTACATCAAACACATGTCATATAATATATAAAAAGCCAATATCTTATTTCATTTCCATATCATTACATCTTGATATTATGGTTTCATGTCTTGGGAAGAAAATAAATTCTTCCATCGTTTTTATAACGACAATGTGTAAAAATGTGTATTCAATAACGACGAAAAACTGTAGATATGATCAGAATGTGATGGAACCTTGTCAATAACCAACGGTAATGTTATATATAAAGAGTTACAACTCATTTTCTATTATTTTTATGAGACTTTCAGGCTCATTTTGCAATTCGAAAGTCAAGCTTGGATTTTGTAAATAAAAAAACCATAATCTCCCTTGTTTCTATTTACTAGTATTTTTTAATATTCTGGCTATTGCGGTAGTTTTAACGTATTTACTTACTAAAGCTAAAAAAAATTCGTAAACGTTTGACTATGCACATTTTCGTATCGCGCTATTTTTTACCCAACTGTGAAGCAAATAAAAAGGGTAATAATATGTATGGTGTGCAGCTAGTATGTTTGTATGCATGCAAGTTACTTTAGCTATCGCTGTAGCTTTAACTTTAGCTTAAATGGCTGGACGGATTTTGACAAAATTTGAGGTGTCGTTGGATCCGTCTGGATCATAAGAGTAACCTGATCACCTGAGTCCATGATCAACTTGAGTGTGTTGTTAGTACTGCAATTTTGCCCTCTACTTATTTGTCCTCTAGGTAATTGTAGGTACTTATTGACATTTATGTCAAATAAATAGTTACTATCATATAAAACGGTAAATTATACTCATATGGTATGTGGTTTTGCGTGAATTTGATGTTTGATACAATTTGTTCAAGGTATTTCGACACCTACATCTCTCATTTTCTCTTAAAGAAACCAAATTATCTTGAAATTTAAGTCTGAATGAGTGGCCCAGCTATTTCAGTAAAGCTGGTAGCAATCAGTAGAAGTTTGAACGAACGTTCATCGCGTGTTGAGTTTCTCGAACGCTCGGTGTAACTTTCATGATTAACAGCCTGTCAGTTTTGAAACTATGGAGAGATGACGCATGGTCGCATTGTAGTCATGACAAAGTTGAAGTTCTCTGCGTCATTACGCGCTCTGTTGCTTTTAGGCCGCTGCACACCGACTTATAAACGTGCGATTACCGTAACCATTGGTTAAGATGACAGCTGATATATATTATTAATTACTAGTTTCCGCCCTTGGCTCCGCCCGCGTGAAGCGTAATGACGCACCTTCCCACGGGAAGCGTACATTTTTGCGGGATAAAATGTAGCCTATGTGTTATTCCAGACCATAATCTATATCTATGCCAAATTTCATTCACATTCGTTTACCCGTTTTAGCGTGAAGGAGTAACAAACATCCAGACATCCAGACATCCTCACAAACTTTCGCGTCCACACATAAGAAAAAAGGCGAGATATATACACCTATAATATAAAACTATGCTGATTGTATTTTAAGCTACACCGAAGCCAAAGCGATAGCGATTCTGTACCATTTTCTATTACCTCGATAAACGACTGGTTACCTTTAACCAACACGATGTTTGGTGAAAACTTAACTTAATATCGTAAGTTCATGTTACTTACCTTAACGTTTAGGAGCGGATGAGTTCATTCGAATGATCTAAACATTTACGTAAGTATGAAAAGTTAGTATGGTAAGTTTCATAAATATGAACCTACTTATTTAAAATGATCTTAGTTTCGAGATGATGGTCTTACCCACTTACTTCCAATCCGCAAACTTGTTTGAAACAAGCTATCAACAAATTTAAAATTGATTCAAAATTTTTAAACGGGTGAGACTTGAACCCGCGTCTTTAGCATGAAGGCGGCCTATGCCACCATTTGACTTTAAGGTGAAAATAAATAAATTATAATATTTCTAACAAGTTATAACAAAACTTGTAAGAGAATAATAATAAACTAGTAATAATATTTTTAAACGTGTTTTCTTTTCTCTTTTTATTATTTTTAATAGTTTTTACTACACGTGTTCTGTAACTTTTGTATACAAAATATTTTGACTTGATTTAAGTGTAGAAAAACAGTGTATATAACATGTAGAATACATGTTTAATTCCTTGATGGTCCGTGGTGTTTTCAAAAACTATGTATTATCTTTTGGTCAGTGTATTCAAATGTGAAATTCTACTATTAATATTCGTTTGTAATGGTAGAAGTGGCAGCCTATAAAAACAATTTCTTAAAAGAGTCTTTTAAAAACACAATTTCTTCGAGGGGTTGTAGGTACTCCTTTGATAAAACTTAAAAAATACACCCCAGAAAACGTACTAAAAGAGTTTTTAATTAGAGAATTTCCAGATGTCAAATAATAACCCCCAGTGGGGTGTTAAACGCTGCTTACGTTAGTTCTATTTCACTTATAATCATTCTTCAATGTAAAATTACCTTAATTGCATCGAGATATGGTTATTTTTTGCAAGAAAAAAAACCTATTGAACTAATAATTAATTCTGAACAAATATAATTTAGTTGATGGTATGTAACATGTTGAGTTATTTCTAAATTAAGTATAAGCACCGATTTGTTAATATAAATAAGTTACAATAAAAGTGGCGATTTGAAATCAAATACATAATTTGATCCGTAGATCCTCATAAAAGATGGAGTTATGTAAAATCAAGGATCACGGTTTGTTTTTTGTGTCAGTATTGTTTGATTTTGGGATGTTGATGTGCCTTGAATTCTTGACCCAAAATTACTACTCTCAGGTACTAATACTGCTAGTCATGAAAAATACAGTCTTCTTCTTATACGAGTAGTGTAATTTTTTCTTTCGAAACATTGTGGTGGGAGGAATATAGTGCGCCTCAAAGAAGCACTTTTAGTGCACTCGACACTATGTCCTCAGACTTTTGAGATTTGTCAATAAAAAAAAAACATTAATTTTCACAGACCCACAATTATAGATCCATAGATATGACACAATAAAACTAAAATAAAGCCCAGCCAGATCATTGAGCCACTAGTAAAGATATCTGTTTCAGCATTAACCATAAATGCTGGTATCGACACGGAAAAAAATTGTTCTTCTTATGCCAGTAGTCCTTTTGGACAAGTTTGGTGAAAGAATTAAAGCTTATTTATTGCTCTAACTCATTGGTGTATGACTGGTTTTGAGACCGTTATTACTATTATTTAATCTGCGTTCTAAGGCGTAAAGGCAAAACCGTTTGAAGTGCTGCTCGTTGTGACGCCACCGACGGCGACGCACCTACTGAGTGCCACTCAGACATCAAAGACAGACGGGTAAGTCTCCAGCGCAGTTTTATCTACGTATAGATAAGAGATCCGTGGTAGGTATGAGTCGCGGTACAGCGTTAACACGAGGAAACTTTCGTGATAGGCTCAAACAAAAAAAGGGACCAAGTTAGGTGCAAACGGCGTTCGGGGTTGACGGTGATGTCGATAAAAAAGTGGAGATTAGGGACTTAGTTCGGTTTTGATAGTTTACGAAACTTTATTGTTTCGTTTCCTTTTATACATTTACGTACCAGCGCCTCTGTATAGTCCTGTGCGTATTCGCAGCTGTCTGTAAATAATTACGAAACATCCTAAGTGTAGGCCCTACCCTAACTGTGTAGTTGATATTATAATAATCTATTAGATGATGTAAAAATAAATTATCACCAAAAGTATATAACCAAAAATGATGGTAATTCCAACAATTCTTTCCGCCATCTGCACCAGTCCAAAATTAAGACCGTCCGACAACCGTTGTAAAAAGTAATTTCTTCATAAAAATCCAAAGAAGCGTCGAACATCATAATGGTATTTAAATGAGAATTTCAAGCTTTCTGATGAAATTTTTCTTTTTAGCTCCCTCGTGGAATCAACGTATTTATTGGAACGATGATAGCGCTTGCCACAGCCAGTGATGTTTTAATCTCTAGATGCGTCACCCTCCTCAAACATTAAAATCACAGAAGCTCGAACACTGAAGTGCCTCTTAGCTATATATCATCTGTCTTCTATCCAAAAATGTAATAAAATCATCGAAGCCAGTGTGTCAGTGCATTGAAAAGTTATAAACTAGTATTCATTGCAAAAATAAAAAAAAACCTGACTGAACGTAACTGAAAATAGATTTTTACAGCTGCTATATTAAGTTTTTTTGACATTTTTATAACCTATGTCACTATTCTGATCCAGAAAAATCTAACGACATCGCATTTGTCAAAATCCGTCCAGCCATTTGGGCTACAGCTTACATAAACCTCAAGCACATTACTCTACTTCATTGCTTCGCAGTCGGGTTACTATAGATAGTACACATTACACATTACCGCAAATACCATAGTAACCTAATACTAACATTACTACGTAACGGATCTATAATGTAATATCATTGGAAGTAACGTTTCCACTGAGATGATATCGAATCGTGACCCAACATTTCGATTACGTCTATTCAATGGATGCTATTTGACTTTTATCATCGGTTACTGGGGAATCATAATGCTGTATTTTTTGTGATTGGTTTCTTGTAAATAGAAATCAAACAGTAACCTACTTTATCCTATTTAGGCAGTATCCAAAGCAAAAGTAGGTCGAATTTTATGTATAACTAGCTGTCCCGCCTGCGACTTCGTTCACTTAAAGTAGGTATCTAACTAAACTGAGTTTCAAACAAATCATAAAAAAATCCCATAATAACTTTTACACCCAATTTTACCCTTTTTAGAGGGTTATTTTAAAATATCCAGGAATACGTTTCCATTTATTTTGCGTTTAAAGTATCCAAACCAAAATTAAAATCAATCGCACCACCCTTTAAAAAGTACCCATTGAAACATTGACCCAACATTTGACCCCTTTTTGAACGTTATATTGAAAAATCCTGAAACACGTGTCCATTCATTTTGTATTTACACTACAGTACACAAAGTTTAAGGCCAATAGCACCACCCGTTAACAAACATTGACCCCCCATTTGATCCCCTTTTTTAGAGATATATTGAAAAATCCTAAAACACAAAATTAAGTTTCAGACCAATCGCACCACCCATTGAAAAGTTCCCATACAAACATTGACCCCCCATTTGACCCCCTTTTTAAAAGGTTTTACTGAAAAACCCTGAATCACGAAACAAAGTTTCAGACCAATCGCACCAGGTTAAAAAAATCCCATACAAACATTGACCCGACATTTGACCCCTTTTTCAAGGTTATATCGAAATATCCTGAAACACATGTCCGTTCATTTTGTATTTACAGTACACAAACAAAGTTTCAGACCAATCGCACCACCCGTTAAAAAGTTCCCATGCAAACATTGACCCCACATTTGACCCCTTTTTGAAGGTTATATTGAAAAAGCCTGAAATACGTTTTCATTTATTTTGCATTTACAGTACACAAACAAAGTTTCAGGCCAATCGCACCACCCGTTAAAAAGTTCCCATACAAAAATTGACCCCACATTTGACCCCTTCTTGAAGGTTATTTTGAAAAATCCTGAAACACGTGTCCATTCATTTTGCATTTACAGTACACAAACAAAGTTTCAGGCCAATCGCACCACCCGTTAAAAAGTTCCCATACAAAAATTGACCCCACATTTGACCCCTTTTTGATGGTTATATTGAAAAATCCTGAAACACGTGTCCATTCATTTTGCATTTACAGTACACAAACAAAGTTTCAGGCCAATCGCACCACCCGTTAAAAAGTTCCCATACAAAATTGACCCCACATTTGACCCCTTTTTGATGGTTATATTGAAAAATCCTGAAACACGTGTCCATTCATTTTGCATTTACAGTGCACACACAAAGTTTCATGAAAATCACTCCACGCGTTAAAAAGTTTCATACTAACGTTTTCACCCTTTTTCACCCCCTTAGAGGTGGAATTTCCAAAAATCCCGCCTTAGTGGGTGGTTTTGTTATAAAAGGAAACCACCTTCCAAATTTCAGCTTTCTAGCTTCAGCGGTTTCGGCTGGGCGATGATAAATCAGTCAGTCAGTCAGTCAGTCAGTCAGTCAGTCAGTCAGGTTAAGCTCTTATATAGATATAGATTGAATATTTAAAAAGATATCTCTACTTGTTTTATAAGTAGGTATTTAAGTGATTTGTACAGAACGATATATTTTACCTAATCATACGTAATACTCGTAATATTATTTCAGATTGTACTCCTCTTACATTCATATCATCATTCACACAATCAAATCCCTTTTTCTTTGGCCTTCCTTTACTTGCGAACCCAGCCACACTCAAACTCATAACTCTTTAGGTGACATAGTTTCCATCCCTCCTCATCACGTGTCCATACCATGGACCCTGGATGACCTGGATGATGTTTTTTTTTGGTAAACCCTAAAATATGAACCCTAGCTAGATCGATTTATCGCCCCGAAACCTCCTGCATACGAAATTTCATGAAAATCGTTGGATCCGTTTCCGAGATTCAGAATATAAACATATATACAAGAATTGCTCGTAAGGTATAAGATATATAAAATAATGTATTAATAGATAAATAATAATTGAATACACCCAAATACTGACGTTTATACCAGACACAGGAGGTAGCAGGCAATATCTAGAGCGGCAGGTATATTTTGTAGCGTTAGTTGTAAAATAAAATATTTTATTGAATATCTGGGCACATTCGTACCCTGACATAAGCAATGCCCGCAGGAACCGTCTTAAATTTGACTTGGGCTTGTGGGATTCCATTTTCCCTTTGCAGGATATTGAGGGCTATTTTAGTTCCATTCCGAATTGAAAAGAGTTTCTTCTAAACAAAAAATACAATCCTACCTAACTAAAAATATCATTATATCTGCGAAAGTTTTGTATTTGTATTTAAATCATTTACGCTTGCAACCAATAGATGAATGATGATAATGACAACATAAAAAGTGGAGCAAGTAAATAAATAAATAAATAAATAAATAATGCTGGACAATCGACACAGCATCATCTAGCCCCAAAGTAAGCTACTTAAAGCTTGTGTTATGGGTACTAGATAACTGATATATTTAATACATTATTATACATAGATAGATATATTTTTATTATACTTAGAAAACACCCAGACCAACGGAACAAATTTCTGCAGATCGTACACAAATTTGTTCCGCGGCGGGAATCGAACCCGCAACCTCTTGCGTCGCCGGCGGACACTCGCCCGCTGCGCCACAGAGGTCGTCACCTGGTCACGTTAAGTAGCCTGGAATAATCACAATTCCATTTAAAATAATACTTATTTAAATAAAAGGAATAATAATATCAAGGGCTTTTTCGTGACTGATTTATTGACAGACAATGCAGAGCCCAAACCGTTGGTCCTAGAGAGCTCAAATTCAGAAGCTACATTTCTCATAGCACGGAGACGTACATTAAAAATTTAAGAATTCCGGAAATGGAGGTTGAATTTTATATGAAAGAAACATTACGCAACCAAAGCCGCGGGGAGTTCCACTAGTACCTTATAATTATGCAACCTATAGAGTCTGATTTTCTGAAAACTTTTCAAGATTAAGATAATATAAGTAAATCAGTCATAAACCAAATAGTAAGTATAAAGTGCGTAGGTACTTACCTATAAAAAAATGTACCAACCTATTACTTGATATTTAAACTTTTTAAGAAATAATATTCCGTACGTTGCTTGATAACAAGAAATACATAATACATAAATCCAGTAACTGGAAGTATTGTTTGTAAATAGTCTTTTAATTCAGTTCTTTGAATGAAAGAATAAATAGATTATCTACCGAGAATTGGTCTTCATAAGCAAGCAATGCTTGGAGCTCGAACGTAAGACAATAGACGGCTAATAAGCAAGTAGGGCGTAAGCAAATTTGTATATAAAAAATAGGTGTAGTGTATGCTGCTATAAGTATATATGTACATATATAGTTTGCAATAACTATTTTTAGCTAAAACGCAGTACGGTGTTGGTCATATAATAATCTAGGTATTTTCGGCTTATTCCACTAATCCCCGTTGACGATCCCCGTTAACGGGGATTAGTGAACTTTTTGTTCACTTTTCCCCGTTGACGCTGATGCGAACTCGCAATTAGTGAACTAAAAAGTTCACTAATCCCCGTTAAGTTAAAAATAAAATACCAATATTTGGAATAAGCCTAAGAATCATGTTTTTATTTCAAATCACAGTTTGTTACAATTATTAACTAAAAAAAAAACATAATATTCCTAGTGAACATAATAAATTCACAGATGTTTGCAATTATTAATTTAAAATGTAGAGCATTGATAACGTTACATTCCTATGATGTACCTAATAAAATCACAGATTATTAAAGTTATTAATTAAAAAGGTAGCATTAAAAACGTTACATTCCTACATTATGTGCATAATCAAATCACAGATGATTACAATTATGAATATAAAATGTAGAGCATTAAAAACATTACATATCTATTATGTCACTGAAAAAACCACAGATTGTTACAGTTATTAATAAACAATGTAGCATTAAAACATAATATTTATATATTTCTATAGTATAACATAGTAAAATCACAGATTGTTACAATTATTTTATTACGTTTATTAATAGTAAAACTATTATGTTTTTAATGTTACGTAAGTACCTTTTTTAATGAATAACTGTGACAATCTTGTGATTTTATGAGGTACATAATAGGAATGTAACGTTATTAATGTTCTACATTTGAATTAATAATTGTAAACATGCCTCCGTGTCAGTAGTTCTACTAAGAAGTTCAACTGGTAGTACAAATGATACAAACTTGTATCTCTAGTACCTACTACCAGTAGTACTATTGACCTTAATGCAGAATTGGTAGTACAACTGAACATTTATCATGACAATCTTTATTGATAATTTTAAACTGGTCACTGTTTAACACACAACATAAACTATTTTTTTGTAACCTAAAAAGAAAGAAAAAAATGGTGAAAGAATAGGTATGTGTCTGAGAGAGAAATATATAGAAGTCCAAGTACCAGGAATGCATAAACCATGAGAGGTTTTTGCGACCCGTGATCTTTTGACTCTTTGTGAATCTACAGTGACCTCTCCATCTACAGTGAACTTCTCCATCGTTTCTGCTATCCTGGTATCTTGTATGGATTTCTGGAATGAGCTTACTACCACTAGTAAGCTGCATCGTGAGGTTCGCGAAAACCTCTCATGGTTTATGCGTTCCTGGTACTTGGACTTCTATACCCCATGTTTCTCTCTCAGACACCTATTTCTTTCACACTTTTTTTTCTTTCTTTCTTTTTTAGGTTATAAAAAATTGTTTAAGTTGTGTGTTAAACAGTGGCCAGTTTAAAATTATCAAAATAAAGATTGTCATGATAAATGTTTAGTTGTACTACAAATGCCGCACGCATTAAGGTCACTAGTACTACTGGTAGTACTAGAGATACAAGTTTGTATCATTTGTACTACCAGTTGAACTTCTTAGTAGAACTATTGATACGGAGGCGTAAACATCTGTGATTTTAATATGTAGGTACACTAAGAATATTATGTTATCTGTTGAATTAATAATTGTAACAAATTGTGCTTTGAAATGGAAACATGATTCTTAGGCTTATTTCAAATATTGGTATTTTATTTTTAACTAAAAAGTTCAGTAATCCCCGTTACAAGTTCGTATCAGCGTCAACGGGGAAAAGTGAACAAAAAGTTCACTAATCCCCGTTAACGGGGATCGTCAACGGGGATTAGTGGAATAAGCCGTATTTTCCTTTATTTCTTATTTTTGAATTTTAAAATAAAAAATGAATAAAAAAATCTATCCCAAAAAAAACCGGAAACAATGTATTGTTATAATGTAGCGTAAAAATAAACTACAAAGTCTAATAGAAATTGACAGCTATCGATAAGCTTGCAATATGTTAGTAATAGGCTTATATTCTGAAATAATCAATAGGTTCAGGGTTCAGACATCTGCATTGTCTCTATTCGTGTGTGTTTACTCCGAAGTCTGCGCTGTTCATTGTTATCACTCCAATATTCAGTTTCATTCATTCGAGCACCAGCACCCACAATGCTACCACGAGCCGTGTTCTTCTTCATAATTCTCCTCACTCTCCACAATCGGATAAACTCCTACAAAACCCTAACTGACTTCAACTCTCAGATGAAAAAAGCAGAAAAGTCGGGTATGACCAAAGCAGACGTTATGGTGGGGAAAGCAATGAATTTCGTAAATTCAAACAAAACGCTGATGAACCTAATTGCAAGGGAACTTTGGAACGTGGGTGCAGTGGTGGTTGACACAATAGTGAATCTACAGGATAAGAAAACATGAGTTAAAAGTGAGTAGCAACTTTGACCGACAACAACAACCGTTTTTTAGCAACCGACGCGCATGTATGAAGAATGTAATGAGAGTGAATGAAGCAAAAGAGGTATGTCAGGATCGTAGCAAGTGGAGATCCGTGGTCTCTGCCTACCCCGTCGGGAAACAGGCGTGATTTTATGTATTTTATGTATGTACCTAACTTTGAAGTTTCAATGTTCAATTGGTTTTTATTGTGTTGCAAATAAAACCTCTTTTATCATTGTAGCATAGCCTTGCCTCAATGTCGATCACGGTAGCCGTGGTGTGGGATTGAGTTGCATACGATAAGTGTGTTTCTATTGTTTAGTTTTCCATATAAAATCAAGATTCCAGCAATGCGATTACCTAATTCTGTAGTGCGATTACGGAAGTCTGATACAATCAACACTTGTCAAAACTGGGTTAAATTTATTGAATAAACACTCTTCATCATCATCATCATCATCATCAGCCTATAGCAGTCCACTGCTGGACATAGGCCTCTCCTAATGAGCGCCATTGCGCCCTGTCTTCAGCTCGACGCATCCAGCCTCCACCAGCAGCCTTTCGCAGATCGTCACTCCACCTAGCCGGAGGGCGTCCTACACTACGTTTGCCGAGCCGCGGTCTCCACTCGAGAACTCGTTTACCCCAACGGTTATCGTTATCAAACACTCTTATGTCATACCAAATTACTTGATTACAATGAAAACGTATTGACATTGATTGTAAGCAAAGATCCATAATCGCCCCCCTGATACTAACAAAACATTGCTGGCCTCACAGCTCAGTTGGTTGCACTATAGGTTGTGGGTTTGATCCCCACCCAAGATAAACATATTTGATGAACGAAGATGTTGGTTCTGTGTTATTATGTCTATCAGTTATCTGGTTCCCATAGAACTAGCTTTGCTTATTATAGGGCTAAGCTGTCGTTGTGTGAAAATCCAACAATATTGGAACGAAGTTTTTATTTATTTTTTGTTACTAAAAGCTTCTAGTTACTAGTGAAAAATTGTATAAAATTGTTATGACTTACGTAATCACAGCACTGGTTGTTGATAGATATTTATTGTAGTTGATTGTAACAAGAGTTCCGCATTTGCGTATGTGGGACCAGTTTGTCTTTGTTGGCTTTTATTAAACGTATACAAGATTTAGGTAGGGTTTTTCTGCGGTGTATTTGCCTGACAACTACGTCGCTCTGGTTTTTATATGTTTTCTCGTGTTATTTTGAGTTTTATTGCGTAATTTTGGTGGTTATTTTGCCAATAAAGCCCGGGTTCTTGATGCGAGTGTAAAGTATGTGAATTAGAGTGAATAGTTCTCTTCAAATTCCATCGGAGGAAATCCCGAAAATTTTCAACAAAACAGCCATCTTTTGTTTAAAATTGACTTGACAACTTGACTATGACTCTGTGACGTTGATAATACTTATAAATAAATACACTTGACACTGGCAAAATTGTTCTCTAAGAGACAGATGCCATAATTGAAGAAGAAGAAGAAGATTTAGGTAAATTTGTCAAGCGCATGACACACGGCAGCTATAATGTATGTATATGTATTCATATACATTATACCTCGGGATGAAATGTACATTACATTTATATACATCTCAATACATTTTTCCATAGAAATCGTCAGAAAATAAGTTATACATCCTCGGCATTACTATACCTATCTGCCCTTGTTTGACCCACTACGCCATGAGTATGTCACCCAGTCATAAGATTATTATAGAGATAGCCAAAGATAAGCAAAGCCTACTAACGAGACGAGGTGTATTGTTAGGCATTAAACAAATATCTCGATTTATATACTTGAAGTTCCTAACTAAAGTAATTTGCATTTTGATAGGCGTACTTATATAGTTAAGCCTCCCTTGGTGTTTAATTTAGGTATTGATAACTTGTTTTATCTAGTTAAAACGTAATTTATTTTGATTAATGCAAGTATAATATGGCAGTAGCTCAAATGGTGAAGGAAAACACTGTGAGGAAATATCATATCGAAAATCAGCATTAGCTTTATAAATATACAGTTTCTGCAATTATAATATCAGGTGTCATGTACATTTATAAATAAATATTAAATTAATATGTAAATGTAAGCTTCGCGATATTTGCTTTTTAATTCTAGTATATTTTGTATGATAATAAAGTAGTTATTTAATTTGTTTCAGGCCAACAGCACAGTGGAATTTTCAAAAAAAATACAATTTTTTGTAGCAAAATAAAGTAGAACTCGTATAATTTTTATATGCTTAGTTATTCAAGTATTTTTTTAATAAAAATGCCTTAGTTTTCATAAAGCGGCTACCGTTAATCAACTGCCGTATTTTAAGACTACAGTTTGTTTGTTCTGAGTTTTAAAATTTTGTATTGCATGATGAAATAAAAAGCTCTTGTTGATTCGTTCGTTTTTTTATTATTAAAGTCTTTTGTAAAAAATAAAAAATAAAAAATAAATATGATCACGACTGTAATTCCCGGGCTCGGTATATATCTCCTCAGATCTCTTTAGTTACTTTGATCTTTGAGGATATCTAAAAAGGGTAGTCAGAGGCAAGTCCAAACATGACATTTGGTACATGCCCACATTTTGCACAGTAGTTAGTATTCCGTACGTGACAGGTTGCAAGCCCATCGCCGCTTATAAGAATACTAACCTATGACACATACCTACCTTCGAAATTTTGGTTCTAGGGTATGCCGGTTTCCTCACGATGTTTTCCTTCACCGTTTAAGAGCACTGGTATTGCGCATATAAATTTTTCGAATGGAAAAAGTCATTGGTGCACGACCAGGTTTGAACCCACGACCTTCAGATCGTGACGCAGGGGTGCTACCACTACACTACCAGCGCAACACCTTTTGTAACAAACAAAATATTAAATTTTCAACTCTTAAGCCTTTGATCAATTTGCAGCGCCCTGCGGCTATGCAGTTATTATTTAATCCTCTTGTTGACTCCCTCAAATGCCTGAAAAAAAAGTGTAAGTAATCGACATTCATATCAAACATTGAAATGCATCCAACCGATTAGCGTGAAGAACGTTTTATGTTAATGAACTAACATAAAAATTAAATATACACACGCACCCTAACATTCGCATTTATAATATCAGTATGATTATTTGCTATCGATAAGTTTTGAAAATTTGACTTCCTAGATAACAAGCAAAAACTAGGCTTTGCCTAAATATTTGGCGCTCATTAGGGCAGGCCTATGTCCAGCAGTGAACTGCTATAGACTGATGATGATGATTATGATGAAATATATAAAACTCTTAGTTACTGACTGACCGATAACGCCCGATCTGAACTATAAGTCCTAGAGAGCTGATATTAGAAGGTTAGGTATCTTTGTGAGTAGAGGTGCCCTTAAAAATAAATTTCTGATATTCAACTTCGCAAAACGAAATTGCGAGGAGTTCCCATAGTTTTCATAAAGTGATTTGGGTAAAAACGTAATTCGAATATCAGCAAGAGAATAGATGAATAGCCACGAGATTGAGATCCTTTGAAGTTGATGACTCCCTCCCGGTTAGTGGTATGGAGGGCACGTATTTTCAAAAGAATAGGCATTGTTCAACTCCTTAAACGAGGGTGTGGTCTTCACCCTAGTTCGGCCTCAAACCAAAAATAACGTCATTTAAAATTCATTTCACCCCCTATATAGCTATCCGCTACCCTCTACGAGGTATGTGTCACGTCAAATTAGCTTGGACGGCATAATAGACTTTATTTTATTTCAACTAAGATTCAATATCTTGTTTTGGCTGTTTTATTTACATTAATCACATAATTGCTCAAATTGGCCTGTAGGTATACCAGACTAAAAATAGAGAAACAAATCGGTGATTTTTGCCCTTACTCAACTATACGTAGTAGAAGTATCTAAAGGTACGCAAACCAACACTTCCATTTTGCATTTACGGTGGCGCGGCGTCTACGGTGGCGTCACTTGACAATTAATAAAATTGAACTTTATAATAATGGTCATATAGTTTCAAACTGCGAACGTTGAATTGATCGCTGCGTCCGGCCGCAGGACGCGTTTGAACATACCACTGCAAGTGCTACTGCTATAACTCATCGCCACCCCGGGCGCCAGTTTGAACGCAGATTCAACGCGCGTACCCGAAGTGATACTTCAGTTGTTCTCCAGAACTACTATTATCTTCTGTGCCTTGGAGTAAATGCCTTCTAATCATGCGGTTGGAGTGCGTACACTCGCCAAGTGGTTTTCACAACATCAAAGGCGTCTCCGTAATACCCTGAAGAAATGGGGACGCGAAAATTATTTATTAGTTGCCAGAAACGAGTTTTACGACTTCCGTTCGCAGTCTCTTGATACGGAAACGCCGCAATCCAGGCTCTATGGTGGTTTAAGATTTCCTTAATTAAAGGGTAGGTTTGCTTTGATGTTTCACTTTTAAATTGGTTATTCATACAGAAAGGCAGAAAGCTTGACCCGCTTATCGATGGATGTTGTCGAAGTCTAGCGTTGAGTCTATTTTGTAAATTTTTTCGGGGAAATGTTTTTAACGTATTAAAAACTACACATGGAACAAAGGAGCGCGCTATATAAACAACAGAGTTTTATATGAAACTACATAAGTTATAACAAACTATAATCCCCAGGCTCGGAATTTATAATATTTCCTCAGGTCCTCTACTTACGTTTTAATATCTAAAGAGGGTAATCAGTCACTTCCAAACATGTTATTTGGCATATGCTTACATTTTGCACAGTAGTTAGTTTTCCTCACGTGAAAGGTTGCAAGCCCATCGCTGATTGTAAGAATACTAGCATAATGTTGATGACACACACCTTTGAATTTTTAGTTTTAGGGTATGCCAGTTTCCTCACGATGTTTTCCTTTACCATTGTGCACATAATATTTTTGAATAGTAAAACTCATTGGTGCGCAATCAAGTTTGAAGCCGCAACCTTTAGATCGTGAGGCAGCGGCGCTACCACTACACCACCAGTATTCATATTAACACTGTAAACGGATTTTGTGCTCATAACTTTATAAAATTTCACATATGAACAAAGTTTGGTCTTCTTCGTATTCTTTTTGTGAACTTTAATGATCCGGGATTTTTTAACTTTTAGCGCACAGAAAGGATAATGATAGAACATTGTTTTTCATTACCATTACAAAATTAATTAAAAGCCTGCAAACGGTGTACCCTTCTCATTTACATATTTCCGTAAAGTCTGCTATACAACCACCTTCAAACGCGATGAGGTTTTCAATTCGACTGTATTTGAAATCTCCTTTCTTTCAAGATTTCAATTTTGACGACAGCATCTCTTTTTATATAATTTTAAATTCCAGTCCATCCAAGGTTGCCTGACAGCAATTAATGTTAGCGATAAAGCCATTGAATTCCTGTTTGTATTTTGTTTCTGTGTAGTATATATTTTTAAACTTACGCGATCTGAACAAATTATTATTTTAGCATTAAACATCCCGTGACCACGACAGTGTGTAAACCTGTTGAAACTTCAGGAAAAATATTTGGATAAATAAAAAGCGATAAATACCCATTTAATACTAAAATTATAATTTCTGTGTCGTGTTCAATAAAGTTATCTACTTTATTCTATTCTTGTCTATATCCTGAGATAGTTTATCGTGTCTTTTTAAGAATATATTTCTTTAAACCGAGATACGGAGATATAAATTGAAATCCTTTAGCAGGCTGGTTGTAAACAATTTCTTCTTTAATTAGCTCGTTGAAATTTTCAGCATTACCTTATTTACTGAATAAGGTTTTATTCATTTCAACTGAGGTGTCTTTTTGTATGGCTTTTTGAAAGCGATGCCATTAATGAGCTTTGCGAACAAGGCGTTTGTGTCAGGGAAACTCGGCTTCATACCATGCTATTGCAGTGGAAGTTTGGAATATGGAGAATGTTTACATACAATGGTAACAATGGACTGATTTTGTTGCAAAAACTAGTTCTATGCGTGAGCTAATTGCTCTCAAAAGAGAAAATAAGGAGTGCAATGTTAGGAAACTCGTAACTATGACAGCAATAGTTTTCATTTTCATTTACCACTCCATGGTACTTCAAGTTTGTTTAGTTGTATTCATGGTACTAGCGGTACATCAATATTTATGATGGTACTACTAATCATAATTGTCATAATCAGTACTATTATGGTAATACGAGTATAAATACAAAGTTGTGTCACTTGTACCATCAATGTTACTGACACAAAGGCTAATTATAGTACAAATAGGTTCTATATTCATAACTAAAAAATTAAATATATTTTTGTAAAATTGTGTATATTTATTGTATGGAAAAAAATACACCATTTAGTTTAGACTATCAAATGAAAATTATAGCAAATTAATAAAAAAAGTTTTTCAATATTTTATATTCAAATTTTATGGATTTTAGAATGCTTTTAAAGTTCATTTAATTATAAATTAAGGCCTTAAAATTAAATATTTATCATATCATAAAGCTTTGCTCAGAACAGCAGCGCCTTAACGGTCAAATACAATTATCTGCCATTCAATTACACCTGTACCTCATTATAAGCCATCATCTGTCGTTGAGTTTAGGGACGTTGTATGAGATTTTCGGTAGTATTTTTATGTAATCTTTCCCATATATTTTTTTATATATCTAATCCATTTGACCATCACATGCTTGTTTGTAGACTGTATAAAAAAACAGATACACAGAGTATTAAACCTTGTTTACATCTACAAATTGTGTTTGATACACAATAAAAACTAAAAGTCTAATAAAACAAAACAAGAGAAAATTTTTGACAGTCTTTGACAAGATTTATACAAGTTTTGTATACATTTATTTTTACTTCTTTTAGGTGTAATTTCTTTTAAGAAAACAGTTTTACACATCATGTAGAATACCTGTTTTAGACCTTGGCGTAAACTTGGGGCAGCATAGCTTGTCTCTAACCACTTTTATCCGTCGTCGTAAGATATATTTTATCAACAATACACGTAATAGACTAGTAATAAACATGTACTAATCATAAATTAATATTGTTTTAAACAAGGCTACATTTTTTAACTGGTCTTCTTCATGTTTTCTTATGCAACCATTCTCACAACTTATTTTCGATGTAAACAATAGTATGATAACATGTATATGACATGTTTTCCAGCTTGTTGTAAACGTGGTGTACACTTAGAGTACGAAGAACACAAATAGGATTTTCAAACGTTTTGAAAACAAAGATTTACTTTGCCAATGAGAGTACGTTGAGATACAAAAGGCTTTCAGGTACAAAGCGGCTGTCCTGGAAGATGCAATAGTTTAGTTTTATTTCAGCGTTATTACGTTATCATTCGTGGCGGCCACCTGAGCTTGATACCTACCTCAGTTGAAACATACGGGCACTAGTTACGCCGAACTTGTTACAAAACATTGTCCCAACTTTTCAGTTCTTTAGCACAGATTAAAAATTAGTACTTACTTACGACTGTGATATCTAGGCTTGGCTTAGATAATATTATGTTCTCGGATTTCTAGTTACATAGAACTTTAGAAATGAAGGTGGTTATAAGCTCGTTCAAACGTTATCTTTGGCAAAATTTACTTTTTGAGAATATCCAAGTCTTCTTCTGCAGTGTGGTGAAAGGATTAAATTGCACATCAGAGACACCTTTCGTGTCGTGGACAGGTTCATACAAAATACATACAATTTATTAGCGCATGCCTAGATTTTATTATTTTATTCTTACATTACTTTTTTATTCAGCACGTGAGGTTGCAAGCCCATCCCTGCTTATGTGCTGCTTATATGCAAATATTTTGGCCCACTAGTCGGGAAACAACTTTGCAACCTACGAGTATAGCCAGTAGTAAAATTACATTATAACAAAATCTTTACTCGCCGCAATTCCCTTCCGTCTGTTTTCACAACAAAGCCAGTGGGGTTGTATGTTTCTTCTGCTGCTTTGTCCCACGCACAAGCCGACCGACGTAAACCCTAGATTTTTGTAGAGATATCTCTCTAGAAATATTGCAGTTTGAAATCTACACTAACTTTATGTGGATTCTAAGTATTATGGCAATTAAGATAAGATTAAATATAGAGCTTAATAAATATATTGCGTTACTGTAATTGTATCCTTATGTAAGCTTGCTCAGCGCCTATACCATCTTTTGATCTTAGTCAGCCGTATCAACATAAAAAAATAGCCAATAATACATAGTTGATTAAAATCATGAGTTGTTTCGCGATGTTTTTCTTCACCATTTGAGAGGACTGCAAACTTATCTTTATATTTATTGTTATTCATGCAATGCAGGTGAGTAAAAAGTTCTATTAGACTCCATATAAATTATATCTAAAATTGATGCAAGAACTTATTGTCATGTACTGAAGATATTCATCGTAGCGATTTCTTCATGATGTTTAACTAACAGTAAGAAGATTCATGTGATTTAATTGAGTAAAGATAGATTGAATTTGGAATTTATATACAAATCTTCGTATGAACAAGTGGCGACATTGGCTGACCATGATATGTTCACATACGTAAGGTCATCGACCTTCGGGTCAAACCCCAACCAAGATTGATGTGAGTATTACAAACTACTCAAATGTTGACACAGTTATGAACACAGTTCATATTTGCCAGCATTAGTTTGTAAGGACCTAACAAATTATGTTTATTTAGGTTAACAATGGACGAATTTTGTGTAGGTGCGTACATGGCGGAGATTGAATTGTTTCAAAGCCCTTACAATTATCATTAAAGCTACATTACCCTCAAGTGTTATTTAAAGGGCTGCATTGCTAACAGAATCATAGAACTTACATTGTTGTTGATTCTCATGTTCACTGATTCATTAACATTTCGTATCTCTTTATTACATTGTATTAAAGACCGAAATTCAAAATGACATTAAATTCTAAGTAACTATAATTTTCTTTGCTGACCAAATCTACCCGAATATAATGTCATGCTAACTTGGTCTTTAGCATGAAGTAAATAAGCACGTTTGTTTATACGCAATAAGAGTACCATAATAAAAAAAATATAGTGAGTTATAAATAAGACTCCTTATATGCGGCGATGGGATTGCAAACTGTCACGTACAGAATTCTAAATACTCTGCAAAATTTTAGGCATGTCTCTGGCTACCCCCAATTATATATCCTCAAGATCTAAGTAACAAAAAATGGTAGGAGATATTTACCAAGTCTAAGATAATACAGTCGTGATCATTTTTGTCTTTGTGTAGGTGTAACACCTAGCTACGGCGTAGCACTTAACTACGGCGTAGCTCATCAGTACAACAATCTCAAAAGCCTTTTTTTATCTATTTTGTATTAATTTCACTACCTTAGGATCAGAAGGATACTACCACTAGACTACAAACGTGCACTCTTTTATATTAATTTCACTACCTTAGGATCGAAAGGCTAGGGAGGTTACTACCACTAGACTACAAACGTGCACTCCAACAATAATAAACCCTATAATCTCACTCTCTAACGATACTAAATTGATTCATTCACCTGTAGCCATTTGTTCTGTCGGCGTTATTCACTGTCGGCAATAATTTACTTAAAGTCTTGATTTGCTAAGAAAGGATCAACGTCAATTGGCGGAGGTAATAATTATGGCAGACAATTTTCTTAGACAAATAAAAAGATAAACTGATTTGACTCTCATGATCTCATGGCTGGCTAGGGACTCCACGCGACTTCGCCCGCGCAATGTTTTTTCATACAAACTTCAACCACTCACTGCACCTCTTAGCGGTTGAGTTTAGAAAAAATCCTTCTTAGTACACCTTTACAAACCAAGACTGACATACTCTTCAAATTTCAAGTCTCTACAACCAGTGGTTTAGGCTGGGCGTTGTCTTTATGTCAGTGAGTAGGTGTGTCAGTCAGAATTTTGGTTCTTATAAAATAGATTGATGATTTACTAATGTAACAAAGAATTCTACAAAACGAGTATGTAGCGTTTAGCCGAAGAACCTATTGCCGTTTTATACCGGTGGCCGCTTTACAGAAACAAAGGCTTTAAGGCTTTATTGACTTCGGCTCAATAACTGTAGGTCAGCATCGAGTCTGAATGAAGATGTATTACAATTGATTGTGCTGTCCAAGTGTGGCTGGAGACTTATCTACGAGTATAAACAATTTATAAGGTGGAGTAGTGGAGATAAACATCTACATAAAATGAAATTGACTAATGTAGATCTCATGGTTTTGAAATTATTAAAATACTAGCTGACCCGGCAGACTTCGTACTTATTTAGAAAACGTTTGTATGGTAAATAGAAAAGGGCTATTTATAGAGTTTTCCCGGCAGTTATTCAAATTTTTCTTACCTTTTAAACCTTCCCTAAACCTCCACGAACATTTCAAGACCAAGATAAGATAAATCCGTTTAGCCGTTCTCGAGTTTTAGCGAGACTAACGAACAGCAATTCATTTTTATATATAAGAAGAAGAAGATTGTATGACGTACTGGTGAAATGAAAACAAATTCAATACTAGCTGTAAATAAAGAGAAAATACTTGTATTTTGTATGCTTAAATCTTTGAAGATACCTAAAAAGGGTTGACAATCATGATATTTTGGTACATGCCCACATTTTGGACAATAGTTAGTATTCCGTACGTGACAGATTGAAAGCTTATCACCGCTTATAAGAATACTAACCTATGAAATACACCTTCGAATTTGTAGTTTTCGAGTATGCCGATTTCACGATGATTACCTTCACCGTTTAAGAGTACTTACTGGCATTGCACACATAAATTTGAGTTTGATAAATTTGAGACCAGGTTTGAGCCCACGACCTTCAGATTGTGAGGCATAGGTGCTACCAGTACACCACCAGTGCTGTATCGTTATAATCTAGCAATTAAGCAGTTCTATTGCTGAACCTATCAGTTTCAAAGCTCATGTTTATCCAACACTTGTTTGGTCGACATCCAGTTCCGCTGTGCAAACCTAATTTCGGCTGTGCACGCAAAATCTATTTCGAGAGCTGTGATATAACATTTTGATTGATCACTGCACTGTCAATAAATTCCTATTTAGGAATTTCTGTTCGCTCGTCATCAATTTTGTTCTACTGTGTTACGGAAACACTGGAACTGCGAATGAAGACAATTGTCCATCCACGCATGGAGTGAGATTTAAGTGTTTCTTCAAAGTCACGCCTGTTTTCCAACGGGTAGGCAGAGACCACGGATCTCCACTTGCTACGATCCTGATACTCTTTTGCTTCATTTACTTTCATTATGTTCTTCATACATGCGCGTCCGCGTCGGTTTAGAGTACTCTTGACCTGGGGCCTTACCATGAAGTCTTCCAGAACGATTCCGTAACGATTCCATTATAAAAACGTCACTACTTCCATACAATTTACATAGGTCATGGTACGAAATAACAATGTAATACTAATTCGGTAATGTATTATGAATTCGTGGTAGGGCCCCAGGCCTTACTCTAAAACGTCAATATTGTTTTTAAATAGTGGTGTTAGGATTAAAATGCGCTTCATAATGTCTCTTTTACTACAATGAGATTAGTGGGATGGTAGAACTTTTAGTGTGTAAATTATGGAAGAGACTATCTTATTTTTAAATAATTATAAAAACTCGCTAGTTATAGAAAAAAACCGGTAAGTTAGCGTTTTCTTGCTAAAATTATCTAAACATCAAAGATTTGATTGAGAACCTAATTAAAAAGATGTCTACCATCCTTTATTACATAAATGCTACCAACACAAAATGCAACAGCATCAAGATACGAAAATATAAAAAAATATATATGTAGGTAGGTATAATATTAAAATAATAATCATATAAAATTTTATTTTATTTTATTTTTAATTTGGTTTTGTTGTATATTATGCCTATTTAGTCCCATATTCGCACAGCCATTAGATTAATAAAAAAGTTAAAAAAGTAAATAAAATGAAGCAAGGAGTTACCCTTATATAAGATTTTTATCGCTTACGCTTAGAGCGTCAGATTTGGTTTGTCTATGGGTAGATTCCATTCTGTATTGTCGTGAAATAGCCGCATGCAATATTCACCGGTGGAACTTTGTTCCCCGAATTCCTGTGAGGGTGAACGCGAAGTTTATTGGACACCTTTCGTTTCAATTTGCGAGCGCCAGAGAAAGCATTGTGACCCTAGAGGGATGGGCCTAACCTAGTTGAAGATCTAATAAATAGAAGTCTACAGAAATGTATATGGATGACATAAGTTATCGAATAGTTACGTCATGACGGAACTACAAAACAAACTAATTCGTCATTACCATCCTACTAATATTATAAACGTGAAAGTTGGATGGATGGATGGATGTATGTATGTTTGTTACTCTTTCACGCTAAAACGGCTGAACGAATCTGAATGCAATTTGGCACAAATATAGATTATTGTCTGGAATAACACATAGGCTACATTTTATCCCGGAAAAATGTAAGATTCCCGCGGGATAGATTTGTTTTTGTTTTTCAAGGTATTACGCAGGCGAAGCCGCGGGCGGAAGCTAGTATATA
The DNA here is from genome assembly GCA_963675405.1 of Cosmorhoe ocellata. Classification (NCBI taxonomy): domain Eukaryota; kingdom Metazoa; phylum Arthropoda; class Insecta; order Lepidoptera; family Geometridae; genus Cosmorhoe; species Cosmorhoe ocellata. The sequence goes on along the minus strand of OY776249.1, from coordinate 8,990,473 downwards.
ATATGCTGTGTTTTAGTTTTTTTAACGCACTTTATTACCACAAGTTATTTTCTTTTACTAAAGTTAGTTTTCTTTTCAAATTAGTTAAAAAGGGCTAATAAAAGAATACATTATTATTACATAGATGGTACTCGATTCAATAACAACGGAGTCCACTTTCTACAATGATGCATCAAAATCCAGTGTTTGTAAGCAAAATGTGGGCATGTGCCAAATATCATGTTTAGACGTGCCTCTGACTAACCTCTTTAGATATCTCAAAGATCTAAGTAGCTAGAGATCATGAGATATCTACCGAGCCTGGGGATTACAGTCATGATCAGTGCTTTTGTTTTTTTTTGTTTAATCTAAATTTCTCTCTACAAAAGTCGTTATCAAGTCTTATCTCAACAACAGCCGATTCAACAACCATAGAGACTAAGTAAACTCAAAGTAATGTATTTAACTAACTACGTAACGAGTTTGCTAATAGATAGCATCAATCGTGCATCTATCCGAAACTGCACTAATTGGTTGTTTGATGGTGAGAGATTAATATTAAACAAAGCGGTGTTCTGTCTCACTTCAAATAACTTTCAAAGTAAATAGAGTTTTATTTCGCTGTCTTAAGATTGGATTTCGAATGTGCCTATTACGCTTTATACACTAACAAGCTGATGCAAGCAGCTTCGCCCGCGTGAATGTAAACAACATTAATCGCGACTTTTCATACAAACTTTCACCCTATATTTTATCCCCTTGGGGATAGAATTAATCAAAATCCTTTCTTAGCGGATGCCTACGTCATAACATCTACCTGCATGCCAAATTTCAGCCCGATCCGTCCAGTAGTTTGGGCTGTGCGTTGAAGATCACTATGTCAGTCAGTCAGTCAGTCAGTCAGGCACCTTTGAGTTATATATATTTAGATATGACGCTTTTGTCTCGCTCTTTCTCGTGTGAATATGAGACAACATTCTCAATAAGAGGGTCGACAAAATACTGTCGCAGTTGCTATGGTAGCCTTGCTGATTAGGTATTAATTTTTGAAGAGTATTTTTCGGTCTTGGAGCAAAAACAGGCGCTGCAGTCACAACTAAACGGCTGAACAGGTCGTAAAGAAATTTGGCAAGGAGATAGACATAGGCTGGAGATGGACATATTTTGTCTCAAAAAATAATCTTGAACTCGCGAGTAACAGTTAAGTAGTTATAATTAAATAAATATTAATGGACATTTCACACAACGCCATCTAGCCCCGAAATAAACAAAGCTTGTACTATGGGAACCAGATAACTGATAGACTAAAAAATATATACCTACTTTTTTTTAAATGAATGGTACCTTGTCTTTTCGTTCGTAGAAAAAAACATTATCTAGTGCTATGTTAAGGGCATTTGACTGTATTCAACTATACACTATTTCAATAACAAATAAATTTATACATCGTGACTGAAATTATGTTCAGTACCCCTAGTATGAGTTTTTGATTTACGAAAACTTTTTTCGAATAGTATCCTTTCATACATTTTCCTCCACCGAAAATGTTAAGGAACTAAAATAAGGTAAAATAAAATTATGACACAAACCTTCGAATTTTTTGTTCTATAGTGGTTCCCTAATGATGTTTTCCATTGCGCACATACATTTTTTGAAAGGAAAAACTCATTGGTGCACGACTAGGTTTGAACCCATGATCATCGGATCGTGCTTTTCTATGAAAATATCTATGAAGTCAGCCTATTTATGCTTTATATTTTTTTCGCGCATGATAATAGGATGGAACCTTGTCAAAGTATATACAAAAATACACTTCTCGAGTGAAGTAGCGTAAGTAAAATTCTGAACAATATAAATATATCTGACCCTGGGGGTTTAAGCAAACTACGTAATATGTGTGTGTAAGTTTGTTTGTTTGTATATAATTATATTATGTACTAACGTAAGCTAATATATACAATGGTTTAAAAATGCACAAAATCTTGTGTTGTTAATGTTTATTTAGTAAATAACAATGATAATTATTTTAATACTCGTAACACTGACAAAATAAGAATACAATTGTTCAAAATAAACGAAAAGATTAAACAACACCTATTGTGTATTTCAAAAGTTTGCGCTGAAAAATATAGTTATAAAGTACGTCAATAAATATAATTTAACTGGTGAGCTCTTTGTGTGAAACTGCTGTGTTTGCTCTGTCCCGCCAATGGCTTTGCATTGTGTCCAATGGAACCCGTCTTGGACTATATACTTGAACCATTGGACTCCAATATGCTTAGACAATATCATGACTGTTGGTTCTTTAAGCCTGGGGCCTTATACAAGGTCTACGGGCAATATCAAAGTCATATAATTTTGATATTTTGTAAAAGCATGAAACTTTGACGTTTCTGAAAATTGATTGTTTGTAATGAGCCCATCGTCTGTATTTTTTTTGAGTCGGTCTTTTTTAGTAAGTTTTTTTTTCTCCAGGCTCAGTAAATATCTCTTCAAATCGCTAGTTACATAGATTTTTGAGGATACAGAGTAATGAAGTAGTCAGAGGTATGTACGTCCAAATATGATATTTGGCACATACCGGCATTTTGCATAATAGTTAGTATTCTGATATATACTGAAAAGTTGCAAGCCCATCGCTGCACATAATAATTTATATGAATATTATTTATGTTTCCTTAAAATTCAACTTTCAAAATAAAATGTGTAGCGAGAGATTCAAGTTTGTATAAACATACATACATTGCATTTTACAAATTCTGTTATGAATATTTCGATTGAAATGTACACCAATAAGGCAAGACAAAAATAGACTAGTTCGCGATAAGCCGTCGCGTCTCGCGTCCAGTAGTTGACCGCTCTAGGTTGAAGCCTCGGGTTAAACGCATGCATATTCGTTCAGAGGACATTCAATACGTCAGCGCTTGAATCGTATCCAAGCCCACTCAGGTTTGGCACGGGACACGCGATTTCATTTCCTGCCGTCCCCGTTGTGACTGGCGCCGCAATGATTAGCAGACGGGTTTGCCAGTTCTGAAAGAGCTGTAATGAATCGCTGTCTGAATTGTCGGTTTTACCAGCCGACTCGTATGGTTTATGTGGAGTTTTATGAGTGGTTTGAATCTGCTAGCCTTACAACTAGGTAACCCTGCCTTCAGCTATTTATCTATCTGCTTCTCATAGTACAAGCTTTCTTTTTTTGGGATTGGGACTAGATTAACTAGTTGTATGAAATGTCCACTAATATTTCTATAAACTGCGCTGTAGATTTTGGGTTCGATTTTTGACCTACTTTTGGGTGATGAACAGATGTTTGTTTCGTGCCTAGGTGTTATTATGTGTTATTATTTTTTAGGATATAAATCTATCAACTATCTGGTTCGCATAATACAAGCTTGCCTAGTTCAGGCCTATGTAGATGGTGTATTGTGAAAATGTCAACCAATATTTATTTTAATAAAGTTTCCATTGTACAGTTAATAAAATTAATGACGGTGGACATTTTATACAACGCCATTTAGCCCTAAATTAAGCAAAGCTCTAAGGGAATCAGACAGTATATGATATTAAATAATTAAATATCTATTTTCCGTGCGAATGGATAGTTTTTAAAGGCAGCTATCATAGATCAATTTTAACGTTGAACGCTTTAAAAAAACTCTTTAAAAATATCAAAACGCGAATATTTCAGCGTCACGGTTCAGCTGGTGAGTCCAACCAGCCATGAGCTTAGGGTTCAATAGTCCGAATAATCAACTTTTTCGGACATTTGGAGGCCGACATAAAAATATGCAAATTCACCAGCCGTTGTTTGAAATACACTGTGTTTTTTTGGTCAACTTTTGTATCACGAGAGCCTACAAAATGACATTCTACTACTAATGTCGCAAAATTACTGGGTACCTATGACTTTTGATAAGTCGTGATAGCTATATTTATGAAATTTTCATTGCATAGCGATGTTTGATGTTTCTTCAAGTACATTGCAGAGTCACAGAAAAAAAGCTTTAGGTAAGTTAGATCAAGGATTCAAAAAAAAATTGTTGATAGTTCGTCTTTTCTGGAAGAATACTTTAGTTTGAATGGGCTTGTATCATAAGAATTTTACATCAAAACTAACGTAATTTGTATTTCATTTCGCTCCCTACGCAGCGCCCCCTGTCGGCTAATGCCTTCTAATCGTGCGGTTGGAGTGCGTACACTCGCCAAGTGGCTTTTAACATCAAAGGCTACGCCTGTACTATTACCACGATCACACATAAAGCCGGTTTTCAGCGCTTGTTCTCAGGTACTGCCTCAGATCTCGAAATAACGTTTGCATTGCGCGACATCTTTATGTTTTTGAATTGATAAAATACATAAGATACAATATCTTTCAGTTAGTTCTGTGGCAGACATCAGACGTAGTGAAGACACGCATTGGCTAGCTGATGGTATTTTTATGGATAGCAACTAAAACCACTTGCTATCATTTATCCGTAAGATCGCTCCGTTTAATACTAGTAAACAGCCAAAATCGGGATGTGAAAATTATTTATTGGTTCGTTGAAAACAATTTTTAGAATTAGGTAATAGGTGCTCAAGCGTTGAACAAAGTCTTGGGACAAAGCAGGATAAAAAACAATTTGCATGAATTATATTGATCAATAAAAATATCCCCACTTACGTGTTAGGGCATGCTCAGTAAGCACACGACTATATAATGTAGTTAGTACTGGATTAGTACAATTTTAATAATTTATTTATCTAAAGTGCCAAAATATAATATTAGAAAGTTTTTAACAAATTATGAAGATAATGATTTTTATAATAGGTAACTTCCAATAACTTTCGTCCTACGAGTAATTCTATCCTTTTATTCTATTTTAATTGATGAAATTTGGTACAAAGATAAACTAGAGCTTAAGAAAGGACATAAGCTGCCTTTTATCCCGAAAAATAACTATTGTACGGTTCCCGTGGGCTAGATATGTTTTTGGTTTTCAAAGTAACATGCGGGCAAAGCTGCTGGCGGAAGCTATTTTATTATAATTTTACGTTGATTTGATTTGAGGTCATTTGAATCATGACAGCGGCGTATCAGCGTCAGTGAACGGTGAATTAAAATAGTCTTGCAAAACGCGGAATATATTTCTCGCGCGTTTAAATCCGCAGTGCGTGGTCAACCTCAAATGAAAATTGTTTGATTTATTCGTTCCAAGAGGTTCTTCGTCCGTCCATGTGGTTTAGAAAGTTCAACAGTCGTATTTCTAATATCCAGCAAAACACTTCTCCCTGAAAAACATAGTTTGTTTAATACAAAAATTCACTTTGCCTCACTCAAACGTAAATTTGTCACAGTAGATCATTTGTGTAACTTGAAGTAATGATTTGGTTTTGCGTGAATATGCAAAAAATTGGCATAAAACACACATTTTTTTTAAGTTCTTACTCCATAATCATAACTTGAAAACTACAAAAGAGGGAAATCTATGCATACCTACCGACTAACTAAGCTTACTTCACTGTTTTAAATTTCAATACAGTTTTAAATACAAATCCACTACTATTTTTAGCAATATTAATGTAAAAAATCTTGTAAAGTTCGAAAATAATGTTAACTTACCCGATCGCATAGACATATGGGACATATAGCCGTTCAATTCTTTTGAAATCGTGGACAGCACATCTTTTTTCCCGTTCCAAATATCCAAAAGTCCATTAGAGAACCAAAACGAGGAACTACTCATATTTTGCATTGCTTTCGGCAGCCTCCTGTCTTCTAGTATACTAGGGTGTATTGTATCACATTCTAAGATTTTCAGAACCAAAATTACGATTAAAAACTTGAGTATATTAGTGAGGAGCATTTCGCTATTGTGTTCAAAGTGTTAAATCCAAAGAGACTTCTCAGTTTAAAGACAAGTTACCTACTGGATAGGAAGGTGAAGTTTGTCGGTAGAAATACAAGCACTATTGTGGTGAAGTTAAACAATAGCGAGGGTAAATATCCGTCGCAACATGGGTTCAGTGATGACATACAGTACACTGCAATGACTTTATTGGATTCCCCAGCTCGTGTTTCAAAACAATACCTGGTTTGAATCGAGACTGCATCGACTTTCTGTAACTATAACTATATATACTAATAATATTTATCTAGAGGAAACTTTTGTATTTTTGTTTGTACCGAATAAACTCAAAAAGAACTGGTCCGATTTCAAAAAATATTTTACCATTAGAATGCTTCATTAACCTTGAGTAGCATAGGTTTTTCAAAATAATTATTTAAAAAACAAATACTTTTCTACCCGTGTGAAACCGAGGCAGGTCGCTAATCCTACTATAATATTAATCATCATCATTCTCCTGCCCTTATCCCACGCTAATAATAATAATAATAATAATAATAATACTTTATTTCAGGCAACATTAGTCTAGTACAAGATGGAAATTACTTAGAAACTACGGCCCATATAAATATATACCTTAATCTAACATACATAATATATAAACTTATTTACTAGCACGTAGTGGCGGTGACGTGTGACACGCGGTATGTGCTGCGGCCGGCAATCGTCCGCGAAAACGCCGGAACAGCACATTCTTCGGCCAGAATTCTTCCTTAGTGAAGGTCGAAATATTCTCAGTTGGAATACGCACCACAAATGATTTAAAATCATTGTGACGCGACTCCAACCGCTCGACCCTCACCAAGGTGTTGGTCTTCTTCTTCACGTACTCCACGATATCCTCCACCTTCGTGGTGTAGTGAAGCCTCGACACGTAGAGCAACGTCGAAGGCACGGCCGGGCGCAACAAGTAGTTAGGTCCGGTCGGAGAGACGCCACGCTGGTTTCGGCTGCTAGGCTTCCTTTTTCTCCGCACTACCTCGGTGAACCCATCAGAATCACACGGCTTTTTCTCACGAGAAGCCGCAACAGGCGCAGTAGCGCGAAGAGATTCGCAACGCTGCTTCTTTGTCCCCTTTTTCGATGTAGCTGTCGATGCCTGCGGCGGAGGCGCAGCGGGCAGACAGCTTTCGGCAGCAATAGTGGCGTATGTGCGCGCGGGGGGAGAAGGGGCGCGCGCACGTGTCGGTCCCACGAGCGGATGAGCGGGGCACGGGCGGGGAGGGCTCGGCGTACTGGCAACGGTGTCAGCCGCGCAAGGCGACGTGTCCAATATCGCTGACACGAACGATGCAGCCGACACGTTCAGTTGACCTCCTCGGCGAGTGTTGACTTTGGACATCTCGGGCGACCTGTCCACTGAAGCAGCGCTACGTAATAGCACTACCTCAGATTGCAGGTCGCTGATGGTTTTCTGCGAGATCTCCAACTTCAACAAGACATCGGCCAAGCTTGCCTTCAACGACGTAATGTCTTTCAGCAGCCTGGTCACATCGACGTGGTCGAACGTCACGGGGGGCAGCTTACGCAGCTCCTTCGCGACGAAGTCGGGCACATCGTCTGGATCCGTCTCCTTTAGGATGGTGATTATATCCTGGAGACTCTTCTCACCTCCGTCTCTTCGGCGTGACGGCATCTGATCGATCTTACCGAGCGTTTGGAATAGGAGAGCCTTTCCACTGCAGACATCCTCCTCCGTGAAGTTGGACTTGCAGATTTGGATGATGCTCACCTCATCCATTGTATCAATGGCGTATACAATAAACGCCAGTAACTCGTTGGCTATGAGCGGTTTGGAGCCCATAGCAACAGCGGGCAGTGGCCTTTAGCCACACGACACTTGAATTATTAGAATTCGACACTGAGCAGTGTGAAACGTCTGTTGCCGAGCAGGCATCACACTGGACTAAAGTGGGATCGGCACAACATGTTTTCTTCTTCCATTCACCCCTATCATTCGTCAACTCTGAATCAACTCCTCTTGCATTCATATCATCTTTCACACAATCAAACCATTTCTTCTTCGGTCTTCCTCTACTTGCGCACCCATCCACACTCATACTCATAACTCTTCTGGTGACATGGTTTTCATCCCTCCTCATCACGTGTCCATACCATGCTAATCTAGCACTCCTCATCTTTTCAGTAACAGGCGCCACTTTCAGACTTCCTCTAACATACTCATTCCTAATCTTGTCCAACCGTGTCACCCCACACATCCATCTTAACATCCGCATCTCAGTAGCATGCACTCTTCTTTCATCCGTCTTCTTCATTGCCCAACACTCTGATCCATACATCGCGACAGGTCTGACAACCGTCTTGTAAATTTTCCCCTTAAGCTTAAGTGGCATTCGTGGGTCACATATCGTCCCTGAGACCTGTCGCCACTTCATCCATCCTGCATTCATCCTATTGTTTACATCCCGGTCAATATTGCCTTCGTTTTGGAGAAGCAAACCTAGTATTAAATAAACCTGAAAGTTTGTAAGAATGTCTGGATGTCTGGATGTATGTTTGTTACTCTTTCACTCTGAAACGGCTGAACGGATCTGGATGAAATTTGGCACAGATATAGATTATAGTCTGGAATAGCATATAGGCTACCAAAAGGTAGGTAACCGTACATTTTTCCGGGATTTTTTTCCCGGAAAAATGTACGGTTCCCGCGGAATAGATTTGTTTTTGTTTTTCAAGGTACCACGCGGGCGAAGCCGTGGGTGGAAGCTAGTGTAATATAAAACAAAGTTGTGTTACCATTTATAACACGAGAACTATTTTTGTTTTATTAAATTTGTCTCGAGCCAGTACAGCAAGATAACGACGAAATTGTGGGCAATAGGTATCTAGTAATACATATAATAAATTAAACCAGCGATTTTGTTATTACACTCTTATCACTCGTACATATGTGTAAATTGAACAATAGTGATCAGTACGGTGGTGAAAAGGTCTAGAAACCCCATCATCATATTCGAATTGATGGAAAAAATTCTCCATATGGAAATATCGAAGGGCCGTGTAGTGATGTATGTCAGGGCATCTTCTAGTGTGTCGTGCAAACCCTCATCTGAAAAAGTTTAAGCCAGTAAGTCTAAGTATTAGATAGGTGATAATAAATTTGAATCCTTCTCAAATTCAGAATTTTTTATTCACCTACGATAAAAAATATTCGCCGCCCCGCCACAAAATAGCGAATAACTTTTTTTCCCACAACTCCCTCAATAAATAGCTATCAAATGAAAGGGCTTGAGTAGTACGTGGAATACTATGACAAATTTTAAATCCAAGATGGCCGCCACCATAAAATGGCGGGCAAAATTTGTGTCGGGGGTTTTTTAAATTTGTTTATTTTTGAACATGCTAGGTGAATTTAAGAGCCATTCACCAAACTTTTTCGAAACTTGTGAGACGATAAGAAAACGTTTTTGACAACGAAAACTATTAAAAATCAGTGAGTATTATGCATGGCCATTTGCATGGCTTAAATGTTTTAAGTTGCCATACTGTATGGACGGCTATTGGTAATATGGAACATACATTCTTTCATAAATAAAAAAAATCTGCACCTGAAGTAAACAATAGATGTTTGCTGATCGAAACTTTTAATCCATCAACTTCACTTTCGATGCAGGATGCCAAGGAACATAAGACTACAATTACTGACGTTTCAGTCAGCATGTAAATAGTATAATTGAAGAAAACTTGCTGAAATAAAAGCGTAAGTTAACTCATCGATCATGACTTGCGTTAGCAGAGGAGCTTCTGAAATGCACTTTACACATGTTTTTAAACTTTTAAGGTTCTATAACGTGCTGGTTTCCTCGCGATGTTTTCTTACACCATTTGAGAGCACTACCTACCTACTGGTACTGTACCTACTGGTATAGCGCACATACATTTTTTGAACATAAAACTCCATTTGTGCACGACTTGATTCGAACCCACGATCTTAGGGGAAGCATATGACCTTAATCAGTGAAGGGGTTGTAAAGATATTGGGTTCCGAATTAGAAAAAGAAAACTTTACTTGTACATTTTAAATTGATTCTCTTTTTTATTCTAGAATGGATAGTTTTTGAAATAAAACGAAAAACAAAAATCAAGAAAACCGCTGACGTCTAGGTACCTCCTTAGGTAGGATAATCAAATTTGTTTCTGCTTAGGACAATCTTACGTAGGTATAGGCTATGCCTATGTAGGCATTATTTATAATGTATGTAGGTATAGGCTAGGCCTGTCTATGTACAAAGTGCGTATAGTGTGTCTAAAAACTTCAGGGCGTGAATACAAATGATGATTGCGGACATCGCGCGCGAGAACTCAGTTCGGGGTGAACTACTGGTTATCTTTATTACTAATGTACTCACCGCAGATTGTTGAACAATGGTGTAGGCAAAAATAATTTTTTGAAAATAGCGAACCATCAAAACACAAACCTGTAAATAAATGATCGACTGTGAATGATCCTCGCTATGGTAGACAATTTGACACTTAAATAAACAGGCACCAAAATGTGACATAATTAGAGTTTTTTGACACGAATTTTTTTTCGTGTTACTTTGACTTTTATTGTGTAATCTTGGTGGGTATTTCCATAATGCCAGAGTTTGCACTAGTGACTCGACAAGAAGAAGATTTACACTAAAAACGATAATTGAAAAATATTTACCAAAAACTTAGCAGAATGGTTAGCAAAAACTGCATCTAAAAGAGATTTATATGTATGTAAATCTTGCTTTAGTCTCTGTATTTTTTCATCGATTGTGACAACTAATGAAGGTTTCAAATTAGTTTCTAAGTTTTTTCTTATTGTCTTTATTTGTTTTCGAATCAATTCTAATGCAAGAGTGTTTGACAGTGCAAATAATTCAATTTGAATACTCAAAATCCCTTGTACAAACATGTTTATATAACCAATAGTATCGCAAATTATCTCATATTTGAAGCAATCATCGATTATTTGTGCAGTTTTTGATACAACCACATATAAATACAACAAAAGAGATACACGCGTTGTATACCCTGACGAGCCGAATACATGAGTTGTAGCTCCATGTAGTTTATAAAATACTTCTCCTTCAGCTATTAAAGATATTATAAACTGAAGTGTGTATTCACACCAAACGAGTGTAGGTGATAAATACAGCAAAGCACTTATATTCAGTTTATAAGAAAGAATTACGCCATTTATGAGTGATACCGTTACAAGCATGTATGTTAGCACACAATACACTCTAGCTATTATCGAAGCTAATTTACTAAAGTTTCTATTGCAGTAAAAACCAAAAGCAAATCTAGTTGCCATTATTAAATGAACGGTGTTCAGTTTCATTTCAATTGTTTTTTATTTTACACCAGAATAATATCACATATTATCCACTTTTGTGGTGCTTCTGATCGTCATTTGTAGTATTATATAAGACGGAATTAATTTCGTAATGGTAAAAGCAATTTTAAGGTTCTACGATGGAAAAGAAAAATATATAACCCTCTAAAGATTTCTTTGGTGTCTGTCTGACTGGCCTCACAGCTCAGTTGGTAGTAGCTCTGTCTTTTGCGCTGTAGGTTGTGGGTTCGATCTCCACCAAAAAACAGAATTGTTTCTTCTGTGTCTGAGTGTTATTATGTATTTTGTTTATTTGTTTTTTTATACATTCCTTGGTAATTCCAGCACTTCTATCACTAAAATAAAATCACGCTTTTAGTAGTTTTCAAAGAGCAAAGACTTGAATGGTTTTGGCATTTTAACCCTTAAATAAGTACGGAATCCATAAAGCGTAAGCTTTACTTAAACTTGTCTATGTTTTTATTTATAGGAACAATATAATAATGAGTGAATAGAATCAAAATGGATATTGACAATTACATAAATTACCTAATTCCAATTATTTATAGTTAAGAGTACTGGTGGCCTAGTGGTAGGTAGTGGCTCCGCTTTCCATTTTTTGGATCAGAAGGTCGTGGGTTCGAACTTGGTCGTGCACCAATAGATTTTTCTGTTCGAAAAATATTTGTGCGCTAACCGAAACTGGTGTGTTGTAGAATACTTAAAGTTAGAGTTAACTTAGAGTGTACTAAAGGAGACTCTAGACTAGAGTGTCATGTGTATTAAAGGAGACTCTAGAGTGTTATGACTATACTAAACGAGACTTAAAGGCGCACTTTAATCCTTAACAATACTGGATTGAAAAAACTAGCGACATGATTAGAAGATAAGACTTATTTATAGTGAGAACAAAAGTCTGAAACTTCATATACTTACCTGGGTTTCCGGAAAAATGAGAACTCTCCTCGATCTCATTATAATTTCATGAATATTAACTAGATCACTAGAATTCTTTGACCAATACCCAGTATCTGTAGCACGAGTTCAGGCGCTATCGAACCGTTATCGAGTTGAACACTAAACGTATGTATGTACATAAAATTATAAAGCAAGCAACATTCATTATTAAGTTTGTTTGTTTGTACTTACATAACAGATTCGACGGTAATTTTCAAGGCAATAGACTTAGATACAGAACTGAAAAAATACAAAATTAAATACAAATTATTGAAAAATAACCAATTTACTTTAATAAAATAATAATTACCAGTAAACTCAAAATAAAATGAACAAAAATATAAAAACTAGAGCGATAAAGTTCACAGTCGAAGCATCAGAAGAAATTCTACATAACATCTCAATTTTGTATTTGGGCTTCGGCGAAGTTGTGACATTACTGTCATAGAGATCAAAAACTAAAAAGAGAAGATTTTATTTATTTTTCCAATATTTTCCAAACCATAAACCGATTTCGTTCGCACGCTGGTGGAAAACAAAAAAAAAACAGTCAAGTATCGTTATAATCCTTAAAAATTTTGGTCATTACACTTTACATAAAATATAAGTGTCTTTAAAACATTGCCTAAGTGTACTTTCGAAGTTTTCCCAAACTCGAAAAAAGAAATAAGACGATATTCTTGAAACAATAAAAGTCCTTTACGAATTTCTCTTTCGGAATAACGATAAATCAGGAAGAATGAGTTACTGAAGCAAATATATTATCAAGGTGGGAGTAAGTAAATAGAGTTTACGAGTGTTGAGTAATCACATAAACAGAGAAGCAAAAATGACATCGTAAATACACGGAGCCCGATGTGTCGTATATCGAAATTGTATTCCGGATGTACAGACGCTAGATGTTTTTTTTGTATATACTTATTTAAAAAAAATATCATAAAAATGTATCCCTGGAAAATTGACGGTGAGGCAGACCCAGCGGTAAGTGACGTCCACAAAAGTGGCAGGAGTTGGTACAATACCGGTGGAAAGGTGAAAAGAGGTGGAAAGAGACAGTGATGAAATGACTATGAATGACTGGTCTGTCTCTAATAGACAGGACAACGTCTGTCGGCTCAGCTAGTAATATATAGTTAGTAAAGTATTTCTCTCTTAGTTTTATTATTTTTTTGTGTTATTTTGAGTTTAACTGTGTAATTTTCGTGGTTACTTTTCCAATAAAGCTCGATTTTTAACACGGTTGTAAAATATGTGAATTAAAGAAATTCCTTTAAAATCTATCGGGGAAAAAATCCCGACAATTTCAAACAAAACCGCCATCTTTTGTTTACAGTTGACTTTCTGATTTGACTGTGACAATACTTATTAATTTAAAAAGCTGTGTGCATCTGTGTTCAGCACACAAATGTTTATCCTGGGTGGGGATCGAACCCACAACCTACAGCGCAGAAGGCAGAGCTACTACCAGCTGAGCTGTGAGGCCAGTCAAAATATCGGTAAAGATTTCATACAACGCCATCTAGTACCAAACTAAGCAAAGTTGTGGGTACTATAGGAACCAGAAAGAACACCTCTATGAAATTTAAATATCTGATTACTTACCTAACTACTTATTTATATATTTGACATGGCTAACCCACTAATTTAAGAAGGCTTTTTTTAAAAATTTACATGTCTATTCCAGAACAGCAAGGTAGTTCTCCGTTCCTCACTTCCGTTACTTAGTGCAAGCATTCGTCACGTTCGCGGCCACATCCGAAGGGAGCGACATAGAGCGACGGTGTCGTTCTTAAATTTTCATACCGCATTCGCCCATTCCGCGCATGTCACCGAGAAAGTGAAAATACCAACCGAATAGAATTTTGCGTACGCAATAAGTTTGTATGTTACTACCGTAGCATTGAATAATAAATACCCGTTAGAAACGAAATTGAGGTGCATAATTGCCGCTGCGTTGCGATAAAGTTAAAGTTAAAATTTTTTTTTTTTGTGGTATTAGTAGAAATATAAGATCATTTCTCCTCCATTTTATTTTTAAAGCGAATTAACACAAAAAAATAATATAACATCAACAATTCGTAGAGTGGAATATATAGGTATTGCCTTGGTCAGATTCAGGCAAAGACGCGGGTTTGAGTCCTACACGCTTAAAAATATTGATTACTTTTAAATTTGATGCTATTGTGGCACTCAAAAAGTGTGAGTCCTTCAACAAATTAGATGTATTGCTAAGCTAATTAGACCTTTGAGAAATCTTTTAATAAATATATTTGTTTCAGTTAGAATGCATAATGCGTTTCCGCATTAAATTGCGTTGTAGTTCTTATGCCGATAAAAGCGATGTAATTTATAAGACCTAGTAAAGGAAGTCCTAGTTTCGTATCTATGCAAATTATTCGCAAAATTACTGTCGCGGTATATTACAGTGAGACGCAGAGCAATTTGAATGTGTATTTTTGGGGAATGGTAATGGCTAAGTGGGGCTTCAGCTGTTCTTATTTCACGAGTGGGAAATAAACAGTCAACATACAGTATTGGTGTTCTAATAAAAAGTAAAAATACCTAGTATTTATTAAAAATATTTGACGGCCTCTGTGGCGCAGCGGGCGAAGGTCCGCCTGAGACGCAGAAGGTTGCGGGTTCGATTCCCGCCGCGGGACAAATGTTTGCATTATTTGCAGATATTTGTCTCAGGTCTGGGTGTTTTCTATGTATAATATGTATGTATTTACAAAAAAAAATGTATCTATGTAGTTTATCAGTCATGTGGTTCCCATAATACAAGCTCTGCTTAGTTTGGGGCTACATGATGCTGTGTGGTAGTGTCCAGCATTATTTATTATTTATTATTATTATTAATATAAAATAACACGACCGAACGTAACTGAAAATAAATTTTTACGGCCGCCATAGTAGATTTTGCGACTTTTGTATGTCTATGTCACTCTCAGGGGTAAAGGTAGGCCAAAGAAAAGATGGATGGACTGTGTGAAAGATGATATGAGTAAGAAAGAAGTGGGTACTGAGATGACGGATGATAGAGGGAAATGGAGGACGAAAAAATGTTGTGCCGACCCCACTTAGCGTGGGAAAAGAGTAGGAAGAAGAAGAAGATGCCACTTTTGTGATCCAGACAAATCCAACGATACATTCATTTATCAAATTCCGTCCAGCCGTTTAGGCTACAGTGACAGCCAAAGGAAATTCCGTATACACCGTGAAATTTTAATGGTTGTTTTCCCGCGGCATAACAACTTGCCATAAGGAGTACTTTCGAAACATAGAGTAAAAGTAAAAAAATAAAGATGTTTTTGTTTTAAAATAATTTAAAAAATATTCATCAACTCGAATACGTGAGGAACGATAGTAGTAGTATAAGATTAGACGTAACTTGTAGGTACTATTCGAATCGCGCGCGCCGCCGGCCGCCTTCGCGTAGGTATCGGGATGAATTACTATTGGTTCGTGGTCGCTTTCGAATTAAACTTTCACAATGGTATATCTGTATTTTTTGTTTCTAATATTTAATTTGTTTATACAACGATTGTATTACCAAGACAAAACCATTTCGCTGCGGGAAAACAACCATTCAAATTTCACGGTGTATACAAAAATACTTACATACATACTTACCCTCCTATATCTCTTCGTAGTCAGGTAATAATAAAAACATTAACATGAAGAAGAAGAAGTGTTATAAATTATAATCACAGCAACTATGGAGGAATTATTTTACAAATCCTTTGTAAAGCCGACTCATTTGATTCAGTGAAACAATATTTTTCAAAAATTTTAAATTACATCTTATCACAGGTCTAACACGGTCGGTTTTTGATTGAAGGAATTTGACAGATGTTGCGTAGGTGTGGGTAGTACTGGGGTAGTACTGAACCTATTGTGTTTCATGAATATTTATGAGTATTTTGTATACAAAATACTACGATAATATATCATGATCGAGGGCTGAAATTATTTTGTACTTTAGTTTAGGATCAAACTATTCGGAAAACACAATATTATATCTTTTGATCAAAATAAACAGGCCCCCGAATATAATCTTCCTCATAAAAGAATACTAATTTGAAATCTCTAGTTACTCAGGTCTAATTACAATTAGGATTATTTCGAGTTGCCATAAATTAAGAAAGTTTATGCGTATAAATGTGTTTCGCTCCGATTATTTTGCATCGGAGTTCGGTTTCTCCCGACGACTATAGAACTTTTATTAATTAAAATATTTCTTTTGATGTTGGTGATTATAGGAACAAAATATATACCTCTAGTCTCCTTAACACAACATAAAGAAGAATTTAGGAAAAAATACAAGTGGGGAAACCTTCGTGGGGATTTCGGTTAATATCTCATTAAAATTACAGTAGTATTTGTTCTTTTTTGGACCATTAAAAGGAAATCTTAAGACCCACATGATTGCCCTTCGATGGGACTACAAAGAGCCTAAACTTGTTTTGAGATAAAAAGTAAAACAATCGAATAAAGAACACGGGGAAAAAATAAATCTTCAGCGGTTCTTTTTATACACGGATTTGTTTATAAAATGTTATTTGTTCACTTGCACGCTTCCGTATGTTAAATGTTCTGTGAGTTGGTACTTATAAATCACAGAACAAAGCGAGGTCACTGGTCTGAACAAAAGTAAAATGCTGAGTAAATTCTGTTTTTGTTATAGGCTTTATTTTTTAAAGTCATTGACATAAACAATATGGAGATTTTTTAATTTTACATTTCCTCAACTGTTTTCTTATTTTTTGAGCTTTGAGCCTGAGTTTTGAAGAAAAGTTGGCGCAGGTTGAGAGATATCAAAATAAATCAATGCCTTGGAGGTTTTGGATGTATGCTTTTGCCTCTGCCTACCCTTGTTTATTGTTTACATACGGTGATATAACATCGCGGGAATGTAATACCTCAGGCAGATTTACCTGCAAACATGGGATGAGCAATGATTATTGAACCACAGATACGAAATATGTTTTATTATCTGATGAACAACAGCATATAATTTTTCCAACATCAAAGTCCCTTTTTTGCTGTCTCTTTTAGGGAAACAAAAGAAATAATTAGGGCTCATGTCCGATGCCCTTAGGCGGGAAAATTTTCTTGCTTGGTTTGTTGCATTGTCCCTTAAATGTTTTGTTTCAAAACCTTTTTGTTTTCAAAAATATATTTTCAAAGGTTTTGGCAGGTTTATACTGGGAGATACAAAATTATAATATACATTATTGTTCTAATTATACCTCGTCTAAAAACCACTTTAACTGATGTCCATAATTGTATATTTTATTAATTTTACTGTATATTTTCCCTATATAAACCACAATAAATCATCCCCACTGCAATTTAACTTCCGCAGGGTGTAAGTGAAATATATTAATTATTAAACAAACGAGGGGTGAATGATTATTTTGTCTCATTTTCATTGATAGTGGTACGATAAAATTGTAATTCAAAAACTTATGTAGATTCAGTATCCGTCAAACCACCAATGATTTAACTTTGTCCTGTAACAACATCCTATAAATTCATTATATCTAGTTCACATTCAACCTTTATTTGAAATAGACATCCTGTTTGTCTCATCCAGTCCTGCACTAATCGCATCTAGAGCGGTTACTATTTCATCCGAACATCTGGTTATCTGCCTGGTATTTTATGGCATCACTCGGTTCTATCACACTTATCTTGGCTTCACAATACAGTATACGAACTATTAACAGATATGTATGTGTATAAAGTAAGAAGATCTTATCTGTCTGTAAACGCCTTACAGAAAATAAATAGCAAGATTCAGGAACAACCGTTGCGTAAAGAAATAACAAAACAAAATCAATTTCATCATCTTCGGGATCAAATAGTCAAAGGAGAGGACGGGGCGAACTAATAAGGTCTTTATCTGCACGCATTCGTATTTCAAACGGGGCCTATTCAAATAAGGAAGGCAGAGAGTACTGCGCAACAATACGTCTCTGTAATCACAGGCCGATCGAGCCTGATTGACCTTTATGCAAATTCGGGAATCCGCCCTCGGCAGGTTGTAATTGAATAATTAACCTGCCAGACGCACTTGGTTATAATTTAAATAATCGTATTTGGTCCGTGTCTAATTTTTGCGCGGTATTTTTTTCCTTTGGCGAGCATATTTTTGATGTTGGATTCCGGAATTGCGAGGTTAATTATTTGATTTTCTATGATTGGATTTCCTGGGCCTGAATAAATTTGCGGAGTAACTTTTAAACGATTACCTGGAAGCTGAAATGAGGCAAAATATGCCTCTGGCAGTATTTGCGTGCTAATGTGTGTTAACCTAACTATATTATACTTAATATTGTAAATGCTAATGTTTCTACCTGTTACGCTTCCACGCTTAAACCGCTGAACCGATTTTGACGAAATTTAGTACAAAGATAGATTAGAGCTTTAGAAAGGACATAGACTACCTTTATCGAGAAAAAATGCTTGTAGGGGTTGAAATATGGGATGAAAGCTAAGCGCAAAATAAGATTCCTAAAAAACATTAAAATACAGCTTATACTCGTAGTAGGTAACTAGTCCATGCGAACGAAATCGCGAGCAAAAGCTAGTCTATCTACACACAATAAAATCATTGAGAAGTGTACCTATGTAGGTACTTTGAATATTTTCTTATTACAATAGAATAGTATTTTCCGGCATTTCGTAGTAGTGGTATCCAACTGGCAGCGCCATCTAGGTCTTAATGTTACAATAAAGCATTTACCTTGTTACCGTATATCCAGATGTTACTACTCAAAGCTCGTCTGGTTATAAACACGAGACTTTACGACTCAAACACCAACTGAAAGTCACTTTAGTTAAAGTACTGATAGTGTTGCTCTACAACCTTTTAACATTATTATTAGTATTAGACGGGTATTTATCGCGTTTAAATTACCTTATATTTTCCCGACGTTTCGACAGGTTTGCACGCTGTCGTAGTCACGGGTAGACTCAATAAATTACTAGACTAATTAGACTAATTTAAACGCGATAAATACCCGTCTAATACTAATAATAATGTGTTCAGATCGCGTAAGTTTAAAAGTACATAAACCTTTTAACAGATAAACTGTCCAAGTACAGCAATAAATGCTTTTATTTTTGGTGAAAAGAACCGAGTAACAACCCTAGCATTACATGATGACATTTCCTTACTTAGGGCGCATTCAATCAAACAGTATTAAGCACTATCTCTAGAATAAATCGAAGAATAATTAATAACATTACCTATTCTGAGAATAGTTATACCAGCTATTGATCAAAATTCACCCGCAAAGTTATTTTCAGATATAGACTGTAATCCCCAGGCTTGGTAGATATCTCCTCAGATCTCTAGTTACTTTGATCTTTTGAAGATATCTAGAGGTTAGTCAGACGCACGTCCAAACATGATATTTGGCACATGTCCACAATTTGCTTAGTAGCTATTCCGTACGTGACAGATTGCAAGCTCATCGCCGCTTGTAAGAATCCTAACCTATGACACTTATTTCGAATGGAAAAACTCATTGGTGTGCGATCAGGTTTTGAACCCACGACCTTCGGATTGTGAGGCAGGGGTGCTACCACTACACCACCAGTGCTCTAGATAGTGTTTTTGCGTTGTTGTTATTGCTCTGAACATTGACGTATTTAGTTACGATAGATTTTAAGATGAAACAAACTTAGGTAGAATTTTTTTTTTTTTATATAAATGCTTAAGTACTGGCAGTAGGGTGCTTACTTTCATGTCCAGACAGCCACTCAGTGGATTCGTCGCTCCCTTCAACTTTGAAAGAGAAGACTCGATAAGATTTGAACTTGTGACGACTAATATAAATAAACTAGTGAGGTTTGCGACTTCGTTCAGTAGGTCTACCATGAGTTTTCACAATCTACACTCGCTAGCGACTGTAGTAAAAAAAAGTATGAAAACTTATACAGCGCCTCTAGCGGATAGTTGGGTACTATAATGTCACGTAGTCAACTATCCTACGTCACAGCGTACTACAGCGACTGTAGTTGGCGCTTCAATAATTTGCTTATAATTTGGTACCATGAGTAACAATTTTTACAGATGTCACAGAGTAACTATTACTACTGTAGTTACGTCAGCCGATCTAAATGTGACAACTCATGGTAGACGTACAGTTACTTTTTACAAACTCTTTTGTTACTTTACTTGAGTTGTCAAAAGTTTTGACGGCATTTTAATGTATTTCTTTATCATACGGGTAATAATGTATTTATTACAAAAAGATTTACTAATGTTACTAACTTTTTGTTAACGACTTTAAATTACACTGACAACCTCAATCGTAATTATGATTGTTGCTGCAAACTAAAAGCGGCACTTTATCGAAGAAGTTTATAAAGTGACAAGTCACTTACCACTGAACTTTAGTATTGGAAAAACTGTCATCTGTATATATTTTGTTATTGATTATTGATTTTTTTTATCGAATTTAATAAGCACTTTTTGAAAAAATAAAAAATTACAAAAAAATATAATATGTATATACACAGATAAATAAATAATAAATAATACTGGACAATCCACACAGCATCATCTAGCCCCAAAGTAAGCTACTCAAAGCTTGTGTTATGGGTACTAGATAACTGATATTATATTTAATACATAGATAGATATTTTTTATTATAGATAGAAAACACCCAGACCAACGGAACAAATTTCTGCAGATCATACACAAATTTGTTCCGAGGCGGGAATCGAACCCGCAAACTCTTGCGTCGCAGGCGGACTCTCGCTCGCTGCGCCATAGAGGTCGTCAAATATAGAGATGACTTTCTCGTTTGTAAGGCTGGTTACAGTGCACGACCAACCGTCAGTTTGTATCATTCAGTGCTCTCCTGACCAACAAACTGACCAGATGAAAATTGATACAGACATCCGTCGTCGGTCCGTACGGTCGGTCCAACGATCGGTGCAGCACTGAACGCGTTCATTCGTTTCCATAGCGCGTCGGCCGACCGACGGCCGTATGCAGACGCGCTCGACCGACGGTCCTCGTACGCAGTGCGTAGCAATATACGCGTGCGTACGGTCGCTCCAGCACTGTACGAATTATGGATTTTCATATTAATGACAAGCGCGACCGACATACGGACCGACGGTCAGTGAAGCACTGTAACCAGCCTAAGTGTCATCAAGTGGGTCACACAGACGTCGTTTAAGCCATAAACTCTTCTAGTAAGCTCATGGTTTTAGATCGCACAGTAGTTTGCAGCGGGTTATTGTCAAAATCCCCTGTGAGGAGATTGTCAGGATAGGAAGTCGTTTTCAACTTTTTGTAAAAAATAAATCCATTTTTTTTTTACTTACACCTATTCAGTTCGTTATGTGTTTTGGTTTTACAGTAATTTTTGTTAGACAGTTTCTTACACATTAGATCTTTCGAAAAAGTGTCTACCTAATAAAGCCCTATACAAGTGGGTACTCAAACGAAATCACAAAGAAGGACTCATTCCCCAGCACCTATTCACAAACCGTCGACAATACTCAGCCAAATAAAACTGCACGTTCCCTTAGCACCAGTTCATCATCATTAAAATGATGATTAATTTAAAAAAAAAACTGTGTTTCTCTCTGGATTTTTTTAAAACTATACTAAACAATGTTCATGATGTCACCTTGAATTAATTAGGCTTGACTTTTAGGATTTTTGATTTCAACCCCCACATTTTTCTATGCAAGCTCTTTTTAGATTACGGAGTAATAATTAAAATAAATATGTACCTACTATTTATCAAACTATTTTTTTTTATTATGTACAATTATGTCTAAGTTTACACATAGCTTTGTTTTTTCATGTGAATTTAACATTTTTTCTATGAAAATATGTTCTACGCAGGAAAAAAGATAAGAGATACAAATACAATTAAAGTAAACCAGTTAACCCAGTTAAATGTATAAAATAAATAAAATTCCAAGTGGTAACGTCGATAGCGTCTTGGGGAGACTTCTATCTGGCAGTAATCTGGATCAGATGAGCTATCCATAGATCGTTATTACTAATTAAATATCTCTGGAAATAAATGTATAAACTCAATAGTTTTATACATAGTGTAATGTGTAAGTACATTTTAAATGTGATATTATAAACTTACGTGAATATTTTCCTTTCGATAGTCCAAAAATATGATTCCAAGCATAGCGGGAATCGAGCATAGTGGAACTAACCGGTTAACGGCCCTTTTTTTATATTCTATATCTATCTATGGTTTTTGAATTTTGGGTAGGTATTTGACATTACATTACATTATTACTTCTATTAGAATAATGTCAAATACCTATCCAAAATCCAAAACCGCAGATAGATAGATTATGGAAACCGGCCGTAAGATAGATCTGTTTATTTCTCTAAGATTGAATTTTAAGAGCGCTGGTGGTGTAGGGGTAGCACCCCTGCCTCACGATCCGAAGGTCGTGGGTTCAAACCTGGTCGTGCACCAATGAGTTTTTCCATTCGAAAAATTTATGTGCGCAATGCCAGTGCTCTTAAACGGTGAAGGAAAACATCGTGAGGAAACCGGCATACCCTAGAACCAAAAATTCGAAGGTATGTGTCATAGGTTAGTATTCTTATAAGCGGCGATGGGCTTGCAAACTGTCACGTACGGAATACTTAAATGTGGGTATGTACCAAATGTCATGTTTGGACGTGCCTCTGACTACCCTCTTTAGATATTCTCAAAGATCTAAGTAACTAGAGATCTGAGGAGATATCTACCGAGCCTGGGGATTACAGTCGTGATCATATTTATTTATTTATTTATTTATTTTAGTTCGCTACGATCAAATGATGCTGCTAAGGGTACGGCAGACTATGCTTATCACGAGATCTCCTTTGATGTCGAGTGGTGGCAAGTGCGTCTGATGTCGCGACGGCGCGCGGCGTCACGAGACTTCAAACGGCCAGATTCGCCTTTACACCCTGTACCTGCGTAAGTGTCCGCTTTAGGTGATTAATTAGTCACACCTAGAAGCTAAGCGCGGCTCGATTTTACAACCGAGAAAAAAAAATCATGACTGTAATCCTCATGTTTGGTATTCATCTCATTCATCCATCGTTGAGAGACCTGGGGCCTTACCACGAAGTCTTCCAGAACGATTCCGTAACGATTCCATTATAGAAACGTCACTACTTCCATACAATTGGCATAGGTCATGGTGCAAAATAACCATGTAATACTAATTCGGTAATGTATTATGAATTTGTGGTAAGGCCCCTGGCCTTACCACAAAGTCTTCCAGAACGATTCCGTTTTAGAAACGTCACATTTGAAGCTTGAAGTAACACTACTTCAATACAATTTGGATAGGTCATGGTATGAAATAACAATGTACTATTTATTCAGTAATGTATTATGAATTCGACGTGAGACCTAGACTAGACTAGATCTTTGGATAAAAATATCTCTGAATATGTATGCACATGCATTATCACGTTTTGCATAGTTTTCGGTACGTAATAAAGATAAAATAAAGAAACTTTATATTTTTTGAACAGAAAACCCCTTTGGTGCACGACTGGATTCAAACCCACGACCTTAGGATCGGAAGACGGGCTACCACCACTAGACAACCAGTGCTCATATACTCGTATGTATAAAATTGTATGACTTTGACGGAAAATTGGGGTATCTTGTAGCTCCGAGAAATTCCTGAAATATATTTCAAAGTAATGGGTAAGGTGACAAAGTTTTTAAGAAAATACCCCGCAACAGACGACGAGCTCTTAACTAGAATAATTGTATAAAACGTCTGTATTTAACAGCACATTCATACTGCTTTAATTAAATAAGGTTTAGTATATTATACATCTTCTTTTGTCTTCGTTCTTTAGTATATTATGTACTTCGTTTGTGTAGTGTGAACCTACTTAATCCTTTCTTTGTGCTCATGCCAGCTACAGTAACCTAACTACCGTTACGGTATACTTGAATCATTTCTAATCTCAAGCAGAGTAAAATAAGCTCTATACTGCTGGTTTTAGATTCGAATAATGAACAGAAGTGTGTGATACACTGAAATACCATTGTACTTGTTGTCAGTCTGTCGACTGCGCGTTCTAAGTAGCTGGTCATAGTGACTTGAATTTGGAAGATGTGTTTTTACTAAGTGTACTGTAGGGGAATGAGTCACAGATAATACACAGACTAAAACGCTGGTCTTTCGAGGTTGTGTTCTTAGCCGTATGTACGCATACTAGAAAATAAATCCTTGACTTTACCTGTAAGAGGAGCAAAAAGGGGATAATATTTATATTATTTTAATTACTGAAACCTAGTTGCTAGGAAATCGTGAGACTCGTTCGTAAGTTTTACTTGTTTATTCTGTGGCTACGCTTCATACGTTGTGTCTTGTGTGTCTTTGCTTGTGTTACTTATGAGCACATTAAGGACAATATGCTATTGTTTCTCAAAAATACGGTTGTCAATGGATTGAACACAGCGCCATCTAGCCCCAAATAAGCGAAACTTCTAATAAAGGAACCTAGGAGACTACGAAAAAAATGAAGGTTACTAAGGGGTTTGTATGTTTGGACAGAAAAACGTTTGTCGGGTTAGGTAGTCAATAAAAACCACTCTTCATGATACTCCTCGGAGTGCAAAGGAAACATTTGTACTTCAATAATACAAACGGTCACCCAACTTATTTATGACCGCGTAAACGTTGATTAACTTAATTGACCTGTTCAGATGGACTAGGACCTACATTACGAGCGGTTTATTGATATTTATGTGCGCCTAATTGACTCTCTTACTGCGTGAGCGTAGGTATACCTATAGTATACCTACAACCATAGCATACAATGGTAGGTATAGTTTAAGCTGATATACAAGTTTCATAGGGTAAACTCACAAAACCGATACAGGATCTTCGGATAAGTGAGATAAAATGTCATTGGAAGAGTGACGTCAAATCTGCGTCTCGTTGGTTATCATATTTGACGTCATATTTCCAGTGATATTTATCTCACTTCTCTACAAAAGACCCCAGTTTAAATTTAGAAAGCTTCTGTTTATAACATAACTAGTAGTCCGCCCCGGCTTCGCACGGGTATTTATATATACCTATAAATGGTCACGACTGTAATTCCCAGGCTCGGTAGATATCTCCCAGATTTCTAGTTACTTTGATCTTTGAGTAGGTACTCGTACATGACAGGATGCAAGCCCATCGCCGCTTATAAGAATACTAACCTATGACACACACCTTCGAACTTTTGGTTCTAGGGTATGCCGGTTTCTTCACGCTGTTTTCCTTCACCGTTTAAGAACACAGGCATTGCGCACATAAATTGTTCGATAATAGAAAAACACATTGGTGCATGACCAGGTTTGAACCCATGACCTTCAGATCGTGAGGCAGGGGTGCTACCACTACACCACCAGTGCTCTCAAATTTAACAAAAATTTCAAAATTCAATATTTATAATACACATACGTCTAACCATACCCTGCGTCAGGTTACTAAAAAAGAAAATTGTAAGTATAGAAAGTTTTAGTATTATTATTTTAATGAAGTTTTTATTTATTATAATGTATTTTTTTGTTTATATTTTTTATTTATTTTTTCACATTGACTCCATCCTGTACACATCCTGTACACCCAGTGACGCCTACAGTGCATAAGCTAGCGCGGCTCTCACGCAACTTTTTTCTATTGCTTACATTTTTAATTTAATGGTATCTTTTGAATGGAATGTCCGAATTGAGTAATTCAAAAAACTATATAAAGGTATTGAAGCAGTCTAGAATATGATGTGATTTATTTTGATAAGGATTAATACTAAGATACAAATAAAGAGCATTTTGCTAAGAGTAGCCTTTCAATTAAAATTTTAAAATAAAAGAACTCTTATTGTGGCATTTCTATAATAGTTGGACATATGCTATGGCGACACTTTTTGTAAATAATGATGTGTTCTACAAAGTCGTAGTACATTATTTTATTCTATCGTCAATAGTTTTCGCAGCGCACGCGATATAAAGAATATTTTAGGTAATTTTTTTACACCTTGGCTTACATTATTGAAGTTTTAGTAAGGATCCCTAATTTTTTTGAAAATATAATATAGCCTATGTCACTCGCTGATAGTGTAGCTACCCAACAGTGAAAGAATTTTTCAAATCGGTTCAGTAGTTTCGGAGCCTATTCATTTCAAACAAACAAACAAACAAACAATCAAAGTTTTCCTCTTTATAATATTAGTTTAGATGAATAACGTTAGATAATAAAATGCACGATTATCATTGGTCTGTTTTGCAAGACGATTTAAAATGGTTCTTGGTTTTGATTTTCTTTTTTGAACTGCTATACTACATCATACTATAATCTAAGTAGGTACTTAACGATTGTAAGTATAGGATGAGATCTCCTAGTATCTAACTTTGTCCGCACTTTGGACCATTATGGTCGGTAATAGTCTGTGTCCCGTTTCTGAGACATTAGGTGCACCATTTCCTTCTAGACTGGAATAGGACACTTTCGTTTGTATGAGTCAGTGGCCGATTATATACAAACAGCGATATAAGGCTACAAGGCCTACGTAAAAAACATGGGTGTGCCAGATATATGTAATATTTAGACGTGTCTCTGACTACATTCCTTTCTTCTTTTTATTGGTCTCTTAGAAAGCCAGTAAAGTAAATATTTTGTTTCTAGAGATTGTATATCCTAATAATACGAGTATTATAAATGAGAAAGATTGTGAATATTGATGGATGTTTATTACTCTTTCACGCTGAAACAGCTGTACGGATCTGGATGTAATTTGGCATAGAGATAGATTATAGTCTGGGATAGCACATAGGCACATACATACTTTTTATCTCGGATAAATGTACGGTTCCCGTGGGATAGATTTGTTTTTTTTAAGGTACCACACTGGAGAAGTTGTAGGCAAAAGCTAATTTTAAATAATTTATAGTATCGTTGGTAATAATACTTAATTGAACAAAACTTAATCTGTTGCAATAACCAGTTAAAAACGAGCAAAACTTTAATCATAACTCAACCGCAATAACCGCAAAGTTGTGATTAATCCGTTGATTAACTTTTATATAATGATGGAACTTATCTTGGATTTAGGGCGAACTAATGTTTGCCCTCCGTACACACTGCCTGATCAGAATTAATGTCCGGCTATTAGTTTACACAGCCTTCATGTAAACAGCTGGTGAACTTTCTTTGTTGAATTCTCTCATTTATTCATTACCTAATGGCGGAACAGGAAAAGTTAGAACGCGCTATCGTTGCGTTTTGGTGTTGGCATAATACATTTTAGTGACTATTTGTGTGGTTTCCTTTTATTTAAGTTAATTATAAATTATACATATAATTATTATGTAGAGCATAAAAAAAAACATGTTCCTTTTGCTCACAACTGTTGGAAGTGTCTCACTATCTAATTAGGGATCAAAGATATTTACCAAAAACACAAACACCGTAAAAAGGGCTTATTCCAATAATCCCCTACAAAGGGGTTTACTGCACTTTTTGTCCAAAACTCCCCTTCCGATTCTCAACGAGAAATCAAAGGGGATTTCTGAATACACCTCTAAACTTAAACAGGAACCTACCCTCCTAATTTTAGCGCAGGCTGTGCGCTGTCAATACTCGTAGATCAGAGTGGCTATTACGTAACTCTGATTACAATTAATTACAACGAATGTCTATCAGCAAAAATACTGTGATTACGTAATTCTGATATTTACAAACAATATACATAAGGCATTAAATAAAAAATATAATATAATAATTTTATGGCAAAAAACTTTCTATAATACAAGTCACCACTAGCAAATAGAAGCTGTTTGTAACAATGTTTTGATAGTATCAGAATTACGTATGTAATCGCAGCGCAGTTCCGAAAGTCCTAAAAAATAGTAAATTTTGTGTTATAACCAAACTGACATTTAGAACTACAACGTTTATTGTTTGTATAATCTATTTCCCGTTTAGCTGTGCTATTAGTTTCTATTTGGCTGCGATTCAAACAGCACTATCTCAGCTTAGAACAAATTCATCTTATCTTCAGTGAGAAGCATGTTATTACAAAAGAATGAAAAATGGCATTTTTCACAAAAAGTCGAGCTTAGCGGATCCATTATTATGAGTTATACTCTTAAGTGTTTTGCTGCTAGTGCTTGTAGTTTATTTCTGTCTGCTAGACAAAGAGTATTAAATTGTTAAGTTACTTAGAAGTGCATAAAGGGAGCTTCTGAATAGAATTTTTATCCTTTCACCACACTGGTTTGGAGAAACTAGTGACATCACACAATAAGAACAAGAAGACTTGCTTCAAAACACCTCTGTACCCATGCATTGATATGTAAAAAAAAAAATTACATAAAAGTTATGAGATTTTATTTTATTTTATTGAACACTAGCTTAAAATATAGCCTATGTTCATCCTAAAACATTCTAAACATTGGTGAAAGAATTTTTGAAATAGGTCCAGTAGTTTCAGAGCCAGCATTTAGTATTCAATGAAAACAAACCAACAATCAAATCTTTCCTCTTTATAATATTAATATTATATAAAGTATAGATAACAATACTGCCGTCCTAAAGCTAGAATGCCGTTAAATACAAAATCCACTTTTTGAAATAAGAGGGAAAAACCATTTATATTTTAGCACGATTAATATAAAACTGCAAATAACTGTAGTTAAAGTCACTTTGCCGCAATCAAGCCTAGTATTATTGAAGTTATTAATAGTTAAGTTACTATTTTTGTTTACATAAAAATAAAGTTAAAAGCCATTAGCCACTTTTAAGCTTAGCATAACACTTAACAACATTTAAGCATTGAAGTGATGTAAACTTTGATTCTGGTAACGGCATTTTTAACTATTCATAACTCGAAAACTATAAGAGCTATTTGAGTTCTGGTAAGATTGGTCGATTGAGCTTTTTTTCTCGATGACGATGGCATAAAAAAATCAAATTTGACCGAATGTTGGATAACGGCATTTTAGCTTATGGACGGCAGAATAGTTGTATTAACTCTATTCTAAAAAATACCTCGATACAATCAACAAGAAACGGCAAAGTAATCTAAAACCATTTCGCAAAAATATATCGTGTTTTGATGAAAACTCTCATAAAAAATAAAATAACCGAGGCTTTAATATCTAAACGACAAAAATCGATCAACAAAAGCGGAGCCGCCACTTTTGAAACAACAAGTTGATTGCGGTGAAAATTCAATTAGGATTACCTCAGATTTAGAAAAAAAAAGAAACAAAAGAAGTAATTCGATAAAAAATATTTTGAACCGACGATTTTCAGCTCTAATGTATTCGGTATAAGTGTGTAATTTGTTTCTATTTTCATGAAGTTGTGTATTCGCTTGAAACATAGTATAGTCAATAAAAGTAGCGCAATGGGGACACATTCTTGGTGATAAAACAAGTGTAGGTCACCTGATAGTAAGTGGCTACCGTAAATTATGGCCGCTTACAAAACTAGAAGTATCCCACGCATGCTGCCGACTCTAGGCAGATTATTATGTAGTTATTTTGTCTATTTACTCTGGAATTTCACTCGCTTCTGTACCCTTAAAAACTAAACACAGAAATGCTTAGAGACAGAATATCTGGCACCTACCAAGACGGATGCCCTTTGGCTTAAAAGTTGTACCATCTGTATAACTAATATTATACCTAATTATAGTGCGAGAGCTTCGTTTGTAGTAACCCACTTCCTCTTCACACGATGGTACACTGTACTGCAAGTTACTATGGTGAATAATTTTATATAGCAACATGATTTTCGAGACAGAATGAATGATATAGACATTGACGAATTACATGAGCTACATACATAAAACATGGTAATTTTTACCTAGTATTAAAACGGAACGAGCCATTTTAAGGCTATTAACAGTATCGATATGGTTCAAAGTTGTGTGAACTGGTAGCTTATTGTAGCACCCTTGCTTTCCGATTCTAAGGTCATCAATTCAAATCCAGCCAGTCTATGAGAATGTAATACTAATCGATTTTCCACAATCCAAGTATTTTTCTGGATAAAATATGATAAAATCTTAGTTTTCAATCTATAATTCATATGTTTTCGACGTCGATTCAACTGTTACCTACGACGTGAGTGATAAAAAACATTATTAGTTTTCTTTGAAAATATGTATAGGCTTTGGTGGATAGCGTTAATAGCGTTGGTTGGAGTGAAGCTTACGAACTGACTTTCAATCTCTCAATTTCCATTATAAAAGAACTATCTAGATCAGTGTCAACTAGTCTGGCGCATGCATTGTACGGGACAGCTTTCAAGTGGCTTTTTTTAACATCAAAGGCGCCGCTTTGTGAGGCCTCTCAGTGTAGCCATCTTTGTTTCCAAACAGATAATGCAGCGCTGTAGCCGCTTTTGAGTGCTACGAACACATTCAAAAGCGACATAACGCTTGCAACGTATGCGGAACTTTTTGGGCATTTAAAAATATCAAGTAAGTATGTACTATTATAATTGAGCTTATTTTTTCGTCGGGTAATTGACAGTTGAAAAAAACGTGTTGAATTAATAACGATTTTTTTGATTTTATTTTTCTGCGGTGCATTTGACTGACAACTACGTCGCTCTGGTTTTATATTTTTTCTCGTGTTTTTTTGAGTTTTATTGCGTAATTTTGGTGCTTATTTTGCCAATAAAACCCGGGTTCTTGACGCGAGTGTAAAATATGTGAATTAAAGTAAATAGTGCCCTTCACATTCCATCGGAGAAAATCCCGAGAATTTTGAACAAAACAGCCATCTTTTGTTTAAAATTGGCTTGACAACTTGACTATGACTCTGTGACGTTGACAATACATATAAATAAATACACTTGACACTGGCAAAATTGTTCTCTAAGAGACAGATGCCATAATTGAAGAAGAAGAAGAATTAATAACGTTATTTTGTATATTATTTTTGAATATTTTACGTATTTGGTTAGAAATTTCAAAACTAAACTCATCGCTCAATAAAGGTTACAGTATTAAGATTTCGAATTCTCATCCTATATCTAGACCTGCTGTTGAAGTCTTTAAGATCTGCTACAGTGAAACGTTATTTGCAAACTCTTAAAAACAGTTTTGTCTCAGAGATTACTGCAAAATCTACAAACTAGTAAACTCTTACATCCAACGAGTTAAGGTAAGGCATGAATGAAGCGACTGCAGAAAGAGCATTTAGTTTCCTGTTTTTAATTTTCCACCAGTCTATTAGGTGTCGAATTCATTGCACCATCTCAAGTCGCTCGGGCCGTTTTTTGTCGAGTGGAAAAACCAAACAATAGATAGAATATACTAAGATTTTGTAAGCTGAGTGTACAATCGGGATAAAGAACTTCATAATTGCGTCGCTGTCTTTGTCTACCAGTAGGACACAGTAACACCACTTTTTTTTAAATGTATCTCTGTCCACCAGTGGCGTGGTGGTCAGACGTTGTGGGCAACGGGAACGAACCGTATTGTCCACGGAAAAATAATATAAAGGTACGGTTTTTTTTGGTAGTCTACGACCTATTTGGCCCTCAGACAGAAATACACCAGCTTCGATTGGTTCAAGCGGCATAATAAGTAGTGCGATAAATTTTTGATTCAACAAATAATTGTACAACAACAATTATTGAAGCGATTTTTAACGCTAAATTGATGACTGTTTCAAAAATCGCTTTATGAAACCAGGGCTTAACATCTTTGCAACAAACCAAAAGCGCTAAGAGATTTGCTCTCGGGAGATACGTCTCAGTTCTTTGAAAGCGCGCTTACCACACGTATTAATTTCTCATTTAGTCGATCGTAGATCTGAATTGCAAATAGGAGTAAGGGATGTCAATGGTGGATTTGGCTTTTAATTTATTCAATTAGCGTACATGTAGAGTTTGTGGTCATCGTTTTATATTTGGATTTAAACCGGAACTTTTTCATACAAATTTTATTATGTTGACTGTACAACTGATTATAAAAACTCGAAATACTGATTCTTCTTTCGAGTCAACGGTTAAATTTAAAACTTTCTCTTCCAATATTCGGCGACTCTTACGCCTCTCTCCGTAGCCTGGTTAAGGTCCTCTTATGTGCTATACTTAACCAGATATATCGATGAGCAGTATCTACTAGTAATACGTATTAAGTCTTTTAGTCGGAACATCAAAACTTCACAACTCAGATAAATTTGAGTTCAGAAACTCAACAACTCGATCGAACGTCACGTAAAACTATTAAATACTATTTACAGATACCAAAATACAACCAAAATACGAAAAAATATGGTTTGTATTTATTTACAATAAAAAAAATATCCACGATATATTTATCAATATCGCCAAATTACCTACGCCATTTGCAAAATAATTTCACCATCAAAATTCCATAGTCTTTCGATTCGACGACGTCGTAATGGAATTTTAATGAGAATTTCAGATATTCGGTTGTAATTCCTTTTTATTCTTTCCCGTTTGAAATAAAAGAAAGGCATTTATTGGAATTGATAACAACCTTTTTGGGGAGATATTGTCGGCAATCGGAATATTGAGGCCTTATTTTTGTTGATTGTGTTTTTTTAGATGATAATAGCCTGCGGTGGAGAGTATTTCACGTTTTTCCAACGACTTGTTGTGACATTGTTACATAATTATAAATAAATAAATAAATAAATAATGCTGGACAATCCACACAGCATCATCTAGCCCCAAAGTAAGCTACTTAAAGCTTGTGTTATGGGTACTAGATAACTGATATATTTTATACATTATATACATAGATAGATTTTTTTTAATATACATAGAAAACACCCAGACCAACGGAACAAATTTCTGCAGATCACACACAAATTTGTTCCGCGGCGGGAATCGAACCCGCAACCTCTTGCGTCGCAGGCGGACTCTCGCCCGCTGCGCCACTGAGGTTGTCAAAAATACCTTGAGCTTAGATAGGTACTCGTACTAGTTGGGTACTATATTCAGAGTTGTCCGGCGATTTTGTATTTCATATCACTGTCGAATGTCATCATACTGGACTTCGTGAGATAAAAGAATTCTACCTCTGTAGATTTATGTAACACTAGCTTCCGCCCACGGCTTCGCCCGCGTGGTACCTTGAAAAACAAAACAAATCTATCCCACGGGATCCGTACATTTTTCCGGGATAAAAAGTAGCCTATGTGCTATTCTAGACTATAATCTACATTTATCTGTGCCAAATTTCATCCAGATCCGTTCAGCCATTTCAGCTTGAAAAAGTAACAAACATAGTATATCCATACATCCACACATTCATAAATCCATACATCCATTACATTCTTTCAAACTTTCGCGTTTATAATATTAGAAGGATTATGACTTTATGCCAAAATAAAATGGTGTATTTCATAGGCTTCTATAATAAGATAAGTACGAGAATCTGTTTCAATGAATTTTATATAGCTTTCTGAAACGAAAATTTGATAGCATATTACGTACATACTACATGTATCTGAGATACATTATTTGTGGTACAGCTAACCCTGTTACGTCATAACGTTATTACTCGATAAAAATAAACCCCTAATTCATCCGTCTTGAATGACAACAATGCCTCGCTCGGATTGGGTCCACCCACAGGTCTATCCAACAGGAAAATATTATTGTAAGTTAATTCGGTTTATAATGTCAACACAGAATTCATTTTTATCCTTGTACCCCATAGTCATCTGTCGCGGGGAGATAAAAAATTGTCAACAATAAAAACTCCTCCGAACGACGAAAGTACAAAAACGCTGAAATAAACTGAGCGAGGCGTAGTAACTGCTAAATAAGCTGTGGCGCTGTTGAAAAGAGATGGTGCTAGATGAGACACAAAGACGTTAAAATGCCTACTTTGACTGGCGTCACAGCTCAGTTGGTTGCTGCTTTCTGCGGTGTATTGTTGGTTCGACCTCCACCCAAGACAAACATTTGTGCGCTGAATATATCAATGATTGTTTGGTGAATAGGTGCCATAATGTAAGTATATACAATAAAAGTATATAATATAGTTTGCTAGGAGAAAGTTTGGTTGACTTTGAAGTTTGAAATGTTAATTTTTTGCCAGAAAAGTTTGTCCACAGAAGTTTGGAGAAAATATAGAGATGTTTAGGTGGACAAGTAGATGATTGTTTGGACCTCAAAGATTTAGTTAATTATATAAAACAATTGCGCAATCATTTTACGAGTAAGTCATTATGAAGGAGTAGTCTAAATGATAGAGGGAAATGGAAGAAGAAAACGTTTTGTGCTGACCCCACATAACGTGGGAAAAGGACAGGAAGAAGAAGAAGAAGTCTATTTTAAAACCACTACTATGACTTTTACAGACGGTATCAGCTTCCGAAGTAAGGAAGCGGTCGTTGTAGTCATATTCATCAGAGACACGACTGTTTGTCTAGTCTGTTGATATATTGTTTATTCTTTGGCAGTGGCTTACAGTAAACAGGCGTTATCTAGTGGCGGCAGACGACGATCTCGCAAGCTAAGCGGTTCCGTAACAGCCTCGACTTTTCGGCGGGAATAAAATTAAGACTTGAGTCTCGTTGGCATAACAGTTAATTTTTTAATTGCAAGACTATAAAAAGTTTTACGCTGTTCCCTGTTTTAAGAGTTTTTAAATGAGGTAGTAGGTTTTGGTGTGTTTAGCAGTAAATAGGAGCAAGCTATAGGACGTCAATGCATCGATATAAATAGTTACTAGGGTTTAACTCGATGCTCTGATTGTGTAGAAGTAGCAAATATGTAGTCTTTTTCTTCTTCTTATTGTATCAGTTGTTCTTTCCAGTGTGGTGAAAGGATCAAAGTGTGCCTTAGAGGTTCCTTTCGTGCACTAGATACAGTAATAGTATACAATAGGTAGCAAAATAATAATCATGTTTATTTATATATTCTTATACAAATTATCTGTATAGTGTTTTACAAGAGTCTATTGTGTGGTTTAACTTTGAATGAGTGAAGAACAGTGTGATTAAGATAACGTTGTGGGGTGAAAGAAGACGTAATGCTGAAAATTGGGAGGGGTATGTTAAGATGGTTTGGGTAAGTAGAAAGGACGACAGGAGATTAACGAAACAGGTGCATAAGGCGAGTGTGAATGGAATAGTTGGAGGGGAAGACTTCGGCGTACGGACCTTGATCAAATTGGGGATGTTTTAGAGAAAGGCCAGGTAAAGATTACCTTATATCGACGCGCATGTATGAAAAATGTAATGAGAGTGAATGAAGCAAAAGAGGTATGTCAGGATGGCAAGTGGAAATGCGTGGTCTCCGCCTTCCCCGTCGGGAAACAGGCATGATTTCATGGATGTATGTACATATGTATGTCTAATAACATTTTAGGTCCCAAATATTTGTCAGAGGAGAAATAACAAGCTCACTCTTATTTCTATGAATGATTATAAAGAAGACAGTTACAGAGATATACATACAATATACATATATATAAAGCTCCTAGCTAAAGCTCAACCAAACTGACTCGCCAATTGTGGCTAAATTAGTTAGCATGAAGGCAGATGGTTGTGTGAATGAATTTTAGCCGCTGAAACCCAATGCCTTTGTAGGCGAAACGTAAATACTGTGCTGCAGGCTACGCTTTTGTTAACCAAACGTAGGCAAACAAGAGCAAGTAGAACGTAAAAGCACTGAACTTATCTAAACCGGTGTTTCCATATACACCATGGCATTATGAATCACGTTTCTCTAGAACCAACGTTGACATATCATTAATGCCATTTTCTGCTATCATTTTGTACCATCAAATAAAATAAATACGTTTTTGGTATATAAAAAATCTTAAAAATGTACTTTTTTGCGTTATTGGCCGGAAATTTAGTCAGTCTACGTACTGGTCTGAATATAAAGTCATTCCTAAGTCTCGTATCGCTGTGCGATGAGTGAACCTAGCTTAGATTTTTAATAACATTCAAATACTTACGTTCATTCAAATTCAACAAAAAATATCTCTTTTATTACCTCTCTGTGACCATGGTTAGAACGTTTATGATCTAGGGTCCGAACATCGTTTACTTTGTTCTAGAAAATAGCGATTCAAATGTCATGGTGTATAGATTGTCTGGTTTATCACAATATTTCTAATGTAAACTTTACATACCTTGGTATAGTTATGTAATAAAAAACTAAAAATTTCGAGAGCTTTGCATCTTTAACACACAATTTATAAAAGACAGACTCACCAATTCAAACATTTTTTTTCAAAATTTTCCTATAATAAAAAAATTCTAACAGCTTGGCATTTTAAAAATAAAAGCATAATCGGTTATTTCATAAAATTGTTATTTAAAGATGGTAGATAATTATGTCATGCCAGTCAGCCCCCAAAGGAATACCGTCTTCATGTTTTGTCTTGAGGCTATGCGAATTTTTTATCGCAAAGGGAAATTTCATGAAAAATAAGTTACCAAAAAAGAACTTATCAAACAAAATGTCTTATGATACAAAAAACTTAATAACAATTTTAAACAAAATCGTTTAATACTATAGTTACCGGTCAACTTTTACTTTCCCGTTCCACTCAAGATTTTTTACCCAGTTATATAAAAAGTAGACAATATAAAGGTTAATAAACTGTAAGCCGATTATAAAAAAGAATATAGGTACTGGGGCCTCACCACGAATTCATAATACATTACCAAATTAATATTACATTGTTATTTCGTACCATGACCTATGCAAATTGAATGGAAGTAGTGACGTTTCTATAATGGAATCGTTACGGTATCGTTCTGGAAGACTTCGTGGTAAGGCCCCTGTACAAAATACAAGTCATCTTTTTAGTTTTACTGTAGTCGTTGAAAATAATGTATTTAATACCTAGATTATAATCTAGATCTCGAAAACGGCTCCAACGATTTTCATGAAATTTAGTATGCAGAGGTTTTCGGGGCGATAAATCGATCTAGCTAGGTTTCATTTTTAGAAAACGTCGTTTACCAACAAAAAAAATAGAGCAAAGCTCGGTCATCCAGGCACTACTAATTTAAATGATAAATAAAAAATACTTTGTAGTGAAATCTCCTGTTCGTAAAAAGTAGTAATCTTTGTAATTTCATCGGTGATTCAATTGTAAATCAGTGAGCAAGCGGGGATTTTAAATGCATTTCTGATGCTATTTACTGGTAAAGGTAGTGACCTGAATCTTCAAGACTGAGCTGAAAATTGAATTAACGCCGCTGCCTCACCGGCCGAGAGATATTTAAGTCTTGGAGAGAACTTACGCCTTGCAAACGAGTTTAAAATCCACACTTTTACTTCTCTTTGGGTCATGAATTGAGTGTTTATAATGTAGGATATCAGAAAACTAAAATGGGTTTCAAATACTTATCGTGAATTCCAACCTAAACAGAAAGCGAACAATTAATCATCACTTATTTATAGAGGTAAATATCATGTATTTTTTGTTTCAAATTTAGATATAACTCTAACACCTAATAGGTTGGTCTACCCTATAGTTACTGTAAAAGGTAATCATCAAATATTGAAAATATTGGACTACTCAGTAGTAGGTAAGTTATGCATACCTAAGTACTTAAAATAAAATAAATAAAAACCGGCTAAGTGCGAGTCGCACTCGCGCACGAAGGGTTCTGTATATTATATAAGGGTTATCTATAAAAACGGCAAAAAATCATGTCTGTTGTATACCTAACTAATAAATCCCCCTTAGATATTTATTTTCTTCTGTTTTTTATTTATGTATTTGTTGTTAAAGCGACAGCATAAATACATCATCTGTGAAAATTATAACTGTCTTACTATCACGGTTAATGAGATACAGCCTGGTGACAGACGAACGGACGGACGGACAGCGGAGACTTAGTAATAGGATCCTGTTTTACCTTTTGGGTACGGAACCCTAAAAGAACACATTTGCGTCGACTTAAGAACATCCTTCGTTTTTATATCTTCGTCGGTTGAAAATAAACTTAATTGGGGATAATGTTTCTAGTGTTATAATGACCAATTAAATGAGAGTGTTCTCAATTACTTACTTTATTAAGGAGCATACTAATCAATAGGAGCTAAAAACATAAAAAGCTTATTCAGGAAAGGCAATTTGTATTTGAAACAAAAAACGTATTTTTATATTGCGATAAATCGGCTCAAACAATCATTTGTTAAAATATTTGCTTTGTAGAAACTTCCCAATTAGTGGATCCAAATATTTTCGACACGCAGCTTTGAATAGTCAAAAATAAATGTAAAAACACGTAGCTGCTTCTATTATGTTCTTTGTGTGCAAAAAACGCATGTTGATAAAACCCTTATGTGAATTTTCATTTATTCCGAAATATTTTTTGATTTTATTTTTTAGATTTTATTTGTTAATTTTAAAATCTCAGCCTGTAGCGTGTTTACCCGTTTTTATAATGTAATTTATGAATAAAAAGAATATTTCAGTCTGGTTCTTTGTGACTGCAAGCTTTATTTGTTTGTATAGTTTGGTGTTAGATGAGTGTATGAGTGTGAATGTTCCAAGTTGCCACATTGTTCCAAGCAATTATTTCCTTAAAGAGTCTAAACGGGCTATATTTTACGACAATTTGTGGCTGCAATTATTGGCAAACATTGCCCAGCTATCAAAAAAACATATTAGTGCATTTTATGGCTGAGCAATCAATTGCAGGCAACATGTTGCAATATGGCTGCAATAGTATGGCCTTTGATTCAGAACCCTTTAATGAGCCACACAATCGAAACGAAATGACGATCATCGCAGCCGCTTACATTGTTTTGGCAGAAACACGAACAAAAAGGACACGAATGTGGATTCGACCCTACCTAAGTAGTAGTAGGCGATCGTTCGGCCACACGCCGGCTACAGATAAAAACATTTTGACATACCAAAAAATATGTGGCTATAATGCCGGGCCATCCTTAAAATATTGCATAGTGTGGCTGGTATTGCTAGCAATGTTGCCGGCTACAGTATTGCAGCCACAAATTGTCGAAAAATAAATATCCGTTTAGACGCCCCTTTAGGGTGGTAATAAGATGCAGTCTTGGTTGTGGCCACCATTGAACCAGATATTCTGTCTCCAATCGGTAATGAAAACAAATTATGTCTAACTTCGAGTATGTTTAAGGTAAACTAGGTATGTTTATGTATATGTAAGGTCAACAACATGCGTGTAGCTCAGCTAGTACTGTAAACAATCTATCCGAGGTTACATGTTACAATCAGCCGATACTAACAAAACATTATTACTAACAGCTTCTAGTTAAAAGCGGTGAATTGAATTATGGAAAGTTATTGCCATAGATAAAATGATTATTATTATATTTTTGGTTTATTGTCATATGATTATTGTTTGTAAGTATTAGAATTACGTAATCACAGTACCTTTTCTGATAAACATTCATTGTAATTGATTGCAACTGAAATTTCGTAATAGCCAATCAGGTGAGTTCAGTTTATTTGTCAGACAGGTTACATAAAAAAATAACCTTTAGTCTATTTTCCCAACAATCTAATATTTTTATCTCGCCATGCTACTTACGATGCCTATCAACACAAAGTCCTCCGTTGCTCGACCTACATCCCACATATTGAAGTCAACTCGTGCATGCTTGGGGATTATCTGGCTTTCCACTCGTTGGCTCAGAGTTGAGCAATATTGTCGGAACAAGTCCTTGAGTGACTTTGAAATTTATATGCTTTACTCATTTGTAACTGAAGCTTTTGATCCGAAATAACATTGGCAACAAATTGAGAGGATTTGTCGCTAATTTTAAGTCATTTAAGCTTGTATAATGGCTTTTTTTATTTGTTTACGCGCGGAGATAAGTCTATTAAATGTCTGGCCAGTTATTCCTTAACCTATAAATATTTTTATTTCTGTCTCTCTCTATCGCAGTCAATCGAGGAATTTGACGTGAGCAAGAAAGACTGATAGAACCAACATCCGTCAGTCAACATATTCCGTCAAAAATTACAGACAGCTTCTTTTGATCGGATTTTGATAAAATTTATTTTGTCACTTATAAACAGTGATTTGTTATAGTTACTAAAGTCTTACGAAAACGGTTTTTTTTCTGTTAGTTTCATACATATTTTTATTATACAGTTACCTACTGTTTATTTTGAAAAGTAAAATTAAACAAAAGCATGATTATTGCGCGTTGTTGTTATTTTTCTGGTACTATTTCTTAGTGGCGCGATGGGCTTACAACTACTGTTTAAAATGCGGGTATGTGCAAATATAATTTCGACGTGCCCCTGACTACCCTCTTTAGATATCCGCAAAGATCTAAGTAACTAGAGATCAGAGGAGATATCTACCAAGCCTGGGGATTACAGTCGTGCTCATGTATCATGTATTCCTTAGTGAGTGAAGGAGCCAAATGTACTCGTAAATACGTCAACTGTTTTATTAATAATGGAACCATGTCTTTAGTTTCGGCGGTAAGCAGTTAATCATCAAAAGTTACAAGGCCATCCAAGTTTGTGACTCGACATACGATAAGCGTTAATTCTAACTTCTGCTAACAGTCATACTCGTTACTACATAAACCACAGTCACAAAACTCTATTGTTACATGAAAACTAAGTACGTTCTTAGAAAAGTATTTATTCAACAAACAAAACTAGAATAATATAAATAAGCTCCTATTAAAAAAAATGAGGTTTATTATTATTTTCCAGTATAATATATTCGTAAATCCAGAGGAATTCAACAACGCCTTATTTCTTAAATACGACCAGTTGTTTAGGCGCTTAGTGATTCCCAAAAAAACTCACCTCAAATACTCGTAAATCGTAGTCTCAATTATTATAGATTACCTACATATATCCAGACAAATTCTATGACCCTTTATTTCTAAAATACGCTAACCAGCTGTTAAAGCCAATATAGCTTACGTATGTACGTATATACATATATATACACCAAATACATCGTTGTCTCAATTATTGTAGACATTTCTAATGTATAAACGCTCAAGTGTTCCTACAACCAATGTGTAGGTACCTATATAAGTTTGTTAAATTCAAATTCAAATTCAAATTTATTTATTTGTGATACACAGGTTACAAAGGTGTTAATATAAATTATAAAGAGCACTGTGATCTACCCACTGGGTGTACAAATTAGGTAGGTACTTATTAGATTATCATTATTACAAATTATTTTAATTACTTTAAATATCTGATGTTTATTTTTTTAATTTCCCCGTAAATATTTTCCTAATTAATAGTTGTCTCTTTTTAATCCATAATGGCCTTTGACTAACATTAAAATAACTTAGTACCCTACTTACTTCAAACTTCCTAAAATACGTGGACATTTAAAGTAAATAAGGGCGATTTGGCCCTTAATCTTTTTAATGTTATTAATTATACAGGCAGCCTCATAATTTATGACGCCCTTATCGTTTTATTTTATAAACGCACTTAGTCTTGATGGATTGGCAAAATAAAGCAAATTGGGAATCAGCATCGCAGCAAATATTTTTATTGGCTCAATTGATTGCCATCTATACGGTTCAGTTAAAATCGAGCTTTTCAGTTAAATCGAGTTTAATGGGCCGATGAAATAAATCAACGGAACATGTCCCGATAAGGCATTTTAAAGCGGTACAAGGGCTGGCATTACGAGTAATATGCGAACAAAAAGTCTGCGCGGAAATTCGTGTGACAAGGGGTTTATGGAAGTTTCGCCATGCAGCGAAGTGCGACCAGTGACCATGCGACGAGTGAATTTTAATATCAACCATGAAAGTGCTATGATGATAGTAAAAATCTGTGTCAAACTTTGGCAAAAACTGTCCTGGCATGCAACGATGGACGCAGATTTGACGTCATCTTTCCCAATGACATTTGTCTGACTAATCCGTCAAGGCCCCATATTTATTTATTTATTTATTTATGGCATCTAATCATCTAATACGATAGCCTAAGGCCTATAATATATATAATATCCAATGTTATAAATGTGAATGTTAGTGTGTGTATTACTAATTAAGTATTCTTAATTTTATTTTGTTTTGCGTACTTCAGAGGTGCTTCCATATAAATTTATCTTAACTGATTAGTTAGCACTTAAAAAAAAATACAGATGACATTTTCGTTTATGAGCGTCATGTCATGCAAACGTCGTTCAAGCTCCGAGTATAAACTCTTTCGATAAACTCGCGGTTTGAAACAGCAACAATAACTATACGATTGAAATTGTCAGTTCAAGAAGTCATCAACTTTTAGAAAAAAAAAAAAAACTTAACTGTGTGCATGAGCATAAAACCGCGGGGCGCAGCTAGTTAAGTATCTTATAAAAACTACTAGGCGACACGCACTTCGCAGGTACCCCTCCCCCCACCTCCGTATGATCGCACTTTCCGAATTTCACGCACCATTTAACAGAGCTACCTCTACGTAGGTAGGCTTATATTATTTCAAGGTATTCATTATTAAGGACATCGTACTTTTATACAGTAGTTTATCTCCTATTTTTCTGGTAGATTTATGTCTTGCGTACCAATTAAGGAGCATACTAACTTCTGCTTGCGACTTCGCGTGGTACCTACCTACATGTAGGTATGCTTAGTTGTAGATATTTTTTTTTAGTTCTTTTAGTTTTTTTAACAACTCTTATAATATATATTTATTTATTGTGTATTTGAAATGTATGTGTGTGTGTCTTAAATACACACTTTTTATTTTTTCTTCTTTCTTTCTTTTTTGGTACCTACCATAAGCAGCCGATACACTTAATCATATAAGTATATCTATTTCGATATTTTCCAAATCTAGACATGATAGAGTCACTAAAACAGCATTTTTAATGATAAGTGGGAAATAAAAAAATGGTCATCAATAAGTCAAGTTGCTTTCACAGTCGTATGCGTAACACTGAGTAAGTGTCCGAAAAGAGCCTAGAATCCTTTCACCACACTGGTTTTGAAATGTTCGAAAGAACAAGTGACACATTAAGAAGAAGAAGAAGACTGAGTAATTTTTCATGTATCATAAACGATACAAACGGACGACGGAGTTACACTACTAATATTCATATACTATGGTAAAGGACCCATAATAAGCCCTATTAAGTAACGTTACTAGTAAACCTTTACTGTGTATTAGCTCTGAGCCTTTACATAAAAATATTTCGTTATACCTAAAT
This sequence comes from Cosmorhoe ocellata, assembly GCA_963675405.1. Taxonomy (NCBI): domain Eukaryota; kingdom Metazoa; phylum Arthropoda; class Insecta; order Lepidoptera; family Geometridae; genus Cosmorhoe; species Cosmorhoe ocellata. Next base: position 8,947,135 of record OY776249.1, on the reverse strand, counting down.
ATACAAGAAGGTAACTGTTTAATTATTAGGTTATTATTACTTGAGAAGGTGCTTTGGTAATCTAATAAGCTATTGTTTTGGCTGACGGTGACAGCTGACGAATAAATTCTAAATCAAAAGAACAGACTAAACATCTTATACCTTTAAACGAGCAATTCTTGTATATATGTATATATTATAATTGGAATCTCGGAAACGGCTCCAGCGATTTTCATGAAATTTTGTATGCAGAGGGTTTCGGGGGCGATAAATCGATCTAGCTAGGTTTCATTTTTAGAAAAAGACATTTACCCCAAAAAAACGAGCAAAGCTCGGTCACCCAGGTACTTTAGGTAAACTGAGGTAACTGTTTTAATAAGTTTTATTATGGTAATAACAAAAACGTGTAGTGTCAGCATTATTAAATTGAAAACGCTTTAAAAGCTTCTATTTATTATAAAAAAAACTATAATGTGAATGCTTTTTATGTGAAGCATTTTATTGTAACCTAATTTGCAAGCGCTTTTTCATGCAAACCGCCTAGTGGCAGATTTGGTGATACGGTGATTTTTCAACAAGGAGAACATAAAGCCAAAAAAGTATCAATACTCGTACGTTAATTTTGCAATTCGTTTGTATTTGCAATACTTAATTGCATAAGATACAAAATGTAAAAAAGTGGGCGTAATACCCTCAGCATTTTTTTTGTCACTATTAGATTATTTATAATAGAGAAAGAGATTTGATAGCCCACTCGTGCCACGGGAAATAATATTTCCCGTGAAACTACTGTAACAGGGTTGTGTCACTGGAAATGTACTTTTACCCGTAGCACTACCAGTAGTGTAACGGGAAAGTAAAATTTCCCTTCACTCTACTAGTAGAGCCAAGCGGTAGTGCCAAAGGAAAGTAGTGTTAAAAACCCTCAAAATATTGGATTTGCAAGCAAAATAAAGACTAAACATTGGGACCTACACAAGTCAAGAATGTCGGGCATTCGGTTGACGCCGCAAATTTGACAGATTTCCCGGGAAAACCACAGCGCATTGATTCCCAAGTGTCATTTACTCTGTCTCTTTCGGTCCATTTGATTTGTTTCTTGCCGTTCTGTTGACCTATTTAGTTTATTTGTTTACGTAAGGAGACTCTTTTACTTCCTAGTAGAGGTGAATATTACAATTATTTAGAGCGAGTAATCTAGTATCTGAAGTATCGCTACTGAAAAATTATATCGAAAAAACAAAACTGTCACAGATTTTAAGACACAATTCCTCTATTCCACAAAAGTGACTTTTTAGTATAATGTTTGGTGTCTGAACCCTGAAAAAAAATTCTCTCCGAATATCTGAAAAACAAATAAACTGGCAAACAAGCTCAAAGCCCATCTGATGGTAAGTGAAATAGTTATGAATGAATATCGTAGTAGTGAAACCAAGGTTCATAAAGGTTTTTAAATCCTTGAAATTATCAGTAACTGGTGCTCAGAGCCTTAAGCGATCCACCAAACGGAGGGTGAGATCGTGAATTCAGGCGAAAAATAAACTGTGAGCGCCGCTTTTGAGACAACTTTAAACGTAGAACTATTAAGTTTACAAGTAAACCGCAAAGGAATAATGCTTCATTAAAATTTCAACTTTGCGGTTTAATTTTCTATACAAGCACTAGCACCGCACACTAAAGATGAATGGGTGAAACGAAATGTGGAATCAAATACATTGATGCCTCAAAATTTTGACTATACCGAAATCTGCTAAACCCACTGCTGGAATTGTCACTTAAACTCACCCAGCATATAAGACGTTTCAAAATGATCATTGTGATTTTATTAAATAAATATTATCTGGGATTGGGTGAGCAATAAAAATCATTTTTCACTTCTTGATTTTGTTATTTATAAAAATAAAACTCAGACTAATTATACGCTCCATCACCATCTTAGATCTTATTCACACCCTTCCTCTTCCTTTCTTCCGTGTCACTCATTCGGTCTTACTTTTCCATTCAATCTTCACGTTCAGATACAACCATACAATCATCTGACAAACATCTCACTGTCACATCATATTCGGATACATACCATCATTCAGACCTTACATATATTTTGACTTTGACTTTGAAAGAACTAGGGACACGATATAAAAAAGAAGTGAATAATCTTTTGAAAAGCTCAAAGTTGTGAATAGAGGTGAACGTGTTACCAACGCGTGAACTATAAAAGCTAGAGGCCTACATAGATATACTTACATGTTGTTTTGTTGTGCGGTCTCACGAAGAGTTTTAATGAAGCGTGCGCGAGACAAGAGGCTGTAATCTCCGGCTTTGCTTCAACCGACGCTAACAGGTAGTGGTTACAAAGAGTTTTATATACAACCGTTTTAAAAGCGCGAATACAAGAATGTTTTATTACATCTACCATCAGTTACTATAAAGATTTTGCCAGGTGCCTTACCACAAAGCATTATGTTTCGGAAACGTCAAAATTCAAGCTTGAAGCAACACTATTTTGATACAATTTTTATAGTATGGTTAAATTTATTTTTATAATAAATTTTATGGTCATGGTACGTAATATCAAAGTTATATTACTTTAATATTGCCTGAAGAGCGTGTAGTGAGGCCCTAGATATATTGATCCAACACAACAGTCAAGTCTATTTCGGTCTAAAAAATAAAACTTAATTAATAAAATTTAACTCTTAATTTTTTTAAGTACGAGTTTATAAAAAAACACAATAAAAAATCTATTTTTATCTATGTACGTCGATGTATTTATTATCCCTCTTGAAAATATTTCTTCTTCTGAGGTAAATCAAACAAAACTCAAATTACCAAAGTATAGATAATGTATATATTCATATATACTCGTAGGATAGACACAGCCATTTATTGTTTCTTATATAAAACAGAAACTGGATCACAAGAGAATACGGAACCAATTTTGCTATTCAATTGGCTACTGTCGCCTGCAAAAATGGCATTTTTATAATGCAGTAGGTATTTTAAACTGGTCACGGCGAGCTGTCGACTTTTGAATAAGAATATTTCTTTTGCTTTCTCAGATGCACTCGATTGTGGATCAAGCCACGAGTGACTGAAGATAAGCCAAGTGTGACTTTATAAACGACAAAATATTAATTTTGAACTTAGTCCCAAATAAGTAAATAAACCACCACCAGGTTCTAAGGGTGCCACAAATAAAGTTAAAGGTACCAAATGAAATCACAGTTTAGGTTCAAGTAGTTATATTGCTTTTGAGAGGAGACAAAATGACTATAAAAATGACGTATCTTATAAATAATTTCCAAAATGCATCGATATCACAATCTACCTTCTGTATAATTCTAGTCCCGCCATCTAGCAAAGCCACTAAGCAAAGCTTGGATTATGGGAATCAGATAATTGAAGCCTAATAAACGTAATCCAAAATAATCATAGTTTTCAAATTCACAAATTCAGTAAGTTTTCAATAAGATACTTCTTTTGGGTACTGTTAGCGACGCGAGCAATACAATAATGTGTACCTACCTAATTGTAATTATATTGTATCGTAAATTGTGCTAGGAGCGCGAGGGGTATGTAAGACGCGCGGGGAAGGCTCCCGTGTGCGCAATTAATAAAATAAAATAGGGTAGTCAGTCGAACTAATACAAGCCTAGCGCGCGGGCGCCGTGTGCTCCCTTCCTTTAACTTTGTAATAATTAGTTTTTTCTTCGCGAATAAACCATATTTTCGTATCCAGTGTTTGACTAAAACATTCCACGATCCAACTTATCACCATTTCATACCTGCACCGCCTTCATTGGTCCTTCGAGCCGGATCGTAAATGTACCACACACCGCCGAATAGCAAAAAAATGGTGAACACCCGCAGTACCGCGCGGAATGAAAGTCAAGTGAAGGACAAAGCAAAATTGCAGACCAAAATGGAAATCGACGATGGAATTTCAAAAGTGATCGATAATCCAGCACAACCTGGAACTAGTGCTGAAAGTACTAAAAAAGAAAAGGCGATAGAAAGTGAAAAACATACTATACAGTCGCAAATATCGAAATCTTTGAAAACTAGAAGGACATCATCGTCATCATCTGCGATATTAGCTGAGAAGAAAAAACTCGAACTGGAAGCTGCAAAGGAAAAGGCTCGTATTCAAATGGAATTAATCGACAAAAAATTAGCAGCTGATTTGGCAGCTGTTGAAGCCCAATACAGTCCACAAGCATCGGAAGCCGACAGCCAGAGTGATGGCAAAGACATCGAAAAGTGGCTCGAGCGCAGTCAGCAGGAGCTGGAGAAACAGAAAGCCCGCGATCATGGAACAATTAGGGGTTCACTGTTTCCGCCGCCGGAGGTCGACGGCACTAACGTACCAGTACAACAGCTGGCCAGCGCACTAAGGGACCTGGTTGTATCTACTGCAGCCAATAGCCAAAATACGAACCTACTTAGCCGCATCAGCACACCAAAAGAACTTCCACTATATTTTGGTGACCCTATGGAATGGCTGTCATTCAAGAACGCATACGAGGAATCCACGAACATATGCAACTTTAGCGAAAAGGAAAACCTGTGGCGGTTACGAAAATGTCTGCGTGGTTCTGCAAAAGAAGCAGTGTCATCACTATTGATAAGCACTACTTCGCCGGAAATAGTAATGTCCACACTTGAACTACAGTATGGAAACCCGGACATTATTATATCAAGAATCTTAAGTGACATTAAAAAGCTTAATCCACTACCGCAAGAATATCATAAGGACATAGTTACGTTTTCCGTGAAAATAAAAAACTATGTGTCGTCGGTGCGAGAACTAAAACGGGAAGAGTACCTACAAGGAGTCGGCGTGGTGAATATCATACTTACAAAGTTACCTACAGTGCTACTGTCTAAATGGGCGGACTATAGTTACCCGCTTATAACTGAACGTAAGAAAGCTAGACTGGATATTTTATCAGAATTTTTAAGTGAGGAAGCTATCAAGATATCTACGTGCAGTGCTAACCTGATACACCAGAGATGGGATAATAAACGAAAAAACAGTGAAAATAATCCTGCTTACAGTCAAACCGTTCTGGTACAAACAGAAAAACAAAGTGACCAGAAGTGCCGTTATTGTCGTGGCTCAGTCCATAAACTAACGGACTGCAAGAAGTTCAAAAGATCATTACGTAAGGATCGGTGGGCATATGTGAAGCGCGCAGGTATATGCTACAAGTGCTTGTTATCACAGCATGACCGGCAGACCTGCCCGGCCGCCGCCTGCGACGTCGACGGCTGCGGCGAGTCCCACCACCGTCTCCTGCATTACGTACCGAGCCCGCGGCACGATAACGGTGCGGCGACAGTGCAACCAGTGGAAACGTCGACAACAACAGAGACTGAAACTCCAGTGGAAAACGTTAATCATATTAATACTACATCGAACAGTACAGTGTTATTAAAAGTGGTACCTGTAGTCATTTACGGACCTAACGGTAAATTCAATAGTAGTGCCTTGCTAGACGACGGCTCCACCGTATCAATGATAAGTGCGAGACTAGCGGCGCGCGCGGGTCTGCGCGGGCGCAAGCTGTCGATGCGAGTGCGCGGCGCCTGGGACAATACGGAAATATTGTGTGACACGGAACTAGTGGACTTGACTTTATCGAACAAAAATGGTGATAAATATAATATCAGTGTACGCAGTGTGAATGAACTTAGCTTACCTAAACAAGATTTAACTGTAGTGAAATGTGAGAACTATAATTACTTACACAAACTTAAAGATGAACTGATATCCGGTATAAACAAACCGGAAGTGCTCATAGGACAGGACAATTACCAGTTAATGTTACCTTTGGAAGTGATAGTAGGCAGGCCGAGCGAGCCGTGCGCCACCCGCACGCCCATGGGCTGGAGTCTGCACGGCAAGGTGCCACACGTACCTACATCCACGCATCAAAACCATTCTACTCTCTTCTTGAGCACCAAAGACGACTCTTATGAAAATGATGATGACGGTGAGGTCGCCTGTAACCTCCGTGAGCTTCATGACGATGTACGACGCTACTTTTCAATGGAATCAATGGGAGTGTCTGCCGCAAATCCACGGCAGAACTCTGATGACCAGCGTGCTACGCATCACTTGGAACGAACGGCCACGCTCATTAACGGCAGGTGGCAAGTGGGCTTACCCTGGAAAGACGTCAACTGCTCAATGCCTGACTCACTACCTACGGCTATAACTCGACTCAAGGGAGTAGAACATAAAATGAGAAAAAACAAGGAATATGCACAAAGATACCACGAACGAGTACAGCATTTACTAAAAAATGATTATGCAAAAGAATTAGTTAATACTGAAAATACACAAAAAACCTGGTACTTACCCCATTTTGGTGTTGACAACCCTAACAAAAAGAAGCTACGATTGGTGTTCGACGCGGCAGCGACTACTTCAAAACTATCACTAAATGACTATCTACTTAAGGGACCCGATCTACTCATGTCACTATTTGGAATAATGCTACGGTTTAGAGAAAACAAAATAGCAGTAATGGGAGATATAAAAGATATGTTTTTACGAGTGAAAATTTGTCCTGCTGATCAAAACGCCCTACGATTTATATATAAAGGCGACCCAAACAAAGATTACGACCCTGAATTGTTACAAGAACCGATAAGGACATACGCGATGACGTCATTGATATTTGGTGCTAACTGTTCTCCATTCATCGCGCAATTTGTTAAGAATAAGAACGCCCAACGCTTCGAATCGACGATGCCTACAGCCGCTGCAGCTATATATACACAACATTATATGGATGACTACATACAAAGCCTACCTGACGAGCAAACTGCGATTCAGCTAATAAAAGACATTATCTATATTCATTCGCAAGGTGGTTTTCAAATATGTAACTGGATTAGTAACAGCGAAGCAGTACTTGACAGCGTGCCAAAAGAAACTCTTGGCACCTCGGCTGTAAGGTTCAAAATGGGCCAGCAATACGACGGGGAACGAACGCTTGGACTTTTATGGCACACCGATGATGACACCTTGAGGTTCGACCTATCATTCAAAAAGGTACCCGAAGACATAATTAACGGAAATAAAATACCATCAAAAAGAGAAATGCTACGAGTCATAATGTCTATTTTCGATGTATATGGATTTTTATCACCGTTTACAATCAATGGAAAAATAATCTTGCAAGAGACATGGCGCTCAAAATATCAGCTGGGACGAACCAGTCAATAAAGAAATATATAATAAGTTGCTAAAATGGATATGTTTGTTAAAATCAGTTAGCAAAATAAGATTACCGAGGTACTATCCAGCAGCTACGGCGAGAGCGAACGAAATGGAAAATAAAACTTACCTGCTGTCGTCGCAGTCGCACCTACAGGATTCGAGTGCATTTGCTACACTCGTAGCGGACCATGAGTGCGCTACGACTTCTACACATGCTACGCCGTCGCTTTCTACTAGAACGTCTTGTTATACAAACCTACAATTGCATATATTTTGCGACGCATCAACAAAGGCATTCTGCGCTGTAGCTTACTGGCGGTGGACAGATAACAAGTTGAACGCACACGCAGCATTCATTGCGAGTAAGTGTCGCGTAGCAGGGAATAAACCGGTTACTGTACCGCGTTTGGAATTACAAGCTGCAGTATTGGCGGCTAGATTAGCAAGCACGATTACCAAAGAACACAAGATGACCGCAGAGCGTCGGGTATTCTGGAGTGATTCAACAACAGTTCTTCAATGGATTAGAAATGATTCTCGATGTTACAAGACGTACGTAGCGAACCGCTTGGGAGAAATAGACGAGCTTACAAAAATAGATGAATGGCGTTACGTCCCCACCAAGTTAAATGTGGCTGACATCGCTACCAGAGAAACTTACGACAGCTCAGTTCTTCAAAATGAATGGTTACATGGACCTACCTTTTTACGAGAAAATTGTGATCAATGGCCGCTGGACGTCGTCGAACCTGTGAACAAAGAATCTCAATTGGAAAGTGTCAATATTATAAATATGGAAAATAATAACCTACCTGTACCTACGCCTAGCAAATTTTCTTCGTGGCTACGCTTACAGCGCGCGACGTCGCGAGTACTTACCTTTATTCAGAAGGGACTGGAGGCCATAAATAGAAAATTTGGACAGAAAAATCTTACCACTCTGCAGGATGACGTCATGGAAACAGCTGAGCGCCTACTACTACGGTACTCGCAGGCTCAGTCATTCAGCGAAGAGCTTACGCTACTAAAAGGGTCTGGAAACTTACCTTCTACCAGCAAACTACTTATCCTTTCACCTTACCTCGACGCATACGGGGTTCTTCGGGCTGGTGGACGGATCGACGCTGCTGCCGACGTGCTCCCAGGGGTGAAGAGACCTGCAATACTAGATGGAACAGAATATATTACTCGTTTGATTGTGAGACATTACCATGTCAATGCTGCGCACGGAAATCAAGAGACGGTAGTAAACGAGATAAAACAAAAATATTGGATAATAAGATTACGACCTACTGTCAAAACTGTGGTGGCACAGTGTATGCTATGTAGATTACGGAAATGTAAGCCAGAAATACCAAGAATAGGTGACTTACCTCATGCTAGAATGGCTCATCATAAACCTCCATTCACCTTTTGTGGAGTCGACTTGTTTGGCCCCTTGGAGGTCACTGTTGGGAGACGCCGCGAACTAAGATATGGAGTCCTATTCACATGTCTTACTGTAAGAGCCATACACATAGAAATAGTTTGTTCACTAACTACAGATTCGTTTATCATGGCTCTGCGTCGCATGGCTGCTCGGCGAGGGTGGCCACAACAACTTTACTCAGATAACGGCACGAATCTTCGAGGAGCACACGCTGAACTGAAAAGGTCTATACATGAATTGAACGAGAACGATTTAAAAGACGAAGCAATAAATCACGGTACCAAATGGACATTCATACCGCCGGCAAGCCCACACTGGGGTGGGGCTTGGGAGCGGCTCATCCGGAGCGTGAAAACGTCACTAAGGGTTGTGCTGAAAGAAAGAGCTCCTCGTGAAGAAGTATTGAGCACGCTGCTGGCTGAAGTAGAAAACATTGTCAACAGCCGACCGCTGACCCACGTATCTGTCGAACCAGGAAGTGTAGAAACACTTACTCCGAAACATTTTTTACTCGGAACATCCTTAGAAGCGCCGCAGATAGGCAAATTTGATGATACTGACCTGTACTTACGGAAACAATGGCGAACTTCGCAGCGGTTAGCGGATATGTTTTGGAACCGATGGATAAAGGAAGTGCTACCAGATTTATTACCACGAAAGAAGTGGAACAAAGAAAAAAGACCCTTGCAAGTGGGAGATCTTGTGTACGTAATCGACCCAAACAGCCCCAGGAATAGGTGGCCCAAGGGTTTGATACAAGAGGTATACCCTGGAAAAGACAAAAGAATCCGGATGATAAAAGTAAAGACTAGCACAGGAGTTCTCTCTCGATCAGCTGCGCGCGTCGCTCGAATCCCGTTAGCTGATGAGTGCTGCTAGCAGCACTGGGGTGGGGCGTGTTAGCGACGCGAGCAATACAATAATGTGTACCTACCTAATTGTAATTATATTGTATCGTAAATTGTGCTAGGAGCGCGAGGGGTATGTAAGACGCGCGGGGAAGGCTCCCGTGTGCGCAATTAATAAAATAAAATAGGGTAGTCAGTCGAACTAATACAAGCCTAGCGCGCGGGCGCCGTGTGCTCCCTTCCTTTAACTTTGTAATAATTAGTTTTTTCTTCGCGAATAAACCATATTTTCGTATCCAGTGTTTGACTAAAACATTCCACGATCCAACTTATCACCATTTCATACCTGCACCGCCTTCAGGTACTCCTGCCAAACTTAAGCGGGATTGGTTTAACGAATTTAGCCCTAGTTAAACTAGTAGTTGCTTTAACTTTACGACCCAATTTTGCGTGAACTTTTAAGTCATGTGATCGTGTTTTATTACGACAGTAAGTAGTAGATTTATTAGGTTTGAAGATGGTTTGAAGTAGGTATATTAATCTTCTTCTTATGTGTCAGTCGACTGGCCTCATAGCTCAGTTGGTTGTAGCTCTGCCTTCTACACTGTAGGTTGTGGGTTCGATCCCCACCTAGGAAATACATTTGTGTAATGAACACAGATGTTTTTTTCTGTTTCTGGGTGTTATTATATATTCTTTTTATGTATTTATTTAAAAATCTATCAACCATCGGTTCCCATAGTACAAGTTTTGCTTAGTTTGGGGCTAGGTGGGGTTGTGTGAAATGTCCACCAATATTTATTTATTCAAAATTTATTTTACTAGTTATCTGTAACTAGTGTGGTCAAAGGATTAAAATTTACTTGACACTATCATCAAAATTAAGTTCTACGATATATCGGTATTTTTGCGATGTTTTATAGCAAAGTTTTTCCGCATAACAAATTTGCGCACGACAGAATTTAGACCTATGGCCGAAAGGCGGGCCTGCTACCACTACACCATCAGAGCTTGCATTGGCTATATTTGCTAAGCATGGTCAAGCACGCTTCAGCTCCGTACATGCATCGGGCATTAGCATAGGTACGGCCAGGTGTGGTGAGTTACTCAGTCGTCGCAATGCGGTATGGGATCTTATATTCATATTATTGTTGCAAAGCTGTTTTCTGGATGCTTGGAATTTTGTGAAATCTGATTTGAATTCAGATGTAAAAGTGTTTGGAGAAAGGCTTCATTCATTCCGGTCGTTCGTTCTTTTTTGTAGCGTTATCACTGGATCTTTTACGAGCTTGTAGTAAGGTGTAGTGGTAGCACCCTTGCTTTACGATCCGAACGTCGTGGGTTGAAATCCTGGTCGTGCACCAATGAGTTTTTTTATTTGGAAAAACAATGTTTATGTTGATTTATGCACAATGCCAGTGCTCTTAAACGGTGAAGAAAATCATCGTGAGGAAACCGGCATACTCTAGAACAAAAACTTTGAAAGTGTGTGCAAAATATGGGCATGTGCTAAATGTCATGTTCGGAAGTGCCTCTGAGTTTCTTTTGATCTTTAAAGATATCTGAAGAACCCTCTTTAGATATCCCTAATTTGAGGAGATATCTACCAACCCTGAGCACGTCCAAACATGATTTTGCTCAGTAGGTACGTGAAAGGTTGCAAGCCCATCGCCGCTTATAAGAATATGAACATATGACACACACCTTCGAATTTTTCGTTCTAGGATATGCCAGTTTCCTCATGATGTTTTCCTTTACCGTTTAAGAGCATTGGTCTCGTCCGATTATAAGGTCTGTATTATAATACCAGCTTCCGCCCACGGCTTCGCCCGCGTGGTACCTTAAAAACAAAAATAAATCTATCCCGCGGAAACCGTAAATTTTTCCGGGATAAAATGTAACCTATGTGTTTTCCAGACTATAATCTATATTTGTGGCAAACTTCATCCAGATCCGTTCAGCCGTTTCAGCGTGAAAGAGTAAGAGCGGTTACGCACTGCGTCCGATCCGAATCCGATCCGAACCCGTGAAAATATGGATCTAGAAAACTCGGACCAAATTCGGATATTGCTTACGCACTAGTCCGATCTCTCATACAAATCCAAGCAATTCAGGAGCCACCTTTTTGCATACGTCATTTTACGTGACGGAAATGACGAATGACGGAAAGAAATCGGATGACGGAAAACGGATCTAGTGCGTAAGCTACCTAAAAAACATACATCCAGGCATCCTTACATCCATACATTCTTATAAACTTTCGGGTTAATATTTTTAGTTGGATGTCTGTATGTAGGCACTTGAAAAAAGTCACGGGGAGTCCCACTAATTCAGTATAAGAGTTCATCATCATCATCATCATCATCATCAGCCTATAGCAGTCCACTGCTGGACATATGTAGGCCTCCCCTAATGAGCGCCATTGCGCCCTGTCTTCAGCTCGACGCATCCAGCCTCCACCAGCAGCCTTTCGCAGATCGTCACTCCACCTAGCCGGAGGGCGTCCTACACTACGTTTGCCGAGCCGCGGTCTCCACTCGAGAACTCGTTTACCCCAACGGTATAAGAGTTAGAGTAACAAAAACGTAATAAACATCGTCCCATCGTCAACATCCGAAACTCGTCAAATGAATCATCCACATAAACCACTCTGCACCGTAAATATACAAGAGAGAGATGACGAACCGCACCAGCCCCAGCCACAAATCATTCTATTACCATTTTTACCCGACTGCGAAGAAAGGGGTAATGTGTTTGGGGTATATATATGTTTAATATTTTTATCATGTATGTGAGTTTTTTTGACTGTCGTGAAACCTAAACGAGTGCTTCTTCGTTCGACCCAAGATTGTTCTACCTAATAGGTTTTTTTCGCCTTTCGACCAAAAACCTTTAATATTTTATACTTGTTTCTACCCACACCTATAGGACAAATTTTGACGTTTGAGGTGTCATTTGAATTGGGTCATAAGAATGATAGTTTAAATAAAATGTAAAAAAATCCAAAATGACGTCTATTAGAAGCCATTTTCAATAACTTTCTATACACAATAAATACTAATTTACTTGCAATATTTGCAGTTTGTGCAAGTTTTTCCTGTCGCGTCACTGTACGTTCGAACCAGTGTGCTGAAAGGATTAAAGTGTGGCTCAGATTTTATTTCCATAAATACGTTTTTACCTAAGAATGTATGATAATCATTAACAGCCTGTAAATCATGTACCCTTACAGCGTACATTGAAACCGTAACGTTTTGTTCAGTCATTCATTCGCGACGCCATGTTACTTGTACACGACGGAACGGGAACTATACATAATTACACCCACATATACGTTTGATAAGTTGAAAGGTTCACGTGTCGTGTGGGTGAACGTTACATAACCTTTTGTAGCTTATAAGTTGACCAATTAACTCAGATCACTCCTATTAATACATCGAGTTTACTAGATGAGTAGGAGAAGCAGTCACGTGTTTGATCAAATTCTCAGTATGGTAGTCGGGATATGACTTAATTATATATTTGAAACTTACTCGATCTAAACACATTATTAATATTATCAAACGGGTATATATCGCGTTTTATTTACCTATTTTTCCCGACGTTTTGACAGGTTTAAACACTGTCTTGGTCACGGAATAGCTGCCATCCCGTGACCACGACAGTGTGTAAACCAGTGTGGAAAAATAGGTAAATAAAACTCGATAAAGACTTATGAAATAAACTTACAAAAATTGAAAACCCGACTGAACGTAGCTGAAAATAGATTTTTACAGCCGCCATTATTAGATTTTTGACATTTTGTATAATCTATGTTACTCTAGTGATCTAGACAAATCCAAATACACCTCATTTGTCTACATCCGTATAGCCGTTTGGGCTACAGAGACAGTCAAAGGAACTCGCATACATACATACATACACTGAGCATACAAGAGCGCTGGTGGTGTAATGGTAGCACCCCTGCCTCACGATCCGTAGGTCGTGGGTTCAAACCTGGTCGTGCACCAATGAGTTTTTCCATTCGAAAAATTTATGTGCGCAATGCCAGTGCTCTTAAACGGTGAAGGAAAACATCGTGAGAAAACCGGCATACCCTAGAACCAAAAATTCGAAGGTATGTGTCATAGGTTAGTATTCTTATAAGTGGCGATGGGCTTGCAACCTGTCACGTACGGAATACTAACTACTGTGCAAAATGTGGGCATGTACCAAATGTCATGTTTGGACTTGCCTCTGACTACCCCCTTTAGATATCCTCAAAGATCTAAGTAATTAAAGATCTGAGGAGCTACCGAGCCTGGGGATAACAGTCGTGATCATATTTATTTATTCATTTTTTATTTTACATACACACATACACCCCAAATACATTACGCCTATTACAAAACGCTGCATAAACCAATGGCTTCTTACCCTTTCTTACGACTATACAGAAGACTTACTTCGAATAGTCAACTGAGGGATATTACTGTACCCTTAGTATGAGTTTTTGATTTACGAAAACTTTTTTCGAATAGTATCCTTTCATACATTTACCTCCATCGGAAATGTTAAGGAACTAAAATAAGGTCGATAATATCAAAAATATTATCTAATCGGCAGACTCAGCAACGATTTTCAAACCAAGTTTTCACGATATCGACTTTATTTTAGTTCCTTAACATTTCCGATGGAGGTAAATGTATGAAAGGATACTATTCGAAAAAAGTTTTCGTAAACTATCAAAAACTCATACTAGGGGTACTGTTTACTATTCACTTACTACACTTCACTAATTTTAGTTTTAATTTGGATTTTTTTGTTATTCTTCCTAATCTATTTCATAACTATAATTTTAAACGCATATAACCATTGTTATTTAGGTTCATATTTGTTATATTTATTATTTTAAGATTTACTTTAGTGGTCCGTAACTATGCATGTACATTCATTATTGGTCTCCACGATACAGGCTTTGCCTAGTGTGGAGGTCGTTGCTAAATTGTGTTAACTTTATTTTAGTGAAATAAATATTTTTTTAATTTTCATTACCCTACTTCTTAGCTTCGCACTCGGGTAAAAATAAATAAATAAATAAATAATGTTGGACAATCCACACAGCATCATCTAGCCCCAAAGTAAGCTACTCAAAGCTTGTGTTATGGGTACTAGATAACTGATATATTTAATACATTATACTTATACATAGATAGATATTTTTTATTATACATAGAAAACACCCAGACCAACGGAACAAATTTCTGCAGATCGTACACAAATTTGTTCCGCAGCGGGAATCGAACCCGCAACCTCTTGCGTCGCAGGCAGACTCTCGCCCACTGCGCCACTGAGGTTGTCATGCAAATACATTATCATTTTGTATCTCACTCTGAGCGATCTGAGTTAAGTGGTCAACTTATTACTACACTCATGCGAGTGCTTAGGCCTTTTGTAATTATAAACAAAATAAACTTAATTATAGAATAACAGAGCCATACCATTGTTCAATCAACAAACTATGGAATTAATTAAGAAAACAGACCCATTAAGGTTGGAATGTTAAATAAATAGTTTCTTCGAAGCAGAACTGAAACTTACAAGATGAATAGTAAGTAGAGAATAGAAGCAAAACTCATTTAGTATATTCCCAGTGAATACAATTTTATTGTTATCAATTTAAAAAAATGTACACAGACTCGCCAAATGTTTTGGGTGATAGTTTGCACAAGGCATTTTATTTTACCCGACTGCGAAGCGAGGAAGAAGGGTAAAGTTTTTGGAGTGTATATTATAATATGTAAGACAGTTCCTTTGGCTGTCGCTGTAGTCCAAACGGCTGGACGGCATTTGATAAATTAGATGTCGTTGGATTTGGATTACAAAAATGAAATAGAAAAAATAATATAAAAAGTAAAAAAAATCAATATGGCAGCTTTAAAAATAAATTTTCAGTTACTTTTAGTTGGGATTTTTAATTTTTGCAATAAATACTATACTGGCCAGCCTCAGCCTTAAATCTCTAGATACATTGATATTTAAGAATATGTAAAGAGAGAGTCAGAGGCACGTCCAAACATCTTAAGCACACGCCCACATTTTGCACATTAGTTAGTATTCCGTACGTGACAGGTTGCAAGTCAAGGTACAGAAGTGCGAGTTTCAGTTCTAAGCGCTGTTATCGTTTACTGGACGGCTGAACTCGTAAATAACAATGACGACGTTTCTCCAGTTGTAACTATTTCGCGTGTTTGCCAGAATAGTTTTAATTTATAACGCGGTAAGAATGACATTCTGGCAACACGGCATTCCGTTGACAAACTTAAGAAATCCGTATAACGGAATGCAAAATGTAAAATGTGAGAGTACTGGTGGGGAAGTGGTATCTCTGCTTCACGACCCGAAGGTCGTGGGTTTAAACCTGGTCATGCACGAATGTGTTTTTCCATTCGAAGAATTTATGTGCGCAATGCCAGTGCCTTTAAACAATGAAGGAAAACATCTTGAGGAAACCTATTTATATTTTCAATATTTGTTTTTTTTTGTCTGATATTTGAAAAAGACAAAACAGTCGATTTAATTTTCTCGTGGCTCATGTTAGCCCGTTAGCTCTACAGTAATGGCGTAGCTAAACCGCTACGTCGTAGCTAGATCACTACGCCGTAGCACGTCTACGATTTTTTTCTATTCAAGATGATTTAAGAAGAGTCCAATGAAACTGTTTAGGTTTAAAGGTGCTGTAGTACCTGAAAGTTACATAAAATCTAAGTAAATGTAGTAACTTTGTAGAGAGGCTATGATGGAAAGTTTCCTTTAAAAACTTCAATTCTGTAATTGTTTTTCTTGAACGCTGACGTTTCAAAGTTCGTAAACTTCCATCCAACTCTTTTCCGGAAAGTTACGGAATGCCATTTACAGATAATTAATGGTGAAGTTTTCCGCTTCGAAATGCTCATTTTTCAAATGGTGGGTCACATTGCGAAGTAGTTTGGACATTGAGTTCTGGTTACCACAAGCTCTTACGAACCATTATGTTTTAGAAACGTCGAAGTTTCAAGCTTGAAGTAATACTACTTCAACACAAATTATATAGGTCATAGTACGAAATATCAAAGTTATATTAATACTTTGATATTGCCCCGAAGAGCGTGCAAGTTTGTGAGGATGTATGGATGTTTCTTTACTGAAAAGGACGGAAATTTCTAGTACTTTCCCGCTAAAACTATTATCTAATGAGGTTATTAATTAAGCTTATTAATATTAATGAGCCCCACAAAATGCCTTATAGAAATATTATTAATATTAATAATCCACGGTGTTGCACTGGTGTTGCTCCACCGAGCGCCGAGAGAAAAAAAAAAAAAAAAAAAAAAAAACTTTTCTCTCGGCGCTCAGTGGAGCAACACCAGTGCGGAGCGAGTCAACGGTCCTGAGGATGCTTCGTGGAGAAGCGAAACACGTGTCGAGTTTCTATTTGAGGTGTGGTGTGGGGATTATTAATATTAATAATATTTCTATAAGGCATTTTGTGGAGCTCATTAATATTAATAAGCTTAATTAATAACCTCATTAGATAATAGTTTTAGCGGGAAAGTACTAGAAATTTCCGTCCTTTTCAGTATTTGTAATGGATTTCCGCAAAGTCACGCCTGAATCAATCATTTATCTTGGATGTTTCTTTCTCTTTCACGCTAAAACAGTTGAAAGGATCTGGACGAAATTCGGTACAGTGATAGATTATTATTCTGGAAAAATGTACGGTTCCTGTGGGATAGATTTGTTTTTATTTTACAAAAGTACCACGCTGGAGAAGCCGTGAAGAGTGAACTAATGAGTGAAGCTAGTTCCTAATAAATTCTGATACTATAATGTAGACAGTATGATAAACGGAGAAAAGTAGATATTGTTATTTCCGCATCAGTTCCTCAGGAAACAATTCGCGAACCCAGTCGTCGTATCTCAAAAATTTCCCGCAACTGACATAAAAGTGTATAAATACTGCGGTTTGTACAAATCAGAGAGCAAATAAACTAAAAGAAAGAGGTTAAGCGACGAGGGATATATTTTATTTCCAAGTCATTAATTCCTGATATATTGACTCGGGGAATGAGTCGGAGTAAGACGGAGTTTTATTATATGCCTTTGCCTGAGATCTTACAAATGGCATGTGTTCATAGATCATGGGCCTAGGTTGATCAATTGCTTTGTTGGTATATTACGAGGGTATTTGTCCAACATCCTACTTATATTGTAAACGTGAAATTTTGTGAGGATATATGACGACCTCAGTGGCGCAGCGGGAGAGAGTCCGCCTGCGACGCAAGAGGTTGCGGGTTCGATTCCCGCCGTAGAACAAATTTGTGTACGATCTGCAGAAATTTGTTCCGTTGGTCTGGGTGTTTTCTATGTATAATAAAACATATTTATCTATGTATTAAATATATCAGTTATCTAGTACCCATAACACAGGCTTTGAGTAGCTTACTTAGGGGCTAGATGATGCTGTGTGGATCGTCCAGCATTACTTATTTACGTACTTATTTACTTATATGTATGTTTGTTACTACTTTACGGGAATACGCGTAGTTTATGACCTAGAATAACACATGGGCTACTTTTTATGCGGGTAGGTACACGCAAGTGCAGCCGCGCGCGGAAGCTAGTCTGTTACTATTATTCTCTGCTAGGTATTCCTTACAAAATTAACAAGGATCATTAAAAAAAAAGCTCTAGGGCCCAGCGAGTTTCTTGTCAGTTCTTCTCGGACTCACCTAGTATGTAAGACGTTTCAAAATGATCCATGTGAGTTCATTGAAATAAATATATTTGACTTTTGACTATTGACTATTGACTATTGACTGGCCTAACAGCTCAGTTGTTAGTAGCTCTGCCTTCAGTAAATCAGGCGATAACAATATCATAATAAAAATACAAGCATTAAACTACATGTAAAACAATTGACCTATCCAAGGACCGTTACAAACAATCAATTTGCAGTCTCAACTCATAAGATCGCTATCACTAAACTAATCATGTCTCCCTCATCCATTCGTGATCCAGTGACCGTATTGAGATCCCGGTGCCAATGGCTTGTGTAAGGCATCGAATGGTAAATCGAGAGCTATTAACCCACAACAAGCCAAGTTCGTTTTGATTGCACTGTATCTGCACACAGAGACTGGACGGAGACAAATCCAACAAATCAAAAATCAAAAGCGGTCTAGCATTTCTTGAGTTATATTATGCTCTAACAAACATTAATGCCAAATCGCCCTACTTGTCACTGAAATTTTTGTTTTTTTTTGTAGTTTTTACACTTTCGTTTCCGCTTCCGTTTCCGTTTCCGCTACCGCTAAAATTTTTCTTTTGACTTCTGCTTCTGTTTCTGCTTCCGCTATGACACTTCCGTTGTATCACTTACTACCAATTGAGCTGTGGATTAGTCTATATATATCGGTGGTTACATTTTCCTAGATTAGCCAGCGAGGGAAAGACTGCAGGTGTGCATCTGTGAATGGATCTCAATCGCCTTGATGCGATTCTCGGCTCAATCGCACTTCAATTTTACAGACAGTTTCACCATTATTGGCTTTTTCTGTTTCATTGCAAAGAAAAAATCTACAGTTATATATTGAGGAATCAAGATTTTTAAACTTTATTTGAAAGCTTATCTGCGAGATTTGTATTGCTTCTATAATTATATATACCTGAATCATCTTAATTGGATGTTAACAAGCCAATGATGATGATGATGATGATGATAATTATATCCAAACGAGGTAAAGTTTGTTTGTTTGCATGTAGGAGGTAATCTTCGAAATCACTCATCCGATTTCAACATTCAATAATGTTTAAGAATTAACTTTACCTAGGCCTGTTGTTCATCCTGTTATAAAATATATTTTACGTTTGTAGGTACCTAGTGGTCAAAGCCGCGGGCGGAAGCTAAAAGTACAAAATAATCACAACTTACCTATTCTCTGAACTAAGGAAAATCAACAGTCGATTGTTAGGTAATTTACCACACAGAAAGAAAATCAATTCAAAACATTGAATGAATATTTTAATTTTTATCCGAATCTATCCATTTTGGCGCAACAAAACATTCAAACTATCGCTTTTTAAATGTTAAAGTATTATTATAATTATTAGGTATTCATTTTTATTCAGAGGCACGTCCGAAAAGACACAATGTAAATTTTTGTATAGATAATAATAATGATAGATAATAACGAAGACAAAATTAATATTACGTATAATAATAATGTATCTATCCACCCAGCGCCCACCTGTTGCTCAATGAAATAAGAAAGTAAGCATTTTCCCTAACATTTGGAGTCTCTTACGTAAATTGGATTTGTGAATAGATATCACTGATTGAATTAGCTGCTTCATCGACCTTGCCTCGTATCGATTGTAGATATATCGTGAGAGAGATTACGAGAAAAACGGAACATTTCAAGAAAGCTTATCAAGGAAACAGTTTGGAAAAGTAAATTGATAACTTACAGTAATAGGGAGGCAAATGCGGTAATTATTAACGTATTTACCACAGCTAAAACACATTCTTAAACGATAAATTATGCACATACTAGCTTCCGTTCATAGCTTCGCTCGCATAGTAAGTACTTTGAAAAATTAAAACAAATATATCCCACAGGAACTGTATATTTTTTCTGAACTAAAAGTAGCGTGTTATTTCAGAGTATAATATACCTACTAGTATGTGCCAAATTTCATCAAAATCCATGCATTGGCGTGAAAGAGTAACAAGCATACATCATTACATTACATCAATTCATCCACACTTCAACACATCTATACATTCTTACAAACTTTCGTATCGCCTAATTTTTTGACAGCATCTGTCTATAACCTAAAATAAATAGAGGAAGCAAATCTCTTATTGTAAGAAGTAAATAGAAGCAAATGGGATATTTTGGATATCATTTCAACGTAACTAAACCATTGCAAAATCCTTTAACACTGTCAAAAAAACGATTTGACTTACGCGTAGTTGATGCTTAGGAACTTTTTCAGAGAAATTTTGATAACGTAAGTTTGCATCATATTAAATGATTTAAATAGCGTCAAGTGAAACTTTTTGCTCACTTACTAAACACTGTAGTGTCTGTGACAGTTTTTAGATGAAATAAGTCTGCCCAGCATCAAGGTACATAGTAAAAATGGCTTGTTTACACCCACTCTGCATTGATATAAGATTAAAAATCGTTTACTTTAACGGACTTAAAATAAATCTATCTAATACAACTTGATCGTTTCACAAACCAATTTGACTATATACACAATAGTGACCTTTATAAAAGGGGTTAGTAGATGTCACAAGGCTATGACTATGTCACGTAAATGCCAAGGTGCCCCACGTTATCTATAAATCAATCTATGTTATAAAGTAGTGATAGACTGATATACAACGCACTTAAACATGGTTGTAGAGACTCTTCAAATAAAAATAAAACAAGAATTGACCAAATTAGTAGACTATTAACTAGTACCTAGACTATCCCCAGAATAAATCGTAAAATATCAGAGTAAACAGAATTTTTAGTTGCATTTGACATGCATTTTTCTAAGAATAGTTATACCAAAATTATGACAAACAGCCCTTAGAGGTGCAGCGGGGGAATAAAAGTTTGTATGAAAAAGTTGCAAGGATAATTAAACCCTACACAAACTCTTATAAATAAAACACATTGTCTTAAGAGCAGTTTCGCACTACATCGATCCGAATCTGATCCGAACCCTTGAAAATATGGCCCGGAGTAGTTATAGAACTATTTCTATGGTAGCTTATAGGGCTTATTCCCAAAGTACTCCACGTTTTGTTCCCAAAGTACTCCAAGAAATATTCTCAAACTACTCCACAAACAAAAAATTGTTTTTTTAGTTAAATTCGACTCCACCCCACTGGTGTCCAAAAATAATTATCTCATACATTCGTTCTCAAACTCCTCCAAACATTTAATATTAGTCATCAGTAATGTAAACAATACTGATTTATTTCGCATTTTACTCCACAAGGTAACTGACGTACAGTCAGCTTAAGAAATACATATTTTAATAGTACAATAAACAGATTTTTCTCCTCTTATTATAGCGATAACCGCCTATAACGTCATAAAATGCCTTACCTAAACCTAAATGAATGAAGAATTAAAAAAAAATACAGTAATTACCTGATTTAAAAAAAAAAAAAAAATCTAATCAACATCAAGAAAAAGAAGAAGAAGATCAACATAAGTACACATTTTCAAAAATAGACGGTAGAATAAAAAAAACAATATACCTACCTACTTAATTATGAGAAACCAAAATTTAGAAGTTTACCATAAATATTGATAGAAAAAAAACCATGACGTATTAACAGAAGGGTGTTTTTTTAAAAGCTTAGAAACTTTAAATTGAAATAAAAAAAACGCTATGAATAAAGCCAACTGGATGTATAAATTAATAACGTTTTTCTCTGTTTTATTTCAGTTTAAAGTTCTTCGCCTCTAAAAAACACCCGTTATTATAACTTACCCGTAAAAATCAGTCTCTTCAGCTATGCATTATGCTAATGCGAGACATATTAGGTCTTAGAATATATTCAGAAATAAAAAAATAAAATAAATAAATAAATATGATCACGACTGTAATCCCCAGGCTCGGTAGATATCTCCTCAGATCTTTAGTTACTTAGACCTTTGAGGATATCTAAAGGGGGTAGTCAGAGGCAAGTCCAAACATGACATTTGGTACATGCCCACATTTTGCACAGTAGTTAGTATTCCGTACGTGACAGGTTGCAAGCCCATCGCCGCTTATAAGAATACTAACCTATGACATATACCTACCTTCGAATTTTTTGTTCTAGGGTATGCCGGTTTCCTCACGATGTTTTCCTTCACCGTTTAAGAGCACTGGCATTGCGCACATAATTTTTTCGAATAGAAAAACTCATTGGTGCACGACCATGTTTGAACCCACGACCTTCGGCAGGGGTGCTACCACTACACCACCAGCGCTCTTATTATCAGAAATTAAATCATTTGTAATTTGGTATTTGCTTGTAACATTAACATACCTAGGTGTAAACAAAACTTATCTCTTTTGCTACCCTTTTTTTTCTAAATAATAATGCATTAAAAGTATGTACCTAAGTGATATTGAAGTGATATTACAATTTACTTTATTTACCGCAGACGTAAACGTTCAAAATTCCTAATTTGAAGAAAACTTTTGCCAGCATACCTAATTTTATTACAGAAATACTGTGACAGACTGTACTCCTAACATTATTTTGTTTCGATGTTTTGAATGGAGTAGTCTTGAAACTTAAACGCACTATTTTTATTTTACCTTTTTTTAATAATAATTCTTTGGAGTAGATTGGGAACTAATGTTCGAGATTCTTATCTTTTTTGAACAAAAGAATGGAGTACTTTGGGAATAAGCCGCTTATAGTGCGTACACTACATCCGATTTCCGTCATCCGATTTATTTCCGTCACGTAAAATGACCTAATTGCTTGGATACCAACAAATAAATCACAAAACAGAGTATAAGTAACAAAATCTATTACTGTATTAGATTCAAAAATATTGGCCTTGTACGATTTTTTTTTATTTCAGTTTTATGATTCTTTATTTCAAAAATTCCTGTGAAATCTTGTGCCATATCTCTAACAACTCTCTAATCAACACTACATTTTCTATTACTCCTATATTCAACCAATAATTATGAACACTGACAATCAAACATACCCCATTATTAAAGCCCGCTTTACAATTCACGTAACAAAGTAACGCGACAAGCGATTACAATTCTCTCATAATGATGTGTTACCATACCATCACGAATTCGGTCCCAATTATAACTTTGAATTACATGAACATTGAACAAAGGAAGTATATTTCTGTGACTCGCAGAAAGCCATTGCAAGGAGTGTGTTTGTCACAGATTGGTAGTGCAGCTAGTTCACTCTGTTACTATAAGAGATAGGGCGCACGGGTTACTTTTGTAATCGTGACTGTTTCGTCACTCCTCTCAAGTTCGTGGTTATGTATGGAGATGTCACCCAGTTTTAACGTCGAAGTGATAGCGCGCACGAGTTACTTTTGTCACCGTGACTGTTTCGTCACTCTTATCAAGTCCGTGGCTCTGTATGGAGATGTCACCCAGTTGTAACGTCGTAAGGAATAGCGCGCACGAGTTACTTTTGTCACCGTGACTGTTTCGTCACTCTTATCAAGTCCGTGGCTCTGTATGGAGATGTCACCCAGTTGTAACGTCGTAAGGAATAGCGCGCACGAGTTACTTTTGTCACCGTGACTGTTTCGTCACTCTTACCAAGTCCGTGGCTCTGTATGGAGATGTCACCCAGTTGTAACGTCGTAAGGAATAGCGCGCACGAGTTACTTTTGTCACCGTGACTGTTTCGTCACTCTTATCAAGTCCGTGGCTCTGTATGGAGATGTCACCCAGTTGTAACGTCGTAAGGAATAGCGCGCACGAGTTACTTTTGTCGCCTTGACTGTTTCGTCACTCTTATCAAGTACGTGGTTATGTATGGAGATGTCACCCAGTTTTAACGTTGTAAGTGATAGCGCGCACGAGTTACTTTTGTCACCGTGACTGTTTCGTCACTCTTATCAAGTACGTGGTTATGTATGGAGATGCGCGCATGTGGCAACAACCACAGTTAGATAGAATATAGAAAGCGACTGTAGATCTTTCATCACACTTGTTCAGCTTTTTGAAGTTGTTACGCCATGATGTATAAGTGAAGTATTTTGAAATGAACTAGCTGTTTCCTGTTTTAGCTGTGTATGTGTACAAAGAAAATAAAGGCATTGTAATGATCTTTTATGCTTAGGTATTGTGCTTACGTGTTGAACCGACACGGAACTTAATTCACACCAACTCTAACGTAATTTACATAACTCCTTTGAGTATTTCTTATTTGTACAGCACTGGTTGTGTGGTAGCATCCCCGCCTTGCGATCTGTAGGCCGTAGGTTCAAACCTGTTTGTGCACCAATAGATTTTTGTATTCGAAAAAATTATGTGCGCAACGTAAGTTCTTTTGAACGGTGAAGGAAAACATCTAAAGAGAGGACAGTCAGAGGTACTAACATTAAATTTGGCACAATGCCTTTTGCATAGCAGTTAGAACGTGACATTACAAGCTACCTACATGAATCTAAAAATTTCGATTATTCTTTTGATGGAAATGGATTCAATGGATATAATCCGTCTGGATTTGTGGCCAATTTTGTGTACCTACCTTTTAATTAAGCAAACTGTCGTAGATTCTTAAGATTTTTACTTTTTCAAAAGTTGCTTGAAATAAACAAAATAAATTCAATCATATACCGGATACGGTGATGAAAATACCCCATACCAAACAATGACACATCAAAATTCAACGATTCAGACGTCTTCGTAAATTCAATAAACTGAAAATGCGATTGACTCGCGCACTGCATTATGGGTTCCGCAAAAAATATTTCGCATAATTCTTTCAATTACAGATTGACGACTTTTGAAACTTTTCCTTTACTTGTGCTGCTTGCTGAATGGTTTTTGCCACAGTTTATGAATCTAGTTAACTTAGTTAATTTCAAGTCTATGTTAACTGTAAACAAAGTTTACCTATTTACTAATGTTGTATCTATTACTAGCTGTCCCGCCCGCGACTTCGTTCACTTAAAGTAGGTATCTAACTAAACTGAGTTTCAAACAAATCACACTAATAAAAAATACCATAAATAACTTTTGTATCTATTATTGTACGCCCAAAATGGGTAAACTGTAATAGATTTTTTAATAATAAAATCATTATTATTTTAAGTTATTCTCTTTATGCAAATTATATTTTAAAGTTTTGATTTATTAAGTCCTGACAGACTGACTTCAGCGTGATCCTGCAAAGGTTTTTTTCCTTTGAGATCGTGAACCCTTAAAAACTTTAATAAACAAAAATCAATCTAAAAGCTTCACCGGCTTTTTATTTTGATTTTTATTCAAAAAAACATCTGGTTCTGAACAGATCTGAACTTATCCGACATCAAAGCCGACTCCGGAGCCAGCGAACTGTGAACAGTCTTTGATCCTGCGCCAAGCCTGGTAGTTTGAATGTCCTTTAAAAATTACACTGGATAACGTTCCGGATGTCATGCTGATTTTTTTTTAATTTTGTTGACAGATATCTAAGTGACGCAGTGAGTGTCCATGAAGGTTAGTTATGTATATATTTTCAATTTGTGTAAATTTTGTTTTTTTTTGACAGATTATCTAAGTGACGCAGTGAGTGTCCATGAAGGTTAGTTATATACATATTTTCAATTTGTGTAAATTTTGTTTTTTTTTTGACAGATATCTAAGTGACGCAGTGAGGTCCATGAAGGTTAGTTATATATTTTCAATTTGTGGCAAGAACACGAAATAATTATCACACGCTAATCATACTTAAAAAAGGAACACAAGAAAAAACGTAAGGAAATCGCATAGAACTAAAAAATCGAAGGTGTGTGTTATGTTAGAGCTTGTAAACTGTTACGTACGGAAAAATGGGTACTTATGTGCCAAATGTCATGTCACGTGCCTCTGACTACCTTCTTTAGATATCTTCAAAGATTAACTAGAGATCTGAAGAGATATCTACTGAGCCTGGGGATTACAGTCAGGATCATGTGTTTTTAATTTAACTTACCTATGTACTTACTTGATTTTTTAGTTGATTTCAATTACTGGCATATTCAAATAAACAGGAAGTGCCATCAATTTATATGTTACTAGGTGGTTGCCCGTGACTTCGTCCGCGTTTCATGTTTTGTATAAAACAAAGAAAACAAATCAAAAACCAAGAAAACCGTTCTGGAGTTATAAGTGTTCGAACCAACCCGTCTTTTTCTATGTACATACATACATTCATAAAATCATGCCTGTTTCCCGACGGGGTAGGCAGAGACCACGGATCTCCACTTGCTACGATCCTGACATACTTTTTTTGCTTCATTCACTCTCATTAAATTCTTAATACATGCGCGTCGGTTTAGGTTACTCTGGACCTGGCTTTTCTCTAAAACGTCCCCAATTTGATCGAGGTACCTACGTACGCCGAGGTCTTCCCCTTCCAACTGTCCACACACTTCACACTCTCCTTATACAACTGTTTCGTCAATCTCCCTTCATCCATCCTTTCTACATGCCCAAACCATCTTAACATACCCTTCTCAATTTTCATCACTACGTATTCTTTCACTCTTATCACGCTGTTCTTCGCTCTATCATTCAAAGTTAAACCACACATACTTCTTAGAGCTCTCATTTCCACTGCATTTATTCTATTCTGATGCTTCTTCTGCCATACCCAACTTTCGCTACCATACATCAATGTCCGCACTAACACTCCAAAATGCACAGTGCACACTCCTGCCTTTTTGGACACGATCCGACTGCTCATAAATGTGTGAAGTGCTTAATCACACTATTTCCAGCATTCACTCTCCTTTCAATATCGTCATCATGTTTTCCATCTCTTAAACAGCGTACACGTGATGAGGAGGGATGAAAACCATGTCACCAGAAGAGTTATAAATATGAGTGTGGATGGGTGCGCAAGTAGAGGAAGACCGAAGAAGAAATGGTTTGATTGTGCGAAAGATGATATGAATGTAAGAGGAGTTGATTCAGAGTTGACGAATGATAGGGGTGAATGGAAGAAGAAAACATGTTGTGCCGACCCCACTTAGCGTGGGATAAGGGCAGGAGAATGATGATGAAACAGCGTACCCAAATATTTAAACTCTTTTACTTGTTCCTTTCTTTTTTCTATTAAAACCAATAGCGTCAATTTATTTTGCAATTTATGTACTTATCTAATTTGTGTTTCAAACTACTATCACACCTCTCGTTAAAAAGTCCTATAGGTATAAATTTTGATACCCCTTTTTTTTCATTTGTTAGGGCTATTTTTGAAAACCCTTAAATATGTGTTCATTTATTTTGCCTATTAAGTATTTAAACCGAGTTTCAAACAAATCACACCACTCGTCGAAAAAACTTTGACACCCCATTTAACCCTTTTGGGAGGGTTATTTTGTAAAATCAAGATATACGTTTTACATCATTTTGCATCTCTAGTATCCAAACCAAGATTCAGACCGATCGTACCACCCGTTAAAAAGTTCCCATACAAACATTGAGCCCCCATTTTACCACTTTTTAAAGGTTTCATTGAAAAATCTTGAAACACGTATACATTTGTTTTGTATTTAAATTACACAAACAGAGTTTCATGAAAATCGTACAACGCGTTAAAAAGTTTCATACAAACGTTTTTAGCCCGTTTCACCCCCTTAAAAGTGGAATTTCCAAAAATCCCGTCTTAGTGGGCGCCTACATACCAAGGCAAACAGTATTTCAAACAAATCACACCACTCGTCGAAAAAACTTTGACACCCCATTTAACCCTTTTGGGAGGGTTATTTTGTAAAATCAAGATATACGTTTTACATCATTTTGCATCTCAAGTATCCCAACCAAGATTCAGACCGATCGTACCACCCTTTAAAAAGTTCCCATATAAACATCGAGCCCCCATTTGACCCCTTTTTAAAGGTTATATTTAAAAATCTCGAAATACGTATACATTTGTTTTGTATTTACATTACACACACAAAGTTTCATGAAAATCGTACAGCGCGTTAAAAAGTTTCATACAACCGTTTTTAGCCCTTTTTACCCCCTTAAAAGTGGAATTTCCAAAAATCCCGTCTTATTGCTCGCCTACATACCAAGACGAACATACCCTCCAAATCTCAAGTCTGTACGACCGGCGGTTTGGGCTGTGCGTTGTATCTATTCAAATCAGTCAGGACTTATCCTTTTATATAGTAGACTAGCTGTCCCGCCAGCGACTTCGTTCACTTTAAGTATCTAAACTGAGTTTCAAACACATCACACAACTCATAAAAATCCCATACTAACTTTGACACCCCATTTGACCCCTTTATGAAGGTTATATTGAAAAATCCTGAAACACGTGTCCATTCGTTTTGCATTTACAGTACACAAACAACGTTTCAGACCAATCGCACGACCCGTTAAAAAGTTCCCATACAAACATTGACCCCACATTTGACCCTTTTTTGAAGGTTATATTGAAAAATCCTGAAACACGTATTCATTCATTTTGCATTTACAGTGCACAAACAAAGTTTCATGAAAATCGCTCCACGCGTTAAAAACTTTCATACTAACGTTTTCACCCTTTTTCACCCCTTTAGAGGTGGAATTTCCAAAAATTCCGCCTTAGTGGGTGGTTTCGTTATAAAAGGAAGCCACCTTCTAAATTTCAGCTTTCTATCTTCAGCGGTTTCGGCTCGGCGATGATCAATCAGTCAGTCAGTCAGTCAGGTTAAGCTCTTATATAGATATAGATTTGGAAGAGAATGTGGGCATATAATAACATCGGCGTAATTTTCCCTTTTCCGGGAAACAACCACTCGTTACATAATTGACTATTCGTTAGTCTTTTTAACCAGACAACATTTTGTTAAAACATTTCTAACTTATTTACATAAATGTAGAGATAATACGTACATTAATCCTATTAAAATGTTATAAATGGGAAAGTTTGGAATCGGAATACGCGTAGTTTATGTCCTGGAATAATACATAGGCGTTTTACCCGACTGCGAAGCGAAGAAATAGGGTCTTCTCGTTAATTTGACAGTTAAATTCACCTAGCATGCAAGAAGTTTCAAAGTGATCCTTGTGATTTTATTCAATAAATACATTTTGACTTTGACTTTAACGTGTCTGGGGTGTATGTTGCTTGTACATAATGTTTTTTTTATGTTTGCACATGTTGTGCCGACTCCACGTGACGTGGGGAAAGGAAGATGATGATGATGATGATGACATATGTTTGTATTAGGATTTTCTGCGGTGCATTTGCCTGACAACTACGTCGCTCTGGTTTTTATACGTTTTCTCGTGTTATTTTGAGTTTTATTGCGTAATTTTGGTGGTTATTTTGCCAATAAAGCCCGGGTTCTTGACGCGAGTGTAAAGTATGTGAATTAGAGTGAATAGTTCTCTTCAAATTCCATCGGAGGAAATCCCGAAAATTTTCAACAAAACAGCCATCTTTTGTTTAAAATTGACTTGACTACTTGACTATGACTCTGTGACGTTGACAATACTTATAAATAAATACACTTAACACTGGCAAAATTGTTCTCTAAGAGACAGATGCCATAATTGAAGAAGAAGAAGAAGAATCATTAGGCCTCGCTCGCCCATTTTGCCCACATAACAAAACCCTCACGACAGTGTCAGTACATAATATTATTCACTCGGCTCACTTCATTCGTTTCCTGAAGTACAAATTGTATTCGTGAGGTTAAATTATGGAGGTGCTGGCTCCCAAATTGTGTTCTTGAGTTTGAGGGCCTGAGTGTTTTGGTGCGAATAGCTAGGCTTAGGTATCCTTTGTGTTATGGCTAGTTTAGTATACTAAGCCTGAGATCTAGATATTTACATAAAATACGTGTAAGGTAGCCTAAAATTACTTTGGCTAACATCAATTTCACTATCCTAATCACTTTGGAACAATATTATAATTGATTATAATTATTATAATATATAATGTTTTTTTTTGTTAAGAAACATGATTAATAACAAATAGGTAGTAAATAATGCGCATATTTTGAGTCCAATATCTCTTGTGGTCCAGCCATCCTGATGCTCACAATATTTCTACTAGCAAAGGCAATACTTTTCTGATCTCCGTGACATTTGCTCGTGCTGAATAACGATTTGACGTATTGTCAAATGTGTCAAAAAATTCACACTAGATATTGGTTACGTATGTCAGTACGTTTAGTCGGGCGCGGTCTTTGCAAAGATAGATAGATAGATAGATAAACATTTATTTGCTTCTGCAACACAATAGGTACATAAGTATAGGCATGTAACAAAAGTAACAACATAACAAAGACAACTTAGCCTGCCTTAGCCTAAGTTTTCCTCTCTTTCCCAGCCTGTGAATAAGTACTCTCTACGAATCTGGGATTATATAAATCAAATGTTGTTGTACTCTGGACCAAAATGGATAGTACCTACCTATACCAATCCAATATTGACCAAAGTTTTTTACGTCTATCAAAAAGTGTTGATGTATTGAAAAGTAATGAACCTAGAAGTTTTTGATTGCAACATTGAAATCTAGTTTTAAAGTTAATACAAGATAAAAATAGTTACGTAAACGCACTAAGCAGAAGTAATAATATAACGTACTGTGGAACACTCAGCAATTTTCCTTCCCAAGAAACTAATTCGATCAAAAAGTTTGGAGGTCAGTTTGGCCCTCGGAGCTTCGAAGTGTTTGCTGGCCGTGTACCAATCACTAGTGCTCAGTTTGTATTCTAAAATGAGCTCTATACCGGTATTTACATGGTTTATTATGGCACTGAGCTAGGCGCTCTTGATAATGCCACGGTCTACGTATTCTATGTATTATTTCATTAGTGTCTTATTAAATCCTAGGTGTAATTTTGTCAAATAAAATTAAGTTGGTTCTAGCGTTTTCGGAGTAAAACTTTGCTACGTTAGTTAAGTACCTACTTATTTCTTCATGAAGTGTTGGCAGAACCAAAGCACAAGTGTCATAAGATTTTGAATCGCTCGCTGGTTTTAATATGCACATGAATTAAACTCTAGAAAAAAATATGACCTAGATACAGTAGTGCAACTTGGACAATCTAATAAAGGAACCACAGAATAAAATTATAAATATTAATTAGTAAGCTTCTACGCTGAAAAAAAGAAGGAAACTTCAAATCAATCAGGAGACCTGAGGACCAGCTCATCAATGTTTCTCTTCACCGTTTTAAGATTGTTGAAAACGTACATCGTTTAAGAGAAAAATAGGGTTGCTGCCACTGGGACATTGAATATTTATCAAAATCCCACAAAACAAAGGACCAAAAACCGACCAAACTAATTTCAGCACCAGAATAAATCGTAAAAGAGTAAACTGACAATTGCTTGCATTTGACATAGCATTATTTTGAGAATAGTTATACCAAAAGTTGGTAGAATCAGCCCTTAGTAAGACGCGCTCTCTAGAGACTCGATAACACCAGGCACTAGTGCTAAGAAGCTTGTAGCGTGTAGTGAGTACGGCGTAAATCGTTTTAAATGAGGGGTTCATGAGTGCAGATAAATTACATTAAATCTCCGGCTCACGTTCCGGAAAATTCACCAATGCTTCGCTGACGGGCGGAGGGTGGCAACACGGTCTAGTATTAAGGGACTTTTAGGCGAGGAACAAGTTAACGTCTGTTTGTGGGTATGTAAAAGAGCGCTGGTTGTGTAGCGGTAGCACCCCTGCCTCACGATCCGATGGTCGTGGGTTCAAACCTGGTCGTGCACCAATGAGTTTTTCCATTCGAAAAATTTATGTGCGCAATGCCAGTGCTCTTAAACGGTGAAGGAAAACATCGTGAGGAAACCGGCATACCCTAGAACCAAAAATTCGAAGGTATGTGTCATAGGTTAGTATTCTTATAAGCGGCGATGGGCTTGCAACCTGTCACGTACGGAATACTAACTACTGTGCAAAATGTGGGCATGTACCAAATGTAATGTTTGGACTTGCCTCTGACTACCCCCTTTAGATATCCTCAAAGATCTAAGTAACTAAAGATCTGAGGAGATGTCTACCGAGCCTGGGGATTACAGTCGTGATCATATTTTTTTTTTTTTTTTGTGGGTATGTCGAAGCGCGTTTGCGCATATCGTGGCATTTGCAATCATTTTAATGGTGGATTTGACCAAACTGGTTTAGGCATAATCTTATATAAGTATCTAATACCTTTAAGGCCCAGAACTTTGAAAATGGCAAGTATTGAAACCCTAATCATTCTATTACCGCATAATAGATTACATTGAAATTGAACTACACGATACTCAAGGATATAAGTAATAAATCAACCGGAGCTAAAACACGAATTAGTTAGAAAACCTTGTTTAAAAATCATGTCAAAAACACCTCTGAAAATTCAGAAATTCCCTAATTTATCCAGAACAGTAAGGTATTTTGAATTTCTATTTCACATGAATATAAATCAATTAATTTGAAACAAATCAACCCAGCCCTTTTTTTGAAATAAGCATTTTACTTGAACATATTTATGTTTTTTATAAATTGTCGCTTTCGTTATATAATTCAGAGCAGCCATATTATCATGCCGCACTCTACTTACTTGTCATTTGGGTATTTCGCTTCGTGCTATGTCTGATTCCGCGGAGATCCGCGTTGCTATACGGACCTATGTCACTTTTTTTGTAACTTTCACGTAAGGAATAGTGTGACGAGTATTCTGGGCCTTAAACGAGCAGTTCTTGTATATATGTATATATATATATATAATCTGAATCGCGGAAACGGCTCCAACGATTTTCATGAAATTTAGTATGCAGAGGGTTTCGGGGATAATAAATCGATCTAGGTAGGTTTCATTTTCCAAAAAACAATATTTACCAGAAAAAAAACCGAGCTAAGCTCGATCAACCAGGTAACTTATCTTTAAACGAGCAATTCTTGAATTTATGTATATATATATTCTGAATTTCGGAAACGGCTTTCATGATTTTCATAAAATTTAGTATTAGTAGGGTTTCGGGGGCGACTAATTGAAAAAATTTCCGAAAAATGCCATTTTCCAAAAAAAAAACGAGTACCTAAAGCTCGGTCATAATTTAATTTAAAAATTGGATTACAATCTGTCATATTATTTTGAGTATAGTAAACTGAATTTGATTTGAATTTGTCAAGCAAAGTCAACTTCATTGAACGTCTTTTGTCTAAAAGAATAGATCATGTTACTTGCTTTTGACATAACATTATTCTGAGAAAAGTTATACCAAAAGTTGGTCAAAAACACGCTAAGCAGGTTTAAAATGTTCCCGCATCGAAAAATCGATATAAGATGAAATCAGTACTAAAACTATATAAGCTAAAAAGTCTGTACATTGAAAATATTTTGATGAAAATACTAAAAAAAAAACACGTTAATGAATCACAATTAACATAGCACGCAAAAACTATTGGAGTAATTTCGTTGGGACTTTCATTGTGCGTACGTTAACCTATTCTACAACTTAGTGACTCGGGTAGATTTCATTAGGCCCCCAATTCCAGAAGAACCCAAAAAGGCGATCAATGTTGTAAGGAAACATTAGATAATGTTTTATTGTGATAGAATTTTTTAGTAGGTAAAAAATAAATGCAATGCCCGTTTTTGTTTTTTATATGCATAAGTTACTCATTGCTAAGTCTATAAGCACAAAAGCCTACTCTGTATAACGCAGGTAGCACAGTCAGTTAAATAAATTCTCTTTACCTACATTTTAAGCTTTCTCATCACGTTTCACTGTCAAAATTCTCATACGTTTTGATCGTGTTATTACGTGCGTCGTGCAAAACAAATGAGATGACTGTTCGAAGCTATGTGGAAGCTAAGCTAACTGGATGTGGCCTAATTACTAGATAGTATCGTCAATTGTTGCACAGAAACTACAACACTAAAAATGTTAACAAAATTT
Source organism: Cosmorhoe ocellata (assembly GCA_963675405.1). Classification (NCBI taxonomy): domain Eukaryota; kingdom Metazoa; phylum Arthropoda; class Insecta; order Lepidoptera; family Geometridae; genus Cosmorhoe; species Cosmorhoe ocellata. Next base: position 8,913,045 of record OY776249.1, on the reverse strand, counting down.
ATGAGATGGCGTCTGAATAAAAAATAACGTGAGCTAAGTGTAAATTACCTACAGTTTTATTTACGAGCGATTTAAGAGCGCTGGTGGTGTAGTGGTAGCACCCCTGCCTCACGATCCGAAGGTCGTGGGTTCAAACCTGGTCGTGCACCAATGAGTTTTTCCATACGAAAAATTTATGTGCGCAATGCCAGTGCTCTTAAACGGTGAAGGAAAACATCGTGAGGATACCGGCATACCCTAGAACCAAAAATTCGAAGGTATGTGTCATAGGTTAGTATTCTTATAAGCGGCGATGGGCTTGCAACCTGTCACGTACGGAATACTAACTATTGTGCAAAATGTGGGCATGTACCAAATGTCATGTTTGGACTTGCCTCTGACTACCCTCTTTAGATATCCTCAAAGATCTAAGTAACTAAAGATCTGAGGAGATATCTACCGAGCCTGGGGATTACAGTCGTGATCATATTTTTTTTTTTTTTAATTTACGAATCACTAGACTTCTACAGCACCTAAAATCCTGCACCCAACACTTATAAGCCATGCTGAATTATACTTACTTTATCCTGAGCACCTTGATAAGTTTAAATACCTACCGCTCCAATAAAAAAGTTGAATAATTGAGAAATAAAAAAATATAAACAAATATTAGCTGTCTATTTATAAACTGCAAGTTGAAACGGCAACTCCAGATGATATTGAATATTATTTTAAACCTCATTTCATTAATAAAGTACAAAAATAATAAATCTTCTAAAGCAGTTTTAAACGTGGAATATGATAAAAATTATTATAATACTTACATTTATTTATTATCAATATTGTTTAAAATCGGGAGAAATAGGACATTTTTCCAATAACATCTCAAGGTACATATGTTCAATAAAAAAACTTTCAAAACGGTAAACCAAAAACATGAATGTCAGTCATACTACCGACTTTCAAACGTCAATATTATTGATAAACCTAGGTACGGAGAAAAACTAATACGAAGACGGGATCTAGATTCTATAGCTCCTTGATTAGACGAGTGAGCAGGCTCCACTCACGTAGCCTCAAGGTGAATCACAAAATGGTGGGTCGTATCACTATTACCTCAGAAATATTCTTCATTCACAACTAGGTACTTTATTTCCAGGAAAACTGCATAAAAAAAATAACCTAGAATATTCCTTAAACCGAGTTTACTTCTGCCTTCAAACCTTGGATTCCTATTAAATAAAACTACAAGCTATCATTACATATTTAATGCAGCTGATTACATATTACGCGACCAGTTTGCATAGGCTCAAATTGCACGATCATTAATGCCAAGTCACGTTATTGTACTACCGACCACAGACCAATAATAAAACAATAGAGATACAAGTTTGTATCATTTGTACTACCAGTTAAATTAAATAAAATAAATAAATAAATTAAATAATGCTGATCAATCCACACAGCATCATCTAGCCCTAAAGTAAGCTACTCAAAGCTTGTGGTATGGGTACTAGATAACTGTTATATTTAATACATTATATACATAGATAGATATTTTTTATTATACATAAAAAACACCCAGACCAACGGAAAAAAAATCTGCAGAACATACACAAATTTGTTTCGAGGCAGGAATCGAACCCGCAACCTCTTGCGTCGCAGGCGGACTCCGCTGCGCCACAGAGGTCGTCAAACCAGTTGAACTTACGTTTTAATTAGAATTTAAAAAGTCGGGTGAATTTACTTGTATGTTTTGTAGTAGTACTAGAGATACAAAGGTGTGTCATTTGTACTACCAGTTGAACTTCTTAGTAGTACTACTGACACGGAGGCGTTCAAACGACGTACTACTCTGTGAAACATTAATACATTCAAAAGTAAATGCTGAAGTGAATTTTATCGTGTCACTAGTTCTCTCAAACCAGTGTGGTGAAAGGATAAAAGTGCGCCTCAGAGGCACCTTTCGTGCATTTGACACTGTCTTTGAACTTATTAGTTTCTACGACATACTGGTTTTCTATAATGTGTTTGGGATGTATGTATGTATGCGGGTTCATTTGTCTATCACTGCAGCCCAGACGGATGGACGGATTTTGATAAATGAGGTATCGTTGAATCAGGATTACTAAATTGGCATAGGCATACAAAATGATAAATAAATAATAGTTTAAAAAAACTAAAAAACACGTTTTTTATAGAAACCGAACTAAAAAATAGAAAATAAATTTAAAAAAAAGCGTGGGGTGATTTTCATTTCGATAATATCTTAAAGAGCACCCCACGCTTTTTTTAAAATTTATTTTCTATTTTTTAGTTCGGTTTCTATAAAAAGCGTGTTTTTTAGTTTTTTTAAACTATTATTTATTTTCTATTTTTTAGTATTTTTTTATCAAAATAGTGTATTGTCATCGGTCCTCGATAAATCTACAAAGTTTGAACGAAATCTGGCCGTTTAAAGTGGGTCAAAATCGCGCCCAAAGAAGTCGGTTACAAACAAACATACAAACATACAAACATACAGGTGAAGCTAATATAAAGCGTGTAAAAAAATAATATGGTTGCTGTAAGAACCTATTTTCAGTAACTTTCAGTCGGGTTTTTTAATATCTAATTCTATTTTTGCAATATCTAACTAGCTATAAGCACTAGATTTCTCTACTTATTTACAGTTAGCTTTAGCTACAGTATCGTTCACTTGAAAGCCAAAGTTAAATGTTCATTGAAACCACAGGGATGATTTTAAATCGTCTTACATACTAACTAGGTGAGTCTAGGTGCCAATTCCAGTCCTATCCCCAGTCCGAGAAGAACTGACAAGAAACTCGCTGGGCATTTATACACGCATCATAAACGTAGGTTTGGTATAAAACCCTTAATGTGGGCTTCTAGAACTTTCTAACGTTAATTACGTACTATATAATTATTACCGTACGCAATTCCTGTGATAGTTCACACACGATCAATCAATCACTCAAAGTCAATTTACCCAGCGCGTCAAACCGTAATGGAGGAACTACCTTCGGGTTCTAACTATCGTAATAGTGTAATTAACAGAAAGGGCTTACTACCTCTAATTAAACAAATGTGAGCGACATAAATGATTTATTTTTTACCCAAATGCGAAGAAAGAAGGTAAATTGTGTTTGGGATGTATGTATGTAGAGATACTATACGAGTTTGCTTAGCTGTTGCTGTAACTTAAATGAGTTATTCGTCAACTCGCGAGCGTGAATCTCGCGAGTGCTCGCGAGTTGGAACCTTCCGATTATGGTTGGACGGATTTGAAAAATGAGTAAACGTTGGTTTTATATGGATTGCAGCAGTTACATAAAATGATAAAAAATCCAAAATGGCGGCCGTAAGAAACTATTTACAATTACTTTTTTTTATTTTTGAAATAAATACAAGTTTTTTATGAATTACAGTTTGAAGTCAAGAATTAATTACCTTTAGATAGATTTATACAGAAAAACTTCGTTCCAAAATCTTTCTTTTGTACATTATAAGCAATAGAGCATTTTATAGTGCAAAATGTAGGCATGTACCAAATATCACGTTTGACGTGCCTCTGACTACCCTTTTAAGATATCCTCAAAGATTTAAGTAACTAGAGATCTGAAGAAATATCTACCGAACCTGGGGATTACGTGAATTAGGATGTATACCGCGTTGAATGAACTTCCAAATAAGTGACAGATCTTGGTAAGTATAAGCCTTATCAAACTGTGGAATCAGGACCTAAAGTTATTTGAATACTCTTCTGGTTTACCCACACAAAAGCAATTCGATGTACACTTTACCCACATTCTACACCTACCAAATCAAAGTTAAAGCCCATGCATTTTAATTAAAAAGTTCCTATCGCCTGTCTCTTTCTGCGGTCCACGTTCGTGGCTTTGTCTCTCAGAGTGTGAAGTTGGGACGTCGTCGTCTTTAACTCTTTAGAAAAATAAATGAAAACTTTTATTCACAGATTCGCAATAGATATTTCCTTCAAAACAAAACAATAAGTAATATTATATCAGGGCATCAACGGTTGAAGCAACGCGGGACCCTAGATCTGGCTCATATTTGGATCAAAGTATCAGTATTCCATTCAACGTAGTAATCGACGCGTCTATCTGGCAGTGATCTGGATCAGTTGAGCTATCTGAGGACCGTTACAAACGATCTTTCATATCATACAAGATTTGAGTGGGGATCGAACTCACAACCTACAGTGCAGACGGCAAAGCTACCAGCTGTGTTGAAGAAAATATTGAACAACAGGTGTTCAACGCAGAGGCAGCATTTCAATTTTTTTGTCTCTTCGATATTATATTTTGTTTCGAGTTTAATATCAGAAATATTTATGCACTAAGCTTATGGTAAAAAGTGTACATTCTGTTCGATAGTTTACTGTTCTGTGCTAACGGCCAGAGGTGCCATGCTCAATAATTTAGCCGGTGATTCGTTCGGAAACGGAGCCACACATCAATTATTCAACGGAAAGTCCGAACATCAGTTCCATTAGACAAGCGACCACCTAAGCATAGAACGAAACGCTAAACACGCGAGTCTAGTTCAGCTTGGCCGTAATTTAATCGCTTATTCTCAACCAGCAGCTGTTACTCCACCGGAAGTACTACTACAGGTCCAAAATTAACGCAAAAAACAATTACTTTCATAATTATTTAAAAAAAACAATTAATTTCAGCGTAATGACTCAAAGATATAATTTTAGAAAGGCACACTAATGTTTTGTGAATGGTGTAGGTACTTGGCTTTGTGTCTAATTTGACTGTTATTTGACAGCAATAAGTCAAACCACTTAGAAATGTTGTGTTTTGGATATATGAAAATTGGGATTACTGGTGTAGGAATGACGTGAGGAGAAGCTTCTGCCAGCGGATAAAGATGTTAGCATTGTTAAGCCATTTTTCATAACGCTTACGCTGCGATGTACGATTGTCTTTTAGTAGATACAGTGGGTAACGATGCCTAATGCATCTGAAAATGTTTACTAATTCCGAGTTTTTGATTGATTGATTGGAGAGGTATGTTTATTTCAGTGGATGTTTATGTTGGTTTGTTAACTTTTTTCTAATATTTTGTTCGATAACAGTGTCTAAAAATATTGGTAGGTTCACCCTTGATATGTTTATCTGTTGAAATGACGACCAAAGCGAGTCATAGGTATAGGCGACCAAGAAATTGGTTTACCACTCTAAGGCTGAATATCATTTGCACGTAGAAAACATCAAGGGCTATTTTCACTTGACATATTAATAACTGCTACGTCAGAATCTGTCATTCATAATACAGTAATCCTTAGCGAATAATTATGTTACTGAGAGATGTCATCAAAAGTGGTAAAACAACTTCTTGGTCGCCTATACGTATGAGTGAGATAATATAATTGGCATTGAGATTTTATAGCATTAATAGCATCAACCTAGCTTGTGAAGACCGTTTCATGCCTATGATGATTATGATTGTTTACCTCCACATAAAGTGGAGTAGATTTTATACTAACCTATAAAAGTAAGTTTTTAAATAAATGTTATGAATTCATATTGTAATAGATGTTTAAGTACTTTCAAAGAAAATATCATTTCAAGTTTCCTGTACTTTTGATTCCCGACATGGTAGGAAAAATTTGCGTAACGAATAGATAACATTTCGCGACGTCACGGTAACCTCGCAATTTTATCTCTTATTGACCGGCTCCTCACAAAACCACCATTCTATCAAACAAGGAAAAACCTCCGGTTTCAAAGTGTGTTTTCGAAAACATATCGCGTTCTGAAATATAAATGGAAGGCATCTGACCCGACCTCATTGCCTGCCGCCTGACCCAATTATCGAACTTACGGGAGATCTATATTTGCTTGCAATTTTTAATTTAGTTATTCATTAGTTCCTATAATTTATTTTGATTGAGTGTTTTCATAAAATGCAACAATCATAAACTAAATTTTCTCAAATGCGTATTGGTCATTGAGAGATACAGATGAGTCATTTTACGTTTGGTGGGTATATCTGAAACATGACGTAAAATAAATGATTTCTATTTCAATCTTTTTTTATTCTTTGTTTTGACAGGCCTCACAGCTCAGCTGGTAGTAGCTCTGCCTTCTGCGCGTAGGTTGTGGGTTCGATCCCCACCATGGATAAACATTTGTATGATGAACTCAGACGTTTGTTGTTCTTTGTCTGGGTGTGATTATGTAAGTTATGTATTTACAAAAAAATATTTATATAAGTAATCTATCAGCTATCTAGTTCCCATAATACAAGCTTTGCTTAGTTTGGCTAGTTAGCGTAAAAGTGAAAATAATACATTCCTTTTTGTCTTTTTTTGTCAGCGGGATGAGTTGACCGATTCAAAAATGCATTAGGTCAACCTTATCCCGCAGAATAAGCTGACAGCGGCCTCAGTTGACTGAAGAGTTGAATAGTCGACCAATATTTTATTTATTTATTACTAGCTGACCCGGCAGACTTCGTACATATTTAGAAAACGTTAGTAGTTAGGTATTCACCGGAACTGGCTCATGTGATCCAAACCCGAAATAAATTCACCGACTCAGGCTAAAAAAAAAAAAAAAAAAAAAAAAAGTTTGGTGTCTTTTCCTAGGTTTTCGGGGTCGCTGAATCGGTCTATTGCATCCGTTTTTTGATAGCTTACACAGATCATGAGATAGCTAACCAATCTAAAGCTCTCCACTACATTGCTAATCACCTATTGATAAAATTAACCTAAATGTTTCCTTATCACCCAGTGAACACGGTGCGCCATTGTTTGTTTATCACCTCTGACGTCACGGCGCACCATTGTTTGTTAATCACCTCTGACGTCAATCTCAGACTAATTAGCTTATTAGGATGTTCTAGCAAAACAACATTTTTTGGGTCAATCACAAACCTTTATTTCCTCTAAAATAAGTACAGAATAGTTTGTATAAAAATATATCATTATTTATTGTATTGTTACTGAATAATTTAATAAAATCCATCATTGTATTTCCATAAAATTTGTTATAAAGATATGTTACACAATATTCTCCGCAAACTGATGTAAAATCATCTTGTAATCTATACCTATTAAAATCCCACCGCTTTGAATTCCTGATCAAGAAATCTCTATGATATCCTGTAGGCGGTCGTCCATATGAATCGAAATACTGACCAAACCTATTTCTATCTATGTGTATGGCCACCCAATGAGAACCTGGCATGCTGTCGGTGTCCAAATTGCTTATCAGGTACATAGGAACTTTAACATGTAAAGGTAACCTGTTTGCTGCATATACATTTTTTTGTAAAGAAGGATGGATAGTGTTCAAATATTTTTGAATCTCAATTGTGTTCATGTTTAATCAGCCTTTCGCATAAAGCTGTGCTATGCTTAACCTTCAAATCAAGAATGTGGAACTAAATATACTGAACTTCTTTATAAACATTGTGCAAGGACATAAATAAAAAGATTGGAATATGTGCAGATTATTTTTATTAGGTACTAACACTTATATATAGACAATAGTTACCTATTTAACTGCTATAGTCTACGGTTACATTACGGTTCTTATCTATTTCAATAACATTATCAAATTCTGCATAAACAATACAATTTATAGTCTGAGTAAGAGTAGACTCAAAACGAACTTCTAATCTAACACTACCATGTTTTATAAGATTCCAATGTGTATTTGAATTTGAACTAAGGTCAACTGAAAGCTTAGATAATTTGTTTGAAGTGAAACAAATAAAGAAGAGAAAGTTATCATCAACAGTTTCTCGTGCCCACCAAGAAGGTGGTAATGTTTTTATAACTACCAATGAAGATGATGGTCATCGATCGAATCATATGATAAAAATAGAAGTTTATAACATGCACAAAATAAATAAAATCACGCCTACAGAACAGTGGAAACATGCAAGCTATAGAGTAAAATATTTTACAAATGAATGCAATAACAATTATGAAAGTATAAAAAAAATAATATACTGCATATCAAAAGAAATAGCATCAAACCCAACATGTAAAAAATATCATTTTAATAAGTAGTAGTAGTTTACCAATTTTTATTTATAAGTTTCGATAAAATTTCATTCTTAGTAAATTTACTTATCCCTCATTTACAAATTTTAGTCATTAGAAAAAATATTAGAATACAAATACTTACCTCATAATAGAATCTTAGGAAACAATATCTCATCAGTGGGGTTGCTTTAGTAAGTACCTAATTAGACATACCTCATTATGTAAGTATTACTTATAACATGAGATCTTTCTACCTGTTCTTACTATAAATAGTTCTTGTAGACGCTTACATGTAGATACTTCTTGTAGACGCTTACGTGCAGATACTTACTGTGATTCCATCTCCACCAAATATGGAAAATATGAGTGTAAACTGTGTTAGTGTCTTTTTCAATACGATGGATACCGATTTTAGTGATTAAATTTGTCAAAAATTTGATAACCATATGATGCTAGAAGACGAATACGATAAATACTTATATGATGAATGTGCTCTGGTTGAAGAAAAAATAAATGCTGAATCTGAATTCAAACATTGTGTGATGCTTGAAGATGAATACGATGAATACTTATTTGAAGAATGCGCTCTGGTTGAAGGAAAAATAAAGTAAGTGATATCTATATCTTCTCCTTCTAGTACTTTTGTTTATCCTAAACTGAATTCATATCTCAACTCTTTTAATTTATTATTGCAGTCTACAATCGGGGGGATCTCTTAAGAGAGTGAATGACTCTGAAAATGCTGACATTGTTGTGAAACGAGCGCGATATGAAGATGGACCATCTACATCATCAATGGGATCTAACAACACAAACGAAACAACATCTAACAATGGAAATGAACGTGATGATAAGGTAAATTGTGACATTTGTCAAGTTCTTGTTAGTAGAAGGTATTTTGCAAATCATTTAAAGAGTAAACTTCATAAAAGTAAACTTGAAAAAGTACATGACTCACTACAAAATGTTTCTATAATCGAATCAGCTTTTGGTAATAGAATAATTTCTTATAAGATACGTGGAAAGAATGATCAACATTTAAATAACTTTGAAACACCTGAGTTGTATTTGAATTCTATCAAAAATGAAATTATGCTTCTAATTGAAGAGTCTATTCAAAAGCTAACAGTTTTTAAAGTAAACTTTGTTCTGCATGCCGATTTTATTCAACAAACTAAAGAGGATTCATTTCAAACTTTTGATTTCCAAACATATAATTACATAGTATTTCAGGGGGATGATCTAAATTTTCTATATTCATCTTTGTGTGACACTTTGATAAATAAAATCAGTTCTTTTGAGAAAAAAGACAGGGTTGGAGTCTTAAGGAAATAAAAGCATTGGATATGAATGTTAATAAATTTAATCCTCTGCGCGGTACTTCATATATTGAGTTGCCAAAGGATATAAGAACTAAAAAAGCTGTAGTTAATGTTAAAAATGCTGACAATTTATGTTTCAAATGGGCATTGCTTTCCGCTTTGTATCCAGTTAACAAAAATGTTGATCGAGTATCATCATACACAGTACATTCAAACAAATTAAAATTTAATGGAGTGGATTTTCCTGTAAAGCTGGTTGATATATCCAAAGTTGAAAAACTAAACAACATTAGCATTAATGTGTTTGGTTTAGAATTTAATAAAGATAAAAAGTGTCATAGCGTTGTTGGTCCATTGTATTTAACCAAAACTCGTAAAGATGTTCACATCAATTTATTATTAATTTCAAACGGAATAAATAAACACTATTGCTATATTAAAAACATGTCGCGTCTCGTTAGTAAACAGATTTCAAATCAAGATCATGCAGTCCATATTTGTGATGGATGTTTGCTACACTTTTCAACAAAAGAAAGGTTGATTGATCATCAACAATATGACTGTGCTCATATTGCAACAGAATTACCAAATGGTGATACAACGTTAAAGGATTGGTTTGGTCAACCAGTATCCAATGATAAATTGAAATTCGAAAAATACAATAAAAAGCTAAAAATACCATTTGTTGTATATGCTGATTTCGAAGCTTTTTTAAACCCAATCAAATCATGTTTTAACGATCCCTCAAAACCATACACTCGCAATACTCATGAGCACAAACCGTATAGTTTTGGTTATTACATCAAATGTTCATATGATGATAAGTTGTCAAAATATGAGACTTACAGTGGAAAAAATTGTGCACAAGTATTCATGAAACGTTTGCATGAAGATTTAAAAAAAATATGTAGAAAAAATAGCTTTCAAATTTGTCCTAAACCTTTATCAGCTATAGATGAAAATAAAGTTTCAATTGCAACAACATGTCATATCTGTGAGAGTAATTTAAATGGTGAAAACACATTAGATTATGATTGGCAAACTGGTGATTTTCGAGGTGTTGCACATGAAATATGTGTAAAAAAGTTTCGACCACCACATTACATCCCAGTTTTTCTACACAATCTAAGCAATTATGATGCTCATTTCATAGTCCATTCCTTAAATTTTGTTGAAGGAGAAATTGATGTAATTCCTCAAACCAAAGAAAAATACATTTCTTTTTCCAAAACCATGAGTATAAATAATCAAAAAATTTGTTTAAGATTTGTAGATTCCTTTAAATTTTTACCATGTAGTCTTGATCAGCTAGCAAAAAATTTAAGCAATGAACAATTTAAAACTTTAAGAAATAGCTTTCCTAATAATGAAGATTTTAATCGTCTAAGAAAAAAAGGTATATACCCATATGAGTTCATATCATCTGAAGACTGTTTGAAAAAAACAACACTTCCTAGTCAAGAAAATTTTTATAGTTCACTAACTAATTCACATGTATCAAATGATGATTACAACCATGCTAAAGATGTTTGGCAGCACTTTCAATGTCGTAAATGTCAGATTATTCAGATCTGTACCTCAAAACTGATGTTTTACTGCTGACGGATGTGTTTGAAAACTTTAGAACTTTGTGTTTAAAAACATATGGTTTGGATCCGGTTCATTACTACACAGCTCCTGGGTTAAGTTGGGACGCTATGTTGAAATACACTCAAATAGAGTTAGAACTTTTAACAGATTACGAAAAAATTGCTTTTATTAGAGCTGGTATACGAGGAGGTGTGTCTCAATGCAGTAATCGCCATGCAAAAGCTAATAATGAGTTCATGGAAGATTATGATAAAGATAAACAAAAATCATTTTTGACTTATTTCGATGCTAATAATCTATATGGTTGGGCTATGTCTCAATTTCTTCCAGTTGGTGGGTTTGAGTGGGTAAACGTTGATACAAATTTTGATGTGCCAGACAATTCAGAATATGGTTTTATTTTAGAAGTTGATTTGGAGTACCCCACTGAACTACATGATTTGCATTCAGATTTACCTCTTTGTCCTGAAAACATAAAAATAGGAAATTCTAAAGAAATCAAGTTAGTCCCAAACTTACACAATAAGATGAAGTATAAAATCCATTATAGGAATTTGAAACAATGCATTGAATTGGGTGTCAAAGTAACGAAGGTTCATAGGATATTAAAATTCAAACAAAGTCCCTGGTTAAAACATTACATCGATTTAAACACAACTTTACGAACATCTGCAAAATCTGATTTCGAAAAAGATTTTTACAAGTTAATGAATAATTCTGTATTTGGGAAGACAATGGAAAATATTGAAAAGAGGGTGAATGTCAAACTATTAACACATTGGGAAAATCGAGGTAAAAAGCTTGGTGTACAAGATTTTGTTGCGAAACCAGAATTTAAAAATTCCTCCATTTTTGGAGAGAATTTAGTAGCGGTTCAGTTAAGAAAAACTAAATTGTATCATAACAAACCGATATACTTAGGTTTTTGCATTTTGGATATTTCAAAAACTTTAATGTATGATTTTCATTACAACTACATGCTTAAAAAGTTTAACAATAACATAAAATTGCTCTACACTGATACTGATAGTTTGATATATCAAGTTTTTACAAATAACTTTTATGAAGATATTAAACCAGATCTATCTTCTAAGTTTGATACATCCGATTACGCAGATGATAACATATTTGGTTATCCAAAAATAAATAAAAAGAAGTTAGGTTTTTTCAAAGATGAAAATAATGGTAAAATTTTTCGAGAATTCATTGGGTTAAGGTCTAAAATGTATGCATTAGATGTTGATGATAAATTTATTGCGAAAGCTAAAGGTGTAAAGAAATGTGTTACAAAGAATTTGAATATTGAAAATTATAGATCATGTCTTTTAAACAAAAAAATTCTGTATGGCACCATGAATCTATTTAAATCTTTAAAACATAGAATATTTACTCAACAAGTAAACAAAATATGTTTGTCTTATAATGACACCAAACGTTACATTTTACCTAATAATATTGACACATTAGCATGGGGTCATTATAAACTAAGATAATGTTATCATAGTGATAGATTGTAATTTATTTTAAGTTTGTATTGTAAAAACAAAACTATAATGTATCAGCTATTTAACAATACTTTAGTTTCCTATTTAGTTAGTAAATGTAAAGTTATTTTAAATAGGTACGATGAATATGAATTTGTTTTATTTTTAAGTTATAGGTTATTTTATGTTTATACCATTATTGTGTTTTTCATGTTATCTATAAGAATTTTGTTCATACTGATGGTTAATGTTTTAATTTTAAAAATATAAATACATGATGATTAAATAGATTGTTTCATTATTTAAACATACCCCTCACAAACAACACATTAAAATGTACCATTTTAATCATCCTTTTAGTGCAATAGTAGCAGGTCCAAGTGGTTGTGGAAAATCTAACTTTGTAACAAAGTTTATAAAGTATGTAAAAGAAATTTGTAGTGTTGATTTTACCCAAATAACTTGGTGTTTTGATGAAATGCAACCTTTGTATAACCTCAAAAACGTAAATTATTGTCAAGGCATACCAGATCTCAGTATGTTTGATGGAAAGGAAGCACAACTAGTAATCATTGATGATCTCATGAGAGAATCAGATGGACGTGTTGTTGATATATTTACAAAAGGCAGCCATCACAGAAACCTAAGTGTTTTTTATATAACACAAAACTTGTTTCATCAAGGTAAAGGACAGAGAGATATATCTTTGAATTCTAGTTATATTATCTATTTTAAAAATCCTCGAGATAAAACTCAAATCAGATATCTAGCACGTCAAGTGTCACCAGAAAATACAAAGTTTATGGAAGATTCATACAAAGATGCAACAAAAGAAGCTCATGGATATTTGATGATAGATCTAAAACAAGACACTAGTGAAATGTGTCGATTTAAAACAAAAATATTTCCTTCAGATGGATATTGTACAGTTTATATCCCAACAAAATCATTTAAATATGCAAAGAATCAACAAATTCAAATCATTCATCAATAATGCATCGAAGCTTAAAGACGCATAAAGATTTACTAAGTGCTCTACATACACTTAAACCAAAATATCAAAGAGCACTTTTAAAGTCATGTGATGAAGATGAAATCAATTGCATTTGTGAAATCATCCATAACGTTTTAAAAGGTAAAGTACCTCTTGACGAAAAGGCAAAGAAAAAGTTACAAAAATATAAAGAAATACTTCGCAAACTAGTGCGTAAAAGTACAAACAAAATTCGTAAACACATAATTGTTCAAAAAGGAGGATCTTTTTTACCAATTATATTGGGTTCAATTTTGAGTGCATTAGTTGGTTCTATCGTTTGAAATATGGAACACGCTAAAAAAATGTTACTCGTTGATCCAAGTATATTTGAAAAAATAAAACAACAAAATTCTACTGATAGTCCCATATCACGATTAGACATAGAAATGCAAAATATTTTGAATAGTCATATGGAAGATAGAAAGAAGTGTATTTTATACTTACAAATTTTACAAAGATACTTACATTTTACTGAAGAAGGACGTCAACCTCTCGAATTACCATTACTTTCAAATACTAATCTACCAGAAGACGTACCAGATGATAAAAACAAAGACATTGACACTAACGATGCAGTTGCTATAGAGACATCAAACGGAGAAGAGAAACAGGATACAAATATATTTTTGAATAAAAAAAATACATACACACCTCGACATATACTCAGTTTAATACCGAAAACTTATACAAGAAAAGGTGAGTTATTATTAAATTTGGTGGCTTCAAATACAGACAAAATTGATTGGGATGATGTAGGTACAGTTATTATTAACAAAGAAAAAATTGTTGGAAGCAATATTTTAGACTTGGTAAATGATTGTGTAAGACCACTGAAAAATAATGATCCAATAGGGTGGCAACAGTTTGCTACCGCATTAAAAGAAATACAAATACCATTAACTTACATTGGAAACGCAAAAAGAAGTGAATTTATAAAACAGCTTCAGATAAAAGATCTTAAACAAACCACACCACAGCAAGAGGAGGTTTTTTCAACACCAAAATCCCGCAACAGGTATAAACACGTTCGAAAAGTCCAACAGAAGATAGATTGGGAGAAATGGACTCCCTATTAGAAATAAATAATATCTACTATAATCCATCGCATCCAGCTGGGTATGCTGGTATCAACAAACTAGTTAAAGCCATGAAGGGTAAAATGAACAGAAAAGATGTAATAAAATGGCTGCAATCACAAGAAACATACACACTTCATAAACCGGTACATAGGAAGTTTCCACGAAACAAATATGTATTATCTAATCTTAATGAACTATGGCAAGCTGACTTAAGTGATTTGAGAACTTATTCAAAATATAATGATGGTTTTAATTACATTCTGTGTGTTATTGATGTCTTTACCAAATATGCATATGCCCGACCAATGAAAAGTAAAAATTCGAGCACCATTAAAACATGTTCAGAAAGCATATTTCATGAGGCTGGTACAACACCAACTCATATACAATCTGACAAAGGAACTGAATTTGTTTCCAAGGATGTTCAGAGATACTTAAAAATTAAAAATGTTAATTACTATACAACAAATAACCCTGATATTAAAGCTAGCATTGTTGAAAGATTTCAAAGGACACTTAAAATGAGGATGTGGCGTTATTTTACCCACAAAAATACATATAGATACATTGACATTTTACAGGATTTATTATATGCTTATAACCATAGCTACCATTCTAGTATTAAGATGTGTCCTTGTGATGTTAATTCAAATAATTTAATGACTGTTTAGAACAACCTGTATGATAGAACAAACTATCGAATAATTACAAAATCCTTACCGAAATTACTCGTTGGAGACTATGTAAGAATAACAAAATACAAACACATTTTTCAAAAGGGTTATGAATCTAATTGGAGTGATGAAATATTTATAATAACTTCAGTTATAGATCGTTCTCCATTGGTTGTGTATACACTAAAAGATTTACAGCAAGAAGATATCATTGGAACTTTTTATGAAAGGGAATTACAGAAAGTGTCATATGATCCCACCTCTAACTATAAGATTGATAAAATAATTGGTTCTCGCTATTCCAATAACAGAAAGCAAGTGTTAGTGAAGTGGAAAGGTTATCCAGATAAATTTAATAGTTGGGTTTTGGTTTCTGAATTAAAAGAATTATGATTAAAGAAAGTTTTTATTTAACATTACTCAGTAACAGTTCTATGGAATATTATCCAAACAACATGACTACAAGATTTTCAACGAAATTACCAAAATCTATCAAGTTGGAGGGAGAATGGTCAGTTGGAGTGGTTGAATTTCAATACCCTTGTACCATGTTTACTGTACAAGATCATGAAAATATTATTTACATAACAAAATGGATATTAATGCCACATGAAGAAAAACCTTCACTGGTTTATTATAAGACCCACATTCCAGCCACGAATTATGATAATATTAATCACATTCTATCAGCGTTGAATAACATAAAGGAAAAAATTCGATTTCGATATGATGATATATCAAAGTTTGTTTCCGCTACGGTAATGGATGAAAATATCAAATCGTTAAAGTTATCACCCAAGCTTGGTATTCAACTTGGTTTTGAACCCGATAGAAATCTTGTAGAAAATGGATTTGGAAAATGTCCTGCAAATTTACATTTGGGGTTACCATCTCAATTATTTGTTTATTGTGATATTATCGAACCTCAGATAGTTGGAGATGTTATGACTCCTCTCTTGAGAATTATACCTTTGGATCCTGCAAAGTATATTTATGGAGCAAATAAAATGCATGTTTTCTCACCACCTCACTACTTACCTGTTATGCGTAGAGAATTCGATACGCTTGAAGTGGATATAAGATCTAACACAGGTCAAAAAATACCATTTCAATTTGGAACGGTGTGTGTTAAACTGCATTTCAGAAAATTATAATGCATTCTCGTGATGATATAACTTGTCCATATGAACATTATTATTCACATCAAGCTGGTTCTGGGATCGGAGTAATTTATAAAGGGGCTCCTTATCAACGTGGTCATGGTATTGGTAGCTTCTTAGGAGGATTGTTTAGATCAGTTTTACCATTACTTTCTAGTGGTGCTCGAGTAATAGGCAAGGAAGCCTTAAATGCTGGTGTCGGCCTTCTATCAGATATGATAAGTGCTAGACCAATGGAGGATTCAATTAAATCTCGACTTAAAGAAGCTAGTTCAAATTTGAAAAGAAAAGCAGATAGTAAAATAGATCGATTGAATATGTCTGGCTCTGGATATATAACAAAGAGAAAACGTCTTTCCTCATTCAATCCACTACCGATCGCCAAAGTGAAAGCTACTAAAAAATCAAGAGCTAGACCTAATAATTTAAAAGATATATTTAATTAATAATTAAAGATGTCTTTTTTACATAGTCATTCTTGTGAGTGCATTAAATCAGAGTTAGATTTATTTGCTTTGCCATCCACACAAACTAGTATCGAAAATGGACTATGGATACACTACAAACCCATTTCATCCCTTGCTGACGATGGTCCTATAGAATTTCAAGTACCCGGAACCGGTGATGATTACATAGATTTATCCCACACGTTGATACACATCAAAGCTAAAATACTTAACCAAGACTCAACAAAACTAGCTGAATCAACAACTGTATCACCCATAAATAATTGGCTTCATTCAATCTTCAGTCAACTAGATGTATATTTGAATCAGAAGCTAGTATCACCTCCAAACAATACATATGCATATCGAGCATACATGGAAACTTTATTAAACTATGCTCCTGCAGCTAAAGAATCTCACCTAACTTGTAGTCTATGGTATGAAGATACTGCTGGGAAAATGAACTCAACTGATGAAAAAAATGAAGGATTTGTTAAAAGACAACAGTTAGTAAGTCAAAGTAAGGAAATAGAAATGATTGGACATCTTCATGGTGATATATTTAACCAGGAAAAGTTTTTAATAAATGGTGTTGAAATGAGTGTCAAATTAGTTCGTTCTAGAGAAACGTTTAATCTAATGGCATCTTCATCCGATTTAAAATTTAAAGTATGCATTACAGATGCAACTCTTATTGTTCGTAGAGCTCGAATCAATCCAACTGTATTACTTGCACATCAGAAAGTTTTAGCATCTACTACCGCTAAATATCCTATTACTCGTGCTGAAGTCAAAGTTTTAACCATACCTTCAGGGATTCAGGGCAAGACTCTTGACAATATTTTTCTAGGACAAGTTCCTAAAAGATGTATAGTTGGATTTGTAAACAATGCAGCGTTTAATGGGTGTCTGACTAAAAATCCATTCAATTTTGAAAACTATGATTTAAATACATTTTGTTTATACATTGATGGTCAGCAAATACCTTCAAAAGCTTTGCAACCATCGTTTGAGAGTAATATTTTTACTGCTGCTTATCACACACTATTTTCAGGAACAGGTATACATTTTCTTAATGAAGGTAATGGGATATCTAGGGAAAAATATGCGAAAGGATACTGTTTGTTAGCGTTTGATCTAACGGCCGACCTTAGTTCAAATTCAAATACACATTGGAATCTTATAAAACATGGTAGTGTTAGATTAGAAGTTCGTTTTGAGTCTACTCTTACTCAGACTATAAATTGTATTGTTTATGCAGAATTTGATAATGTTATTGAAATAGATAAGAACCGTAATGTAACCGTAGACTATAGCAGTTAAATAGGTAACTATTGTCTATATATAAGTGTTAGTACCTAATAAAAATAATCTGCACATATTCCAATCTTTTTATTTATGTCCTTGCACAATGTTTATAAAGAAGTTCAGTATATTTAGTTCCACATTCTTGATTTGAAGGTTAAGCATAGCACAGCTTTATGCGAAAGGCTGATTAAACATGAACACAATTGAGATTCAAAAATATTTGAACACTATCCATCCTTCTTTACAAAAAAATGTATATGCAGCAAACAGGTTACCTTTACATGTTAAAGTTCCTATGTACCTGATAAGCAATTTGGACACCGACAGCATGCCAGGTTCTCATTGGGTGGCCATACACATAGATAGAAATAGGTTTGGTCAGTATTTCGATTCATATGGACGACCGCCTACAGGATATCATAGAGATTTCTTGATCAGGAATTCAAAGCGGTGGGATTTTAATAGGTATAGATTACAAGATGATTTTACATCAGTTTGCGGAGAATATTGTGTAACATATCTTTATAACAAATTTTATGGAAATACAATGATGGATTTTATTAAATTATTCAGTAACAATACAATAAATAATGATATATTTTTATACAAACTATTCTGTACTTATTTTAGAGGAAATAAAGGTTTGTGATTGACCCAAAAAATGTTGTTTTGCTAGAACATCCTAATAAGCTAATTAGTCTGAGATTGACGTCAGAGGTGATTAACAAACAATGGTGCGCCGTGACGTCAGAGGTGATAAACAAACAATGGCGCACCGTGTTCACTGGGTGATAAGGAAACATTTAGGTTAATTTTATCAATAGGTGATTAGCAATGTAGTGGAGAGCTTTAGATTGGTTAGCTATCTCATGATCTGTGTAAGCTATCAAAAAACGGATGCAATATGATCAACAAGTATAGAAAATACGGAGTGGTATTTTTGATCATAACATAACTAGCGACCCGGTACGTGCTTCGCAACGTATAAAGTGAAAATATAAAAAAAAATTAGGTGATTGGAACATCTAATTCATTTATTCCAATAACAATATTTTATTATTTGCTAGCTATTTTAAAACTTAATCTAAAACATTTGGATAAGCAATTTTTGTTTTCCATTTTGAGCATAAATAAACAAAATGAAATAAAAAAAAACGTCCAAAATGAAATGTCCGCATGAATGACATAACTATATGAAAAAAAAAAAAGTTTCAATGTGACAGCAAATTGTGATAATAAAACACCATCTCAAAAAAGTTTTAATACAAAATAATCCGCAATTTATTGAATTCATTTATTACAAAAAATGTGATAGATGAAGAACCACTTGACAGATTTTAAGCAAACTTCACATAAACCATCTGCTAAATAGTCCGAATAAAACCTATATGGTTTGTATAAGTGAGCCCG
Source organism: Cosmorhoe ocellata (assembly GCA_963675405.1). Classification (NCBI taxonomy): domain Eukaryota; kingdom Metazoa; phylum Arthropoda; class Insecta; order Lepidoptera; family Geometridae; genus Cosmorhoe; species Cosmorhoe ocellata. Next base: position 8,893,528 of record OY776249.1, on the reverse strand, counting down.
TTCTTGAGTTATAAAATAACAACGAAAATTGGCATTGATTTTTATAGATATAGATAGATGTTACTTACCTTATGTCATATTGCTTAAAAATTTTAAACCGTGTGTTTTTCTTGTAGTTGTGTCAATTAAGTAATTTCTCTCATAATCATATACTGTGAAAACACTATATTTTTTTTATTATTAGTAGTTTTTATTCTTATCTTCTAAGTCGTGACGAAAGTGAGTGTGATGAAAAGATTGCAGAGCGCCTCAGAAGCACATCTTGTGTAGGTATTCCTAGCTATTTTCATAAAAGCGAAAGTTTTTGTAATATTTGGATCTTCTTTTTCCTCAGTGGGCTCTGCTGAGCCCAAAAAATATAGGAAATAGAGGGAAATGGAGGAAGAACACGTGTTGTGCTCAACACGTGTTCTCCCTCCATTTCCCTCTATCATTCGTCATCTTTCACACAGTCTATCCATTTTTTATTTGGCCTACCTGTATCTTCAAATCAATCAAACTACTGGGTGTATTAGTATGAAATTAAAAATAAAGATAAACCTCAATAGCATAGCTACTTCTTATGAAGGTATCAAGCGAGTGAAGCCGTGGGAAGATGTGTGGTAATAAAACAACGAGTTACACAACGATCTGTTTATTTATATTAAGGAATTATACAATAAAAGTCTTAATTGGATCTTATCCATAAACGGCAAATATGCACAGCAAATGTAATTTATTATTTTTTATATAAAATAAAAAAAAACTTAATTAGCTACAAACTTCACTTATCAATATTTACATTGGCCCTTATTTACGAGATTTTTGGAATTTCGACAAAAGTGCTGAAGAAAATAATAATCATATTTTTTTCAAATAGAAACAATGCATACAATTCGTTCTTTCAATTACGCCATTTTAGTTATAGAATAATTAAGCAGTTATAAGTGGCTGTATAGTTTATTTTCTGAAAAATAATTTGCTATGTGAAAATTTTATGAATTCATCCATTTAGGCCAGTGGACTTTTAATTACTTACATCCTTAGCTTTTCTTTTAAAGACAAAGTTATGTACATTGCGAATAACGTTACATTTATTATTTGGTATGACAACATCAATAAAAATAGTTTTAATTATGAATAAATATGATCTGTACAAGGAAGAATAACTTTTAAAATAAGAAAAATGTGAAAACGTATGCTCGTTTAATTACTTGAACGTCTTTTAGTACTAAGAAAATTGTTATGGAGTTAGTATTGAGAAAGTATTTGAAAAGTGGGATGATAAAATATTTTTTTCCGAGTAAAGTGGTATATTATTATGTAAAATAACTAAATAAGTATTTTGAACTCGGTCCGAGCGTATTAAACTTATAACAGCTAAGCTTTAAAGTGGTACATCTCGCTCAGGCGCGGTATTCAAATAATTTGCGGTTTTTAATACTGCGTTCTCTGAGTAATAATACATTATTATAAATAAAATTTGACCAAAATCAACACAATTGCCAAACTGATCCCATAAATCAAAGTTTACTAAACACCGAGTCGTAGAAAATGCCTTACCATTAACGAAAAACTACAGTTTCACCAGGCAAAACCTACGAAACGCAAAAAATATTAAACCGCATTTTTTTTATATCGCGCCCTAGCGTGGCGAACTGCCATAAGTTATAGACATTTGAAATTGATAAATATCTGTGTGAGTATACAATATATCAACACTGTGAAACATAAGGAGTGTGTTACGATACTCCATTTTTTTAAGTTGTATTTGGCAAGTCATTTTGGGTTTTATGACTAGAGATATATGAAAAATATTTTTTATCAAAGCAATTTTTCAAGAAATTACAAAAATAGATAATCGTTGATACTGTGCCCATATTCTGCGTCTGAGACATAGCTGCGAGCACTTTTTGAAAAGATTTTGACCATTTTATTTTTGCAAAGTGGCGTGTACTATATAGACATTCTATGATCATATATACCATTTTTGAATTATGATTGCCATTAGCAATGAACGCGTCAATATTTTTTATTATTATAAATTATGTATTATTCCCACGTTTTTTCCATGTTACAGCGTTAATTTTTATGATGATTTCGGTTCATAAAACGAGGTAAAATCTGCTTATACCATGTTAGTCCTTCTATCGGCGCCATGTACATAAATTTAAATGTAAATGACACGTGGAATGATGAACCTTTATACAAAAAAAAATACTAATAATTTATATCGCATTTTCACAATGTTTTAAATTCATTTACTAGATAAATTGAGCTAACGCAGGCAGGAGTATCATTGACACCGCTGTGTAGAGGCTTGTCCCTGTAACAAAAGATGGAAGTAATGAGAATGGTTTTTCGGCGTAAAAAATGTATTTTGATATTTTTTTCAAACTTTTCATTTTACATTTAATCAGGTCCACGTTTATTGATCTGAAAGCCATTAGCCAGCGTATAATTAATGGTTTTTCTACACTTGCTTTCAGCAAGGATTTACTGGGTATCACGTTCCGAATAATATCAAGTCATATTATTTTTTCACTTGTTTACCCAAGATATAGATAGTTTTGTAAACTGTTGAATAAAATGTATTTATTTCAAGTCAATCGTTATTAAAACTAGAAACACTTTTTAAATACATCATCATCATCATCATCAGCCATCTCATCCCACTGCTGGGCATAGGCCTCTCTTTGATTTTGCCACTCGCCTCAATCTTGCGCTAAATATATAAATTTTAAATACATTGGTGGTAATTCTGTTAAACATTTTAAAATACGAATAATTTTGTTTAGTTTACACCAAAGCGCAAACTCATGTAAACATATAAAATAACGGTAAGTACTTAATTTTGTTACATTGTAAGTCTTTTTCATTAAAATAATATGGTGTATTAATCTTTTTATCAAAATATGAATATGATGGCTGAAAAACGCGGCTGAATGCCGTTATGGAAGGGTCTTTTACACTAATTGGAGGAGTTAGACTGACACTTGATATGGTTGTACTGTCATTAGAACAATTAAAACATCACAGGTGTTGACGCTCATTAATTTAAAAAAAAAACTTGGAAAATTTGACGGGTTGTAGTACTTAATTACTTATATGAGTTCTAATTAATTATAGGCAATGTAGTTCTTTTTTATTTTAGAGTTAGGGTTGCATACCTCAAAATAAAAAAGTAACCATAAGGGTTACTTTATGAATATAATAAAATATCCCATAAGGGTTACTTTATTTTTCTTCTCTGAAAAAAACCAAATACCTAAAACTAAACTTATGCGTACTTCCCGTTGACTTAAAATTATGAAATTTTGCGAGAGTCAACAGCAGAAAAAATCATTTTTCGCGGAACCCTCGGTGAGTGAATCTAGCTTGTCCACTTTATTCATGTTTGATGTTTTGTTTTTTATTATTTTCAGTTATTGAGGCTCGTAATACATAATTATGTTACCGACTTCTTGAGTTTAAATCAAGGCATTGATTTTCTGCCAGCTCTGAATGAAAAACTATTAATATGACAACTTTATTGTCTTTTATAACTTGGTCTCGATTCTGGTTCGAGCGTAAGAATACTTGCCAAATAATTTAGGAACAAATGGGATTTGAATTCCTATCCTTATGGAAATTGGCAATGCGCTTTTGACGTTAAATGATCGATGACGTAGTGGCCACACAAGCTTAAGGGTCGGTTCACATCTGACGGAAGATGAGTCGAGCGTATCAACGATCTTACTAACGCATCATCCGTTGAGTGTGAAAGGTTGAATGTTTTATTATTGGAACGAAGTTCCTTATAGGCTTGGAGGGGATAGGGATTTTGCTGCGCGACCGAACTGAAAAAAAATGTGATAGTAAAACCGTAAGAAAAAGTGCGTGGAATAAAACCGTGAAATGAGACGTGCGCAGGCGCGAAATTCATTTTTCATTTTTGCACGATTTTTTTCGCAATTTGTGTCGATTCTACATTAGCCGAAGGAACTTCGTTCCTACCTGGTGTCCCACGACACCACATCATTTTTTTATTTTATTTATTTCGACGTTACTCGATCGATAAAACGCGACGTATTTTCGTTCAGATGTGAACCGACCATTAATGTTTTTTTATTGGTACAAAAATGAGTGTTTTTGTAATTTTTCTTAAATTACCTTTACCTTTGGAACCAACAGCTGCAGCTAGCTGGAAGTCGGCTGCTGTGGGCATCTCAGGAGTTGTGCTGATAGGCCCTGTAAAAAAACGTCATTTATATTGCCTGTAAAAATTAAAATCGTTCCAGCCGTTCTAGAGTTAAGTGTTCGAACAAACCCGACTTTGTTTTTTTATATTAAGATTATCTTAAGCATTAAAACATTACCCAACTTATAAAATATCACCAAAAAAGTGTCGACGCAGTTTTATAGACTTCAAAACTCGACAACTGTAGTAGAAAGTACTAAAAACCTACTGAAGTGTTCGTCCTTTTATCCACGAAATTGAGTTTTCAGCGAAAGTTTTATCTTTCGAGAAATATGTAGATTTTCATGGAAGACTTACATTTGCACCTTGCTTCAGCATCGTGTTTTTTTAAAGATATCAATATGCGTTTTGTTACTATTAGCTCAAGTCGTCACTCAATACACAGTTAGAATAAACTACTGATGTAGTGGATACATGAATAGCTGCCATGCAATGTTATGTAGCTCAACCCTAACTTGTGAAAAGTGAAAAAGTATTGCCATCTCCGCAGAACTCTTGGACTTTTTATTTTAATCATATTCCATTTTTTATTCAGATTGAAATAGTATTCTGGATTTAGTTTTTGATTATTATTATTTTCATCTAAGTTTAAATCAAGACTTTATAGTCGTGAGCTTATCTAAACTAAGAATAAGTTTTGTGTTGGAAATAAATCGAATGCAAATGTAAAAAGGAAATCCTACTAATCTATTACTGATTTTCTCAGTGCCATAAATTATTCCTTATACTAGTACAAATACAAACACAGATGTTTAATTCTGTGAACAAAACTACATAACTTTTAACCACGTTCAAAACACTTTATATGTCGATGTATTTGCTTTTCCACATCTATAAATAGGTTTTCAAAGTAGACCTTCAAAGTTTTTGGTCAGTATTGCGGTGCTATAAATTAATATATTTTGATGGATAATTTATTAAAGAAAGTTTGCTCCCAAGTGTAAGGAATCGTCGATAACATTCGACACTAAATTAGTCTTGTTTGCTCCCGGGGCCGTCTTGGTCCAACAAAGAAAAAGCCCGATCGATCATAACAAACCATCTTTCAACGTCCAATATCGAAAGATTTTTCGCCAAAACCCGAACTTTGTATTACTTGTTGACTTTTCATTTGAACTTATTAACTAGCGCGTCGCGAAGTTTTTTTAGGAGCCAATGCAAAAAAAAATAGTATTCATTTCGACACATGGGCTCATAGTTTTACACACTAGCAGGGCTTGTATCTTGAGAAGAAACGAGTGCAAATTATGACTCACATCAGGAAAAAATTTTTGCAGAACATACAAAAAAATTCTCTCGGCTGGAATCGAACCCGAATCTATCGTGTCTCACACGGACACTCACCCGACATTCTGATCATCTTTACCTACATATAGAGAAATACATGAATTTACAAGCTTCACAAGCTAGAATATTTTTTTTGCTAAAATTCTGTTTACCTAAAACAGTTGTAATAAACTTAGCAATAGTGGTACTGCCTAGTGGTACAAGTGGTCCGACGGCGCTTTGTAAAATTCAATTGTACCATATCAATGATGCAATTGGGACAAATCGGTGCCAATTGTACTATCAATGTTACTACCTAATGGTACAAGTGGTTCGACGGCGACAAAACGATAGAGTTTTAATTATGTACGTAAGTAAGTACGCACGTGCATTGACCCACCATAATCGTACGTCAGCAATTCGATGACACTTGTAATCACGTGATTACTCTTTACACTCCAAATTAGGATAATAAAAAAAAAAAAGGTGTCAAAAACATGGATCTCTAAAATTTTGTACACAGCGTCTGGTCCCGGCTCTTACTCTCCAAACGCATTTATCTCTCACAATAGAGTTAACGAAGTGTAAAATTATCCCGCTGCAGGAAATGTTTCCTAGTCTCCTTAAGATAGCTGTGTATACAAAGTTTCTTTGATAAAAAGCCGAAATGGCTCTTGCAAATTATACCGCGGAATTGTTACTTTCAAGAATATTTTTTATTACTTAAGGCCTAGTTTCTTAAAAGCTTTTATCGTCTTAAGACCTTTCGGGCAGTCAAGTTGTTCGCTTGGGGATTGCCAGTCTCATCTCACAGATGCCCGAGAAAGTTTGTAGGGGTTATTTATGTGAAACGACTACCTAGTTGAAATTCCCGCAACTTTGCACGTGTATTGTAAGTTTTTAATATAAAATTTAAACTTTTTTTAACACAACTAACAAATTATATATAGAAAAGAGAGTTGAAGTTACTGATCGCAGGTAATGTACCTAAAAGGCAACGTTACCTCACTGGATAGCTATACTGATTCTCTATCCCTTTGATCATTGGTCTTGTCTACAGTTCTTTTGGATAGTTCTTTGAATAGGAGCCATGCATCTGGTCCCCACGGACTTAAAGTTTTACCCCAAAAGGCAGAAATTATAAATTTAAACCCTCGCTGCAATATTTAGGGGTTGAATTTCGGAAATTTCTTTTTTAAAATGCTCCTAAAAAGACATGCCACAGGTCTTTATGGCTAGTGGTTTTAGATTATGGTGTCAGTCGAACAAAAATTTAATCAAAAGGTGTTAAATTCTTGCTAGCTGAGCATGCCTTCAACCTGAAATATTATGAAAAGTCCCTTATAGACATGCTCTGTTTATTTATTTATTTTTTATTTATTTAATAGGCAACGCCAACAGCACACATAATAAAACACAAAAAAATATGAAAACCAATTTTACCATGAAAAGTGTGTAATTACAGACATGCACAAAATTTACCATAAAATTAAAAAACTGACATAGTTTGTTTTGTTTGGGGCCTTGATAGCGTTGTGTGAATTGTCCACCAATATACATCTTATACCTTTAAACGAGCAATTCTTGTATAATATGGTATATAATTATAACGTGAATCTCGGAAACGGCTCTAACGATTTTCATGAAATTTAGTATGCAGGGGATTTCAAGGCTGATATTTCGATCTAGCAGAGGTTTTATTTTTAGAGAACGTCATTTACCAAAAAAAAACCGGTCATTCAGGTAAATTATTCGAGGTTATTATGACGGTCGCTTTTTTTTAGATACTAAAGTTTCGCCGCTTTAATGACGTTTGTGGCTTATTCATGTGGCTGAATTACTTGTTTACATAATACATAAGCTTTTGCAGCTTTTTGTCTGGTTGCTTAATTTTTTCTGTAATGTGTACTTTCAACGACAATATCTTTGAGTATACTGAAGTAAAAAACGTCTTTCTTTTAGCTGTGGCAGACAAAACTGGATGAGATAAGTGCTAGGTAAACTACGTAGATAAAACAATGTCCTCAATGAATTGTTTTAGTTACTAAAGTGCAAGTGATTGAGTTCCACTTGACGTTTACATAATGAATCTAGAATTAATAATATCTTTTCGTTTTTTTTTTGACTTGACCATTTTTAAAACAATACGCAGTGATTTAAAAAGTGCTTATCCTGGGCATCTACAAATCGATATAATTGAAACGAAATGATTGTAAATTGTCAAATTGAAATTAGTTTTGTGGTCAAATTTAAATCCTATCGTCTGTAAGTTTAAGTTATAAGAGGTTTATTATATTGATTTCCAAAGTAAAGTTTAGCGTTAATATGTAGTCGAAATTAAAAGAAAAGTAGGTTTTGCACGATTATGGTGACAATAAATCGTCAATCGTTTTGCGAAGTAGACAACGTAGGGGTTAATAAATCGTTTGGGGCTACGCTCTTTATGAATGTGACAATAGCCAGTAAACTCTTTGTCAGCGTTTCAAAAGAAAAGGGCAGAAATGTGCATCTTCTAGATTCTGATGTTGTTATACGAAATGGAAAAAATTAACATTTACATTGTTTTCTTCACCTATAAATTGCGAATATCGCGCGAGCAGAAAAATAAAGATTGTTTGCGCTATTGCGTCTTGCATTTTTATAAAGATGAGATGTCTGGAGATAAATTAGGCCATGCAAATGAGATATTGGTTATTTTCTATGATAATTTAACGTTTGTCGGGTAAGTTGTATGAATTTATCATTTTGGATTATTTTGCTACTTTTATTCTACATGTTGATGATTCAAATCTGTTTTGCTATCTGTTTTGAGTCTATAGCCCAAGAAGGTAGTATCTTTGTAGTTTATTTTCTTCATGTCCGAATGTTTCTTTCTTAAGGCAAACGTTTAACATAAATATAATCTTAGCATTCCTGTCATTTTGTTAATGTCCTTCTTCTTTTCATTTCGTTTTATCTACCGAATCATCAAGATAATTTTCAACCAGAAAGTCACCACTTTAATTTTTTTATCGGTAACTTTTAAGTTTTAGGGCAAATCGTTTTTGGCAAAATGCACACAATTTCGATTATATGTTTGTTTACCAGGATAGTAAATAGCTTCTTTTCTGACGGCGTATTTTGCCTGTGGTATCCTCAGTGTGCAGATGAACTCTGCAGGGGTGGGCAGGTCGGCGTCGTTGAGGGTCACCGACGCCACGGCTGAGTACCTTCCATTGGCTCCCTGCTTCAAGTTCTGGTTAACGCCTTCGAGATGCCTGGAACGAAAATTACGTTTAGTTATAAGTTATGAGGTTCTGCACTCAAAGGAGGCCAGAGAGGTAGATTGAGTAATCAGATCTAATTGGGCGCTTGACATGACACAGTAATTGTGTTACGCACAGACGATGGTGAGACGCATCGAGCGTCTATACGTATATGTATAGGTAACCACAGGACCCAGAATAGTTTGCGAGTTACTCGCTAGGAAGTATACTTGCATGGTATACTTACAAACTGCCCAGCTAGTGGACAGAGTGGTTGACGGTAGGTAATTCTAGGTAGGACTATATTTTCTTTAAACAATTTTATGCTTTGTCAAATCTTAAAGTTCGTCATAAAAAAACAAAGGTGGTTTCTTTACAAGAGAAAATCTTCCTAACAGCTTATTTCACAATTAACTATTATTTACTTTCAATTGCATAATACGGTATAAGACCAAGTATATAATTATTTGCCTGATCATTACAACTTAATTTATACAAACTTATATGCTAGAGGGTTTCTGGAAAAAAAGTCTGAAATTCCCCTCCATAGGGGATTGACTCAGGGATTTCTGAGATAATCCAATTATTGTTAGTCTTGCAACTAAATATTAAATGTACGATGCTCCTATGATAGTTTATGAATTTGGAACTCAAACAGAACTACTCAACTTTCTAATTTAAGTTTGTGAGTAGGTATAACTAGAGGCGACCACATGTTTGTAAAACAACAGTGAAGTTTCTGAGATATCTCAAGGGAAATAAGTCTTGGAAACTGAGTTTAATCAAGAGAAAAATCCCAACAAACTCGCAAAAGAGAACGGTTGGGAAAATATTTTGATTTAAAGATTTTAAGATGCACACATTTTTTTTAAACTTTGCACACTGTGTTACATCTTTTATGCAATTTTTTTTTAATGAAAAAGTCTTCATCGCATCAATTCTATTTTATTTTTGTAAATAAGCATAGTTAACTCAGTGTCAGTAAAAAAAATATATAGACTAAACAGCTTCAAGGCGTGTATGCACAAAGTTAATTATTAAAGAATTTATTCAGATTTATAGTAAAAACTTCTACCTGCAAAATGATTTTTTCTGACAAAGCATATTTTGTAGAATATGAAACTTGGCAAGAGCTGAACCAGGTGGTAGCACTGAATGCTGGGTTTAATCTTGGCTTTTACTTGCCAACTTTCTTTATACCATCGACGCTATTATATATAATATATATATATATATATATATCTCTAGATTTTTTAAGTCTAAACTATAAGTAAACAAGACCTAAAATAAAAATCATTTTGGAATGTACTACAAGTAAAGCCCTTTCATTTGATACCCCACTCAATATTTTTTTTTCGACTTGGCTTACGAAATCTTATATCTTTACAAATACCAATGATCTCATGTTTCTTTGCATATTTACAAAAAACCTTCCAAGTTTCATGCAGATTGGACTAATGGTTCTTAATTTATGCTCTAACTAACTCAACAAATCGCCTTACCACTGAGATATAGACTTGTTTCGCTCGGTCAATCAACAAGACGAAGGGAAACTAAAATTCACTTCACAAGGAATAACTACCTCAAATCCGAGACAATCGCTTTAAAGCAACATTTCATATCAGATTTCTAGTGCATTACTGCATAACACCAGGCCCGCACTGCGGCGCTGTGGTTGCTATATGGCATCGGTTACTTCATACATCAGAATACACCCAGTTTACCAAGACATTTGAAATTCCATCACAGTCCCCCTCAACGCGCCAACATTTCGAGATACACAAGGGGTTTGGGAGGTCAAACTATCTTTGCCGCTTCGTATCCTTGTCAAGTGAATCGTTTGAAATTAGAGGGAAATCAGGGAAAGAGGAACTTCAGTGTTTGAGATAGAATGGTATATGGTACAAATATGTAGTTATGAATGTATAGCTATGCTCTGGATGACGTTGGGGAAAATTACAATGCATCTGTTGCTCTAGCATAGAGCAACCATACAATAATTATAAAAATCTGGGGCACGTTATTTTGATATTGCATAAAAGGAACCTTTGTTCCACAGTCCATCTCATTTCTTTCAGCATATTGATTCTTTTTCAAGGGGTTAGGATTGTAAAACGTCTGAGTGAGCAAAAATGACTGGGAGACATAGAAAATGCCTATATTAATTTAAAAAACTTGACGATTGGCAAAATTTATCTCAAAAGAGACAGATGCCATATAAAAAAAAGGGTGTTGGTGGTAAGTGGTCTTATTTTTATAGGCCTTGACGGAAAATGGCTCCTTTCGCTTATGGTCTATGACCTGTAATTTTACAAGATCGAATGATTGAATGAGAGTTAGAATAAAAACCTTTTTTCAGTGCTGTACTGTAAAATAATAGAGCTTTCGTAATAAGCTTTTACGCTTCTACGAGCGCTATTCATCTATTATACAAGTACTCACAGTGGATTTGTTGTGACTCAGTACATTTACGGAAACCTGCCAAGTTCAGCAATTGTCTTGTTAACAAACCATGCAGACCTCAAGGACTGTCCCACGCTTCTTGCCACAAAGACTTCGGAAGTCTTCTTAAGCGTTAAAAAATAGTGTCGGGAAGTAATCGATACCTCACGTTCTGAGTTCGCGAGAGTGTTGAGTTCGATTTGAAATGCTGAAATTATCTATGAGACCATGAACATGTGAACTCATTGAACTATAATTATACGCTTGCAATTATAGTTCAATGAGTTCAATGACAGGACTTGTTTTGCTTATGAACTTGGACATAGTAAAATAAAGGTTGCTTTTAAAAATTAAAGAGTAAGGAAACGCGTGCGATCCTTTTGTAGATAAAGTAAAATAATCAGATTACTATCGAATAGAAAACTTCCGGAAATGTAGCAATTCCGTAATATTTTTGCACTGAATAACCTATTAGTGTACGACCAGGAGACCTTGCAACGTCAAAGTTTCAAGCTTAAAGTAACACTATTTCAATATTTTTTCTGAAAAATGATGGTATGTAAGAGTTTGTGGTAATAAGGCTCCGATTTGTGGCTACTACTAGACCAACAGTGCTCAATAAGTAATGAATGAACGAAGCTCACCGGTCAGGCGTGGCGAGCGTCAAGTTCGGCGCGGGGAAGGCGCCGTCCGCCGCACAGATGACGTTCACCGTATCGTCATCCGTTTTGTTCTGGATAAGTCGGAAGTTCGTCTCCGGTACTGCAACATGATACTCTTGGTAAATACACGAACAAAGACTGATTAAGCTTGTGCGGTCGAGTGGTGTTTTGCTGTGGGCAGATTAGTAGATCGTATTACATGTTAACGAGTTACAGTAATACCACATCGTTGAATAAATAAACAGTCGACAAAGTTGAATAATGTATTATTGTTATTGCAGAACTAGTTTATTATAACCAAACTATTATACTCGTAATATATGCAAACTGTATTGTAATTAATATATGGCGTGTTCCACGAATAAACTTCTATCAAACGATTGAAAATGCATTTAAAAATATTGCCAGTTATTTAAATCATCATCATTATGAACAGGACTTCAACCACTGCTGGGTATAGGCCTCTTTTCTTCGTGTTAGCCAATAGTCCACGCTAGCCTTAACTAGATCCGATCTGCAATGGATACTATGATATTGTCCGCTATCGTGCGCATCTTGCTATTTATTTTAGTATAATAAAACAAAAAAGCACCTTGTTTTTTAAGGAAGGATACAAATTATAAGAAACTGTTCCACTTCTGGTCAGAAAGCTTACAACTGTCTCCGTTTGCAAAAAATATGCGGAACGGATAGCAGATGTCAAATAAAAAGGCGGTCCGGAAGAAAAACTTCGTCCCTGGAATTTAAGCATATTGAAATATTGCTTAAGGCAGGTTACTGAGATATCGAAAATATTACACATCTTTTTTTCTGATCGATACTTTTTAAAGTGTAGGTACATTACAAACAGTGAATGGACTAAATATGTAGTAGGAAGTACATCTGTACGCAGCCACTGATAATGCGGTCAAACTGGCATTATTTAAATGCCATTAGCTTCAATGGGCTTATAACCTATCACTTATGGAACACTAATTGCTGTGCAAAACGTGGTGAACATAATTATTTAGTCGTGCCTCTTTTAAACTTTTGGTAAACTGAAAAACTAAAATAACCAGAGAATATAATTATCTATCAAACCAAGGGTTTGCAGTCATCGGCGTGTGTACTTTCTTATTCATAATTAACATGACACCAATAAATATGTTGAAGGCATATGTCTGCTCAATGGAATAGCAAAACAAATTACATAAATAAACATAACATTATTATACTTATAACACAATAGTTATAATTAATCATTTAAGCTCAGGAGTTATTTACCTACTTAAACTTAGATTTAGTACACATTTATTGTTTAAATTTATCTCATTCTAAGTAAACTGTAAAGTTTTTATGAGAAATAAAGTTCTTTAAACCTAAAATGGTGCAGAATCACACTACTATAAGTAGGTAAGTACTTCATCCTAATGCGTGTACAAAAAGAATATTGTAAAGTAAGATGATATTTTTTACAAAACAAATTTCCAAATATTTTCATCCTACTTCCCTGTAAATCTCTACAATAAAACAAACATGAGATAAAATCACAGAAAAAATTAAGATATTACTCCCAAGTTTTCCAAAAGAACCGAGGAAAAATAATAAAAAAATTCACGAGATAAATCAACACAGCAAAAATAAAACAAGAGGCAGAAAATATGGTGCGTCAAGGCAGACTTTTGCGAGCTTCGTAAACATTTGCCAGTCCATCTGACGGACGTGTTCATTGACCGTGCTGCCTCGCTCATGTGTTAAACGAAGTCATGTAGAATACCTGAATAACTGATAGCATGGTGATGAACATAAAAGTAAGTATTTGTTAAGGTACAACCATTTTGACGGAATATTCTTACGCCACCTCATCAACCATTATAATAAAGGAGGAGTACACGCCCTAATAGTCGCTAAGCGACAAGTCATAACAGACAGATTATGATGATGTGTTAGTATTGGATTGCTATAATTATTATCGTTTTTATACAAAAAACAGTACCTCAAAATGGTTTCAAAATATCTGTGAATAGGATTGTGTTGGATAAATGGATACTCACCAAAAACAATCATCTGTTTCGTCCGGGAATCCTCCTCCATAAACGTGGACACTACACACGTGTAATCACCAGAAATGTCTGTATTTGGCTTCACTATTCTCATAGCTCTGTGCATCTTCAAAGGATCTGTAGAAGCTCGATATGAAAGGTCTACACGTCCTCTCAAAATGCCCATGTCTTGTGGCTTTTGGGTTGCTATCCACTGGTACACAGGCCGTGCCTTGTTCCTAAAGAACCACTTCACCATAAGACCGGCTGTGTCATTACTTAGCGTGTAATCACAGTCTAATATAACGGCGTCCATGACACCATATTGAATTATTTCTGGCACTACTATTTTCACTATTTTCACTGCTGCTAAACCTGGAACAAATGAAAGTTCAGTTAATAACTTTACAATAGTTTTTTTTATTACTTAAAGTAATATGGCAGTTGGCGAGGACTTCTTGTTTCTAGGAATTTAAAACTTTTTTTGAAAGTAGGAATCCAAATTCTCTCGCAATGTAATACTCGTACAAAAGGTTTCGCCATAAGTAATAGACCCGTACGTTGCGTCGCGCTACAGATGTTGCCAGAAACCAAACAAAATACAAAAAAAACTGTGGCATGTCTATTTTACATTTCCAAATATCTTTATCGCTTTTTGATAAAAAAGTCCTTTTAGCCGTGAATCCACTGAAGCACCAATAAAATTCAGAAACGTTGTTTTAGGGGATTGGTCAACAAAAGCGTTTTCCGATGGAAAACATCTTGAAACAACAAAAGTTTGTTCATTTTTCGGCTTAACATCCATTTAGTTGATGGTTGCATTAGCCGATACGTCAATAACAGTCAATAATGATAAATCGGGGCCACTGACGGCTGACATCGAGATTAACACTGCTTAGAATGTGAATAAAGTTAGCTCTAGGTAATTTTCAGTGTGATACAATCTGCTATTTGCTTGTGAATTGTGTTGTTGTTTATCAGTTTGTTGTCATTTTGTTTGTGACTGAGGGCTTTGACCCTTATGTAGATTAAAACATCTTACATTGTATAAAATATTTTACTGAGGCCGATGTTGCGCGACTACGAATTGTTTGTTGTAGGTTATCTCTTTTCCTATGAGTACTTACATTGCTCTCTAAATTATTTTCAAATGGAAAATTCTTGGGTCATTTAAAAGTTTGGACCCACGAACTAAGGATCATAAGTCTTGGGTGCTAATACAGTTCTGTCATCAGTGAGTGAATGAAATACATTAATTACCTGTGTTGAAATATTGAGTAACCCTCTTGAATTTTGTATTCTACGATCGAGCGTAATAATTCACTCAAGAGGTCTATAAAATACTGGCTACTCTATCCATTATCCGGCACTCCTGTATTTCTGAATCATTAATATTTATTTATGCATCTCAAAGTCCAAGTTGTTGAAAGCTTATTTAAATTCATCCTTGGCAGTCCTTGAAAGCGTGACTACGCGATTTTAAAATTTGATTTTGTCATGCTCGAGAATTGTCGGGGATTTTATAAGGGTGGCGGCTGACCTGGATGTGACGTCATATCTCTCAATGACATTTATTTTGTCGTACGTTTCGGAGCATAAATGAAGGTCCATGAGTTTCCAATATAACGTATGATGTGTATCGTATTCACGTCGAACGTGAAAATGGAAAAGATTGGATCTTGATTGGAGTACTCTTATTTGTCCAATATTTTTCGTTGATGGTAAATAAATAAATAAATGTGGACATTTCACAACGCCATCTAGCCCCAAACTAAGCAAAGCTTGTCATTATGTGAACATGATCAAGGATAGAATAAGATAAGTGATGGATTTAATAAATACCTACATATTTTTGTAAATACATGAATATTTTATAATTATTTTTTTGATGGTTTATCTCTATTTTTTCTCTATATATAAAAGCTGAAAAGTTAAAAAAAAATATTAAAATGCAATAATGTTTGTGTATCAGTTTGATTGAATAAAAAAATTCAATACTTACATTCATAAAATATCTTATACCTTTAAACGAGCAATTCTTGTATATATATATGTATATAATTGGAATCTCGGAAACGGCTCCAGCGATTTTCATGAAATTTTGTATGCAGAGGGTTTCGGGGGCGATAAATCGATCTAGCTAGGTTTCATTTTTAGAAAACGTCGTTTACCCCAAAAAAACAAGCAAAGCTCGGTCACCCAGGTACTAATAATTAAACTTAGACACAGAAAAAACATCTTTGTCAAACTCACAACCTACGAAGGCAGACGATAAAACTCATTTTTACTCTGAAAGCTGATAAGAAAAAAACACTTGCTCGATATATTAATAGTTCTCTCACTTCTGTCAATACAGACTCAAAGATCTCTTATTACTGTTCTAAGCTCGAGAGTTTTAGAGTTAGTACCAGTTGTTAACATTTATGAGTAGAGCTATAATAGTATAGTAACGCCCGTGAGACGTGAGTCTCCTACCAAATGTCAGAAGTTGTAAAATGCACACCATAAAAATGTAGGCTCTTGCTAATTTTCTCAAAAATTTTCTCTCTGAAAGTTTAGCGGGTGAACAATTTTGATTAATATTTTTTCTATGCTAGTTGCAAGTTGCTAGTTTTTATTTTATTTATAGTTAGTTTGAAAGTGCGATGTTTAATAATTTATTCAGATTATTCTTACAAATGGAATACCGAAAAAGCTAGTAAATATTTATTTCTTTATCTAAGTACGAATATTATGTTTTATATTAATAGCATCATACTTGATAGTTGGTCAGCTCGACACTTCGTTTGAGTACGCCCATAGTGTGACGTACTCAGAGGCCATGCGCCTTTGATAAGATAACAACCTATGTCAATGAACTCTGAGCGTGTCACGTGGTAAGAATACAAAACCAAACAAATAAACAGACATTCTTACATCAAAAAATTTAATAATATACGTCTATTTTAGTGACTTTTAGGAATTTAAATTTAACTTATACGGATGTTTATTTTTTATAAAAAAAGTCTAAAAGTCGGTTTTTAAGTCTTTATTTAAGCAAAAACTGGCAAATTGTATCTGGGGGTTTTAGGTCAAAATAATCTAGCCACATGCACATCGAGACTGAATGAGCTAATACAATCATCAAAATTATAGTTCTAGAAAATTAGGTTTGAACATAATATTTCTCAATCATTCACAAATTCACTTTAAGAGAATTTGCCATTGAGCGTAGCTTATTAATATACAGGGTGTTACGAGACTACTTCCGAAAACTTCAAAGGGTTAAAGTACCTATCAATATAAACAACTTTTTCTAAGAAACCAATACTGTTAGCGCGAAAAAACCAGCTGTTTAATACATTTTATCCAAGAATTGTAAATAAAAATAAAAGTATTGAAATTTTGCATGGAACGCCTTTTTTTTCGCGCTCACAGTGTTGGTTTCTTAGAAAAAGTTGATAATATTGATGGATATTAACCCCCTGAAGTTTTCGGAAGTAGCCTGTTAACACCCTGTACATTTATAC
Organism: Cosmorhoe ocellata; assembly: GCA_963675405.1. Taxonomy (NCBI): domain Eukaryota; kingdom Metazoa; phylum Arthropoda; class Insecta; order Lepidoptera; family Geometridae; genus Cosmorhoe; species Cosmorhoe ocellata. The sequence goes on along the minus strand of OY776249.1, from coordinate 8,876,164 downwards.
CTATATACTCGTACCAACTACTTAATTTAAAGTTAAGTTACTAATTTTTAGAATTTCATTTTATTTTCGGCATCTACATCGTCATCTAACTAGGTGACAGATGCCATAAATAAAGAAGAATATATAGACCCTAGATGCGGCCCTGGGGCATGATGGCAGAGTGCAAGTCTAGTGAAGTGCGAACACGAGTCAGAAGTTATAGGCACTTTGACAACTTTGTTGACGAAGGTCTAGTGGCATAATGTGACTCGCCACTTGCCAACTTCCCTCGATGTAATGGAATAACGAGTTTCATCTTGTAGATAAATCTTTGTTCAACGCTTTTAGTTAAGTCGAGTACTTTAGACTGGCCTGTGGTGTGATTTGATGTGTAAGCACTGAGCACGTGTACGTTAGCTTTCCTAGATTAAGATATAGTTATAGCGCTTTGTGCAGACTGTGAATAAATACACTTCAAGACAATCGGACGTTTCAATTATATGGGTTGTAAGTACAACCAACGTCCCTACAAGCCTCACAGCTCAATTGGTAGTAGTTCTGCCTTCTGCACTGTAGGTTGTGGGTTCGATCCCCAAGACTAACATTTGTGTGATGAAGATACATAGATGTTTTTTCTGTGTCTGGGTGTTATTATATCTTCTATGTACCTATGTATTTATAAAAATATAATTCAGCTATCAGCTATCTGGTTTCCATAAAACAAGCTTTGCTTAGTTCGGGACTAGATAGCGTTGTGTGACCTGTACAATATTATTTATTTATTGATTTCTACATATGGTGTTGCCAGCACTAACGCAATAATTATACTGCTATTAGTTATTTAAATATGTTCTTCCTCATATTGTGTCACTAGTTCTTTCTAGAGAACTTTCAAGGCGCACTTCCTTTCGCCACACTGGTTCAAAAGAACCCGTTTGAGAGTGATGGTACAACTGCTAACGCACATACATTAATCGAATAGCGTGGTACTTCCTCGAAGTTTCTGATACCCACAATACAGGGCATGCTATTATAGGGTCAGAACTATTAATGTTACTATTGAGTGTAATTTAGTTATTTATAATCTGTACAAATCCTCGCAGTCAGTTATTATTAGTATTAAACGGGTATTTATCGCGTTTTATTTACCAATTTTTTAGCGAAGTTTCAACAGGTTTACACACTGTCGTGGTCACGTATTATACGGGTATTTATCGCGTTTTATTTACCTATTCTTCCCGACGTGACCACGACAGTGTGTAAACTTGATGAAACGTCGGGATAAATAGGTAAATAAAACGCGATAAATACCCGTTTAAAACTAATAATAACGTGTTCAGATTGCGTAAGTTTAAAAATTATATCTTTGCAGTCGGGTACGAATGTACGAGCAATAAAAGTATTAACCAAAATAACTAAGTGAACTTCAGCATCTTTCAACATGTTCTATTCCCAAGAGCTCGCTTCAAGTTGTAACAAGGTGACCTCGAGTTGTCATTTGTATGAATCTGCAGCGGGTCACCACGTGACCTGTAGGGCTGCCTTATCTCCGGCTTTATCATATTCATCCGGCAAAGTTATCCGGCTTTTGATTCAATAAAGTTGAAATCACCAATGACATCTCTATCTTCTTTATTCTTAAGAAAACAGCTTAAAAGGAGGATGTTTTATCCGGCTTTTTTAATAACTATCTAACCCTACCTGCGGTCGGGTTGCCGTCAAGTGACCATTGTTAGGAGTACCACGATAGCGGCTATTCTGCTGACCGTCGAAAATTGTAAAATATGTTTATCATTATAAAAATGTCGAGTGTTCAGTGCGCTGGAAACACTGACCTCAGATTTTGCAATGTAGAATTTTCAAAAGTTATAATATTAAAAACATTAGTTTTTGAAATAAAAAGCTAAAGCTAAAGCAATTTTTAAGTTTGCTGCTTAAAATTTTTAAGCCCGATAGGTAAGTATATGACTGTGATATTGAGTAGTTCTGCTATTTAACCGACTTTAAAGATGGAGGATAATGTTTTTGGGTTGTATGTATGTTATGTAAGTATGTATGTATAGTTGGCTCAACGAATCTAGGCATTCGTAAAGTTAGCCGCAAGAGCTGCGCATTATCGTTTTTCGGGAGCAATTGGAGGTGTGAGGAGGGGGAAGGAACTGTACATGAGCAAACTTGCACCTGTGGCTAACTTCACGAATGCCTAGATCCGTTGGATGACCTAATACGAGTTTTTTTGGCTGATGCTGGAGCTCAACAGATTTTGATAAGTGAAGTGTCGTTGGATTTGTCTAGATTACAAGAATAGCATTGACCTAAATGTCAAAAAATCTAATATGGTAGCTATAAAAAGCTATTTTCAATTAACTACTCTTATTTGACTTTTTAAAAATTTTATAATAAGTACTAGTTTGATATAAATAAAAAATAATATAATCAAAACCAGCCGTGGTCGAACTACAAATAAAACACTCACAGGAAAAATAACTTTATTTAAAAAGTAAACTAAAATATTAAAATATTATGATATCTAAATTCGAACGACCTAATTCACCATTCCAAATGTACCGTCAGCAGCAAAAGGTCACAATAATTTATTCTCCATTTGCCAACCTCTGGGCTGGTCCACGGCTATTAATAATGGGCTTTCTTTGCCAACGCTACTTGCGGCTGACAGTAACGATAGCACTTTTCTGTCATTTATCGTGTCGGAGGTCAAACTACATATACATGCAAGATACAGCATCATAATAATCGAAATAAAAAAATAACTATTATCATTTAGTCATCATTGGTCGTAATTAGCGTAAGTTATTTAACATATTTGTCCTAACCATTACCAACAAAAATACAAGATAAAATGTCAAGTAAAAGTGTATTAGATATTAAACCTTAAAGACAGCACGTGTCAATTTAATTTCAGTTGACATTTACAAGAAATCCGTCAACCGTAACCCAGATCAAACAACATTTTGAATTGCGAAGGAGTTTTCTTCCATCACTATAATGAACTCAAAGACAGCGGCATTAAAGATTACTTTACATTGATTTACTTGATGTGACCTTCCCAGCTTAACTATTTATTGATCTTAGGCACAAAAGGGTTTGCTGTAGAGGAAAATGTCCCTAGGGATTGCTTGAAACATGCCACTTGCTCAAAATGAGTTTCTGAACTTTCTTTGACCCACATATCAATTTCAGCTCAATTGGCTCCTAACAGTTTTTGAGTTATACGAGGGTGCGAATAGAACTAAATCCAGCGAACAAAAGATTGCTAAACTATTTCCAACTTTATAACCATGCAATAAGATTGAGAAGGCATATACCTACATCTATAAACAAGACCAAATGGGACAGACCGGATACGGACAACTGAAGGTTTATTTCATTAAAAGTCGAAGTCGACAAATCTTTAAAAAGAAAAAGAATTTTTAAAAGAAAATTAGATTTTGTACATGACTGTCAAAGTTTATACAATTTTTTTTTAATCGCTCAACCCAAGTCACGATTTTATATCTTTTGATTCTAACAGTACTTGCAATGCACATTTACAGTTGAGCAGCTATCTGTTTGTTACAAATGATCTAGATAACTCAACCAATCCAGATCATGGAAGCGTCAAGCGTATAGCCTTGTGTTGCGTTTACCGACGACTAGTGTTAAGTGGCTGTTATATTTGAACATTAAAGTATTACGAAGTGCTTTCCAAGTTCCATTAATTTTCTTTTTAATGTATTTTCTTCAAGAACACACTGCAGAAGCTATTAACTAAGCAAAGACGCGAGCGCGTGAGTCCGAGATCAGAAGAAATTACAAGCCCTGCAGCTGTAGGTGTGGAACACGTCGTAAACTTATGACTTAAAAAATTGGTACAAAAATGTGTCTTCGTTTACATTTTTGACTGGCCTCACAGCTCATTTGGTTGTAGCTTTGCCTTCTGCACTATACGTTGTGGTTTCCATCCCCACTCAGAACAAACATTTGTGTGATGACAGATGTTTGTTTCGTGTCTAGTTGTTATAAGGTAGTATTCTATTTTATATTCTACTAGCTTCCGCCCACGGCTTTGCCCGCGTGGTACCTTAAAAAACAAAAACAAATCTATCCCGCGGGAACCTTATATTTTTCCGGGATAAAATGTAGCCTATGTGTTATTCCAGACCATAATCTATAGCTGTGCCAAATTTCATTCAGATCCGTTTAGCCGTTTTAGCGTGAAAGAGTAACAAACATACATCCAGATATCTTGACATCTATCCATCCATTTATCCATCCATACATTCTTACAAACTTTTGCGCTTATAATATTAGTAGGATTCTATATTTTTTTGATTTCATACACAATGAATTATGTTATTATGTTTGTTTTTTTTCAATTTCGATCTGATATTGTTGCTCTAAGGCACGTTTAGAGAACTTTCTTATACGAGCTCCATCACGATAATTTCTAACAGCCATACAAGTATGTTAAATTTATTTCCGATCAAAACTTAAATACGACCAAAATCTCGAAACTTCTCTGTTGAATGTGTTGATGCTGATTTTTACATGTTTTTATAAAACGCTTTTCTCTTATCACTCGTACTACATTTCAAGATCTTTGTAACCGGCTCCTAGGCAGAGTGACCTACATTCGCCTGCAGAAACAGCGATATTTTTGTGCGGCTTACAGCAACATTGCTCTGCATCCATTGTACGTTTTAATTAATTAAAAGCTTGACGTTTGGCAATTCAATGCACAGCGGTATCAAAGAGGCTAATTGGGAGGTTGCTTTTTGCTTTGTTGTTTAATTAGTAGATTATGAAAAGAGCTTACAATCAGTCTCTTCGAGACGAATTACTATGGGGGAATTCGGCGCAAGGCGAGTTGATAATCCTTTACGGTCAAAGGTATACTATATAATAATAAGGTATTCGATACGACTTCGCCTCTTGATGTCAACATCGCATTACGATTTCGCGTCATGGAATGACATTACTCGCGGACGTTGCAACGTTCTAAGTCAGAAGTATATATTTTTTGGTCCTTATTTCCGATGCGAACCCTTAAGGTGGGTACTGACCGGCGTTACGGGGCGTAATTTAACGTGTTACACAGCGAGCATTCGTGCAATGAGTACGTCGTGTTACGGGGAAACCAGCGAGCCACGAGCCGCTCGTGGCTCGCTTTGAGTGCTCCATCCGGCTGTCGCTTTTTTGGCGAATCCTTTGACTGTTACGCGGTTCAGTCGGTTCAGGCGAAAACGGAGCACAGAGTTTTGACGAGCATATTACGCCGATTTTAGAACACAGCGTAACATGCTCGATGCGTAACACGCTCGATGCTAATGTTACATTACACCTCGTAACGTTGGTACGGACCCACCTTTAGAGGTTAAAATTTTGGGATAGACGTTGATCAGTTAGTGACTGCTGAGAGAAACTGCTGAAACTGGTGGTGTAATCCCTGCCTTTCGACCCTAAGGTGATGATGACCCCATGATAGTGGGCCAGGATTAATCTACCTATTCGAAAAATATTTTTGCTCAATATAATTGCTCTTAAACGGTGAAGGAAAATAACGAACGACGTACCTACTTACATGTTTATTTAATGGTTAGAATAAAAATAGAGATAAAAATATTCACCTTTTATACCCACAAAGCCTGTAATTTCAAAGGTATTTTGTATTTACAACCAAAATAACATCAAAAACACGGTTCAAACACATCGAAATTATGTTTAGACAAGCGTCTCAGTGGGCCGTTGCTAATGAGTAGGCATATTCCTCCCTTTGTCCGCTATCGATTCAAAATCGAACCGAGCCTTGTTTGCAAACGGTATTTGATACTTTGTTTGTTTCGTGTAACGAGAATCGCGTATCCTCTGCCCAGTGATGTGGAGGAATTTGAACTCATTGAACAGATTTCAGACCACTCCTGGCAAAGGTTCAGAGTGGCGAAAATTGCCTGGCATGGACGCCGCGGGCTGACGACATCCAGAAGGTTTCGGTGCTTCACTGACTGCAACAAATGCACCAATGAGTGCATCAGATAAAGTTATTGCAATGTTTTTTGACTTTGGAATGCTAGACTAGTTTACTGTTTTGTCAATATCAGTTTTCAATTCCAAAAGATGTAATGAGTTGTAGTTGGATTCGAGAGTGAGTTGTTTTAATAAAATGTCAAAAAATCCAATATGGCGGCTTAATTATACTTTCAGTCGAGTTTTTTGATTGTGAAATATAAATGGTAGGTAGTTTAACTTTTAACTGCTAGATAAGTTTACTTTTTTGCCAAACTACCTTAATATGCTAAAAGTATTAGTAACACAAAAGACAAATTTTGTATTCGCTTACTGAAAAAACTTTAGAATTTTACTAAATAACTTTATTTACTTGATTGCAGAAAAAGGTAGCCATAAAATACTTAATAAATATAAATTCTGTTGAGATATTTTTTTTCAAAGTTAGCCTTAATTTTTTTAAACCCTAGTTATAAATTGGCAAAACCACCTTGCAAAAACCGTCACACCTAGGTCATTTTTCATATTCAGTGGATAACAAGAGCTGGCAGTTATCGTCTTTAAAATATCATAATATAAAAAGGTGTTTAAGTCCAGTCACTAATCACTATAATAGCTTGGCAAAACAGTAAACAAGTTTAAAATTTTACTGCTAGCGTAATAAAATTAGAACTAGGTAGGTAGGTACAAAACCCAAGCCATTTTCAGTCATAAGCCGTCTCAGAGGTAGTATAAAATTTTATAGTTTGAAAAATACGTTAAATAGCTAAATTTGCCCTTTGGAAGGCAAGCGACCGTTTAAATGAATGGATCAATTTGAACGACAAAGGGCGAGTGAAGGACTGAAGCAAATGGAGTGAATGGAGCAATCCACAAATGGATGCGACCGCTCATTTCAAAGTAGTCTGCATATTTGATGAGCATTTTGTTTGATTGAAAATACCTTATTATATTACGTTGTTGTCCAATATAATGATGTTTTTTATGGATTAATAGTTACGCTTTGCAGTGTCATCCGCTGTTATTTCGTTTTAAACCCACTTTTTTAATCCCCTTGAGGTTTTGTTTTGGAATAAAAAGTATCATAAGGTTAAATCTACAATCATACCTAATTTCATCAATTCGTTCTGCCGTTACATAGGTATAGGGGACAAGCTATTTTTTTATTTGGCAGAGCTTAATAGCTTTTTCTTAATCAGTGGTTACAGTAACCGATTGTTTAACCACGTTGGTGAATTTGGCTCAAGGACTTGCGGTAGGTATGCGACAAACTCACTGTAATCTAACCTTGGTGTAATTATCAAACTTTCGGCAAAAGTCGGATGAGAAGGTCCCAGAGTGGTCGTCCAACTTTTTGGTCAGATGACGTTTTAAAACTCTCAAAACTTTTTGCTTATTTCATTATTAATATCAATGATTCAGGGCCGGGGAGTATCACACTTCAATGCGGGTTTCATAAAATTATCAAGATTTTTTTTCCGAAAATTTATTTGGAACAACTAATTATTATGATAGGATTCATAATATATACATAATAATATACATAAGTAAAAAAAATAATATTGGTGAACCTTTACACAATGCCATCTAGTCCCAAACTAAGCAAAGCTTGTATTATGGGAATCAGAAAGTTGATAAGTTATATTGTACATACTTTTTTATTATTTTATAAATAGGTACCAAAATAACACCTAGACACAGAACAAACATCTGCGATCATCACACAAATGTTTGTGGGAATCAAACCCACAACCTACAGCGCAGAAGGCAGATCTACTACCAATAGAGCTGTGAATCAGTCAGATAAAATCGCGTAAATACATGCTACAAACTTTTTTTTACTTTCTGTGTTACTTTTCTAATTTTGTTTGGTTTTACCTTTGTTTTGTTTTTTTTTTTTATCTACTTTTATTTTCCTGTATGTGTCCGTGTCTGAATAAAAATCTATTCTATTCTATTCTATTCTACAAACTTGGTAAAAGAACAAGGGTGATGAAATAATCCAAGTACCTATACGCGGTGCCTTTTTTCTTACATAATCTAAAAGAAACTTATACATTCTACTTGACGTACGCCTTGGCTATAAGTGATACCAATTTTCAGCAATGTGGAGATCATTTCAGTAATGTTCACAAACGCGCTCTCAACAAAATTGGCTCGAAACTGTCATTTTATTTCGGAGAAGAAAAATTCTCACTGTCTCACACATTCGATAGTTCTCCAAGTCTACGATATGATATTATTGTTGGGCCACGAGCTTTTCCTCTCTGAGTCTATTTAACTTATTATTATAAACCTTTAGTTTTTCCATTCGAAAAATTTATGTGCGCAATGCCAGTGCTCTTAAACGATGAAGGAAAACATCGTGAGGGAACCGGCATACCCTAGAACCAAAAATTCGAAGGTCATAGTTAGTGGTCATAGGTTAGTATTCTTATAAGCGGCGATGGGCTTGCAACCTGTCACTACTGTGCAAAATGTGGGCATGTACCAAATGTCATGTTTGTACTTGCCTCTGACTACCCCCTTTAGATATCCTCAAAAGATCTAAGTAACTAAAAAATCTGAGGAGATATCTACCGAGCCTTGGGATTACAGTTGTGATCATATTATTTTTTTTTTAGTTTTTTTGTATTTGAATTAGTTTTCTCATTTTATATTTTATTTTTTTCTACTTTGTACAATTTCTCTTCTTCACTTTATGAAACACTTAGACTTTTATAACCTCTTACAGTTACTTTATGCTTTACGCGTATTGCTGTGGGCTACATCATAATAAGTTAAATAAATTTACATTCCCAGAATTTATATTATAAGAACTAATACTTACTTATGCCATTATGTAGCTGTTTGTTGTGCCGCAATAAATTAATCGGTAAATAAATATAAAAACTTTAATTGGTTTTTATTGAAAATTGATTCAGTTGCAATACACAATAAGCAAAGTTTTGAAATGTAAAAAATGAACACTTACTCTATATAATTTTTTAAATGTTTGTACCTAATGAAACCTGCAAAACATAAAAATGGGAATTCACAATCAGCTAGAAAGGCAACCATGATTCAAATAAAATAAAAGCATACACAAAAATATGCAGTTCGCATATTCCAAAACTTGTTCGGTCAATTCGCCGGCTACAAACAAATTCAGGTCACAAAAAACTCAAAGAGCGAAAAAGTCGACATTTGAGGACACAGCATTTTGTGGCCAGCCCGCTACATTTGTGGAATACGATAGGTCATCTTTTGTTATTGATCAGTAAAAATGTATGAGCTCGATATAACGAGAACACGGAATAGACCTGTTATAGCTGTATGTGGTCGGATTGCTTATGATAATGTGATTGTGTGAAGCAAGTTGCCGAAACGGTGTGAAGAGATTGAAGATAAAGCACATTGAGTGATTGAAAGTAAGTACATACTAAGTCGAACTTTTCCGGAAATTTTAGGGTCGTATTTCAGAATATTCAAACTTAAATCGAGACGTAGCCTCACTGTATTTAACTCAACGAACTCTATCTCGAGAGTGTGTAACACCGACTTTATTTAGAGGGTTTTGTACATAACTTTGAAGTGGGGATATCATAATCTAAAATTTTACTTCATTAGTACAATACTGATGCAATTGTATCCTTTCTGGTCAGTGGTTACCTGATAAGATAGAGAAAAAAGTCAAAGACGCATTGAAGTAATTGCATTTTAACTATTATGCTAACATAATATTATTTACTTATTTAATTTTGAAAATTTAGTTATTGATATAGTATATTCGTAACATGATTTTGGGAGAATAGCAATATAATTGATGAATTGAAGAATTTAAACGAATAACTTATATAAATGGCTCAATAGTAAGGATAAATTAATACTTATAACAACTATTAATATATTTATAGACGAAAAATGCGTTGAATTCCAGCGTTTTCAGAACAAAACCCAGGTCCTAAGTGACCTACACTTGGAAAATTCCTCGCACTAGAGGCATCAGGTTTTGTTAACATTTTCATTCTTCCACGTGTGTCAGCCTAGATAGTCAGAGAAGAATTAATAGTACCAACTGTGAAGGTTTCACTTCACTTTGCCCAGATTTTCATAAGGAATCAAGAAACAAGGTTGATGAGTTTAGTATTTATAGCTAGGTACTTTTATATTGTTTTGTGACTAGGTAAGTAACTGTAATATAATTTAATGATTGAGTAGTTACTTTGTTTGTATAAACTGTGTTATTGATGTTTGTAGAGCGTTACAGTATGGAAACATGTAGTTTTAATCATGCTGAGCTGAAGGCAAATTTACCACCATTTTTATTTTTAAGTTCTACTCTATACATATATTTTTTATTTTATTATTTTACTTATTTTTATATTCTTTTTAAATCTCTTATCTTTTAGTAGTGGTACTTAAGTTAATAGTTATTGTTTCTTTATTTTCTTTCAAACAGTTGTATAGAAAGTGTGCTACCTTCTTAAACTGAGAGCGTATGCAAATGTTTTTTTTATATTATTCTGTTGGTAGTAGAATTGATAGATATTCATATTAGCTGCTACGTCACTTGATTGGTATATAATTAAGTAGTATTTAAGGCTCTTTAGTCAACTGAGGCTGTCAACTTATCCCGTGGGATAAGTAGACCTAGTGTAGCGGGATGAGTTGACCGATTCAAAAATGCATTAGGTCAACTCATCCCACGGCATAAGTTGACAGCGGCCTCAGTTGACTAAAGAGTCGTATTTAATACTAGCTGACCCGACTGACGTTGTCCTGTGCTAACTATGAATATTGATTTTTTTTCTTTCATACCCTTATATAAAATTCTGCGAAATTGGTCCACCCGTTATTAAGTTTTAGCGTAACCAGGAGAAATAAGGGTTCATTTTTATACAAAAAGATATAGATCAATATTTAGACTCTTTTATGCTAGGGCAATAATAGGGCTTTGGCTAAGTATACGTGTTCCGTGACAAGTACAGCGATATGATTTGTGACACGATAGAGCGAGACAATGAAAACATTCGCTAAATCCTGCTAATTCTAAGGATTATAGGCATACACCATTAGTTATACTGATGCTAACAGGTTCATTTTTACTTTGAGTTTTAAGTTTAAGCAGTAAAACTCATTTTAGTTCGCATCTAATACACATTGACACCGACATAATAGCGGTTGCGTATTTGCGCCATTTGGGGTGGAAACATCCGCGGAGACTTGTGTATCACGTTTTCAGATATCTTAGCATTTGTTCCGTGTAATGTGTGAGGCTTGTATTGAAACTGGTTCACTGATTCTGTGTAAAGATTATGAGAGGTATAAACTGCTGCTAATATTTTTAAATTTGATAGTACGCTCTCAGTATTTGATAATGTGTTTATTTGTCCAAGTATTTGATGCATGATTGTGTCTTTTTAAAACGCCATTATCGACCGTTTACTTTTATTTATTTTATTTACAATTTACTTGTTGATTGAGCGAGCTAAGCGAGCGAATTCTCTTTGGTAGCTATGTGATTTGGCATTCTATGTTTGTATGTTTGTGTATATTAATATTTTTTTACTAATTATTCAATTTTAATTCCAATGTTTCAACTAAGACTATTTGACCGAATTGAAAAATAAAGGTTATCAATTCAGTTGTATTTTTTATGTTGTGTACCATGTAGGTACATGGTTTATGTCCAGACATGACATTGTCACATGCCCACATTTTGCACATGCCCACATAAAATTAACCATAATTAATGAAAAATGCACAAAGAAAATATCGAGGACTGAAGATTCCTGAACGTGGCACCCTGGTAAATGTAAACTACGCGCACTTTCATTTTTCCTATCTCTTCGGTAAAGTTATAATGGCTTTTCTTCCCATCGCCGTAAATTGATGTTTAAAAGTGTTTAAAGTTTGGAGCGCGTATAGATTTTTATATTTTGTTACGAGAATTCTTAAAATGTACACCCATTTTAAGAATTCTCGTAACAAAATATAAAATTTTTAAGAATAAGTTATATAGAAAAATCTTTTTATTTTCATGATTATTATTACATTGTCAACGATTTTGTTTTAAAATATTTAGCGTATGTTATCTCACTGCTGGGCAAAGGTTTTGTTTTGAATATTTTAATTATCAGTGTTTTTTGAGTTTATTTACTTAGTTTTTTATTTTGTTTGTGTCTAATGAATGTTTCATTTATATTATTGTTTTCCGAATTGGTCTAAAACACGCCATGCAGACAACTGACTTTATAATATCCTCTTATTTTGAAGTCACCTATTTATTTTTAAAGAATAATTATTGATAATAAAGTGTTCTTTTCGTCGAATTTCATTAATCAACCCCAATTGGTGTAAAAACCATTACCTCGAATGGTAGTTTAAACAGAATTCATTAAAACTTGAATATTCAAAGCAGAAAAGCTCATAATATAAAATGGTTATAATTCCCTAAAACACCGTACGCCTCGTACAAAATGTCAACACTTAAATTACAAATGATTCCACTTTACCCCCTTAACTAGAATCGGGTAGGGTTGTCCGTTAGCGAAAATGACAAGGCATGACTGTGCTTCACTCGCTAAGTAATTACATACACGTCACACGACGGCGGCCCAGAACGTAATGTGCTAGGGTTGTCGCGATCGCGAAATGAAATTTAATCCTCAAACTGAAACTACGATTTAAGTTGATAGTAAGTGCAATCGTGTCTGTAGTGAAAGGTTTAAAATGCACCTCTTTCGTGCACTTGACACGTCTGTAGGTGGAGTAAATAAAAAACACTCGAATATTGATCACTGTGGTATTTTTTCTTTATAAACCAAATGTAAAAAATCAGTTCGACTTGAAAATCTCTTTCTTTTTTCGTCAATTTATAAATACTATGTTGTTTTCTGCATTAAAATTATTTAATACTATGAGTAGGTACATTCTGGTCTGAAAGAGCAGTAAAGAAAAATAAGCTGTTATAAAAGATTCAAAGCATAAATAAGTACTATTTTGTAAATTTTCTGTTGACCTAGTATTTTACTCATCCGTCGGTACCTCTGAGGATATGTTAAGTCGTCTGTCTCGGCTAGAACAGCCGTTAAGCCCATGTCGGAGGCTTTTGGAAGGACCAGGGAGGACTAACTCCGTCACCAGGGTTGCCCACTAAGCTTGTGCTGGCTAGCTAGTGACACGCTTTGACAACTTATTTTGAGTAAAAAGGGCTATCTAATACTGTCACTTTTTGAAAGTAACTTTTCTTCCTAGCAAGCAAAAAGAAATCTAGATTGCATTGGTACGAAGGTAGATAATACTAATACTATACTATGGATTTTACATAAGCTTTTCCGGAAAAAACTCCCTTTAAAACTTGGGGAAAGGAAGGGGGAGGAGTTAAAAATGAATGCTTAATCACAAGTAAATATATAAGTATTTATAAATGACATGGAATTTTTTTTAAACGTTATTTGTGTTTTTAGAACTTACAGCCGACCCTACACTACTTGAAACTCCACACATTTAAAGAGCAGATGTGAACTGGGTGAGACGCAAATAAGTATTTAATGAAAATTCAGCTCAAGAGTTTGGGAAATTCCGAAGATATTGAGTAATATGATTTCGGGAAATCTGGAAAGTTTTCATGTGAGTGAAATTTTGTGTGCTCTAACTATTCTGTGTTATTTAAATGAACAACGCCACTTGATTAAAATTAATTATAATAGATTTGTTTAAAAAAGTACGCAATCAATTATTTGCTTTTTTCTGACTTTGAAAGATGTAAATGGGTCCGTTTTAAATTCCCCTCTTTTTTACAAGTTGAAATATGTATATGTACGAGTATGTACACACCTATTCATTATCATATTATGATAATGAATAGGTGTGTACATACTCGTATGTGGTTACTTCATTATATTAACATGATATTTAAACTTACGTGTATTCCTATTGTCCCCGTACGCCTTGTCTCCGTTACGAGGACAGTGAGCCACGTGATTAAATTTCTTTCCCGTTGTCCCCGTAACGTAAATTCGGGGACGGGGACGACGGGAAGTAAAAATTTCACGTGCCATTTTACATTACTTCTGCATTGAGTATTTTGTATTTGAGTGTAAAAAAATCTTTATCGTATTTTGTACACTACAGTGCAAAAAAACAGTATGTATTATATTGAGGACAAACATTAATCTAGCCAGCAGCGTAATATTGTTCTGTTTGGCCAGTAATACATTTCGATGAACAATTACACTGTCCATTTGTTTGTCCGAGAATTATTAGGATGAAAAATGATCATCTACTTTCCTTGTTGTTTGTTAAATACAAAGCTTTCGGTGTTTTGCGCAGCCATCGCGTTTTTGTAATAATTTGTCAACGGAAGTTTGCATGACCCGACGGGTTTTGTTCAACTACTGTCAAAGTAGCTTTGAGCTTTTGATGTCATTTTAGATATATAACACATTTTTCACAAAAAGTTGAAAACGACTTCCTACACTGACAATCTCAATCGTAATTATTGTTGCTGAAAACTAAAATCGCAAGTTTATCGAAGGCTCGAACGATGTCTGCGTGACTCACAAACGGAAACGTAATCTGTCTAAGTATACATTATTTATTTGTTATTTTTGATTTTTTCAAGTGATAATTTCAATAAAATGTTTAAGAGACCACTTTTGAAATATGACCTATCACAAAACAAAAAAGAATCATTAAAGCGCGGTGGTGAGTTGATCGCGGAGTTTTGCTGTTTTTCAAATGCTTTACCCTCCGTAAATAAGGGTAGTGGAAAATAACTGAAAGGTCACTCAAAATAATCAATATTATATCTCTAAAGTCTAAGTTTGAAATTTTGTTTAAACGTCGTACTAACTTTAGTATTGATTCTCGAAAAAACCTCAAAAAATAGACAAAATCTGCTTCTCCTTCTAAAGTTGAGGTAATTTCCATATTTTTTTACACCAACGGGTAAATAATTTACCTATAAATAAAATGTGTGTTTCCTTTTTTTGTTTAAATTTAACACAAATTATAATTTCAAATTATTATAATTCGAAGGGATAAAACTTAGACTTTTCATGCAACGGGCAGTATGCCACTGGCTACTAGCTAGCTGCCGCGCCTTAAAATCTGTAGATGATTGCCGAAGTAATCGTATAAAAAACTTACAAAAAAAAAAAACACGTAAATGTATTGGGATCGTCCTTTTTTGAAACCGTTTAAAAGTAGTTGTTTTATTAAAAACTAGCCATATTGCCAGTGACAATATCAATCACTGTATTGATGTTGATAGAGTCGATATTGCTTAAGCCTTGACCTCCTAATGTAAAACGCTTTTATAATAAATTATATATCCACGCTACCGTACTTAAACCCATAGACAACAACAACGGCAATAAAATAACGTCATTTTATAATCGACAATCGATAATCGTCGGGCATTTTGTGTAATTTATCATTGAGTGACGTGAGGGCCTTATGTTTGGTGATTAGCTCCCAGTTAATGGTGGCATTTGTTTACAGCATGCAGCAGTAACACGAAAACAAACTTTAAATATGGGAACATAAAACTTAAAATTAAAAGTCTATGGGTTTAGTACATAATTTTATCAATAACAAATATATAATAAATCATAATTTGTTATATTTTATTATTTAATGTGCACTGTGACTATTATTTTCACTTTGTGTTCGCTTATGCGTTTCGTTTTTATGTGTGAACAAAAGTTTAAAGTTCCGATAAATCAATGATTGATAATTCTTATCGTTGAAATAGACGTAAAAAGGTTAAAATCTGACATATTTCTTCTTGATTTTTTATCTTACTCTGATAGTTTATTGACCTTTTCAATCATTACATAATACTTTTGTATTAATAAACAAAGTCGTGTTATTTACATTATTTATAACTCGAGTTATAGACGGACCAGTATTCATGATTATTGATTTGTTAAATTTTGTCTCTACAATTTCCAAAACAACTATGAATACATTTGAAAATGAATGAAATCGGACGAAGTCTAGTATTGGTTAGTCTTAGAAAGATGCATCTAAGGCGCACTTTTATCCTTTCTCCACACTGGTTAAAAATAACTAATGACACGATAAGAAGCAAAAAAATCTTGAGGTCAAGGGACACCCGGATGGAACGAAGTTCCTTTCCTTCCTTTCTATGTGAGAGAGAGAGAGACAGACAGAGAAACACCCGCACGCCGCATGGCTTACAACTATAGCAAAAAGTGTCGTTACAACTTTTGGTCTTAATTTTTTCCGTCTAGCCCCCTTTCGCAACGCGCGATAAGGAACTTCGTTCCAAAAAAAAAGCATGATCACAACTGTAATCCCCAGGCTCAGTAGACATCTCTTCAGATCTCTAGTTACTTTGATGTTTTTGAGGATATCTAAATATCTAGGATATCTAGAAGTCAGTGAAAAGTCCCAAACATGATATTTAGCACATGCCCATTATTTTGCACAGTAGTTTGTATTCAGTAAGAAATAATGGTTGATTTATAGTCAGCCACCGAAAAAATCCACTGAAAAATGTTTGAAATGATTCGGCAGTGTAACGTCACCGGACCATAGCAAACCTATGCTTCGCAGCCCGCACAAAATATCTAGGAGCTGCCAGCACCAAGCCTGAAAATATTTGCGCGTAAAAATTCACAAAGTAAACAAGGTTCCAAAAAGACGACCTTCACCACAGCTCAATGAAACAGCTAGTTCATTATGTAATGTCTTATTTTCTAATGTTTATGCCACGTACAGAATACTAATGACTTTCATGTCAGTCTCATTTCAAATGTGGTCAGTGCCTAAATGTCATGTTTGAACTTGCCTTTGACCACCTTTTTTAGATATCTTCAAAGATTTAAGTAACTGAGAATGTATGTTTCTTAAGAACTGTGTATATCACTGATTTCGGCTAATAAGGCGTCATGGGATTGATTAGCTTGGATCTCAAGAGTGACTTCATTATCTTCTATCTACTTAGTTTTGCAGTTGCAACAAGTCCATATAAATAAAACGTGAATCTTTATATTTTGTCTCGTGTGAATGTTGTTTGTCTCCTCTATGTAGGTATCTAGGTAGGTACCTAAAATTTGTACTATCTCTTTCCTGTTCTGTTTTAAATTGATTAGATACGTATATGTGTGTGTGTCAAATAATTGTTTTTTCTTTCTTTTTAAAAATCACTTATATTAGAACTCAGAATTTTCAGATGTCAACTTTAATCTTAGGATCTTGAGGATATCTAAATATGGTTATAGAATTTTATTCTCAAAAAGACAATTTAAATTATCACTTACATGAGAACAGAAGTATGAAAATAAATAAGCTAATTGTAGGTAGTCGTCTTAACTTAGGTTTATATAAATTAAGTTTTGGTAGGTGGACATGATATGCGGCGGTAAATGCACGACTGAACGTACATATCTATAATAGTCAATGGTATAAACACGCTTAAAATGGAGTCCCCATTCAACCCATGACTTTTCTACCCAATATTATTTTTCCCTCTTCTACCCAAAACATACGCCCAGTTTTACCCAATCCGAAAATTTGCGTCACACTGTTCTATACAGTACTCCGTTATATTTATAAAAAATCTAACTTGATGAAATTATTACTCACAGTAAGTAAATAATAATGCTGATAAATAAATAATGCTGGACAATCCACACAGCATCACCCTAGCCCCAAAGTAAGCTACTCAAAGCTTGTGTTGTGGGTACTTATATATAACTGATATATTTAATACATTATATACATACATAGATATATTTTATTATACATAGAAAACAACCAGACCAACGGAACAAATTTTTGCAGATCATACACAAATTTGTTCCGAGGCGGGAATCGAACCCGCAACCTCTTGCGTCGCAGGTGGACTCTCGCCCGCTGCGCCACAGAGGTCGTCAAAAACTTTAAAAGTTTGTACCTACCTGCAATGCGTAGGTATATTTTACTTGTTTATGTTGTGGCTGTTGTCTAGAAGCTATTCCACAATATCTCTGAAAAAAGGCCGAAACACACCGCTTGGGACCGCCAAGCCGTTTTCCTGAAACTACAGGACATGTCCATTCGGGACATTACGAGGCTGCGTTATCTCAGGCTATTTCTCGCCAAGGGTTTGCCGTTAAGCCTTATTCTATTAGGGAAGCAGGTTTTTCACCACACCACTTCATTAATTCATCCCTGTCTTCTGCAATATTTCTTTTTCATTACACTTTTTTTTTAGTTTTGATTGGTTGTTTTTAGTTGATCATGAGGTTGACGAGTTCATTCAATCATTCATTAATTTATCTCCGTATTTGTGTAATAGTCTGGTACTACTAGATATATATTCCAATCATGATATTAAAATAATTCTATACATGTTTATTTCGTAAGCACAGATTTATTATGCACTAAAATGAAACTCTACATACACTTATCAATTGAATGATTTTGAAATTTAATATAGTTTAAAAATCAGAGGTAGGTACGTCCAATACTTTTGCCACATTATTTGACCCTTCACTTTGTCAACTTATCTTTCATACAATTAATGTATATGTTAAATTTAAATATTATCAATATCATTTTCCACCAAACTCACATCTTTCTTATTTCTACCTAGTACTACTGTATACACGTTCCGAAATGTATAAACGTCATATCGCAGCTTTATTTTTATAGCGAAAACTATCTTTCTGTGTGAACAGGGCCGTACATCCGGGTAGTGACGTCAGAAGCTTATATTATACAGTGTGACGTGGATTACAAGGTCCGTACCAGTGAGCAAATATTATAGTAAAATTAGCAGAAAGGTTTTCAATAGAAAATGAGGAAATTTAATACCAAAGGGGTTTAAACGAGGGCCTTTGCAAACATTTGTACAAAATCTCATTCGAATTTGTACCTACTCATATTATGCCAAAAATTGTATCATACTTATAAAAGATAAAAATGATTATTCTGTGGAATATTGTAATCTTCATTATATCATTATAATCATTACTCCCTTAAATCTTTTCTAAAAAATATAAACACATGATCATGACTGAAATCCTCAGGCTAGAGGTAGACATTTCACATATCTACTTAGGTACTTCGATCTTTGTGAATACATAAAGGCACGAGACCAAACATGATTATTATCAATAATTTCAATATCAATATGATAAGTATCACTATATTATTAAAATAATTTATTCGAATAAAGGTTTTGTTATGTATTCTACTATTCGTACATATGTATTTAAAAAATGTATAATGATTAATCTATCAACTATAGTATGGTTCCTATAGATATAGTTAGACTAGCTTTGCTTAGTTTGAAACAAGATGGCGTTGTATGATCCTGTCCACCAATACTAATTTATTATTTATTTATTACCCTCCTTCGTTTAAGTATGTGAAAACTTTAGCCACGACCGAAGTCTACAAAATGGTAAGAAAGGCTTCTATGCAGAGTGATCTGTCCCACTTTAACAGCCTAGCACGTGGCCTACATAGCGCTACCAGTGCATTGCGATCGTTACCTCGAGACTGGAGTCTTATAACTGCAATTATGCCGGCTTATGTTAAGCCGGATACTCGCATGCGAACCAGTAACCGTTTCAGATACACAGTAACACGGTTCTATACGTTATAGTGCACACGACCGCCCAATATAAAGCTAGGGGTGCAATTGAGTCGACTCAATGAGCCGGATGGTTACTTAGAATGTAAACAGTAACATTTACAAATTCACAGTAACCTATTTTCAACTTCTGATATTTGCTTGCATAGATTTACTTTGTAATAAAAAATAGAAAACTATTATTGTTATTAGTTTTAAAAATCCAAAAAAACTTAACTAAAAGTAATTGAAAATTGCTTTTTACAGCCGCAATATTGTTTTTTTTTCCATTAAACTATGATCCTCAAAAATCAAAATCCGTCCAGCCTAAAAAGCTTACATAAGTTAATACATACCTACATTAATACATAATGTAAGTACATACACTTCAAACACATTGCCCTCCTTCTCTGCAATTGGGCAACAACAAACAATGGTTCAGTTTTAAGATATGTTATTTATAGTTATTTTACGTGGTCCTCGATGATATCTTCAGAAATTCAATTCAAAGCAGACTTAATTAATAACTTTAGGTTTACGTTATTGATATTAAAAAGTAGGCAGGTATACCGATATCGTAATGTTATATCGATATTTGACGATATATCGGTACTACCTACACACTTATTGATCCATTATCCTCCAACTCCACATACCCCTACTTATTATCGAGTAGATAATTAAGTAATTTATACCCTTGAGATATAAAAAACCTGCTATCCAATAATTATAGCCTCCGCAGTATGAACTACTTCTGGCAAAACCATTACTTATTCAACAATTGTATGTTTTATTATTATTTAGATATATACAACTCAAAGGTGACTGACTGACTGACATAGTGATCTATCAACGCACAGCCCAAACCACTGGACGGATCAGGCTGAAATTTGGCATGCAGGTAGATGTTAATATGACGTAGGCATCCGCTAAGAAAGGATTTTGATTAATTCTACCCCCAAGATGATAAAATAGGGGATGAAAGTTTGTATAAAAAGTAACGATAATCGACATTCACACGGGCGAAGCGGGCATCAGCTCGTTGAGAATAAAACAACTCTTTGCTTATAAAGGATACATCTTCGTCTAAGACTAGCTGCCACAAAGCACTTTCTGATAAAGGCATTTACTAAGATGTGCGTTTTACATAAGATTAATGCGTGTGATAAATGTGTGTCAGTATTCTTATAAGCGGCGATGGGCTTGCAACCTGTCACGGAATACTGTGGAATACAGTGCAAAATGTGGGAGTGTGCCAAATGTCATGTTTAGACGTGCCTCTGACTACACTCTTTAGATATCCTCAAAGGTCTAAGTAACTGGAGATCTGAGAAGATATCTACCGAGCCTGGGGATTACAATCGGGATCAATCTGTATCTGTAAATGCGTGTGCTCAAGTGTGAAGGCTAAATCCACATGAAACTAAACACGCTCGAGATAGACCAGTGCTGCAATTAAGTTATTCTGATACTATCAAAATATTGTTACAAACAGCGTCTATTGGCTGGTGACTTGTATTATGGAAAGTTTATAATAATAATATAATAAAGAAGTGTATTGCCATAAAATTATTATATTATATTATTTATTGTTTATTGCCTTATGTATATTGTTTGTAAATATCAGAATTACGTAATCACAGTATAGTTGCTGATAGACTTTCATTGTAATTGATAGTAATCAGACTTACGTAATAGCCACTCAGTAAGAAAATAAAAAACTGATAGTGAGGTTAATGTGAAAGCAGCTTAAGAAAAGGAGTTTATAGAAAAAGCGTTAGAACAAACGTTCGGCTGTCGATTTTAGAACGCTTCGGTACTAACACGTACTTATCGTTTCGTGCTTACGCTGGCTGAATATTAAGCAGTTAGTAACTTTCTGTAGTACAGAACTGTGTAGTAATACTGGACGTGCATTAGAACATGCTTGGAATGTACGAAAGGAAAGAAGGTACACGAAAGTGTACCGTCACTTTAATCCTTTCTCCAACACGATATGGAGCAGAATTGGAACTTTGCTAAGAAGTAGGTGGTCAATTATCTAATGTTTATTATTAGCTATTTTTTTTTATAACTGTAACTGGCATTTTTCACATTTGTGATTTAAGCAACTCTTGCAAATAACAACTATTTTACTTTGATTTAAATTTGAAGGCAGCAAAAAAGGCGCAAAATTGCCGAATTTCAGATGTTTTAAGTTGGATGTCATATAGTTAGAATTAAACTGTGTGAAATCGATCGTGGCTTTTAACAAGGAAATCTACACTAGGCGTACTACACCTTTTTGCATCGTATTGAAAAGATTTCCAATCTCTCTAATGTACACCTACTTATTGATAATAACAATCAAGCCCAAGTTTCCTGAGCCCAATTTCGATCAGTAACATAACATGATTATAAATACACATCCGCTTGACTATCGGCTACATAGGCTACCTTGTAACAAATATAACAGAGATGACGTTATACAAAGCCAACTACGGACTGTTTTAAGTTTGATGCTATCCTACTAATACTCGTATTATAAACGCGAAAGTTTGTAAGAATGTATGGATGGATGGATGTATGTTTGTTACTCTTTCACGCTAAAAAGGTTGAACGGATCTGGATGTAATTTGGCACAGATATAGATTATAGTCTGGAAGAAAACATAGGCTACATTTTATCCCGGAAAAATGTATGGTTCCCGTGGGATAGATTTGTATTTGTTTTTAAAGGTACCACGCGGGTGAAGCCGTGGGCGGAAGCTAGTTATCTATAAAGCTGAAGACACTGCCTGATTTAGCTTGCTACCGTATATGGCCTCTTTGTATCATCTTCTTAATTTAAGAATTATACTCTAGTCGGCATAACTGATGAATCTTTCTCCACTTATTTCTTTCCAGGGCAACCTCCTTGACCTCTTTATACGACATGACAGCAACCTTCTCTTTCACTCGGCTCATATAGCTTAACCTCGGTCTTCCTCTTTCTCTCTTTCCTTCCACTTTCCTTTTTACTTATGAAACTGTCATGTCATATAAGATGACCAATGTTTGTATACAGCTATTTCAACTTATTACAAAAGATAGTTTCCGTAAGGTCATAGCAAATCTTTGACCTAGATACCGTACATATAAATAACAAACCGAGAAAAGAAACGGAACCATGCATAAAATCTGTATCATGCTCTAAAATCCAGAACAAAATCGATATTCTGATTGAGCTGCGAGCATTGTGTCGGAAACCATTCAGTTGAAAACGTTTCAACTCATTTCAGATGGTGCTCGGAGCCCTGGGACACATTATGGTAATGCAACCTCGTTATTTCAACGAAGTGGTGGTGTATGTAAATAGAAAAGCACGTGTATGCTTCTGGCACGATGATAACAAAAAAACAAACGTGCTCAAGACTAATCCCCTGTTGTTGTTTTTAGCCTGAGCTATCTGGGCAAAGGCTTGAGTTTTCCAGTCCTTTCGGTCTGACGCCATTTCCTTCCACTGGTTGTCGCTGAAGGTGTCCAACTTCGCACCATTGCTTGCAATGTCTACCGCACCGTTAATCCGGTCAAAATCTCTTGTTCATAAAATTTTAGAGGAAATCTACAAAGGGTAAGCACAAGCATGCACTTCTTAACAATCGTTTTGCACGATAAGGTTATAAGGTTGCTTTAGTATTTGTTAACAGGTAATTATGAAAGTAATTAGAATCTGGTAGTTTATAGATAGGGTTTTTATAGTTAAAATTGAGGTGTCTTTGTTTTTATTTTTTTTATTGATTTAACCTATAAATTTTGCCTCAAAAAACCTGAGATGATAATTGGAACAACGTGAAAACCAAAACGTATCTCTCATTCTCCGGAATATGCAACGTTGAAGGATCGTTGAAAAGAACGCATAAAGGCCCATCAGAGCAGGTATGTAAATATTCTCTTCACTGTGGCATCTGTATTATAATAACATATTTCACCGTCCGGCCATTTTGCGAGTGACGTTAATGACCATGCCGTGAAAAATTGGGGCGTTTTTGAAAAAACGGAAGCTTTGTAAAGTGTTCGGTCTAAATTTAGACTAAATTTGTCTGTATTTTATGGCCTATTTCTGAGGGATTGGGGTCAGCGGTCAAGCGAAAGAGCCAAGCTATTTATAAATTGGTTTATTAGGGTAATGAAGATGTAAATTTTGCTAACGTTGTAACTTTGAGGTAGGTATTTTATTTTAACAACGTACGTTCTTCTAACATACTAGTTCATCCACCTCACGAAGTATTTTAAGATTCAAAATCGTACGTCTTTGTTAAATTTTTAAAAGTATGTACTTTTAAACTTACGCGATCTGAACACATTATTATTAGTATTAGACGGGTATTTATCAGTCTACCCGTGACCACGACAGCGTGCAAACCTGTCGAAACGTCGGGAAAATATAAGGTAATTTTTAAAAGTAAATAAATTCATACGAATTCTATTACAAATAGTATCTGATAATTGAATTTAAATCTCCCCTTCAATGCCAAGGGCATTCCTTCACAGCTCTCTATAAATGAAATTTGAAATTCATTACATTTTAATCTTTGGGGTGTTGCTAGGTATTTTCAATAAGCGTATAGATTGAAAAATGATAGAGCTCTTTCAAATTGTACTTCTGTATAATTATGTTTTATAAAAAAAATGATAACATGATGGCTAAACGATGAATTTAGTAAACAAAAATATGGTTTTTGGGTAATCCGGTTTGATTACGATGTTTTCTTTTAATGCGGCATCGTTTACGGAAATCCAATCCATCAAAAAAGCTCTAGGGCCAGGGTAGTCAGAGGTACGTCCAAATATGACATTTGGCACAGTGGTTAGTATTCCCTATGTGATAGGTTGCAAGCCCATCGCCGCTTATAAGAATACTACCTATATCTACGATACCTATACCTATGACACACATTTGATTCTGGTATGCCGATTTCTTTAAGATGTTTTCCTTCGGCGTTTAAAAGCACTGGTATTGCGCACATTTTCGAATAAAAGAACTCATTGGTTTTAAGTTTTTAACCTACGACCTTCGGAGCTTGAGGATGATTCCTGTGATTTTATTGAATAGAAATACATATTTTGATTTTGACTGAAACACGACCTACTTAGGGTTAGTATACCACTGCACCAACATTAGATTGTTAAACTTGAAACTGTTTAAACAACTAGTAACTTACAAGTTAACAGTATTCCTGGAATAGACAACCGTTGGTTTCGTGTTCAAGAACAAGGATAACTGATGTTAGGTTTATTAGTTTTGATTGCTATTTGAATTATACATTGTTGTTTGTACCTAAGGTGATACTCTTAGTAGTATTCTGTATAGACTCAGTTGCAAGCGTTGATTTAAACGTCATCATCATCAGCCTAT
The DNA here is from genome assembly GCA_963675405.1 of Cosmorhoe ocellata. Classification (NCBI taxonomy): domain Eukaryota; kingdom Metazoa; phylum Arthropoda; class Insecta; order Lepidoptera; family Geometridae; genus Cosmorhoe; species Cosmorhoe ocellata. The sequence continues at coordinate 8,851,230 of OY776249.1, read as the reverse complement.
AGCAGTCCACTGGTGGACATAGGCCTCCCCTAATGAGCGCCATTGCGCCCTGTCCTCAGCTCGACGCATCCAGCCTCCACCAGCAACTTTTCGCAGATCGTCACTGGCCGGAAGGCGTCCTACATTACGTTTGCCGAGCCGCGTTTACCCCAACGGTTATCGGTTCTTTATTGATTTAAACAAAAAGTTGAAAAGGATGAGGAATATCTAGTACTGTCCTGCTAAAATATGATCTAATGAGCTCATAATATAAAGAACACAGTGGTGTAGTTTTTAGCGCATCTTGCGATGGTAAAAACATATTTACCTCCATGAAAATTTTGTATAGGTCTGCCCAGTTTTTATGAATGAAGACTTTTCGATTTTTACAACAATCAAAATAAAAATGGAAGCAAGTGCCAAAAAAATATAATTTCACTGTTAAAGCGGACTAGATTAAATTGCAAAAAATACGAACGATTTTATTTGGTTTACACTAAAGACATAAAAGCTTAAATTAAATGACTTATGAGTTTAGAAAATTTTGTAAGCCATGTGTTGGTGCTCACTAAAGCATGGACGTGCCCTTAACTAGCCCCTTAGACATGCTCAAAATTCAGAGATGTCTGGAAATTAGTGGAAGTTAGCTTTTATAACAGCAAGTATGTACCTAAAACCTTTAAACCAATGTCATTGGCGCTCTCAAAAGCACAACTTTGCCTTTTAATTAATTAAAATGTCACATAAATAACTGTTCTATCCAATACGTATGTAAATTTACGGTAGAGTTTTAAGTTTTAAATTATTTGGAAACATGCTACGTCGTAAATTTTGGTAATATGACTGCAAACTGGGGTCGTAAAACAAGAGTATGAAATAATTGATGACTAGTTATAGAACACTCAGCACTCCTTTTTGTTTTTACCCGACTGCGAATAAAGAGGGTAAGGTGTTTGGGGTGTGTGTATGTAGGTATGTTTGTATGCAAATTCCTTTGGTTGTCGCTGGAGCCCCAATGGCTGGACAAATTTTGACAAATAAAGTGTCGTTGGATTTATCTGGATTACTCAAAGGGATTACAAGAGTGACTTTATGCTACTTAGATAATAGTGAAAAAACAATATAGCGACTGTAAAAACCTATTTTCAATTACTTTCAGTCAAGTTTTTTAATTTCTGCAATAAATTCTTGTTATTTTTATGTAATCGAAACCCTGAGCGAATCGAAATATGTACACTCTAAAAATCGACTACATTTTCAGAATAAAAATACATAAAACGTGAACAAATAATCCAAAGTATTATATTCAACTTACTTGCAAACCCAAGAGAAACAGATAAATCTACTTGCAAAATTAAGCGTAGATACCTTTTTTACTGTCCGGAAAAACTGATTTATGTGTTGAGATAAGTAGGCATACGCAACTTACGACGAAAATAATATGCCGCAAATCTTTTTATAGCGGGGTAAAGTTTTCGTAAATTAATGGCCTATATGTGAGAGATAAACAAACAAGTTACTCGTAGTTAAATAATAGATACATACGTAAACAAAGAGCGCTGATGGTGTAGTGGTAGCACCCCTGCCTCACGATCCGAAGGTCGTGGGTTCAAACCTGGTCGCGTACCAATGAGTTTTTCCATTCGAAAAATTTATGTGCGCAATGCTAGTGCTCTTAAACGGTGAAGGAAAACATCGTGAGGAAACCGGCATACCCTAGAACCAAAAATTCGAAGGTATGTGTCATAGGTTAGTATTCTTATAAGCGGCGACGGGCTTGCAACCTGTCACGTACGGAATACTAACAACTGTGCAAAATGTGGGCATGTACCAAATGTCATGTTTGGACTTGCCTCTGACTACCCCCTTTAGATATCCTCAAAGATCTAAGTAACTAAAGATCTGAGGAGATATCTAACGAGCCTGGGGATTACAGTCGTGATCATATATTATTATATATATATACGTAAACAAATATTAAATATTAATTATAAAAAAAACGTATAAGTATGTGTATATTGTGTATAATAATAACGTATGGATGTATGTTTGTAACTCTTTCACGCTGAAACGGCTTGACGGATCTGGATGAAATTTAGCACAGATAAAGATTATGGTCTGGTATCGAATATAGGCTTTTTATCCCGAAAAGTGAACGGTTCCCGCGGGATAGATTTGTTTTTGTTTATCAAGGTACCACGCGGGCGAAGCCGAGGGCGGAAGCTAGTCTAAATATATACAACTCAAAGGTGACTGACTGACTGACATAGTGATCTATAAACGCACAGCCCAAACCACTGGACGGATCGGGCTGAAATTTGGCATGCAGGTAGATGTTATGACGTAGGCATCCGCTAAGAAAGGATTTTGATTAATTCTACCCCCAAAGGGATAAAATAGGGGATGAAAGTTTGTATGAAAAGTCGCGATAATCGACATTCAGGCGGGTGAAGCTGTGGGCATCAGCTCGTATATTATAAAGATATTTAAAAAGTCTTGGCAAAAGAAAGTAATCAGTTTGTTTTCACCGTCACTTCCTAACTCCTATTCAACATTCAAATTAGCGGTTCCTCCCTGTTACTGTTATTTAAATTTTATTAAAACCAGTGTTTCGGTTTCCAAGAGTTTGAGGTAAAATCTTTCGAAATCCCAGTTGCAGGGGATGATTTATAGATGGCGCTATCGTACGCCACACCGGATGTTCCGCTGTCTTCCGCCGGATGGGCCCAAAGCAAACATATCGGTTTCGACTAATAGCCCCAAAATTACATTTATGGTATATGTTATTTTATACAAAGTAAGTACCTTTCTAGTGAATAAAAACAGGGTAAAAAAACCTAAAAAAACAAAACCAGTTTTTATCAAACTAATCCAGTTTCAAAAGGTCTAATTAAATTTTCTTGCATTTAAGAACTTTCGAAAAACTGAAATTTATAGTTTCATTTATGTAAGTACATTAAATTTGGAAATTGTAGTTACTTTAATTGTTAACTTAAATTTTGCAAAATAAACCTTTCTATAAATATCTGATCCTAAAATTCAATTTCGTACGGTGAGGTTTCGTCATTTTCTCTCGAAAGCTACAAAAATATACTACAATTTTTACATTTATTATGATGACTATATTCCATCCAGTGATTGAACTCTACCCTTATAAAGATAAGGACTAAATTGCAGGACTTCATGCCTCATTTGACGTCGTAACCCCTAGCCTAGCAGAAACAATAGTATATTGTGTAGAAATTTCACTCAGTACACAATATTCTTAAAAAATACTATAAAAGTCCTACCACACGCGATTTCAGTTATTGAAACTTGTCAATAGTGAGTTTTTCTTAGTTATTGTTAACAAAACCTTAAAGGATTTCACGATTCAAACTCATTTTGAACCCTAAGTCAGTGCTGTAAAGCTTCTTTCATATTGAAAGAGGATTTAAAGTGACACTTGGTTTTCAGTTCAAGGTCTCGTAAGGAACTAATTTTACCTTCGTAGGGACGACCTTACTGTCAATGGAAGGCGTTATTGGCTTTCGATTAGATTCTTTTCATACAAAAATAAAAAGATTTTACCATATTTCTTTAAGAGAATTTTTTTTCGAAGCAAAATATTTTTTTGTTATTATACTTCAGATGACATAATGTACAGAAAAATATCTTCGGATTCCAAATAAACTACAAATTTCAAGTGTCTCTAAATAACGGTGTGTGTTAGTCAGTCATTCACGCATCAGTTATCCTACTTATATTATAACGCGAAAGTTTTTAAGAATGTATCCTGGATGTATGTTTGATACTCTTTCACGAAAGAACTATTAATTGGATTTTGATGAAACTTGGCATCTGCGTAGTTCATGACCTAGAATTACACATAGGTTACTTTTTATCCTGGTAAGTACCACGCGAGCGAAGCCACGCGCGGTTGCTAGTCTGTAAATAAACTCATGAATAAGTTGTCTCATAATACCAAGAATTCTGAATATTTCAATAACTCGTATTTCTCAAAACATAAAACGTCTTTGGTGCGTAGTTTCAGATGTATTATAATTGCTGAAGTCTGTAAAATTAAATAAACTCGTAAGTATGTCTCATAATCTCATATGAATACTGAATGCTTACTTCAAAAGTTTGTAAGTATTTCTCGAAAGGAGCAAGAATAACACGTTTCGAATGTCACCAAACTTTGAGAACCCTGTAATCGGGGACTGTTTGTCCAACTTATTTTATACGGGTTGAGTTACCCGAAAGCTGAAACTTATGTTTCATGGTTCGCCTTTGAAGCCAGTACCTACCGCCTTTTGACAGGTGATTTAATAAAACAAGAGAGATTTTTTTTAACTTTAGGCTTTTTTTTACAATTCTAAAAATACAGTGAACGCATATAAACATAGAAGCTTTTCTTCAAGGGAAATATCCGCGAAACATGACACCAAATTTCACACATCGAAACTTTTTCGTTTATTTGCTAAAAAAATAATTAATGTTGACTTTATTCCCTCGTCGTTTGGCTTTAAATATGCCGTGTAACGTCTAATAAGCTTCTATAAATTTTTATATAATTCTTTGCCAAAACTGACAAGCCACGCCCACCAGGGCTCTATTTCTGTGGGGTAATTTTTTAGCTCCAGGTATACTTCCATGTTTATATGCGTTCACTGTAAAAATATAATTGTATTTGACTACGGTCAGTGACTTGTATTCTGTTTTCTATAATTAATTTGTTGCTGGTGTATTTTTTGATTACTAATAATTTATTTATTTTGATTTCTATTATAGTCTTATATTATCTGTAGTTTGACCTTACATGCCAAAATGGGGTTGAATTATTTTAATTAAAAAAATAGGAAACTTATAAAATATCATACAGAATTCATCTAAAATCGTAAATGAAGATGAATTCTTTAAATTTAATACAATAATAATACAAGTTTCCGGAAACTTACGTTTCTCGTTCCTCGATTATTAATTTAATAGAAGTTCCAGAGTCTTCATTAAGTTTGCTTGTGATAGTTCAGCTTTAGACGTTGTTATGGATAACATTTACTCGTATTGTTTCTCTAGTTTTCTTGGAAAATTTATGAGCGTAGACAAAATAATAAAGGACCTTTAGTAAAATTATGACCAAGAATGTAAAATTAAGTATAATTTTCAAAACTATTTATAGCAATGAATAACTTCAATTATACATACTAGTAAATAAAAAGATGATTTTATAGTAAAATGGAAAAAAAGGATGATTTTTTTTCAAAATCTGTAAGTAGGTACCTACGTATAAAATGTAACAAAAAAATAATTACCATTTGAAAACTTAAAAAAATCCAACGCTAATCTGGTAACTGTACGTACTCGTAAAAATCACAAGCGAGAATGAGATTTTTTTAGTTTTCCCTAATAAATAAAAAAAAGTATGTACTCGTAGTTGGGACTACCTATCTCGAGACTTACTATTATATCTTTTTAGACAGTCAGTGAACACACATAAAAAAAACATACAAAAATAGAAACACTTTCTTTTTAAAGTCTGTTAATAAAATCATTGAAATCAGTCAAGCATATTAAGTTGATAAGAACGCACCTATTACTCATCATAGCAGACAAAATAATACCCATCTTCTGATTAGAATACTTTATTAGTATAAAATGAGAACTTGTTAAAAATCTAAAAAAAACTATAAACCTATTCTTTGTAATAAGGACATTTCCAACCTAACCTTAGAATTTTATGCAATAATGAAAGTATAAATCCATTATATGCCTAATAGTTTTAAACTTAGTCAAAAATAAATATTTCATTGAACATACTAATCATAATTGTTCTAAAATGTAACTTAACTTTACGTAACATTTTCCCAAACAAACCTTAATAGTTTTCACAACACGTTCATATTAATAAACGTTCCGCTTTTCCCAACTTTTAGCGGAACACTAATACAACACAACCCATTCGAATAATAATGAAACAGAAGGCTAAACGGAAACCCAACCGTCCACTTTCCCAACGGCCGAATCCACCGAACCGTATACAGCCCCTAATTTAAAAACTTACCGTTAAAACAGGTGATGAACCACAAAACGGCGGTGCACAAGTGCGTCAAACTGACACATCTCACTCGTTTTCGCACCATCTCACCAGAATTTAATCACCATACTACAAAACAGAACCAATCCAAAACACTTAACGGAAACCCTCGATTTATTGTGACGTAACTTGCTCCGGAGCGTCGGGCGGGACGTCTGCTCGCGATGGAACGGGCCGTGCGACTGAGGTTAGCTAGAAGGGTAGGGTAAGGGTGGTAGGACTGAGAGGGACAATACTGAATGGCTTGTATCCTCACACAGCCATATCCTCTAGAGTGGGGACCCACGTGCTGTGTTTAGTCAATTTTCGTCTGTAGGGCTATTTGTATTTTTATTGCCGTCGTTAAACGAAGCATCATTAAGTGGTGATTGTACTTTCTGTTCATTGGGCTCTATTGCCACTGTTTCAGCTGATAGGTGATTGGACGGCGTTTTTGCTGGCAAATGGACTTTTTGTGCAATTAAACATTTATCCAATTCCGTTTTCACTGCGACTGCTCTGTTTTTACGAGAAAATGTTGATTGTTTTCATTTCACCTTTTCTAAGCTAAACTGTCAATTGTGTATGAGAAATGACATCTAAATATTGTGGACTTTCAAGCTTTTTTCTATTTATAATATATATACCACACTGGATATACAAAACATTTCTTAGCCTATTATGGTTATTTATCCCATCAAAAAAATTTTAGCTCCATAGAATGACTTGTTGTCTCTTTGTCTATTGTGTCTATCAAGACTTTTTCTAGAGTCTACATAAATTTAAATAATACCTTCAAAATAATGATGAAATGTAAAGGAAAAGTGGATAAACTCAAAAAAAGATTTTCCGTAAAGCATCTTCAAGGAGTCTCGCTCGTACTTGTCCGTTTTTATTTAAATCAAACTCTTGCTAAATGTGAGGATTTGATTAGTTCATAATTTATTTTGATGTTTATTCTTAGAAGTTGAAAATACAAATTTTAATTTCGTTACTAATTCCAAAAGTGTAATCCAAAAGGGCAAATTACAAAACTTGGAAAGGATTTTGCCGGATTCATCTCCGAAAAGGAAATAAAAAAACACGATGGTGATTTTATAAAGATAACGTCTCTGAAACACCACGAAACTCGTATTAAAGTCGCGGGGATGGGCGAAGTTTGTCGGTTTGTGTATAGGAGCTTTTAACTTCGAGACAATCCGCATTGTATTCTCCATTTAACCAATCTATAATAATTTTTGGCAAGTGATATCAAACATAAGTAAATTTAGGTGGTCATTCTACAATATAAATACAATAATAAAGAAATGTTGTTATAAAATAAAAAATATGGGATATATTTTAAAAATGATAGAATATTTACCCAAGCAGCAAAGATACAGGATTCCAAAGTTCATTAATAAAAGGCGTTATCAACTCTTTTCTTAGACTGAAATAGGAAAAGGCCGTAAGATTCTGTTTTTCTTTTTCATTCAGCGCACTGTTGGCTTCTGAAATTTTTCATTGAAACGCTGATTTTAGTCCAGTTGTTTAATGGGCTCAGGATTTGACGCAATGTAGGCCGCGGCCGCGTTGATACCGTGAGTTCCAGCAAAGCCAAGTGGCGAGGCCTTCTACTAAACTTTGAGGTTTACTACTCGATTTGAGAACTTTTATGAACATCGAAAAAGGCGTAAAGATTTGTTTGAGCGCCAGTTGGGTATAATTTGTTTTCGAGTTTTGTTCTTCTTTTTTATTGAGATTTTTTTAAAACGAAGTTATATTAAAAAAAAATTAAACCGTTGTAGAAAATTCCAGCGAGCTTTATTTTTTAGATTCGTAATAAAAAATAAGCCAGCTGATTAACTTACAGAATTCAAAACAAATTCCACAACCGACAAAAAGCGTAATCCGTGGCTTAACTCCGAAAAAGATCAACATTAAAAAACAGCCTACTCCCACTGGACATTTATGTATAGAACCCATTTGTCCACTGTAGTGAAGTTGCGTTATTAAACTTAGTTCTTAGGAGGAAGTCATCAAGAACTAATGACTACCCTAGGTCGGTCTCATGCCCTTTGCCCTCCAAACTTCAATTGTTTATATTGAAACAAGCGGCGCCTCGTGATATATGAAGATTTAAACTTAAACCCCCTTTTTATCTTTTTAAAAGCTTTTTCCAAGATAATAGTATTCTATGTTTTAAAACAGGTTATAAACTATCGGTATATCAAATTTCATCTAAATCTGTTTAATCGTTTTTGCGTGATTGAGTAACAAACACACACTTAATATTCCAAACTTTTTAAGCTTTTACAAGCAGGATAATGCTCTTTAAATAAAACAATATCTGAATAAGTTTGTGTGTTTTAAACCTGTTTCCACAGTGACTAATCAGATTTTTCATTAAAAGCACAGAGGCGCTTGGATGTAAAAAAATAGCTCAAAAAACTGAATAGAGCAGTAGTAATACGGTACTTAGGACTAACTGCCACGTAACAATGCTTCAGTGAACAGTGGACCTTAAAATAAAATATTGTTGGACCCCATTACGTAAAAGGCCGTAAAATGTTTCCGAGTAATATAACAGATATATTTCCAACAAGATATACGTCTATTGGTTTAACTGAAGAAGCCTAAGATTCGGGGAAATCTTTGAAAAACATTTACTTGCGTTTCAATTGTAAGTAAATTTTCCGGTTGAGAGTTCTTTGTATAATATCCTTCTGAATTATAAATGCAGAAGTTTGTGTATGTTTTTCTTTTTTTATTTCCATAACGGCTGAGTGGATTTTGATGAAGTTTGTTATGAACGTAGATTATATCTTGGATTTAATTAACACTACACTCTTATTTTATTTAAAAGGGAGATAAAAGATTAAAGCTGTTTTTTACAAAAGTACATACCTAATATTAATCTAAAAATAACCAACAACCTATAAAAATTGTATCTAAGTGTTACTTCAAGCTTGAAATGTGAAGTTTCTGAAATTATGGTTTGTCAGACAAGATGATGGCTTGTGGTCAGGAAACCAGGACTTGGTAGACACCTTCAAAGATTTTTAGTTACATATTACTAACTAGGTGATTGCCCGTGACTTCGTCCACGTTTCATTCATTTTTAAATGGTTTTGTTTAATAAAAATGCATCAAATCAAAAACCATAAAAATCGGTCCAGCCGTTCTGGAGTTATAAGTGTTCGAACAAACCGACTTTTTGTATGTATTTCATATGTAGTGTATTTAAACCAATAAGTGTCCATTTATTTTGCAATTCATGTAAGTATCTAAATTGTGTTTTAAACTAATTAATCATACCTCTCGTCAAAAAGTCCTATAGGTATAAACTTTGATAGCTCTTTAACCCTTTTTGGAGGGTTATTTTGAAAAATCCAAAAATATGTGTATATTTATTTTGCCTACTAAGTATTTAAACCGAGTTTCAAGCAAATCACACCACTCGTCAAAAAAACTTTGCCACCTCGTTTAACCCTTTTGAGAGGGTTATTTTGTAAAATACAGATATACTTTTTAAATTATTTTGCATATAAAGTATCCAAACCAAGATTCAGACCAATCGTACCACCCGTTAAAAAGTTCCAATATAAACATTGAGCTCCATTTTACCCCTTTTTACAGGTTATATTGAAAAATCTTGAAACATGTATACATTTGTTTTGTATTTACATTACACACACAAAGTTTCATGAAAATCGTACAGCGCGTTAAAAAGTTTCATACAACCGTTTTTAGCCCTTTTCACCCCCTTAAAAGTGGAATTTCCAAAAATCCCGTCTTATTGCTCGCCTACATACCAAGACGAACATACCCTCCAAATCTCAAGTCTGTACGACCAGCGGTTTGGGCTGTGCGTTGTATCTATTCAAATCAGTCAGGACTTATCCTTTTATATAGTAGACTAATAAAAGTGAGCCACAGTTTGAGTATGAGCTTAGCACGATACCCACGACCTAAGAATGCAACTTAGTACGGTCAAGACCAGGTAAGCGATGGCTTTAGCATAATCTAATCAGACTCAAGCCGATTGGTCAAAATAGTAAACACTATGTTCACATTATATGGGCGACTGACAAGTCACTTTTCAAACGTATACTGAAGCATCACAGAAAACACAACACCAATGATAATTCAAACAAAAGCCCTGGTTTTATTATAATACCTACGCCAAGTAGGTATATAATAATACTTATCAGTTTTATCGCAAAATTCAATATTTTGATAAAAAATAACAGATTCCAAAACAAAATCTTTCCGTTTGAGCAGTTAATTTTACAAATAGACAAAATTCTTCAAGCGAGCGCAAAAACGGTACAAAAATCAAATTGTTGCAACTATCTCTCGAGCAAAAAACTGGCAATACGCCAACAATATAAAGTAATTTGGATAAGCCTTACACGACGAGGTTTGCGTGTCGAGCATCTACATAATTTTCTACTGGACAGCCTAGATAGTTCCGATGTTTAAACCTTCACGTGTTACTGCATTCTAGTGCACTGACACATTGAGTTTTTATTATAAGTTATTATAAAGAAGAAAGTTTTGTATTTTTGTTTGTAACGAATAAACTCATAAACTACTGGTCCGATTTAAAAAAATATTTTACCATTAGAATGCAACATTATCCCTGAGTAACATAGGTTATATTTTATGAAGGTACCTTGCGAGCAAAGCCGCGAGCGGAAGCTAGTAGTGAACATACTGCAAAATTTAAAATACAATTAATATTTTTTCTTGGGTGTAGGCCACGCAAGATCGATGGGGGAGGCCTATGTTCAGCAGTGGACATCATACAGTTGATATCGTGATGATGAGGTTTTCTTTCTAATTATTCTTATAATACTGTGCAAAATGTGGGTATGTACCAAATATCATTTTTGGGCTTGCCTCTGACCCTTTTTAGAATTTAGTTTGTTTTGTTTTATTGATAGGTATAAATAAAAGATCGTTTATACGTTCTCATTGAGTCAGTGGCACTCTGGTGACGGCGTTTTAGTGACTTTAACTGAGTCACGGTGTTATATAAAATATATTTATTTATTTTTTAATACGCTTTTGTATTAATTTTATTGTATTTTATAGTTCAATTAATATTAACCTTTAACAAGCTTGGTGTGTCCCTCTACTAAGGGTCTTTCCGTATCGTGGAAATCTCTTTCAGCCCGTAATACAACGTTGCTTTGGAACGTTTGAGTGAAGAAAATGCAAGCAAACCTTTTATATTTTGAAAAGATGAAAATAAGACAGTCTTTCGGCTTTGATGTATAAACTGAAAGTTAACTTACCATTAGTAAATTGAGTTTTTGATTCATAGCCACTTTTAGAAAGATGGTAGATCTAAAAAAGTTATTTTGACAATCAATAATTACATTCGAAAACAAAAACAGGATCATGGCAGTAATCCTCATGCTTTGAATACCATTGACAAGTTAATCTAAAGTTGGACATTCGCAAATAAATAGTGACGAAAATCTCGGTATATACTTTAATTATAAAGTAAATTCAAATTATTCAAAAGTTCCACGACGCATTTAGAGTGGATTCCACGATCAGTGAAAACTTTGTTATGGAGCATAATTTTTGAATTTTTACAAATTTTTGTAAGAGTTTCGCTAAAAGCCTTTCAAAGTTTTCAATAGTGACTAATAAAAGTTGAAACATGCTGACAATTATTTTCTAAAACGATCGGCTGGTGAATTTAGAAGTTCAGCTCGGCGATAAAATATTTCAAGTTTTGCATGCCGGGTCACGCTCCGACTAAATTTTGTAAAATTTATTATTAATAGCAGACGATGAAATAATTTCAAGCTAGGTTAAAATTATTTTGCAATATTATTTCAGGGCTTTGCAATTTTTCATCAATATTTTTTTTACAGATCCCAATACCCCTCCCCTACCATAATTGTATAGAAATTGACAGTTATCTAGATTACGATTATATAAAACGGTTTATTTTTTTGTAAATTTTATAAATATATAATAAAGGCATTATAAAAAAAATATATAGATAAAAATATATTGTATGCGTCAAGTTGATTTTTTTTTGTGTTTCTACGCATTTTTTATATAATCATAAGTACTATCAGAAGTAAGTAAAGTACCTACACATTATTTTGAAATGTTAGCGTATTATGTTCAAAAAAAAGGCCAGTTTAAAAGTACTCTAAACCAACGCACAAGTATGAAGAACGAATGCGGCAAAAGGTGTGATGATCGTAGCAAGTGGTCTCTGCCTACCCCTTCTAGAAACAGGCGTGATTTTTTGTATGTATGTATGTTCGTCAATTTATCAAACATAGAAGCGTTCGCAGCGACTCAAACAGACTAGCCTTTCTTCATTATAATGTATATCTATACCATAATCTATACTAATATTATAAAGAGGAAAGTTTTGTATTTTTGTTTGTAATGAATAAACTCAAAACTACTGGACCGATTTCAAAAATTATTTTACCATTAGAATGCTACATTATCTCTGAGTAACATAGGCTTTATTTTATGTAGGTACCTCGCGAGCAAAGCCGCGAGCGGAAGCTAGTTCATTATATAGACCTTCTACCGCTATTCATTCTGTATGTTAAACTTTAAAGCTGGTACGAAAGCAGAATGACGTATGCGGGGTCACGATCGGAACTCCGACTCCATCGGATGCAGGCCGATATCAAATAGGACCGAAAGTTTTCTTTGAAACATTGTGGCTTGGAAGCACGTAGCGTACATTCGAATTGTTCAAATTAGGGAACTTCCTTGTAATCCATTGATTTTGGACGATTTAGAGCGTATTTACGAGTAGACTGGTTTTTTAGCTAGCGAGTAGCAGACAGTAGACGCGGGGAACCAGTAAGTTTGGTTGAAAACCCGTATATTTTCGGATCTTTATACAAATGTTATTGTCTTAGAATGGTCAATATATGTACTAAAGATTTATAAACAAGTGTAGGTATGGTAGCGAGGAATTCAGGGTACCAACAGATATTTTAGCAATCTTATTTCTTTTTCAATCTAGAAAAAAATATTAAAATTTTTAAAAATATAGAAGATTTTTTTGAAAAATATATAAGGTACGAATAGATTTGTTTGTGAGAGAGGTTGCATTAAAATCATTTTATTTATGTTACGTACTATAAGTTGAAAAAAAAATATGTCTGCTAAAAGATCGTGTGGTATCTACTTACTAAATAAAAAGTAGCTTATGTGTTATTCCAGGTCTAAACTACGCGTAGGTACCAAGTTTTATCCAGATACGATAACAAAAATTCATCAAAGTCAAAGCATACTTATTTTTATTGCTAGAAATACATTTACATAGTATATATTGGATAGCATGTGCGCTTGTATGAGTATCAATGTAATGTGCCTAACATTCATAACTTTTCAATATCAACATGAATTAAATAAAAAAAAACATATGAACAAATCCATCCAAATTTTCCCCGTATAATATAAGTAGTAGTAAGAAGTAGGATATAATAACTATACATCCTACTTCTTACTACTACTTATATTTATAGCTTGTTAGCTTTTTACTATAGGCTGTTAAAGTTTCCACCAGTGAGTGTTCCACCAGTCCTGACAAAGGATTATCTTTTGTAAAATGAAATGACGCAAAATAGACAACGATAGTTAACATTCTTGTAATTTTGATGCCCGATCAGGTAATCCTTTGTTAACAAAAGTTTGGTGAAATTGAACCTAAAGGTTGCAAATACCAAGGTATTTATGGTACTAGGTTTTACTAAGCATATTTTAAATATATAATCAACCTGGCAGCCTGACGGAAAGCGAGGTCGTGCCCCGCCACGCAAGCGTTGGAGGGATGATCTCGATACCTTCGAGGGCAGATGGTGGGAGACCTCGAAGGATAGAGATGGTTGGCGTGATTTGGGGGAGACCTTTGCTCAGCAGTGGGAAATTATAGGTTAGAAAAAAAATTTGAATACAATATCTCTTGCGGTCCAGCCATCCACTCATAGAATATACGCTCAGCGGATTCCGGATCTCGCCTCCCGTCACTCTGTGTGAATCCTTAGCTTTATTCGTAATCGTAATGACTTTAAAAGTCATTTACGATATCCGATCTGCGGGGATGAGTATCATTGCTTTTAAGTAGCACCATTTTCATTTTCTGTATCAAAATGTCAGCTTGATTTCTTTTTGCTGCATTTGTTTCTTTAAAATGGTTTTAATTAACTCTCTCCGGGCGCATTAGTTTTTATTTCCTCCACTGAACGAGGTATTTTATTTTGAAGTATTGTTATTGTAATTTGTGCAAAGCCTTCTGCTATAAGAGTTTTTGGCTATTTGAATAAACTCGATCCGTTTAGAAAAAGAACAAACATGGATATTTTTTTAAAAAAACTTCTTCGTCTACGACCTTTTTAGAGCAGCACCTAATTAGCAATCATGGTAGTCCATGGTATTTAAGACGTTAGTGAAGTCAAAATTCAAATCTTAACTCAAAATAGTAACTTTTACATACAAGGCTACATACTGCAGAAAAATTCTAATGGATCCTCATTATTCTTTAGATTTTCTGCCCATTTTTTTGTAACAATCTTAGCTTCCTTTGAAATAAACTCACAGCTTTCTACCCTTTGAAACCAATAACCGGGGTTCAGTGACCTTATTCATCTTCATCAATCAGACGTGCTGAAAAAACCTATTGTTGTTTCAAACAGAATAAGGTGCAGACATAGATTAAGTAATAGACCTAACATGTTAAGGTCTCACTCCTACTCCTAAAAAAAAAACACTTACCATAATTATGATTGTATATTTAATTTTACAACGTGAGTTTGAACACAAGTGTACATACTGACATCAAAAAACATATTATTTCAAAGAAATATAATGTACCTATGATGTTATAAGATAATTGCAAGTGGAAAGCTTACTAACATAACCTAAAACATTTTTAAATCTAATTGATGATCTATTATTAGTTTAAAAAAAATGGCTTCTTCGAAAATCCCTCAAAAACAACATAATATCTAAATACATAGTATTTTTTTAATACATAGGTGTTGGGCAAAAGTTTTTATGTTTAAATTTTCTTGTTGTCTTTGTTACACCTCGAATACTGTCAAAGTCTGTAAATGTCAAAGTCCTATTATTCAAACTTACAAATACAATTAAGAATAATATTCTTGATGTATTTTCTTGATGATTCTTGCATATTTTTGACATGATTTACAAAGTCAAGTAGAAACAATTTACATACTAACGCTTACCTAACACCTATACCATTTTTTCAGCATAATTGGACATAACGAGAAGCAAGAGTGACGTAGGCCTTGCACAGTGGCTGTTAAAAGCAGTATTGTGTTACATTTTATGCAAATGAATGTTCTGGCTTCCAGCCTTTCTAGGCGCTTAGCTGTGAAATGGACAATAGTATAGAGTAAAGGATTGCAGAGTGGTTATTCGCTTAATGCCTATATTTGACCCATTTCGGGCCAGTCACAGAGTAGTGAACGTGAGAAGATCCACAGAAGTACCACATACTTTGTGTCTTTGCCAACCGTAACGTTATCATTGACATTGTTGCTAATTATGCCGTTTATCATAAAGTTCTTGCTTTTATCCTATTGAACAATGGTCAAATATATATGGTAATATTTGTTATATTAAGTATTGGTTAAAACAGATGTAAAAAAATAAATAAAGATAATAAAATGTTACAATTTTAGTAGGTAAATAGGTCTAAAACTGCATGAAAATCGATATAGGCAGACCATAACGTAATTAATTGAACGAATGTCACAAAGAGTGAGTGAAGGAGTTAATGATACATTATTTAAAACCAGCAGACAAAATCGCGAGCTTTGTATTTTGGTAAAAATCATGTTTTTTTGTTAGAATTTTTTTTTTCATTTACGTACTGCGTTCTACTTTGGTTTTACTACTTAGTCATTATGACAGAGAGATAATTTTATCAAAAATCAAGATCAAAAGCAAAATTCACGTCAGTGACTCTCGGTGTTAACTCTTTGGTCATTGGATCATGCTTATTTGGAGGCTTGGTTTTCGTTCGCCTCATAGCGCCTATTATGCACTTAATAGTGTTCAAATGCTTTCCAGGATCGCCGTAGCTTAGAGGTAAATATCAAATGCTGGATTTAGCCGACTCAGCGTTAGCTAAAATTATTTTTTTACTTATTTTCTTTACTATAACGAATTACATAGGTAGGTTTTGTATATCTCAATTAAAAAACTACTGTAGTAACAAGCACTACTTATAAATTCTAATGAAAGCCTCAACTTTGAAACACCGTTTAATTCGTCTTACCTTAGTATAATGAGTTCTTAGGTATTACTATTTTTGCTTCGATATTTTGTCAGAATTTTATGAATTTGACAATTATGTAACTAATATTTATTCTGTGAAACATATATACACCCCTGAAAACAAACACAAGTCACAAGCGAGGATCGGTAAAATCCAAGTTCAAAACTTTAGAAAATTTCCAGCGAAAGTACAAAATATATTCCGTAATTGACACCCGTCATAAAAAAAACACGCGTGAAAAGTTCCGCGCCGAATCAGAAAGTTGGAGCTTTCAAGTGAGGAGCGAAGTTTGGACTGGAAGTGACAAACTGGAGAAAAGTTTGCGTGGAAATCCACTGGTCAGAGTACCGTGATTGTGACCCAAGTTCTGGCACCGGAAATTCGACAAATATGTGAACAAAACTTAGTTTTATCTCAGTAATTAAGCAGGGAGGGAAATAAATAAGTGATATTGACTAGCTCCTTTGTATCGTGTCATTAGTTCGAAAGCCAGAGCCAGTGTGGTAAAAGGATTAAAGTATGCCTCAAACGCTCCTATCGTGAATTTTACACTGTCTTAATAATTTTTAGATTCCACGACTTGTCGGCTTCTTCATGATATTATATTCCTTCAAAAATTCTAGTAGAGTGTACAATTTTTTCGAACTGAAAAACTCATTGGTCTACAACTGGGTTCAAACCCAAGACCTTGGGATCTAAAGGTGGCCACTACCACTACGCCAATCCTCTCTAATTAATTGCCTTAAGTATGGTTCTGAATTAGTCATCACCAGAATCCAGCAATCATCAACGCAGCTTGCCTATCCTGACGGTGATACACTCGTATTATACGATTATTGCTACGAGTCAGGGCCTCGACATAAGGTGCAATGTTTACATAATACAGTAAATTTCTAACACAAATAACAGTCACCTACAGTTCCGTACACTGTGTTACTTGGGATTAGGGGTGGACAAACAAACAACCCGTCCGAATTGTGCTCATAAGTATCAAGGGATAAATTTATACAAATTAACTTTTGCATTCAGTGAGTTGTTTTGTTAAGTTTCATTTAAAATAAAGTACAAAAAAGGCTATAATATTCATGTATTTTAAACATCTGTTCATGTAGGTATAATGAGCTGAAAATGGTGAAGGATAACACCGAGAGGTAACCTGTATGTCCAAAAAGTGTTTATGCTTCAACATTATAAACATTAGTAAGGTTGTATGTAAATTTTCATGTTTACCGCTACGTTTCCTTAAAAGAAAAAATAAATATAGCATTTTAGGAGACATTTCAATTTCGGTACAATGTACAACCCAAGTTTACGATGTGGATTTCTGGAGAGTTTTATATGTAATGTGTTCATTTTGTTTTTTTAAAGACAGGTCAAAGCTCCACAGATTTTTCGTATAAATAGCTGATAATTACACCGACAAAACACCCTAATGTGATGTTAGTGATTTTTAAATCGTTAACGAATATAAATGTAACAAAAATCTTTGAAAATCCATGTCAAGTACAGTCATCCAGAACAATTTTGTTGTTTGATTTATCTTCATCATCATCCGTACCCTAATTGCAACCACGCCTGGGTATAAGCATCGAATTATAATTATCTTGAGGTAAATGTCAAATTAATTTATAATTATAAAATTTCGTTTCTTTTTGTAATCATATGGCACGTACTACTTAGATGTTTTATAAACAATAATACACAAGCAAAGTCACAGGGAGTTCCACTAGATAGAAATAATGACTAGTCCAAAGCAGCTTAAGCTTACCATAAACAAGCTCGTCATAAAATGGGTCTAGCCTTATTATTATTCGAATAAACCGGAAACGGAAAACAGCGATGAAAAGATAATGTACGGAACCCATAGCAATCCCGTCTTTCCTTATTTTGACAAACATTCTCTTGAGGTTACCTTGAATCGTTATTGAAATATTCATGCCATCAAATGAACCCCTACATACGACATTTTGTTACAAAACAAACATTATAATAAAAGGAGGGGCAACTATTTTTTTATTACTCTACGTTCCTGTTATTGTATTCAGTCGACGTCTACTTTTTTATGCTTCATAAAAATTTACTGTATAGGTACTTAAGTCTCGTCTTGCGTTACATCAGCGTTATTTCAGTTTCATTTCAGCTGTATTTTTGTATAGGCAATATATTTTAAAGGGATATAGCGTAAAGCTTACTAGTCAAAACTACGATTCGCTGGTATTTTTTATGTGTTTGCCTTTCTTAAAGGAATACAGGTGTTTCGTTATATGGGATTGCGTATAGACTTATTTTATTTTATGCTACTCAACCTTTCTACACTAAGCGTAAGTCTACGTTTGTAACATTCCGCCGTGACTATAGCTGCGTGGCAATCACTGATTTTCACCCATTGAGGTATACCTAGAAATGAAGACTTCTATCACACCTCAAAAAAGTGTAACCACTTTTATGTTTTGGCGACGAAGCTTTAAAACCATAGATTTTGAGCAATTTTTGTTAATATAATCTGAATCTCGGAAATGGCTCCAAAGATTTTCATGAAATTTAATATGCAGGGGGTTCCGGGGGCGATGAAACGATCTAGCTAGGTTTCATTTTAAGAAATCGTCGTTTACCAAAAAAACCAAGCAAAGCTCAATCATCCAGGTACTGAATATAAAAAAGAAAATATGCTCTACTTGACGGGTATGCTTGTATCTCATTATCTTTGAAACGGTTAATGGATATATAAGTAATTTCACTTGCTCTGATACCCTTCATACAAACATAGTAATGCTTGCAAACTACCGCTTGGAGTATACGAATTTATAAATCTTAAAAAGTATACAATATTCAACCCTAACTTAATAACCATAAAGTGAGATCACAGCGGACACACCGACTTAATACCACAACAAGTTGGCAACAAAATAAATTGCACGACACTAATTCCATGATACCGAGAAAAATCCACCATAACTATATCATACCGTTATCATAGCGGTGTAATAATACCGTTTTCAGCTAATATTTTGCCATATTAGAGATCCCGCGGCTTCGTAAGAATATTACCGGAACTGAAATAAATGAATGGTGGTTTAGTGCTACAAAAGTGGTAGTCGCTTCTTCTGTATGTATAGGCGACCAAGAAATTGGTTTACCACTCTAAGGCTGAATATCATTTGCACGTACAAAACATCAAGGGCTATTTTCGCTTGACAGATTAATAACTGCTACGTCAGAATCTGTCATAGTAATCCTTAGCGAATAATTATAATATATATATATATAAAATTATTATACGCTTAGATTTTTTAAAATACGTAACGGATTTTAATGCAGTTTTCATCAATATAAAGCTCAAAGCTCAAAGCTAACTCAAAGCTCTTAAGCGGTGAAGGAAAACATAGGGAAAAAACTGGCATACCTAGACTAAAAATTCGAAGGTCCTAGATTCTTGTTTTTGTAAGCGGCGATGGCCTTGCAACCTCTAATGAACGGAATATTAACCACTGTGTAAAATATGTGGGCATGTGCCAAATATCATGTTTGGATGTGTCTCCGACTTCTTTCTTAGATATCCTCAAAGATCTAAGTAACTAGAGATCTGAGGAGATATCTACTGAGCCTAGGGTATACAGTCGTAATCATGTTGTTTTCCAAGAGGAACATTTAAACAACACATTTGTACCTGGGCAAAGCCGGATTGAGTCACTAGTATTGAGATAAAGACGAATCAGTACGACTGAATCTCGTACCCTGAAGGTTCTGTAGGTACTATAATATTAATGTACCGGGAATCCATAAATTGGTAAACTTATGAACGCCATTTTGCCTCGCAACTTATGAAGTATGGATAATTACCGGTCTAAAAGGCTGGCACAGATTCAAGCTATTGGTCAGTTGCCAAAAATAAATTGGGAATGCTGTAATCTACTATGAATTAAGTGTAAGTCAATGTCAAAATAGTTTTTACTCAATAAAATCACAATGCCCATTTAGAAACGTTTTAAATAAGGTGCCAGTTCCAGCTTGCCTCAAGCCTCAAAAGGCCCAAAAAAACTTTAGTTTTAATGCTGGTAAAAACTACATAAAAAAACCAGCTTATACATATAAGGTAGGTGCTATGCGTAAATAAAATTTACTGAATAAAATACAATAAGGTGACCACATCTATTGTTGTTATTCGCAAAACCCAACACCATTGTAAAATGTCCAAATTTTTCAGAGCTTTACGCTCCAGCCACCATAAGGAAAACCTCAGAGTAAAATCTTAATATGAGAGTGTAGACAACGATTTGCGTAAAAGTAGAAAATAGTAATTTTGTTTGTCCATAATAGGTTTTGAGACAACTTTGGGTGGGTTAACATAAATAGGGTGTCAATATACAAGTATTTACAGATTTACAGCTGGGTATCTCGAATTCCGAGGTAAACTTACTATGACTGGACTATAATTTATCTTCTGTTAATAAAAGCTGTTCTTGGGTACTCGTTTTTTAATAGTCACTCCTATGACAATATGTCGTTCTATAAACTACTAAAGCTTAAATAATTCTAATTAAATAATTTCATACAATTAAACACATAATTACTTGGATTTTAAATTTATTCAACAGCTTAGTCTAGTTCTATTCAGCGGTTTCGTTATTGTTCTCACTTTCATCATCATCATCATCATCATCTTCCTGCCCTTATCCCACGTTATGTGGGGTCGGCACAACATGTGATCTTCTTCCATTTCTCTCTGTCATTCATTGTTCTCACTTTCATCAAACAAACAATTTTACGAGGTAACCCACCTCGTAAAATATTACTCAATTTTATATGTACCTACTCTTCGTGAAATAACTTATTATATATTTTATTGCTCCATCATCATGCTATCAGCTTGAAAGACGAGTTCTAAAATAAAGGTTAAAAAAGTTTTCAAAATAACGATAAAATATCGAATTGAGTAGAATGGTTAACTTATTTTTCCACATACATTTACTAAAATAACTGATTTTGCATAACTGTACAACCGTTATCATTTACGTAAATTATTTTTATACTTATACGAGTACACTTTCTATAAGATAAAAAGTCCTAAAACTCGGCTGGTATACTTATCCCTACCAAGCTATCCCTACTGGTAGGGATAAAGATACTGATAGATCTATTTCTACCGGTAGGGATAGGCGCACAGAAAATTTCTTATCCATACTCGGTTATCCCTACTGGTAGGGATAAGTGTACATTTGTGTAGATCTATTTCTACCGGTAGGGATAGGCGCACAGAAAATGTTTACTATTCCCTACTGCTATTTTTTAATTTTGCTATTCAAAGCAAAAATACTTTATGGATTTAAGCCACACTGTGTTATTGTTACTCTTATGCCAACTTTTTGCAGAGACACCTGTTAGCCAATAACGATATATTCTGTGTTATGGCCTATTAATTTGTCGTAGCCAGTGCCAACATAGCAGTTTCCGGCTAACATCGAAAACATGTTTATTTATGGGAAATAGGTACCTAACTTACCTATCTACTGCCTTGCATGGTCTCAGATTTTACATTTTTTATATATACTCAATAGCTCAGAACAAAACATATAAAATTTTAGGTAAATTGTAAACAGACTAACTTTTGTTTTATTATAACTCCGATCAGATAGATCCTATAAATCTTTTTTCAAAATTGGGTCAGATAAAACATCATCTAAGATCTATTTTTACTCAGATCCTTGAGATATATCTTTAAATTATCTACCTATGTATATAATGTGTTAAATATATCAGTTATCTAGTACCCATAACACAAGCTTTGAGTAGCTTACTTTGGCTAGATGATGCTGTGTGGATTGTCCAGCATTATTATTATTATTATTATTATCGTTTAAAGAGGTAGTTAGTGCACATATATTTGGCACCTGCCCGCTTTTTATCCAATAAATAGATCAATAAAATAACCAGTTTGCTGAAAACATGACATCGTGTGAACGTGCGGCAAAATGTACCATTTAAAACGCAATAACCTCGACATCGGAATCTGTGTGGAACTGGCTACTAGCCAAGTGGACACCTTCCATACAATCACCTACGTATGTATTTGGTATTAAATGGCTGGGTTTTTGCTTACAAGTTTGTACTTACAAACTGGTAATCTTGTGATACAATTTTCACTCAATACGGGATATTGACCAACCGTGAGTTTTAGTTCCCACGTGCAAGCACATGCCTTGATCACATAAAATCATGGTAAATATTCCGTTTTAGGTGAAAATTTTATCAAAACTATTTATAAGACTAATAAGTTTATGATAAAATTAATAAATTTTTAGGTAAGCTCAGTTGTTATAACACTATATTGGTTAGAATGAATACATTATCCAAAGTTCTCGTGTTTATTCACCTCAAAAATGCCCTATTCCGACAAAACCTCTTATTTGTTTTTCATGAGATACTAATATATTCATGGTCCGGTAATATATTAATTTATTTTGCTTTCAGCTCGTTACTAGCACCCGTGTATTCAAGCTAACCGTAGGTCGGACGCTGATACTAGAGGTGATTATTTAAATTGTTTGCTTCATCTACAAATTTTGCCTTTTCCTTCATTTCTCGTTTTTTAAACTCAGTGTCTAATTTTTTTTTGAGTTTTACATACTAGATACATTTTTCGTCTTAACTGCGATAAGCCGAATAGTCATGGTATTATTAATGTTCTTCCACATGTATTATTAGTCGATGCTTCATGAATGAACAAGTATACTACGAAATACCGTTTAGAAAATCAAAAGTTGCACTTGACACTCTTTTGAATTTTCAATGTAATTTACGAGTAATTCAAAAAGCCAATCGCAATTCGTCGCGCCGCGGTATTGTGTGGTGGTTTTATACAAAGCCATACATTTCAAAAGCACGAGCGACGCGCTATAGTGGGCACTATTAAGCCCTCGCTCGCATCAACGCGGAACACCATTCTCTACATTATTCGAGGCATTACATTTTCTTACCGGTCGTTGTATAAAATTAACATAAAAATGCATTTGCCCCAGTCAGCGGGTTCAAACTCTCCCCAAGTTTACCAACTCCAGCCCAGCATTAACCACAGCCAACGAAACATAATGTAACCAAAGATTAGAATCAATTGCGTACCTAAATTAAGTCGAAATAAGAAATGACCGGCAGCAAATAACGAAAAATATGTATTTTTCAGCCATTCAACACGGTGATACCGCTGGCAAGCGTCTTAGGGACATTTCCCTCTAGCAGTGATTTAGATCAGTTGAGCTATCTATAGATCATCTGTAACGGTCATTAGATAACTCAATGTATCCACCCATATTTTCAAATATTATGTGTATACCTATAATATATGACATCGTCAGCGTAGTCGGCAACCACTGGACGAGACTTGCTGGGGACCGGAAAGAGTGGCGTAATAAAGAGGAGGCCTATACTCAACAGTGGGTGCAACCGGGCTGAATGATGATGATGATGATGTGTATACCTATATAAAAATAAACATGATCACGACTGTAATCTCCGGCTTGATAAATAATATTCTCAGATTTCTACTTACTTAAATTTTTGAGAATATCTAAAGGGACACGTTAAAACATGATATTGCACATGATCACATTTTGCGCAGTGATTCGTATTCCGTACGTGACAGGTTGCAAGCACCACGCCGCTTATGTACATATTAAGATAGTTATCTGTATATTTCTGAAAACAAAGTTTTATTTTTGTCTTGTTCAGATGCAAGCTTAGATAAAAGTGAAATAACCCGTGGATAAGTCTTATGGATGGTCATTAGTTAATGTCATGGTTTTCGCACTAAATTTGAAAAACTGAACTGTTTATCTGAAGCCTGGCAGGGCGCCAAGGGGTCGTCGACAGCACCTGAGCTAGTAATTGCACAGCACATTTTACTGATTGTTGAACGGTCACGATATTTTGCCGCCATTGATCGGTGACGGCGAGATATTTTCTCTGCGGTAAAGATCAACTACCTAATACCAGGGGCCTTACCACGAAGTCTTCCAGAACGATTCGGTAACGATTCCATCATAGAAACGTCACTACTTCTATACAATTAGCATAAGTCATGGTACGAAATAACAATGTAATACTAATTCGGTATTGTATTATGAATTCGCGGTAAGGCCCCTGGATGACCGAGCCTTGCTCGTTTTTTTTAGCTAAATCGTATTTGTCGGAAAATGAAACCTAGCTAGATCGATTTATCGCCCCCGAAAGCCCCTGTATACTAAATTTCATGAAAATCGTTGGAGCCGTTTCCGAGATTCAGATTATATATTTATATACATTATACATAGTACCTGGGTGACCGAGCTTTGCTCGGTTTTTTTATTGGTAAACGACGTTTTCTAAAAATGAAACCTAGCTAGATCGATTTATCGCCCCCGAAACCCTCTGCATACTAAATTTCATGAAAATCGCTGGAGCCGTTTCCGAGATTCCAATTATAATATATACATATATATATAAATATATAAGAATTGCTCGTTTAAAGGTATAAGATTTATAGACAAGAATTGCTCGTTTAAAGGTATAAGATATACCAATACATTTAGAAGCAATTGGGAAGCAATTTTCGGATATCATTTCAACGTTAAAGACGACAGGTGACTCACCTGACCGTAACAATAAGTGATGGCGTGCACGGGTTACTTTTGTCACTTTTATCAAGTCCATGTTTATGTATGGAGATGTCACGCAGTTTTCACGTCGTACCATGCGCGCTTCTCCATACATAACCACGATCTTGATAAGAGTGACAGTCACGGCATCAAAAGTAACCCGTGTGCGCTATCTTTTATGTTACCGTCAGGATGGTGAATCACCTGTCGTATTTGACGTTGAAATGATATCCAAAAATTGCTTCCCAATTTTTTTTAATTGCTTCCTACAATAAGATAATTGCTTCCATATTTGCAAAAATAATACAAGTTGATAAACAAATGTTTGTTTGATTCATTCTGTTGTATCCTCATATTTTTTCAATAATTTATCTCACGTGAAGTTACATTACTTATACGTTTTAACATAATAATATTCCAAGCAATCAATATAATTTGACTTTGTGAGTAAAAGAAGTATAGGTATTATATTTAGATACTTCAAATCCTTACCAAAAGTAGGTACCGAATGAAAAACATACGTTTATTTACCAACTTATACCTTAGATAATTTGATGTTTTCTTGGGTAGACGTGAAATTATTTGTTTCTACGCTCATGAATAGATAGTGAGACTGTAATATGCCGTAATTATGGTAAGTTTGTTTTTGAAGATTTTTTTTGTAAGTAGTTAAATATATTTTTTTATGAATTATATTTCGTTTCTTTATTTGAGGCTTTTATTGAAGCTCTTTATTTACATATGATAAAACTCACTGCACACGTTAAACACTTGTACTATCCATTACAATCATCTGGATAGGACCGTTACAAACTATCTATGAATAGCTATATTGATCCAGATCACTGCTGGATTATTTAATTTTAATATTCCTTATATTTACTTTATCAGTAATCTAATAATAAATAATATATCTTTAAATAACCTCAAAGATCTAAGTAACTAGAGATCTGTGGAGGTACGAGTATCTATCTACCGGGCCTGGGAATTACTATCGTGATCATGTTTGTTTTTTTTTTTTTAATAAAAATTAAAATTAATTAAAAGTAGTTATTTTTTAATTAAGCATTAGAAAATCCGGTAACCATAAGTGTGAAAGTTTTCATACTAGCCGAAAACCTTTTGGCAAAAGGTGCAGTCTCAACCATCCGGTAACCGACGCGTGTGAAAGAGAATGAAAGAGTGAAAAGAACAAAACTCTAGGCACACTGATTTTAGGCCGCCTGACGATAACCAAACTTCAAGACGAACATTTTTACCCAACCGAGTGCAAAAGTCGATTTTTGCAAACAGACCGCGCGTGGCGTCTGCGTGCGCATTCATTATAAGGTTTGACCCGCGCGTGACAACGCATAATGTTTAGTCTCGGCAATCATTTATTACTTCTGCGATAAGGGCCAGTGTGATGCCAGCCAAAAACCACTGGCACGTGTTTTGAGGACTTTGATATTCCGGAATTTGACTTGTTTAAAATTTGAATCTTAACTAAAGATCTGAGGAGATATCTACCGAGCCAGGGGATTACAGTCGTGATCATATTTATTTTTTATTTTTAAAATTTGAATCTCTAAAGGTTACATGATAAAAATTTGGTTGCCGGTGAAACCAGCTACCATATCTAGATTGGCCTAAGTTTAGGAAAATACTATTCAATTATTTGTTTTTTTTTAATGAAATTGCCGTTAGTGACACAATTATTGTTATTTATATTAAAAATTATTATTATTTATTGTAAAAAATATAATGTTCATAGCATAGCATATGATCACGACTGTAATCCCCAGGCTCGGTAGATATCTCCTCAGATCTTTTAGTTACTTAGATCCTTGATGATATCTAAAGAGGGTAGTCAGAGGCAAGTCCAAACATGTTGTGTTTATAATATAATGTTCAATGTAAACTTATTTAATATTTTTATGAGAGGATGTTTTTAAAATGAAGCGTATTTAATTTTTTTCAAGATTATATCGAGTTTGGTTGAAATGTTCCTATAAATTTAAATCCTTAAATCTGGAATACCCATTTTGATCCTCCTCAATGCACAGTGAACTACGGCTCAGATTGACTGAAAACCTGAAAACCAACATTTCATTCCATTTTTCATTTTATGTCTTCAGTCATAAAGCCGAGAATGTGGTATTGGAAATATAAATTTTGCGATCCCGCTTGTTTTGTGGCCCCATACGTTGATGTTATGTTGCGTACAAAATTCGAAACCAATCGCCTTTTGAATGACACTCCAAAGACGGAATAAGTACTGCTACCACAGTTTTGGCACTCATCTAAGATACTTTTGACATAATAAGTTAGAAAAAATATAATCGAAAAGCTTAGAAGAGTTCTTTGTAACAAATATATGTAAATAAGTGGTGAATGAAATATTATCATAACTATAATTATCATGTTTGGTAGACCTTAGATTTGTAGTAACGGAAACTTCAATAGTGATAATCAGAAGCACTTTTAAAAAATATTTAAATTATACATTTAATAACAAAAATAAAATTCAAACAGAATAAATCAAACGTACATTGACGATTCTGTAACTTATAAAAATGCCAAGTTTCTTATCAGTTTATGGCTTTGTCTGCAGCTTTAAGAGTTGAACTGATAACATTTTTATGGAGTCGTTAAAATACTGTTAAAATACTTGTTTTCTCCGCAACTCCTTTTATCTTTTTCAATAGCTGCCAATAAAACAGCATCAAATAATTTAGCCCTTTTTATTTAAGGGGATTTTTTTATCGAAAACCATTTTTAGTCGATAGCATTCTTTTTCAGTAGTTTTTCATGAAATACAGCTAAAGAAAAGTGCTATAATTTCGTATAATATAAAAAATGGGTTGAATTGAGAACAATATTTTAGGTTGAACCTAAAGGCACAATTAATATATACTGTATTATTTCAAACCTGATAAACTAATTTAGTAAAACACTGCTAAATAGGTAAAGCAATGGATAACGTAATTCGATACGGAATTAGGAAACCCGGCGAGAATCGATTGGATTATTAGGAATAATGACACCTCCATTCTAGTACCACAGATTATACAATAGCACTCTACTGTGTCATTCCAAATTGAGTCGTATCCCAAATTAGACTTTATCGCTACACATTTAACATTTATTATAGAAGAAATAGGTGCATTTGAATTAAAAAATTCGAGGAAATATGTTTTAACAACTGAAATTGAGCTTTAAACCAGTAGCTTTAAGTTTATTATCGCTTGTCTATTCGTAGTCATGTGAGGTTTTGGGCGAATTGTACGGTTCACACGAACATAGATACAGGGACTGGATTAGTTGAGCTTCACCGGTTTTGGGATAGAGTATTTGCGGGGTAGAATTTCAAAGTTTACAATATGGCTCATAGACACATCAGTACCGTGTGAATGTTCAGACTGCCCACACAGCTCAGCTGG
This sequence comes from Cosmorhoe ocellata, assembly GCA_963675405.1. NCBI lineage: Eukaryota > Metazoa > Arthropoda > Insecta > Lepidoptera > Geometridae > Cosmorhoe > Cosmorhoe ocellata. Next base: position 8,822,862 of record OY776249.1, on the reverse strand, counting down.
TAGTAGCTCTGCCTTCTGCGCTGTAGGCTGTGGGTTCGATCCCCACCCAGGATAAACATTTGTGTGATGAACGCAGGTGTTTGTTTTTTTTATGTATTCTTTGTATGTTTTCACAAAAAATAGTATTATATAAAATCTATCAGCTATCTGGTTCCCATAGTACAAACTTTGCTAAGTTTGGGGCTAGATGGCGTTGTGTGAACTGTTCACCAATATTTACTTTATTTATTTAATTAATGTTGATATTCACACGTAGTACCTAAGTAATTTTTTTAATAAGGATAAATTGCCCGTAAAGCAAATACCTTCGTTAGTAAAACGACTATGACGTAATATGACAAGACAGAATCACCAAAAAAAAGGACAGGGAGCAAAATGCCCTTAGAACGAAAAATTGCATTAAATTAAAACTGTGCCAATGAATTTTACATGCCTACCTATTTCAATTTTAATTTTTAATTTTTCGACGTTGAAGATATAGTTAAATTAGATAAGATTATTGGAACTTGCCAATAGTAAACTTCGAATAAAACTAAATTTGTCTGTACTAGCACTGGATGACTTTAAAAACTAGCTATATGTGAAGTTGGCTGTGTGAATGATGATGTATACTGCGTACAATAAATAGGACGGGCGAGAATCGATAGGATTATACGGAATGATGACACCTCCAGCCTAGCATTCACGATTGTACCTGCCAGGATTAGTGGAGCTCCAACGGTTTCGACGATAGAGTAGTTACCGGATCGAATTTCAGATATCAGTTAGGTATCCAATCATTACTACAACATTTCGTACCTTCGATCTCACCCGCGGTTATGCAATTTTAGTTTAATAAGCAAGTAGTGAATAAAGGACCAATTTGTAGAAAGAGTTTGTATAGAGTATTTTTTGCCCAGAGGTTATATTAGCATTGAGATGGAGTTCGAATTATATTGATGTGTTCTAAATTCAAACAGCAAAATCGTGTGTAAAATTGCTTTTTAGAGGGGGAATGGTATAAATTAATAGGAGTAAATCTCTGCAGTATACAACTTTATACCCATGGGCCAGAAAAAATCTGCCCTGGCATAAGAATATGACCGCTCAGCGCTTGCCAATAGAAATGCTGATACCAATAATAAAATACGATGTTTATCGGTTTGTTTGTCATCTGCTTCCAAGATGTTCAGTTATTGGCATATTGCTTTCCCCATTGTCGTCTATTAGGTGATAAGACCTCTGAGATAGTAACTGCAAACCAGGATCGGATCTCTATTTGTATGATAATTTAAAATACAGCGTAAGGGCCAGTACGCACTAAAGTGGAAGAGATACAAATGTGATAAAGATTATAGCATAGCATTTAGTTAATTCTACAAACCTTTTTTTTTGCGTTTTGGTGGACACTTCTTAATGCACGAAGTCTAAGGCGTACTTTTATCCTTTCACCACACTGGCTCCAAATATCTAGTGACCCCCTAAATCTATCACAAAATTCTACCCTACTTCTCACTATCATCTATACAAAATTTTGTGTTTGTGTGTATGTTTGATAGGTACTTTTTTACGCCGCAATCACTGTATAAATTAAAATCATATTTGGCAAGCAAGTCGCATGTAGTGCTACATATGTTATTTTTTTATCATAAATCAAAGGCAAAGTCAAGGGCGAAAGCTCGTGACTAATATAACACCATACCATTTTCTTTAACTACTTTCTAGTCTTGCTATTTTGTATATGTTAGTACTAGGTAAAAATATTACCTACACTCAACCTAAATATAACCAATATTTTCGTTTTGTACAAATTCCTGTCGTTCTGTGACAAAATACCTTCCAAAATTCAATTTCAATTTTCCAGTTGACCGCAATATCCTGTGGACATTAGATGTAGTTAAAATCGCCGATCACTGCCGGCCTTATTTATAAACTCAGTATAGCTTAGCTAGCACCCTCGAGCTTTTATTTTATTTGGCATTTATTTTCATATATTTTAGTATAGTGCTGGAGTAGAGTAGAATATAGAAAAATAAGTAAAGCACAATTAAATATAGTAAACGTTGAAAGGTCAGATTGATTCAAACTAAAATATAATCAAACCATAATCAAGAACATCAGAGAAAGAAAGAGAGGTAGACAAGATTTAGAATAGGAGATTATAGTGACTATCATGTCGGATAAGGAAGGAAAAATAGTCTGCGTTGGAAAGAAAGAGATGAAGGGAGCGCCAAAAAAAAACAAGCTATAATGATGGTGTTAATGTATCATGTATGGTGTCATGAAACATGACGAACTGACGCATAAAATGCACCTAAGTTCATCCGGCATATGGTCCTACTGATCCTACTAATCCTACTAATATTATAAACGCGAAAGTTTGTTTGGATGTCTGGATGTCTGGATGTTTGTTACTTTTTCACGCTAAAACGGCTGAACGGATCTGAATTAAATTTAGCACAGATATAGATTCATCATCATCATCATCTTCCTGCCCTTATCCCACGTTATGTGGGGTCGGCACAACATGTGATCTTCTTCCATTTCCCTCTGTCATTCGTCATCTCAGTACTCACTCCTTTCTTACCCATGATCTGGAATAACACATAGGCTACATTTTATCCCGAAAAAATGTACGATTCCTGCGGGATAGCGATGTTTTTGTTTTTCAAGGTAATCATTCGTACGAACTTACTGATATAACTTATTTTACTAATACCATCACACAAGTTTATCGCGACTCTGCACACGTCAAGATGTCAACCCGAATGGGGCGTCGAGTGGTTGGACGCCCAGACATGTCCATTACACACGTAATAGTGTGCCACAACACAACTTGATTTAGGCTCGAGTTGATCCAATCTAAAGAATGGAACACTTGCCCAAAATTGGAATACTCAGTAAAAAGGAAAAAAATCCTACCCATCAATATGATATTTGTGTTTACAGATTCGAGTAAATAAAATATTTATTACTTTTAGCTGAATATTCTTGAATTCGGTATTTATATTGAATTCACTTTAGTTGTTCAGTTTTAGGAAGTAAGTATTATAAATGTATATTTTTTTTACTTTATACAGGTGTCATTGATTATTATCAAAATTTGTGTGCCAAATAAAGTAGAGTGAATCGAAATACGAATTTATAAAATTGAGGTTCAAATATATTGATTTAATTGTACTTAAGTTGGATTTGAACAACTTCTGGTGTAACTATTCCTAGTGCAAACAAAAATGTCGGATAACCCTTCGTTAACTACGAATTATCCTGGGATAGTATGTAAACAATTTTGGGTTCAATCCACCCTAGTAGTATTGCTTTTTAAATCAACATTATTTCGAAAAAAAACGAATTTTTAATTCCAAAATTTACCAATTCAAATTTTAATTTCCATTCCACATTTCGTACCGCTGACGAACAAAATAGCAGAGTTCACCCCAAAAACTGCCTGAAATAGCCCTCGAAAGCATAATACAGAATGTTTATACAAAAATTCCATGTGAAATGATAATCCTACTTCCAAACGTGTCAACAACCAGCGCAATTGCGATTGAGTTAACCATTAACTTACTTTCAGCAGCCGGTACACCCATCAGTTTATATAAAATCGCGTCCACTGTCAGCACGTGTGAAAGCTCCATTACCTTTAAAACACTGGGACAGCACCGGAGAAAATTAAATGGTGCCCCAGTAATAAAAATGAGTGTTTGTTACACAATGGGTGTGCCTGCACTCCTTCAATTTGGCCGACCCTCGGCCTTTGGTCCACTCTCTCATTATTAAAGGACGTGTATACTACCAAGATATTACAGACAATTTTTCGGGTCGCATGGCAGAGGGTACTGAAGGGATTTTTATCGAATCGACCAATGCTTTTACCGAGTTCTTTCTCTTCTTTCTTTCCTTCAGGTACGATGAACGGTCCATTTGAACAAATGCAGTGGAAAGGTATTTTTTTCGTTTTGGCGGATAAAGGATTCAGGGTTTGTTTTTATTCGCGGGAGCTGAGCTCGTGTTTTTAGCGTTGAAAGGGCTTTGCAATCTACTTTTTACTCAAATAAATTGTGCGATTGATAGCTAGATTGATATTTTTCACACTCTTTCTTTGAACTTTTTTTCTCATAAAAAATAAATTCTAACAAATATTCAAAAAATGAGTATGTGGCAAAGAGCGTAAGACTCTTACTAATCTTTAGATACCCTTAACAACCTAAGTAATATTTTTGAAGATTGGAAGAGATCTGAAAAAATCTGCAAAACTAGGTAGGTATCTATAGGAAACTATGACCACGACCGTATCGTCAGCTCAAAATTTTGGTTTTACAACATCAAATTTTATTGAACCATTTTTTTAAATATTTTTAATGGGTAGTTTTATGTATAAAGATTTTTTTTACTAAAAACCTTTAAAAAACTTAAAAAAAAATAACTGGCAAAGCACAGCGATGCTATTACGACTGTGCTATTACCTAGCTGCATTTTATAATAGCCAGTGAATAGCAAAAGCATTTTCATGTTAAAATTACTCTATCGTCATTATCACCTACTTTAAACCGGGCGATAAGTAGGTAATAAGTAGGTAAAGGTATACTGTGAGTATATTACCTGAAAGAAAGCTCGCAGTTCCAACCTTGGTCTTATTTGATCTATAGTGCGATAAAAACTATAAAGACTTTAGAGATTTGGTATAATATCTATCTCGGGAATGTTTATTGCGTTTCAGAGAACATTAACCTTAAATATTTTATCCTAAGACTGTAAAAATACATTTATGAAAAACATGTTTTATAAATACTAGAAAAATATAATTCTTACTATTTAATAAATAACTTAAAATGTATGCACGAGTAAGTGCAGTGTGTTTTTATATGTTTCATTTTCCTATTACAAAAGCCTCTACAGAAAGCTCTACAGTCGATCGATGTCTACGAAATTATTTCAGAAACCACACTATTCGAATCTGAAAATATTTTAATAAATAATAACGATGGGTATGAATCTTTGTCACGCTACAACGGCTGAACGGATCTGGATGAAACTTGAAATACGCGTAGTTTATGACCTGGAATAACACATAGGCTACTTTTTACCCGGCGGTTGCCGTATAGTTTTAGCGTTCTAAGCCTAACCTTTAAACGCCCACGTCTACTTGATACCAATAACTCATTTATAAAAACACAAAATGGTTATCTTCAAGGCAATTGCCTGTTAATAATACAGTAGAGTTATCGATCATTTTAGGGCCTGAAACCAACGGTCCAAAGTCACGAGCTGGTCGAAGTAGGCAGGACGAAACGGTTTCTGTAAAGCTACGTTTGTTCGCATGCACGGAGCGATTGTCCCATAGACAGCGAGTGAGTGAGCGACTGACGAACGAAAGAAAAATGAGCAAAAGGCTAGTATTTATTGAGGTAATGTTTGTAAAATTTATATTTGTTCAACGTTAGTTGAGATTACAAAATACAATACAAAATCTTTATTAGGAACAAAAAAAAACACAATGTAGAATAAGACAAGTACAATTGTGGGCTGACTACTGCAAAAATTAAAAAACTGTATAGCAGAGTCAGCGCTCCCCTCCACATTAGTGACTATTCGGGACGAGCTTATTGCAGCAACAAGAATGAACTTGGTATACTCAGTTGTGTTCAATATTTGGCATTACCAAAGGTATATAAGTATAAATATTTGCTATTATTGTCCCTAAATGATCAAACGCTCTACATTTTTAATACTTTTCGCTCAGCTCTACGTTCCGTCTATGCACTCACGCAAAAGGCTGAGGGTGAGAGTGGTGGGGAGCGATAGCGGATAATGCTTTAATTGATGGTGGGGCATGAAATATGTTTCAAAGATTTGTGCGGGGGAGCGTCACTGCAAAATAAAACATGCGAAAGAGCGAGATATATTTTTATTGGGGGCCGCTGCATGATATTTTTTGATATTCTATTTTAGAGGTGAGCAAGGGGTTGAAGATTGCACAAATAGTTTGTTTTGGTGAGACTCTTGTATGTAAATAGTTGGTAAAATCGTCACGGAATCTAAAGTTTGGCTTTTTTTATATTATTATTATTATCATACAGTGTAATGGATTTTCTTATCCGCTTTTGCTTACCACAAAACTATAGACCCGTACCGTCACGCAACACCGCTTTTTAGACTCATTGATTATTTAATAATAAAATTCATTCGTGCCACAATAAATTTACATACAGTGAATCAACCACTGCTGAGTAGTGAATAAATCGTGTTTCGTTACCTTCTCACTTTTTCATAATTTCATGAAAAATATGATGGTTTTTATAGTTGTTCGCGCTGAATTGTTTAGTTATGATGTGATAATTTTTTTCTATTACACTTACTTTTTGTCGTGACTTCACTCGCGTTGGTGGATATAAATATGATGCCACCTAATATTTATTACCTAGCTGACCCGACAGACGTTGTCCTGTCAATTTTTTACGCAATTTCTTTGTGTGAATGTCCCGTTTTTTATTTTAGAAATATTTAAGGTGATATTTATGTTCGTTAACAAAAAAAATACCATCGTATGCGATAAAAAAAAACCCTTTGGAAAAAGAAAGTGTTGATTTTTTGGATTTTTATACCTCAATCTTTCAAACAGTATTGTGCTTTCTACTTGCTTTGCTCCCGTATTTGCAAATAAAATAACGTGTTTGTAAGTAAACAACCTCAACAACGTGTTTAAATAAAACCATTCTAAACAAATTAAGCAATAATGAAAGAAAATATGCACGCAGAATGTAATTGTTCATAATTATGAAGGTGAATAAGGCCATATCAAGCTCGAGCCTTTGTTAATATTGCACGCGGACATGCAATGGCTGGGGACTGGGGAAATACAAGAATTTAGGAAAAATACTGTAACTACCTTTTACCTAGCTACCTTTGACCACCTTTGGCGCACTTGACTAGCCAGACAGCTGCTCAGTTGGTAGTACCCCTGCCTCTGCGCTGTAGGTTGTGGGTTCGATCCCCACCCAGGATAAACATTTGTGTGATGAACGCAGATGTTTGTTTGGGTGTTAATATTTATTCTATGTATGTCATCATCATCTTCCTGCCCTTTTTATTTTATTCTATGTATGTATTTACTAAAAAAAATATGTGATTAATCTATCAGCTATCTGGTTCCCATAGTAAAATCATTGCTTAGTTTGGGGTTAGATGGCTTTGTGTGAAATGTCCACCGATATTTATTTATTTATTTACTTTAATCCTTTACCTACCAGCCTGGTTCAAAAGAACTAGTGACACGATAAGGAGACAGAAACCCACCTACTAACAATAAATAGTTGTTTACCCCTGACGGAAGCTTTAGGGCCAAAACACTAAACACGACATGTCGTGTCGTTGCACGATGCGGCATCGTGAATCGGTGTCCATCGTAAAAACTCACGATGAAATCAAACCAGTCTAGCTAGAAGGTTTGTACCGAAGTCACATCGTTCGATTCCGAAGTGTCGCCATCGTGATACGTTACGGCAACGTATCGCTATGTGTTTTGGCCGTAACTCTACCAGAGTTGACCATTGTATACGAATACATAAACTAGCAAGCTGAAGTGGCAGTGGGCTGGCCATATCTGTCGAAGAACCGTTAACCGTTGGGGTAAACGAGTTCTCGAGTGGAGACCGCGGCTCGGCAAACGTAGTGTAGGACGCCCTCCAGCTAGGTGGAGTGACGATCTGAGAAAGGCTGCTGGTGGAGGCTGGATGCGTCGAGCTGAAGACAGGGCGCAATGGCGCTCATTAGGGGAGGCCTATGTCCAGCAGTGGACTGCTATAGGCTGATGATGATGATGACATAAACTAACTTGACTTCTGGGGGGGAAAGGGGCGGGGAGTCTAGACCAGAGGGGGGCAAGATCCACTTCTGTTGATGTTCACGCCAGCGGATATATCAAACTGCATGATAATGCCATTAATACTCACGTGACATTGTATAATAATTTCCATACAATTTCATCTACTAAACCTGGTCGTGATAATGTTTTTTTATGATGTTTCCGCTGTGAACGCCAACTGAAAATAGACCATCAAGTGAGATTTTGTATTTACAGACTCAATGCATTGCAAATAATCGCATTGTTGGCAAGTATTGTTCCAATGGGGTATTGTGGATAAGCGAATTCAATTATGAGGTCAAAACACATAAGCAACGCTCGTGTACCTCCGAGTACCATTGTTTACTGTCTTTTAGCTTGGCACTGCTCAGATGAGGTGACTCATTCTAGTGTCATTCAAAAGTGACCTTCATTATAAAAAGTTGAATTATAACTTTATGAGTACAAAACACCCGGTTCGTTGTATCCAATTGCCCGACACTTTGAAAGTCAAATTCTATAGTAAAACACTTGAGTTATAATGTCGCCGCGGCAATTATTGGTTAAATTGAACCATCAGTGAGCCACACGTCAACCCACCGATAATTGGCTAAGTGGGTCTCGGAATTAGATCCCACTTCTGCGGTCACGCGATCGGGCGGAGGTTAGTTGTGGGTCATTTTTGTAAGTGCAAGAAAGATAGGGTTAATGTTGTGATAGTGAAAATAGAGTAGAATATATAAAGTAGATTATGTAGTTGCTCTACGATCTTTCGATATTATTACTTTAACTTTCGCGATTATCACACATATTCCTAAACTATAACCAGGTTTATACTCGTTCGACCATCTGCAAAGTTCGTGGTCACTCTTTCACTTGATCTTTCTATAGTAATTTGAATCTATGGTTGTATAAGTGTATAGTAAGAATACAAGGACTGGTGGTCTTAGTAGTTGCCCCGCCTTCCGATCTTAAGTTCGTGGGTTTGAAATCGATCGTGGACTAATGGATTTCTTTGCCCAAATATGTATATGCGCTAATACCAGTACTTTCAAACGGCGAAGAAAACATTATGCACTTTATTCCTTTCACCACACTGATTAGAAAGAACTAGACAATAGAAGAAGAATAATAGGTAAAAAGTGGTTATATTATCAAAAAAAATTGGCTCATTAATAGTTAATCCGTCTTGATCTTCTTCTGAGCATTTTTAAAATAAGATCAATCTTCAAAGTCGACTTGCCGCTTGCCAGTGAATAGATGCCAGTTACTGAACTAATATAAACCTGCCTTCGCAGTTGCTGGTCACAAAACTCCAGCCATTGAACTATTAACACGAAAGCTCCTACGGAATGTAACCGAAGGAATGCTGCAATCGAAAACGCGATCAAAGGGCGGTTTCCAAAATAGTTTTGAAATGTTTAAAGCCAATTTCTATCCTTGATACTGGGTTATGGTATAATTTGTAAGAATATCAGTCAAACGAACTTTTAAAGGTGGTGTTCAAGTATGTTGGCTAGTTTTTTATACTTTTACAAGAACTAACTTAGAGATTTTAACGTATAACAAGCTTTGCTTAGTTTTGGACTAGATGGCGTTGTGTGAAATGTCCACCAATAGTATTTATTCATTTATTGCAAACAATACAATAAATAGTTCAAGTTTTTTTAGAATCATGAATGTTCATTGCATGGATTCCAAACGCTCTAAGTTTATAATTTGCAACTGTTATGAAACTCCAAAACTTTATCGAGGAATGCTGTGCAGTGGTTTGATTGCTAACAACAGTTTGTTACTTTGACCGACCAATTATATTTACAAACTTTTACATTTCAATCTAAAGTCAAACCACTTCACAATTTTGCTTCGTTACTTTTTGTCATGTTCATTGATAATTAGGTAGAGATGATTCAATCTAAAAATGCACGCCCCTCCACTTGTACTTGTACCGTATGTAGAGGAAATAGAGTAGCAAATACATTGGAGGGGCGTGCATTTTTAGACTGATCTACCTCTACCTATATACTACAGCAAACAGATCTATTGCATCATCATCTTCTTTTTCTTCTTCTTTATTTATGGCATCTGTTTTTTTGTGATCAATTTTGTCAGTGTCAAGTATTTTAAAATTATTATTTTTGATGATTTATACACCGTCAAATGTAATTTTATACTCACAGAAGGCTGTAATTTCTGGGACAGTGTAGATAGAGTTGCTCCTATGATAATCCTCTAAGCTTAGTCGGCCGTATCCATAGAATATACATGATCATAATGCGTGGAGGTGACTAAGCCGCGGTCCTTATCATTTAAATATATTATGAAAGAGACAGCGAACCATTTTAGTTTGGTTTATATATGACTAAATCATCACCATTGTTTGTCTAAACCAATCTCACTCCTTCACTTGTCATCACTTCTTTTATTATAAAGGAAAAATATTATTTATGCGTTTATAATGTCTTTTGTTTTCAACATCAAAAGAAAGATACAAAGAGATACCTAGCTAAATTGGGGACCGTTTTCAACACCGAGTGACACCTTTAAAAGGCCAACTCGTTCCGTTATCGTCCCGTTTTCTAAACATTAAACAAATAAGGTCTCAACCATGGATTTGTGTATATAAGTTATTTTTAAAAGGAGTAGGCAGTTTTTGTCACCGCATGTTCTATAATTGAGCTGTGTGTAGCAGGATTCAAGGTTCTTTACTTATGTAACACCTACACTTGCCTTACTTGTCTGGAATATGTTTTAATAAAAAAAACCTTACCTACGGACTCGTAGGTAAGGTTTTTTTTCAATATGACTATATTATGACTCGTTTCGGTGTAATTTGATGGGAACCTATCAATGTTACAACAAATTGGTTTTGGTAAACACTGTAAAGATTCATCGATTTAGGACTTGCTAGTTTTTTTTATTTCAACTTCAGCAATGCCTTCTGAGATGAGGAAATTACTAGAAGATGTTGTTAATGGTTAAAAAATAGATACCTGAACAGTAATGGGTGAGTTTCTTGCCCGTTCTTCTCAGATTATGTGAAACTCTAACTGTAACTGAAGTTTTTCTGAAACTGTAACTTAAATTCACCTAGCAAGCAAGTGCTTCTCTACACTCGTGACATTACGGCGTACCATGGCCCCATAGAAGTAACAAAATAAATACGCGTCACACGGACCTATAATATCATGCAGCGGTTCACACTAGTCTAGTATTTTGTGAAACTGCGTACTGCGATGTAAAAGGCATTTCGAATTATTCCTTATCATCATCATCATCTTCCTGCCCTTAAATTATTATTCCTTATTATTATTGCATTATTCCTTATAATTTTATTAAATAAGATTATTTTGACTTTATTAAGAAACATCATAAAGTACCAGCATAATCCTGTTAATTTAAAAAATGATTTTATCAAATAAGGTTTCTTGACCATTTCCACTTCGTTCCCTATTCCCGGATCACCCTTAAAGCGGCAAACGCAAAGGGATCCAACAGACCCGCTTTAATTAGTTTTATTTCACCAATCCGACTTACGAATCTTATAACGTTGCGGTTGAACAATTTTAATGAAAGGACACAACTTCTTTGGAAAGTTGTTTAATTTTATGTCCGAGTTGTGTTTCTGTAAGTGTCAAAGTGACAGACGGGGGCTGAGTTTACAAACCAAACCAGTTAATTACTGTTTTGCCTAACCAACTTTTCCGATGTGTTATACATACGAGTACAGTTTGTCAATACGACTTAGACAAATTGTTATACTAGTTTTTGTTGGTTGGGCCATAAGGATATTTTTTTCGGAAAAATTAGTTGTGTAGAAGGTAATCAAAAGTACCCACGGAAGAAAGATTTCTACCTAATACTAAGACTTCTCTAGTTATCTCTACGTTACGTAACTTAAGGTAAAAACTATGAGTATATTTACCAATGTGGTTAAATTATTAAATTGCTTCGAAATTTTTTGATTTTTGGACTTATGGTTTCTAGCAAATGTTCTTTTTCATCGGTTTTGCGAGTCAAAGTCAAAAAATTACATTGAATACTGGATAAATACAATTTTGGAAAAGAAAAACCGATTTGCGTAAGACTAAATTCATACCTTAGGATAGAAAGGCAGATACTTCCGGACCAGTTCACTGTTACAATTATGACTATAGCAATTAAGTAATAAATAGTTATCATGTTTTGAATCCGATACCTTTTGTGGTTCAGAGTGCATGCGGCGGAAATGCGAATGTTGAGATGGATGTGTGGAGTGACAAGGATGGATAAAATAAGGAATGAGTATATCAGAGGAAGTCTGAAAGTAGCACCGGTGACAGAAAAGATGAGGAGTAATAGGTTAGCGTGGTATGGGCATGTTATGAGAAGAGATGAATGTCATGTGACAAGGAGAGTGTTAGGTATGAATGTGGATGGATTCAGGGGTAGAGGTAGGCCAAAGAAAAGATGGATGGACTGTGTGAAAGATGACATGGGTAAGAAAGGAGTGAGTAATGAGATGACGAGTGACAGAGGGAAATGGAAGAAGATCACATGTTGTGCCGACCCCACATAGCGTGGGATAAGGGCAGGAAGATGATGATGACCTTTTGTGGTTCAGCCATCCTGACGCTACTTTTTCCAACTTAATAGTATATTTTATGAGTCTAGTTGATATTATGACTAAATATAAAGTACTTCCCTACACAACGTGTTCATCATACATTGCAATCCACAAATCAACACACGTCTGCTTCAAATGAGCTCATGTATATTTTTCCAACTTAATAGTATATTTCATGAGTCTAGTCGATATTAAAAATAAATATTAAGTATAGGTCATCCAATGGATCTAGGCATTCGTGAAGTTAGCCACAGGTGCGAGTTTGCGCACGTAAAGTTCCTTCCCCCCTCTTCATATTCAATTCTTCAATTGCTCCCGAAAAACGATACTGCGCAGCTCTTGCGGCTAACTTCACGAATGCCTAGATTCGTTGAGCGTATTATACTTCCCTACACAACGTGTTCATCATACATTGCAATCCACAAATCAACACACGTCTGCTTCAAATGAGCTCATGTATAATCTCACTGCACTGTAATATCCAGCCTCCTCAAATCGAGCCCGCACAACTTTCCCACAAATTTGTCGCGGACGAGATAAACAAAGCCCGTAGCGAGTTGGCGCTATGAATATAAACTGTGAAATTAGGACGCAGCGTCATATGATATACCGTGTGTGCCTAATTTAATTCAGCAAGCTAAAGGATCCCCTAAGAAGCGACGGCCGTTGCGGGACGATCGTAACTGTACTCGTATGTAAATAAATAATATATATTAATTTTGGTGGACAGTTCACACAACGCCATCTAGCCCAAAAAAACTAAGCAAAGCTTGTAATAAGAGAACTAGATAAGCTGATAGATTAATTATATCATTTTTATGTAAATACATACTCGTACATAGCATACATAATTACACCCAGACACAGAACAAACATCTGCGTTCATCACACAAATGTTAGTCCTGGGTGGGGATCGAACTCACAACCTGCAGAAGGCAGAGCTACCACCATTTAAGCTGTGAAGCCAGTCAAAATATCGGTGAAGATGTCATACAACGCCATCAGCTAGTACCAAACTAAGCAAATTTGTGGGGACTATGGAAACCAGAGAGAACATGCCTTTGAAATTTAAATACCTGGATAATCACATTAATTAACGACTTATTTGTATATTGACAGGGCTAATTTAAGATCTACTAAATGTAAATAAAATATTAACATCATCATCATCATCATCATTGGCAGCTCAAATAATGGCCCACTGCTGGGTATAAGCCTCCTCCCTCAAACGCCACTTCAATCGACCCTGTGCTGTTCTTGTCCAGGTATTTCCCTCTATGGCCTCTATATCCATCCACCGGGCTGGTGGTCTGCCCCGGCTTCTAGTGCTCTCCCTTGGCCACCACTCTGTCAGCGCTTTACACCACCTGCCATCACTAAATCTGGCCAAGTGCCCGGCCCAGCGCCACTTAAGTCTCGCTATACGGTCTCCGATATCTGCTACCTTCGTCCGTCTACGTATTTCCGTATTTCGGACTCGGTCTAGCAAAGATATGCCGAGCATGGCACATGCAGCATGAATATTAACATGAAACACATTAAATTAATATGTAAAATAAATTAAAATAAATAAATATGATCACGACTGTAATCCCCAGGCTCGGTAGATATCTCCTCAGATCTTTAGTTACTTAGATCTTTGAGGATATCTAAAGAGGGTAGTCAGAGACAAGTCCAAACATGACATTTTGCCCACATTTTGCACAATAGTTAGTATTCCGTACGTGACAGGTTGCAAGCCCATCGCCGCTTATAAGAATACTAACCTATGACACATACCTTCTAATTATTTTTTTTTTTTTTTTTTTTTAATAATGCTGGACAGTCCACACAGCATCATCTAGCCCCAAAGTAAGCTACTCAAAGCTTGTGTTATGGGTACTAGATAACTGATATATTTAATACACGATATAGGTACATAGATAGATATTTTTTATTATACATACACACCCAGACCAACGGAACTAATTTCTGCAGATCGTACACAAATTTGTCCCGAGGCGGGAATCGAACCCGCAACCTCTTGCGTCGCAGGCGGACTCTTGCCCGCTGCGCCACTGAGGTCGTCGTTTTGGTTCTAGGGTATGCCGGTTTCCTCACGATGTTTTCCTTCACCGTTTAAGAGCACTGGCATTGCGCACATAAATTTTTCGAAATCGGATCGTGAGGCAGGGGTGCTACCATTACACCACCAGCGCTCTTAATTAATATGTACATACATGATTATAGGCAACCAGCAGTAGACGCATAAAAATAAGTTTATATAAACATTGACTTACTCGTATAAGCTAAGTTGATGGCTGACATACCATTGATGTAATGGTTACATTGTATTCTTGAACCGGTTTTTGCGACACCATGTGTGGAAGGCCCAGGTAGAATAACTATCGGAAAATGAAGTCCTACTCACAAGGATAATGTTATAATAATTCCGAACATCCTGTTTACTGTTATCCATTGATTTTAGGTATATATCTAGAGCAGGAAATGCTTTACTATTTTCCTTCTGTTACTATTATGAATATATCGATGTTTTCCTTACAAAATCAAACTCTGGAAGATGCATCTATAATCTGTCTCAAACATTGACATTGACTTTGACAGTGACAAGAACTCATATCAAAACTGAAAAGCGTTGAGCGCACTAGCAAATTGTTCTTTACGAGACATAATTATGACATAAATAAAGAAGAAGAAGAAAAGCGCTATAAAAGTGTTACGGAGCCCTTGTTTTTTATACTTAGTAGCTATAATACATCAATGATCGTTCTATTAGTATTACTTATTTGTGATGAAGATACTTATTTATACTAACTAGCCGTCTCGCTCTTGGCTTTGTCTGCCAAATCCGGTAAGACTGACCGAATCCGTTTTATCCTTAACTAATGCGATTAGCGCCATCTTGTTCTGAGTTGGGTAAACTTACAGAACGGCATGTGAATTCATCATAAAACTATGAATAAACTAAAAGTTAGCTTCATCTATCAACACCTGGACAATAGAAGCTAAACCCGCGACATTGTGCCGTAAATAAAAGCACCGTCTGCAGAACAAAGAAGATAGATTAACGCGGAAACGTCCAAGTAATTGTGAAAAATGCGAATCGTTTCCCAAGCTATAGAGATTTCAACAAGTTGACCGACAAATTGATATTTAAACCGGCGATTTAAATTTGGCTATTTCGATTCAATCAAGTGGATGGGTCTTTTAAATGATGGACTCCTGGATAGTTATACTTATAGGTTCAGAGAATTAACACGTAAACGTAAGGTCTAATAGGTACATTTACTCTCAAAAAGACCATGTCACTTATATAATAACATGGTTTAAGTATAAGTTAAGTCGTATTGTATTACAAGGTTGGTAGGTATTGGTACCTAATGTTACCTCAAAAGCTTATGAAAACATTGGAGTTATATTAGTAGGTATAGATAGGTATATATGAGTATATAGGGAGCTATCTATACCGTATTATATAAAATACAAGGGTCTATCTATCTACTATATAAGTACCTATATGAAAATCTGTATAAATCCTAACATTTTCGCTGGCGCGTTTGTTACTAAATCCGACCGAATTATATCCCGCTGGAATAAATTATGAGGGCGGGCCATCCCCTCTCAACAGCAGTGACACAGTATAAATAATATTGTTAGGTACTGGGATTGTTCAACGTACCTGCAGTAGGTGACCATACCGATAGAATAAGCTCGCACATAGCTTAGCTTGCAGCTTAATCCAAAATTGCATATGACTTGTTTACATGATTTGAACAATCCATTCGAAGATGCGACACATGCGAAGGTACGACACAGAAAAGAAATGGTGACAGAAAAAAAAATTCAACGACAATTTATTTACTTATGGTTCACGGTTAGATAAACATTATTATAGGAATAAAATAAGCTTTAACTTTCATTTATCTTTATTCCCATAGATGAAACAACTTATACGAGTAGTAAGTAATTATTTTTTGGATTAGGAATAAAAATGATTTCTCATAAGTTTTGGAGTCTTGTTGCAGAATTTTAGGAAACAGCGGGTATAAGCCATTATAAGTAGTTGGCAATAATTTAAACAAAAAATTTGTTTTGCTACAAAAAGATACAAAGACAATCCTAGTGCTTAGTTTACTATTTATATTTTATAAAAATAAAAAATTAACTCGTATGTTTTAAATGTTTTATTTATTATGATAATAGGAATAGGTACATTGAAGTATAAGTTAAAAACTATAAAGACTCATAAATGACAATTACTTAAGAGTGGCTCATTACGGTTTTCAATCTACTGTTAGTGGTGAGTAATAAATATAAGTACTAATCTAAAATTTTAGCTAATCGCTGCTTGATTTGCTTGGCCGTTTTTATGACGCCTTCGCTTTCGAACAGAAGGCCTTCCTTGCCGATGCCGTATGGCTGTTCATCTCCAGTGCGGAGGTAGTACAAGCCTTTGGTTCCCGGCTTGCAGCCATAACCCATAAAGCTGACGTCACAAGAGCAATCTTCCTGCTGGAATTCCTTCCAGTCTTTACATGCTCTAGCAGGGAATGCTTCAGGGTTCCTCACAGACTCAGCAAACAGTTCTACAACGCGGTTATGTGACTCAAACTGGAACAAGCAGTTGGGTTGCTGTTCCCCTCCATTCGGAAAGAAATCAACATGCCCAACTGGCGAGCGGAGTCCATAAACGCCTGCGTTTGTGTGTATCACATCTACAAACTCAGCATCTGTTGGAGCGAGCCTTAAGTGTCTATCCATATGACTAAAACAAGGTCCAGCTGGATCCAAACCAGAGATACGACCAACCAAAGTCCCAGTGAGGGAATGAAAATTCTTCCCGGCAAATCCTGCTATGTGAGAACCGAGGCTGTGGCCTACTAGATGAATGTTTTTGTGGTCTAGGCCAGTGTCAACCATTGCAGCTAATGTTGCTCCAAGCTTCTCTCCTATAAAGCGGACATAAGTGCTGGAGCGCAGATACAAGAAGCGAATCAGTGGGCTCGCGTCTAGAGCTAGAATGTTGTGGTGTCCCTTGCTCTGAAATGCTTCGTTCACAGCGGCGAAGTTGAACAGCGTAGGGTCGTCTGTAAAACCGTGGAGGAAGATGACCAGGGGCTGGTCATGTTTGTAACCTGGAGTTTTCGGGAGCAACTCAGCCACCAAGCCTAACTTGAAGGACGTTTGAAGCTCATTCGATATAAAACTGAGCTTTAGCTGATCGAGATCCGGTTCTGCTTCTCCATGCACATGCTCGTAGTCCAATCCCATAAGATTCTTCATTTTGGTAGATTGACTGTTTCCTATATACATTATAGCCTGGTCCACAGGTTGCATAGCGTTAGCCATTTTCGTCTTGATGGCTTTTTCAGCTTTATTGACAATCTGGTGGGTCAAATCTTTCTTCTTTTCTTCAGTTTCGTTGTGCTTGGGCGGGGCCATCAATCCAAGGATTGCGTTTTTCATGGTTTTAAACATCTTGATTGTTGAACAGGATTTTCGATCAATTAAGTACAAGATACTTTAAGTAGATCGAGGATCTGTATAAAACAGAATTTCCAAAAACCTGAACACAAGTGATCACCACCAAAGGTGTATTAGCACTGACCACTTAAGGCCGTTGATTTTGCTTTAATGTCCTCACTATTTATGCAAGCCAATAAGGTAAATTATATTTTTTCTCACAGAATAAATCAAATGAGGAAAATATAAAATAAGTACTTGTACGAGTAGATATTTGTTGTGTATACATTGCGTAGGTACTAGGCAGTGTACGTAATATCATATTTACCTACTTGGCTACTGTTTACATTTTTTTCCTTGGTTTAGTAATTAAAGTTTCCGGGTTAATTTATGATGCAAATTTTTTGCGTCATAAATTGCGAGCACAGTGTCGCACAGAAAACGAAACGAACCTTATAATATTCAGAATGCGCCTTTAGTTTAAAACCACCTTAGTGTCTTTACTGTTCTAAGAGCTATTATTCTGTGGTAAGGCTAAACTTTAATTAAGCTGCATTTCGACTGAAATGGGTTCCCTTTTCAAACATTCAGACTTCGCAGCCGAATGATGTCCAACTTTATTATTAGACCCCAAAATAATTGCCAATCGTGAAAGAATGCATTGATCTTTTCCGGAGCTATAACTAGTATCAATTCTGTATCATCTGAGTTTGCGTCAAACACGTCTTCATCTTCTTTATAATATGACTTTTAAACTACAGAATGATGACTTCATAAAGTTTATTGATTCTAAAAAAAAAACAAGTAATTACGCTGTAATATTTTCATGTATTTAACACATGTATTTTTTTTCTTTCCAATCAGTGAAGTTTAGTAAAATGTCAAAGTCAAAATATTTTGTTCGATAAATCCAACATCTTCCATGCTAGGTCCTAGGTTAGTTTAGATGCCGTTTTAAGCCTAAGAATCTCGCCTCGATTCAAGCGCTTTTTTCATGAAAACCACAGGACAACATTGTTTATTCAATAAAAAAATATTTAACCCCAGCTGACGTAATTGGCTATTTGACAGTTTTCAAAAAGATACCTAAAAATATACGTAAGTATATTTTAAACCTCTTACAATTATCTTTTCCGAAAAAAAAAGGGTTATTTATCAGAAAAAATGAATATTTTCCACCAGTGATTTGAAATTCGCGTGAAAACAGCCGGTCACGTGACATTTCTGACTGTAACGTCACGGGTCTCGGACGGATAAAAGGATAAGTCCTGACTGATTTGAATAGATACAACTGCTGGTCGTACAGACTTGAAATTTGGAGGGTATGTTTGTCTTGGTATGTAGGCACCCACTAAGACAGGATTTTTGGAAATTCCACTTTTAAAGGGGTGAATAGGGCTAAAAACGTTTGTATGAAACTTTTTAACGCGTGTTTGTGTTTCAAGATTTTTCAATATAACCTTTAAAAAGGGGTAAAATGGGGGCTCAATGTTTATGTGGGAACTTTTTAAGGGGTGGTACGATCGGTCTGAATCTTGGTTTGGATACTTTAAATGCAAAATAAATTAAAACGTATATATCGATTTTTCAAAACAATCCTCCAAAAAGGGTTAAATGGGGTGTCAAAGTTTTTTTGACCAGAGGTGTGTTTTGTTTGAAACTCCGTTGAAATACTTAATAGGCAAAATAAATGTACACGCATTTTAAGGGTTTTCGAAAATAACCCTCACAAAGGGAAAAAAGCGGTGTCAAAGTTTATATGGACTTTTTGACGAGAGGTGTGATTATCTATACTATCTATACTAATGTTATAAGGAGGAAAGATTTGATTGTTTGTTTGTTTGCATTGAATATACTCTGAAACTACTGGAACGATTTCAAAAAAATTTTCACCAATGTGTAGAATGAACTTTCAGGATGAACATAGGGTATATTTAATGTTGGTACTTCGCGGGCAACGCCGCGAGCGAAAGCTAGTATTTTATAAAAATGACAAGCTAAAAAACTTGTGCCGTGCCTTTGTGTAAAAGTACTACAGTTAAATATCCTGACAAATTGTTTATACACGTTCCTAAATGTCCGAAACTCACATTCTGAAACTCAGCTGAGCAAAAGTTAGGATTACATGCAAATAAATTTGCAACCTTAAATGAATCGATTTTTGGCTGATTTGCACTATCAGCTTTTATATAGCCTGGCTCCATTTTGTGGAACTTCTCACAAACACAAATTAAAATATTTTAGAGTAAATCTTTTCAGCAAACTGCCAACGATTAAACACACGACATTTTACCATTGAGATGCATTTTATTGTGACACTTAGAGAAGTGACGTCACACGATGGTCAAGCATGGCCGCCCGCGTTTCGGCTTTTGAAATCCATGGACAAAAAAACTCAAATGAATTTTTCAAAAACGATACATTTACAATTTATTTTAATGCAAAAGACATATTGTATGAGTATTGTGAACCTATAAGCTAATGTATCTAATATATTAAATATGTTATCGTTACTATTGTCAAATAGCCAATTGTAAAGAACAAAGCATTTTAATATTAAGTAATACTAACAAAATAATGTCGTAGCTAGATTACGTCAAAGAAAAATATACGTCACACGTATTTACCATAATCACGCCAAGACCTAGACTGATTGCAAACAATTCTACAGCCAGTCATTGACATTAGAGTCGTCACATCTTATTTGCATCTGAACGGTGTTTGTCATTTGTTTACGCTAAGTTTTAACGTTATTTGACGTCATTTTTTCTCTATGCTGCGTTTCTGTTAATAACTTTGTAGTAATATTTTAAATTATAAAAGTTTGATACTTAACACTTTTTTTGCTTACGTTTTATATAAACACCGCTGTTCTACTTATAAATTACAACTATAAAATTAAGACCAAAAGTTGTAACGACACTTTTTGCTATAGTTGTAAGCCGTGCGGCGAGCGCGTGTTTCTCTGTCTGTCTCTCTTTCTCTCTCTCTCATAGAAAGCGAGGAAAGGAACTTCGTTCTATCCAGGTGTCCCTTGACACTTCTCAAGCTTTTTTTTATTCTCACAGGATTCTAGGACTACGGAATAAGCCATCTCAGCAGCTACCTACACAATTATATCTACCATATCTACAGAAAAGACATGGTAAATGCACGTGGAGCTGACTAAGCCGCGGGTTTTCTCATGATCTTTTCCTTCACCGTTCATGCACTGGCATTACGCACAATTCGAATAAAAACTGACGTCCTTGATGAGAAAATAAAGGTGGCACTGCACCACCAGTACTCACAGAATATACAGTTAGTAAGTATTTGCTCGTAAATTGCGGATTGTTCGTGTAAAAATGCATCAAATTCTATCCCAGGAAAATGACTTCATTCCGTGTAAAAGCTGTGGCATTCAAAAAGCTCGGAAAAAACGTCGCATGTCAAACACGTGCTAAATAACACTGCGAATATGCGGCTTTAATGACAGCAAAATGAAGTTGCAAGTATTTTGCTGGGTGTGGATTTGGTTAAATTTTTATTAGAGTGGTTACCACCCGCAATTTCCCTTGTTAATAGATAGAAAGCTTTATTTAAAGAAATATAGGTACAGATTTATATGAATTCGAGTAGGTATACACACTATAAATAAAATACTTGTAAAACGGTTAAACTATCTTGTAACGTTGAATGAAACAATAAGTTAAAAATTAAGTAGAGGTACGTAGCTACATTCATTCAAAATTAATTATGTTTTTTTTAAAGTATTTCTTGTTGTGTTTTATAGTCGTTCAATTGTGTGCCCTTTTCATTTGCGATTAGTTTTTTGTTATAACATCTTTTTGACAAAAGGTTATGGTAACCGATAACAGACTAATGGTTTACATTACCCAAGGTTCGTTGAAATGTAGCGAATGTGAATTATACATTTCATTCGACATCAAACAACTTCATAAATAAAATATACAGAGAGACCTTCTGAGAAAGAGTAAATTTGTTTATCATTGACAAAGAAAACAACGAGACTTCCATTATCTCCCGAACAAAGTAAACACCATCAAGACGGTATTATGGCAATAATAAAATATTATTTTCATGGAGAGATCACGAGGGCCTCTCGACTGCCGTCTGGCACTAGCTTGGAAGCCCAACAGAATTTAAGCTACGTACTTACAAACTAAAAGCAGCTTTCAATATTGATAAGTTTGAACTCTATCACGTTCACTTAAGAGTTTTTGAGTTGTAAGGCGGTGAAGGTACAAGTTGCACATTTGGCTGGCGCCCAGCTGAGATTCTGTACGTTCTGGGGACAAATCATTGGGAGAAAACAGATTTGAGCGGCCATTGCACGCTACTACCGGCGGAAGTATAGTTTGTTATTGTTGTTTGCCCGCCTTTATTTGAACTTAGTTCATGAATTCCGGATACAGATGTATCAAGTGTGAACAAATAGTATGAGATTTCGTGATCTGTTTACTTTATATTGGAAAAGTTAAGCAATTTATAGATCAAGGCAATTTATAAAGTTTATAAATTTCCGTGAACAATTTTTGTGTTGAAATTTGGAAACACCTAAGTATAATCTCCATTGAGGTATACCTATTTAGTATTCTCCATAAACAATTTGCACCGGCAAGCTTATGATTTTTACCGTATTCTTATAATTCTAGCATTTACTAGTAAAATGACTAAACAATACTACTAACCAATAAATTGTAGGTATTGATTAATTTTACATAATAGAGTGCATTTTTAGTGCATTTGCACGCATTACTTCAGCTAAATTTTTTCGCTGGTCAGGGGGGCGGTTATGGATCTTTACTTACAATCAATGTCAATACGTTTTCATTGTAATCAAGTGATTTGGTATGACATAAGAGTGTTTGTTCAATAAATTTGAGCCAGTTTTGACAAGTGGTGATTGTATCAGAGTTCCATAATCGCACTACTGGTCATCACGGCGGAGTGGGATTAAAAGTAAGTAGTTGTATATAAGAGTATGCGTATTAGTCATTGGTGTGGGTGGCAGGTGATATCCAAGCTTTATAATTGTGTCTTTTAGGAGCTATTTCATTCAATATAGGCGTGAAATCCTCTACTGCAAGTATAAAAGCGTCGCTTTAAAAAAACATAGCAATTCAAATTAGTTCAAACTCAAAAAATAATTGTAATTGAAGGAATTGCTTAAACTTAAAGGAACCGTTTCAGGCAGGCTGCGCTACCCATTTTTTACAAACTGATTCACTGAAACACGCAAAGCCCCAATGTTAGCTTAAATGGGTAGCAGTACCTACTTATAAGTATTTTTAAGGAAAAAGTGTTCGATTTTATTTTCAACACAAATTTAGAACCTTGACATCAATTTCGTTTACGTCTGAAGGAATAATATTTTTCCTACTAAATTGAGGCTTGGTTTGCCTTTAAGTAATAAAGTAGGTATAAGTAAATAAATTTATATCAAAATAATTGAATTATTATTTCGTATATGTGTCCTTCCTGTTCTACACGTTCAAATTGAAGGTATAATGCTAAATATAGACAATTTTATACTTATCTTATAATCAATAGTCGTAGCAAGGTTTGCTTCCTGAATGTTACAAAAGACTCTCACACAATCGTTGTTACGAGCGAAATACTATTGTTTTTTTTTCAAACCGATAATTTTGGAAAATTGAAATAAATCAAGAATTTTAATTGCATGAGAATAAGGCTGGTTTAGTATTGGCGAATTGTTTCTTACTCTCTAATAAATCGACGACACAAAAATCTAACACACACTAACTTATAGTAACCAGCAATATTTCAATTAATTCCAAACAATTCCCTTATATTTAGGCTATCGTGTTTGCAGTCGCGTGTGGCGAGCACAATGAAATATTTTCTTGTTTCTATTTTTTTAAAAGAGTTACACTGCCACGTTACGAAGCATATTAATTAAGTTATTTATTTTAGTAGTTATTTATTGGCAGCCTTCTATAAAAACAGCAGGTCAAAAAGCTTTTATTTTAATCTGCGTTTTCATGTGCTTGATACTCGTAATGATTTTTTACATTCAATAGGTATCCATTGTTTTCTATGGATTATGTTACAATAAAAAGTGATAGAGATAGAACTAAATAAAAAGTCGAGCCCCAAAAGATATTTCATAACTGATGGCAAAATTGATTACATTCAATATCTTCGGACCGAAAGTTATTGTTTAGAAACAATAGTAAATCAACAAGGGAGGAATGTAGGTGCTTTTATACGAACATCGGAACTTTCACGCAACCATGACGCAGTACAAAAAGCTATCAAAGCTAATTGTGTGCCAACGAAAAGAAAATTTCGATGGAAAGCCGAGATTGGCTTCGATAAGAGCCCATTACGTTAGACTGCTTTCAAACGACGAAGCAAATGGCATAGCATGCCGCAGTAACGCTGCACGTAAGACACTTTTTAGATTGGTTTTATAGAATATTCTTTCTTCCCATCTACATAGCGGACTGTTTGGTTTTATTATCGAGTTTGTATTATTTATGCAATTATTATTGTTCCTTTGAAGTTTGGGCGGCTTGCGGCCTTTCACACGGTCACGGGTCGATTTGTCAATTAGCTAATTGAACTATTTTTATAATAAAGCAATTGAAATTATAGTAAAACAAGTACTTAACATTATTTTTGTTGATTTTTTTTATCACATGAATTTTCATTATCACGTTATGTGGCAAAAGAATACAGCAGCACACAGACGTCATGTGCAACTACCTTCACTCAGAGGCTTCAAACTTGCTGCATACTGTTCCCATATATTTAACCAGTCCTTAACGAGTTTCTATTTTATTTTATTCTTGCGTGATGGCTTCCTTGTGAGTGGTTTATGGGTGGGTTAAATACTTTATGTACTGGCGCTAAAATTCTTGTTCAAATTGAAAATACATTCAAGTATTTAGCAAACAGGTCCCTGTTTATTTAAAATCATCTTAAACACAGTAAATTATGGTGCCAACTCTAGTCAATCTCAGCCTGACAAGAATCTGGCAAGAAACTTTTTAGACCCTACCCTTGTTTGTAGGTAAGTATGTCAGGACTGTCGGTCAGTATGGTAAGGGCCTTACCGTAAGGCGTGTAGGACGCCTTACCGTAAGGCGTCCTACACTAAGAAAGTCCTATAAGTACTAAGAATACCTATTGTCTCGATAATATAATTGACTGGGTTGAATGGAAAATCACTCGTATTTTTATTAAGGCCACTTCGTTTTTGACGCCAAATGCCGTTTTCAAACTTCTCCCATAAACCACATTCACACAACCACGCTGCCACCTACCCTCGCTGTTTACAAAGAGAACTTTCCAGAAAAGTTCAGAGAGAAAGGTACAGTAAAATGTGAGACGTGACGACGAATGGCGCAAAGCTGTTGTTCTAGAACTTACTGCAGTTGGAATTGTTCTTTCTAGAATTAAGTTAACAAGAAGTTGAAACTTTAAGTCACTTCACTTTGGTAGGTACTCAAATTACTGAAAGCAATTAATAGGTAAGTACACAAAACGTCATTGTCTTAGTTGTGTCTTACCTCTGTACAGACTTATATCACAACTGTTAAATGCTAGTTTATAGTTAGAAAATAAGTAGGTATGGGTCATTGTTCTAGGATGATGTGAAGCAAAAGGTAGTAGGTACTTCTATTACTACTTCTATATTATAAACTAATCCTTGCATAATCGGCAAGCGAACTCGGTACCGCGCGATATAAGTACCTACATAGGAGTACTGTAAGTGCAACCTACTACTGATATAAATTGGTTGGTATAATTATATATACTTTTATTATTATTGATTATCACAGGATTCATATTGCTCATGTTTTTTGACCTAAAAGATACATGGTTTCTTTGTGAGTTCATAACTAATTTGGCCAACAATTGGGTTAAATAAAACCCATGACCGTAAAATCAAAAGAGAGTCGTGCCCACTACATGATCACCATCGGTTCTTATTTCATCTTCGTCTTATGTTTATTCACAGTAATGCCTCGAACACACTAGCCTAGCCACTAACTATACTTATTTTTTCTTATTTTATAGTTTGAACACAATAGCTAATAAGTGCTCTCATACTACGTAGTGTACATCCTACTAATATTATAAACGTTAAAGTTTGTGAGTATGGATGGGTGTTTGTTACTCTTTCACGTTTAAACGGCTGAACAGATCTAGATGAAACTTGGAATGCGTGTAGTTTATAACCTGGAAAAACACATAGGCTAATTTTCATCCAAGTAGGTACGCGAGCGGAGGCGCGCGCGGATGTTAGTTCTGTACATAATTTAATAAAAATGACTTTATAAAGGCAAGCCAAAAACGAAATCCTGGTCAACAATAACTCCTACGAGTTCGTGAGGAATGAAAATAATAGTTAACTAAAATACATAGTCGTTATTTTGATGCTTGCACAGGTCAGTAATAGCCTCGTGTGCCACCGCCGTTATGTACGTAAATAGAATTCAATGGAAGTCTCAAGTTGCAACATATGGCTCGGAGCGACACTATGCGACGCTGAAATGCAATCTCTTGAAAGCTTGTTCCAATCGATTGAAAGAAAGCTAAATTTATAATCTTAAATATTTTGCTACCAGATATTATTTGGATAGCTGAAACCGATGTTAACTTTTGTTAGCAAAGCATTACCTGACGCCATCAAAATTAGCAAGGATGTTAAACCTATCGTTATCTATTTACAGAAGATAATCTTTTGTCAGGACATGGTGGAACACAAAACAACTTAAACGGACGCTTAAAAGACTAACAAGCTGTTAGTTTATCTAGCAGAGCATGGTGAAACTAGCTCTAAGCCTGTAAACTTGAATTGAAAAGTGACCCTTATCTAAAGAACGTAGAAATGTCAAAAATCAACCACTAAAATGTCACATCAATGTTGGCATTAACGTTACTAGAATCTACATTTTGCTGATATTTTGTGATCTAAATAATAGTACCTGGGTGACCGAGCTTTGCTCGGTTTTTTTTATTGGTAAACGACGTTTTCTAAAAATGAAACCTAGCTAGATCGATTTATCGCCCCCGAAACCCCCTGCATACTAAATTTCATGAAAATCGCTGGAGCCGTTTCCGAGATTCCAATTATATATATATATATATATATATACAGTCGTGGTCAACTAATTAGGGACACTCTTTGGTTAAACCGAATTGTGAATTTATTTTTTATTTTCCAACGAGTCTAAACCATATTCCATATCTCTTACATGTAAGTATAATTAGTCATTTATGTGCCCGATTATACAAACAATAACAACTTCTTAAACATTAAACCTCTTTACAGTATAGCTGATAGATTATCGTAGTGCTATTTGTTCAAATAATGCTGGCTGGCCATTTAATTAGGGACACTGAGATATTGCATACTATTTTCAAAATTTGAATCTCAATACTTTTTTACTTCTTCTCTTATTGTTTCGTGGTAGTTTTGGCGGCAATCCCGATATTTATTTTAAGTTTTGAAAAATATTTTGAAGAAAAATGGGTAAAAATAAAAGTTGCGATCCAACACTACGAAAAATTATCATGAAGTTTGTTGTCGAGCATGGTTGGCCATACCGAAGGATAGCAGAACATTTAAATTGTTCAAAAACTATGGTATACAATGCAGTGCAACATGTCAGACGCAATAACACAGATTTAAATGTGCCCAGAACAAAAAGATCGAGAAAAACAACTCCGCAAGAAGATAGAATGATAGCCAGGTTAGCTAAGAAAGATCCGTTTCTAGGCTCTATTTTAATTAAACACGAAGTGTTTGGGACAGACGAAAGAGCTGGTGTCTCAGCTAGGACCGTTCGACGACGTCTGGTAGAAGCAGGGTTGTTCGGAAGAGTGGCTCGCAAAGTACCGTTGTTGAAGAAAGAACATAGAAATGCTCGTTTGGCGTTTGCACGTAAATATGGACATTGGACCTACGCCCAATGGCAACATGTATTATTCTCTGACGAGACCAAGGTTAATTTGATTTCTTCAGATGGAAGGCAATACGTACGGCGTCCAGTAAAAGCGGAAATGAATCCAAGATTCACAAAAAAGCAGGTGAAACATGGCGGTGGAAACATTAAAATGTGGGGTTCATTTTCTGGACGTGGAGTGGGACCTGTGAGGAAAGTTCAGGGTAACTTAGACCAACATCAATACAAGGCAATATTGGAGGAAACGATGCTTCCCTATGCTGAGGAGCATCTCCCTATTATATGGACGTTTCAGCATGATAACGACCCAAAACATACCGCCCGTTCAGTCAAGTCGTTTCTTACCAGTCAGTCAGTATCGGTGCTAGATTGGCCAGCAAATAGCCCGGACCTTAACCCAATCGAGCACCTTTGGCACGAAATCAAGAAAAAAGTAGCCACTTATCGTACCACAACTTTAGATGAACTTAATGAAGCTTTTTGTGAGGCATGGGCAAACATTCCTGTCGAAACATGCCAGAAACTGATAATGTCTATGCCACATCGGTGTCAAGCGGTAATTACTAACAAAGGTTTTGCTACTGGGTACTGGAGCTGTTAAAGATATTATAATACTGCAGATTATTAGTTTTGTTTAACTCTATTTTTCATTATAGTTTACTGTCCTTAATTAAATGTCCAGCTACAGAATTATACCTTAAAATTGAATACATGTTCAACCTTTGATATTAAATACTTTTTTCTATTTATTTATTCTTTTATTTACAGCCATTTAAAGCATAATAATCGGACCAAATTATGCAAATAATAGTTACTGAGAAATCAATAGGGTTTTATATTTGTATGTACATAACCGGTTATTGTTCTTCACTATCTTGCATGTCCCTAATTAGTTGACCACGACTGTATATACAAGAATAGCTCGTTTAAAGGTATAAGATATTATATCATTTTTACAGAGTAAAAATGTGATGTCAAAGTAAAAGTCAAAATTATTTTATTTATTAAAATCACAAGGACCATTTTCAGACGTCTTACCGTCCGTTGCAAAGTCGTAGAAAGAAGCTAGTCTCAAATGATTGAGACCTTGTTATTATTTTTCTTCGTTTGTTTTTGACATCTGTCAGAATGATTTATTTAGCCAATGTCAAGAGTTCTTTATTGAGTATTGACAGCGTTAATATACGACTCGGGAAAATATTCAAAAAAATGTAGGGACCAAAAACAGTGTATTGAAACGTTATAATATTCTGTGCTTCTTCTTCTCTTCTTCTTCAATTATGGCATCTGTCTCTTAGAGAACAATTTTGCCAGTGTCAAGTGTATTTATTTATAAGTATTGTCAACGTCACGGAGTCATAGTCAAGTTGTCAAGTCAATTTTAAACAAAAGATGGCTGTTTTGTTGAAAATTCTCGGGATTTCCTCCGATGGAACTTGAAGAGAACTATTCACTTTAATTCACATATTTTACACTCGCGTCAAGAACCCGGGCTTTATTGGCAAAATAACCACCAAAATTACGCAATAAAACTCAAAATAACACGAGAACAAATATAAAAACTAGAGAGACGTAGTTGTCAGTCAAACGCATCGCAGGAAATCCCATTCTGTGCTTCAGTTGTCTAGATATTGAAGTGACGTTTCAAGATTTGGCAGTAACCAGTAACCCTAGTATGAGTTTTTGATAGTTTACGAAAACTTTTTTCGAATAGTATCCTTTCATACATTTACCTCCATCGGAAATTTTAAGGTACTAAAATAAAGTCGATATCGTGAAAACTTGATTTAAAAATCATTGCTGGGACTGCCGATTACATAATATTTTCGATATTATCGACCTTATTTTAGTTCCTTAACATTTCCGATGGAGGTAAATGTATGAAAGGATACTATTCGAAAAAAGTTTTCGTAAATCAAAAACTCATACTAGGGGTACAGAACTTGTAAGGATAAACATCTATACTTCCCTCCGTTTATCCTTACCCTTATTGACACCGGCTGTACATTTTATTTAATGTTTTGTTTACTTACTTCACTTCTAACCGAAAATTATAAAAATTTGCGGTAGTAAAGATGCTATCAGTATAATTTACAGCTACTTTAACAAGTTAACGACATCATAAATAATTTAGTCGATGGTCAAGTCGGGTGAAAATAACAAGTCGGTAGTAACTTTATGTGCGCATTAGGTACTTAGGTACTACGAGTATAAGGGCTCCCCCCCACCTTATGGGGGGGAGCCAACCGCGGTAATTTAACGTATTTCCAAAATCCAAAACACATTGGAAAGCGTTTTTTTATGCACATTTCGTGACGTCAAACGTTGCTCAACATCTCTGAAAATGTTCCTCGTCATCAAATATATCAAAAACGTATGCAGTGTTTGAAGCATTCAGAACGGAACGGTTTAGGTTATAGTTGCTGTGAAAAAAGAACAGCGATACAAAAATTTCGGGTTTGGTTAATGCGTTAGAGTACCGTGGTTATTATAGTTCATAAACTATATGTGGTTATTACAGTATAGAGCAGGGGTCGGCAACGCGCGGCCCGCGGGCCGCATGCGGCCCGCGGACGTCTTGCTTGCGGCCCGTGAATGTTTTTTATATAAGTTAAATATCAAGATAAATGCATGAACGAACCACGATCGACCGTATACTGTAGACCCAGCCTTAAAATGCGCTTCGCTCTGACTGCGAACGAACAAATGAGCGAAGCGCGAGTTCATTATAATTTTTGGTAGCACTTATAATTTATGCGAACAAACTTTTTCAATTGTCAATTAAAGAAAAAGTAAATATGCTTCTCGTCTCACAGATGAGCATTTGAGAGCCATATTTTGAGCTTCTAGGGTTAATATCACAAGTGCGGCTCGGCCCGCCTTTAGTTTATTTTGCCACTTTGTGGCCCTTGCATGCCAAAAGGTTGCCGACCCCTGGTATAGAGTGTAAGTGGATTTTATTATTCAACCTCGCTGTCCTGGGCAAGGGACGCCTCTTTTATTTTACCTTTCCCGTTCTTGTTTTAAGTCTGTGTAGAAGGGCTTAAAAAGTGGTAAAGACTAGGTTAGTAGGTACTTGCAAACTACCATTTAGTACTTTGGATGAATTTTCCCGCCAGAAAACAATTATAGTAATTGGCAATCGCGGTTAGGATGCTTCTGCACCAAGCCTGAACAGAAAAATAAAATGAACAGAATTTAAACATTTTTTATCAGGTATTTAATTATTTACAAAACGATTTCGGTTTGATTGGCAACAGGGAATTTATCAATTTGGCTTATCACGCTTTTAAATCAAAGTAATAAAAGGTTAAAAACGACTGTGCATTTATTTGAGTTCGGAAAACGCATGAACGAACATAACTCTGTGAAATACTTAAAACATTTTATAAATAACGTATGTGAGGTCTAGGGGTCACAGCAAAGTGACATTCTACTAGTGATGTCGCTATGGGCAAGAGGAAAATGTATGGAATGATATTTGTAATTGATATGACAGTGACTTAAGCTTCCCCAAAAAAAAAATCGGTTCAATCGTTCGGGAGCTACGATGCCACAGACAGACACACACACAAACACACCCTGACACGTCAAATTTACAACATCCTGTTGTTTTTGCGTCGCGGTTTATAAATATGAATATACTTGTAAATGCCAATAATTATCACTCCCATAAATTTTTGAAGATTTTTTTATCTAAAAAAGCCTAATAAGCCAGCGCTTGGATCTCACGTTTTGACCGGACGACCTGATATATAATTTTGAAAAAGCGAGCCCTCGTTCCTTATAATATTATATTATAATATTTTCGTTGTAGTTTGTATAAATTGTAATTTGTGTAAGCAAGATGATCACCGTAAAAACATACCTATTTATGGGAATTTTTTAGGCTTCTCATACCAAACTAACTCACGGTACGGCATATCTCACAAAGAAAACATAAACCAAATTATAGAGGCCTTTGAAGCATATGAAAACAAACTGAGAATAAATAATTAAGTCTGTAATTACCTTTCAAAATATACAAATTGGTAACACTACAAACGAAACAGACTAAATCGTAATGTATTTAATTATTTACGAAATTTGTGATTAAAATAATTTCCAATGTCGACCGGCACACGAATTTGCTTATATTATTATGTAAGTACAGATATGGTGATCAACACCAATTATAATGATTATAACGGTTTTATATGCGGCTATCTTCAGCCAAAAGACGTCCACTGCTGGACATAGGCCTCCCCCAGAGAACGCCACCATGACCGGTCCTGCGCCGCCCGCATCCAGCGGACTCCAGCGACCTTCACCAGGTCATCAGTCCACCTTGTGGGGGGCCTACCCACGCTGCGTCGTCCGGTGCGTGGTCGCCACTCAAGAACTCGACAGCCCCAGCGGCCGTCGGTTCTACGAGCGATGTGCCCTGCCCATTGCCACTTAAGTTTTGCTATCCTTAGGGCTATGTCGGTTACCTTGGTTCTTCTACGGATCTCTTCATTTCTGATTCGATAATATATGCGGCTAAATGCGTTAAATGCGTAAAACTACCGAAAAGTACCCAGACTGTCTACTTACTTACCTACCTATTACCGTGTTAATAGAACGAATCACTAATAACTGTAAGCTATAGTTAACATAGTTCTCATATAAGTGATTCGCGTGTCTTTTTGAGAATAAATGAATTTAAACCAAAAAAAAAAAAAAACAAATATGGAAACTAATGGTATAATAACGATTTTGTAAGGAAAAAAATAGACAGTTTAATTTAGAAAATAATACCCGTGAGAAGAAATTAACAAGTGCAACGCGGCATATGTGATATGTGAAAATTAAAACAAGGGGCGAATTTAACGTTACCTTCACACGCGAAGGCGAAATGGGGTCGAACCAAGTTTAATTTTTTAAAACGCTACGTGATATGGTGATTATTATGTTTGAAAGAATTAACATTGTTATGTTAAAATAATCGATTATTTTTCTAGTACCTTTAATTAAAATAGTATGAGACAAAAAATGAGTAGTCATTTTTTGTTTTGTTAATATACGATCATATAAAAATTCGATGCGATCGAGACTTGAGCTTGGGTTATGTTTCAATTGGCATTTAAAGTCACTGTATCATGTACGAAGTTTCCAATAAATAATCTTTGTGGTTTCATTGAATAAACATTATAAAATATTAATATTTTGATTTGATTATATAACATAAACCTATAGATTTTAAAAATACGTAACCCTCAGGTTGGTGACAAAGTTTTAGAGCGCTGTTTACTTAGGTCTAGGAGAATACGTCAGGAAAATAAAAATGCGCATAAAAAAGTTATAGAAAAAAACATTTGTGCGCAATGAAGTTCCAAAATTTGGATCAAAAGACAGGGATACCACGATACCACACTGTTCTAATAATGTCAGAAACCGTAGCTTTAAAAAAACGAATGAAGCGGTTGTCATCCAATAATTTATTTTGCAACAAAGAGCCAAACCCACTATGCATAGACTACGCGTAACAAGAAGGTTTTAATTAAAATTAATTCCAGTTACACAGACTAAGCTCAGTCAAGTTCTACAGAATCATCTACATTCGTACTGAAACTTGTGTCATAACTTTAAATTATTCTGCACTTAGAAATGCTTTGCTTCTGCATTAAGTAGTCCAGTCTGTCTTGAGATTGGAGAAATTATATTACTCACTTGAGCACACACTGTGTATAATCAAGTTTGTGTATTTGCTAAACGAGCTAAGTTTTTAGGGAATCATACCTTAAAAGGTAAAAAATAACCCTTAAAGGATCACAAAATTTTCCATCATTTTCTGTCTGTACGTTTGACTGCGTCTTTCAAACTATCTGTCGTATCAAGAGCCAATAAATCTAAACCTGTAGGTCTACCATGAGTTGTCACATTTAGATTAGCTGACGTTACTACAGTAGTAATAGTACGTTACTATGACATTTGTGAAAACTGTTACTCATGGTACCAAATTATGAGCGCAAACTACAGTCGCTGTACTACGCTGTGACGTAGGATAGTTAGCTACGTGAGGTTTAAGTACCTAACTATCCGCTAGAGGCGCTGTAGGCAAGTTTTCATACATTTTTTTTAACTACAGTCGCTAGCGAGTGTAGATTGTGAAAACTCATGGTAGACCTACTGGGCACTTTCCACTGACTTGAAAATCAAGGGAAAAGGTTTTTCTTTTATTTTCCAAGGTTTTTAAGATAAATAATCTCGTTAAAATACAAAATAAATTAGTAAGCTATGCCACTAGCACTTGAAATGTTGCGTGCAGCGTCTCGCTAAGTTCACAGCACTCTTGGAAATAACAAAACAATTCTGAAAACTCCTCATAACAATTTTAGTTCGTATATGCTTTAATTGAAGTTGGAACCGCCGAGCACATTTTATTTCAGGCTTTTGTTTTGCAAGCAATTTACTATTGTTCTGAAGACGATTCGCAGCACTAAAGGACGCATTGACACAGAAAACAGGCACGGTGCAGACCATTTCGCTATTTAAGACGACCAACTGGCTGTTTCTTGGTTCATGTTCGGTTTATGTGCCATCTACATCCTCCACTGCTATCTTTTTCGTCTTTTTAAGGACCTTTTGCAGGTCATAGGGCACAGAAGACAAGATATTTGCACTGTTTTTAGGATGAATTGCTTTACATACATACGAGTACATACATAAAATCACGCCTGTTTCCCGAAGAGGGAAACAGAGTCCACGGATCTCCACTTGCTACAATCCTGACATAATTATGTGCCTCTTTTGCTTCATTCACACTCATTACAGTCTTCATACAAGCGCGTCGGTTTAGGGTACTCTGGACCTGGCCTTTCTCTGAAAGGTCCCCTATTTGATCAAAGTACGTACGCCAAGGTCTTCCCCTTAACACTGTCCCATTTACACTCTACTTATGCACTTTTTTTGTAAAATCAAAAATTTGATTTGTGTGTCAAACTTAATTGAAGTCATATAAAAAAATTGACATAAAGACGGTGTCGAATATACTAGCATAAAGAAATATTGAGTTATTCTGATAACGACTCGTTTGACACGGGATATTCCAAATGCAAAATGGGTCATGCTAAGAAATTCAAAATGCTCCACTATTAACAATGAGAATAAACAGATTTCTTTGTGATAGCGATCTATAGAAATAATAATGGTTTTACCAGCATGTAATTTAATATAAGATGCAGTATGTATAATAATGTAAGCTAAGCTAAATTGGAATCCTATAGTTGAAAAACTAGAGCGTGAAGATTTGAAAGAAATCTGAGTAGTACAAGAAAAGGTGTCTAGATATCATTAGATCAAAGGACTAGACTTGTTTTGTTTTCCCAGAAAATAATTATTTCTATGTTGGTATTTTTTTTCCTGCTTCTTTTACCTTTTTTTATATATTTTTCGTACGCGTAAAATATCTCTCGCCAAGTAGAATAATACAATTTATTTCTATAAAAGTTGTTTTTGACGGCACAGAAAATATAGTATTTTGCTTGTTTGTTGCTCTTAAGCTGGCCACGAAACCAGCTTTGGTATTGGTGTCGTGAGTAAAAAAAACACTTTTATTCATCTGAAACCTCTCCTCACACTGGTTTTCTTAGGGTTTACAATACATAAGGTGACGGAAAAAACTGTTTAGGGCTAGTTTGAACATGCTCTGTTAATTAAACTAACAGCTCGTTAGCCTCTTAATCGACTGTCAAAGTTGTTTTATATTCCACCATGTCCTGACAAAGGATTATCACCGTAAAATAAATCACGTAAAATTGACAAATATACCTTAAAATTCTTGTTAATTTTGATGCCCGATCAGGTAATGCTTTGATAACAAAAATTTGGTGAAATTGGACCTTAATATGATTTTTGTGATTTTATTGAATAAAACTTTGACTAACTATATATTTCGATTTCGACGAAAGGTTACTGCGACACTTAATTTTTTTAAGAGCGTAACTTTCATGCAATATTAAGGCTTGTTTTGGGGTACATTAGGTTTATCCAAGTAAGAGTAGGCTCACTTCGTGGCTCAACATAAGTAGAAATGTATTATGGTCTGAATTCATGTTAGATTCTTCCGAGTAGTTATGTATTATTAACTTTGTTTTCGTTTTTATATACTTATTCATTCCTTATTCTGGAAAAAACACCTTATTCGGCACGGATTATATTATTGCGATTTCCAATGTCTTTACTAAAACAAGTACCTAGAAATTTGCTTAAGGATCCAGATATCGTAAATTAATTTAGTTTTAATATGCAAAACTTGTGATAAATAATAATAATAAAAAAGATGCGTTACTTATACGCGTTACACAAATAAAAAAAAATATATGATCACGACTGTAATCCCCGGGCTCGGTAGATATCTCCTCAGATCTTTTAGTTACTTAGATCTCTGAGGATATCTAAAGGGGGTAGTCTGAGGCAAGTCCAAACATGACATTTGGTACATGCCCACATTTTGCACAGTAGTTAGTATTCCGTACGTGACAGGTTGCAAGCCCATCGCCGCTATAAAAACCCATGACACATACCTTCGAATTTTTGGTTCTAGGGTATGCCGGTTTCCTCACGATGTTTTCCTTCACCGTTTAAGAGCACTGGCATTGCGCACATAATTTTTTCGAATGGAAAAACTCATTGGTGCACGACCAGGTTTGAACCCACGACCTTCGGATCGCGAGACCGGGGTGCTACCACTACACCACCAGCGCTCTACACTTTTGTAAAATTTATATAAATTTAAAGTTTTCAAAATAATAAATACTTAACTTGATTAAATAAAAACTCGAAGTAACTACTTTACAATCTTAAGATACAAACCGTACTTACCTAACTATTAAGAAAACTATATCGTAATTTATAGAGCCTTTGCCGTCACCAGATACAGTAAATTACAAATAATCCGTATGAATATTTCTAAAGCTCTTAGAAGACCAATTTTTCAAATATATAGCTCTAGTTACGGCAATGTTCGCGCTAGAAATTCTCCTCACATACTCGAAAAATATTTTTAAAATTCTCTATGAGACCGTAAAGTGGGTGTAAGATATTACAAAAATAAAACCGTAAAGTGGTTAGCTATAAATAAACCGGCGGCCCGCTATCTAGCTCTGGAGATTAAAGAATAAGAAACACAAACTGCCGAGAGCAATGGCGAAGTACCACTAAATTTCTAAATTTCTCTCTGGATGACACTAACGAAACTTCGGTCCCGTTGCGACTGTTCGAAAATACACGGACAGTTTAGTGTTTACTACAAAACTATATCAACTTAATAATATCTAAGTAAAACGATGACTAAGCGGGAAGAAAATTGTGACCTGGCTCAGTGGCGCGTACATAATTATGTCCACACTCGTGAACACAGAGTACTTTATTGCTCGTGAAATTCCACCGTGAAAGTGACTGTTCTTCTTCTTCTTCAATTATGGCATCTGTCTCTTAGAGAACAATTTTGCCAGTGTCAAGTGTATTTAATTAAAGTGACTGTTGCTCCGTACCGTAACAACATGACAATCAAATGGATTGTCAACGAATCTCGTGAAAAAAATATATTTTGCCGTGACACATACTTACCCGCGTAACATGTAGTATGTAGCGTGTTTTTAAGTGATAAAAGATTATGGTAGATATCCAGCATTAAACTAACGTAGATTATATAATTTATAATAAGCTGATGCCTGCGGCTTCACCCACGTGGATGTCGGTTACCGCGACTTAAAACTTGACAAATTATATACTAAAACCTTTCTCGAAAACCACTCTAAACATTGGTGAAAACAGCATGAAAATCGGTACAGTAGTTTTTGAGTTAATCGCGATCAGACAGACAGACGCGGCGGAGGACTTTGTTTTATGAGTTTTATGAAAAGAAGCTAAAAGGTGACGACCTCTGTGGCGCAGCGGGCGAGAGTCCGCCTGCGACGCAAGAGGTTGTGGGTTCGATTCCCGCCACGGAACAAATTTGTGTACGATCTGCAGAAATCTGTTCCGTTGGTCTGGGTGTTTTCTATGTATAATAAAAAATTATCTATCTATGTATATAATGTATTAAATATATCAGTTATCTAGTACCCATAACACAAGCTTTGAGTAGCTTACTTTGGGGCTAGATGATGCTGTGTGGATTGTCCAGCATTATTTATTATTATTTATTTATTTATTAAGGTACATACAGGAATACAAAACTGAAAAATACAAAATATAATATTGCCATTATTGCCATAGTTGATCCATTAGGAGTAAGCAAACACCTGAGTTTCCTGAGCGCTTTAATACAGAATAAAAGAAAAGTTTCGATCATAACACATCACACGATGCGACGTCGCATTACGGCACGACATTGTATCGTAGAAACCTGTGACACAAAATGCTCAAGCAGGTCAGAGGTCTTACCTCAAGCTCTTACAAACCATGATATAATCAGAAACGTCACAATTTCAAGCTTGAAGCAACACTACTTCAATATAATAATATTTTAGGACAAAATATCCAAGTTATATTACATACACATAGCGTGGGAAAAAGGCAGGGAGAAGAAGAAGAAGAAATATCAAAGTTATACATACATACATAAAATCACGCCTGTTTCCCGACGGGGTAGGCAGAGACCACGGATCTCCACTTGCTACGATCCTGACATACTTCTTTTGCTTCAATCACTCTCATTACATAAAAAAGTTATATTACTTAAATTTTTCCCGAGAAGAGCTTGTGGTAGGAAAGGCTCTCCTGCATTGCATCGTCAAAAATTACGACATCAAGCGGTGCCGTGCATTGTCACGAATTCACGATACGACGTTGTATCGTATTAGTCGTAATATCGTGTACCTAGTGTTTTGGCCGTTTATCGTTCGAAATCCTTCTTCCAAGAAATTAACAACGAATAGCACGTAATCCAAGGTATTAATTTGAGCTTTCCAGAAATGGGGATCATGAAGCCATGTTAGTATCTATTTTTACCATAGTAAACTGTAACGGAGCAAATTCTCTACATGAAATATTTCTAGTAAATTTTAATTGGATAAACATACGATATAGGAGTAAATGCCAAAACAGCACTTTTTAGACCTTCTGTCTGTATGTATGTTTTTTGAAATCGCATACTGTCATTAATGTCTGATAGATTTTTATGAAACTTGCTAGCCTATATTATACTATAGAATAGTTTCTAAAATATATTATTATATCATCTTAATCAACAACATTTGCGCGTTTCGCGGACGAAGTCGCAGGTACAACTAGTTATTTATATTAAGTAAGTTAATATCATGTATGTATGAGTAGTATTTACTGTTACTTAGTCAAGAGGGAAATTTGCTAAGATTATGTGTGTATCTTTTATCAGTATCCAATTCAGTATATAAGGCTTTGTTTGTTTCAGTCGTGACTTAGATATAAAGGCTACTTTTGTACCCCACCCATAAGCCGTGTGTGATAAGTTTACTTATATTTTAACCAGGGAAAAAGCTACATTATTTATCAAAAAAATCAGCCAAGTACGAGTTGGATTCGCGCGCGAAGTGTACCGTACCATTATCTATAAAAACGGCAATAAATCTCGTTTTCTTTGTATCGGAGCCCCCTTAAAAATTTTTATTTTATTCTGTATTTTTAGTATTTGTTGTTATAGCGGCAACAGAAATAGATCATCCTGTGAAAATTTTAACTGTTTAATTATCACGGTTCATGAGATACGGCCTAGACGGACAGACTGACAGATGGACGGACAACGGAGTCTTAGTCTTTCTTAGTAATAAGGTCCCGTTTTACCCTATGGGTACATTAAAAGTGTTAAGTACTGATCAAATTGTAATACCGTGTGTTTTCATTACGATTTTTTTTATTATCAACGCGGTCACACAACAGTATAAAGTGACCTTACTGAACGTTGCTTAACCACTGAACTTAAAATGACATGAGGTAAGGTCTAACTAAACCAGGGTGTTAAATTATGACCTTTTGAATAGAGCTTTTGAAAACGGCATAGTCAACTGCACGCTTCGTTTCAAAGATTGATGCTTGATTCAGAGCTACCAGTTCAGTGCCCAGTTCTCAGAGATATAATATACTACAGGGCGACCGCGCATTCAGTATGAACATTTTATAGAGAAGCAAATATCTGATAGTAAAAATACAAGAAAGGGAGAGAGTTATAAAGAAGCACTGAAAAAACAAAAACCTTTAACCCGGTCTTTAGTTTAACGCACAAGGGTAACCAAGAATTAACTAGCGTTAACTTCTAAACAGTCGGAGAGTTTTGTGAAAAAAAATAAATAAAAAAAAGTCGAAATAGCGTAGTACTAAACTGAATGTGGCATAGGATCAATAAGCTTAATGAAGACTCAAAATTATTAATGAATATGCGGTGGAGTCAAAATGAAAACGACCGCGCACTAGTCCGCTAATCAAGTATCAGAGTCAATCAAACTGAACGCTATTATTTTTTATGCATATTTTTGCTGGACTTTCAACAAAAGCTTTTCAACAAAGACTTTTAGACTTTCGCAAAAAAACAAACAATTAAGATGGATGGGTTTTTTCCAAACTAAGTAAAGCTTGTACTTTAGTAAATACATACTTACATAGAGTAGATATTAACACCCAGTATTAACACACAATACAAATATGCTTTCCTCACACAAATACCTGTCCTGGGTGGGGATCGAACCCACAACCTATAGCGCAGAAAGCAGAGTTTCTACCAACTGAGCTGTGAGGCTAGTCTAAACGATTGTGAGTAGTGAGAAAGACGGATGATAGAGAGAAACAGAAAAAGATAACATGCAATTTTTTGATAGAAAAGAGTCACGAAGATGAACCTTATTCGCAAGCTGTATCGATAGTTATTCCTCTGTAAAACTGGACATATATAAATGATCGCTAGAATCGCATTCGACTCCTGCCAGGTTAATTACTGGTGGCGTAACGTGGAACTTACTGGTTGATTTAACCTTTGAGTAGGGTCCGTAGGTGGGTGATTATTTATGCTTTGAGAGGCCAATTATAAAATTTGTTTGTGTAGGCTTAGGTTTGCGAAGTTGATGCCAAAATAACTAGAGTTACATGAACCATTGATCTTTTGAAAATTCAGATCGTTGAAAACATACAAATTTTGGAGCGATATAAACGAGATTTAATACGAGTTTTATTATCTAAATATATATAACTCAAAGGTGACTGACTGACTGACTGACTGACTGGCATAGTGATCTATCAACGCACAGCCCAAACCACTGATCGGGCTGAAATTTGGCATGCAGGTAGATGTTATGACGTAGGCATCCGCTTAGAAAGGATTTTGATTAATTCTACCCCCAAGGGGATAGAATAGAGGATGAAAGTTGGTTTGAAAGTCACGATAATCGACATTCACGCGGGCGAAGCTGCGGGCATCAGCTCGTTGTAGCATAAGACACAAATTATAACAAACACGTAGGTCGTCGTCTGAAGGCGCCACCAATGCCTTTACGTATAATTATGTCCCACAACATTTAACGTTTTTTTTTATTACCTTAAGGAACCTTTGAAGGTAGATATTAGGTAACATGCCAACCATTTGATCGGCTGACATGAATACAAGCCCTTACGGTAATTAGGGCAAGAAACCCCAAGCTACAAATCACAGCAGGGTCCATTCAATGGACACCCCTCTCAAATCATTCAAGCTCAATACACGTCTTAGGACCTTCTGAATTGGATATCAATGGCTGAAAGCTTGGGCTTTGATTCTATGTCTAATGGTCACTGCTCACTGTTATAAGGAAGACAAGCGGAAATAGTCACTAAAT
The DNA here is from genome assembly GCA_963675405.1 of Cosmorhoe ocellata. Classification (NCBI taxonomy): domain Eukaryota; kingdom Metazoa; phylum Arthropoda; class Insecta; order Lepidoptera; family Geometridae; genus Cosmorhoe; species Cosmorhoe ocellata. Next base: position 8,781,222 of record OY776249.1, on the reverse strand, counting down.
TCTTTAAAATAAAGTTGCAAATTGTACCTAACTTTATTTTTATGTTTCTGAATGATGCTTTCCTTGTAAGATTTTGTGAAATAACATCTATGTGAATCTTGTAGATAAGTGTAAAGATTACAAAAGAGTTTTATTACTTAAAGCTCTAATAAAAGGGCTATCGTTTTATATAATAACAATAAGCAGGCAAGTAGGTATCACAATAATATAAATGAAATTCCAAATTAATTAATAAATTTTTGTAACTCATAACGACTGTTGGTTTAATCCAAAAGCTTTAAATGAGTTAAAACTCTCGTTTAACAATAATAAAATGCTATTACCATTCAAGTTAATGGTAGCATTCATACAAACAGTATCAATGTAAAAGTTTTGATTACAAATTGCAAAGCAATTGAAATTAATTTAGTGAATTTAATATCCAGCCTTCACTAAAAGCAAATTATACCTACTGTGAAATTATTTTAACCCAAATGTACAAAATCTGATAATACACTCAATCATTCGTTCAGTGGCCTTACCACAAGTAATATAACTTTGATATTTCGTACCATGACCTGTACAGCATGGTATGGACACGTGATGAGGAGGGATGAAAACTATGTCACCAAAAGAGTTTTGAGTGTGAATGTGGCTGGGTGCGCAAGTAGTGGAAGGCCGAAGAAAAAGTTGTTTAATTGTTTGAAAGATGATATGAATGTAAGAGGAGTAGATTCAGAGTTGACGACTGATAGGAGTGAGTGGAAGAAGAAGATATGTGCCGACACCACTTAGCGTGGGATAAAAGCAGGAGAATGATAATTACGTACCATGACCTATAATAATTGTTATAATGTTACATCAAGCTTGAAATGTGACGTTTCTGAAACATGATGGTTTGTAAGAGCTTGAGGTAAGGACCCTGGTGTCTGATACTCGTAACATGTTACCGGCGTAACCCATTATTATTTCAATTGAAAGAACATTGTAATACCGCTATTCAGTGCAGAGCGCCAGCATTCCATTTAGAAGGCGGTCATTTTTCTACGCCACGGCCCGCTATTAACTCCCGCTGAAATAAAGACCCTATTGCCGGGTAATGGAGAGAACAGTGATGATATTTTTTGTTAAATAGTTTTTATATTAAAACGCGGCTTTGGAAATGAAAGTGTTGTAAAACGTGATGAGAATGAAAGGCCTTGCCGGCTGGCGGTAGCAGACGTGACAATTGTGCCGTCAGTTATCATAGTGCTGTATGGAATAACCTTAGCTAGAGTCAGATTTATACCAATGCCAAATGTATAAAAAAGAATAGTCACATGAATAATATAGACTATAAAATGTAAAAAAATGTAATATGGCGGCTGTGTGAAGCTTTTTTTCATTACAATCGGGCGTTTTGACTCTTGAAAAAAGATTATTCCGGTTGGTGATATTATGTTTTAGATAGAATAGTGATAAATGATCATTTGGTAGTAAATTAAAACGCTGACTTAATTTAGAGAGAAATGGAAATCAAATCTATGTGGGGAGAAACTATAGGTTGAAACAAATACACCACACGTACAAAATAATTGTAATACTAGTGGTTCTGTGAGAATAGTAAACCTAGCGAGCCCTTATAACCATACAATAACCAGCACTTTCGAAAAATATAAATCTGTCAATATGTATAACGCTATAGCAAACTTTCCCCTTTCCCCAATCAAAAATAACGATCGACTAAAAATATAAATAAATCAAGGAACTTGTGTGCCAATTTTCGTCAAATCTGTTGAAAAATGCGACCTGTAGGCGAGAACAGACTGACAGGCGGATAAAAGCATTTTTTGGCCAATCACGAAACTGAGACGCTTTGCTCGCTTTGCTACTAAGCCATTTAAAAACTGTCCAAGGCACACCAGCATTCTGTAGGTAGGTAAACAGTTCCATTTGACGCTGTATAACTCATCTTGAGTAGATGCAAAGATCTGTTTACTTTTTCAACACAAACGCACATCTGCTAGCCACACCAGCCAACACTAAAGTCTTTACAGCTTGTAGTTCACTAAAAACAGAATAAAACCCCCAGGTAAATTCTAAACTGAACCCCTGTAGGCATAAATGTGAAAGATACTTTCCCTGGCTTTGTAATGTTCAAATAAAATGGCGCAAATCTCGCCCGTCTAAAAATATATTGCTAGTATACAATAAGCATTTATGGTTTAAAAGAAACGTAATAGAGATGGAATTTATTAAATTTCGTCTAAGCTACGTGACCGCCGGGGGCCGAGGGTTTCACCCCCATTAACCTTGTCTCGACATGATTTAGGAGCGAATACGAATTTTCCCCTATTCCGCCATAAGGTGCCTGACTACTGAGACTGGCGACTCGGACGAGCTTCAGCATAATGTGACTATGGTTTTACATTGTCTTTATTCAATGCTTACGACAGGTATAGTTGGCTCAACGAATCTAGGCATTCGTGAAGTTAGCCGCAAGAGCTGCGCAGTATCGTTTTTCGGGAGCTATTGGAGGTTGATGAGGGGGGAAGGAACTGTGCATGCTCAAACTCGCACCTATGGCTAACTTCACGAATGCCTAGATCCGTTGGATGACCTATAGAAGGTTAAGTTGCTGACATCGACTGTACTTCTATTGCACATTTACTTTTGAAAAATAAATTGGGGTACAATATTTTAGTTTAAAAAACTTAATTTACCACTATGTTTAAATTAATGTGAAACAGTTGAGCTATCAATGGATCGCAACAAACGATTTATAGATAGCTCAACTGATCCAGATCACTGCCAGAAGTGTCTCCGAGACGCTGGTGCAATTTGGTCGAGCCAAATAATAGCTTCTTCTGGGTCTGGCGCCGCTTAGCCCTATATAATTTTGAGACCTAATATTTTAAACATTTTGCTTCAAATTGGTGAGGAACAATGTCAGTGAAAATAAATTGAAATGTAGCTCAATTTTGTTGTACAATAAGTCACAAAATCCAGTCGTCTTAAATATCCTTTGTGCTATTTTAAAACGGATGACGAATTCAGTGCCACAGTCAAAATAGTTTTATCTAATAAAATCACACCTATTTTGAATGATTCTTAATAATCATTCAAAATAAGTGTAATTTTTTTTTGAGATTGGTGGCCCCATTTATATGAAGTTTGGTTGCAACTGCTTGGGTCGGTCTGAAGTCGCACGCTTCAGAACTCCCCCTTAAATGCCTTCACTTTTTTATACGGAACAGATTTTTTTGTTGGTTTTAATAAACTGACACTCGGTAATGAAGGGAATTAGAGCCAGGTACGAGGTTGTATTATCGAATTCTTTATCACAGATTCGGAATTGCTTTGGGAGCTATAAAGAATGTGAGGTATTCGTAAAACCTTCCAAGCGATGGATGGCTTTGGTTCATTCAGGCGTACTTTAATATGAACGCGATCTTTTTTAGTTTTCTGTACCTTATAGAATAAAACGAAATGAGATGGCTGTAAACTAGAAAGATAAGACAGGGGTTTATAGAACAGAATAGAATAAACGTTTATTTTTTTTGTTTGCATGTTTTGTTGCATTAGAATTCGTCATAGTCAAGAACGTCGTCTGAACAAACTATTTGTTGAAACATAACAAGCATAGATTTTTCAAAATACTACTGTACTAAAAAATAATAATATAATGTTTGGATGTGCCTATAGCTACCATTCTATAAATATGCTCTATAGTCAAAGTAGCTAGAGATCTAAAGAGATATGGAACAAATATCTTTACCAGTACGGAAAATCACGCGCATTTTGGCTACTTTGGGTACAAAATAACCTTGACCCCCACTTTGACCAAACTTTGACCCCAAAATACAGTAGTGCTATTATCTTGGAGTATTTCCTACTCCTATTCATTCTATTTTATTTTCGCTAAAAGAAGCTGGTACTCCATACCAATAAGTACGAAAGTACGAGTAACTCTGTTTGTTTGTTACCTTTTCACGACTAAACGGCTGAACGGATTGTTATAAAATTTTGCGAGGAGATATATTATATCCTGAAGACGGACATAGGTTATTTTTTTGTCTCAAAAAATAATCTTAAAGAGGCTGAAATAGGGGTCGAAAGTTTTTATCGGGAACGCATGGTTAAGTTTTTGGTGACCGCCTCTTTTAGCACTTCATAGAAATGGTTTTTGCGGACAAAGTCGCGGATGACAGCGAGTTCCCCATAAAATAAGGTTAATAACAGCACTTTACTGACTTCTGTACCAACATCTTCTGTTTACATTAAGCCCCTAAACATGGACCCTCCAAATCGGCCCGGTTCTATATGGTCGTAGGCCGGAACCACACTCGATGAAGCAAAGGATATTAACCGACAGATAACAACAGATCTTTGGGTAAGGGAACATTAGGGTGTATACACATTGAACGTCATAGGGAAAATAATTTATTGATAACTGTATGAATGATCATATTGACAGAACAATTTAAATAATAATAATAATAAATATTGGTGGACACACAACGCCATCTAGCCCCATACTAAACAAAGCTTGTACTATGGGAACCAGATAGCTGATCGATTAATTATATACTTTTTTTGTAAATACTATAGATAGAATACATAATAACGCCCAGACACAGAACAAACATCGTTCGTCAATTGCTTCTTTATATGCAATATCTTTAGCTTTTTGAGGAGGTTAATTGGCACATGGCCACATTTTGCATTGTAGTAAGTATTTCATGCATAACAAGTTGCAAGTCTATCGCCGCTTGTAAGAATACTAACATTATGTTTCCTCACGATGTTTTCCTTCACCGTTCATGAGCATTAGCAAAGTAGTATTATGTATTTAATAAAATATGATCACGACTGTAATCCCCAGGCTCGGTAGATATCTCCTCAGATCTTTAGTTACTTAGATCTTTGAGGATATCTAAAGAGGATAGTCAGAGCCAAGTCCAAACATGACATTTGGTACATGCCCACATTTTGCACCGTAGGTAGTAATCCGTACGTGACAGGTTGCAAGCCCATCGCCGCTAGTTTAATTATAATTATAATTTAGACTAGTTGACAAATTACATTATTTTCACTTTCTTATAAGGAATTGACCTTTCGTGTAATAAAAAAAATTTCCGTGTCAAACAAAATTATTGATCGATTGTCAGCAATCCAGTTTAGTGATAGCACTCGGTGTGTACCACTGGTTTTGTTCTTGCAATGGAGTGTAAAGCCAACTGCAGGTTTACCGTATTTGCCACTTTGTACACACCCTTACAGAACTATTGTGTAACCCGTGGTGCCCGTGCTATCAGTACCCTTTATTGTCGGACGGATGTGCGTACAGTGCGTACGTATTTCTATATTAGTATTGTAGTGGTTAAACTTCCTGGTTTTAGGGTTACTATAGAAAGTTCTTAACTAGGTACTATTACTTTATTTTGTACAGCTAGTATAATAGTGGAGCACTCAGATAATGTATCTCTGCCTTCCGATCCTAAGGGTTCGAACCCGGTGCGACACAAAATATGTATCTTTGTACTCGAAAAATAATTTGTTTGTGTGTTTTTTTTTAATTTACATGACTAAAGTTTTTGTTTACTTTGAACCCACGACCTTCAAATCGTGAGGCAAGGGCTACTACACCACCAGTGCTCTTTTCATCTATATATTTATATCTTTTTAATATATAAAACAAAGTCGGGTAAGTATTAAATTATTATTTTTATATTAAAATATGTAAAAATGCGTACAAAGTCGCGGACAACAGCTAGTATTATGACATGATGATTCAAAACTAGGCTTCATAGAGTACAAGCCGTGGAACCAAAACAAACGTGACGTCTTTCTCGTCATATAATAGTTTAAGGAAATTGAAATTCACTTGTTATAATCTCACATAAACCCCGACATGCGTCTACACTAGGTATTCTATGAAGAGGTGAATGTCACGTGACGCACATTATAAATCCAAAACAAAAATATGACGTATTGCGTGTTTTTAATATAAATAACGTAACGTCACATAGCACGTGCTTTTGGAAAAAGAGGTTAGATCTCACAGCTCTATGAAACCGCAATTTGCGTCACTAAATTAGGGTTATCCTGGCGTTGACGCATCTTGAAACTAAAATTATACGTGAGATGGCGTACCTCAAACAGTCAGCGTAAATTGAATGTAAGTACATATAGACGGGAAGATACTGTCTACCGTGTCTTAGTGACTTCAATTCAACGAAGCATTGTTTTTCGGCCACTTACTTCACTAACGTATCACTTCCATTATAACTGTTTGAAATTTCTTCTTCTTCTTCTTCAATTATGGCATCTGTCTCTTAGAGAACAATTTTGCCAGTGTCAAGTGTATTTATTTATAAGTATTGTCAACGTCACAGAGTCATAGTCAAGTAGTCAAGTCAATTTTAAACAAAAGATGGCCGTTTTGTTGAAAATTTTCGGGATTTCCTCCGATGGAATTTGAAAAGAACTATTCACTCTAATTCACATACTTTACACTAGCGTCAAGAACCCGGGCTTTATTGGCAAAATAACCACCAAAATTACGCAATAAAACTCAAAATAACACGAGCAAACATATAAAAACCAGAGCGACGTAGTTGTCAGGCAAATACACCGCAGAAAATCCGTTTGAAATTTCATAAACCACATCTATACAGTGCGTATCTACCTAAATGACACAATCCAATTGACTTTGAAAGGTTAAAAGAAAGTCAATGTTGATAGCCGACACTGCGGATATTTTTGTCCTTATTCCAAACTTTGAACTAAAAAAAATAATGGATGATATTTATCATTGTTTTCTACGTCTACAAATGGAGCGACTAAAACAACATCCCAACATTTAACCCACCATCGGCTATGACTGCATCCGGCTCGGCCTACCCCGGCGAGATAAAAGTTAATGGGCCAACTTACCGCGAATTATTCCCCTGGCGGGGCATATTTTTTTTTATCTCCATCCGTGTAAATGTTTCAATAATTTAGGCCGTTTTTTTAAGCGGTAATGTTTATGCTAATGCGTTTCCGTTGTCATTCCGCTGGGGAGGCCATTGTTTGAAAAGGTAATTATATTTATGTAAAGTCGTTTTGTCTTATTTTAGGTTATCTTCTGATGTTTTACTTGTGTTTGTAATGAACTATAAATAAATAAACAAATAAATAAATAATGCTGGACAATCCACACAGCATCATCTGGCCCCAAAGTAAGCTACTTAAAGCATGTGTTATGGGTACTAGATAACTGATATATTTAATACATTATATACAAAACATAGATAGATATATTTTTATTATACACTATCTGACCCGGCGGACTTCGTACTTATTTAGAAAACGTTTGTATGGGAAATAGAAAAGGGCTATTTTTAGGGTTTTTCCGGCAGTTATTCGATTTTTTCTTGCCTTTTAAACCTTCCCTAGACCTCCACGAACATTTCAAGACCAAGATAAGATAAATCCGTTTAGCCGTTCTCGAGTTTTAGCGAGACTAACCAACAGCAATTCATTTTTATATATATAGATAGATATAATATAGATAGATAGATAGATAGATGATAGAAAACCCCCAGACCAACGTAACGAATTTCTGCAGATCGTACACAAATTTGTTCCGCGGCGGTTTTGATTACAACTATGTTTTGAAAGTGAACATAAACATACTTCACCATCATCATCTCGTCAGTCTGTCAGTCAGCTGGACAAAGGTCTCTCCAAATACGCGTCCCTTCCCAATGTTCGTCTGTTCTACACTCGCTAGCGACTGTAGTTACAAAAATGTATGAAAATATTGTACAGCGCCTCTAGCGGATAGTTGGGTACTAAAACCTCACGTAGCTAACTATCCTACGTCACAGCGTACTACAGCGACTGTAGTTTGCGCTCATTAATTTGCTTAGAATTTGGTACCATGACTAACAATTTTGACAGATGTCATAGTTACGTACTATTACTACTGTAGTAACGTCAGCCAATCTAAATGTGACAACTCATGGTAGACCTACTGTTCTCATCCATTTTCTGTTCACGCTCCACCTAGCCGAGGGCTCCTTTTACCTACTTATAATTTAGTATTTCTCGTTTCTCACGTAGGTACCTAACTAACGCTTTTCTTAGCAATCCTGTAATCAAAATGAAAATAAAAAGCTGTCAAATTACTCTGAAACATGGTAAAAAACTTTTTTAATCAAAAACAAAGTCTGACGTCATGGCCTGAACAAACACGTGACGCTCTGAAATTCACGTAAAACCACGGTAAAACTCGAAATGAAGGGTATTTTTAGGCCCCTAATGGTAAGCCTGTTTAAAAAAGTGAGTTGGTCACATAGGTTTTGACATTCATTCATTCATCCATTCCCACATTCATTCATTCATTTATTTACTAATTCATACATTCATTCATTAATTCGAAGTGTTATACTTTCGAACTAACGTTTTTCGAAGTGGTGTGCTTTAGGTGTTCCGTTCTTCAAGCTCGTATGCATTCGGTCTAACGATATTCGGTTTTCTGTACTTTCGAAATACTGTTCTTCGGTATTTCGAGTTTCGTCATCTTATCATTAGATTTCTATTTCCAAATTATATATAACTCCAAAGCCTCACATGTTTATTTCTCTATAACTTGCATAGTCCAGAGCACTTTTCCCCGCGTGTGAAAATTTAATGACTGTAAGTAAAATGGATACCACTTATTTTAGCTCGCGCTTTTATCTCAGGCGTCTTTTGTTGTGAGGTTTAGTTTTGAAAAAAACTGAGGCCGTTAATAAAAGTATCAGGTATACACAGGCGTACACAGCTTTATAATCAATATGCATAGTAGCAAAACGTCTTAGCGCGAAACGTCCAACAAGCAACGTCTGAGTAGCAAGTCATTTAATAAGCAACTAGAATTGACGTTGTTTCAAACATGTTGTCTTAACTCTTTTATAGTTTTGTTCAAAAAAATGACAGTATTGACGTTTTAAGCAAGTTTTGTATACAACTGATAACTTGTTTATGTAAAAAATAAATAAAAACAGTGGATTACACTTTACAAAAGTTTTATAGATTTTTTTTATAATACTACTGCTTTATTACGGTCAACAGTTTTAGGGAACGAGGACTTTCACGTCCTTTGTCCAAACGCTGCTACATAAAGATGCAAACATGGGAGAGAGAAATTGTGTTTCTATTTTTATACTGAAACGTTTGCAGTCGTGAGTTTGTGAATTGAACACGCTTTTTGAATGAGCGTGATCGGGTAGACCTCAACCTACATTAAACGTAGCTTATTAGGCATCAATGATAATACAAAAAAACTAATCAAATAAAATTTAATTTAATTATCGTCACTTTAATTGGTATCAATGGGTCAAAATTGGTCATGCACCAATGAGTTTTTTTTTTAGTAAACTTTTTAAGTTCTATGACACTACGTATTTCTTTATAATTATGTTTTTCTTCGCCGTTTGAGTACATTGGTATAAAGCACACATATTATTCGAATAGAAAAATTCTTTGGTACAACCGGATTCGAATCTACGACCTTAGGTTGGACGGCGGACTCACTACTACTAGACGATCAGGTGCTCAAATTGTGCATTGATAAGTCGATAGGATTAATAAGATGGGGCAAAGATATTTTTTTCTGTAGTTCAATCGCTCGATCATTGAACGGTGCTTCAAATACCTAACTTCAAAACGGCATCGTTTGAAACATGATTTTCGTGAAAAATTTCAAATATTTTAAAAAATAAATATAAGGCAGCGATTTTTCGAGCGCACCACACGGATGCGACGTTTGACATGTCTCGTATATTGCTTTCAAGTTATTTTTAGGTAGAATATAAAATTAAAAACATTCCCTGAATATAAATTCAGGGAACAAATATAATTTGTTGCGCTTAAAATGCATTTACCTTTATCAAAAAGCAAAACAAACGAATGCGATTGTAATCCCCAGGTTTGGTAAATATCTCTTCCAGTTGTCATCTCAATATCTCTTTAACAATGACTTTGTAGGATATTTAAGGTTAGTTTCACTATGCTCTGTTAATTAAGATAACAACTTGTTAGCCTTTCATCGCCTGTTAAAGTAGTTTTGATTCCACCATGTCCTGACAAAGGCATATCTTCCATAAAATGAAATAAAGTAAAATAGATAACGATACTTTAACATTCTCGTTAATTTTGATGCCCAACTACGTAATTCTTTGTTAAAAAAATTTGGTGAAATTGGACTTCAAATAAATAAACAAAGATTGCTGGTTTTACACAACGACATTTAGCACTAAACTGACATTTTCAAATTCGAATTCAGTTTATTAAACTCCAATAACATAACAGATATTAATTATCCCATGCGTTATAGAGGAACTAAGCTTGAAATATGAGAACCAAATGGTTAAAAGATGACTCGAAAGGGGTAAGTAGTCAGAGGTCATCCAAAGTTCAACCCATTCGCTTATAGCAATACTAGTTCGATCCATTCAGTACAGGCTATTCAAATGTACAGCAGAGGGCGGTGACACACAGATGCAGTGGTAGGTCTAAGGCGGTTAATCGCTTGGAAGAATTTACGATCCGTCTCGGCTCCTGTTCCTTCCGAATTCAGTCCTCTTACACATTACGTACTTTTGTACTTCACAAAGAACATTTTTACATTTCAATATTTTTTTTCTTTAAAACTGTGAGACAAATTTTAGGCTTGTTAGCTCGCCGATTGGCGTTCACACAGATAAACAAATACATAGGTAATATATAATTATTGTGTTTTGTTTTTATGTTTTCGATAAAAAGTGTCGTCGACACTAGTTGAAATATTGAGAAAACGGTTTGTATATGATTACTGTTGCTGCAAACTAAAACCGCATGATAAGTGTTCGTAGCTCGAACAACGTTTGCGTGACACTCACAAACGAAAACGCCATTCAAAAAGTGCTAATCAATTTCAATAAAATGTATAAGAGACCACCTCTAAAGTATGACCTACCAAACAAAAAATAATCATCAAAATCCGTTCATAGTACCTACTTGGCGGAGTAATCGCGGAAAATATATACAAACTAGCTGTCCCGGCAAACTTCGCATTCTACATTGATTAGACAACAGTGAGTGATTATAATTTAATATGAATTTACTACATAGTTATGAAGTTGAAATTGACTCTACATTTTATTTAGAAAAAGTTTGTATGGGAAATAGAAAAGGGCTATTTTTAGGGTTTTCCTGGCAGTTATTCGAATTTTTCTTACCTTTTAAACCTTCCCTAAACCTCCACGAACATTTTTCAAGACCAAGATAAGATAAATCCGTTTAGCCGTTTTCAAGTTTTAGCGAGACTATTAGTTACAGTTAGTCTTAGTCAGTTAGTTAATATAATTAATAAATTATAGTTAGTTAACTGAAAGGCCGCCGTTAGAAAAAGAATCTTTATTTGTAAAATAAAAAAAAATAAATATGATCACGACTGTAATCCCCGGGCTCGGTAGCTCCTCAGATCTTTATTTGTATCTTAGAATATTGAATGATCGATTGAATAATCGATTGGATGATCGATTGAATGATCGAATGAATAATCGATTGAATGATCGATTGAATAATCGATTGAATAATCGATTGAATGATCGATTAAATGATCGATTAAATGATCGATTGAATGATCGATTAAATGATCGATTAAATGATCGATTAAATTATTGATTAAATGATCGATTGAATGATCGATTGAATTTTCAATTAAATTGGTTGAATAATCGATTGAATGTTCGATTTAATGATCAATTAAATAATCGATTGAATGATCGATTGAATGATCGATTAAATGATCGATTAAAGTATCGATTAAATGATCGATTAAAGTATCGATTGAATGATCGATTGATCGAATGATCGATTAAATGATCGATTAAATAATCGATTGAATGATCGATTCAATGATCGATTCAATGATCGATTCAGTGATCGATTAAATGATCGATTGAATAATCAATTGAATAATCGATTGAATGATCGAGTGAATGATCGATTTAATGATCGATTGAATAATCGATTGAATGATCGTTTAAATTATCGATTAAATTATCGATTGAATTGACTCTATATTTTATTTAGAAAAAGTTTGTATGGGAAATAGAAAAGGGCTATTTTTAGGGTTTTCCCAGCAGTTATTCGAATTTTTAGCCGTTCTCGAGTTTTAGTGAGACTAACGAACAGCAATTTATTTTTATTCGTATAATAGATAAAACATAAAGACAAATTGAGAGCATCCTCTTTTTGAAGTCGTTTCAAAATAGTATCTACACGCTCGCTGTAACAAACGTATAAATGAAAACCTCATTAGAACAAAAAGTAACAAGAAGAAAAGAGAGAACAAAATTTAGGTCATTTATTTTAGAGTACTCGTATAAAGTAGAACTTTCAAAAAGAACATGTGTTGTGTACACAGACTTTTGCGATATGGTGACGTCACATACTCGAAGACTGAGCTAGATAATATTTTATAGCGGCAAGATGAATTCACTTTTGATATCTGCTAGATAGAATCTAAATTATTTTGATGTCTCAGATGTTGCTAAAATTGTCTCAAACGAATAAGGGAATTGTGAGAAGTCCTTTATAGCCAGAAGTTTTACGTAAGGCCATATCTTCCTTAATGGAATAATGATTGTCAATCACATTTCTTTTTTCCAAGACTATTTTGGTACCTATCTGAATAAACAAGTAATTCTGAAATTCTAATAATTATCCTACTAATATTATGTAAACAAATAAAAGCAATTGTGCAAATCAAACTGTATTTATTCTTATAACCATTGGCCTAGTACAAAAATTGTCGACCGTATAGCTCGGTTGTGGCGGGAAGAGATTCTTCTTTTTCCCGCGTCACTGCCTGCTTACGTCACCCGCTTCTCCAAGGTTGCCAACAATTATAAGCGCGAAAGTTGAAAAGTGTAAGAATGTATGGATGTATGTTTGTTACTCTTTCACGCTAAAACGGCTGAACGGATCTGGATGAAATTTGGCACAGATATAGATTATAGCACAAAGGCTACTTTTTGTTCCGGAAAAATTTACGGTTCCCGTGGGATGGATTTGTTTTTGTTTTTCAAGGCACCATGTGGCTGAAGCCGTGGGTGGAAGCTAGTTATATTATACGCTAGCAGTTAGCCTAGAATAGGGCTCAGAAACTGAACCCATTTATCCGTCTGTGGTTGATAAATATTTTCCAATTGGGTGGAATTTGAATCGATTTAGAATCGAAGTAAAGAAATTGCCAAATAAATTGTTTTACCCTTACCGCATTTATTTAACTACTTAAGTAGAAATAACTTTTGTAAGGTAAATTGAATTTAAATCGAGCAATACCCAAATACAACTGAACAATATTGAATCAACTTAAACCGTTTGTACCTACTATTGCGCAATGCAAATGATTTTTTACACAAGTTTACTGTGATGTTCAGATATTAATCAGCAAGAATTGACAATTTTTTGATGCCATGACCCAACATTTTGGATGTTTTGACGTTTTTCTGATGTTTTGACTGTGAACTTTATCGCTTAAGTTTTTTAAATTTGCTCATGTTATTTTGAGTTTTATTTTGTAATTTCGGTGGTTATTTATCAAAAAAAGCCTGAGTTCTTGACACGGCTGTAAAATATATTATTATGAATTACAGTGAATAGTTCCATTCTTAATTCATCGGAAAAAATCCCAAGATAAGCAAAAGAGCTATTCTTTGTTTAAAATTGTCTTTGACTGTGACTCCTGTGACGACTGTGCTGTTGACCATTCTATTATATAAAAAAACACTGGCAATGTTGATCTTAAAAAAAAACAGTTGTCATAAATGAAGAAGAAGAAGAAGAAAAATAAGAGACCAGAATTTTATTGGATGTCCTTGACCAGCAATCATCGGTTAGCGGCCTACACGGTTAATAATGATAAGGCTTGAAGGTTTGATATGGTAATGATGATGATATGAAACATTGATCTGAGTTTGTTAATAGAAGCTAATGTTTCATAAATTTGTGGATACTAAAGCAGCTTGGCGGGTTGGTAAGTATAGGTTCACAAATTGATTTTAAATGAATGATAATATTATGGGAGAACAAAAAGTAAAATCGCTACCTGCCTTAAGCTTTTAAAAGGTTAACCAAATGGGTTGTATCGGCTTATTTTACTGATCATAAAATAATTTGATTGTAATCATCTTATTTGCGTGATATTATGTCGTAACGATATATTTCCTAAGCTATGTTGTATAACAATAACTGCCCTATTGTAGTGCTGGTTTCAATATCCAACCTTATTTAAATATTTAATGTACGTTTTAGTCTGAAAATTCATTAAAAAATATATTATATACAAGAGAAGGTGCAGGGTTAATATTTGTAAGTGTAATTGAAATATTAAGTAAGCGAAGTAACGAGAGGTAACTGTGTTTGCATAACAATATTACTGCTAAAACTAACACCACACCCGAAAACTGTTCTGCAGTTTAGGGAACGAACTAGCAAATTCAATTTAACGGCTGAGCCGTTCTGTTACAAGGGTCCATTAAGGGAGGCCGAAGAAAAAACGCCGATAACAGATGTTAATTAATCGTATAAATCTATTGCCGGCCTCGTTATAGAATGATATTGCTCTTTGGGCAATTAGGGGACCTGTTTCAATGGCTACTTGTAGTGTTGGGAAATTTCGGGCAAAGCTGAAGCCGGAAAAATGCCGTGTTTACAATTTAAATTTGTAGCTTTATTCAAAAGTCATTGTTTAATAAAAATGAACAGTTTCTTTTGAAATTTGGCAAAGTAATTAGAATTTAGAAAATTGCGTAATTGCTTTTGTATGTCGGTGATAGAGAGATTAAAGTGTACAAGAAAATCATGTAGGGACACTAACGGCCGTTTTCTATATTCTATCTATTTGCGGTTTTTGGATTTTGGATAGGTATTTGACATTAATCCTATAGAAGTTATGTCAAATAGGTATCTATACAAAAACCACAGATAGATAATATATAAAAATCGGCCGTAAGTAAACAAAGGCATGAAGAGTTTTTGTTACTTACATAAACAAAAACTGACATAGGCAACTAATAAACTTATTGCACATGAAACCGTTTCTGGTTTAAAGCCGAAAATTTCTAAAAAAACAATTTATTAAAGCCGAAAGCCACACAACGTTGAATGCCTTGCATTATGTCGCCGACTGTCCGTTCCGTTCGGTCTATTTTCCTGTTTAATGGTGTTTTCTTTTATTCGGACCTTTTGTTACGCTGTCTGTCGTTTGTATGGTCATTAAGCGAGGTTAAGGCATCAATTGGGTGTGTTTGACGATTCTGTTAAGATTTTACTGTGATTCAGAGTATTTATTTCAGAGATGTGCGCGAATAACAAAATGAACAGACAGATTATTATTAGTATTAGACGGGTATTTATCGCGTTTAAATTACCTTATAATATAAGGTAATTTAAACGCGATAAATACCCGTCTAATACTAATAATAATGTGTTCAGATCGCGTAAGTTTAAAAGTACATATGAACAGACAGACAGAAAAAATCACTGAATCTAATTACTCTTATTTAGTCACCTATTTCTTTTTTACTATTTTTATTTAATGGCCACCAGCTTTACTATTTTGTTATGAATATATTTATATTACAACCCCCTTCAACTTTGCTGACTGTTTTATTATATGTATAGATTTTACCGCAACTTCGTTCGCGTAATGTATTTCTACAAAATTCGACCCCAAGCTGCATGCTTATTTCTTCCAATCATGTTTCAAAAATACATAAATCGATGTGATAGCAGTCACTATATTTAAAAGAAAATTATGATATTACATTATTATTTCAGAAACATAAATTCAAAAAGCCCTATTAATATCATGAAACGGCGTAAGAAAGTGCCGTGTTGAAGTGTGCAGTTCCAGTTACTAATTAAACTTCAAACTCATGATAAAGTCATTATATCGTACCTGCTCATTACACAAAAAGGGCATATTTATACAAAAAACAGGTTTTAAATATGCTTATAACTTTGAGTAACGCGTCTCCAGTCTCCACTAGTGACAAACTGCCGTGAACGTGTCTCCGTATTTTAACAAACGCGTGTGACAATTTGACAGATTTTCAAGGGACTCCGTGAAAAATTGGGCGTGTTTCAGACATGGCAAAATATCAGAAGGGTGGACAGACACTAACGGGTGACCAAATAGTAACGCATAGGTACTTGGTTTATATGCATATTTGTTTTTATTTCAATAACGCTGATGCATGAATACGTTTTTATCCAAAAATTACATGTCAATTAGATTCAAGTAACGAATAGGTACTCATTTTACCCCGCGTTTACATCTCGCTGCTTATACAATACTAATCTATGACACACACCCTCGAAATTGTAGTTCTAGGGTATGCCGGTTTAACGATGTTTTCCTTCATGGTCTAACTAAAGCATTGGCATGGCGTTTATTATAAAGTTATTACAATAACATTATTATTATTATACTATTACACCGTTTTCCACTCAACACATCTGAAATGTACGCACCAACTTTCTATGTAACTGCAGCCAAGTAATTCCAGAGTAAAATGTAGGTAATTTTACGTAATCTTGAAGTAGGCAGTAAATTTGCAAGTTTGTTAGCCTCACTTCATGGCGTGACGAGGGCTCACCTACTTAACTAGTTTCATTTACAGAGCCTACTTAGGGGGTTCATGGTAAAATTGAACACATGAGAATTGACGCCGAACTTTCAGAGTGAAAAACACAATAACACAAACACAAGTAAGGACACTGTAGGAAGAAGTCCTTACGGATAATAAGTATATTTACTTGATGAAATTCCTCCACCATAATAGTACTAGCTGGGGCCTTACACCAAGCTCTTCGGGCAATATTGAAGTAATAAAACCTTGATATTTCGTAGCATGACATATAAAAGTTGTATGGAAGTAGTGTTATTTCAAGCTTGAGACTTTAACGTTTCTGAAACATTATGGTTTGTAAGAGCTTGTGGTAAGGCTCCTGGGCTCACAGCTCGGCATTCTGCGTTGAAGGTTGTGAAAAAAAAATATGCTTAGTACCTACTCGTAGACACTGAATAGTCAAGTAATTATCTTTAAAAATATCAATCACTCCGCACACATTCAGCCGCTTTTCATAAAATCATAATAGGCATAAAAGGACCTCAAAAACTCCCGCAACCTCAAGAAATTTCTCCCCAAAATATGGCAAACAAAACAAACACAGGTGGGTCTATTCAGCCTTCGGGGTTTGCCAATAAAAAGCACCCGTCCAATCCCTGGTAGCTGCTGATACCGTATGTCGTATTTTACCAACGTGAATCCTTAATGGCGACTCCCATGTGACCGACCCATGGGTCGGCTATGGCTTTATAGATGCTAGAAATGGCATCTTTATTAGTTTTGCAACAAAAGAATGCCCATATTTGCGAGGTTTTACTTTATTCTATGTTTCAAAAAGATATAGGTAGAAACGAGACAGCAAAAATATAATCGAGAAAAACAATGACTGGATTGAAAAATTGTAGGTATAAACGAGAATAACACAATAAAACAGTATTATGTTTTGATTACGAATGTAATCCCGAAATATGGTAGACATTATATATTAAGTTGATTAGATCAGCTAAATAAGTCCCCAAAATTAACCTGTAAGGTTTGTCTGTAGTTTGATCTTTTTTAAAGAACTGGTGACATGGTAAGTAGAAGAAGAAGCATAATTATAAAATTATTATTATACCTACATATTTTGCACATTTCATCGGTTTTCCATAATGTTATTTTTATACCGTTTGATATTGCATTGCGCACATGAATGTTAAAAATAATTTATTGATTCGAACTGAGACAGACTTTTATCAAAACATTTCTTAAGAATTTCATTTGGATGAAGAGGTAATCAAAAACATATTTTTTTGCTACAATTGTTCACGTTTGTGATTAAAATCTTCGTCATTTGAGTTTGTTTATTAATTTTGGGATCTTTTATTACTGCCTGTGCCTGGGAACAAATTGTCAAACGTAATTAAACGGGTGTCGTTTCTAGTAAATTTATTCCCAGAATCCCATACGGGTGGAAAAATTAATAAAACTGGAGTATCGCCTTGGCATCAAATTAAGCTAATGCCTCCCTGGATATATGCAAACCCTTGAAAATATATTATCAATTTTCGATAAATTCTGGTTACCTTAGTAATCACCTTTTTAATTAATTAAACTCGGAATATTATTTTGAGATGAAATCTCGCATTAATGAGTGGTTCGTTAAATTATGCTCTTACGTAGATGGGTACACAGATGATTGTGTAGACACTACAAAAATATAGTTTGGTTGGAAATATTCAACTTTATTTTTGCAGCGATTGATTTTAATAAATTTACTAAAGCAAACCAAAGTTTTTGTTGCGTTTTCAAAGAAACATTATTCCATAGTAACAGCTAAAAACCTTCTTTAATTAATAAACACTTGTCAAGGAGGTTTTGTTCTTGCTCTTGTCTATTATGGACAGCTGTTTGTCTAGCTCCCGTTAGATATCCACAAAGGTCTAAGTAACTAAAGATCAGAGAAGATGTCTAAAGCTTTGGATTACACAGCCGTGATCATGTTTTTGTTTATTGTTTTAATTGAGATGATAGAATATTTCTAACATTTGTCTAAGTAAAATTGAAGTAACGTATCTTATCTTATGCCTTGAAACGAGCAATTCTTGTATTATATAATCTGAATTTCGGCGATTTTTATGAAATTTAGTATGCAGGAGGTTTCGGGGGCGATAAATCGATCTAACTAGGTTTCATTTATCAAAAAACGAGATTTACCAAAAAAAACCGAACAAAGCTCGGTCAACAGTAATAATTATGTTTGATGAAAGAAACCGGCATGTCTTAGAACCTAAAAAATTCGAAGGCATGACGTTAACTGCAGGAAAGAAGACTTTGAGTCTAACTTTAACCCTTTCGCCACATTGGGCCGAAACGCGATTAGAAAAAAATTAAAACACCATTCTCATAAAGAGTCTGGACCAGAAATTAAACCCAAATAGTGAATAACATCTACAAAAGTTTGAATGATCAGCTGTACGGTGGTGCCTATTCGGATAAAAAGTAGCCGACGTAATCTATTTCATAAACCACGCGTATGACAAATGTGGGCGTGTTACGGTCAAAGTCACGGCAAATGTCACAAGTGTAAACGTAAGCTAATAATTTTCAAAACAACCAAAGTGGTTTTAACAATAAAACTCTTATGATTTATGACTGAACGAGCTTTGCCAAATTCGTTAGGTAACATCAGAATTTGCATAGCTTGGAATATCATTAGTTTCGAATACAAATATAACAGTACTCTGAAAATGGCTAGTCACCAAAATACACTAAGCTCTTCACTATGCTAAAAGGTTTTTTGAATGTTGCGTCCGCAACGTATAATTTCGCCACCCAGAAACTTTTTACTTTGCCCTCCCATTTCCAATTAACTGGCACTCTTGCAGCTTTCAACATTAACGTTTTTGCATAAAACATACATCAGTAGTTTCTGCTTACATTACTTTCGACTTAAGCGAGCCTTTAGTTTTAGTTTCCCCAGCTCCCCTTATTAGGGGCATCTAAAATTACTTCATTTTTGTCGAAATTACCCTATTTTAGCCCCAATTTAAAGGCCATTGTAGTTGAAATTTTTAGCTTGTTGATTTTACCCATAGCCAAGACTTTTTCTTTGAATCGCTCTGCGAACATCCCGAAAACCAATTAAGCCTACACATCTTCAAACTATTAAGAGGTTACGCTTCGCTGACATTACTGATCAATGTGATCCCAGCCGTGAAAGACATGTACTCCTCGTCTAGGCTCAGAGCTTGAGAATCACTTTGAGCTCATCTTACAAGGCTTGATTCACCACTCAGCGCGCGTACGCATGGCTGACTCCTACATTGAGAAGTGTGTTCGATTGATAAACTTGAATTAGGTTCGTATAGTGAGTTTATACGAGTAGTGAACATCACGGGTTTTTATACATGTATATTGTTCCAATGTTGGGTAGATACTTATTGCGTACTTCTTTGTGGCAAGCCTTTACGGGGTCGCTGAACGGTTTTTTAAAAACAAACAAAGTCAAAGTCGACTGTGAACTTATCTCTCAAGTTTTTATATTTTTTTTCGTGTTATTTTGAGTTCTATTGTGTAATTTTCGAACATAATTGTTTATTAAAGCGCGAGTTCATACTTGGGTGTGAAATATATTATGTGAGTTAAAGTGAATAGTTTCTTTCTAAATCCATCAGCATTTTTTCCAAGAAATAAAAAAAAAACATGCACTAACCCGAACGTTACTTTTAGAAAAAAAATACTTCTCACGTAGATACCTAAAGAGGTTTTAATGCAATAAAATGTTCAAAGTAGATAGACAGTAGAACGTAAAGCAGCTACGTTTGGAATGGTACAAATGGCTGTAGTAAAATCGATTTGTTAGGTACCAACTGGTTAAGAGCTTAGTGTTTCTGAATCAGAATTGTCTTTAATGTGAACTTCTGAGAAATATAAGGTTTTTAAAAGTAAGGTTTAGTGGTAAATAAGTAAGCAGTTTATATAAAGAAGTACTGTAGAAATAATACTTGTATGTTTGTTAGTACTACCAGTATTATAAACGTGAAAGTTTATGAGGATGTGGATGTAACAAACATCCATACATACAAACTTTCACGTTTATAATATTAGTGGAATCGTGACATCGTGGAACGATCTATAGATAGCTTAACTAATTCAGACCACTGCTAGAGGGAAGCATTCTCAAGTTGCCTGGTGGCGTTACCACTAGTAATAATGATGAATAAACCAGGATTCGAGTTTTGACCTTATTTTCTGCAATGCATTTGACAACTTTGTCGCTCTAGTTTTTATAATTTGTCTCGTGTTATTTTGAGTTTTATTGCGTTAATTATGTGATTATTATTCCAATAAAGCCCGAGTTCTTGTCGCGAGTGTAAAAAATGAATTAGTGAATAGTTCCTTTCAAAATACATCGGAGGAAATTCCGAGAATTTTGGACAAAACAGCCATCTTTTCTTTAGAATCGCCTTGGAAACTATGACTGTGACGATGACAACACTTAAATAAATATACACTTGACACTGGCAGAAGTATTCTCTATAAGACAGATGCCATAATTGACGAAGAAGAAGAAGAAGGAGGAGACTTAAACTCATTTCTGCAACAGACTGAACCGCAGTTTATTTAACAGTCTCATAATGACTGTTAATCTCGCACTATCCTTGTAATTTCCTTCCAACTCCACGCTCTTGAATTAGACACGGAATGGTACCGACGACGGACTGACTACGAGGACTCTATTCTAATGAGCGTGAGAATATATCACACGCGAGATATATTCGTACCACATCGTGATACCAATCACTATAGACCTAAGTAACTAAAGATCTGAGAAGATATTATGATGCCTGGTGATCAAGTTGTTGTATTTTATATATGGTAGGTTGGAGTCGAATTACTAAAAAAACAATATTTTATTCATAGAGTAGTTTGAGAATATTTCTTGGAGTACTTTGGCAACAAAACGTAGAGTACTTTGGGAACAACCCATCTTATTTCAGGAAGGTTAAACTTTTGATTAATAATAATATGAAATCAATCATATTATGCATTTATAATACCACTGTGAGGTAGAGCGGAGCGCCTGTGTGAACTTTTATCATTATTATTAACCTGATTGACATAAAATAAACTTTTTTTTAGGTTTTTTGGTACATTTTTGCACAATTTTACAATATTGTACAGAAGAATTTAATCAACTGAGATTTAATTTTGAGTGCCAGCTGCATGCTTGAGTATTAACTGCATATGCTTTGTCTCCATTAATTTGATGTCTCTTGTAATAAAAATTTCATTCGACTTTTTAAACTCGAACTACTTATTAGGGACCAAGAATAAAAACAGAAGTAGATACTCTAGTTGGTTAATTCAGTTCGTTCCTTTGCCGGGTATTTTGCACTTGCATTATGCGATTACTTGACAAGTAAATTGCCTTTTAAACCAACGAAAACAAAAAATGAAGGAGGTTCTCAAGTCACCGCGTATACTTTTTTGTTCCTTTTTTATGTTCTATGTCATAAGTTAGTATCCTTATAAGCGACGATGGGCTGGTAACCTGTCACGTACGGAATACTATTGTGCAAAATGTGGGCATGCGCAAAATATCATATTTAGACGTGCCTCTTTAGATATCCTCAAGAATCTAAGTAACTAGAGATGTGAAAAGATATCTACATGGGGATTAATAGTCGTGATCATATTTTTTTTATGTCTGATCATCCATGTGTATACTTTTTACAGAGTGGTCATATTGATGAATATTTTGTAATTTATTTATGTTAACTTATTTATTGAAGTATTACCGCGATGTTGATCCCATTCAATTTGACGAAGATAATTCTACACCAATTATTACAAAAAAATATGGGAATACTTAATTGATTTTCACTTACTGATGCGAGTTTTAAATATTCCGATATTTACTTTAAATCAGTTTCAGCTTTTAGTTAATCAATATTTACTTATACAAAATTAAGTACGTTTATCTTTAGATTTTCCAAAGAGATTAATACGCATTTGGTTGTTTACGAAATTTTATTTTGGTTTGTTCCCTGTGGTTTCCTGTCATACAAACCCTAGTGGAAACTAACGGCAGTGCAGATAAATGTATAGACGAAACGAAATAAAGTTTCGTAAACTATCAATACCCCCTTGAAAAATCTATTTGCTTACGAGCGCATTCAAACATGACTTTAACGTTAAGAGGTAGGGCTACAACTAAACCTCTTTTTTATATTTGAATTAGGGTTGGACGTTCAGCATGTCTGTACCGTACAGTCACTTTGAATTTAATCTCAAAGCTGAACTGGCCAAAGCGATACTAAAACACCGAACTAACTTGCGAGCAGTTATCCGTATAACGCCTTCCTGTAAGTCTACTACACAGCTCATGAAGTTGTAGCTAGTTTACTCAATATAAATATCACATCACATTAATATAATTCTCATCAAAAAAATTGAGCCACCTCTAAAGTTTTGAGAGTTTATTATTTTTGAGAGCACTGGTGAAAAATAAAAGAGTCAGTACTGAGATGACGAATGATAGCGGGAAATGGAAGAAGAAAATGGGTTGTGCCGACCCCACATAGCGTGGAAAAAGAGCAGGATGAAAAAGAAAATGTTTGAGAACACTGATGGTGTTGTGATAGTAGCCTTCCGATCCTAAGGTTGTGGGTTCATATCCAACCAACGAATTTTTCTGTTCAAAAAAATTAAGTCCGCTATTATGATACCAGTACTTTCAAACGGTGATGGAAAACATCGTGAGGAAACCGGCATGTCTTAAACCTAAAAAGTTTGTTAAGAGCATGAAATGAGCCTCTAAGGTGCACTTTAATCCTTTCACCACACTAGTTCGAAAGAACTAGTGACACGATAAAAAGAAGAAGTTATGTTTTGATATAAGTACCTAATTACTAAAATCTAGAAATAGATTACCAAAACAAAAGGCGCTACCAATAGGGGGATGTTTATGCTTTCGAATAATATATTCGATCGACAGGCGATTACCACTAAGCCACCAGTGATCTAAATCATGGACATCACAAATTGTAGTATCAGTTACATAGCTGTTCGTCACTTAGCTGTACTGTCTAATGGCACTCGAGAAGAGACGAAACTGATCAAGTTTTCCTCTAACAATATTTGTTTGATCAAGTTGAACGGATATAGCTCCAAGCGGAAGGTAGTGAAATACGTCATAACTCTAACTATGACGTCATGTCCGAACTTGTTGTTTTCGAAAATAATAGCGGCAAAACTAATAATTACCATATTACTTTATAAGATACCATAGATAAATTAATATAACTTAAGTCTATCAACAATTTATTTATGGCATTCAAAATGGTGATAATGGTGAATAACCTAAAATAAAAAAAACGTTTAAGTGTGAGTATGGTACAGTTCAGTCCGTACAGTTCAGTTTCGTACTGTATTTTTTTTGTAACTATTAGACACTTTTTATTATTATTAGTATTAGACGGGTATTTATCGCGTTTAAATTACCTTATATTTTCCAGTGCTAGCTAAGTGTACTCGTCGTAGACCGGTTATTCAGCGCGTCGCGGATACTGTTAGTGTTGTGTGTCGTCCGAGTGTACAGATGGACATCCCTATTGTCGAGAACGAAGTGAGGGTAGTTGCAAATAATGCGACCCCCGCTTCGCGGAGGCGGTAGCTCCAGTACTCCAGTCTACCCGTGACCACGACAGCGTGCAAACCTGTCGAAACGTCGGGAAAATATAAGGTAATTTAAACGCGATAAATACCCGTCTAATACTAATAATAATGTGTTCAGATCGCGTAAGTTTAAAAGTATAGACACTTTTTTTTCCAAACTTCACCATTTTATCATGTTCACACCATTCAACAAAAATGGACTTCTACAAACGGCTCTGGCAACTGATCGTGGACAAAGGTATACGCAAAAGGAGACTAAGGATAAAATTGGGTTGCGTATGATGATGACGACGATAGTGATGATGGCAATGATGATAATTTCGATTGTATACCTTTTGAAAGTAAAGAATATCACGAAAACACATTTCACATTTCGTATATTGTAATCAACACCGAACGGTACTTTATGTAAAACACATCAAAAAGCCACATCTCTTTGTTCTGACGTTTTAATTTAAGGGAGGTAGCTAGGCTTTTTAATTTTACGTCGCCAAATAAAAAACTTGTTTTATTCAACTTTTTGTTACAATACATTTGAAGTTAAGGCAATGTTCACCAACGCTTAAACAGATGGTTACTATATACTAGATACATTAGTGTATCAAATGGATCTAAATCACAGAGATCAAATGCTGTGGAGTCATTGACCATGAAATTGGTCTGATTCAAAACTACGATTGGATTTGAGAGTCCATGATGAGGCATCCTGACGCATATTTAATACCTACGTATATATTATAACTTTAAACGAGCAATTCTTGTATATATGTATATATAATTAGGTATATATAATCTGAATCTCGGAAACGGCTCCAACGATTTTCATGAAATTTAGTATGCAGGGGGTTTCAGGGGCGATAAATCGGTCTAGCTAGGTTTCGTTTTCCAAAAAACACATTGACCAGAAAAAAACCCGAGCAAAGCTCGGTCATCCAGGTACTACATATAAAACTTCAAAATAGTCAATAGTTGCGTAAATAAACTAACGTAAGTAGGTAGGTGTTTCTGTATTGTTATTTTCTTTATAATGACATTAAATTTTGTTATTTGTTTAGTTTAGTTATTCTGCATACACTATGTGCGGTATTGAATCTTAAAAAAACTTACTATAAATGTTTCTCTTGTCCATCTAAGGATTATCTAGAAAATATCGTTTTATTCATTGCAAACAAATGACGATTTTTTTTCTTGTTTGTTCACCTTGTATACAATAAAATGTCTTTCTATCGGTTTATATTAGAAGGACAATCTAGCATTACATAGTGGGATGAACGGCATAAAAATAAAATGGCTTAGTAAAACGCCTACAATTAAAATCGCCCAAAAATTAAAAGGTTAAATCCCATCAAAATAATTGATAAACCTTTTGGTGAACTTAGAGCTTTATGTATTGTTGGTACTTAATTTTGTATTTGAAGGATGGCACCAAAGTTACTGGGTACGTGAGAGGAAATATCAATAGAATCTGAAAGTTCCTGAATTTTTTATTAAATTGCTTTGTGACTCCCAAATTTCAATTTAAATGCTTCTAAGGTCATTTATATTAGATATTTCATTAGGAAAGTCGATCGAGGAATAAGCTATACAAAATCTGACACGATTTTGCCTCACAGCTCAGTTGGTAGTCACGCGCGTTTATACGTGTCACGGCAAAATGTATGTGCTTTTCACGAAGTTCCTTGAAAATCTGTCAAATGTCACACGTGTTTTTTACGGTATGTAGTGACTGTCACGTCATAAAGACACGCGTGTTTGATACGGTACGGGACATGGTCACAGCAGTTTAACATTAGTGTGGACGCCTTTTTAGAGCATTAGTAAAAAATTACTGACTCGACAGAAAACAGGTTGCACAAAACTAACAAGTTACAAGAAAACAGATAAAACTTCGCTAAAAGCTACTAGACAAGAACACACCACTAACCATTAACACGTAAGCACACACATACATATCCATTACTCACTATTATTTGAACTGTGGCTCACATACCGCCTTTTGTTATGCGCCAATCGAAAACGAAAAATACCAAAAAGCGCTTCGCAAAAACTGCAACAGTTCCATCATTTACCACAATATAACGTCACTCGTGATAGTTTACATTTTTCACGTAAATTTTCGTTTTCGACGGTCTTTGTTCTGAGGTTGGTTAGGTAGAAACTGTTTATTTAACTGTGGTAGCAGTGACCGAGTAACAACTCATACAGTATTGCACACAGGACTGTAATGGCGACATTTTGTCTCGTGCCATGGAGGGGTCGTACAAACGAGACGATTCTGTGAAAGGGGCATGATTTTGGTTCTACGCAAAAATAACTAAAAATTGTTGGACATTTCACACAACGCCATCTAGCCCTAAACTAAACCAAGCTTATACTATAGGAACCAGATAGTTGATAAAATAGTTAGGTATACATTATATTTTTTTTCAATTTAAATACATTTATACAATTCATAATAACACCCAGACACAGAAAAACACCTATGTTAATCACACAAATGTTTGTTCCGAGTGGTACCATTATAGTATCAACTATTATTAATAAAATTCACTAACACGTTCCGTCACTTTTGAGTAGCGCCATAGATGACAGGATGACTAAAAAGCCGTGTCCACTTGTGACATTACGCCGTGATCGTGGCTCCATGACCGTAAAAAAATCGCGTGACAATCACACGGACTGTAAACGGACTTCGTAAAAAAGCACAGATAATTTTCCGTGACATATGTACATAATACGTGACATTTGTAGCAAATGTGCGTGTTTTTGTATCATGGAAGACAGTGCTGAAATATTCTTCTTCTCCTTCTTTGCATTTTGCATCTGTCTCTTTTGAGATCGATTTTGCGAGTGTCAAGTGTTTATACTAGTAGTATTGTCAATGTCACAAAGTCAAATCGAATTGCTAGAAGAAGGTTCATTTTAAACAAAATATGGCCGTTTTGTTTAAAATTGTCAGGATTTCTTCCGATAGATTAGGAAAAAACTATTCACTTTAATTCATAATTATATTTTACACTCGCGTCAAGAACTCGTGCTTTGGAAAAATAACCACCAAAAAAAACTCAATATAACACGAGAAAATATATAAAAACTAGAGCGACAAATTGACAGTCGAATGCATCGCGGAAAACTGTGCAGTAAAAAGTGTGCAGATAAAATTTGTGCCGTTCGTGGGAATACCTCAATATTCCGGGCTGAAGTCTCGTCTGTAACACACTTGCAGCTACACTTTGTCAGGTCGCGTTGGCGTCAACGCATTTTTTATTGCGCGCAACTCTTTCTGAAACTGGTCCAGCTTTTAGCGGGATTGTGATATTGCTTTTGCTATACTGTTGTTGTTCTAAGCAATAATACTTGGCACCTACTTTGTTGTAAATAGCTGAAAGATATTTGGAATAATTACCTCTATAAAGGTATTTGGAATATCTACCTCTCTTGCATAATATACGGTATGCAAGAGAGTTTGACTATGGACTAATCGCAAAGCCTGTAGTACAATTAATCTATTTTGGAGTTAGAAACTATATTAGTTCATTGTGTTATGGTAAAATCAAATTTACGTCATGCCACTTTTGAGGCGAATTTACCACAAAAGGTTTTTGCTAATACATGAACATGATAATATGCACATACGAGGCCAGTACATATTCAACATTATTGCATTACGTTATAAGTAAAGCATATTATGTACGTGATAATGTTTTTGAAATACGTATTCTATGTTATTGTAAACAATACCTCAGTACGCACAGTTTAGTCATCCTTAGTTCTCAGTGTTGTCAAACACAATATTGTTTATGATTTTTCCTAGATTCGTTCTACGTTTTATTCAATACTAGCAGCGCCGCGTGGCCTTACCTGCGCTTATGCATTTTTAAATATAATCCTCCCCTTTTCACTCACCTTGGGGTTTTTTGTGATAAAAAAGCCTTTGGGTTAATCCAGACATTCATAGCAAATTTCATATAAACCCGGCGTTCAAGAAATATAGTAGCACAAAGTTAGCCCCATATTCGCAAAGCAAATAGGCTAATAAATAATGTTTTTTTTTAATAAGGTACAAACACACACACAAATTTCTACATTTTTATTATATAAGTAGAATCTGTGACGTAGTCTGCCCCTGTAGTTTCAATTATTCTGAAGTAGAAATAGTGTTACGTCATTATTCACCCGGAAATTCCTATAAACTAAGTATCTTATCTACTCAGACACTTCAAATAGAAGGTAATAAATAAGTAATATTGTGTAACTTAGTGTCATTAACACAATTTTATGCAGTTTTCGAGTCAAGAAGTCAATGCCATTGGTACCTTTGTATTGGCCCTTTCATAAAATATCGTACTCTAGTTGTCACTGTAAATAATTATTTAGAAAGTGACAATAATCTGCATTGTCTAACTTTTGGGTCATTTTCTTTTCTTGTCAAATTATTTATAGCTAAATTACGTGTTTACCATTATAATGTTAAGGTTATACGATCGTCATAATTGTCCTCATTTGAACTATTCAGTATAAATTAATTATTATAGTATTTTCCTGTATTATTTGTATAAATACTGAGGGTTTTAATGGAACAGCAACGGCCTTAAGTGGTCATTGCTACATTATACACCTTAAGTGGTGGTCACTTGTGCTCAGGTTTTATTGGAAATTCTGTTTTATACAGATCCTCGATCTACTTAAAGTACTCTGTACTAAATTGATCGGAAATCCTGTGCAATAATCAAGATGTACAACACCATTAAGAACGCAGAACCATCAGTGACACCAACAATGGACCAGGTTGAAGTTGACCAAGGCAATGGCAAGATGCTGGACACAACCAAGCAAGCTGCCAACAAAGTCGGAAAGGCATTCAAGACAACAATGGCAAGCGCCATGCAACCTATGGACCAAATAATAATGCGTTACGGAAACAGCAAATCTTCTCAAATCAAGAATTTGATGGGATTAGAATACGAGCAGATGCATGGAAGCGGAGAACCTGATCTTGACAAGCTTACACTGAATTTCTTGTCCGATGACCTGAGATCATCTTTCAAGTTGGGCTCCGTGGCGGAATTACTCCCCAATGCTCCAGGGTACAGCCGTGAGCAACCTCTCGTTATATTCTTCCACGGGTTCACAGACGACCCCACACTTTTCAACTTCGCTGCTGTGAATGAAGCTTTTCAGAGCAAGGGTCACTGCAACATTTTGGCCCTGGATGCGAGTCCACTGATTCGTTTTATGTATCTGCGCTCCAGCACCTACGTCCGCTTCATAGGAGAAAAGTTTGGAGCGACCCTGGCTGCGCTAGTGAAATCTGGCCAGGATCACAATAAAATTCATCTGGTGGGTCACAGTCTCGGCGCTCACATAGCCGGATTCGCTGGAAAGGCCTTCCACTCGCTCACTGGGACTCTGATTGGGCGTATATCTGGTCTGGACCCAGCCGGACCTGGCTTCAGTCATGAGAATAAGACCCTAAGGCTTGCACCAACAGACGCGGAGTTCGTAGATG
This sequence comes from Cosmorhoe ocellata, assembly GCA_963675405.1. Taxonomy (NCBI): domain Eukaryota; kingdom Metazoa; phylum Arthropoda; class Insecta; order Lepidoptera; family Geometridae; genus Cosmorhoe; species Cosmorhoe ocellata. The sequence continues at coordinate 8,751,435 of OY776249.1, read as the reverse complement.
TCATTCACACAAACGCTGACATGTATGGACTCAAATCACCAGTCGGACAAGTTGACTTCTTCCCCAATGGAGGCGAACTACAACCTAACAGCTTATTCCAGTTTGATTCTCATAACCACGTAGTGGAACTGTTTGCTGAGTCTGTGAAGAACCCTGAAGCGTTTCTAGCTAGGGCTTGCAAAGATTGGGACGAGTTTAAGAGAGAAGATACTTTGGGTGACATCAGTTTAATGGGTTATGGGTGCAAGCCTGGAACCAAGGGCCTTTATTTCCTCCGCACCGGAGACGAAAAACCATATGGTCTCGGCAAGGAAGGTCTATTGTTTGAGAGTGAAGGAGTCATGAAGACCGCTAAACGTGTCACACAACGATTGGTTAACATTTTAGATTAAACTACTATCTTCTCATTTAATTTTCCACCAAATGTTTGAATATATCCAGTAATTAAATGCTTTCATCTATAATTCTATTATCGTTTTGTTTTGTTCAAACTAATTTAGCCAGAACAGATTTCCAAAGCTGCTTAATAAGTATTAGTACACCATCATGTGACTTGTGACTCTCTGCTTTTCGAAATAAGATGGCGAATAGTGAACACAGGTAAAATAGGTCACTCTTTTTTATAGCGACTTGTTTTTATGGATAGTAACTAGATTTTAGCTCAAAATCGCCTTTAGCTTGATAAAACAATTCAGCTACAAATTCTAATGATTTGAAAGACATCATTTTTCAAAGACCTTCAAATAACAACTAAAATATTATCGAAGTTTACCTTGATTTGCAAACTTGTTCAAACTCGTACGTCGATATCGGCACGAAAATCTTTGGCAACTTTGCCAAGAACCTTATTGTCTGCTTTCTATTGCTAACAAGATACCCTAACAATTAAAGCCAAACTCGTCAAAAAGTTTTAATGACTGTTCCACTTTCAAAAAAATAAGAAAAACAACGATTGATAAATAAAAGAAGTCGTAAAATAAACGGTTCTACCTGTCCTCGCTACCGTCCGCGGAAATTTCCAGTTTTTTCGGAAACAGCTTTCGACGTAAAGTTTTTTTTTATAATTACACGAAGTTAGGCCGAAGTCGTGTTAATTTGATCACGGGTTGGGTCGAATTTTCTTTTTAATTATATATTTAGGTTCTGTAGGTAACCAAAGGCCTTTATTAATTCGTCCAGTTTGTTAGCTTACGGTAAAAAAAGTTTGCGAAAAGGTAAAATACAGTCCCCTGCTAAAGATATTTCCTAAGAATCGGCGACAATCACTTTATGGCCGGAATATGACGAAGCTCAGCAACTGCCTATAACTATATTTGAAATAAGGTTCAAAATCTCTTGTAACCGTTTAGTACAAACGTTTTTTGATGGTCAACATTACAGAAAAGAAAAACTTGGCTGATTGTTTCAGAGTTTTTGTTAAGTAAAATTTTTCATCATTTACTTTACTTAGCTTCATAAAGTTTAGTATTCAAATCAAGCCTTTGAAGTCTTGTTTGTCGATCGATAGTGCGTTTTACCTTTTAAAAGGACCGACGTGGTAGATTCAAATTCTTTTTCTCTGCAAATTGAGAAACGCAATCGATTTTCAAATTTTGTAATTTCAAAAAGGCTTTACTGAAATCACGATGTCACATAGTACGCATATTTTCACAAACCAGTCGTATTCATATTTCTAAAGGTCAAACATACTGTTAATATACGTAATAGCTCCAATTAAAGGCTTTGTCGTTTCATTTCGAAAACTCAGCATAGAAAGCTAGCCCATTCTATACATTTAAATAGTTAAAGCACCTATTTCTAATGTCACTTTTTCATTAAACTAGGGTGTTGAAAGGTTTAAAGTATGCGTTGGATGCTCTTTTCGTGCATTATATACATATTATATTAATAATATATAATATGTCCATTATAAACATATTATAAGCATTTTGAAATCAAAAAGCATTAAAATAAGAGCACGCTTTATGTTTTTAATAGTTTGAGTGAGTTAAATGTTCCTTATCATTACCTCAACTTGAGTCAAGGAAATGTTTGACAGTAAATAGGAAGAAATCTGTAAATTAATTCCTATAATTGACTCCAAAGTTTAATGATGAGGATGAATATATATTTATTGGAATTATGGTATTGCCGTAGTCAGAGTGATATAGCTGTTTTGTAATTGCTTCCATTAGAGCCGGGAGGCCAAGCTAATAGGCCTTGTTTTATATACGAAGCAAATACCCCAAAGGCCTATAATATTTCATTCGTCGGTTTTACATAATATCAAAAAGCGGAACATACCATGTCAGACCAATATCAAACAGAAAAGTGAATTATCAAAAAATTCGGTAACATCAGTCGTTTCTATTCTTGAGACACTGTAGAAAAACGTTCTTGCTTTGACCTAACCCAAAAAAAACTTGTTTGTTAGTTTCAGGAAAAAAATACTTTCGTAGGTAACTAAAATAAGTTGACCTATTTCTAACAACCCACTTTGTTACCTTAAAAAGTTATTTGAAATGATGAGAAAAAAAAAACAATAATCCTGAAAAAAGATGGTGTGAAAAAACTGCAGAACTTCACAATCCGGCATCATTTTAATAAGTTTTTCTTATTTAGCTGTGAATCGCTTGCAAAAAAGTAAGGCTAAAACAACTGTAAGCTAAAGCCAGCACTCGCGTTTATCCGTTTTTTCAGCTTTATTCAGCTGAACGCTGTTTTAAAGCTGTACATTGCGTCGTGGAGTTAGAAACGACTGTCTGCCAACTTCTCGGCTACCTTCTGGAGTTGTTTTTTTGACTATTTCTATGTGTAGCGGCGTGATTCCTACACAATGTTTTGTACTTAACTTTTGAGATTGCTACTTATTTAGGTAGATAGGGAAGTTTTAAATTAAAATGCAGTGCTCAACTTGATACCAATATGGCGAATGTAATGATACAGAAAAAATAATACAGCGGCTAGGATAGCGGGGTGTGGGAACAGTAAGTAAACCAATTAGCGCGCACTATCACGTGATCGTACCGTGTCCCTATTGGTCGTTTATGACGCGATCACTTAGAAGCAGCCAACATACCCGCGGCCTTGAAAGCACCAGCTTACAATAAATTTATTCATTCTCCACCAGTGGGCAAATTTTTGTGTATGCTCGCCTCACGATGCCTGATGAAGTCTGGATGTCGGCAACTCTCGAGATTCCGTCTTTGCCAGGTATCGTCTTCACAATGCGCCCCATAGGCCATTTCATTGGCGGAAGGTTAATGTCCTTGATAATTACCAGCGTATCAGGTTTCAAGTCTATTGTGTTTACCTTCCATTTTGTTCTGGTCTGTAGTTCTGATATGTATTCTTTGGCCCATCGCGACCAAAACTGCTGACGAAGCTGCTCCACTCTATTGTAGCGTGTTAAACGATGAGCAGGCAGGTCTCGCAGGTCATCTTCATAGACTGGTGCGGTGAGAGGTCGACCGATTAAGAAATGTCCAGGGCTGAGCGGGAGACAGTCGCGTGGATCCGAAGACATGGGTGCTAAGGGTCGAGAGTTCAGTACTGCTTCAATCTGGGATAGTAATGTCGTGTACTCCTCGAAGGTTAGATGTGCGTTTCCCATGACTCGGCGGAGATGGTACTTACACGATTTGACCCCAGCCTCCCACAAGCCACCAAAATGAGGGGAGTAAGGAGGTATAAATGAAAATTCTATACTTTGACTCTTAGCGTATTCAACAATATCCTTCTTACATTTAGATAAAAACTGAGCAAAGTCATTGTTTAAACCAACGAAATTACGACCGTTGTCCGAGTATATTTTAGCTGGCTTACCGCGCCGTGAAATGAAGCGCTTTAGCGCGAGTAAGTACGCATCAGAAGAGAGATCACTCACAAGTTCCAGGTGAATAGCGCGTGTATTAAAACATATAAATAGGCATATATAAGACTTTACTAATTTCGCGCCTCTTCCTTTGCGGTTGAGTATGAACACTGGTCCCGCGTAGTCTACCCCTGAGTAATAGAAAGGAAAACTAGCAGTTATTCGATCTTCAGGTAAGTTGCCCATCAGTGGGCTTAATGTTTTTCCCTTAACGCGTGTGCAAACAACACACTGATGAGTCACCTTCCTAGCTAGGTTCCTACCTGACAATGGCCACCAATCCTCGCGTATTTGGTACAGTAATGCCTGTGGCCCACAGTGCATAGACTGATTATGTACATGCCTAAACAATAAAAATGTAAAATGATGATCAGAAGATAGAAGTATCGGATGCTTTTTATTATAATTGTAATCAGGTGAGTTATTTATTCTGCCACCTACTCGTAAAATATTCTCACTATCTAAAAATAAATTTAAGCTTGCAATTCTATTGCATGATTTAACATTCTTTCCGTTTTTAAGTAAACTATATTCGTTTGCAAACGATTCCATTTGAGATAACATAGCAAGTATATTGATAGCTCGATTTAACTCAATAACAGTAATTGTCCCTGTCAGCTGCTGTGCTTTGTTGTGCGTATTATGAATGAATCGAAGTATGTATGCAGCGACATGACTCATGCGACTAAAATTCGAGAATCTATGAAACGGAAAGAACGTTAAAACTTTATTTATTTTGTTATTGTTTGTAATTAATGCGTTTACGACGTTTGATTTAAGCTCTGGTAATTCATTAGGTATAATTTCATTGAGTTGTAATATAGAACGTGAAATTGATTTGTCAAAATAAATTAACTCTTTTAAAAACGTGGGTCCTTCCCACCACAGGGTTGATGAAGACAAATCTTCAAGATTGACACCACGAGAAACTAGATCCGCAGGATTATCTTTGCTACCTACGTGACGCCAGGGACAGTCATTCGTCAGTTCATGAATTTCAGCAACACGATTCTGCACGAAAGTTTTCAATAGGTTCGGTGCCATGCGTAGCCACCCTAGAACTATAGTAGAATCAGTCCAAAACATGACGTCATCGAACTCACGAGTAAGCGCACAACGTATCTTATCGTAAAGTTTAGCACCTACGAGCGCACCACAAAGTTCTAACCTAGGTATACTTACAGGTTTTATTGGAGCCACTTTACTCTTAGAAATTAGCAACCTTACTGTTACCTGACTATTACACATAGTGCGTACGTAAGCACAAGCGCCGTAGGCCGTTTGTGAAGCATCTGTAAATATGTGTAACTCTATTCGCGTAGCATTGCATTGAAAGACATGGCGCGGAACTTTGATAGTGCGAAGATAAGACAAGCTAGTAACAAACCGGTTCCAAGTATGTCCAACGTCCGCAGGCAGCGGGTCGTCCCACTGCAATTTCAATAACCAAAGTCTTTGTAATAACACCTTGCCTATGATAACAAGCGGACTTAGCAATCCTAACGGGTCGAATATTTGAGATATTGTTGACAGTATTATGCGTTTAGTTACTGTAGTTTTAGTGTCGACTTCAATTTTTGTATTAAAATTAAACTCATCAGCGACATTACACCAACTCAAACCTAAAGTTCTACACTGGTTTAAATCACCTAAATTTAAATCTTGGAACGTGCTATTCAGTGACGTCGATGACTCATTGTCGGGTTCAAAGTTAAAAATCCACTTGCGCAGTGGAAAGCACCCAGACGTGAGTACTTCGGCCGTCTTTTCGCAAATATTTATTAATGTTGATTTGTCCTCACATGAGGTCAATAGGTCATCTACGTAAAAATCATCGTGTATTACTCTTTTTACCTCGGGATCGATGCATTCATCGGCTAAATGTTTCAAGCATCTGACACTAAGAAAAGGCGCCGAGGCCGTACCATATGTGACCGTATTTAGTCGATAAAACTCGAGCGGGCTAGCTGGATCATCACGCCATAGGATGAGTTGCAAGTCACGCTGAGACGGATCTACTAGTACTTGACGGTACATCTTCTCACAATCTGCAATTGCCGTGTATTTAAATTGCCTAAATCGTAATAGGATCCCGAGCAAGTCTCCTTGAATAGGAGGCCCTACGAACTGAATATCATTAAAAGACTTTCCACTACTAGTTGCAGCACTGGCATCGAACACAACACGAAGCTTCGTCGTCGTACTGTGCTCTCGAAATACCCCGTGGTGCGGCATGAAGTAGTGAGGGTCCGCGTAAGAACTAACCTTAGTCATATGACCTAGATTAATATATTCGTGTATAAAATCTGAGTATAGTTTTTTATAACTATCGGGCGCGCGTAATAATCTTTTTTCCAAAGACAGAAAACGACGCTCGGCCTGAGGGAATGAGGTACCTAGAACTTCGGGTGATTCTTTGAGTGGGATACGAACACAGAACCTTCCATCACTTTCGCGCGTAGTAGTTGTGATGAAAGACTCCTCGCAGGCCCGCTCTTCATTAGTGCGCATATCCCGAGGTTTAGGCAACTCCTCTAGCTCCCAGAACGAACGTAGCTGATTGTCGATGGATTGTGTGAAGTTACATTGGACACGTCTATCATTGTGCGTAATATAATTGATAGGACCTGAAATAATCCAACCCAACTTCGTGTTTTGTAAGTGTGGACCACTTGGTAAACGCATCTTGCCATCGATAAGCAAGTCCCAAAATAGGTCCGCACCTACTAAAATATCTATGTTTTGTGGTTTTAAAAATTGCGTATTGGCTAGCTGTATGTTGTTTGGTATGTTAAAGCGTGCGTTTTGTACTTGAACAGCAGGCAGCGTAGCCGTTATCTCCGACAGAACAAAACATTTAATGCGCTTTGAGTAGGTATTTATGCGAGACTTAATAACGATATCACACGTTTGCGTCGAATGTGATACTACGTTACCTACCCCTCGAATTTCATGAGTGGACTGTATTAGCGGGATATCTAACGATTTACATAAGGAATGTGTAACAAAGCAGCTTTGACTACCACTATCGAGTAATGCGCAAGCAACATGATAATTATTATGTTTATCTAGAATCTCGACCATAGCGGTGGATAGCAAAACCGGTTTCACATCTAAACTTTGCGTATTTGAAAACGTATCAGTATGAACATTGCTAACTTGAATGAATTGACTTTTGTCATTGCGATCGGAGGCCGTACTCGGCGTAGTCTCCGCAACACGCGTGGCAACGTTTGTCTCAATAACCGCTGCCGTCATCGTAGTATGATTGTTATTATGAATTAGCGAATTATGTTTCATATTACACTGCTTACAAGGCCCAAATAAACAGTTCTCAACAGTATGCCCGGAGCGCAAACAATTTTCACATAATTTATTTTCACTAACAATCTTTAGTTTTGATTGTAAGTCCATATTAATGAATTTATAACATGTGTAAATTGGATGTTTTCCTTTGCACACAACGCATGGATATCTGTTTGGTTTGCGGTCTGAAGATAGCGGCGGCGGTTTATTAGACGAAACATTACATTGTGAAGTATTAACTGAGCTAGATTTTTTGGTGTGAGTGTTATTATTATTATCTTTGTTATGGGATAATGCTAGTGTTTCCAACAAATCAGCCCTGTCTTTAAGAAATTTAAGTAGATCGTTAACCTTCAACTTAGACTTAGAATCCGACAAAAATGAACCCTTGTGTTCTTCCCACTCTCTTTCAGTCGTTTTATCCAACTTGGAAGCAACGATATAGATTATAAGAGTATCCCAAGAGTCTGTAGGCTCACCAAGGATTTTTAGCGCGCGTAAATTATTAATAATAACATCTATTAGTGTCCTAATTAGTGAAGGTGACTCTTTTGACAGTGGCTGTATAGAAAATAACGCCTTTACGTGACTATGTACTAAAAGTCTTGTGTTGTTGTACCTATTTAGAAGAAGCTCCCATGTAACTGAATAATTATCAGATGAAATTTCTATGGAGTTTATCACCTGCTGTGCACTTCCTTTCAATGATGATTTCAGATAGTGCATTTTTTGAATATCGCTTATGTCAGTGGAATTGTGTCCTAAAGATAAATAAGTGTCCCTGTACTCGAGCCAGTGTTCATATGCACCGTCAAATGTCGGCAACGAGATTGTAGGTAACTTTACTGACACGGGTTTATTAGAGTGATGACATGTCGTGGAACAATTAGGTACCTCTCCTCCTTTGCTAAGAATAGATTCAGCTCGAGCAACAATGCTATAATAACTATCTTCGAACTGCTGACGCTGGTCTAGCTGTTCATCGATATCAGAGTCGGGCACAATTTCCTCAATTCTAGACTGAATTTCATTAAATTCGGAAAACAGAGTCCCTGCACCCTTAATGCGTAACTTTAAATCTACTCTCAACTCACTGGTAAAAGACGTTAAACTATTTAAATGGTTAGCGAATTTAGTCAACCTACCTTTAGTGATTCCGCGTTTCCTAACTAAATCGCGCATGATTTGCTCAGTTTTTTCATCACTAGAATGTTTATAAGGAGATCTATCGCGACTTTTACTGGTTCCCTCCCCATCTATAGGCATTAACGGCATCCTGGTGGCTTGCGAAACTAGGGGTACTCACGTGGCAAGTACTGACTGCGTATGAAGACAGCTGTTGCCCACAATGGCACGACCAGCTGCTGATGTGTTGATCTGCTCCGTGAACAATCCAATCCTTAGAACCACCTTAGCACACCACTCTTCCTGTTATTTCACCTGTGTAGCCTGTCCGTGTTTGCGTAGCAAGTCGTCAGTCCAAAGGTCGCTCCGTACGATGAATTGGCAATGATAGTCCAAAAAACTCGTTAAATCCGGCTCGAAGGACCAAATTATGTAGCGGCGTGATTCCTACACAATGTTTTGTACTTAACTTTTGAGATTGCTACTTATTTAGGTAGATAGGGAAGTTTTAAATTAAAATGCAGTGCTCAACTTGATACCAATATGGCGAATGTAATGATACAGAAAAAATAATACAGCGGCTAGGATAGCGGGGTGTGGGAACAGTAAGTAAACCAATTAGCGCGCACTATCACGTGATCGTACCGTGTCCCTATTGGTCGTTTATGACGCGATCACTTAGAAGCAGCCAACACTATGTTTAGGTTTTTAATTCGGCAAACTTTTTCACCGAAACTTTCTGCGGACAGCATTTTACGGTTGCACGTTTTTTTAAACTTAGCTCGTTGTGTACAGCTAACAAAATTCTCAAACATTCATCTGGGTACTTTGGCTACCAATTTTTTAGTATAAGTTCTTTCATCGTATCTCATGAATAGTTAACTATATTACGTAATTTCCAGTTCAGTATTAAAATTTCATATGGCTCTTCTGCTACGAAATTAAACGGTCATAAATCATCTTAATTAAATTTAAAGTTAACGAAGTCGCTAGTTGATGAACATTATAAATCCACTTAAATATGCTGCGGATATTAAACTATTCTTATGTTATGTAAAGTAAACGTATAAAATCGACGCTGAGGCATACCAAAAAAAAAACACTGGCATAACCTAAAAATAGACGTCTTCCACAAAAACTGGCAAGACTTGGCACAGAATCAGGATAGGTAAAACAAAGAACTATTTTGACCAGATAATTTTCATAGGCTAATAAAATGCTGTGTAAGACGGACTGGTTTTCTTTCGCAGAAACCTGTTTGCGTATTTTAGTTCTGAATCTTTCTATCCGACTCCGACAGCTGAAACATTCTCGTTTAAAAACAGTGTAGCAACTTTTAAAGCAAATAAAATGCTTCAAAAAACTTATCGAATTCAACTCTGAAACGAAAAAGCTCCTGCTCAATATTTAGAGCGTGCTCAATTCCTAACCATCTCACGAAAGTAAAACTAAGTTGTGATAACTTTAAGAGTGCAAAGAGGAGTATCCATTTATTTGAGGGTTCCGTCAATCGCGTGTGGAAAGTGAAAAGTTTCGTGATAAAGTGAACGTGAGGTGAGAACTTTGGACTGATGAAAAGGTGGATGAGATTTACGGAGTAAAACAACCCTCCAGAATTAGGTAGAATATCTTACATAGACAACTTTAAGTACAGAATGTACGAATGAAGTAAGCCACAAAGTGGTTACTGTAGCAATAGTTTTCAGAACAGTGGCTTTACCACAAGCTTTTACAAGCCATCATATTTTAGAAACGTTACATTTTAAGCTTGAAGTAACACTACATCAATAAAAATTTTAAGTCATGGTACGAAATATAAAAGTATACTTTGATATTTATCGGAAGGCTAAATGTAAGACCCTAGGTCGTCAGCTGTTTTATTAATATTTGTATCTGACTCTTTGCAGAATTGATAAGCAAGTGTCGGCTATTCAATAATTACTCGTTGAGTCTTTAGAAAATGTTCATCAAAGCTAGCGTGCTTCATACAAATAAACTGATTAAATCCAACTGTCTGTGATATTTCTGGGCAATAGTCTTCAACAGTTCAGACTCTTTGTTCGGAGCTTCTTCACTTTGTATACCTTATCCAACGTTTCTGTATCCCCAAGGTATCTTAGCGATCTGAATGTTTAAAGAAGCCAGTTGCTTTCAACAAGTTTAGCGAGAACCAACTCCTCCCGATTTACATAACACGCGTAATGCAGACGAAACTTGGGGTTTCTTTTAGCCACAGAGTACTTTGCAGTAGGTAGGCACTTAATGTCTCAAAAGCATAGCACTAGGTTAAATCTTTTTAAAGAGTTTGAGAGTATATATAATTGTAAGAATCAAAGTCCTGACTGACACATTCACTGACATAAATAGACAACGCACAACCTAAACCGCTGGTTTAAGGGACTTAAAATTTGATCTTGGTTCGTAGAGGTGCAACCAAGAGAGATTTTTCGAAACTGTAAGAGGTGCAGCGGGAGGATGAAGTTTGTAAGAAAAACATTACGCGAATGAAGTCGCGGGAGTCTCTCTAGCAAACATAATAACATAACCACGACTGCAATCCCCGGATTCGGAAGATATCTCTCTAGATCTGTAGTCACTTAGATCTATGAGGATAGTTAGAGGCCCGTCCAAATAAATCGGTTCAAAAAAAGTTTCCTAATTTTTATAGTCTTTGGGTTACAATTTAGTTCAACATTTACTCTGTAGGTTCTTACTATTGTAAATGAAAGTTTGTGGGTGTGTTTTTCCGTTTTTGCCTTTGTAATGGGAGAACAGATTTCAATAAAATTTGGTTACTTGTGCCCTAGATTTACACATTAATGCTTCTTGAAAAAGTGTCAAAGTTTGTATGGAATTCGTTTTATCGTCGTATTGCAATGATAAAGAAGTTATTGGTCATTATTTGACACAATGTTGCGTACTCGCTTGTGATCCTGTAATATGAAAACTGGTGCTAAGAGCTCGTTCAGTCACAGTTTCACGTTCCTATCTCATTAGGGTAGATAACTTTTTTGGCCATGGTAGAAAAATCTGGGGTCGAAGATCTAAACTGAGAAGTTGCTGAAATACGATTGCTTTTTCTTAAGAAGATTACGTAACAGCGTTTCTTTAAGACAGGGCAAGTTTTATAATTTCAAATACATACAATTTATACAATCTTTTATAACTACTTAATGCAGTGGCAGAGCTAATATTGTACAGAGCTGAGATTCCGCTATCGATGCGTTTTAGGATTTATTTATAAAATTTTACTTTCAGTCTTACTACATTTTCACGATGTAAGTATTAGCTTGTAAAATTCCAGCAACATCAAATTTACAGCAATTAATTTTATTAATGTTTATTTTAAGTACTTATTTGAACAGAACTAAATATTTTTTCATTTTCATTTTCAGCACACCAAATACCTGGTGGTGGGTTGAACAAAAAGATGTGGCCTAATTCTATTGAAACTTAAGCAGCTACCTACACGCGTTGTATAACTTTGGCTCGCTTACACAGAGTTGTAAAAGTTAGTTACTAGCTCTTCCAACGTCTATTTCATGATTTGAGATAACTTTTTTGGACAAAGATAGTTAGCAGCCTATCAGTAAAGTTCCTTGAAAAAGCTAAGTACCTGGTAAGTACTCGTAGGCAGAACAATATAGAATACAAAAATAATAAAATTTACCTAAAATACCTACTGCTGAAAATGGTTCTGAAGATGCTTCGTGGGACAGCGAAACACGTGTCAAATGTCTGTCAAGATTGCATGTGCGCATTGTTCTTGGCACTTTTCATGCCTTTTTATATACGGGCGGGTGGGCGGTGTACGAGTCTGCGTTGTGTTGAACTTATTAGATAATAGTTTAGCGGGATTTTACTAAATATTTGTCATCCTTTAAATTATAGACGGAAAACTTTATTGTAAAAAGAAAGTCTTATTTTATCTAGTTTTATTTAAAGTATTATTGATCTAAATCAGTTATTATAGACTGTTTCATCTGTATTTTATATAATTATTAATAATAATACGGAGCTACATTTTTGTGAATAAAGTATCTGTTTCATAATCACCTATTCATACATTTAATTTTCTTACTTTTGTTAAATGGATTGTTCATGTGAGCTCTGGTTTCTTTTTCCAAAAATAAGGGCTTTTTTAAAAGCAAACTTTCAAGTTGCATGCAAAACATTTGGCATTGTTTCTGCGCTATCTCAGGACTTGTGGTGTGTGCGGTGAATGCAGAAGGCAGCGCGGCCGACCGCACACGTTATTGACACTTCATTGCGCCATCATCTACCAAAATGGTAGGCTCGTATATAGGTACCTATGCTAATAAGTATGAGCGCTGGTGGTGTAGTGGTAGCACCCCTGCCTCACGATCCGAAGGTCATGGGTTCAAACCTGGTCGTGCACCAATGAGTTTTTCCATTCGAAAAATTTATGTGCGCAATGCCAGTGCTCTTAAACGGTGAAGGAAAACATCGTGAGGAAACCGGCATACCCTAGAATCAAAAATTTGAAGGTATGTGTCATAGGTTAGTATTCTTATAAGCGGCGATGGGCTTGCAACCTGTCACGTACGGAATACTAACTACTGTGCAAAATGTGGGCATGTACCAAATGTCATGTTTGAACTTGCCTCTGACTACCCTCTTTAGATATCCTCAAAGATCTAAGTAACTAGAGATCTGAGGAGATATCTACCGAGCCTGGGGTTTACAGTCGTGATCATATTTTTTTTTTTTTATAAGTATGTATGTTATCTTTCTTTTTCTTTATTTGTAGCATATTGTTATGTAATCCATTCTACTCAGCGGTATCTAAATGCACCCTAACGCTGTTTGGCAACGCCGCATCACCAATTGCCAATAATCCGATTCATTTTGACATTCAATGGCACACTCGATTATATTAGACGAAGCAATTTGAATAAAGATCTGTAGTTCTTTGTTTTAAATTGAATTTCCTTCTGAAGAGTTGGCTGTGAACGAAGCTTTATTGACTGAAAGGGTAGACACGGTTCTGTGGACTTGATAATTGATGATTCTCGATGTCTTGTCAATTCACTGTTTTATTACAACATTAATTGAAGGCGTAGACAATGGATCACGAACTTGATACAGCGGTAGATTAAATTTTGGTGTCTTATTCAAGAACATTTGTTACTTTTTGACCTCAATAATAAATTAATAAATATACAACTATAGTAGCAGTGGACTTACTAAGGTCCATAGATTATGTAAAAAATAAAAACTGACTAATGACGTCATAAATCCGTGTGACTTTTTATACCTTTGTCATCAACTTTCTATAGACTGATGGCCCATAAGCCATTATAAATATCACACATCAGTTTATTAGTGACAGTAATGACAGACAGTCACCCATGAGCTTAGCATCAAACTAATCGAAAAGGCGTGTATTCAAATATTTTCATTGAATTTTTGTCTAAGCAGTTTGATAAATAGATGCTTGACGAAGCAACCTAATTATATTTAATTATAATTTACTTTTGAATATTCTAAATGAAAACTTAAATTATAATGTAAATTATTATTGTAGAATCTCACTGCACTGCGAATTTCCAAGAAGATTTCAAACATTTAACTAGCAGACGGAAGTTCAATTAAAGTCTTAATTAATTTCAAGTCATAAAAAGCTTAGGGGAAGTGAGTGAAGCCAGAGCGAAAGCTAGTTTCAACTATTCTCTTTCAACCGGGTCTTTAATTTCAAAGCAGGTCTGAAGCTGACGAGAAATGTAACTAGGAGTTTTCAAGAAGTTTTTAGGTCGGCGTCTTATCAAGAAAACTTGTTTTAAAGTGTTTGTGGTTTAGCATTATAACAGCACAGGTCTAGTGGTAGTGGCCACGCCTTCCGATCTTAAGGCCGTGGGTTCAAATCCAGTCAAACACCAATGGCTTTTCTGTTCCAAAATTTAAGAGCGCTAGGTACCTAAACTCTTAATTGAAAAAGATAACCGGCATGGTGTACAAAATATTGAAAGCATGTGGAAAAAAGTCTTTGATTCGCACTTTATTCTTTTCACCAAACTGTTACGAAAGAGTTAATGAGCGACTTGCTAAGAGTCATGCGTCATCTTTTTAGTCATAAGATGAAACATAGGTATGGAAAAGTAACCTATACCTAATAAATATAATAAAATGGTTGAGAAGCCGTGACTCAAATAAAAATTAGTGCCACATAAAGAAGACACGCTACTTAGCTTATACAACCGTTTTTGAAAAATGTCTGTTTGTCAGTTTATCTGTACGTTTGTGCATCTAATCTCCGCAGTGGTTTAACCAAATCGAATGCAGTTTGATTTAAGCTTCGATTAAAACTTAGGTTTTCTTTCATCGAGATTGGTTGACGAATAAAAAAGATATGATAATTTTACAGCCGCAATTACAGAATATTAGAAAGAAATCTAACGCGTACGTAGTCGCGGGTATCTGGTTGTCTTCTATCTTCTTCTTCTCCTCTAGGTATATTGATTAGGTAGATTTGATTGTTAGTTTGTTTGTTTGAATAGGCTCCGAAACTACTGGACAGATTTGAAAATTTTTCTCACCAATGTTCTACACATGAACTTTCAGGATGGACATAGACTATATTTTATGTAAGTACTTCGTGGGCGACTTCGTGAGCGGAAGATAGTCTAAGATAAAATTACTTTTTTAATTTTTAAATGACTATAAATTAGTATTAAGTACTATAAAAGAAGCTCCAATTAAAGTTCAAGAGCTAATTCAGAGATTCAATTAAGCTGTTCTCACTCAGACAACGGACTGCATGTCTGGAGTGACTCCCTAAATAACTAATGGCGTTGGACGTTGAGAGGTAGACACTTAATAGCGTCACTTAGCTGTATTGAATAGATAGTTTTAGTTTAAACTCTAGCACTGGTGGTGTAGTGGTAGCGCCCCTGCCTCATAATCCGAAGGCTATGTGTTCAAACCTGGTCGTCCAATGGGTTTTCGTTTCGAATAAAATATGTACGTAATGCCAGTGCTCTTAAACGGTGAAGGAAAACCTCGTGAGAAAACCGGCATACCCTAGAACCAATAAGTCGAAGGTGTGTGTCGTGGGTTAGTATTTTTATAAGCGGTGATGGGTTTGCAACCTGTTACGTTCTGAATACTACTGATCACAATGTGGGCATGTCCTAAAATAATGTTTGGACGTGCCCTTGAGTGCTTCGTGCTTTTTAAATATCCTCAAAGATTTAAGTTATAAGAGGTCTACGGAGATAATATCACTAAGCTTAAGGATTACAGTCGTGATCATGTTTTTTTTCAACTTTTCATACAAAGGAAGATTAGGTACTGCCGTCATGATATATGTACAACTACCATGATTATATAGGTAACTTACCTACTTTTTATCGATACTTTACGAGTAAATCATTACACGATTTTATAAGCGTTGAAGAGGTCCATCAATAATGGTATGTATTTTTTTGGAAAAATTATGTAAAAAAGTATTATATTTAGGTTCGAGTCGTATTTATCCAGTTCGTAAGTAGGGACAGAATAAATGAAACAATATCGCTGGCATTGTAAAATGTTCCACAAATACTGCGGTGCACCTCACATCCCAGTATTTCTACCATTAGCCCTCTACAAATCTCCGAAAGCCATACTAGCCGGTAGCACCAATAAAATCCTTTCCGAAAACCTCAGAACACACCGAAACCATACAGGCTTCGAAATACAACGCGGAATCCCACGGTCTGGCGTAAATCTACGCGGGCCTGTGGTAATATAAAACAGGCTTTAATGGCCACTAAAACTTTTCTAATGACCGCAATGTCCCGAAACTGTCTCCTGAGAGGAGCTCCAGTAAAATATTTATGATTTTTGCTGTTCGCGACGTGTTTTTGTGTGCCTTTATTTATTAGACGCTGTCTCGTTCGGTGAGGTAGCGATGATAGGGATGGAGGACTTTTGTAGTTTCCTTTTTTGGCACAATTTATTTTCTAAGATAAAGTAGTGTTTGATGGAAAATTGGTTGTGGAAATAATAAAAGAGATTTATATTTGAAGATAATCACGGGATCGTTCGCACACAAACTGGCTTTTTGGATTCGTGTTGGTTGCTTTTGATTAAACTTTACAAGATTCTAACATAATGTGTTAGTAGAACAAAACTTAAGATCAAGAACATAATTGCAAAATCTAGGGATTTAGGTACAACCAAAAGTCAAGTTGGCCTAAGTAGCCCTATCCTATTAATAAGATGTGAAATTTTGTTTAGAAGTTTATTTGTTACTCAATCACGCCGTAGAGGCAAATTTAAACCTGGAAAAGCAATTGATGCTATATTTTATATATGTATCACACGAGAAAAGACACGGGGAGGACTATAACTACACTATAACCAAGCTTAGAGCTCATTGGCGGCTTATATTACACAGAGAAGATTGAAATTCTTTATGAGGAATCTTTATGGTCATTGCCAAGAAAATATAGTTTTAAAATTGTTCCTATCTCATGCTTAGGCTATAACATAGAAGCCTCAATTTAATAACATCACACTCTCACACACATTAACCAAACTTTGATACTGGCAACAATTTGAACCAATTACGTTTGCAATATCATATTTCTAGTTTTATTTCAAGTAGAAGATTTTATTACACTTATAAGCTTTTTAACCTTACTTTTAGTGCCGAACGAATGCTCAAAGTAAATTTCTAGCAGAGTTTGTATGCCAAAAATTAGAATTTTCAACAATACAAGTTAGCTAGAAAGGTTCATGCTTAAATATTTCTCATTCATTTTACACAATTTTTTTGTATAAAAAAAATTGAATTACTAAGAATATCATTCACCAAAATATTTTTCATTGATTTCATAAAAAAAAATATATTTAATCGTACTTTAAAACAAAAACCTTTATGCTGTGAGCTGTGGTTAGATAAGAATTTTTATAAACCCGAGCTTAATTTGACTTCTTGCTAATTTCTGCGCTTCTATTCCCGTGGAGCACTCGTGACGTAGATCATGTATCACTACTGCTTTATTATTAATTAAAAAAAAATGAAATGCCAATGTTTTTATTTATTAAGAAAAATATCGGGTAGAAATCGTGTCGTAAAACCTCAGTTCAAAGAGCAAGTGCACTATAAATAAATAAATAATATTGGACAATCCACACAGAATCATCTAGTCCCAAAGTAAGCTACTCAAAGTTTGTGTCATGGGAACTATGGCGCACATTGATGCTTTCACCATAGTTTTTTTTTTTTTAAACAGTAATACTATGTGATGAAAATGTAGGTATGGGTGTGTCAGGCCATACTCGGTAGGTCAAGAAATATAATTTCCAGCAGGAGGTCGGTAAAGAAGACTTCGCCGTTGGGGTGCTGCTTTATTAGAGTATGCTGGGAGATTTATATTAGCACCGCCCACTGAGATTTAGTGGACTGCTTACAGCCTTTTAGAGATCAATAATTCTGGGAAATTAAGCATCTTGTTAATACCGTTTGTTTCATTCCACTTTAGAGCATAATCTAGTTATAGTGACTCCTTTCAATCCTAAAGTTGTGAGGTCAAACTTGGAATTCTTTCAATAGATTTTTCTGTTCGAAAAAAATTTCACTTCACCAGCGACGATTTTTCGCTCTATCTGAAAGATACATGTAGGATACAATAATGCAAAAAAAAATAATTGAGATGATCATTATAGCCATGCAGTAGTCTGAAACGGTAAAAGATAACATCGTAAGGTGTCATAGATCCTATTTCGCTTCCTTTGTGAAGTTCATGAAATGAGACAGAGTGATTTTAACTATGTTCAGGTTAGTAAGAACTATTTCACGACTATTTTGACGAACCAATAATAAAATGAGGTAGATACAATCTAGTTTAGACCAAAATTCGAAAAAAAAGAACTATCCCCAAAATAAATCGCAGTTATGAAGAGTAAGATGACATTATACTTGCTAGGTCAAATCCTAACCTAAGTTTGATAAAAAAATACTTGGTAACATCCGTTTTGCTGGCTCAAAATAAACCATAAGATTTTTGAAATGCGCACAAAAAGAACATTTCCTGTATATTTCTAAACGCAATATATTTTTTTAGAATTTTGCTCATCAAAAGGCTGAATTATTATTCAGCCCGTAATAAGATTAAAGTTAATTGCTGGCTGGATGGCATTTTAACATGAATAAGTAAAGCGTGTTCTCCTAATTAGACTCGGAGGAAAGGTTCCGAGGTTTTGAAGCATAAGTGCACAGCTCAATGTAAACAGCTGGAGAGCTTAACAAAGTGACGTACGTCTATCAATGATAATAACGGAAAAGTAAAAAAATCGCTCCACATCATTATGGTTCTAGGGTATGCCGGTTTCCTTCACCGTTTAAAAGCACTGGCACTGCAAAAACTCATTGGCACACGACCAGGTTTGAACCCACGACCTTCGGGTTGTGAGGCAGGGGTCTACCACTACACCACCAGTGCTTTTTTCTTTTTTCTGTGTTCTTTTGGAGATCATACAGTTTTTCATACTTTACATTTTGCTAAATGTATATTGCCAAGTATTTGTGCTCTTAATTGGTTGTGTGTATATAATTTATTTAGCTGCTATCATAATGAGCTACGTCACGTAAGAGTTAATAACATAGTGAGTACACAAAAAATTGCTATGAGATTGGACTCAGTAACGAAAGCAATTCCAATTTTACAAAAAAACTCTCTTTTTTGCCAATCTATACAAACATGCGTATGAAAATACGATATTTTGATAAAAGCCTAAATATACTGAGTTTTTTAACTTGATTCTGAAAGTACACCCCTGCATTGGACATGATTCGATATTAGATAAGATTAAAGCTATAGGTAATTTTAATAAAAAAAACAAAAATTTTTTTTGGTTAATTACTATTTATAAAATACTGGCTGACCCGCCTGCAACTTTGGCAGGATATTGTAAATAAAAAAACAGTAAATATATAAATACCTATATTTTAGTTATATATTAAGACCGTAATTGTGCCTTGCGTGACTTTAGAATCCAAAATGATTAATTATCTGATTAGAACTATGACTAAGTTTATATTAATTAAACCTAAAACAATGCGTTCTACTGAAAATGATCTCTTCTAAAGCAAGTTTAAAAACACTAGTGGAGCTTCATGCTATTTCGTTCATCAAAATGTTTTTTTCAACGCTCTTCAACCCTTAGAGTTTTAGAGATTATTTTCTTGTTACAACTCTAGCAAGGAACTAGCCCTCCATATTTCAGAAGAGGAAGATCCAACGCGCATGTATGAAGAATGTAATGAGAGTGAATGAGGCAGTGAAGAAGAAGAAGAAGCAAGCAAGTGAGGTTTGTCAGGATTGTAGCAAGTGAAGGTTCGTAGTATCTGACTACCCCGTCGAGAAACAGGCGTGATTTATATGTATGTATGTAGAAAATGTAGAACTTATAGCTATTAGGCTGTGCTATTAAATAATTTTGGTCAGTCAATCTGTCGGTAACGAGTTTTATATATTTACGATTATCATCGATCACACTAAATCAATTTAGCTGAAAATTCATGAAACTATTTTGATTTCAGAGGAATTGCTCAAAGAAACCTTCTTAGGCTGACTTGCAAAGGAATTAGTTCTACATAGTTTGGACCTAATTACACTTAATATCTTAGTTGAATATTATTTGCATAGTTCTATAGCACTATTAGATAATATTCACATAACAAAAGCTCTCAGATCATTACAATCACTTAAAAATAAATTCAGGGCCAATAATAATAAATATATCTAGCTTAAAATCTTGAAAAATATACGTTTAACGGCGTTCAAAACTGATGCTAAGGATACGGTTAATTAAAGTTTACTCTGCCTTGGAGACCGTTCAGCGAAAGGGCTAGCTCCGAGTTATTAATGTGCGCAAATGTAACTCGTGTATGGTTGTGCACAAAATACTCTTGCGACGCTTTGTTCTCGGGGGACATGTGAATTATTTCTAAGACGCGATTAGAGATGTATGAAAATAGATTCGGTAATGGAGCTCCAGACAGGCTGACAGATTGTCTAGTTTGGTCTGAGCTGTCAAAAGCAAGAAATAGACACCATCTGGTTGCAAGTCTCTTGAAATATTACTAGTCACGTTTTATAAACGTTTTCAACACTGATATTATAAAAAGGTTAAGTTTTTTTGTTTGTTTGTGTGATGGAGAAACTATTTATCCGATTTCAAAAATTTTTTGACCAATTTTTAGGATAAACATAGGTTATATATTTTCAGCAGTTGCCTTGTGGGCGAAGCTACGGGCGGTATAATTAAATATATAATAAAATTATTGCGTTACTGACTGAAAAATCAATGCACAGCCTAAACCATAAGTCTGAAATTTGGAGGTTGTTTAAAAGTTGAAGTTGGTAAAAAAAACTATTACACGAGCAAAATAACTTAATCCAAGATGATAATAACAACACTTTTGATTATGTGTAACAACTGAGTCGAATTTCATTCCCAAAATGACATGTAGAGAATAATCCGGGTGTTCCATTAGCTTATAATTTTCGTAGCTCTGCGCCCATCATACATAAGAGGGCAGTCCTTTATACGAAACGACTAGTATCTCCTTATTAATGCATAAACTGTGATAAGCTTTGTTAGCCACGAATTTGCAAGTATTAACCACACGCGAATATTTGATGATCTTGGAGATGTTTATTAAAGTTTCGTTGAAGTAAATTAGGAATTTACCCCACACGGATTTAGGGGAACGTAATAAGATAATAATGTTTGGGATCCGCGGTATTTTGTTTTCCCAGATCGTCTTGGTGTATAACAGTACACGGCTAATTTATTTTTTTTTCTTCTCGGACAGAACATGAGTTGCGGGGACATTTTGGTTACAACATACACAGTAATTTACTAGGTTAGTTTTATCTGCCCATCAGGCAAGATCAACCTAATACTGAAAAGGACGGAAATGTCTAGTACTTTCCCGCTAAAACTTAACTTCTAGTTTTAGCGGGAAAGTACTAGACATTTCCGTCCTTTTCAGTATTTGTAATGGATTTCTGCAAAGTCACGCCTGAATCAATCATTTATCTAAGATCAACCTACACAATCTTAATATAATCTGATACTATCACTTACATTTGATTGCTAAGAATAAACAGAATAAGTTCTCGTTGTGGTAAAACTACCGTACTTAGGTTTACCGCAACGAGACAGAACTTTATACTGACAACATTTTGGTTATTGCAAAAAAATCCTAAACAATTTGAACTCTTCAACAACAATCCTTTTTTGTGTCTCAGTTTACTTAAAATAGTTAACTTGAGTTTTTTTGGTGAAAGATTAAAATGCCCCTCAGCCTCCTTTCGCGTACTAGACACGTCTACGGTTTGTTTACGTTGGTTTTCTACACCGTTTGAGAGTTACTGATATAGCGCACATATTATTTTTAAACAAAAAAAATCTATTGGTACATTACAGATTCGAACCCACTACCTAAGAATCGAAAGACAGGATCAATATTACTAGCACACAAGTCTTCTCCATCTAAAATGAATCGTTATAATTCATCTAAAACAGCATATTACCTAGACCCGCTGTGATAATTCGGGAAATGAATTTCTATTGGGGGAATTGCTCTGTGTCCCGTTTTTGGCAGTTGAAAAAGGGTCTGACATTTCGTTCCCTTTAGTATTAAACTAGACTGCACACAATGTTTAGTCGCTCTTTGATCAGAAGGCGTGCCAGCCACGCTATCAATGCTCCAATACCTATTCAATCTCGGCAAATATCAGCGGATCTCGTGTGTTCCCATCAGGAAAATGTGTTTTTGTGACGAAATCGCGATTTATGGTTACAGAAACTTTTATTGGGTACTTGACACAGATTCATTCCGTTGTTATGGGAAATGAAAACAGATTTTGGGTTACGATTTGAATAATTGATTTTTGTAACCAGATATAAAAATGTTTTTACCTACCTTACCTATATTATTTTTTCAGGAGCATACATTTTAAGAGCCTCTAAGGCGCACTAGTTCTTTCAAACACGCAAAAAAAAGACGAAGTATAATGCTAAAAGTGGTTTTGGCAGATATGTTAATTTAATCAAAAGCATAATAAAAGTGCCTTTAGCACAAGTGCTTTGTTGAATTAGATATCGAAAATAGCAGTTTATCAAAAAAATACATAGTGTGGGATACTTTGGTCTAATGCCAGGACGGAAAGCAGCCAGAATATTTTTACCGGGTAAGCATAATTTAAAAATCGTTAAATAAAGCATAGGGTAAACGCTCAAGCATCAACCTCGTTTCAACACATTTTTTGGCCAAGACTGACTTTTCCCAAGTGTGGCGATTTCGCAAAGTTTAAGTGGCTATTAGTGAAGTTGTTTACAGCTGCCCCCGGGCTACGAACGCAACTGACTACGTTTTATTACGAACTAGCTTCCAGTCGCGGCTTCGCTAGCATGGTACCTTTTCAAATTAAAGACTAAGCTAAATTTTGTACAGATCCGTTCAACCGTTTCAGCATAATTGAGTAACAAATATCCATCCTTTGATCCATACAATTTTTGCATAATACTAGAAACCACGCGTGGCCACGCTTGCGTGGTACTTACCTAAAAAAAAAGCTAGTCGAAAAATTAAGAATGTAATTGTATCGCAATTTTCACTATGTAAAAGAACTTCTCGTTTCAGCCTAAAATATTTTTTTAATATTTTTTTTACTTATGCTTTTATACTAATTATTTCTAATGATATAATTATGATACTTTTTAGGCTTTTCATGCATATAAATTGATAATCGGGAATTTAAGATATGTGTAAAGAATAAACCCATAATTAAATTCAGCCTGTATTCGGTTACCTATATTATTATAAAATGACTAGCTGTCCCGCCAACGACTTCGTTCACTTAAAGTATCTAAATTGAGTTTCAAACACATCACACAACTCATAAAAATCCCATACTAACTTTGACACCCCATTTGACCCCTTTATGAAGGTTATATTGAAAAATCCTGAAACACGTATCCATTCGTTTTGCATTTACAGTACACAAACAAAGTTTCAGACCAATCGCACGACCCGTTAAAAAGTTGCCATACAAACATTGACCCCACATTTGACCCCTTTTTGAAGGTTATATTGAAAAATCCTGAAACACGTGTTCATTCATTTTGCATTTACAGTGCACAAACAAAATTTCATTAAAATCGCTCCACGCGTTAAAAAGTTTCATACTAACGTTTTCACCCTTTTTCACCCCCTTAGAGGTGGAATTTCCAAAAATCCCGCCTTAGTGGGTGGTTTTGTTATAAAAGGAAACCACCTTCCAAATTTCAGCTTTCTAGCTTCAGCGGTTTCGGCTCGGCGATGATAAATCAGTCAGTCAGTCAGTCAGTCAGTCAGTCAGGTTAAGCTCTTATATAGGTATAGATATCTACACTGTAACTCACCACAAAACCAACAAGTCAACTATCACTAACCTATGCAATTACTAGTAGTTATTGGCACGTCACACGCCTTCCGAACAATTTAAGGCACGATTCCGTGAAACCTTAGACAGCATTTACTCTATAGAATGCACTTCATATAATTCAGAAACCAGTTTAAGATAGACTCGATGCTTTCTCCAATTTTCAGCATTACCGGAAACCGTGCCTTTAGTCGGCGCCAGTCGCGAGCCACAGCATTGTGTCAACAACTTTGACGTTTACCCTAGGCGAGTATTCTGGAACTAAGGGGCTTTTACGCGTGCTTTATACATACTTTTCTATTGCTGTTATTATTGAAGTGGTTTCAAGCAATATCGCAGTGGCATTCAAAATAATTAGACCATTTTCAATTTAGTTTATAATTTCTTGAGAATAATGGTAACACCGTAATACACCGGTTGTCACGTAAGTCAATGTTACATTGTGCAAATTTCCGTGCACTTTAACAGCATAGAGTCAACAAACAAACTTCGGGGACGTCATTCACTTTGGTGTTATAGTAAGGTGTTTCAGCGGCAGACACAGCTACTAATCAAACAGCTCACTAACTTAACTTACTTACTGTGGTTACTAAATTCATTTCTGTACTCGTAGCCCCTAGCGGCAAGGGCGGATTTACCACCAGGCTGAGTAGGCTAGAGCCTACGGCGGCAAATTAGTCTCAAAACTTTAGTGTGCCTTACAGAAATAAAAAATAAAAATTATATACACGGAGAAAAAAAGTCTCAAAAATTTTACAAAATTACAATATTTTAGTACTATACCAAATATTCCAATGTCTGTACATTAAAAATTACTAAACGCTAAAAAATTTAATAGTCTACTAGTGGTTATGTGTAAATCTACCACTGCCTAGTGGAAACTAAGGGCAGTTCTGGTAAAAGCATGGAAGGATTCGAAACAAAATAAAGATTCGTGAGCTATCAAAACCCCTACTAAGCTCCCAGAATTTATGCGTACTGAGTAGATACAACGCGTATAATTGCGCGCGTCATCCACGTATGCGTAAATTGCGTACAGATTGCGTGTTTGCTTTTAACCAGCTGTTTTCATTCGACTGTGAGTTCAGTATAGTGCAGTATGTTTTAGGTGTATAATTTGTGACTCAGAAGTTTGTGTATCGACAAATACCATAAAGTAATTATAGTTTTGAAAGTATAAAAGTTGGTGTAATTATAACATTATGTTTTTTTCGTACCTTTCAATAAGAACTATGTAAGTTTAATTTCATTGAATAAAGAAATACAGATGAACTGTAGTTTCCTTAGAATGCCCAAGATAGGGTAGTCATTATAAATACTGACCGGGAAAAGTGATTAATCTGCAGTTTTATTCACATTGCCCACTAGATACGGGCAATTTTGTATACAAATAAATAAATATAAATAAATAAATAATGCTGGACACTATCACACAGCATCATCTAGCCCCAAACTAAGCAGAGCTTGTATTATGGGAACCACATGACTGATAAACTACATATTGTAAATACATATTATACATAGAAAACACCCAGACCTGAGACAAATATCTGCAAATAATGCAAACATTTGTCCCACGGCGGGAATCGAACCCGCAACCTTCTGCGTCTCAGGCGGACCTTCGCCCGCTGCGCCACAGAGGCCGTCATACAGACCGGTCATTATTCTTAGTGACCAGACGTCTCAAGTTGCCCAAAACATATTCAGTGCACTTTGAGGATTTGACCCTATACGAATAATATTAACTACATTTTCTTCTAATCCTCAAATATTTTCACCCGCTCCACTTATTCCTTCCACTTTTTCTCCAACTGAAATCGGTGAAATTTATTTCCACGTCATAACTCGACGCCATATTGAATATCTGTTTCTGACGTATAATATACGGCGCTTAATACGAGTACGGCTTCGTAAGTAATCAGCGTCGATTATGTGAACATGATATCGGAAATCTGTCACATGTGCCATCATTTCCGCAACATGTGTTTAAAAATCACGAGACGATGTATAAAGGGAGTTTTACATGACATTGGTGGTAATTCGATTGTTTTGCAGACTAACTTAAAAAATACTACCATAGGTACGATCTTATTTGGTTTAATATAAAGACCAAATTAGCGTAACATTTTTGAATGACAGTTTTAAAAAGATCTAAAATTGACATAATCATTCTAATTTAATTCATTTTCCACCATTTTCACGTAGTTTTAGTCAACACCAATTTACATGGCTTCTAAAATAAGCTAAAACACGTCAATCATACGTCAGTTTAGTCAAATTTAGAATTGTAATTTAAAATGTTTACGCTAATTTAGTATTTGATTATAACAAAATAAGGTCGTGTTTAGTTCAGCATTTTTTTAGTTAGTCCGCGGAACAACAAAATCACCACCATTGGCGATGGTTAGTCTGTCGGTTGTCTATTTATAAATGGTCCTCACTTCCGCTTGTCGCTTCAACAAATTATATAGTTATCTTTCTCAATTTTTATTAATTTTTACTTCGTTTTATATAAAATTTTTTTCATCCACATTAAAAGGATGAATGAATAGCATATTTACATAATATTATGTATTTTGTATGTAAATTACCCAATAAAGTTGATCAATAAATACCAATTTAATTTTTCTGTAAAATATTATCATATTGATAAAACCTTGTAATAAGCTAGCAATCAAATAATTAACTTCAAAGCCAATTGCGGTTGAACAAATTAATTTACTGTCAATTTTCAACGAATAAAGTTATTTTCTGAATGAGCGAACAAAATAAACAAAGTATTATCTGTTTGAGTTTTCATATTCACGCAACAAAAACCAATATTTGGTAGTTTTTCCAAAATATTAAGCCTTTAGTAAAATAAATTACAAGAATTGTGTGAATCTTATCTTAAATATTTGCTTGTATAACTATTATTTTTCATTCATATTTTTTTTAGCGAAAAATTAATACCTGCGAGTACTTACCTACTTTTTGATTTGATTTTTTTCTTAAAATATGTTGAATAAGATGTTAAAAGATGTTTATAAACGCGAAAGTTTCTAAAAATGTATGGATTATGGATGTATGTTTGTTACTACTCTTTCACGCTGAAACAGCTGAACGGATCTGGATGAAATTTGGCACTGCTAAAGATTATAGTTCGGAATATTTGTTTTTGTTTTTCAAGATAACACGCGGGCGAAGGGTTGATAATGCAAACGTTTTGATGTACGTTTGTTACTCAATCACGCTGAAACGGCTGAATGGATCTGGATGAAATTCAGCACAGAAATCGATTATGATCTAAAATAGCACAGCTATAATTTAACAGGTACCACAAGTGCGAAGCCGTATGCAGAAGCTAGTGGTATAAAATTAATATAATTATTAAAGTACTAGCTGTCCCGCCCGCGACTTCGTTCACTTAAAGTATCTAAACTGAGTTTCAAACACAACACACAACTCATAAAAATCCCATACTTACTTTGACACCCCATTTGACCCCTTTTTTTAGAGTTATATTGAAAAATCCTGAAACACATGTCCATTCATTTTGCATTTACAGTACACAAACAAAGTTTCAGGTCGATCGCACCACCCGTTAAAAAGTTCCCATACAAACATAGACCTCACATTTGACCCCTTTTCGAAGGTTATTTTGAAAAATCCTGAAACACGTGTCCATTCATTTTGCATTTACAGTACACAAACAAAGTTTCATGAAAATCGCTCCACGCGTTTAAAAGTTTCATACTAACGTTTTCACCCTTTTTTACCCCCTCGGAGGTGGAATTTCCAAAAATCCCGCCTTAGTGGGTGGTTTTGTTATAAAAGAAAGCCACCTTCCAAATTTCAACTTTCTATCTTCAGCGGTTTCGGCTCGGTGATGATCAATCAGTCAGTCAGTCAGGTTAAGCTCTTATATAGATATAGATTACTTAAATTATTAATAATTTATGTAATACTTTATCTTTAGATACCAATGTATACCCATTCTAATTGGACAAGTTTGTTCTTTTCGAGTATAAAATAAAGTTCTTTAAACCGAAATAGAACATTAAAAATCAAGTGTGTACGATCCGTTATCCAAACACCTTTCCACCCTCACGTAGAAATCTGTCCCTGATTAAATTCGAAGCCGTAAAAAATCATGCGACTTCCGAATGAGCGCGTTTTTAAGTGGATACAAACATAATGTCTCTTTAGCATTAGTTCCTGTAAGTCGGATAAACAAAACAAGACGTAGCTGTTGTCAAACTTCTGTCATTAATTTTGTACAGTACGTCTACCATGAGTTGTCACATTTAGATCAGCTGACGTTACTACAGTAGTAATAGTACGTTACTATGACACCTGTCGAAATTGTTACTCATGGTACCAAATTCTAAGCAAATTAATGAGCGCAAACTACAGTCACTGTAGTACGCTGTGACGTAGGATAGTTAGCTACATGAGGTTTTAGTACCCAACTATCCGCTAGAGGCGCTGTACAAGTTTTCATACATTTTTTTAACTGCAGTCGTTAGCGAGTGTACATTGTGAAAACTCATGGTAGACCCTCTGTAATAAAGACTAAAAATTAAACCGAACGTTGCACTACGCAGAATATAAGACAAATTACTCAACCGATTTTGATGACATTTTTATGGGACCACTCGAAAAATGTACATTCACTTAAAAAAATAATTTTCCAAATCGATCAAGGTGTTTTTGAGTAATCGTGGAAGATACCTAAAAAGATTTCAGCGAATAATGAACCTCTTCTCTTTTTAGGTCGGTTATAAATCACGAAACAAATAATAGTCTAGCTAGCCCTGCTTATTATATTGCTCTGTGTAATATGTGTGTATATTAATAATATTAATATGTGTATAGATAACCCATGTTTTTCAATACAATGTCGTTTTGAGGGTAGAGTCTAGACAAATTAATTTGAAGTTAATGTGTAAGGATTCAACCTATTTTTTGCACCCATCTTTTTCAATTGATACGGAATACTGACTACAGTGCAAACTTTGGGCATGTGCTAAATACATATCATGTTTGGACGTGTCCTTGACTACCCTCCTTAGATATCTTCATAGATCTGAGGAGATATCTACGGAGTCTGGGGTTAACAGTCATGATCACGTATGTACATATGTAAATATACATAATATGTATGTATGTATGTAAATATGTTTCATTTTGTGGGTAGAATCGAGATAAAGTATGACTGGGTTGAAACTAGAAGCACTCGTAGGCTAAAACTTTTTACAAAGCAAAGTTCGTCTCCTTTTTTTAACTTTTTTTTTATACAAACAGCGCCAAATTAAAAAGCTATGGCAGCAGTGTAAGTTTATGACACCAACTTGCTTGCAATAATTTATTGCTTTCCCGCGGAGAACGCCGGCATAAGTTGTTTTCATACGTTAAGCTGTAATATATCACTAGTTTCTGCCTGCGGCTTTAGCCTATGTTTTTGTAGGTCACGGACAAATAAAATCCATACTAATATAATGCGAAAGTAACTCTGCCTGTCTGTTACCTTTGAAAAATTTGGCAAGGAGATAGATTATATCCTGGATATGGACATTATACTATCTTTTGTCTCAAAAATAAATCTTGAAGGGGCTGAATTAGGGGTTGAAAATTTGTATGGGGAACGCAAGGTTAAGCTACGCTGGGCGCAGTCAGTTTTTAGATGGGTGACCGCCTCTTTTTGCATTCCAAAGAAATTTCCCAGTTAACGGATATCAATAATTTCAGAATTCATAATGTTAAATTGATTGGCGGACGAAGTCGTAGGTAAAATTAAGTATTCCATACTAGCGGAGTAAATTTTGTAATTTGAAAAGATACAAATTGTGTTGTTTTTAGAAAGGGATAGTCAGGGGCAAATCTTAGCATTATATTCGACAGATACGTACATACGTTTTTAACATTAGGTACCTACTCGCAATATCCCGTACGTGACAGGCAGCGTGCCCCATCACCGCTTATTAAAATAATTTGAAACATGGTATGCTGGAACTTTTCGGTATCTCAACATAATGTATAACTTTTAAAACCAAGATTGCCTGAAAGAGATCGCACACAGCGAAAAGATCGCCTGTGTTTTTGTGTGTGTGGTGAACAATAAACATGATCACGACTGTAATCCCCGGGCGCGGTAGATATCTCCTCAGATCTTTTTTATAGTTACTTAGATCTTTTGAGGATATCTAAAGATGGTAGTCAGAGGCACGTCCAAACATGACATTTGGTACATGCCCACATTTTGCACAGTAGTTAGTATTCTGTACGTGACAGGTTCCAAGCCCATCGCCGCTTATAAGAATACTAACCTATGACACACACCTTCGAATTTTTGGTTCTAGGGTATGCCGGTTTCCTCACTATGTTTTTCTTCACCGTTTGAGAGCACTGGCATTGCGAACAATAATGTATCTACTTGAATTACCTGAACTTACCAATTGAATAAGTTGCTCTTAGTATTTGAACCCAAATTACGAGTAGAATGGTTACTATAGGTGAATATTGCCACAGACAAGAAATGTTGACCCAACATGAACCTTTGAATTACCACATTGCTCTCAGATCGATGCAGATAGAAGACGGTACTAATGTATTCTGCGGGTTAGTCCTGCAGTCGCTATCAGAAGTAGCTCTACAACTTTGCAACTACAACTTCCACTAGTACCTGTACAACTTTACTCAATATGTAAATTAAAGGGGACTCAACTTACTGGGCATGAACTTTTTAATAGCCGATAGTCATGGTGATTCTGTTGTTCCGCGTAACTAAAACTAACTAAAAATGCTGAAATAAACGCGACCTTATTTTGTTATAATCAAATACTAAATTAGCGTAAACATTTTAAATTACAATTCTAAATTTGACTAAACTGACGTATGATTGACGTGTTTTAGCTTATTTTAGCCATGTAAATTGGTGTTGACTAAAGCTACGTGAAAATGGTGGAAAATTAATTAAATTAGAATGATTATGTCAATTTTAGATCTTTATGAAACTGTCATTCAAAAATGTTACGCTAATTTGGTCTCTATAGTAAGCCAAATAAGATCGTACCTATGGTAGCATTTTTTAAGTTAGTCTGCAAAACAATCGAATTACCACCAATGTCTGCATTTTAGTCTGTCTCAAGCATTAAGCAGTTTGAGTTGTGAAGCTGTTGGCTTTATAGAAAACTTGAGGGCAAGATAGGTCGCTCTTGAGACACTCTCGCCAAATTAAGGCTACGTTGCGTGTTTGTAAAATGACAACAGTAATGCCGGCATCACATGTTGGTGGTAGCTTGCCGAGCCATGGCCAACGCAAACTCTGAAAGGATAAAACAAGAAGATAACACCAACCTACGCGAGCGTACAGTACAAACCTCGGCAAGCCTATGCTAGCCTGTAAAAACCACCTCTCCACATGTTGGACGTTGGCTATGGCTCGGCGATCTACGGCCAACGTGTGGTAGCGGCAATAGGGCGAATGACAGCCCTAAACCGCCACAACCACTTAACAAAGAGTGTAAAGATGAAACTGTATGGCCAGTTTTGAATTTCCTTTTTTATTGGCTGGCTCAGTTGGTAGTAGCTCTGCCTTCTGCGCTGCAGGTTGTGGGTTCGATCCCTATTCAGGTAAACATTTTGTGTGATGAACTCAGATGTTTGTTCTGTGTCTGGGTGTTGTTATGTAGGTATTCTATGTACGATTATGTATTTACAAAAAACAATAGTATTTTATCAATCTATCAGCTATCTGGTTCCCATATAGTATAAGCTTTGCTTAGTTTGGGGTTATATAGCGCTGTGTGAACTGCCAATATTTATTTATTATCTTTTGTATATATGTATAAATATATTTAATCTGAATCTCGGAAACGGCTCCAACGATTTTCATGAAATTTAGTATGCAGGAGGTTTCGATGGCAATAAATCGATCTAGCTAGGTTTCATTTTTAGAAAACGTCGTTTACCATTAAAAAAAAACGAGCAAAGCTCGGTCACCCAGGTACTTATTTATTTATTATTGAAGTTGTGAAGCTACTTATGACGTTGGCTTTGCTCAGTATTATTTATTCTGTATCAAGCCTATTGTAAGTGCAATCAACGATGCTGTGACTATCGCAGTTACCAAACTGCTGCAAATCATGTATACAAATTGGAGGGAAAACTTGGTCTTGGTTCGATAGGATTGTATTATGGCAGAAAGTTTATTGCATTACAGTGTACTAACTAGAGATATACTGTTGTACGTATGTTGTAGATCACATGTGTCGGTTTGTTTCATCTTATACCTTTAAACGAGCAATTCTTGTATAATCTGAATCTCGGAAACGGCTCGACCGATTTTCATGAAATTTAGTATGCAGAGGGTTTCGTGGGTGATAAATCGATCTAGGTAGGTCTCATTTTTATAAAACGTCGTTTACCCCAAAAAAACGAGCAAAACTCGGTCAACCAGGTACTGAATATTATACAAGGTAGACGGTTAATATATCTGTAATACCTAGAAAAATGACGAAACCACTTCAAACTCTTTTAACCAGTGACAAGGTATTGAACGTTTTTTGAAACTTAATCAACTGTCAGCTATATAAATTTATACGGATCAGTTGAGCTATCCATAGATCGTTTGTAACGGTCCTTAGAAAGTTCAATTGTTTTACACTTTTACTTTAAGATAGATCTGTATTCATTCTGGAACAAAAATCTTGAATATAAAGAAATAGAGATCATTTTGTTTTTACTTACATGCTAGTCTGTACCGATTGCAATATCAATGCCCATCCAAGACAAAACTTCAGAAAACTGTTGTGGCTTCTAGGCTTACTGATCTTAGACATTTACACAGAAGTATTACCACATTTATCTAATTCAAAAAGGCTCTTTTTCATAAAGTTTATACAAACCATCGACTTTAAAATAAAAACGAATTCCGTTCCACATCTCGGTACATAACACAAATAAGGAGGTTTAGCGAAAAAATACAGGTCAAACAGAAAACCTACTTTTTCGAAGTATTAAAATGCAGCACGGAAAACTGTTACACCTTTTAGCGGTAATGGCGTAAGCTCAATTACGTCTGAAAGCTTACTCGATAATATTGATTTTGCAGCAAATGGGGTGGACTGACCCGCGCCGATTGTAAAGCCATTTTGAACTTGCATTGAGGATGGAACTGGTAGATTGATTTGTGTGAGCACTATTTTTATGTGGGACCAGCTAACAGACTCGCAAAGCCTACCTAAACCACATCCGTGCAACTTGAAATTGAGGTATCGGTCAATCAAAGCTACGAAGCACCAACCACCACGCCGCCGAGTTATTCAATTTATTCTGTGCCAACAAACTGTATTTGTTCAGGTCAAAAAAATATCAATTGAAGATTCGACGCGTAAAATATTGGTAGCAACAAAAGCATAATATTCACATAACAGTGGAAAAGTTCCTAAAATTTTTTAGTCACACCACTTTATGGTCTGTTGAACACACGAACACACTCGCCTTTGCCGTAGCAGAACTAACAAATCGTAAAAATTCAATAAAGGTTACAGGAACAAAGTTCCTCTATGCAAAAGTTACGCAAAAATATCGGAAAAAACTTATCACGGCAGTTATTTAATTACTGTTTTTGTGCCACAAGTGTATAAGTTTTTATTGGTTTGCAGGTAGGTACACTGCGGTGCAAAAAAATGTTGATATACAACAAGAATTGGGTTGGGAACATTTACGTGGCACGTTTGATGAATAAAGTATCATAGACTGAGCCTATTTATGTACCTAGCACTCGGATGATGTTGGATAAAAGCGAAAAAGCAAAAAAACTGGATCAATCTGGTATTGGGCGGAATTTCAATGTAACTGGGGGCTTTTGAAGGCCCCTATTTCTTTAAGTATTTGTAATCCAGAACCGATTTTAACTAATGAATTGCTTTTCTGGAGAGAAATGAGATTTAAAGTGATGCAGTTTGATATTGATGACACCTAACACTCGATAGTTTTCCTAAAAAAATTAATATAAAATGAGTTTAATATATTTTAAACTATACGTTAACTCTTTACTTAATCTGATTTATGTGCATTTTCTAGGAATAGAAAGGGTGGCAGAAATAAACTTGTATATTTTTTGTCACAAATAATACTTTGACTTCTCTTTTCCTTCTTCTTTCTTTATAGCATTCTGTCTATTTTGAGATCAATTTTGTCAGTGTTAAATGTTTAAATTATTAGTAATTGTCAATTGGGATTTTCTGCGGTGTATTTGCCTGACAACTACGTCGCTCTGGTTTTTATATGTTTTCTCGTGTTATTTTGAGTTTTATTGCGTAATTTTGGTGGTTATTTTGCCAATAAAGCCCGGGTTCTTGACGCGAGTGTAAAGTATGTGAATTAGAGTGAATGGTTCTCTTCAAATTCCATCGGAGGAAATCCCGAAAATTTTCAACAAAACAGCCATCTTTTGTTTAAAATTGACTTGACAACTTGACTATGACTCTGTGACGTTGACAATACTTATAAATAAATACACTTGACACTGGCAAAATTGTTCTCTAAGAGACAGATGCCATAATTGATGAAGAAGAAGAAGAATTGTCAATTGTATAGAAGTCAGTCGAACCGTCAAGTAAATTTTAAACAAAAGATGGCTGTTTTGTTTAAAATTTTCGGGATATTTTTCGATGAATTTTAGAAACGAACTATTTACTTTGATTCACATATTTTATACTCTCGTCAAGAACTCAGCATTATTAAAAAAATAACCAACAAAATTACAACAAATATAAATAAAGAAAAGGAAAAATATAAAAACAATCCATAGCAGAAAATCCTTTGGATACTCTTTCGTAGAAAAAAACGCTGTTAACTGTATTTATGCTTCGTTGGACGTATTCTTATAACAGAAGATAAATTCATAATATATTCCGTGATCTCGAAGTCATACTCGTAACATGCAGCTGGTAGGTATTTCATAGTAAAGTGAGATAAGACCCGCATTGTGTAGAGACGTCATCCGTGCATTCACCTCCTAGAACGGTGTAAAGGATGGAAATATCGGTGGAAATTCTATTATCTACGTATTTCAGAAAATTATTATTTTATAAATTAAGAGCTAGAATCGAACACCATATTCGTGGTGCTTAGTATTTTCTAAGTAGAAATTAGTAAAACTAATGAAATTAACTTAAAAAATTGTATCTGAAATATAATTGAAATAAATAAAAACAAAAATACACACACCGATCTGTGCGTTGATGACAGTTGCAAGTGTGTACATTTGGAAAATGTGTTTCGAGGGCTAGGAAAGGATTACTCAAAATTGGACCCCTAAAGTTTTTGGTAAAATAACATCCCGAGATCGAAGTCGCGGGGAGTTTCGCTAGTAAAATCATATTTGATCATAGCACTATATTTTTACTGTATAATATACCTACGCAGGTATACATTTAACTGTATTTGATGCTACAAAAAATATACGAGTATTTTCAACGAACCCTGATAGAATAACAGACTTACCAAAAGAAAGAATAACAAATGTCGCTGAATCAGAGCAGAACTTTTTAAGTCACGGTGTCTGATATGGGTTTAGCGTTGTACACTTGAGGACAAGAAATCTACTCGTTTTAATTTTAAAACAAATATAAATGTTTATTCTAACTTTAATATTATAAATGCGAAAGTAACTCTTTCTGTCGGAGTATTACGCAATCACGCCTAAGCTACAGAACCGATCTAAATGAAATTTGGTACAGAGATAGTCTACACTTCTAGAGCTTGAGAAAAGACATAGGCTATATTTTATGTAGGTACCGCGCGTATAAGCCGCGGGTGAAAGCTAGCTATTTATATATTTAGTACTAGCTGACCCGCGCGCGACTTCGTCTGCGCGTTTTAAGTAAGTAGGTAATATACGTTTTCTTACCTCTTAAACCTTCCCTAGACCTCCAAAAACATTTCAAGACCGAAATTACCCAAATCAGTCGAGCCGTTCTCGAGTTTTAGCGAGACTAACGAACAGCAATTCATTTTTATATATAAGAAGAAGAAGAAGAGAAGAAGATGATTGTGTTATTTCACAAAAAAATAATGAGCAAAAGCTGGATTAATATATAAAGCACCCAACTATTAATAAGCTGACTGCCCAAAAATAATACAAAACTTCGTTTTGTTATTCCAAAGTGAAGCTAATTTTAAAAACAATATTTTAATTCTCTCATCGTGTTAAGTTTACTTTTACAATATCAAAGACTAAAATTGTTATCAAAACTCAACATTTTATTCATGAACAATATTACCAAGTTTGTATTGTATGAAATAGCTCGCATTGATAAAACTTTACAGCCGCGATCGGAACACTTTGAAACTAATAAAACTTTTAACTTTTATTGGCCGCCAGTGTACAATGTTGTATTCGAACCACAGTGTAACGTGTATTGCAGAGAACCGGAACAGTATGACGGTCAACTATTATTCTTGTATGTTGGTGATTTTTTATTTTCATCCCTCTTCATGGACAGTGATGAGGAAGGATGAAAACCATGTCACCAAAAGAGTTATGAGTATGAGTGGGTGGGCAAGTAGAGGAAGGCCTAAGAAGTAGTGGTTTGACTGTGTGAAAAATGTTATGAATGTAGGAGTTGACGAATGATAGGAGTGAGTGGAAGAAAAAACCATGTTGTGCCAACCCCACTTAGCTTGGGATAAGGGCAGGAGAATGATGAAACAGTGATAAAATTTCTGCTTTTCAAAACACAAGAGACAGTTCTTATCACATCAACGTTTGGCAAGGTCTATCTTTATCCTAGTAATAGTGCAGTTTACTAAATAGCTACTGCACCTGTTAATATTTTTAGAAGGTTGGCTATGGCGGTTTTTCGTGGCTTATTATTTTTTTTACCAATTTTTTTACCAGTGATGTGACGACCTCAGTGGCGCAGTGGGCGAGAGTCCGCCTGCGACGCAAGAGGTTGCGGTTTTGATTCCCGCCGCGGAACAAATTTGTGTACGATCTGCAGAAATTTGTTCCGTTGGTCTGGGTGTTTTCTATGTATAATAAAAACTTGATAGGTGTCAAGGGACACCCGGATGGAACGACGTTCCTTTCCTTGCTTTCTATGAGAGAGAGAGAGAGAGAGACAGACAGAGAAACACGCGCACGCCGCACGGTTTACAACTATAGCAAAAAGTGTCGTGACAACTTTTCGTGAGAATTTTTTCCGTCTAGCCCCCTTTCACAACACGCGATAAGGAACTTCGTTCCAAAAAAATATCTACCTATGTATTAAATATATCAGTTATCTAGTACCCATAACACAAGCTTTCAGTAGCTTACTTGAGTAGTTCGTGTTAAGATGGGTTTCTGAATAAAATGATTTCTAGTCAGGAAATCGAATGCGTAAATGTAAATACTATGTTCCCTAATCATAACCTCACGTCGACGTAGGAATGTGCTAAGCGCACCGTTCCGGCCGACTGAATCGGAAGTCCGTACACAGCTCACTTCCGGCGCCGTACGTCACGCCCGGTGGCTACCTGCGGTCAGCCGAGCCGGTGAGCTTTTTAGGGGCCCGTACGTTAAAACAATCATTTTCTGTTCATTCCGTATCACGATATTCGTTTATGACGTTGCAAAGTGAGCCTTGTGATTTTGTTGAATAAATATATTTTGACTTTGACTTTGGTTACCTATATTATCGAAATAATGTTCTTCATTATTTTGAGCTTCGATATTCCGTTATAAAACAAACATGGTGACGACTGTAATTATCAGGTTCGGAAAATCTTCGCAGATCTC
Organism: Cosmorhoe ocellata; assembly: GCA_963675405.1. Taxonomy (NCBI): domain Eukaryota; kingdom Metazoa; phylum Arthropoda; class Insecta; order Lepidoptera; family Geometridae; genus Cosmorhoe; species Cosmorhoe ocellata. The sequence continues at coordinate 8,713,934 of OY776249.1, read as the reverse complement.
AAGTTACTTAGATCTTTAAGGATATCTAGAGGGAGACAGAGACATGTTCAAACACGATATTTAGATATCAAACACAATTATGTATACCTTTATTATTATATACAGTCAAACAATTTATAATTATGTCTGAAATACTAAATAGCAGTAACAATAAGTCACATTAAAAGAGCACTAATTTTTTACCATATTTTTTTAAATTGTGGGCAACTTTTTATTTTTTTCTTTCCTCAAAAACTTTATTCGGTCTGCTACGAAAATTAAAAGACTAATCATATTTTAAGTCTCGCCTTATTCTCATGTGATTCTACATTTATTTTTATCAATTCAAACATTTTTTGTAACGTTATAAACTTAAAACGAAATAGATTACCTTAGTGGCGCAGCGGGCGAGAGTCCGCCTGCGACGTAGAGGTTGCGGGTTCGATTCCCGCCGCGGAACAAATTTGTGTACGATCTGCAGAAATTTGTTCCGTTGGTCTGGGTGTTTTCTATGTATAATAAAAAAATATCTATCTATGTATATAATGTATTAAATATATCAGTTATCTAGTACCCATAACACAAGCTTTGAGTAGCTTACTTTGGGGCTAGATGATGCTGTGTGGATTGTCCAGCATTATTTATTTATATATTTATTTATTCATAGGTGGTTAACTTTTCAGTTTAATAGTTATAGATGTTTGTAATTGTTTTATATAAATAATAGCCAGAATGCAGCAAACGAATTAAAAATCATAACAAAGTCATAACCAATAATAATCCGGAACTGTAAAAATAAACTGTTAAAAGAAAAAATAATATTCAAAAAAAGTCCTAGAATTACTGCAACCCAACTGAACCCTCCTATCGCACCGCGTTTCCACATACTTGGCAGCACTTACTTGAGGGTTGCGATAGGCGTTATCCGTTTGTACAAATGCCCTGATAGTGGCCAAATGTTTGCCAATGGCCGGATCGTGTAACGGAAGCGTTTTATTTTGGTACACCGAGATTAGGTAGGGTAAATCTTGTCTCCGGATATTTAGTTTTTTGTTTCAAATCGGAGATAATGTTAGTTATTTATTTTATTTATACTTTGTACACAGATTATACATAATAAAACTTAAAACTAGTGGCATGTACACAGGCGAGCTTAACCCTAAAAAGAGTTCTCTTCCAGCAAACCTTGGGATATGGAGATTTTAACTAATTGGTGGGTATATTGCGTACAAAAAAAAAATGAGAAAAGAAAGAAATTAATAATAACTAACTCTAATAACTAACACTAAGAAAATGAGAGAAAATAAAAAAAAAAAAAAAAAAAACTTATTTAATTAAAATAAACTAAAAATACACTTATACTTATATAGGTACTAACATATAAATATGTATATATTATAGGAACTACTTATATATATGTTATTTGCTGTGATATAATGAGAAATGGCATAACAATCAATGATGAGAAGTGGCATAGCAAAAATATCTTTAACATAAAAGAAACTTGTATGAAAGTGTACTGCCATTCAATTTTAACGTACAGCCTAAATAAATCACAAGTCTTAAAGAGCTGAAATTTGGAAAGTAGATCGTACGGAATCTTGAGGTGAAGAAAGGAATTTCTGAAATTCTACCTCTAAGTGTATTTAAATAAGGTCTGAAACAACATTATTATGATATTGTGAGCGGTGTGGGAAATTCAACTAGTAATTAGGAAAACATGAAAGGAATAAGTAAATATACCTACTGTATGTTTCAAAAAACTTCTCATTCAGAATTTGAAAGTTATGATAATATTTATTAAAAATAATAATTAATCAGCGCCTTTGAAACGTGGTAATTTGATTTTTTATGCAATTTTCATCAACGTGCTTCATTCGTGATGATATAAAAACTGATATGTTTTTTTACCGAAATTGGAACACAATAAAGATGATTAATGAGTCAGACACTATGTATTTAGTAAGATAAATACGCCCGCATATTTAGCGCTAAAGTTACTCGAATAAAAATAAATATACAATTGACCATCCGATCAAATCACATAGTAGTCTATTATTGTCACTTTATTTCCGGCTAAAGACATGATTCAATAAGAAAGAATCTCACCGGACGCGTCGACTCGCCCATAAATATTAATTAGGTGGAACCCTAATGTTATTTATTGTTCGGACACTGACGACGGAACCACGGCTTTGTTTATCGAATTTGTTTTATTGAGTTTGATGGATGATACCTAAGAGATTTAACACATTAGGAAACGATTCAAATATTCATAAATAAATTGTATGCGGTATTTTATTTTTTATTTTTTCTGAAATGTAATTTGTTCTTTATTGAAAGATACAGAGCAATATTAAACATAACAAAAACGCCATTTTAAATATTTATTAGAAATTCAGAGAACAAATTGTTTCGAAAAAATTGCTTAAACAGTCTGGTAAGCTGGTCAGAAAATCTAACCAGTATTTTGAGGATTCAAGTCATCATCAAGTAATCAATTAATATTGCATCTTGATTTAACATTTCAAACAATAAATATAAATTTCAAAGCATTAAAGTTGAGTTGACGAAACACCAGAAATGGGTACAAAATGTTTGAATCTCTTTGAAATCTGAAATCATTGAGCACTTAAAGATATCACAAGCTATTTTATTCAAAACCTTAGATAATTGAAAGAAATATTGTGACCAAACCTAGAGACACCAACTCTAGATAAAATTAGCCGTAATAAAAATACCAGTGGTTTATTGGACTTTGGATCTTATATCAATAGCATAAAGGCACTATTCTTCAACATAATAGATGTACTACATACTTTAACAACTAAATTACAGTCCTGTGCCATGAGACTTCACAAATGTTGAAGACAACATAATGACAACAAAGTGAATCAAATAGCTTTTAATTGGATGAAGGAATAACACCATAGAAGCACTATATAACTGAAATAACGACTTTTCGATCTGACTGTAGGGATGGTGTGTTGTTGGTTGTGCGTAGCAGGCAGGGATGATTGTGAAGAATGAAGTAAAGCGGATAGTCCAGACTAGATACACAATTTAATGTTCCGACACACACAGCACATATTATAACAGTCACTACAGTTTAGAAGGAGAAAGGGCACAGCAAATACAAGCACAGTAGAATGAGCGAAAGTATGAGTGGACAGCAAAAGAGTTCGAGATGAGAAGATAATTTTACGATGATGCGAATACACAAGTAAAAGCAAGCGGGCACCGAGCTACCGTCACGATCAGACGCAGGATTCCATCCGACTGGCGGGTATGCGCGAGCGCGGCGCGGGCCGCGCCTCAAGCCGATTGCTTTTTGAGCAACTGACGTCACGCGCCTAGGATAGCCGCGCGTGTCCACTACAATATCGTATCGCGGCACGACACACGTCCACCGATACAATGTTTTGATGTAAATAATTAAATAGATATAAATAGATATTGTTTGTGTGTCTGTTGAATGTAAATATAAAATTAGATAGGTGCGTGAGTAAGTATATAATAAGTAATAGGAAATAATTATACATAAATACAATATTAAATAATATAAATGTGGAGAGGATCCCCACATCACTCCCTTCCGAAGACCGTCACTACGGGCGATAGAAATCCGGGAACCGGACTTGCCTACCGGATCGTGTAGTGCGTATCGGAGTAGGTGTGGGACTAGGATTAGGAGGATGAGTAGGCTCAGGTGGCGATGCAGTCGACAAAACGAAGGCTGGTTTCAGGCGGTCTATAGAGACGGTAGTCTCTTTGCCCTTGACCATGATTTTGAATACTTTGTCCCCACGCTTAAGTACCTCGTGAGGGCCGGAGTAAGCTGCATGAAATGTTCCTCGGAGCATTTCTTCCCGAAGGAATACGTGTGTCGAGGAAGCTAGATCCTTGTAGACGAAGGTTTTGCTATTGTTATTTCGAGACGCTGGGGCTGGACGTAGTTTTCCTGCAATCGATCGCAAGCGAGCGCTAAAATCAGTAAGATCGGTAGTACTGGTCACAGTTTGGTGAAAAAGTTCACCGGGGAGTCGTAAGGGCTCGCCGTAAACCAGCTCAGCCGAAGACGACCGAAGATCTTCCTTGATCGCACTCCGTATGCCTAGTAAGACTAGTGGTAGTGATTCCGTCCAATTGCTGTCAGCATGACATGTAATCGCTGTCTTTAGCTGTCGGTGGAATCGCTCCACCAGTCCGTTGCATGCTGGGTGGTAAGCTGTGGTACGGCGATGTTTGAACCCGACTATTTTCGCGAGAAATTCGAACAGTGCGGATTCAAACTGCCGTCCGCGATCAGTCACAATGTCTGTCGGGCAGCCAAACCTGGCGATCCATCCAGATAATAAAGCCTTTGCCACCGTTTCCGCCGAGATATCTGCTATGGGAATGGCTTCAGGCCATCTGGTGAAACGGTCTACGGCAGTAAGGCAGTAACGGTAGCCGTTTGAAATAGGCATAGGACCGATAAGGTCAATGTGAATGAACGCGAACCGAGCTTTGGGTAAATCGAAAGTGCCCAGTGGCGCGGACACGTGTCGATTAATTTTGGAGCGCTGGCAAGCCAAGCACGTTCTGGACCATTGTCGACAGTCTTTTCTGATCCCGGGCCAAACGTAACGCTGTGCTATAAGCTTGGCGGTTGCGTTTGCTCCAGGGTGACTTAGACCATGTAAGCTGTCGAATACCTGCTTACGCAAAGGTTTGGTCACGAATGGTCTTGGTGAGCCAGTACTTATGTCGCAGTAAATCTCCACCTTGCTACCGGGCTCCTCGATTTTCTCAAAGCGAAGCGAAGTCGGTTCGTCGTTGAGCAAAGAAGATAGTTCGGCATCTGAGGACTGAGATTTGGCGAGCACTTCGAGATCAACTGGATTTTGTAGTTCGTCGATTCGGGATAGCGTGTCGGCCACGACATTATCCTTACCGGATATATGCCGGATATCGCTGGTGAACTGGGAAATGAAATCCAGATGTCTGTATTGACGCGGTGAACAGTTGTTCTTCCGTTCGTTGAACGCAAAACATAAAGGTTTGTGGTCAGTGTAGACAGTAAAATCTCTCGCTTCGAGCATGTGCCGAAAATACTTTATACCCTCGTAAATGGCCAGTAGTTCTCGGTCATAGGGTGAGTATTTTTGCTGAGATGGGCTGAGCTTACGGGAAAAGAATGCTAGGGGCTGCCATACCTCGTCCTTGTACTGCTGGATTACCGCACCCAATGCTAAGTCACTGGCGTCAGTAACTAAAGCAAGTTTGGCTTGGCAGTCAGGGTGTGCAAGTAAGGCTGCATTGCAGAGGCACTCCTTGGACTGTACGAAGGCTGCGAGGGATTCACCTGACAAGTTAACTGGGTCAGAGGCCTTTACCGAGCCGGCCAACAAGGCGTTCAGAGGTGCATGAATTTTTGCGGCGTTCGGCATAAATCGCCTATAAAAATTCAGCATGCCCAAGAATCGCCTCAGTTGTCGGACTGTTTTCGGCTCAGGGAACTCTTTAATGGCTTGGACCTTGGAGTCAAGTGGTTTAGTACCAGTAGCTGAAATGTGGTAGCCTAAAAACGTCACCTCTGAGACTCCGAACACGCATTTTGAGGTGTTAACGACCATGCCATAATTCCTCATGCGTTCGAAAAGCTGTCGAAGGTGGCTTTCGTGATCGGCTGCCGATCGGCTGAAGACCAAAAAATCGTCGAGATAACAATAGCAAAAATCTAGTCCTCGAGTCATTTCGTCTACGAACCTCTGGAACGTCTGGCCAGCGTTCCGAAGGCCGAAGCTCATAAACGGGAACTCATAAAGGCCAAACGGAGTGGTTATAGCTGCCTTCTGGATGTCCTCTTCGTTCACGGGTATTTGGTTGTAGGCCTTAACCAAGTCTATGGTCGAAAAGATCGTACAACCTGAGATACTGTGGGCAAAGTCCTGTATATGTTTAATAGGATACCTGTCAGCGATGGTTCGGGCGTTGAGTAGCCTATAATCTCCACATGGGCGCCAGCCGCTGTCTTTTTTGGGGGCCAAATGCAGAGGGGAAGACCACGGACTCTCCGACGGACGTGCCGTACCATTGCTAAGCATCAGGTCAAACTCCTGCTTCGCCACCTTAAGCTTATCGGGAGCTAACCTGCGAGGGGAACAAGAGATGGGAGGACCGGGTGTGGTGCGTATGTGGTGGACAGTGTTGTGTTTGTGGACGTGTGGTGTGCCGGCTGGTTTAGTGATTTCCGGAAATTCGGATAAAATTTTATGAAATGTCGTGTCACCGGATGGAACCTTTACAGAACATAATATTGTGTCAGAAGCATTAGCGCAGTAAGCTTCGGTTGACAATGATGTAACATTATCGATAATACGTCCTATGCGCATATTGCGAATGTCTACAATAAGGCTATAGAAGCTTAAAAAATCAACGCCTATTATAGCTTTAGTAACGTCAGCCACTATGAAACTCCAGGGAAAATCTCGTCTAAGCCCTAAATCTAAATTAAGCTGAAGCGAACCGAAGGTGTTGATGACACTTCCGTTGGCGGCTGTCAGCTGGTAGCTGGTCTTGACTCGACGCTCTCGAAGTGCAGATCGAGGGAAGACGCACACGTCGCTTCCGGTGTCCACTAAGAAGGGGATCTTCGACCTGCGGTCAGTAACGAAGAGGCGACCAGTGGAAACGGGGCAATCGTTAGTCGCATTTACCGATCGCCCTGAGCGTTTCCCGACTTCTTGAAGTCACAAGGCTTGACACACTGGGTCGCGTTGGCTCCGTGACGGCTGTGGTACCAGCAGTTGGGAAACTTCCGATAACTGGACTGGGACCGAGATCTGGGACGTTTGCGGTGGTGGTCGTTCGAACGGCTGGAACGGTCTCGTGCTCGTGGTTGGCGATTTATTTGCAGGGTCAGGTTCTTGACGGCTGTTTTCAGTTCAGCAATCTCGTTCGCCATTGATTGCATCGAACCAGGAACGGGAGTAGCCGAAGAAGTTGAAGCTACCTGGTGATTAGGTGCCACGATGTCGTGTACTCTGTCTGCTAGGTCAGCTGAAGCTTCAAGGGTACTAGCTGGCTGAGATGCGATCAGCGTTTGCAGATGGCTGGGAAGACGGCTGCACCATATACTCCGTATAAAATCATCAGGCACAGTGGTTCCAGCTAAGCTCTGCAGATGTCGCAGGAATTGAGAAGGCTTCCGGTTTCCAAGCTCTTCATGCATCAGTAGCTGCTGTATCTTGCGCTCGTGTGACGCTGACAGTCGCTTGATAAGTTCTTCTTTGAGCTTCTCATATTTGTTGGTCAGCGGGGGAGACGTAATTATGTCTTTCACCTCTTTGGAATATTGAGGATCCAAGTGACTGGTGATGTAATAGAATTTCGTCGTATCCGCGGTTATGTTTGATATGGCGAACTGACCTTCTATTTGCGCGAACCATATCTCGGGCTCCTCTGGCCAAAACGGTGGGATTCGGACGCCGACTTTAAAAATCTCGTGTGGGTTAGTGGAAACACGCTCCGTTTCTTTGTTCGACGTCGCCGTTTCTTTGCTGACACTCATTTTCGGTAGGTACCTTTAAGTATTCTTCAGGGGTCACCAGTTGTAGGGATGGTGTGTTGTTGGTTGTGCGTAGCAGGCAGGGATGATTGTGAAGAATGAAGTAAAGCGGATAGTCCAGACTAGATACACAATTTAATGTTCCGACACACACAGCACATATTATAACAGTCACTACAGTTTAGAAGGAGAAAGGGCACAGCAAATACAAGCACAGTAGAATGAGCGAAAGTATGAGTGGACAGCAAAAGAGTTCGAGATGAGAAGATAATTTTACGATGATGCGAATACACAAGTAAAAGCAAGCGGGCACCGAGCTACCGTCACGATCAGACGCAGGATTCCATCCGACTGGCGGGTATGCGCGAGCGCGGCGCGGGCCGCGCCTCAAGCCGATTGCTTTTTGAGCAACTGACGTCACGCGCCTAGGATAGCCGCGCGTGTCCACTACAATATCGTATCGCGGCACGACACACGTCCACCGATACAATGTTTTGATGTAAATAATTAAATAGATATAAATAGATATTGTTTGTGTGTCTGTTGAATGTAAATATAAAATTAGATAGGTGCGTGAGTAAGTATATAATAAGTAATAGGAAATAATTATACATAAATACAATATTAAATAATATAAATGTGGAGAGGATCCCCACATGACAAATGCCACGTCAGTCTCATGCATTTTGTATGCAAGTTTATTGAAGCGGGCTCCTTGACAGCACGCCTCAAAAGTCTGCAAATCACGTGTCAAAAGACACATTTATCTCAGCGCTACATAAATCTTTCGTAGCTTCATGCCCCTAACAATTGCCCATAAAATATTCAAGCAGTGCAGGTCTACTCGAAGTAAGTGAAACATAAATGAGACTTCAAGAGAACGCTGAATTTCCAACTTAAAGTTGTATTAATTGTTGCTTTGGAAGCTATGAGTACGTGTCGCTTAAATTATTAAGTTTGAGAAGTCATCAAACTTGAACGGGGAAGTTTTATGGACGTAAATAAAGGAACGTACCAAAACACAGATCCAGGGAACACGGTACGGGCTGTTTTGAAATTAAATAAATTAAATACTGGTGTATATTTCACACAGCGCCATCTAGCCCCAAATTAAGCAAAACTTGTACAGTGAAAACTCCATTTGCTGATAGTTTAGTGGTATTCTTTTTTTTTATATACGTTATACCGAGGCATAAAACAAATATCTGCAGAACCTATAATGCCGAAAGCAGAGCTACTAACAACTGAGCTGTGAGGCTAGTCTAAAAAGCCCTCAGTCCTAACACAGACCAAAAATCAACTAGTAAATTTTATGAGAAGAGCACTGGCGGTGATGTCGTAGTGTCATAAAAATGGCTTTTTGATTTCAAAGTGGATTTTTGTAATCTAAAAACTTATGTGCGCTATGCCAGTGCTCTAAAACGGTGAAGAAAAACATAATCGGTGAGAAATGTTTAGTAGTATTCTTATAACCTACAATCTAGGTTTTAGATAATAATATAATAAGAGATCTAAGAGATGGGATTACATAGTGATTGGTGGAATCGGTATTTTGTATACCTTTTAGTTACAATTTGAATATTTCACGAAATATGAAAATTGAGAATGGTATGTTAAGAAGGTTTGGGTATGTAGAAAGGATGGATGACAGAAGAACAAGTGGAGATCCGTAATCTCTGACTACGTCGGGAAACAGGCGTTATTTTATGTATGTGTGTGTATATATATTTTTTTTTTTATTTAACACCACACAAAATAAAATGCTTTGTCGCTGAGCGACCACACCGTGTATCCTACTAATATTATAAACGCGAAAGTTTGTAAGAATGTATGGATGGATGCATGGATGGATGGATGTATGTTTGTTACTCTTTCACGCTAAAACGGCAGAACGGATCTGAATGAAATTTGGCACAGATATAGATTATGATCTGGAATAACACATAAACTACTTTTTATCCCGGAAAAATATAAGGTTCCCGCGGGATTGATTTGTTTTAGTTTTTCAAGGAATCACGCGAGCGAAGCCGCGGGCGGAAAGTATTGAATATTTTACAAATCTGACCAAGTGGAAATAAACCAGATCCAGCATAGTGTACTTAGTTTTTTTCTCGTAATGTATTATTATTTATTTCGCAGACCGACAATTTGTTCAACACTCGCATACTAAGCCACGACATGCAAATAGGTATGCCAAATACGGCTAATCGCGCGAAATTGCCCGGAAGATGCCAAAGTGACGACTTTATGAATAAACATGACGAGAAGCGGATCTTGAAAAAAATAAGAATTATTATCCGGCGAGCGCCTCCGCAAAATAGGTGTTCTTATTATTTAACATTATGTAAGGCATATTTTTAATATTATTCAAAATATTAAATTACATTATGTTGAAATATGGCTTTTATGAACTCCATAAACGTTTTTATTTTTCTTTGACCTATTTCGTCTCACTTTCAAAGGTCTTCCCCAAATCAAATCAATAATTTTATGAATAATGTAAGTATTTTTTATTTCATACAGTGTTTGTGATTAAACCTATTATGTGTGATTATGTCTATGTAAGGGAGTTTAAATAAATAACTTTGAAAATTAAAAACTAAAATAACCTAATTTTAAGTTATTTGTAAGTGCATACTAATACTAATAAAAAAACAAGAAACCAAGTGTAAGAATAATCGAATAACAACACAATACCACGTCGTTTCCGATATGGTCCGCTTGCCACCGGACGTCAGTTGGTAGCGGTGGTTAGTTACCGTCCCGGGTTTGAACCCCACACACGTTGCAAACAAGTAATTGTTGTCAACTTACGCAAAAATAATACAGAGATAAAATAACGAGACAGTAACGCGGTACTAGTGACGTGGACTTTGATCGGTGATATTGCGCAGGAGTGCACAAAAACAAACCTGTATTTTTTTTACATTTTTTAATAATCATTTGTTCTTGACAATTTTTAGTTCAAACTTACTTAGTTTAATTTCTAAGTGACTGATAACTTTAGTGTTTGAGTTAAGTAAAAACGTAAGAAATTTTACCTAAGGTAATGCGTACACAATAAAGAAATAAAGTTTCGTAAAGTTAAATATATATTATACAATAAAGATTTATGAGACATATTATATTTATGTAAAGCATTAAAGACAAATTAACCAGTGAAGTGCATCGATATGAAACTAAAGTGTTAATACCGAAATCACCGATTGTGAAATTGTATGTTAACCGGATTGCACTTCAGACTGATTTTCAAAAGGATGTGGTGTTTATTGAAGCTGACCATCGTGTTGCAATGTAAGATCTATATATTTATTGTCTAATAAAAATAGTTTGAGTTTTCCTTAATTTTGATGAATAACTTTGGTATTTAATTAATATTTCTAATTTCACGTTCCTGTAACTTTCTTTTGACCTAAAAGACCCTGCTAAAAGTATATTAGTTTACTAAACTAGTTTATGATAGGTCTTTGGAAAACTTTCTAGTTAAGGCTGAAGTAACCAGGACTTAGGGAAAGCTCTTATCCAACTACTACAAGTTTCATTCTCTTCAAGTCACGGAACATTGTTAGGCGACCTTGAGCAGTGGCCTCGAAAGTGACGCGCCTAAAAGGTTTTCTTTCGGAATTATGAAACATCTCAAAACATAAATTGGTTTAAGCGTCCGCGATAAACAACACTCGCTGTAAATAATTTAATTAAATATCTAAAGCGAATTAATTCACCTTAAAAGCGTGACGTTAATTTATTAACAAAGGCACGGCGCCAGTTATAAATAACATTCAAGTTGTTGATTCACCGAAAAATTTGCTTCGAATAAATGTAAGGGAAAATGCTGAATACTCAGAATAATTGAATTTGGAATACCTGACGAGCTATCCGACGCTCCAGCCAACCGAGTAAGTCAGCGCGTAAATGATAAATCGTGGTGTCTGCTGAGAATTGGATGTAAAATGCCTTGAGGTGGAGTGCGACAAGGAACTGACAGCCCAACTGATCTGACCTTGGCTTGGAATATTTGATTCACTGAAACCAACAGCAAAAACAGTCAACACACTGTACTCGTAGTCACGGGATGACTTAATAATATGTTGGATAGATGGTTTAATATTATTACTGTGTTCAGATCGCATAAAATCCGCACCCATTTAAATCTCCACTTTTTTATCGCCGTTAGCGTCAACCCCGAACTCCGCTTGTACCGAAGTTGGTTCCTTTTCATATTTTATGTTTTTGTTTGAATTTTAAACTTACGTGAGTAGTTATTAATTATAGAATGCATGAAAAATTATAGGGTTGGACTATCGCAAATACTGGTTAATAATAACATCAATATGATGGAACAATATTAGTAAACTATTACGCACTCACTTAAGAAAAGAGTGATCTAAATGAATCAAGAATTACAGTTTCAAGTTCGGATAAAGATATCGTATGTTTTTCTGACCAGTTATCGCTTCTTCTTCTGTGCTGTGAACGATTTTATAAATAGTTCTCTTAAGCCAGTTTGGTGAAAGGACTAAATGAGTTTTAGAGGCTAGTTTCGTACAAGAAAAGAACAAAAAGAGTGATCATTTAAATTATCACCGATAGCTAAAGATATGAAATTAAAGACACTATAAGTAAACCTACGACCAAAAATATTCCATTTCAGTAATTTGAACAAAGTGCAGTGAAGCATTTACTCCACTTCAGCTCAAGGCATTCACAACACGCAAGCATTAGTTAATGTTTGTTCCTTACTGAACATTAGGATCGTAACTATGTTAGAACACTAGGAGTAATTGAATTTTAGTGTTGCTTCGAAAGAAGATACAGATCCCTAATACCTTTCAGGCTAAGTACTGAGTTGGGTAACTAGAGATAAGTTTAAATGAAGTCTTTAGTTTTAAGCCACCCAACATTAAATCATTATAATTAATCAGTAATTAAATATATCTTTACCAGCTTCCACCCGTGGCTTCGCTTGTGGTAAAATTAGCAAATGTGCTTCCAGACAATCTATCTTTGTGCAAAATTTCATCCAGATTCGTTCAGCCGATCGTTTCAACGCGATTGAGTAACAAACATCCATCCAAATTTTCGAATTCATAATATTATACTCGTATTAACGAGATTAGATTCGATTTCAGACGTCTTAATAAAGGTTATAGATGTTATACATTTATAAACGTCCATATACGGTCTATTATAACAGAAATATAATTTGAAGTAGGTAGGTACACGTAAATAAAGCAACCTGTTACGCAATCACGGTATGTGTTAAGCTGACGACGCATGTAATACGTTACAAACACCGTCAAAACTTAACACCCTTCGGCCAAAACTCTTCATTCACAAAGGTTTTTAGACTTTTCACATACACTTGCTGTGTTATGCCGATTTTAGTTCCTCAAAGTTTCCGCTAGAGGCGTTGCAAAAACAAAATAGTTTCGTCACTATCAATCCTGTACTAAGCCCCCAGTGCTATGGTTCAGAATGTCGTGAGCAGATAGGAAATGTATCACACTACAGGCGCGATACGACACGCTACAACACAGTAATGTGCTTCCACCTTTAGTTATATTACTCGTAGATCTAGGTTATAACATACCTAGAGAAAAGAACAAAGGAAGAACAAAGCCGAGAGTTAAAAAGAACTCCAAAATAACTTGTAATAGGCAGTATCCTCCCAATGTCACTTTTGCCTCTGAATTTTTAAAGCGAGCGCTCCACTGAGTTCCTTACATTAGGGTGTCCAAGAGGAAAGTGACAAAGAGACATTCCCCAACTTTGTTAGCAAGTTGACTGCTGTATCTCTAGCACTAGTTTAATATACTCGTACAAGGAAGTCTAGAGAAAGACATAGCGATGGCGCTAATGGAGAATAGGAAAATGTAAAAGACATTACTGAAGATTATCTGATCACTTCCAATTATTTAAAGTTTCATGTTCCATAGGGATGTTCGAATTTTACTTTGTCTAGCCCCCAAAGCTTTTTGTGTTAAATAACCAGTCGAACTAAACGACATGGCTCAAGTCAATTTAAACGTAAGTGTAGAGAAACATGCCCTGAAAAAGATCATCTATTTTAGATACTTTCGACGGTGTCGATAGAAACTCGATGAAGGTAAAAACCAGTGCCATGGGCATTGGTAAAAAATTCATCAGTGTCATAGCACGTAATAGCGGAGACGGAAACTGCTGATTTCAGTTACGAAATGTTCCTCCGAAACTTTGACAAAGCGTTGAGCTTTTGAATTTTTAAAAAAACTCTCTGAATTTTTAAACGTACTCTCGGTATAATCTGAGCATCAATTATTGAGATCAAAGTTTTGTTGAAGTGCCGTAGCGAGGCTGTGAAGTCACCAATATGAGTGACAAGAACTTGTATTGATTGAACTTACTTTTTGTGACGGAGTCCCATTAAGTGGCCAATTTAACTCCGTCAACAGAGTTGGTCATGGTCACTGACTCATAAAAATTTACTTTACTTATAAATATTGAGAGGGATTATACTTCAAAAGATTTTATCTTCACAACATTATTATGAGTTAACAGTTTTTATTAAAAAAATATGGGTGTATTAAAGGAGGTTAAGACATGGGTAAGAAAGAAGTGGAAGAGAAGAACATGTTACACGTCACATATAGTATGAAAATGCCGGCTGAATAAACAAATTAGTGAAAAGAACATTTGCCGACTCCACATGAGAGAGATAAGGATGGGGAGATGGTGACACATTGTGCCACTTGTTATAAGTTATATGGTGATATTGGTTACCCTACATCCACAGTGAGCGTGCAACAAACTTGAGGGAACTCCAGCCTCAAGATTTGCATACACGCGACATTGTCTGCCGTCAATCTTGGAGCCCGACTTCCGACGCGTTTGTTCTAAAGTTAATTCATAAAAGTTTATGCATTAAGCAGTTGAATCGTTTAGCTGCTGGGTTTTAATGGAGTTTGAATGGAGAGATGACCAGTTTTGACGCGGCATATCCCCACCACCAATGAAGAATATTTTTCTTAACTGTTTGGTAGGTACCTTTGCATACATTATATTTTTCAAAGAGAAACTTGCACGACCTCAGGATCGGAAAGCGTCTACGCAAATCAGCAGAGCTTACACAATTCAATCTTTTTATCTTTTAAATGATACCAATCTATCTAAAGATTGCTCGATATAGCTGTTTCAGTGTACCTACTACAAAGATATTTTTTACTATACTCTATTATTAAACAAAAAATCTCCTCTCAGCATAGTTGGTGCAGGTACAATGGACAAACAAAAAGATCCCATTCAAGTAGAATAAAACTAGGTGGAAATTTCTTCCAACGCTAGAAGTAGAAAAATTCTTGACATCACTTTTGTTATTTAAAAAGTTATTTATTTTAATACTTTGCTCATTTGCAAATGGAAAAATCTTTTAAAACTGACTCTAACAAGCATTTTAAGTATTCATGTTGAAAATGAATACATTATTATGAGTCACTCATTTTGATGAGCAACACAAAAGTTACATTTTAGATTAATCTCACTCGAATAGTTGGTGAACTTGGCGAAATAAGCTCAGAATATGACCTCTATAACTTGCACTTTATTTTGAATGTTCGTTTCTTGATTGGATGTTTCAAATTGGTAAAACGGAGTGAGAGAACAAAAACGGTGATTACATTCAGCTTGTAGTTGACAAAAGGCTGAGTTGCGGTAAATTTTTGATGACGTTGCGTTTGAGAGATTAAACTCTCTCGACCATTTATATACCACATATTTACACTACAGGGGCTCAGGGGCTTACCACGTGCTGTTACAAACCATCGTGTTTCAGAAACGTCATATTTCAAGCTTAAAGTAACACTACTTCAATACAAGTTTAGGTAAAGGTACGAAATATCAAACGACAACTCATTTGTCAAAAGCTGTTTATTCGTTTGTTGCTATAATGACAGCCGCATACATACAAACATACATACACCTCAAATACATTATCCTTTTTCGCTTAGCAGTCGGGTAAAAAAATGCATTCAAAAGTTTCTACAAAACCATATTTTACCTGTCCACTGAACCTACACGCTCTAGACGCAAAAAACGGCGCGTGCTCACAAGCGAGCTTCCTGTCCTTTTTATAGAAGCACCTTTGCCTGTCTCGTGTGCACTGGGGCGAACACATGTCTTAGTCGCGTGCTCCGAGGCGCTTACCTTTATATAATTAAGGCTCGAGAAAAAATAAAGGCCATGAACTCGTAAAAAATGGCTAGCCAGTGCTAAAAAGCAAAGGAGCAGTGATTTATTCTAGTATACTAGAAATTACAATTTATATTATCACGCACTTAGGTCATTGAAATTGCTAATTTCGTAATTTTAGGTTAGAAATAGTTTTGTCACTAAACTATCAAAGAAAACATCGTGAGGAAACCGGCATACCCTAGAATCAAAAATTCGAAGGTGTGTGTAATGTTAGTATTCTTATAAGCGGCGAAGGGCTTGCAACCTGTCACGTACGGAATACTAACCACTGTGCAAAATGTGGGCATGCGCCAAATGTCATTTTCGGACATGCCTCTGATTACCCTCAAAGATCTAAGTAACTGGAGATCTGAGAAGATATCTACCGAGCCTGGTGATATCAGACGTGATCATATTTTTTAAGGATCATACAAAAAAGCGAGACCGAGACAAGTTTCTTGCCTGTTCTTCTCGTACTTGGGTTAGGTTGGAATTGGCACATAGATTCATGCTAGCATGTAAGACGTTTCAAAGTGATCCTTGTGATTGTACTGAATAAATATTTTTCAATTTCAATTTCAATTTCAATTAAGATATTAGAAATATAGGTTTTTACACGTGCCCTTGAAGGGTCAGACAATCACTTTGCATGTAAGTCGTATCTAACCCAAATAGAACATGACAAGGTGTCACTAAGGACAGGATCTGACAAAAAGGATATATGCGGTTGGTTGTGGGATGTTCCGTGGTCCCACACTTCATAGTATTCTCATGCGACAGTTGTATTTCGAAATGTATTACTTCCAGAGTGGTTTAGTATTTATAACATGCAACAGTTAACCAAAAATTAAAATAAGCACATCAAATTTTAAAATAACTTTGTGAAATGTCAATTTGACGTTTCAAAATGAGGTGTAATGACAATTCTGATATATTTTATTTTGGATTTTTTTTTTATTTACATGAACCCTCCATAACATTACCTTCTAGTTAACCTTTTTTTTTATAAAAAATAGCTTGCATGATTATTGCGTAACCAAAAACTAACGTCTCAATATTTTATATAGCTTTGCCAGGTCGAATTGACATAGGTAGGTATCATTGGATTATTGATTTTCATTTTGGAGCTCATTAACCAGCTATATCTATAAAATACCCTTATTTATTAAATAAGCCTTAGTTTCTTACAGACTGAGATAAAACATCGTCCTACTAATTATAAATGCAAAAGTTTGGATGGATGGATGTTTGTAAGTCAATAAAATGAAACGTCTGAACGGATTTGGATGATACTTGAAATGACCTAGAATAATACATAGGTTACTTTTAATCCGGGTAGGTACCACGCGAGTGGAGCCGCGCGTGGTTACTAGTTTCTTAAAAGGCCGTACTTTATCACTATCTTTCTTACTATCACGTGAAACGAGGCATACGAGTTTCGTTACGCTCAATGATTTCCACATAAAGTTTTATCCTACTTCAACTTAGGAGTTTTATAATGACTTTAATCAACCCATTCCTTTCTAGTATTTCGATATGTAAATTGACTCGTGGCCGGAAGATAGGCACATGCCGACAAGGGAAGGCAGGTGTTGTTTAAAGTTCGGGGGGGTCATGGTGTGTGATCTATAATGCAGGGTGGATACGGAAATGCCTATGCTATAATTCACGAATGAGTGGCTCCGTATTGTAAAGGTATATGTATATCCGTAATAAGGTTTTGCAACCAATGACGAAAGTATAAAGATTTTTCTTGATTAAAATGAAAATGATTGACGGTAAAATTTTCCCTAAGAGAGAAATGTCCGTACCTATACTTTTCTAACAATTTCTTCCAAGTCTAGTTGCTATGGTTCCGTGGTTTTCGAAGTATCAGATACCAAAACACCAAACTAACTGATGCTTTGTTTCACTGTTGCGTACAAAAAAACTTTAAGTGGTACCATGCGCATACGCACCTGAGCCACTTTCAAACACCATGTTGTTCAGACAAATGGCGCAAGTATAGCACGGCCGTTGGCTGCGCCGCTCCGTTGCGCACCCCAGTCACGCCTCCGCACATATGCATTCATAATCTTATTCTTCTTTATATTATGAATTTCTAGTTATTGCCATTATGACTCATTCATACTGGCAAGAAACTATGACAAATACTGCTTACTTATACATCGGGAACTGATACACGTATAATGAGGCATAATTTTATGAAGATTTGCTAGTTAGTCATTCATATCTACGTGAAAAGATGGATAGGCTGTGTAAAAGACGATATGAATTCAGAAATGACGGCAATAGGAATAGGAAAATGGAAGAGTGAGACATGTTGTACCGAGAATATTATGAGGTGGGATAAGGACAAAAAACTGATAATTATGATGATCTAGGATACAGCCTACGCAATCACAAGGGTTCTCTAAATACTCATCTAAAATTAATGCGACCAATATACGCTTTATATGGTTTTAATCCGACCCAATCAAAATGTAAAGCGGTAGATTTTTCGTTTTTTTATCAGAGCAAAATGAATACAGAAAAGTTAATCGCAAAAATGAAAGAGCTACATGTTATAACAATTTACAAAGAACGTCATTAAGCTTTCACGTTCAATTTTTGTAGCAAAAATAGTTTTTATACAGCTCTGACCAGCGCGTCGGGAAAATAGCTGAACAATTTTAACTTTAGCGTTGGACGAATGTGACAGAATATTTCGGTGCTCTGTTGCATTGTAATTTGATTTTGGTATACGATTAAACTAGCCCACAAATATTATGCAACCCGTCAATTCTTTTAACCAATAATTTCAAACTGATGTCGAAAAAAAAAAACTTTGAACACTTTTCCACCACCAATTATTTCTATCTTTTACAAGTATTAAACTGATGGGATCTATCCTCTTGACTCCAAGCTTCGACCCATCAGAAAAGTACTTTCCCGTGCGTCCCTACTTCCATGTGACCGAATTGAAATTGATATTCACGTTAGCCCTCACCATCATCATCATTCTCCTGCCCTTATCCCACGCTAAGTAGGGTCGGCACAACATGTTTTCTTCTTTCACTCACTCCTATCATTCGTCAACTCTAAATCTACTCCTTTTACATTTTTATCATCTTTCACACAATCCAACCACTTCTTCTTCAGCCTTCCTCTACTAGCGCACCCAGCCACATTCATACTCATAACTCTTTTGGTGACGTGGTTTTTATCCCTCCTCACGTGTCCATACCAAGCTAATCTAGCACTCTTCATCTTTTCTAGTTAGTCCTCACCAATTATGTCAATTTAATAAAATCGATTCGCTAGACGCTCTGATAAAATGTTATAAGCCCCACACTCGTAGCAAACTATTGTTAGGGGACAGTTGCAACCGCGTTGCATACAAGTTCCCTGCGGATGCAAACGGACTTTATTATCGGGACTGGATTCCGTGACAGCCATATCCATTGCACACTGTAGACATCTCATTATTCTGGTCTAGTCTGACCGGGGACGTACTGTGTTCTTTGGCTAGATTTGTCAGCAGAAAACACATAAATACTGGCTGTCGACTTTTAGGATTGTAAAATTTATATACTTTAAATTTGTCTCAAAATAATATGGTACTTATGTAAAGTTTTAAAAAAAATTACTTATCGACGAACAATAGTCATTTTTCTATAGGGGCAATTTCCAGTAGGTCCATTTTTCCATGGGGAAATAGAAAAACGTTTTAAGCACCCAACCACAGTTAGCATAGAATATATTTATGGTATTTTGGGTTACACTGAATTCCATTGCCAAGGTAATAACCACGTAAAATATTAATTTTGGCTACTTAAAATTTTTCTTCTAAATTCCTTGCGTAAAGGAATAATATAAATAATAATTCGATAATCTCTGAAGCATTAACGTCCAAAATTCTGATAATAAATGTAAACCAGAAATACCTTGAATTAGAGAGAAACCGCGTAATAATTTGCCGTAATTATGCCGAATAATAATTATATTTACGATAAAGTTAATCATTAAAATTCTGATTTCTTGGATATCGAAAGACATTTACAAAAAAATATTAATAACCTTAAGACTGTAAATACCCAAGGAAAATAAAAATATAGTAGGCACAAAATTTTATCAAAATTTTTAGAAAATACTCAAGACTTTCGTCAGTTTTAGGAGATTTCACACGTCCCCGTAGTGTGACATCATTTCTCCTAATGACAAAATATTAAACGCGCAAATAAGTCCCGTTAAATGATTTGGCTAACTCCAGTCACTTGATAAACTAATAGTTCAATAAATTAAAAAAAATGCGTATCTAGGTACATACTCCTAAAAACATTAAAAATAGCACGCGCAGCCATATTTGATTCAAATTTGAATCTTAATTCAAAGCACTTTAGTCTCATTTTCATTGCAAGCCGATGCAGAGTGGCTCATGCCTGTCACGGGTCATGTTCAATGGCGCGGGGAGCCCCCGGGACAAATGCGGTGTAACCCGGCCATTATTATTGATTTTATCATTTTATATCCGGGAGTTTTTTGATTACGATATTACGGAACGGCTCGGTCAAGAATAAATTTTACGGAAGCACTTGTTTTGAAAGTAGTTAAAAAAAATCCTTTGTGCATAATCTGTAATACTAAGCCTATCATAAAATCGTCTATCAAAAACTGATAGTTGAAATTAAATCGACACGATGACCAGTCTGAACGCACAGTGCGCAAGACTCTTACAGTCGTTGTACACTAAAATCCAATCGAACAATAGCACAAACCCTAGTGGTTTTCAGTTGTTAAAAATTATTGTCATTTTATTAATTTGCGCAAAATGTGGGCATGTAGCAAATGTCATGTTTGGACGTGCCTCTGACTACCCTCTTTAGATATCCTCAAAGTAACTAAAAAGATCTAAGGAGATATCTACCGAGCTCGGGCATTAAAGTCGTGATCATATTTATTTATTTATTTTATTTAAATTAAAAAAACTTATTTATATTTATTTCTAGGCGTCCACTCTGTTAGAATTATCAACATGCGAGTCCCAGAAGTGTTCCAGTACGGCACGCGCGACCGCGTGACCCTCGACTGCGATTATCTCGCCAGCAACGTCACAGGGCTGGTGGTGAAGTGGTTTTACAACGACAAGTCCCAGCCGGTGTACCAGTGGATCCCACCCCAGAAACCTCAGGCATTGGGGATACTGAAAAATAAGGTTTGTATTAATTGCTATTACTCTTTTATAATGTAGGTAAGATGTTCCCCGCGACTTCGCAAAAATCTAACAATATATTAACATGTCATTAATGAACCTTGGGTTTATTTATTGAAGTTTTAGTAGGGATCCCAATTTTTCTATTAATAGATAAAACAGGCTAATCTAGCATTCTGATGGTGAAAAAATTTTTGAAATTGGTCCAGTAGTTTTTGAGTTTATTCGTTACAACCAACAATACAAAAATTTTAAAATACAAAATTTTACTCCTTACAATATTAGTGTAGATATACATAAACCCACCGCTAGTTAAAAATCTCCATATTCCAAGGTTACCAGGAAGAAAACTTATAATTCTCAGTACACGATTTCTCAATTATAAGAACACTGGTGGTGGCACCCCTGCCTCAAATCCAAAAGTCGTGGGTTCAAACCTGGTCGTGCACCAATGAGTTTTACATTAGAGAAATTTATGTGCGCAATGTAAGTACTCTTAAACGGTGAAAGAAAACATCGTGAAGAAACCGGCATGCCCTAGACCCAAAAATTCGATGGTGAGTGCCATAGATTATATTTTTATAAGCGGCGATGAGCTTGCAACCAGTCATGTACGAAACAGTAACCACTGTACAAAATGTGGGCATGTGCCATATTCTCTTTAGAATCTGGTGAGATTATCTACCGAGCCTGGGGATAACGATCGTGATCATGTTGGTTTTTTGTTTCGTTATTTCAACAACATTTTTGTTTTATGTATTAGCTGGATCTAAACTACAAGGTGTCACACAACCCTTACACGCAGCACCGCGCCCTCCGAGTCCTCTCTCCAGGCACTGAGCTGACCGGCAACTACACGTGCGTGGTGTCTACCTTCCTGGCCGAAGACGAAAAGACTAAACCTATGACTATTTTTGGTAACTACACACATTTTACCTATTTTTAATTAAAAACTAGCTGAGCTGACAGACGTTGTTCTGTCTTAGAACCTTCTACTTATAATAAAACCCAACAAAAAAAGAATTAGCGAAATCGGTCCAGTCGTTCACGCGCGATGCCGTGGTTTTGTAAATTAACTAATAATATTGCGTAGGTATTATATTGGTTAGTATATCATAGATTTACTATTATAGACTTGCTAATTATGATAATTTTTCAAGTGTATTGTAATGATGCCAACTTTCGAGGTTCATTCATCGGGAAGATTAACAAAAATCTGGTGATTTTTTTTATTTTAACCCTATCTTTCATACTTTTTCCATGTTTTAGGCAGTTAGTTCTTCGTATAAAAGAGAGCAATTACTTAGGCTTAAGTTAGAGCTTAGTTCATGAATACGAAACACAAACTCAGTGGAACTTGGAATATTCATAAGAGCTGCGAGTACCTTTTGTCGTCTATAAATAGATCTGTCTAGACGGATCTGGGCATTGAGCGTTGCTTCACAGTCCGAACCAGAAATAGAGCAAATCTTGAGGATACTAGAGAGCTTAGAACTCAGACTTTGACGAAACTGAATAGCTAGAGTAGGTAAGTGAAATTGAAATTGAAAACCAGTAAAATCACAAGGATCACTTTGAAACGTCACTTGCTAGGTGAATAGAAGAACAGACAAGAAACTCGTCTCGGTCCTAGCGCTTGTATGATCCTTCTTACAAACAATGTAATCATTGGTAAATTGTTTTAGCTACATTTCTCCTTAATCTAGCACTTTGATTAAAAAAGATTTAACCGCTCTAGAAATTTATATCTACAACTATAAATGTCCTTAAATATAAGACCTCTTTGATATTCGTATCATTATATAATGACACGTATAGTTGGCTCAACGAATCTAGGCATTCGTGAAGTTAGCCGCAAGAGCTGCGCAGTATCGTTTTTCGTGAGCAATTGGAGGTATGAGGAGGGGGGGAAGGAACTGTACATGCGCAAACTCGCACCTGTGGCTAATTTCACGAATGCCTAGATCCGTTGGATGACCTATACTAACTCCATTCTTCGTTTTTATTAAAACCTCGCTACACCGATGTACGGACAAAAAAGTCATTTTTAAGTGAATCAGTTTTCCGTAAGATACAAAATTCAAAAAAAAAATAAGTTATCCTTTGCTTCTCAATTTTCTTACTTTTAGACCACGTACACATTAGGCGCTTGGCGTTGCGTTAGGCGCGCATTGGTAGCGTAAATACAGCGCGCTTAGCACGGCGTTTGATCAGAAACGCGCGCTTAGCACGGCGTTTGATCAGAAACGCGCGCTTGCATGTGTAGTGTGTACACCTAGATAAGAACTACTGGTTCTCAAAACGCGCGTTACCAAAGCGCGCGCTACAAAACGCCTAATGTGTACCAGCTCTTAGAATACACTTATTGAGCTTGGCGCGTCCATTTCCTGTCAAATGTTACGGCGCAGCCAGAGCTACGAATACTTCATCTAAGGGACAGAATAACCTATAAATACTCCAGAATGGCAACTTTCCACATTGGGCTGTCTGCTTACTGTCATGTCATGTCATGTCATGAAGTAAGTATCAAGTATCTAAAAACAGTTAACATCTGCACAAAATGGCTATAGTCTAGCCCTAAATACTTCATGTACAAGTCATGTACAAACGTCACAAGCTATTATGAGTTTGTACGGAACGACGGAGAGGTTTGAGTTTCATACATAACTAGAAATAATAATTACAAGTGGATAGTGTCTTTTGCAATGTTTGGCTCTCAATATTTCCCAAATGTAAAACAACCTTTTTTTTTGTTAACCTTTTTGCTGTACGAAAATGGGGCTAAATAATAAAATGTACAACAAAAATAAATTGAAATCATTTCACATCTTAAAAATAAAAAACCCATAATTGCCAACTTTGCTTTGCTCATATCAAGCCTGATGCTCATATGATGATTGATAGTCAAGCCTAGCTTATTGCTGTGCATTTTTGATGGATCAATTACGTTACAAGTTTTCTTGCTTGCAAAGAACCCGGAAAATAATTATTAAGACTGGCCGTTGTTACTACGTCATAGTTACAGAACTCTAGATAAAAAATAACTTTTTAGATAAAAATAATGTACAATAATCTTGAGTGTAACAATAGCGTTGTGTGAGCTGCGATGAACCGGAAATTACATTGGTGCAGTACCGAACTGAGCTCTTTAGTATGAAGTGAGGCTGGTGACAAGAGACAGCGATGTTTGAATTGAAGCATCTGGTTTTCCATAAACAAACTAAACAAAACTCTTCCTATTGACAAAGTTATCTACACTCGGGTTATCTTTTAAATGATTCAAAGGTTGCCTGATCGTTTTTAGTGATAGAACTCGTTGTACGATTTTGTTTTTATAACTTTTCTATTTTCTTGTGTACAATAAGGCGTTTATTCATCTATTTATCTATCTATCTTACAAGGATAAACATACCTTCTTATGTCAATGAAAACATACAGTCTCATGTCCGTTTGTCAGTAAATATATCCGATATAATTTTGACTGTGATTCGTTTTTTTTGACAGGTAGTAAGTTCTAAGTTAAACGGATGTATATTGATAACTCATCCTAGAAATAAAAATAAATAAAATTGGAACATTTTTCTCTGCA
Organism: Cosmorhoe ocellata; assembly: GCA_963675405.1. Lineage (NCBI taxonomy): Eukaryota > Metazoa > Arthropoda > Insecta > Lepidoptera > Geometridae > Cosmorhoe > Cosmorhoe ocellata. The sequence goes on along the minus strand of OY776249.1, from coordinate 8,689,418 downwards.
TATTAATTTTATATTTATTAAATGTTAACCTTTTATATACATAGCGCTTGTGTTTAGACCTAGCAAATTCAATGTTCAACAGTGCCACTGACTGAATATGCTCATAGCCTTATTTATGCAGCACAATAGTGTCTACACTAACGGAAGGGAATACGTTTGTTTCAATATTTATATTAAAGGTAAATCAAAAACATTTTTGACTAGCTTCCGCCCGTGACTTCGTCCGCGTGTATTTTATTTTTTCGTAAATTTTCCAATGTTCTTATTAAAACAAAATACAATGTTCTTATTATAACAAAATTATTCTGCTATTCGGGACGGAGGCAAGTATAACAAATCAAAAAAAGATGAAAATAGGTCCGGCCGTTCTAGAGTTTTAAGTGTTCGAAAAAACCGGGCTTAAAAAGTATCCTATTGTGCTCTTGGTTCTAAGCCGGTTATCGGTAAATCGGTTCAGCCGTTCTTAAGTTATAAATAGTGTAACTAATTTCTTCTTTCTTTTATATAATATATAGATAAATTCAGAGAATGTAGTTAAAAGCTTTTGTTTGTTTCAGTCCCAGAACGAAGATTCGACATGGTTCTCGACAGGATGGAAGGTGATCTTATTAATATAATTTGTGCTGTTGAAGGAGTTTTCCCAAGACCTGAACTTGTGATACTTGCCGGGAACAGGTAAAGATGAAGAACTTAATAAATAAAATATTTTGCTTGATAACCCAATATTTTTTAAGATGATACCATTTAAAACGATACCATTTAACACGAACCATTTTGTCCGAAACTAAGTAAGCTTGTATTATAACCAGACGGATTAATAATATTTTTTTTTGTAAATAAATGGAATAGATACAGAACACATCTGTGTTCATCACACAAATATTTATCCTGGATGATGATCGAACCCAAAACCTACAGCGTGGAAGACAGAGTTATACTAGCAACTGAGCTGTTATGTCAAACAAAGTAGTACCTATGATACGCTTGATTAATATATTCTTAAACAAACATTGTTCAAACTATGGTCTACTACTCCACCGTTCCAATAACGTTCTTAATTTAAAAAATACAAAACGTATTTTTATTATCTTATTCGCAAAATAATTAACCGTAACTCAAAGTTCACTTGCCAAAAAAGACTTACTGAGGTATGACTTATGAGTAGTCTACTTGAACTGACTGATTTTCTGGCGAATGCGAAAAATTCAAAAAAAATGTACAATGCTATAAAGCCTAATAGCAGAACCTTCGCAATATAATTCCCGTTTCAAAACCCGCAACTCTAAACTGTCTTCACAACAGGAAGGTAGCAACATCTCCTTTGCATGTCGAGCTCGGCTGAGCCTAAAAGCCCCACACAGATACGCAAAGATCAATGTCAAAGCTTCGAACATTGCCGGAATTGTTGTACACTGACATCTTGTGTCACACGCCGCTTGAGTTACGATGTCATGCTGAATTGCGGTAGGGCTGTTCGGTTCTAGTGGACGCTGATAGGTTAACTTATCATAGAGTAGGTTCGGCGATGGCTGGTATTTCCGGAACTCCCTAGTTTCTTGACAAAGAGTTGCCAATCGAAAAAAAAATCGCGAGTTTGTATGGAAACAAAATAAAGAATATTGCTATATTTTTCATTATTTTATCTTTATTACATATTTTATACCACTCTCTAAAAAAAGCAAAATTCAAAGGTTCTTTCTCATTCTACATGATTGTGCCATTTTTTTTGTGTTTTGACTCAAATGCACTCAATTTGTCTCGTGACATTTTATTCGAAATGTTAATATCTAAGACTGAGTACCTTATGTAAAAGCAAACCAATTTCAAGTTTATTTCTCAATCAATACCTGCCCGCTAACAGGAATAACAAAGTAAAAGTTTGGGACTTCGGACGCATTTGGGTATGAAGCGGTTACAACCGGTAACATCTCCAACAATGCTGGTATCGGTTGTAACTAACGATTATTGGCACACATCCGCGTTTACACTGTAGGTTGTTTAGTTTGATACTATTGGGAGAGTCCTAATAATGATAATACCAAAAAACGCTAAGATAAAGACACGTTTTTTTGGCTATTTTTCATAAACTATTCTCAATTATTCTGGAACTGGCTCTTATACTAGCTTAAAATTAAAGCGTATAAAAATGGTCCGTCTGATTTTTCTGAATAAAATTATTTCAACTTTGACGTCTGTTTTCTACGTAAATGCACTTTAGGATTGGTTCGTGAATAATATAGAATGGTTGCAACGTTCCTTAATCTGAAATTCACGGGATTATATTCCAGACGCGGCTGCATTTTCTGAAAGAGTATCCGAAAGAGGATTGGGTTCCATTACTAAGTACCATTTCGCACTACGTTCGCGACAAATTATTTTCCCAATACTAACTTGCACTGAGGATTTCATTTCAGTATTCTAGAACTCGTGCACTTCTAGACTATGAAAGGAATCGAGACATATTATTATCGTTGCGATAATCATTCGGTAAACACTACAAACAATTATAACAATACTATTAGATGTAAGTAAATCATTCAATGTAGTTTTCACCATTTACTTAAAAATTTACAATACATTATGTAAATTTAAATAGGAACAGTTGAGCTATTTAAGGACCATTGAAAACTATCTATGGATAATTCAAAATCACTCCCAAAGATAAGCATTCACATAACGCTCGCGCTTGAATGGTGATGCTGATACGTTGAACCAAATATTATATCTAACTATAAATCAATTCCCGTTAAATATCAGTCAGTCAATAATATAGTATTTTGAATGTTGATTGCGTATTATGATTTTTAAACATAAAATGCTTCTAACTTGCTTTTATAATAGAATAAGAACCACAAAGTGCGGCTGCTTGCGTTCAAAAGTAGGTGAAGCGACAGTCGGTACTTGTACATCCTGATTTAAAAGCATTTAGCAATAAAAATCCTAGCAATTATTTTGTTGAAAGTTTAACTGCAGAAAATACAGATGCATTTTCCTATGAGCAAATAAATATAGCAGCTTTAGGTTTTGTGGTCTCGCTCGCTTGATAAAAATAGAAATAGTATACCTACTCGTATAATCTGATACTTGGCTAGCAAAGCTAGCTAGTGAGAGTGAGAAAGAGATCGTTTGCTGACGAAGATATATTATAAGGACGATGACCACCCGTGACGCGTCGTTTTGAAATATATGCACGTGTTTTCCCATTTACCTTAGAGTTTCCTGGTGATTCGTATGCTCATGAAAGTTGGCTAACGACCCCAACGTCGTGTTTTGTATGCCTTACGGATTAAATTTAGTTCGAGGCATCGGTATTTATTTATAACATTGGGGAAACTACACGTAGTCTAAATCTATCTAGACTATTAGGGTTGGAAGGCGTGGTCACTACATCGAAACAACCACGAAGTTGAACGCCAAAAACCTTAAAATTACTTGTAGGTATATTTCTATCTGGCAACCATATTTCCGATCCCATCTCTGAAGTAGAACTAGTTTAGTAGGAATCTCATTTTGTATTTGCGTTTCCATCTTGAATTTAGTGCCGTGTCTGAAATCAATTTCCCCTGATGTATTGGAAATCTAGATATGCGAGATGAGCCCTGCGGCTGAATTATTGCATCCAATAATAATATTATGGCATCCAATTCAATTTCTCGACTCTGATGAAATCTGTTCGTAAAAACATGATTGCATCTTTTTAGAAGGGGAAAAAACGATGAAGTCAATGCTTTATAAATTTAATAGTGATTTTGTCTCATTAATATTTTTATCATAACTTTTAAATTGCTTTTTTGCTGCTGATGTTTTTGATATAAAAAATAACACCGTCATTTATCTTAATTGGTATCAGAATTTTCTTGCTATAGTACATTCAACAAACCTAGCATTATTCACTCAACACCTATAACGTAAATCAAAATCAATAGAGTAGGTATTCATTGGTTTGCTGTGTGGAGTATAAATCCTAAATACAATACCCTCTAATCCGCGCAGCCAACTATTGTTATGACCATAACACTGTGAAGATAACGTGGCCGTATTTCGGTCAAATAATACCTACATCCCATGTTACTATTAATTTTCTAAATATAACTAGGTGGTTTGATGATTCTGAATTTTCTAATTCGTTTATTCTAAACATAGATTCTAATGCCTTTATCTGGTTTCTATGCAAATGAAGTTTAAAATAAAATCTAGACAGTAAAGCATAGTTTATTTATATGCTAGCACTTTGTTAAAGTTATCAATTTTTTGTAAAAATATACGAAAAGGTCCTTTGTTACCAAGTTTTCTATACTCCCTAGTTGTAACATACTCTTAGAACAAATAAATTATGACAAGGGCATTTTTATATTTTTTTAATATAAGTTTAATGTTTTTCACTGTACTTTCTCCCGTACATTATTTTTTTTTCTCCAGGCCACTGAACGCAAAATCAAAGATCAATTTCATAGACGGGCGCTACACCGCATTAACCAGCGCTTTTGTGAAGGTGGACTCTTTGCCCCCCACTGTGGAAATTCTGTGCGACATGCAAGTCCCACTCGCCAACTACTACAGCAGAAAGAGGGATATATTTTACAGAGGTATGGGTTATTACAGCAAACATAAAATTATTCATTTTGTAAAAAGGGAATTTTTACTTTCCACGAAAACCAGATTTTATACGAAAAAACGCTGATGCTAGAAATTTGATTATACAAAAGCATAGATTTTACTGCTTTTTTTTACTAAAGAGTATTTTATTTTCTCTTTTACTTTTTTTTATTTTGGTGTAATTTGATTTACCTACTCTTTATCTTTATTTTATTGTATTACAGATCCACCTACAACGACAGAAGCACCAAATTCGGCGTATTCACCTTCAGCTAGGGATAAAGGTTGGTGATTGATTATATTATAATAGTAGAATTTATTGGCTTTATTATTATTGTACTGATAAGAGTGAGTGGAAGAAGAAAACATGTTGTGACGACCCCGCTTAGCGTGGGATAAGGATAAGAATGATGAGTATAATTTATAGTCTGGTCTGCTTGTAAAATTCTCTAAATTTGACTTATTTACGATAACTCATATAAGCTTTATGTTTTTTTTTCAGGTTTTTGCTGCTTTGCGTCTGGAAAATTCATCATAATCTCGTTAATAGTTCAACTATTCATGAAAATCTCGTGATATTCAAGAAAATCAAAGAAGATATTAACAACTTGTGTTAGTCTCCTGATACTTAAGTCGAACTTACTTCCAAAGACTCACAAATTATTTATATTATAATAATATAATACTGTCAGTACCTAAGCTTTCATATAAATAATGTAAATATAGGTCTAGTCGTTATAAAGTTAATTAATAAAGTGGTATGTGATGCCAAGAATCTGTTTATACAAATACCCAACTCCTCTGAAAATGTAGGAAACGTCTTACCTATTCCGCCCATCTATAACCAACAACCCAAATGTGGAATACTAACTAGTTACTGTGCCAAATATAATATTTGGAAATACTTCTAGCTACTCCTTTAAATATTCTCAAAAATCTACCTATCTGAGGAGATGTCTACCAAGCCTGAGTCGTGATTATTTTCGTTATATTTTTTCCATGTTTTTCCTTCACACAAAACGCAATGATGCTTATACATTATTGCTTTACACGCAAAATAGTAGGCACTGCGGTGGACAATCAATCGAACAAAACAAACTCAAGTTTATGGTAAGGCCCCAGGACTAATTAAAACTAGTAGCCACCTAATAGTGAGCTAGTATTTTATTTCAAAATAAAAAAAAAACAACTGATAGTAATTGAAAATAGCTTCTTACATCCGCCATATTGTTTTTTTACATTTTATATAAATTGTCTATAAGTCAGTTTTGTGATCCAGACCATACTTAACAATTCCTCATTTGTCAAAATCCGTCTAGCTAGCTAGCCGTTTGGGCTCTAGCGACAGCCAAATAACTCATACATTCAACCCAAAAACATTAACCTTCCTCGCAATCAGGTTTAAAATAATAAATCTACTGAACTGTAACCCAAGAACACTAGCTTCAAATACATTACTTCAGCTTTTACCGACAAACGCACGATCGATGTAATAAGCCGGTCTTATCCGGCATTCTGCATAATTCGATGAGCACACAACGGAAAGTAATTTACTACACACGTGATTGCTGAGCAAACGTATGGAAACCGACGACTAAACCATTTCCCACGAGGCCCGCGCGCCGCACAATGACCACCATTTTTTCAACTAACGTCCAATCCTGAATGATACAATAGGGATGGGATGTATGTTATACGGAGTAGGAAATATGTACGCAAAGCAACGTTTCAAAATTTTAATGACGTATGATTTCAATGACGTGAAGGCGTAGCTTATGACGCACAGTGGCGTGCCAGTCAAGTTTGGTTTTGAACAGGCATCTCTTAGAGAACAATTTTGTCAGTGTCAAATGTTATTATTGATGTGTTGTCAACGTTACAAATTCATAATAAAGTTGTGAAGTCCTGTTTTGTTTTAAATTCTTCGATTTTTTTTTATGAATTTAGAAAGGAATTTTCATTTCAACTTGTATATCTCACGCCCGTGTCAAGAACTCGGGCTTCATTGCAAAAATAACAATCAAATTTACACATTCAAACTCAAAATAACTGGAGAAAATATTTAAAAACTGAGTCGAAACCTTCATAAAAAAATCTGTATTCGGTTATTATTCTATTCTATTCTATTCTATTCTATTCTTAAATCTCTCTGATTGGCCGTTTGTTCTACGAGTATCAAATCCTATTAGCGTTTTATTAAATTCAATCAAAACAAACAAACACTGTAACTGTTTTCCGATCCATAGTTAGTATAAGTTAAACTTAAGGGGCAAATCTACAAAACGATCATTAGGCCTGTCGTATTGTATGGGTCTGAATGTTGGGCCACCAAGGGAATGTCATGTGACAAGGAGAGTGTTAGGTATGAATGTGGATGGATACAGGGGTAGAGGTAGGCCAAAGAAAAGATGGATGGACTGTGTGAAAGAAGACATGGGTAAGAAAGGAGTGAGTAATGAGATGACGAGTGACAGAGGGAAATGGAAGAAGATCACATGTTGTGCCGACCCCACATAGCGTGGGATAAGGGCAGGAAGATGATGATGAGTTAGTATAAGTTAGTCCGTAGTATGTTTGTTCTTATCTTGGGTACATCACTAGTTCACTACGGACGATTCACTTCGTGAGAATTGGAAACAGGATTGCACCTGCTGCCGATAGGCAGAGGTCAATTTTGAAACCTAGTATTGTCAAATTCGTGATAGGTTCGATTGAGCAAAGATTTCCTTTTTAATTCGATTGCTGACTTTTTGAGAAAAATGCTTAGAATTTCAGATGATTTCAACAAAAACAAATATAATGGAATACAGTGACACCTGTTTACATTCATTTTGAATGGAATTTACTGAAAATCAAAGTTCACATAGTGATTTTGCATTCAATACTTACTTAATGTCTGGAAATCCCCTGAATTCTAAGCACTAGGTATCGCAATAGCTACCCATGTAAAGAAATTACTTTTAATAAAACTTTAAGACGCTAGGCCATTGCTTTGCAAGTCGCAATAGTTATAAATGTCTCTCCTAAATCAACAGAACATGTTAATGTCACGCTACGACAATATTTGTCACGACAAAATTTATCTGATGCCATATTTTTTTAATTTGAAATATTCCAGATGTTATGAAAAGTCCGATGTGACTCAGCGAGGGACATCGCCGCAAAATTTCCCCAGAGAGGCGTATTTCACATCGGGACGACGCAAGACGATCCCAAATATTTTAAAGAGATCACTCGGAGACACCGCTTATTATTTTTCCAGCATATAAGGTTGAATTTAATAATGGTATTAAGTTTTATGATAAAACTAAGCATCTAGAACAAAAATCCGTAAAATTAAATCAAATGTAATTATAATTGAATAACGGGTATTTATCACTTACCTATTTTGTTTTTATTCCCGAAGTTTAAAAAGTTTAAATCAAATGTTAAATCTATATTTTTTTGGATTCTACTTAGAATGTTTCATTAGCTTAAAACGCGTCCACACTAACTGCCGTGACTAACAATTAACATGCGCAATTATTTGAGAGATTTTCAAGGGACTTCGTGAAAAAACATTTTGCCGTGACACGTTCAAACCCCCACGACAAAGGTGGGCGTGTTTTGGACACAATCACGGTCATAGTCACGACAGAATATCACAAGTGTGGACGTACACTCACAAGCCGCGTTAAACCTTCAAAATAATTTGGGATAAAAGTCGCTCGAAAGTTCGAAATATCATAGACGAACACTTATCGCAAACATCGAGAATCAAATTTTCATAAAAATATTCTGCAATCCAGTATTGGAAACCAATTTAATAGACAGCTAATATTGGGAATACTACTCTATGTCTGCAGGCAGGCGAATGGCTTTGGATTCAGCTGGCACATTACTATCCACTATTCCATTATTTTATTAGTTCTTACAAACTATTACACTAACTAAAGCCAAAAATTATCACTATAATAAAAAAAAATCTTTTTTATAACCGACTTAAAAAAGGCGGAGGTTTTCAATTCGATTATTCATTCATTCAATCGCCAATCATTAAAATTGATATTGATGATTTATTTTTTAAATATTTCTAAACTTACGCAATCTGAATACATTATTATCTTATACCTTTAAACGAGCAATTCTTGTATATATGTATATATATATATATATATAATCGGAATCTCGAAAACGGCTCCAACGATTTTCGTGAAATTTAGTATGCAGGGGGTTTCGGGGGCGATACATTGATCTAGCTAGGTTTCATTTTTAGAAAACGTCGTTTAACCCAAAAAAAAACGAGCAAAGCTCGGTCATCCAGGTACTTAGTATTAAACGGGTAGTTTTTATTTACCAATTTTTCCCAACGTTTCAACAGGTTTACACACTGTCGTGGTCACGGGATGTCTCTAAAGTAAATAAAACGCGATAAATACCCATTTAATAGATACTAATAATAATGGATTCATTTTTTGTTTGGTAGGTCATACTTTTGAAGTGCTACCATATAAGTTTTAGCGAAATTTATTCAGCGCTTTGAAAAATCAACTTAAACAAAATATATATACACAAATAACGTATTGATTTTTTAAAAACATTAATTACTTTTAGTTACATTGTTTATTATTTGAACGACGCAATGACCAACATCACTTTTGACAATCGATCTCGTAAAACCTACCTCGGACTAGTATAATACAACTACGGACGACGCGAAATTTCCATTTGACAACGAAACGTTAATTCGACAGAATTTGACGAATATTCGGGTCGCGACTCGTGGTCCCACTGGGATTGTACCACTATTACTCGTGGTCCCACTATCCCTGAAATCATGGGTTCGTGGTTCCACTGCTTAGTGGGACTACCAGTCATAGTTAAAATCGTAGGTTCGTGGCCCCACTGCATCAAGTTTATACGTAGATTCGGCTCCGATTATATCGTTTTTGTTTGTGGAGTAAACACCAGAGCTGTAACTTATGCTTAGCTATAAACAAGGAAATATTTCACTCTTCCGCAACAACAACACAAAGTATTTTATACGGGATGTTGAATTAATTAAATTTAATTAATCCACCGGCCAAGACCCTCAGAACTCGTTGTTTCCAAAAGTTTTCTTATAAATAACAAACACTTTATTGTTCTAAGCTTGTTTATAACTATGGTGTTTTGAATCGCGTACCATGAGATAACAAGCCTTGAATATTATTATTTGTGCACATTGTGAATAATCTGGAATAATGTAAATACTTTTTACAAAACCCATGTTGACCGACTTGATAATTTCTTCCTATTCAAAAAAAAACATGATCATGTTTATAATTCCTAGGCTCAGTAGATAAATCTTCTCAGATCTCTAGTTACTTAATAATAATAATAAATATTGGTGGACAGTTGACACAACGTGATCTAGCCCCAAACTAAGCAAAGCTTTTATTATGGGAACCAGATAGCTGATAGATTAATTATATACTTTTTTTTGTAAATACATACATAGAATACATAATAACACCCAGACACAGAACAAACATCTGCGTTCATCACACAAATGTTAGTCCTGGGTGGGGACCGAACCCACAACCTGCAGCGCAGAAGGCAGAGCTACTACCAACTGAGCTGTGAGGCCAGTCAAACTTAGATCATTGAGGATATTTAAAGAGGGTAGTCAGTGGCACGTTCAATGATATTTGGCACGTGACAGGTTGCAAACTCATCGTCTTTTATAAAAATACTAACCTATGACACACCACGGTTTCGTAACATTTTTTTCAGAAGGAAACGAAATGAAATAAAGTTTCGCGAACTATCAAAACTCCTACTAAGCCTTCAGATATATTTCCGGAATTTCCCAAGCTCCTAAACCAATTAATCCGAAAAAACCTAACTTTATAATATTTGTGCGTTAATACTCTATTAACGGTGGATTACTCTGAGGGTCTCAATTAAACTTTTAAAACAAACTCGATTCGTTAACTTTTAGGAACTCATTTAATAATGTTCCATTTAAATTTTCTATAACGTTTTTGTCCACACAAGAGGACCAACATTCGGAAACTGGGCCGACCTTATTTGGTTCGGCAAATGAAGCATAAATAAATAAAGATGTTTATTCTGAGGAACGATACGGAAACGATAATATAGATAAGCTATATAAAAAGTCACTGACCTGATTATTTAGAGAGTTCGAGGTTGAACGTAGTCCCATAAAAAACAATAATAAACAACAACATAGGACATAAAAAACAATCACAACATTGACACGATATATGAAAATCTTTACATACTTTAATTTGAATTTTGTTCTACATTTTTTAATTTACCATCTTTTCACTGTTATATGCCTATATAATAGTATGAGTTATGCAAGATTCGTACACTCTATAAACTAAACATCTCTCCATAAAACTAAATAAAGATCTTTTAAATATTGATTTTGTCCTTTTAAAAAGTTCTATAACAGTACAATTTATTCTTGTATTTAAAAAAAAAGATACATAAAATACAATAGATAAGTGACCTATGATTATGGCCATCTTCAAGTTATGCCACCCAGCCAAACATATTTTTTGACTAGGACAGAAAGTTTGTTTTGTGTTGGATGTGTATAATTATCTTCAATCAGCTATTTTGTTCCTACGGAACTAAGCTTTGCTTAGTTTGGGGCTAAATGGCGCTGTGTGAAATGTCCATCGAAATTAATATATAATTATTTTTTTATATTATCTAATAGCTTTATTTCATTTATTTTTTCTAATTGTAATCTCGAATGTCCTAATGATCCCAAAGTTTGTGTTATAACAGGAGTAGTTTCAGAACAACGTATATTTGGCAAAGTTAAATTAATAATGGCGGTGCAAGGTTGCCTAATGGTCGACCCAAATTGTTGATAGTGTAATAATTAGACGCTTTGTACCTGTTTAATGTGAGTTTTTGTTTGGTTGTGGCAGTTTGGGTAGTAAATATCAGGTGTCAAATCATATTAAGGTATTTTACTTTGGGGTATTTATTACTAGGTAATTGTTGAAATTAAAGATGCTCTTTCCTTACTCTATGGTGGCTCTATGGTACATTACAAAGAATGTCACTCATCAGAATCTGTGTTTTATTATTGTATACCTATTTTCACCCCAGAAGTCTCGTGTATGATTTCATTACCTTTTATTGTGAAATATCAGTAGTTTGTAGAAAGTGATGGCCTGGGTGCGGATAATACTTTTTATAAAAAAATCCACATCAATTATGAAAAACCAACACAAGGAACGCCTGGAAATTCTTAAGAAATGTGCCTTGATACATCTTCGCACTGTCACTTGACCGTCGCGTTAGTACCAACAGCTTGTTCAAACCACCTAGGTACTGTGCTGATCACTCCGCCACGACTAAGGTAAGCTCAGTAGGTAGCTATATTAGTTATTGAAAGCCCACATGCATGTGAGCTAAAACTAGTATCTCATAAAAATGTTAAGCCGCTGTTCGTTTCAATCTGTATTCGGTATCGCGGCTTCGGGGCGATTTACATGCATATAAAGTGGGGGATGGGGTTTATTTGCTTTGCTCCAATATCCATCGCAGCAGCCTTTGCCCTTTCCGACCACTTTGAGTTGCAAACAACATGCGGAATGCGAGTATTGCAATTTTGTACATTGATGTGGAGTACTGTGTTATAGAATAATCGATTTCGATTTCATAAATTATGTACGGTCACGTTCGTGAACGGATATTTTTAAAAGAAAATTGAGTGACAATTTTTGTTAGTAAAATAAAAACAAATTAAACATGATCACGCTTGCAATTATAATCACATTTGGTGGACAGTTCCTCAGGTAATCTACAGGGGAGTAGTCAGAAACACGTCGCAATTTGGCACACGTCCACTATTTGATTGAACAGTAGTAAGTATTCCGTACGGGATAAGTTAAAAACCCATCGCTGTTTATAAAAATGCTAACCAATAAATGACACATACCTACTTTTATGTTTTTTGTTTATGGGTATGCCGCTTACGTCAAGATGTTTTTCTTAACCGTAGCACTTTTTACAAATTTCTGTCAACGCGTTCTAGAATCTGTCCTTAAAAACTTAAACAGCGACATCTCGGTTTGCACTGTGAACTAAAATACGTAAGCAAAAAGGTTTACTCACATTTTAGCACTGGCAAGACATAGACATTGCTACAATGTTACCCATATTACACTTATCAGTCTGTAAACCTGTTAAAAAGCAACACCTTATAACTTTATCGCACATTTAAAATTAGGCACGTGTTACGTTCAAATAAGTTGGCAATTAAGTGAATTTGAGGCAGTAAATAAGGCTCACCTCAAAAACCGTAGTTGAATGGAGCTCTTATCAGAGCTTCGGCCACCTGCTCCTTGCTTTGAGTCAGTATTTAATTAACGTTACAAGCTCATAGCGATACTAGATGCGGCTTTGATATCTATCTAGAGTCTAGATATCAAAGCCGCATCTAGTTTTTTTTACCTAGCGTGTGTCTACACGCTAGGTGTCAGCGAAAAAAAAACAACGGGCTACTCACCGGCCGGCAGTGTGATCATTTTCACAAAACATTTGGAACTTTAAAACTCACCCACATTACATACGCGGTGTTTTACGTGTCACAGCAAAATGTCTGTGAGCTTTTTCACGAGGTCTGTTGACAAGTTGACAATCCTTGTGATTGTCACGTGTGTTATATACGGAACCACGGTCAGAGTCACTGCGTAATGTCAAGAGCTTGGACATATCTTTAGATACTCCCATAACTCAAAAATTATGAAGCCTTTATGCGTCTAATTTTGCCTGTTTAAGCACCCACTATTTCTTATTTTTTCTAAGACGTATACTAAGTTACACAACCTACAAAAGGTAGGAACTTTATTTTACATACTACACTCAAATTTTTGGTGATGAAACTGACTGAATTACACAACCTACTCCAAAAAAGGCTTAACCTATAGGTACTTTCAGCCAGAAATATTATATTTTTTGACAAATATATTTAAACCGGAATGCTCTGACTCTGGTAACGATAAACAACGACTATAATATCCAAGCACTCTCTTTTGTTTATTTGCTGTTTTGATATTTTTAATTTGTGATTTGTATTGTGCACAATGATGAAAAATGTCTCTCTTCTAAGTAAAAAAGTTGCATTAATTTTTGTGTAGTATTTCTGAGCTTTTATTTTCCATACCGTGCCCTATGAAACATAAAACCGCTCAACAATCATGGAAGTTGCTTTAATAACTCCATATTTTTTCAATCCTTATTAAATTGCTTTTGTGAATAATAAAGACTAAATGTACACGCCAAGAGCGCTTCCATTAATTTTCAATGCACGTTCTCGCCCAACGAGTTACACCGAACACTCACACAGTCTTAAGTCCTACTCATAATTGTATTTAGTCAATTAGAATACGAAATTTCATTTACAGCCCCTTGTAATTAGTTGCGTACGAACTGTTATTAAGGATTTCCTTACTTGAGCCGTGATTCAGCACTACAGAACTCTAGTACTGGTGGTGTACTGGTAGCACCCCTGCCTCACGATCCGTAGGTCGTGGGTTCAAACCCAGTCAAATCAAAAAAGCACCAATGGGGTTTTCTATACGAAAAAATATGTGCCAGTGCTTTTAAACGGTGAAAGAAAGCATCGACGAATTGTCAAAATCTGTTCAGTTTTATGGCTATAGCGTCATCCAACGTACATAACATACATACACTCCAAAAATATAACTCTCTTTTTTTGCATTCGGGTTAAATAGTGTTTGTCTACTGCACTACGCTTAAAATTAACTATTTCATCGTCTACCACGTCATAATGGAATCAATCACAAATGCATAGAAAACCAACCCGCCGTTGCCGATGGCACTTCACTCCACACGGAGGTCACGGCTACCATTATTGAGTAATAAACTAGCCCAAGGCAGTTTGCAGTGATTTATGAATGGGTTTTTAAGTGTATTAGCATTTTTATTTGGTTTTTAGTTCGTTAGGTTTAATAGGGGTCGTAGGGCTGGATCGTAAATTGATTGAGTGGAAACTAAGCGAAGTGAATTTTAGATAATTGCCTCAAGTAGCTGACGGGTTAGGAGTGTGTTTATCAAGTCATTCACAAAGTTGTAGAAAAGAAAAGATAGAACATAAACAATAGATTCAAAAACAAGCCTATTGGTAACTATTGAAATACTATTCCGCCCGCGCGGTACCTTCTTCAAATCTTTGTATCGACTCTAGATAATTTATCCAGTGTCAAATAGAACATCCTACTCACTCAAATGGAGTTAGCTTGCAGCACCTACAGGTACCATCCTCTCAGCTTACTCTTCTTACTAAGCAATCCATAAATCTTGTTTTACACGACTACACTTACTCAATTTAGAATAATGGGCCTTACTGTGAATTACTTTACCAAAATCTGCTCGAACTTTGTTGATAAAATAATCACATTATCACAAAAACTTAGTTTGAAGAAGAGGAAGCTCAGGTAGCTGAGTCTAACTCAATTTGTGTGCAGATTACGAACTTGTCTTAAGTTATTTTTGCCTATTCTGTAGGCTAACCTAATCAATGTCCTTAGCAGGGCCTAAAGATAGCGACACAGCACGCCAATAATGCGACCAAAGAGTTTCGTTGGCTTGTATCTCGCCGTGAAATAACCAACGCCAACGTAGACAAGGATAAAAGATAGCAGCAAGCTAGAAGCGTATACAAACTACCTCTTTACATGTTGGACGTTGCTTATTCTATGTATTGTTGTGTATCTAACTCTAGCTATTGTTTTTTGTAGAAGTTGGAGCTAACGACAGTATAAGCTGAGCTTTATCTCTTCCTGCTACCTCGTAGCGTAGAAAAAGATAAAATATTTGATTACGTACGACGCGTAGGCAAAACTAAAATGTTGTGCATAGGTACTATCTGACATACGGCATAGATGCGAACTCACGTAAAATTCGATCCTTTTTGATCACGATCGATGAACCACGTGATAGAAGAACATAAAGCTATCCGAAAATGTTTGCAGTCGAGAACAGTCACGGCCAAAATAGTTACGATTTCATCATAGCGCATAGCGTCGGGTCGTGAATATTCAATAATTAAAAATGACGCACGTCGTTTGCCGTGCTTTGTTCCACAGTGCAATATGGTGTCATGATTTCAGCTGCAGACCGTGGGTTTCTATGACACGACATCACAACGTAAAACAATGCGACGTGGTATAATGTTTATATTTTCGTTGTGGCTCTTCTCAAAGCTACTCTTGTTCTGGGAACATGGAAACGGGTTTATAAAAAGCGAACTTTAAAATTCATTAGTCTATATATATAAAAATGAAATGCTGTTCGTTAGTCTCGCTAAACCTCGAGAACGGCTAAACGGATTTATCTTTTCTTGGTCTTGAAATGTTCTTGGAGGTCTAGGAAAGGTTTAAAAGGTAAGAAAAATTCGAATAACTGCCGGGAAAACCCTAAAAATAGCCCTTTTCTATTTCCCATACAAACGTTTTCTAAATAAGTACGAAGTCTGCCGGGTCAGCTAGTTTTATAATAGAAGTAAGTTATTATGATTTGGAGGTGATTTAATAATGTTTGTAGGAGCGCTGGTGGTAAAGTGGTAGCACCCTTTCCTCACGAACCGAAGGTCGTCGGTTCAAACCCGGTCGTGCACAAATGAGTTTTTCCATTCGAAAAAATTATGTGCGCAATGCCAGTGCTCTTAAACGGCGAAGGAAAACATCGTCCAGAAACCGGCATACCTTAGAACCAAAAATTCGAAAGTATTTGTCATAGGTTAATATTCTTATAAGCGGCGATGGGCTTGCAACCTGTCACGTACGGGATACTAACTACACAAAATGTAACTGTGCAAAATGTGAGCATTTTCCAAATACCATGTTTGAACGTGCCCCTGACTACCCCCATCAGATATAATTATGTATATCCTCAAAGATCTAAGTAACTAGAGATCTGAGTAGATATCTACCAAGCTTCGAATTACAGTCATATAATTCATGGGCAGATGCAGCCGCGCGACTTCGAGATGGCTGAATCTGCAGTTTTGAAAACAACACATCTCTCTAAGAATGGGCAGTGTTAGGGCATGCAAATGCTATATCCTACACTTAATTTACGGCAGAGAGATGAGCAGCATCCATAACTAGCTTGACGTGTATCTTCAGCGCGGTGTGTCAACAGTTTTTATCGTCTAATAGCAGCGTTGTTTAAGTCAAGTGAGGTTATTTGAATAATTAACTCTTTGGCGACAACAAAGGCGCGGGCACGTGCTCTGAATAGTCTCCGTGAAATCTTTAATTTGCCCTGATTTTACGGTTTCGCTCAATGACCTACATAAAATATAATGGGGTTTATCAAGCTTGTTCATAATTAAAATGAAGCTGGCTTTTTAGAGTTTAATGGTAGGCTTATGGTAAAGGCCTACTTTAATTAAA
Organism: Cosmorhoe ocellata; assembly: GCA_963675405.1. Lineage (NCBI taxonomy): Eukaryota > Metazoa > Arthropoda > Insecta > Lepidoptera > Geometridae > Cosmorhoe > Cosmorhoe ocellata. Next base: position 8,672,391 of record OY776249.1, on the reverse strand, counting down.
ATGGCCGAAATATCTCTGATTATTCTATTAGTTATATTTTGTAGTTAACTCAGCGTCTTACTTTAGTATAAATGCAAAAGTTTCTGTAAGTGTAGATTCGAAATTGAGATTTTATCTAAAAAAATATTTTTAGTTTGAATTTAATCTGAGTATAGTAGTTTGTGATGACTCAATGACGACAAATTTGCTGAACGGATTGGAATTGAATTTTTATTTTATGTAAAGATTTAATGAATAGTATAAATTAATAATGTTTAGGGTGTATGTATGTAAGTTCCTTCGGTTGTCGCTGTAGCCCAAACGGCTGGACAGATTTGGCAAATGGATTTGCTAGGATCATAATATAAATAACATAGGCTAAAAATATAATAAGATGTATTATGATAAAAAAATACTTGTTACTGGCAAAATAAATTATATCTATAGATGCCACAAATAAAAAAAAGCAGATTCCACGAATAAAGAAAAGGGTATTTTCAATTGCTTTAAAAAAGAGTTTTTAGTTTTTTTATAAAAATATTTAAAAAGAAAATAATATGAGTACCACACAAGAGAAACCCTAGACAGAAGGCGGTATGAACTATAATTTTAATAAAACAACCATTTACAGTGGATATCTAATTAGATATTAATAAAGCCGTCAGTTCGTAATTTTGTTTATGATGAACTCAAACAAAGCTCATTCTAGGTACGCATTTAATAATTAAATTGGCTAGATAATTTTATATTTTGTTTCAAATTGAATATTCAGAAGCTACTTTAATTTGATTTCAAAAATATATATAAATTCTAATGCCAACGCAATGTTTTTGTAAGCAAGTATTTATTACAATAATTAAAAAACCCAACTGAACGTAATTGAAAATAGATTTTTTCAGGCGCCATACATCCTACTAATATTATAAACGCGAAAGTTTGCGAGGATGTCTGGATGTTTGTTACTTTTTCACGCTAAAACGGCTGAACGGATCTGAATGAAATTTGGCACAGATATAGATTATGGTCTGGAATAACACCTAGGCTACATTTTATCCCGAAAAAAAGTACGGTTCCCGTGGGATAAATTTGTTTTGAATTTCAAGGTACCACGCGGGCTTAGCCGTGGGCGCAAGCTAGTATTTTGTATAATTCTATGTTACCTATTTTTGTGGTCCAGATAAAAATGACACTTCATTTGTGAAAATCCAGGCGTTTGAGCTCCAGATACAACCAAAGGAACTCGCATGTATACACCCCAACTTTACCCTCCTTTTCGCTGCGCAGTCAGGTAAAATGAATAATTATAAAAAAAAAGCCGGGTTCAAGTGATGTTGTACTTGACAACATCGACCGACCGTGACATTGACAGTACTAATATTATAAACACTTGACACTGGCAAAATTAATCTCAAAAGAGACAGGTAACATACATAAAGAAGAAGAAGAAGAATACGTTCAGTGTATAATTTTTTTGAAGTCGGTTTTCAACTTTTTGTAAAAAATATTACAGGCCATTGTCAAAGTTTAGTCTTGTGCTACGCAACAATTATATTAAAACCTACAACCGCTACGCCGTAGAGCTTAGTTTCGTAGCGCCACCGTAGCGAAGCTAATAGTATACTCGCAGCAAGTTTAGTGGAAGATGCTCATTTTAATGTTTATTTCCTTTGAGTGCTGTTGAATCGCCTTGAGGATGGCTGCTGGAACCGCTCTTAATACTGTTATACCGAGATAAACATTTTACTTCCCATTTTGGTACTCTTAGTTTTGTTTATTTCAAAAGATAGTGGATGACCGAGCTTTGCTCTATTTTTTTTTTGTAAACGATGTTTTCTAAAAATGAAACCTAGCTAATCTATTAATCGCCTTCGAAGCCTCCTGCATACCTAATTTCGTGAAAATTGTCTGAGCCGTTTCCGAGTAGTTTTCATCATCTGCTGTTTAGCTTACTGATAAAGTACACATAAACTTTTCGAATAGAAAAAATCATTGGGACGCGACTGGATTCTAACCCACGACTCAAGTATAGGGGCCATTCCGACTATTATTATTAGTATTAGACGGGTATTTATCGCGTTAAAATTACCTTATATTGAGTCTACCCGTGACCACGACAGCGTGCAAACCTGTCGAAACGTCGGGAAAATATAAGGTAATTTAAACGCGATAAATACCCGTCTAATACTAATAATAATGTGTTCAGATCGCGTAAGTTTAAAAGTACCATTCCGACTAAACCAAGAGTGCTCAATATATCAATAAATAACACTTAACATATGTTATATTAGGAAGTTCTGGCCCCACACTATAACTTCTTATATCTCGGGTATGGTATCTTATATCAGAAACTACGAGGCTCATGGTACATATTACTGTAATCCCCAGACTCGGTAGATATCTCCTCAGATCTCTAGTTACTTAGATCTTTGAGGATATCTAAAGAGGGTAGAGGTACGTCCAAACATGATATTTGGCACTTGCCTAACTTTTTCACAGTAGTTAATACCCCGTACGTGACAGGTTGCAAGCCCATTTCTGCTTATAAGAATACTTACCTTCGAATTTTTAGTTCTAGGGCATGCCAGTTTCCTCACGATATTTTCCTTCATCGTTTAAGAGCACTGGCATTGCGCATATATTTTTTAGAATGGAAAAAACCATTGTGTATGGTAACCAGGTTTGAATCTACGACCCTTATATCGTAAGGCAGAGTTACTACCACTTTTTTTTGCGCTATAGTAGCCTCTATAAACGTCTTATTTGATGACACCCAAAGAATGCAAAACCTGCTAATAGAATCGTGTCAGAATTGCGTTCTCCCCCTACCACCCCCGCTTCATTGAAAACCCCCTTATTATCTTTATTAGCTTCAGACCAATTGCATTACGTATTTTGATATCGCCACCAACAAACTTTCCCGGAAGATTGCCTCGTCTGTCGATTAGGCGTCGCTGTGAGCGTATAGCAGTACGTGATCCTCATACATAATCTTTCTCTTCAACTAATGGCTATTTGATGGTTTAATGAGCGAGTTTTATAAGTAGAAAATAATGAAGACAAATTGTCAAAGGTAGTTGAAGTGTTCGTGAGTGTCATTGGTTAGTGTTTCTATAAGCGGCGATGGATTTGCAACCTGTCACGTACGGAAGACTAGCTACTGTGCAAAATGTGAGTATGTGCCAAATATAATATTTGCACGTGCCTCTGACTAGTCTATTTATATATGAGGAAACCTGCGCTTTAAATAAATAATAATAATAATAAATAATGCTGGTTCTATCACACAGCATCATGTAGCCCCAAACTAAGCGGAGCTTGTACTATGGGAACCACATGACTGGTAAACTACATAGATATACTTTTTTTTGTAAATACCATACATATTATACATAGAAAACACCCAGACCTGAGACAAATATCTGCAAATAATGCAAACATTTGTCCCACGGCGGGAATCGAACCCGCAACCTTCTGCGTCTCAGGCGGACCTTCGCCCGCTGCGCCAAGGTTTGTTTTGATTATGTTAGTTTGTTTTTTAAACTAATCTATTATTATAGAGCTAAAGTGTTTTTTACGTAGTTTGTTATGTAGGAAGTAATCTCCGAAACTACCCTTCTGATTTCAAAAATTCGTTCACCAATGTGTGAATGAATGAATGAATGAATAAATTTTCAGGATGACATACAAATTTCAAAAAGCAGTTAATTCTATAAGTTGCATAATCGTACTTATAATTCTGTAACGAGTCAGACCTTTGTCTATAGACACAGTATGTTGTATAGATATAGACAGAGGGTTGGCATTTTTGCACTTTGTTAATTCAATCGGCTGGTACATGTAAGGTTTATTTATTTTTGCAAAAAAATGGTAATTTATAAAAAAACGTGTGCTGGTCACACTGATGGCAAAAGGGGGATTTTTATGCGGACGCGCAGCCGGTAGACTAGAGGTGGAGGCTGGAAGGGAGGTCATTCGATTGGAGACGGTTGCCTTGAGCGGACGTGAACAGCTTGGTTGACTGTTATAAGGTGGTTAAAAATTATAAGTTAAGACCTACAGTACTGTGTTAGTTATTTCTGAGATACCCTTTATACGTAACATTATTTAACAAACTCCACTAAAATGATTCTTCACCGGCTAATCTAATAAACATCGTTTCAAAGCAATTAAATACAAGAACCGCCACAAACCAGCCCTGCCCGTTTTATTACATTCATAATCCGAACTTTAGCAAAGCAAGAGCTCTCCACTCGCTCCACAGATCGTAAAACCTGTTGTATCTGGATGAACCTCGAAAGAGGTTGGTAATATTATTACCAACCTCTTTATAGTGCGAGAGCTATTTATTTACATACATCATAATCTTACTTCCTACTTATCCTACTAATTAAGGGTGTTTTTACTAATATCAATGGTTTTTAGGTACCGTTTAAAGAACCAGGAATAACAACTGGAAAAATTTTATGATATAAAATGAAAGATAATATATTAATTTCTAAAGTTAACTAATAAAACTGAGCAATCCTATACAACATTTTCATATAAATATAATTTTTAACATCGCAAGATGCGCTAAATAAGACGAAAAAAGGGGTCTGGTTATGTACAAAAATTGCTTAATCCGCTGCATATTTTAACCTGGAAATAATAATAAATTGTGGTTTATATAGTCCTCTATACGTTTTTGTTTTTAACAGAAAAGACAATTTACTTAAAATAATGTGTAGAAAATGAACGCTGACTTCCGAAATTTTAACAGCCTTATAGATTTATGGCCTTATGAAAACATCTTACTTCGTGTAACGTAGTCGTTAATTTACGTGGCGGTGATTCTATTGTAGTAAAATTTTATATGCTCTACAAAAATTAATTCAATAGCAATTTCGGCTATATATAACTTAGATAAATAGTTTTACGTAGTATCTGCTTACTTCGTATATATTTCCATATTACCATCCATTATCACATGAAATCACATGGTTCATTATTACGAAGTCATGTATCAGTTTATGATTCATAATCGAATAATTCACCGGACTTCTACCGCTTAATTATAAAAGCATCGATTAACTTTCGCTTCCTATTAAAGTTATATAACATACATAAATATCTATGTGGCTAATCGAAATATATATGACACTAGCAAAGGCACGCGGCTCCGCTCGCGTGGTACCTACCCTGCTAAAAAGTAGCCAGTGTTATTTCAGGTCATAAACTACGCGTATTCCAAGTTTCATCCGTTCAGCCGTTGATTGAGTAACAAACATTCATACATCCATCTATCCATGCAAACTTTCGCATTTATAATATTAGTAGGATGTAGTTATGTACCTACATTGCTCGATAATGTCAATAGCCGGTGCTAAGAAAACAAGAAAACAGTTACTAAATAGAAATTTAAAACGATATCCGGGTTTCGTGTTTGCGATACAGCCCTGCAGGCCGATAAAAAGATATCCGAAGAAAAAGCGTCAGAATCAATAAACGGATTAGGCGGCTCTCGGCCGGAGTGTTATCGGAAAAAACACGATTGAACCGAATAATAGATTTTAAATCTGGAATTCTTTGTTCGACGTTGTTCTTTGGGAAATTCTTTCTCTGCGATCGTCACTTGTTAAAACGAACGAACAATGTATGTAAGCGTGGGTACACACTTGCGACTTTCTGCCGTATCTATATCCGAAGCCCAAATTCGTCACGAGGGTTTTTACGTGTCACGCCAAAATATCTTGTTAAAATAGCTTATTCATGAAGTCCCTTGAAAATGTGTCAATTTGAAACGCGTGTTTGTTACGGCACGGAGACACGGTCACGGCAGGTTGTTTCATTAGTGTGGACGCGTTTTATCGTTTAGAATACAAAGAGCAAACAAACATATATCTACCTTAGAAAAAAAAAATATCCACCAAAAAAATATATACATTTGTCACGCAGGTTTGTACGTGTCACGCAAAAATATCGTTGCTTTTGTACGAAGTCCCTTGAAAATCTGTCAAATTGTCACGGTATGGAGAGACGGTCATTGCAATTTGTCATCAGTGTGGACGCGTTTTAACGTTTACAATACAAACAGGAAACAAAAACATATCCACCTTAGTTACCTCTATAGATATTTTATTCACACCTCACTTACAAACGAACGAAGATTTCACGAATAACATTTTATACGATGCACTTAAAAGCTACACTTGTACTGAACCTGATACAGAACAAAATACATTTAACCCGCCTAGCCTAATTACAGTATAATAGATAGCGCGCACGAGTTACTTTTGTCACCGTGACTGTTTCGTCACTCTTATCAAGTCCTTGGTTATGTATGGAGATGCGCGCATGCTACGATGTGACACTGGGTAACATCTCCATACAAACTAAGAGTGACAAAACAGTCACGGTGACAAAAGCAACTCGTGCGCGCTATCACTTACATAGCCAAGAATTAGGTAAAAACTTCATAATATATCAGAACTAGCGTCCGCTCGCGGCGTCGCCCGCGAAGTACCTACATCAAACATAGCCTATGTTCATCCTGAAAGTTCATTCTACACATTGGTGAAAGAATTTTTCAAATCGGATCAGTAGTTTTGGAGCCTATTCAATTCAAACAAACAAACAAACAAGCAAATCTTTCCTCTTTATAATATTATTACTAGCTTCAGCTCGCGGCGTCGCCCGCGAAGTACCTACATAAAACATAGCCTATGTTCATCCTGAAAGTTCATTCTACACATTGGTGAAAGAATTTTTCAAATCGGTCTAGTAGTTTTGGAGCCTATTCAATTCAAACAAACAAACAAACAATCAAATCTTTCCTCTTTATAATATTATTATTATATTATTATTATTATTAGTATAGATTAATTTAATATGGCCCAGTGAAATAAACATGTTGAGCGTCTTAAAACGTAAATACACAATAGAAGTTTCTCAATTTCTAAAGAAATTCCAGAATCCCAAAAGAACTCGCGTTCAAAATTCGCTAAGTAAACAAAAGACACTAAAAAGCTGAGATCACAGCAAAACGCGGCGGAGCCAGATAAAAAGAATAAGTTAAAATGAGAAAAGTTCCATCGGTTATGAAAATGAAAAGATCATTGTTATCTCAGCACACTGCTGAGTTATGCGCGACCAGTGATTGTCTCTGATAAGTCACTGAGCCAGAAACTACTTTGTTGCAGTATTGTACGGAACCAACTAGTTGTGTAGAAGGGAGCTTAAAGTACCCAAGGCACAATTAGTTGAGCCTTACAGTTGTGCCGTGGGGCCGGAACGATGTTGATCAGACTATCTACAAGATTAGATTACCTACATACCTACCTGATCACGACTGTAATCCCCAGGCTTGGTAGATATCTTCTCAGATCTTAAGTTACTTTGATCTTTGAGGATATCTAAAGAGGGTAGTTAGAGGCACGTCCAAAAATGATATTGGGTACATACCCACATTGTGCACAGTATTTGGTATTTTGTACGTGCAAGCCCATCGCCGATGATTAATACGTAGATAGATTAATACGGTGATTAATAAGGTGTATTCATGAATGTGTTTCGCAATTGTGTGTGTTTTCATTTGGTTTTGAAAATATAGTTATTATTAATCGATTTTGCTACTGATTTTTAAAATGTTTTGGTTGGGCTTTTTTGGTTATGTAAACTCTTTACATTAATAATAGTAAGTTAAATGACAACGTCAAATGACCTAATGTGAATGTAATAAATAAAAGTTCATTTTGGTATTTGTACCACAAACGATGTTAGTATAGTTCATCCAATGGATCTAGGCATTCGTGAAGTTAGCCACAAGTGCGAGTTTGCGCATGTACAGTTCCTTCCCCCCCTCCTCACACCTCTAATTGCTCCCGAAAAACGATACTGCGCAGCTCTTGCGGCTAACTTCACGAATGCCTAGATTTGTTGAGCCAACTATACTTTATAAATTTGAGTCCAAACAGACCTCAAACGTCCTACTCTTTGTACCACACTAAATTATAAACTACCTTGATTTCATTGCATTGATAAGGTAGGTACTAAAAACTCACCCTGCTATACTCGTTATATATAATCGAATTTATAGCTTTTTAGAAAAGAACAACATCTTTGACGGAAACCAATATGGGTTCCGGAAAAATTGTTCTACAACACTTGCACTATACAAGTACGTTCAAGAAATTTACGACTGTCTTAACGAAAGAAAATACGCAGTTGGACTCTTTCTTGATATGACGAAGGCATATGATAATGTTTCCCATAAAATACTTTTAGAAAGACTTTATGATGTTGGCATAAGAGGCCCCGCCCATGACTGGCTTCGTACCTACTTATGCAATAGGAAACAGTATACGCAAATTGAATACTATAACAAAGACACCGGCGAACTTCAGAATATAAAATCAGACATAATAACAATAAATTCATCTATTCCGCAAGGAAGTGTGCTCGGATGCCTTCTATTTTTAGTCTATATCAAGAATTTGCCTAAAGCTATAAAAACTAAATTCGTTAAAAAACAATGCAATGAATTTAAATTGCTAGGGGTTACATTAGATACCCATCTAAACTGGAAAACTTATATTGACACGCGAAAAAATAAACTTGCTAGGTTTACCTACGCCCTTAGCATTTTAAAACGAAATACCGACTATCAAACAGCCCTGTCAGCATATTACGCCAATGCCTATTATTGGTTTAATTATTCGATTGTACTGTGGGGAAATAGTGTTGACTTCAACGATATCTTTATAAAACAGAAAAAAAACTGATTAGAATACTAGCTAATATACAACAGAGACAAAGCTGTAGGCCGCACTTAAAAATCTAAAAATATTAACCTTGCCCTGTATATATGTACATAATGCAAATGACCTCATTCGTTAAAAAATACCGACATTTCTTCAAATCTAAATCTGAACATAAACTACAATAGACGAAATAAAGACAAACTAATTCAACCTATGACTACCCTTACGCAATATAGCAAAAGCCCTTACTCACGATTAGTTAAATATTTATATTAATATACCTAGTTCCATAAAGGACCTTAAAAAAGACTCAGTTTTTCGTTGTAAAATTAAAGAATACCTTATCTCAAAGTGTTACTACTCGGTTGACGAATTTTTAAATGACAAATCTAAACTTTAACATTTTGGCAGCCTGATTAAAAAATTGACATACTTACAACTGTTTTGATACTTGTAGCTGACATAGCATTATATCCTCTTCTACGTTTCTATAAATAAATTATGTACCTATCTATTACATAGTCATTATAATACCAATAGACAAATTGCTGCGCCCTTACAGGGTACATGTACTCACCTCTAAGCTAATTACCACCTAAGCTAAAACATTGTAATTAATGTATATGTATGCAATAAATAAATCTGAAATCTGAAATCTTTTTACTCAGTTAGGTATGTCATGGTCACTATTATTTAGATGCACCAGAGACAAGACACGGGGACAGCGGGAAGTCATTTCAAAGTAATAAAGTACCGCTGTCCCCGTTACACGGGGACACAGAGTTCTGGGACAACGGGAATACACGACCAAACTAAAGGTTTTCTTAAAACTCTCCCTATATATCTATGTATCTCTTTTTTTTTGTTTTTTCCCTGCCGCTATTCGAGCTATTCAAGCTATAGATATTTTCGCAGTCAACCTAATAGTCCTCTGCATCACAGAATTAAAATTCTCTTCGCGAACCTCTTCCTAGTTCAGTATAAACAAGGGAACCCGGCAATTTGCCTCGGGAGTTGCTTTGCTTAATTATATTATCTTTTAAGCACTTTCTGTGTTAAGTGGGTACGTTGTAATAATTAATGCAAATTTTCATGTTTTGATGTTGAATTTTGTATGAATAAAACACCAAATATCTAAATCTCTCACAGTAAAACTGCAATCAAACAATGGTTAGATGTTTCGAGAATTACGTTTGAGTTTGCCTCTATATCGGGATATTCCTCTATTCCCGAAACATCTATAGCCACGCCATCTTGATTTTTTTAAATTACCTTTGTGTTCTACTTCACTTTCAGGTCAACAATTTAAATTACTAAATAATGAAGGTATGATAATAAATTGCAACCCCGTAGTGCCTCTAATGAAAACTCTTAGCAAAGCGTTGTTTTTCTCTCAGTGGTACACCGGGATCGGATCAGCAATCACGGCACCAGACACAAAGGTAAGAATTAGTAGATGTCTTTAAGCCAGCAAAGGGTTCCTTTGTCTCCTAATGAGGGTCAACTTCCTTGGAGGTTTTCTTACAAAGAGTTTGCGGAAAACCAGTCTTTTTGTTTTCTGATGATGCTGCCTAACGATGTCGATGTAAGGAAACGGATTTAAAGTGTGATCCTGTGATTTGATTTGAATCTGACTGTTGTTTTTTTTTCTTCAAATAGATTGATGGTTTCTTTAGGAAACGCCGCGGGCGAGTGCTTGGACGGAATTCAATTGACATGGGTTTTATTTGCATTTTCTAAAATATTTGTTCCAGCTATTTCATAGTCTTTGATACCAAGAACACAAAACTGATGGTAGAACCACAACAGACCGTTGTACAGCTGATGATGATAAATTATATAGATTCAGCGTTATATTTCAAGTACTAAGCCACCTGAGAAAACTTTGTAATACCCCACATGTTGCAAGAAGCTAAAACATTGAATTTTTAACTCCACACCGCGGTATCTTGAGGTGAACATTTTTAAACCACGTCTGCACGTTACAAGACGTGACTCCATCAGCATAAGGCTGTTTTCACTGTGAACGAGAGTAAAATGTAAAAATGATTGCTGGGAATTTGTAGTAAAATATTTTTGATGTTTATGGCACGCGGGTTTTATGAAGGAATCATATTTGTGTGTACAGTTAGATGGTATTATTAAGGGCCAACCTGTTAAGTACCCTTTCACACTTTGTAGCACAGTATGAAATGACTTTTGGATGCAACAACGTGTGCATTCATTATTCTTATTAACATGATAATTATAATGACTAATTTTACTTTCCCCTTACACCTATTAAAGGTGAAATTTCATTGAAAATCTCCCTTCGAATTTCCAGGATTTATGGTTAAGGCTATGCGTCAGTCGGTCAGTAATGTAAGAAATGTATATATATATAAGATTGAAAACTTTTCACCAGTCTGCATACAACCTGACACTGCACTATTACAGAATTGCAGACGCATGGAAACCAATAGAACCATGGTTTACTGCATGCCTACTAAGAAGTATCAGATGGTTTCTATAAACGGGCGTAACTTTCTAATGCGGGAAGATTAGACTATATTATCCTTGCTGTAAGGTATAAAATCGCTGTTATACAGTACAAATAAAATAACTGTTTGTAAAATAAAGATAATATTAGTAAGTTGTAGTTTTTGTCAGTTTTTGGTTTTAAAGACTTAAATTATGGTAAATTGTAAGAAGAGTGGTAATAGATCCTGTAAAAATTTCCAGTGGAACAAGTGTTTAAAAGAGAACTCCATTTCAATGGCAAAAATGCACAACTCCCAAGTGAAAGAGCAAATTAACTTTTCTGCCAATCTGCACGCTACCTGATTCAACCCAGTAGCACAGCTCCTCAGAACTACAGACGCAGCGGAACCGTCGCGTTTGAATCGCGTAAATTCAGGCGCTTACAAAAATTTCGAGTCACAATCAGCGCCCATTCAGAAGGAGGTGACGAGTGTTACTGTCGCCCATGCAAAGCTTAGTGCTCGTTTAACGCTGGCATGCGAGAAAAGTGCTGATGTTGGGACAGTTTAAATGACAAACATACAAAACTCTGTCGAAATGGTATGGAATTGAAAAAGCTTGTTTTAGCGAACACAGCGTAAATAGACAACAGTTCAATTTAACTGTCTGTTCCGATTTTCAACCAAGAATCTTTGTCGTAAAAGGGTCAAAGATGTCGTATAAGTAGGTTCCCACATAAAGCACGGTGCATCGGACGTACGTTTTTTGAAATCTGTCGTGCCCCGTACTCCTAATCATTATTAGACAGCTATTTCAGTACTGTAAAATAAAGTATGCACAAGTCTCGGCTTTATCACTTGAGTGTATATTAAAACGCTATCTATTTTCAATCTGTCTCCATCAGAAATATGATCATACGTAGGAACTATTAGAGCTCTAAATCCTTCCATAAAGAAATAGCGGTCGCAATCCATCAAACCATACCAATCTGACACAGATTTGCCACATCGATATCAATAACAAAGTATTTCTTACTGAAACATCTCAATAAACTCACTTTTCAGCAATCGGGCTAAACTGTACCTTATAGTATAAGGTTTAGAGGCGATGGTGGTCGTAGTGATGAGATGGCAATTTAAGGGGTAATTGAGCCATCCATCTTATGGTGTCGGGAGACAGAATCTCCATCTGATGCGATTGATTATTGACAGACGCTTGTGCAAATTGCCCATTTCGTATATTGAATGTTACAAGCCGCGTCCGCACTTGAGTTCAAACAAATTATTTCTCTTTGTGCCAAAGGGTACAAATATTTCTTCCCACCTGTATTTCTGTCTTCTATGTTTCCCATAAAAATCAATCAGACAATTGTATTACAATTAGGTATTGTCATTATGAAGAAATTCATTCAAATTATACCTATTTTACAAATTTGTAGTAATGAATTTTCAAGCAAGGACTTTTATGTACTACAGTAAATTGATTAACCATAAAAAATTGCTGAAGATCTTTGAGAGGTTACAAGTGTTTATTTAGTCACGATTTCAGGGAAGACGCTTCCTTACCAAAATCTGGAGTAATTACATTCCTTCCAAGAGCAATAGGCTCGTTTCAACGGTCCTCGAGCCGAAGAGTCTCACAAATTGATTTTCCCAGAAATCTGAGAACTGAAATCAAATTCCTTAAAACGTAGTATGAAAACTGTTTACCCTTTGCACCAGTTTCTTACCTTGGCAAATTACTAGCTTCCAATATGGCTCGGCTGCGAAATTTGATTAAGTTTACGACTCCCAACAAGGTGTTTAATCACATTTCGTTTAACTTTATGAAATAAATGTGGATTGGATTTTTAGGTTGCTTTGGTAACGATTTTACTTGCTTACGCTCTTTATGTACTCTACCGAATACGCATTGTATGTTCTTATGTAAGTAATAATTTAATTACGACTTTTATAGTAGAAGTATTGTATAGCTACTTTTTTGATCTTCTGCTCGTCTTTGATCCCTTTGATCTAAACAAAGTTAAATTTTAAGTAATTTGAAGTTTTAATGTAGATTGTACAATATAAATATTTAGAAAGAAACTTCTAGAAACTTTAATAACTATTTTTTGTTCTGTGCCGTACCTATATTCGGTGGGTTTTTCCATTGCTAAGATTTATAACATTGCTAAAGAGCTTTATAAGCCTTTGAGAATTATTTATGGCTTGTAATAAACGCTCATATTTGGTATTTGAACGTTTATACGGTTGTGCTGGTCGCTTGTTGCGAGCTATCATTTAGCAACTGTTACCAGCGAATGGCTTTTTGATAGTTCTATATTGTTTTCATAAAACATTATCATTTATTAAAATTCTTTTTTTTGAAAATATTATTTTTAGATGAAACTTATGTGATACAAGGCGATGATCTAATTACCTAATAAGACCTTGTAGGCACGTTAGCTAATGCAAGTTAGCAAAACTTGTTTATCTCACTTTCCCTTGAAAGGACCTAATTTTTTGCCGTTTTTGAGTGTCCATTGACGGTAAATGTCCAGTTTTTTTTATTAAAATTACTAATATCAAATAAGACAGAGTACCTAGCCTATATTTATACTTACAATCATTCAAATCCTTTACTTTTTCAAATATAAAGATGGATAAACCACAACACACAAACGTTCGCATTTATAATCTAGACACGCGGCAGCGTGTCAGCCAAGTTCAAGCGAAGCGAACGGGCGATGCGCGCCTAGTGTAATATTACAGGAACCATTTGGGTGATTTTTCACCCCCTCGTAACTCAAAAACTATTTCACATAAACAAGTCAAATTTGGCTCATCTATTGCCACTTGCGAGTAAAATATGTGCACCGAATTTCATAAACACACCTCAAACGGTTATTTAGATATTAACGTCCAAAAATGGCTGGTTATGGAAAATTTTATCACTGACTGATCTATAGACGTTAATTATAACCCAGTTCTAGATGACCTAGAACGTTCAAATTTGGCATCCAGGTAGGTAGTGGGGTGGATACAAAGGAAAAAATCAGAAACTTGTAATTTTTTTTATTTTTATCGTACTTTTTCAATTAATTGATTCTCCTAGGAACCCTTACTAGCGCCTGTAATATAAGAATAGCAATCTAAATAGATGACAGTCGGTCATTATGTGGATTTTAATAGGGTCTTGACGTGAATATAATAACGAGTGGAAGTAGTGTCTTGGATTGGTAAGTAGTACACTCTCGGTAAGTACCTACTATTATCGGGCTTACCTATCTACTTAGGTACCTAGGTATACAATGTGCTAATAGTTGAGCCGTCTATGTAGATAGGTAAGTATGACTAGATAAGTATTTAGGTTTAGACTAATATCTACTCTCGGTAAGTACCTACTATTATCGGGTTAACCTATCTACTTAGGTACCTAGGTATACAATGTGCCAATAGTTGAGCCGTCTAAGCAGATAGGTAAGTATGACTATAGGTATGTATACCTACAATGTGCCTATAGTTTGAGCAGTCTATGCAGGTAGGTAGATATGGCTAGATAACTATTCAGGCTTAGATTATAGTGTGTCTCGGCTTGTCGGATAGGTAGTAGGTAGGTATACTTATTCAGTAAGTACCTACTCAAGTACCTACCTACCTGCTTAGTATGTATACCTACAATGTGCCAATAGTTTGAGCCGTTTATGCAGGTAGATTATATAAGTGTAATAATATAAGAATAAGTACTTATTTACTAATAAGTTCTGTACAAAAAGCAATGATATCCCATCAAAAACATAAATGTGAAATGAGAGCCAAGTTCAATAAGTATGTTTTACTTAGTCGTTGACTTCAGCGACAAAAGAAGTGAGATCTAAACGGGTGCCAAGTACAATGTAGCCAAGTTAGACCTTAGGCTTCAATATAATATCCTAAGTTTTAAGATGAAATGATATTTTAAAGTTGTTAAAAATATTTCATATTGTTATAAATAAGTTTCAGGACTGACCATTGTACTTGGCACCCGTTTAGATCTCACTTCTTTTGTCGCTGAAGTCAACGACTAAGTAAAACATACTTATTGAACTTGGCTCTCATTTCACATTTATGTTTTTGATGGGATATAAAATTACTCCAAGATCAGTTTTCTTTAGGACGGAAAAACATTAATTTGGAAAGAATAAACTAGAGGCAGTCAACCGCGCGCCATGCCGGTTCAACACACGCCTAATTGCATCCTCAAAGCGACTACATTAGCTTGTCTCACTGCACAATCAGCATTTGCAGCCTCAATAATAACCCTGGCTTAGTAAACTTGCAGGTGGTCTGCGGTGAATTAATCACGCGCTGAGTCAACGCTTCGTAATTGGTGCGCCTCCCTTGACAATACCGTCATCAAGCGGTCAAATTGATACTGTTTGTGCCGTATTTGATCTTGTTCATTATTCTAATCTTATAATTCGCTAGGACTTGTGAAATTGAAACTTGTCAAATGTCTGATTACAATGCTTGTCGAAAAATGAATAATTATTATATTTTGAGTTGGACGAAATAGCTTTGTATTTGAGCTCAGCTAACGGTTTACAAAAGAACACAGAAAAACAAGATTCTACTCTAATTTATTTTTGCGTGTATTCCCGTTGTCCCCGAACGCCCTGTCGGGGACAACGGGAATACATTTCGGGGACAGCGGGACGTGAAAAAAAATCTTTCCCGTTGTCCCACCAAACTTCATAAATCCAATCGGCCAAACAAACATACTAACACAAACTGTTGAAACTCTAATAAGGTTTGAATCAAATAAATAATGTTAAAAATAGTAGTACCTATTCTTATAAAGCGGCGATGGGCTTGCAACCTGTCACGTTCTGAACGTACTAACTACTGTGCAAAATGTGGGTATGTACCAGATAATATTATGTTTCGACGTGCCTCTGACTCTCTTTAGATATCCTCAAAGATCTAAGTAACTAGAGATCCGAGGAGATATCTACCGAACCTGGCGATTACAGTCGTGATCATGTTCGTTTTTTTTATCATAATCTAAGCCATCTAGCTCTATCCAACAAGCCATATTGTACCGAGTAGAACTACATGTAGTTATCGCATGCTTGTTACAAGCAAAACAGACGAGGCAAAAACTGAATGCCCCAGAAAGACACCCGGCATCAGTCACTAGGTATTAGATGTGCCATATCGCATTACAGGGGTCAATCTTCTGGCGTGCCCTACATTACCCTCCGGCTCAAAGGAACGGGTAGCTAATGGAACCATTGGTTTGGGAATTGAACGGATTGCTATTTTAGGTCCGTTTCTTATCTGTGAAATCGACGTTTATCTTTGGTTTTCGAGTGTAATACAATTTAAATTACAATAAACTTTTGGAACTATCATAGTTTTGAACATCATTTTTACTGAAAACGGGATATTTACCATGATTCGTGAGTCTTATTTTTTCCCAATATTTCGACACAGTTGCATTAGCCATGATCACGAGACTATTGCGGGTAGATTATTGGCAGACAAAACTGTCTACCTTCTTCCTCAGTCTTTTACTGCCAACGTAACGCGTAACACCGGATTCACTGTAAAAGATGTATGTACGGATATAAACCTTACTGTTCTATGCTTAGTTGGTAGTAGCAATTCCTTCTGCGCTGTAGGTTCGATTCTTACCCACGAAAAACATTTGTGTGATGAACATAATGTTTGTTCTGTGTAAATGTTGTAAGAACTAAGTAGTTTCCAAAAACACGTTTTAATGAATAAATGAACAAATAAACTCATTGGATGGTGTTTTGGTTGTATTAGCGGTTATTATGTATTACCGATAATTGAATTATCTTGTTTGCTTCGGTTTTGATTCAATACAGTATGTACTGAATAATTATATGTCCCTTACCTTGGAACTAATGTTATTAACATAATCATATTAAATACCTAATCATTAAATACAAAACCTAGGCGAGTTTCTTGCCCATTCTTTTTGGTCTTGTCTTAGGTTGGAACTGGCACTTGAATTCACTTATATTTATTTTTTTATACCAAACATATTTTCAGATTTAAACCATAAAAGTTACAAAAAAAAATTTTTGTCATATTATTGTTTTAGATGACCGTAACTTTTAAAAAACTACTGATACTCCTTTACTGACCGTAACTTTTAAAAAATACTTATTACTTACTTACGCCTACTTATTTTGACGTTTCAGTATACGGTAAAAAAACATAGTCTGTAAAAGTTTTCTAAACTAAAGAACCGCAACAGTTCCGAAATACAGTCAGCCACAAAAAATACATCATCTCCCATCTCGATCCGATAAATTATTCAGTCGCTATTCCAAAACCATATTTCTGTTTTTCCTCGCCTTGTTATCGTTATTTGTATCTTCCGGCGTGTGCTCTGTTTGCAAATACCAATAGAATATTCATCCATCGTCTACTCGACGTAACGAGGCGAGCCTAAATAAATGCTAATAACCAGAGCAATCATGCTAATACAATATAGTGGTTGTCGGCTGGTGCAAGGGATGAGAAAATCTGTTATTCGTTTCTATCGTATCTGTTATACGCTTGAATGCCTTTGAGTGGAATTGATCAACTTCTGGTAAAACTATTCTTAGAATATTGTTACGAGTATGTTCATTCAATAATAATAAATAATGCTGGACTATCCACACAGCATCATCTAGCCCCAAAGTAAGCTACTCAAAGCTTGTGTTATGGGTACTAGATAACTGATATATTTAATACATTATATACATACATAGATATTTTTATTATACATAGAAAACACTCAGACCAACGGAACACATTTCTGCAGATCGTACACAAATTTGTTCCGCGGCGGGAATCGAACCCGCAACCTCTTGCGTCGCAGGCGGACTCTCGCCCGCTGCGCCACTGAGGTCGTCATTCAATGCAAGCGAAATGTCAGTTTACTCTTCGATAACTAGTTTTAATTCTGAGTAGGTATAGCTTATGCTAGTTTGGTCAAATCCTCCCTTAGTGGTGGTGTTGTTCACAGATTTATTAAAATTTCGTAATAATATAATTAATCTTTATTACATTCTCTCTAAAGATCGATATGGAATGACATCGAATGTGACATTTCTAAAATAGGCGTGTTCTGCGGTTTATTAACATCGATTTAATTTAACCTTATTTAGGAATGTCAATTCGAATGTCCTGATAAATTAGTCTTTAGCGTGAGGTAAATAAGAACGTTCGTGTTTCACAAAATTATAATAAATCAGTGAACAATAAAAAGCTTATCCGATAAACGTTGTTCTGTCCAAATTTCCATTTGTGATCATTCGATCAAATAATCGAGTTGTCTTGAGATCATAGAAAAGATAATTTCCCCTTATTTCTTTTCAAGAGTTTTCAACAGCTTTCCAGACCTTGTTCGGATTATAACATAAGAAAATTAAAAATATGATTTTAGCTGCTAAAATGATTTTAAAAATAGCTAAAGTAGGTTGAAAACTTCGGTTTTAAATCTGGAGTCTATAATGTAAGTTACCTGTTCGAGTGTCTCATGTCTTCAGTAAACAAACCTTTTAAATAAATAAAAATATTTACCTCTTAAGTAATATTCGAGGCTTCTACTGGAGAATCAGAGATTTATGGCATCAACTAAGTAATGTATGAGGTTTTGTGTGTTACCTCTATATTATCATTTACGTCTTAGGCTTCTATAGCCAGACAGTTTATTATTATAGCCCGTAAAGTTTGATTCAATTTTGGAGCATAAGCAATATATAATAAGCCATATTATTCTATGATAAGTTATTGAGTTACTCACCTATATTTTGTGTAATATTAAGCAAGTTAAAACTGCTAGAATCTATCAATTTGCTTTGTGAGGAAGATGAGTTGAAACAAGTCGTATAGTATTAATTGGCCATGCATAAGTATTCTTCTTAATCTACTATATAAAAGGATAAGTCCTGACTGATTTTAATAGATACAACGCACAGCCTAAACCGCCGGTCGTACAGACTTGAGATTTGGAGGGTATGTTCGTCTTGGTATGTAGGCGAACAATAAGACGGGATTTTTGGAAATTCCACTTTTAAGAGGGTGAAAAGGGCTAAAAACGTTTGTATGAAATTTTTTAACGCGCTGTTCGATTTTCATGAAACTTTGTTTGTGTAATGTAAATACGAAACAAATGTACACGTGTTTCAAGATTTTTCAATATAACCTTTAAAAAGGGGTAAAATGGGGGCTCAATGTTTATATGGGAACTTTTTAAGGGGTGGTACGATCGGTCTGCATCTTGGTTTGGATACTTTAGATGCAAAACGATGTAAAACGTATATCTTGATTTTACAAAATAACCCTCCCAAAAGGGTTAAATGGGGTGTCAAAGTTTTTTCGGCGAGTGGTGTAACTCGGTTGAAATACTGTTTTTCTTAGTATGTAGGCGCCCACTAAGACAGGATTTTTGGAAATTCCAATTTTAAGGGGGTAAAAAGGGCTAAAAAGGTTTGTATGAAATTTTTTAACGCGTAGTACGATTTTCATGAAACTTTGCTTGTGTAAGTAAATACAAAACAAATGTACACGTGTTTCAAGATTTTTCAATATAACCTTTGAAAATGGGTAAAATGGAGGCTCAATGTTTATATCGGAACTTTTTAACGGGTGGTACGATCGGTCTGAATCTTGGTTTGGATACTTTAGATGCAAAATGATGTAAAACGTATAACTTGATTTTACAAAATAACCCTCCCGAAAGGGTTAAATGGGGTGTCAAAGTTCTTAATGATTTGTTTGAAACTTGGTTGAAATACTGTTTGTCTTGGTATGTAGGCGTCCACTAAGACGGGATTTTCGGAAATTCCACTTTTAAGGGGGTGAAAAGGGCTAAAAACGTTTGTATGAAACTTTTTAACGCGCTGTACGATTTTCATGAAACTTTGTTTGTGTAATATAAATACAAAACAAATGTAGACGTGTTTCAAGATTTTTCAATATAACCTTTAAAAATGGGTAAAATGGGGGCTCAATGTTTATATGGGAACTTTTTAAGGGGTGGTACGGATCGGTCTGAATCTTGGTTTGGATACTTTGAATACGAAATAATTTAAAACGTATATATGAATTTTTCAAAATAACTCTCCAAAAAGGGTTAAACGGGGTGTTAAAGTTTTTTCAACGAGTAGTGTGATTTGTTTGAAACTCGGCTTAAATACATAATAGACAAAATAAATAGACACATATATCTGGATTTAAAATAATCCATCAAAAAAGGTTAAATGGGGTGTTAAAGTTTTTTTGACGAGAACTCGGTTAGAAGGCAAAATAAATGGACTCTTACCAGTATTTAAGCGTTTTCGAAAATAACCTGCACTAAGGGACAAAAGGGTGTCAAAGTTTGTATGATCTTTTTGACGAGTGGTGTGATTAGTTATAAAATAAATAATGCTGGACACTAGCACACAGGATCATGTAGCCCCAAACTAAGCAGAGCTTGTATTAATTATTATTAGTTGTAAAATCGGTTTGGATAAAAAGACATACGAAATACATAGGTACAAAAAGACGGGTTTGTTCGAACTCCATAACGGCTGGACCGATTTTCATAGTTTTTGATTTGATGTATTTTTACTAAACAAAACCATTTAAAAACGAATGAAACGTGGACGAAGTCACGGGCAACCATCTAGTGATTGATAAGTAGATAATACAAATTGTAGGTTTTCGGAGAAAATAATTATGATTTATGACAAAACGTTTTGTTGTAACGTTAACATCAGTTACTCATAGTATGCAGTATTCCCATATTCATTCAGTACCAAAATTTACCATTTTAACTTTAACAAGCCCTACGAGGGCGTTATACGATTGCATAGCAAATATCTGAATTCAAAACATTTTCCTATTAATATTATAAACGTGAAAGTTTGTAAGAATTTATGAATGTAGGTTTGTTACTCTGCACGTAAAAAAATTTTGATGTGAATACGAATTTTGATTACATTTGGCTCAGAGATAAATTATAGTCTGGTCTTTTATTAAATGTACAACGCAGGCGAAGCCGTGGGCGGAAGCTACTTATTCAATAAAATCACATGGATAATTTTGAAATGTAGGTGGATAATCTAGATCCTCCATTAATTCCAATCCTATTTTTAGTCCGAGAAGTAATGACCAACATTTCTTTATAGAGTTAGCAACACTCACATAATGCATTTTAAAATAAGCCACTAATTGGTTTCTACGCCCAGCGTAATTGCAGCGCAGTAAAGCAATTAGTCCGCGCCTTTACCATCAACAGTCGTGGATACACATGAACGCAAATAGAGCGCCAATTTGCATGTAGCCCGAGCGTTTCTTCCCAAAGTCATAAAATAATAATACGCACAGAAGTGAAACTCACTCGCGAGCTTTAAACCGGAATCGCTTCATCGCGAGTTGATCAAAATACTTTTTACAATTTCTGTCCAATGAACTAAGCACTATAATAATATCATTTGTAAGATAATTTTGTTAGCTATTAAACTCTTTTGGTATCGTAAGTAACCAATAAGCATTCACCTGTGTCATGGAACGTAATATGAAAAAACATCAAATTTTCAAACAAAACACCTATAATTGTTTACATATATTGGCTCAGTTGACTAGCGGATCTGATGCAAATGCCATCTACAAACTTGAAGAGAAACGTTTAAGTTTTGATCATCTTAGCCTGCAAACTTACTGAGCTATCACTAACACCAGCAGCTCATATGTAACTACGTACATACGTACCTTGTACTTGTTGTACGAGTCATCAGCCAATAAGCGACAGACAATCGGACTCATAACTTACCTACCTCACCTTCAAGTACTAAGATTAGTTGCTAATGTATAGAATCGAGCGTAAAGTGGCTTCAATGTGTGTGTGTGGGTACTTTGTTGTAGTGTGCTGACGTGGATAGCTGAATTTGAGAACGTCAAAAATGTGGTTACGTTAACTACTTACGTTACTTAACTTACAAATATTTATGAAGTTTCTTTTCTATATGCTTCATTGATATTTCCCTGCCGAAGCTTAGATAATTCCACTTCCGACAGGCTGACGTTAAAGATTATAAGGCTATTGTCAGTGACTATGAGCTTTTCGGCAGTCAGTGAAGCATGCCTGCGCCACTCCTAATTGGCTTTTGATGTAAATTGAGCTTTTTTGTCCTGACTTAAGATTTAATATTGCATACATAACAGCTGTTCAAGTGTAAAAATATTTATGCGGTATTACACGCTCACCTGTGCGCTTTATGATTTAAATTGTAACGGCAACGTAATGTTTAGTTAAGTTACACTATTTTTTTTAATGACATTACCATTTAGTATGCATTTATTTATCATGGACGTGAAATTGGCTATGATATTCAATTCAATTATTATAAGGCTTTTGTATCTTGTTGTCACAATTCTGTCAATGTCTGTTTCATGACGTTTCGTGAACTACTTATGTGTTTGGAAGTGATAATATGGTCAGTTTCCGAACGGAGAATTAAAATTAAATTAAATGACAGGAGATTTTGTCAGCGTGACTGTTTCGTCACTCTTATCAAGTCCGATGGAAGACAAAAATGTCAAATCACGGCTTGTATTTTAAGCTATATGCCAATGACATAGAATTGGTACATATTGGCTTATTGTTGCACACTTAAGTACGCTTTGCCATCAACAGAGTGAACTTATGAATGAAAGGGAGTGAAACTTATTTGCAGTGTACCTGTTATATCATCTGTCGCTCAAAGCATTTATCGAGCCAGTAAATTGTTATTGCCTAAGAAATGTCTGAATCGGGATTTCGGGCCAAATCGCAACGGTTGTACTTATTTACTGTATAGTACAGCGCTCAGAGTATAGCTCGATAACAGTACGTCTACCATGAGTTGTCACATTTAGATCGGCTGACGGTACTACAGTAGTAATAGTACGTTACTACATCTGTAAAAATTGTTACTCATGGTACCAAATTCTAAGCATATTAGTGAAGCGCAAACTACACTCGCTGTAGTACGCTGTGATGTAGGATAGTTAACTACGTGACGTTTTAGTACCCAACTATCCGCTAGAGGCACTTTTTTAACTACAGTCGCTAGCGAGTGTAGATTGTGAAAACTCATGGTAGACCTACACGTTCATAACTGCTTATTGAAGTGGTGTGCAGTGAAGTCACTATTTTAGGGGATAGATTACAAGATCCTTGTACCCTAGACCCTAAAAGATTTAAAAGATCCTTGTGTGTCCTATATCTTTAGTGTTGAAGTTACAAATTACAGATATTTTATATTTACAAAAATCTTACAGATAAGGGGGTGTATTGTTTAGCAGTCAGTTGTATAAATTATATACCTTAAGTTAATACTCGTAGTTAGAAAATGCAAAATGCAAAAAATTGTGTATGTTTGTCTTTTTATATTTCAATAAACTCAACGTATTTGGATGATATTTAGTATGAAATTAATGTGTTTCCAACGAGTAAACCGAGCAAAGCTCGGTCATCCAGGTACTATATTTAAATAGTAATACACAACGAAAAATAACTTTATAATTGACTTAGCTCTTATTAACTTCCTCATTTTTAGCTTGTATCACCAAAATTTTACCGAAATTTAGCTCGCAAAGGTGACTCAGGAACTTTGTAATATTATCTCATGCAACTCAAAAACTGAATATAGATCCGGCAAATATAACCCCCGGGCTGCACGGTAGATCCACCCCTGATGCCTCTTAAAACTAAATACACTTCCCGCGCAAAAGCAAATTTCATGCATAAAATTATTGGAGGCGCCTGTATGAGACACACGACTACCTGTCAAAGAGAACATGTGCAAAGCATAAGCTGAAGCGAGTAAAGTTAAACTCAGCAACTGTAACAGCGTAGGTATGTTGCTGCATGACCATTTTGTATTTAAAAAATAAAAAAAAATATATACAGGGTGTCCCAAAAAGTAGTGTCAAGCGAAAGTCCAGAGATAGAACACCCCTTGGGGTACCCGAATCACCCCCATGTATGTTCCGCGATTTTCTATAGTTTTCGAGTTATTAATTTTTTTCCGAATTTTTGAAAATTTACGACTTGAACAACTTAAAACATTCTTACAAAAAAAGTAGAAAACTTTCTTGAGATTTTTTTTTTGCTACTGAATTGTTATGAGTTGTTCTTTTATGCATAAAATAATCAGCTACGTGACTTTGATGAAAACTATGAAAATGTTGGTGTAAAGTCAAATAATTACATTCGGTGAATTATGACTAAAATTTTCAACTTCAAATTAAAAATCTTAAAAAGTGATTTCATGGTTCCTAAATAAGTCTAAAGAATTTTTGAGACTCTCAGCTTTTATAATCATTAAAAAAAAGTAGTACTTAATAGGCTACTTTGGCTAAAATCGGCCTTCAAAGACGGTGAGGTGGAAAATTAGCGGCTTGTCTCAATTTTGTTCTTAATTCGGTCATATTGCTGATTTCTTTGGCATAAACTAATTCTGTGTAGTCCTTTTTGGTTAGTTAACAAACAAATTAAGCTTAGGAATGATAAAATGGCCAAAATCTATTTTTTAATCAGGTTGCTAATTTTAAGAATTTTCCACCTCACCGTCTTTGAAGGTCGATTTTAGCAAAAGTAGCCTATTAAGTTTTACTTTTTTTTAATGATTATAAAAGCTGAGAGTCTCAAAAATTCTTTAGACTTATTTAGGAACCATGAAATCACTTTTTAAGATTTTTATTTTGAAGTTGAAAATTTTAGTCATAATTCACCGAATGTAATTATTTGACTTTACACCAACATTTTTATAGTTTTCATCAAAGTCACGTAGCTGATTATTTTATGCATAAAAGAACAACTCATAACAATTCAGTAGCAAAAAAAAATCTCAAGAAAGTTTTCTACTTTTTTTGTAAGAATGTTTTAAGTTGTTCAAGTCGTAAATTTTCAAAAATTCGGAAAAAAATTAATAACTCGAAAACTATAGAAAATCGCGGAACATACATGGGGGTGATTCGGGTACCCCAAGGGGTGTTCTATCTCTGGACTTTCGCTTGACACTACTTTTTGGGACACCCTGTATATGATCACGACTGTAATCCCCAGGCTTGATAGATATCTCCTCAGATCTTTAGTTACTTAGATCTTTGAGGATATCTAAAGAGGGTAGTCAGAGGCAAGTCCAAACATGACATTTGGTACATGCCCACATTTTGCACAGTAGTTAGTATTCCATACGTGACAGGTTGCAAGCCCATTGCCGCTTATAAGAATACTAACCTATTGCACATACCTTCGAATTTTTGGTTCTAGGGTATGCCGGTTTCCTCACGATGTTTTCCTTCACCGTTTAAGAGCACTGGCATTGCGCACATAAATTTTTCGAATGGAAAAACTCATTGGTGCACGACCAGGTTTGAACCCACGACCTTCGGATCGTGAGGCAGGGGTGCTACCACTGCACCACCAGCGCTCAAATCAATTACTAACCTGAAAAAATAAAAAAACAACTGCAATCGTTTTTTTTTTCAAGCACTTTTGGCAGGACTGAAGCTTTAAAATTAAAAACAGTGACACTAAAACATGTACATATTTATTTGAAATATTTAAAAACCCGATTGAAAGTAAATGAATATAACTTCTTACAACCGCCATATTTGATTTTTGACATTTGATTTTTATTATAACCTGAGTCAATTTTGTAATCCGTCAAACTGTTTGAGCTCCAGCGACAGCCAAATCAGCTCACGTACTTACATGTACTCGCATATACCACAATATAAAAAAAAAAAAAAAAAAAAAAAAAAAAAAAACGCCAAATCCAAAAAGAAAGACCCAAGCCCTCCTATACCTATACTTACAACTCACAAGGCCAAACTCTACTGCATTCCTTGCGACAGAGTATTTAAAACAAAGTTCGGTCGAGCAAGCTACAATAATAATAATAAAAAAAAAAAAAAAAAACATTGAAGTACTTAGTCGGGGTCGCCGTTGAGGTTGAACAACATTGAGGTTTTTTGAAGACGCTAAGTTTATGCCTTGGCCTAGAGCCCGTGGTCTCACACCCGCCAAACCTGCGCCACTCGCGCAGCTTGTTGATATTGAAATGAACTCTGAAATTAATATGTATGCCGCGACGAGATACAATCGACCGTCAATGTTTGTGCCAACTTTCAACAAACACACGGGTTAAATTAAATCGCTCCGTATGGTTCAAAGTTTCAATTGGATGATGTATATGAATATTACCATAGGCTGCTGGCATGATTTTAACTCACTGAATTGTAATAAAGTTGTTTTATTGGTTGACCTGCGTTTTAAGTTTATAATATGGTTTTTTAAGCCGATAAAGTTATTAATAATATTCCATTGCCTTTTTAGCTATAATTATTGAATTGTTTGCCCCTTTAAACAGGCGAAACTCAAACCTGAAATCATACTACACTATTTTCTCCCGCTTTATATATAAGTATTTAGTACCTGGATGACCGAGCTTCACTCGGTTTTTAAAACCTAGCTAGATCGATTTATTGGCCCCAAAACCCCTTACATACTAAATTTCATGAATCTCGGAAACGGCTCCAACGATTTTCGTGAAATTTAGTATGCAGGGGGTTTTGGGGGTGATAAATCGATCTAGCTAGGTTTCATTTTCAAAAAAACACAATTTACCAAAAAAAACCGAGCAAAGCTCGGTCACCCAGGTACTACATTATAATACAAGAATCGCTCGTTTAAAGGTATAAGATATTAATTACCTTTATCAATTACTTAAATTTCGGCAATTTGACTCGGTCATCATAAGAAACACGTTATTTCCAACAACGCTACAGATCAAGTCTCCTGAGGGCGCTATGGAATGGAATCCCAGAGAGATTGATGCCATAACGCAGATTAACATGATCGTATCCAATCAAATGAAATAATTATAATATAATCGGTTTATCTGTAAGCTTAATGAGAAATTGCAAATGCAGTCCCTTGACTCACAAATTGGGTTATTATATTTACATAGATTTATTTGGTTTTGACTCACATCTTGTTCAACTTTGATCTGTGGATTGATTACGTGAATTATGTCTTTGTTGCCTTTGCCACTATTATCTCTTTCTATATTGAAAAAATCGTAAAAACTAAATTGGGCTAAAATCTCACCACTGGTGTGGAATCAAAAGTTTTATTATATAATTATAACTTAGTACGTGTCAGACACACCTCAATTACCTAAATTATTGGTCAAAGAGACTTGAAATTTCGAAAGTGTGTTTTCTTTACAGGTATTTTAGGATACAAAGTGTTAAAATTTGTAAAATAAAAAAAATAAATAAATAAATATGATCACGACTGTAATCCCCGGGCTCGGTAGATATCTCATCAGATCTTTGGTTACTTAAATCTTTTGAGGATATCTAAAGGGGGTAGTCAGAGGCAAGTCCAAACATGACATTTGGTACATGCCCACATTTTGCACAGTAGTTAGTATTCCGTACGTGACAGGTTGCAAGCCCATCGCCGCTTATAAGAATACTAACCTATGACGCACACCTTCGAATTATTGGTTCTAGGGTATGCCGGTTTCCTCACGATGTTTTCCTTCACCGTTTAAGAGCACTGGCATTGCGCACATAAATTTTTCGAATGGAAAAACTCATTGGTGCACGACCAGGTTTGAACCCACGACCTTCGGATCGTGAAGCCGGGGTGCTACCACTACACCACCAGCGCTCTAAAATTTGTATAAAAAATCATTTGGTAACAAAGTTGCGGGAAATTCCACAAATGCTTATAGTGAATGCCGGAAATTTAAAATTTACGAACTGATCAATAGTAATAAGCTGAAGACATTTCCCCTGTAATTTCCCCGACTTACCGATGTTGTTACACGTATCAGCACAGTGAGAGCCAAATTTTTGATTTCCACTCGCTCAATAACCTGTCACTCCCCAATATCCGCCTATGAATCGAATCCTGTATTCAATATGCGCATTTGTGGGCTGTACAGACGAACAAACTTTACCAGCAAACCTGAATAGTGAGCTTATAACCTACTAATATTATAAACGCGAAAGTTTGTAAGAATGTATGGATGTATGTTTGTTACTCTTTCACGCTGAAACGGCTGAACGGATCTGGGTGAAATTTGGCACAGATTATAGTCTAGAATAGCACATAGGCTACTTTTTTCCCGGAAAAAAAGTACGGTTCCCGTGGGATAGATTTGTTTTTCAAGGTACTACGCGAGCGAAACCGTGGGTGGAAGCTAGTATCTAATATTATTTATGCAACAATATGGATGTTAGTTACTCAATTATTTTGAAACAGTTGGATCTATTCAGATCATGGACAAACTATTCAGATGAACATTGATTTGAAGATTATAACTTGAGTTGACAGAGACATACAATTTTATGCCGAAAAATAACTTTCAAAAATATAATTATGACGTCACAGTTTAGATAAACATAACAATAACGGAATGAAATCGCTGAAACTTACCATTTAAAACCTTGGGCGCGGTTTGATTCGACGCGTCTTTAAAGCCCGTTTAGGATGTTAGGTACATGATGCGACACTGTACACTCGATAAAGAAAATAATAAAGCAAAAATGTTTAAACGCATGTGCATGCCAATCAATTTGCGTGTTGCCGTAAATTCATCAAAACCATCGCCCGTCTGTATCGACGGTGACATTCTGTCAATCAACCATCGCTGGCCGTGATCGACTCGGGTGTACAATGTTTCACAGGCACCGACAACATTTTAGGAAAATAGTTGGTAAGACTCTTGAGAGTCTGTCTAAGTGACAATCTCCAAAGCTTACTTTGAAGTTGCTTTGAAGATTGTTGTTTTTTGTTATTTGGAGTACCTAAGTAGCGTGTGTGAGATCTTATGTGATTATTAGTAAATAAGAAGCTTATAAATAATCTTTACATTTTTGTTGATACCATTGTGACTGTGTTATATTTATTTTATCAATATTTTAGATTTAAATATGAAAATGTTTGACAGGCAAATCGGAAGTTGTAACTAATTGTTCAATCATTATTAAAACCTTAAGTTATCCTATGTAGGAGTTTTTAAATAGTTATTTAAAATCGTAAAACAATTTATGAATGATCATTATCGTTCTTGCAGTAATTTAAGATTAGTTTTTAAAATAATATCGGACTTCCGTCATAATTAAAATTGTGTAAATAATTATTGTTGAATATAAACTTATTAATGTAGTAAAACTTATACCTATTGATAATTCAAAATGTGATTTTTAAAGATTATTCAACTATTAAAATATTTATTTTGATAACTTTTGTTAAAGTACTTTAATTAATTAAATTATTTTAATTAATTGTTTAAAATGTATCACTTGTATGTATCACGTACCTTAATTCGTAATATAATTTTTAAAGTATTATATTATAAATTCTCTAATAATAACAATTTATTTTTAATAAATAAATTGTTATTGGTAGTCAGAGGTGGTGCCGAGCGAGAATGGTATAAAAGCGGTTCCAACGGTCATGAGGGGACCTTTTTGAGTTGGAAGACGCCAGAGAAGCAGTACCGAGACACTCACTCTGCACCCTGTCGGTAGATCCGGCTCTGAGTACCCACCAGCCCATCCAGTATACCATTTTAAAACAGATAAGTGATATAATTCCTGTGTTCTGCATTGCTGTTCGCTACGTTTAAAATGTTCTTTATTTTGTGTGTGTTATTTTAATGTGTTATTTTGCTATCCTAGATTAAAATGTAATGGTCTGCTAAATATATAAACCTACATAGTTTTAATCATAAATAGTCTTCCTAAGAAGGGTATTCAATAATAAAGATTACAATTTGGCTTTTGAGACTGTTTCTTTATTTTTATGGTAGTACAAAGTCCTTATATAACCTAGTTTTAATCATAAATAGTCGTCCTAAGAAGGGTATTCAATAATAAAGATTACAATTTGGCTTTTGAGACTGTTTCTTTATTTTTATGTTAGTACGAAGTCCTTATACGTGCAAGAGATGAAACTATACGAGGTACTTATACAAACTAACTATGAGTTGGCAACACACATGTGGTTTTTTTTAATTATTTTAGTATGTAAAATGTATTTTTTTCCATTATGAAAAAAAAAATTAACTAGGTACATAATGTAATTTAAGTAAGTAATTGATCTACTCTTTTGGACATAGACAAAGCAAAACACAAAATGCATACGAAAAGTTATTTTTGTTTCGTTTTCACGCAGTCGCCAACTAGTAGAAACACCCTCGTTTTAGAGATGTCAGAACGATTTTCTTCATGACAGCCCAATCAAAACTCGAGGGAGACAAGGAAATGAGGGGTGTTTCTGAAATAGCCTTACTGGTTTTGCTAATAGAAACGGCTTAGGGGAGATAAAGTGAGTTAAAATTCCAGCGCATCAACTTCATTTTCAATCAACACTGTGAATAACTGTGCCTATTCAATATTACCAATATTGGCACGTATTTTTTAGAATATTCCATCTTCGAAGTAATAAAAATCTTCAAACTTCAAATCGATACGTAACAAGATAACCTTATGATTGTAATCTGAATAATAATTTTAAGAAAAGAAATACTTAAAAAATGCTGATTCTATTCTATTTACTAACCATTATCTTTGAAATAGATCCCTAAGAGACGGCGGCCAACTAGCAATTAAACAGCTCCAAAAGTAAACAAAACTAAGCACTGAAAGAATGAAAATTACTGCCCTGTCATGCTCAAACATAAGTGCAGTATCTGTTAAAAGCAAGGAATAATCAATCTTATCCCGTGCCGTTTAAGGTTGAGTTGCTATTTTACTGGGTGCTTTGTTTTCGACTTGTAAATTGATTGAAACGGCGGGCAACTGATAATTGCTAATAGTTTTCTTGTTAACGTCTAAAGTGGGAAGTTCTGAGACTAGTTGATTTCTTTCGCGAGTTCCATTTCCCCTTCGGTATTAAGTCCGTGATTGCTCTCTCGTTTCTGATTTCTTGTTATTTTTTTTTGTTTGGCATACAATTAACTCTAATATTAGTAATTTGTTCCGGTATTTATATGCAACATAGATGGCAACATTTTTTTATTACCCAAAATTATTTTGAATAACTCTAATTTTCCAGAAATTTGTAAGAACTAAATATTTTTACATGTACACCGAGTAAACTGTATCAACAGTTTATCCATAGTTTGACTGCGATTTCAAGATAGCACGCTTGTTTCCCAGACGCTATCAATCACGTGCGCTTGATTAGCACTAAGGGCTTGCATGAGTTCGAATTCCGAACTTCCTAATGAGTTCTGCAAATAGAAGTCCGATTGCTGCGTCAGAGTCACACACGATCCCAAAACTTTTTCACTAATACTATGCGCGACGTTTTGTTGGTTCATTCGTGAGTGCCTGGTGAAAGACCAGTTTCCTAAAATGCATTGACCGTCACATAAAATCACTTACATTTATAACACAAATAAATATGTACTTTGAAACTTACGCGATCTGCCATGTGATTCTGTAAGACCTCATTCTAAACTTCGAATCTGAATCCGCTGTGAGTTTTTTGATTGGCATTCTAAAAACTCAGTTGATAATTCGAATTTACTCTAGCGCCACTCTTGCGAGCGTGTCAGCGAGTTGAACTAAATTGACGGGGAGATTTTGACAGATAAAGTATGAGATGACGTAAGAAGTGGCATTCTATACGGTAATTCCCAAGTCACTTCGACGCTCGCTTCGCACTTGAACCCGATTCAAAGTGTCAAATAAAAAGCGTCATAAGCGAAGTGAGAGTGAATAGCGATGTGAGATGCGAGTTGATGTTTGAATTTTACAGAATCGACGTACAGAACACATTATTATTAGTATTCGATATTATATACAAAAAAATAGCCGTATATTTTTCCAAAATGAATATATACAAATTTGGGCTTACATTGTAAGTAGCAAAAAGGACCCCTCTGGTGGAGGAGGTTCCAGCTTCTTAATTTCTTCTCCGTTTTTCCCTAGATTCTTTCATTCTTTCCCACCGTCTGTTTGGCCTGCTAACATTTCTTTTCCCTAGCTGGCCAGTGGCCACGTATCACGATCATTTCATTGCTGATGATCAATTTAGGATAATTATGTGAAATAGGTCTCGACGGCCTAGACTTTGTCTATCTCACTCTTACGTTTGTAGTACTCGTTTGCTTGTTGGTATGAATTTTTTATCAGTATGTATGTAATATGTGTCAGTTATTTTCTTTTCTTTCCTACTTTGTTTGAGCTGTTTTGTTTTTGGTGTGTCAAATTATTTCATTGATTTCAAATAAATTCACGATAATAGTTATCTCTATCTATAGTAACTGAACCATTGATTTCTTACTAACTTTCAAACGTATCAAAATAATCCTTAGCCATGTTTGACCCGGCTTTAACATAAACAAAAGATCAACAAACACATAATCCATTGCATAATTATTTTCTTAATAAATATTTTCTCACTTTTTATTCACGCGCGTGTAATCAAAGTCGCGTGTTGATTACAAAATATGTCATTCATTTCACACCCTGTGTGACAGAAAATAGTTACCTACCTACTAATTTATTTTACAATTTTACTTATTATGAATTAAAAATATTAAAAAAAAAAGAAAAACCATACAATTAAGTACATAAACGATAAATGAGTGATAAATACCTTAAGGTCATTAAGGTGTATTACCTGATCGGGCATCAAAGTTAATAAGTATCTATTTTACGGAAGATAATTCCTTTGTCAGGACATGGTGGAACACAAACCAACTTTAACAGCCAATCAAAATGCTAAGAAGCTGTTAGTTGATAACTAGCTTTAAATGTACCATTTGCCATAAACCGTTGGGTAACAAGAAATACAGTAGTTACAATTTTATGAATGTTTGTCAAAAATCTCGCACGTCTTGGTAAATTTGCGGCAGTTGGTACGTGCAGCCCTAATTACCACAGATCATCCTCTTAGCGGCATCCAGCTAAATTAATTCGGTTTACTCCTGTGTGGCTTGTGCTTAATTCACAGACGTCAGCGATTGACTAAAGGCTTGTAGATACTTTTTGGGAATATTATTTGAGCGCGGCATTTATAAAAATGGGAAAAAAACGAATACAATAATAGCAGAAATACGTACGTCATTTCAAATGGAATATTATATTATCAACTACGAATACGTTTGTGATTCTCGAATAACATGCAAGTCGACTTTTAAGAGATGACATTATAATTTTTGTATATTTTGTTATAGTTAATTTACAGAATTAACGATAACGTATCAAACTGCTTTCATAGAAGCAGTTTGATATGTGAAACTTAAATAAAAATATAAATTTAAATATTCAATAATTAAGATGGCTGGTGTGATTTGAAGGAGAGCCCAGCAACAGGACGAAACTGGTTTAAAAAAAGCTGCAAAAATGGGACGTTTTCCTTATAATAAACGGTAATTTGCTTAACAGCAATTGCCTTTAATTATAGCATTGCGTATAATCGCTTTCATCTCATAACTTGCACGCCAGTAACGCGACGAGGATTAAGCGTCTCTATTAATATACGTATTGTACTGCGAAGCCTCCACAATTCAGAGTGTATTGTACTTATGGGCCTACGGTACTTAATTCGGAATGATCGCTTAATTCACATAATCTATTCCCGATGAACGCGTGCGCGGGAGTTAACTTAAACCAGATGTGCGCGATGTTTAAACTAACGCCTGAAGCTTTGCCCGTGTCTGGATTCAAGAGAATGTATCACGGAATATCAAAACTCGAAATACTAAATTACAGTAATTCGAAAGTACAGGAAACCAAATACCGTGAAATGGAATACCACACCACCAGAAAAAACTTCGAAGAACATGCCCAAGTATACCGAACGTGACAGGTTGCGAGCCCAAGGTCACTATAGAAATACGCACCAGAGATAAATCTCGAATTTTAGGTTCTACGACATGCATCTTTACGATGTTTTCCTTCACTATTGGTAGTAGCGTATACATTTTTTTTTAACAAAAAAATCTACGGTTCCACTTTAACACGGAAAGCAAAGTAGACCACTAGACCACCATGCTCTCGATATTTCTACGGTGTCATTTGTACCCCAATACAAAGATGGAGGGTAATATGTTTAGGGTGTATTGTGTATATACCTATCTATACGAGTTTGCTTGGCTGTCGCTGATGAAAGGATTCTGATAGATAATATGTCAATATGTCAGTGGGTTCGTCTGGATCACACAAGATAACATAGGTTTTGCAAAATGTCCCCCCAGAGGGTTGCCCGCCTTGTCGTGGCGGGGGGGCTTAGTAACCGTGGACTGGTCACCCACGGTGAAGCTAAGAGGCAACCAACCAGGGCCGGCCTGTTTGGGTCGCTGGCTGGCCCGAGAGGGGGGCGCTCCCAGCGGGCTGAACAGGTCCACTACGGACGCGCGTGGAGAGGGGACCGCAGAAGAAGAGCATTTCGGATCAGAAGGTTTTGGAAGCTAACACCGGGTGCCAGTTATCTGGTATCCGTGGCCTCCTAGTAGCAGACTCGGGGGGAGTCTGCTACAGTACTGGTGGAGGCTGGGGAGGGAGGCATGCCTTACCATCTGGTGCGCCCATCGTGGAGGGCCTTCGGGCTTCCGGGATGGAGCCGCTTGTAGGCTGCTACCGCCGGTGGGGTCGCGGATGTGTGCGAGAGCGTTCCCGTGGCCCCGTCACTAGGCGGTGAGGCGGAAGACGGGGGGTTTTTAGTGGGTATACCGTGGGTCTCATTAGCCTATACGGGAGTCCCACATAACGACTTGGGTACCCCCTGCGCCCAGGTGGTATGCGTAATGCATTTGCCCCCGGAAAAAAAAAAGGTTTTGCAAAATGTTACAAAATTAAATATAGCGGCTTTAAGAAGCTATTTTAAATTACTTACGTAAGTATAGAAGGGTTTTTGATTTCAAAATACTTACCTACAAGTTTCACAACCATTTTTTATTCTGGTACCAGGCGACAGAAACTGTTGGTGGAAGCTACTTAGACATAAATGAAATAGGGTATTAGCCCGGCCGCTAGCAGACTGCCCTACAGGGTGTTGTAAAGCGACAGTTACGGCCCGGCTTGGCTCAGTTACAGCACAGAGAATATTACAACTAGAAACGTAACTTATTAATCTGTTGTTAGTTTAAAATGCGTCACAATGTAGTTATGTATGATTTCATAGTAGAAATAACCGTCATAATCTTGTATTCGTGAGTATATATGCCCAAAATAATGTTTGGATACGCCTCTGATTGCTCCCTTTACGTTTACTTGTAGGAAGTGATTACTTCATAGGGATGATCTGGTTATGTCCAGATCAGTGATATTATAATTATACTTAGGTTATGTTTTACTGCGATATATTTTTCTCTTTCAGAACGCGTGTAGCACAAAGTCGAAAGTCAAATGCTAGACAAAATGACAATTGAACATCGCCATGGAATAGAAAACTTCAAAGTGCATGAGATTGTTATTAGTATTAGAGGGGTATTTATCGCGTTCAAATTACCTTATATTTTCCCGACGTTTCGACAGGTTTGCACGCTGTCGTGATCACGGGTAGACTACCACGTAGACGTGACCACGACAGCGTGCAAACCTGTCGAAACGTCGGGAAAATATAAGGTAATTTGAACGCGATAAATACCCGTCTAATACTAATAATAATGTGTTCAGATCGCGTAAGTTTAAAAGTACTTATTGTATGAGATTGATCTGACTTGTATACTAGAAATGTCATACCCATAGAATGTCACGGATTTAGATCTAATATTTTCATTACCCTGATAAAATATACTTGATTGCTAGGTTATGGTACACAGAAAATTTTCTTTTCCTTCAAACGTGTGTTCGATGAAGTTACGTGCGAGCGAGACAGCATGTTTCCCAATAAAAGTAAACAAGTTTAGTATCTGTAAAAATGTATACTGTACGGTATTGGCCCGGCCTGCCCCCTGCCCGGGCCGTAATACGCGTGTAAATTAAATATGAAACCCGGTATTAGGTGCGCGAGACAACATCTGCTCATTATGCGCACAAATCTAGCCGCGGTACAAAATGTAAAGCCGGGTCTTGAAGGCTTAGGTCAAAAAAGTTGTAACATATAAAACCGGTTTTAGTACACGACCAACGTGTAGCTGAGTCTTTGCTGAAGCATCATCATCTTCCCTTATCCCACTAGGTGGGGTCGGCACAATAAGTTCTCTTTCTCCACTCCTATCATCCGTCATCTTAGTAGTCACTCTCTTCTTACACATATCGTCTTTCACTCAGTCCGTTTATCTTTTCTTAGATCTACCTCTACCCTTATATCCATCCACATTATTTGAATGTCCATCACCCTTCTTGTGACATGACTTTTTTCCCGCCGCATAACATGCCCACACCACGCCAACCTATTACTCATCAACATTTCTATCACTGGCGCTACTTTCAAACTTCCTCAAAAATGCTCATTCCTTATCCATTCTCGTCACTCCACACATTCTCACTCAACATTCGCATCTCCGTCGCATGCACTTTTCTTATATATAACCGTCGCCTTAGTTGTTCAACATTAAGATCCATACAATACGACAGGTCTTAAGATCGTCTTGTACATTTTACTTACCTTGATTTTACCTTTAATTTTGAGTCTTTGCTGAGTCATAGACAAATTAATATTTCTTTCCTTCGTAATATTCTGCTTTGGTATTATATCTTATTGAAAAGTTAACTTTAAGTTCAGGTCTTAAGTTCAAACTGAGCTAGCATCTTAAGCTATGTTCCCACAGGTGTAACATAAATTGCCAGCATAAGGGTACGGCACACCGGTCCATGCTACCAACTGCTATATAAGCTCAATAGATCCCCGCTTATCTGACGCTAGTGTACCGCCCGCCTTATTTATGGCCCTCGGCTGACTATTCATTCCCTAAGATGTTATAGAGTTGTTTGGACCGACTCGCCATTTTTATGGGGTTCCCTTAGATAAAGTATTACGATGGTAGTTTTTCAATAATGGCAGATTGTTTGCTTTCTTTTCTCTTGTGGTTTTTGGATTGATAAATAGTGATCCATTGGGCCGACGTGTTTTGTTGGTTTCACCCGAATATATTGTTGCTAATATTTTATATGCTCTAGATATCTCGGATGATTATGTTGGGATGATTCAGAGTTATTGTAGGTAATACTTTTCTGATTATTCCATAAATTATTTATTTACAGTCAAATAACATTTAAAAGGTCTCAAAAAACCACATATTATGAAAACTGGCCAAGGGCTATGTTACAGAATGGATAGTGAAGGCTTTAAAAGTCAGTAATATTTTTTTATAAAGCTTTGTTTGCTTGACTAATACGTATGATTCCTACTTAGTATTATTAGTCTTTGAGAAAGGTGGACAAAAAGACAGACAGACATCGTCAAACGATAATGTATTCGTAATTGACTTCAGCACTTTAAAAAATAAAAAAGAGCGATGTCAATTTACAAAATTAAATGAGAAGTTTGTCGGTGCGTAGCAAAAATTTAATTCAATTAACTGAAACACTCCGGTTCGCCGAAAGCTCTTCACTGAAAAGGGTAGACACAGTTTTTCCGATATTAATTTATATTTGTAAGCCCACTGGAATCGAAATTAATTTGATTGAGTTTAAGTAGGGATCTACAATGCAACACTATCTTTTAACTACAAAATAGTATCTACGTATTCAGTCCATGGTCGAAAAACGTTAAAAAATGCCACTTAAATAAATCATTTATTTATCACAGAATAAAACTTTTTAAACAGGTTAGAAAACAAACTTAGAAAAAATCTGTATTTATTTATAACTCTCTCAAAAATTTCAAAACTTTTCGTATAGAATTTTATTTTTAGATAAGTCCAAATAAAGTAACTACGTAATTTGTTTCTCAGGAATTCTCAATGTACGAAATTAATATAAAACATTTTTGAAAAGGTTTTGCTTATATTGTACAATAATTTCTTATTTAAGAGGCGCCTTCCCATAATTTTCAATTTCCACCAAGCGTTTGAAGTGTGAATTATTCGTAATTTGAATATTCTCTTTATAGACTCCTCAAAATGAGTTCTTACACAGAGCGATTGTATTGCGCAATATCAGACTACTTAGCTTTATAAAGGGCTGATTTTTAATTTAATATCGGATAACTCAGAAAGTTTCGAAGTTACTCGAATTCTAGATAGAGACAATGGGTGATTATGAAGACTGCATACTAAGCTTCTGACCCATACAATCGTAGAGAGAAGTTGCAATTAAAATAATTTAAGGTTGTTTTAAAATACTGAGTCAGAGACGAGTCATACCATTTGACGTCGATATTATTGGAGATTCCATAAAGACATGGGTAATTGTAATAAATCGTTTTTAATACTAAGAGTTTCTGCAATATCATTCGTTTACAATCTCCAACAATAGTTGCCGGAAGATAAATTTCTTTAAAAAGTTGTCCGTGTCAAGAATTACTTCAACGAAATAACTTTAGTTATTTTGGAAGTTGGAGAATCGACACTTCGCGCGTATAATTTAGTCAAGGTCTTGATTATTAACCATTAATTTACATAAATAACTTGCTTCGATAATTTTCATATATTTATGCAGCGCTTATTTTCAATGACGCCTCAGATCAACGACTGCGATGGCAATGATTGCGTAATTCAATATATTTTGTGGCTATTTTACTTATTAATGTTTTAAAATACCTAGAGCACCGTACAAAATGGAAAAATTCAATTTAGTTGCATAGAAAAAAAACTGACAAACTAAAAAACAAATACAGAATAAGATTGTACTCACCTTAACTATTCACTCTGCGCATTAAAAAGGAGTATAGAAGACAGTTTCATTATGTTACCGTACATAATGGAATTTAATTTTAGGTTATTAAGCTGTTGGGTACATGCGAAAGTATGTTTGAATGAATATTTGTCAGCGGAGCTTGGCTAATGGAATGTAAATTATGATATATGTATATTATATAATATATATACTCGTATATAAAAGAGTCGTGTAAGTTACACAATTTATAACTCGAGAACGACTGAACCGATTTAGCTGAAAATTGGTGGGAAAGTAGCTTAGAACAAGGAGACGGACACAAGATACTTTTTATCCCGTTCGACCGCGTTCCCATGTGACATGACATAAAACATCAAAAAGAATACAAGTAACTACAAAACGTGGTATAACAAAAACGCATCTGACATGGAATAACAAAACGCAAATGACAGCTAAACGTAATTTTGTTTATGGTTAACTAGCTTCCGCCCACGGCTTCGCCCGCGTGGTACCTTGAAAATCAAAAACAAACCTATCCCGCGGGAACCTTATATTTTTCCGGGATAAAATGTAGCCTATGTGTTATTCCAGACCATAATCTATAGCTGTGCCAAATTTCATTCAGATCCGTTCAGCCGTTTTAGCGTGAAAGAGTAACAAACATACATCCATCCATCCATCCATCCATACATTCTTACAAAATTTCGCGTTTATAATATTAGTACGATAAGTCGTGTTAGTTACACCATCTATAACTGAAGAACGGCTGGTCCAATTTTCATGGTTTTTGTGTTTTTAGATTTTTTTTTGTCCGGAAAAGGATAATACGTATTAAAACATTTGAAAATTTAACAACATACCTACATAAAGCGTTACGAAGTTCGCCGGGACAACTAGTAACATTTAAAAAAAAACACATCTGTTGCTGTTTTTTTTCCCCGTAATATATTTCGTTTAAGCTGGGCTGAAGTAACATCAATTTGAAGGAAATTACAACGTGATTGAAATAATAAGTTAGGATTACTGCTGCCGCAAGACTTTAGTTAGCCGTGGTCGACGTGGTAGCGACAACAATCTCCAAACTTATTCAATTTGCGGGAATTGCTCGGAAGTGTGTTTTGATATCAAATCTAATTAAATACACGTCTTTTGATTAAAATTGTATATTTTATCAAAAGTGATTCTGAAAACCTCGGCGTACGTACCTTGATCATTGGGGACGTTTTAGAGTCAAGACTACACTAAACCGACGCGCATTTATGAAAAATGTAATGAGAGTGAATAAAGCAAATGGTATGTCAGGATCGTAGCAAGTGAAGATCCGTGGTCTCTGCCTACCCCGTCGGGAAACAGGCGTGATTTGATGTATGTGATTCTGCAGGCAATAGACTGAGACGCGAGAATTGCGGGTTTGATTCTTGTGGCAACGCTAGCTAAAGCTGGTTTCATACCATAAACCAAATGCAATTATTTGTTTTCTTTCCTTTGCAAACATGCAAAGCACAATTGCTTCCGTGATTAAACAAACATAAGGCTTAATTAACTGGAGTTTTTCCTGTTTTAATTAAGTATGTTCTGTTATTTCTTAAATGCTTATTTCAAACAGACTGATAGTTGCGTGATTTTTTGTGTTAAATAAGGAACAGAATAAATAAGTGCTTTTAAAATGCGTTTGAGTTTTTACTTAGAAATCAAAAGCATCTCTGAGGATTTGACCAGGAAAAATTATGGCTGCAGATGCAAGCTAAAGTAACTTATCAGCACAATGGCCATTTGTTGCTTTGGTAACCAATGTCGCCTATTGTCACCTAGCTAGATGTCCCAGCTACCACTGAGAAATTAATATATTAGTATTGCTAGTGGGGGTGCTGAAAAACAACCCGTTACAAAGGTAATCAAATAAAAGATCAGAGTGCAACAAAAGAATCTCTAACTCAAAAATTCTACCTTTTTATATAATAGTCAATAAAATAACATTTCCATACCACGTTAATTTGTCACCAAAGTTTCCTGCCTTCAATTTGTTTAGTAAGATTGACGCCCAAAATAAAATACAATCTAACTGCAGGCACAATGGACAACGCAGTTTGTCTAGGCTATTGTAGGGTTTGAAACATGAAAACAATGAATTTTGTTTCGGAGTTGTAATGGCGGTCTGGCCACCTGGGAAATCTGCGACACTTAAAATTGCAGTAGTTTTTGTATAAATTGCACGAAGTCTGATGCGTTCGAGTTATTTGAGTTTAAAAAATGTTGCCTGGCTATTGTTTGATTTGCTTTTCATCCTTCAGAAACTGGAAAGTCATTGTTTAAATAATATTTTAAAGAATTTTTTGATTAATGAGACACCCACGACTAGTATTATAACTCTCTATTGCAGTCCTTATTTCACTGTAGTTTGCATTTTGTTCATACCAGTATTCTCGCTACAACGGGTTTTTTTTTCCGCTTAACATAGCACAATGATTTAGTAGGTATAAGAATAAAATATAGGCTAGAAGTGATTATTTAAGTATGTACAAAACATAACCAAAAAATTAAAATCATTATACTAAAATTATTATAAATAATAAAGCAATTTCCGTAACAAATAATGCAGTTTCTATACAAACAATTATTATTAATGAATAATAGTATTAACTGCATATTGGTCAGTAAATCAGGTGGAATCGCCTATGAATGTCAATTGCGTTAGAACATTAGATTTGCATCAATAGTAATGGACGCTAAATTGAATATTGTCGGCAGTCTAGCGGAATATTTGAATTCCCGCCTGTGGATGTTTTACTGACCCATTTAATAGTACTGTTGAAATGTTAAGTTCCGTATTACGCCTGGTGTCATGACGTAACGAGAGTGTTAGGTATGAATGTGGATGGATACAGAAGTAAAGGTAGGCCAAAGAAAAGATGGATGTACTGTGTGATAGATGATATGATTAAGAAAGAAGTGAGTACTGATATGACGGATGATAGAGGGAAATGGAGGAAGAAAACATGTTGTGCCGACCCCATTTAGCGTGGAAAAATGACAGGAAGACGAAGAAGAAGAAGAAGATCGGACTGATGATATTATGTTGTCTCAGTAGTTCAATGATCAAAAATATCAAACTACTGAGCCTTTTTGTTCGACATTAACACAATTCAACTTTCAAGAAAAAATTCGTTAGTATGAAAATTAGGTAGAGTGTAGCCGTACATCCGATTTGAAGGGCAAGGGTTTACGAGTATATCGAAGACTTACACTTGCGAAAACAGTTGAATAGCTTATCAAAGAATGGACGAAGAGTTATTCTTATTCATATTCATTTATTCAGTTTCATATTGGTTAAGTGACCGCTAGTGGTTTTTTGCTTAGGCAATGCACAAATAATTTAAGTTTTGATCAGTATATTTTTTCTATACCTACATTTATGTGGGCCTGCTCTAGTTACAGATAAAAACCAACATTCGTCTAC
Organism: Cosmorhoe ocellata; assembly: GCA_963675405.1. NCBI lineage: Eukaryota > Metazoa > Arthropoda > Insecta > Lepidoptera > Geometridae > Cosmorhoe > Cosmorhoe ocellata. Next base: position 8,629,984 of record OY776249.1, on the reverse strand, counting down.
CCCACTTTCCCAGAATACAATAGAGTTTCCCAACGAAGGTACCATTACAATCTCAGCTCACAATTGTGTTGCACTGTATGCTCTGACCACTCTTCACAGTAATGGTGCTTTTGTGCAGTTATGTTCGTTTAATGAATTCGCTGGAAGAAATATGGGGTCACAAATGTGTGGCGAATTTAAATTCGGCTTCGTAAGCTTTGTAAGGCATGAAAAATGCTGTGATATGCTGGCTATTTGAAAAGCTTTATTAAGCTGTAAGTACTTAATTTTTAAATTACATGCTTTTGATAGGCTTTTAAAAATTACCTAGTTGTTTTCCTATCCGCGTTTCCATCTGAAACCGACAAAGCATTATTAGCGAATTATGTGATTGAGGAACGCTTTTTGCAAAAACTTTTATTATGCCTCTTAGGATTATTTTTTTATTGCACTTCGTAGACTGCGCCTGAGCACACATTATTGAAATGAACTTGCGTTATTGCTAAGTAATCACAAGTTTACATTGCTTACAACAGAGTTATTAAAATTTATAACAAATATAATATTCTAGTTACTATTTGGTGGTTGGTGTACATAAAAATATCTAATATAGTATCCTTACCTTGCTCCAGTCCCACTCAATAAGGCCCGCATCAAATAACAAAAGAATCGCGCGAAGGAGGCGTGAGGTGAGAATTTGCTAAATTAGATACTCTTGAATACCAATCTTCTCTGGGCGCAAGTTTCAAACAATTTTCACTTTTACAGCGTTGATCAAAGAAATAAAACTAAAAAACAGGGTTTCGGATGGAACGGGAGTAAATTTAACCAACAGTAATTCGCCTTTGAAGGGCCCAAGGGAGGTTCGCAGAAGGGAAAATTGCAAAAGTTAGTGCTCCCTTATGAGAGCCCGAGTTATAGGTACCGGGTATTTTAAGGTCGCTAGTGACCAGGGATGGCTTTCGGAAGCCGAAAGTTAAAGGCGAGAGATTATGATAACATACTGTAATAAGTTACATAAAAAGTATAAAGACGCGGCGTGTTGAGCATTGCTTCATTTACACAGATTTTTATGAAAGCTGTGGTGGCACATCACCATTATGTTGGATTGAACACAGGACGAGACGCGATCGTAAAATTTATGATACATTATATCTATGCTAGCTTCCGCACGCGGCTTTTCCCGCAAGGTACCTACTTAAAATATATTCTAAACATTAGTGAAATATTTTTTGAAATTGGATGCACAGTTTCGAAGTTAACCTCCTAAATACAAACAAATACACAAACTTTAATTCTTTATAATATTCGTGTAAAAGTGTAGTAATAGGACTACTCTCACAACTCAGTTGGTAGTAGCTAAATATTGATTGATGAACACAGATGTATAGTGGTGAAGACCATTACCATCGCTTCGGTTTTATTTTCGAAACTTGAAGCCTGTTTTAACCCAGATCTATCAACAATTTCCAGATTAGGTCAGTCTTTATTTCTTCGGAACTTATTCGGTTTCAAGTTTTAAAGGGATGCAGATTTTATTAGATACACGCTTACATTTAATAGTAAATGGAATATACCTTCAACTATTCCGCGTTGGTCTAAATGTAATTTCAAGCATTCAACCTTTCGGACGAACGGTACAGCCCTAAGTGACCCCTTTCCAGAATGTAGTTTAGCCGTTGTGATACAAAATTCAAAATTTTACGATCTATAAATCATTTTATTGTAATGTTTCAAAAATTATGGCGGTGCGAAATAGTTGTGAAACGTGATTTTAACAGCTCATAGGCTGTTTATTTAGCAATTTGATTTTACTGTTGCCGCATATTTCAGATTAAAGTAGAGTTTTGTTGATTACTTTTTGACTGTTATATTTCCAGACCCAAAACCGTACGATTCGGTGCTGTGAATACGAGTACAGTGACAATAGAAAAAAACTATTTCGTACCTCCCCATAATAAAGAACTAGATTTTTAGAATAAGTACGAGAATAAGCCTAGGACTTTTTATCCAAAATTTCAACGCCAAAAGCTTATTTTAAGACTTTTTTTTTCTCAAATGACGCAGTGCTTCTCTATTTTATTAAATAATTAGTGGAACTTCCCGTGACTTCGTACACAAAAAGTTTTCTTACAAACTATAACCACGGGGCATTCTAATTGAATTTCAGGAGTTTCATTGTTAGTGCACTTTTAGAATTCAAATTTCAGTTCTTTATGACAGGTAAAGGCTGTGTGTTGATTATCAGTCAGTCAGCTACTTAAGCTAAAAAAAAATGGTAAATGCGTAAAAGATATGAGGTTATTTTTTTTAAATGAGCTACTTGTTTGAATTTTGTTCCTAATTTTTATCGGACACTGCTATACCTACATGTTTATCAAAATAATAAGGACCAATCATGCAAAGGTGAGGTGACTTATAAATAAAGGCCGTCTGCCGACCATCAGTAACTTGAGTGTAAACTCAAACAGAGCCCAGTCTGCGCGTGGCCTCAGCAAACACGACTGTTTGTACCTACGTGTTGACTTTACCCGCCGGCGCTTGTAATTGTAGGCAGCGCGTTTGTGTAACTGGACTGTGATTTTTGCAGCATTCTGAATTGGCCCAAGTATGAAATATTGATTGATTTTTGCATATCGTTCCGCCTTTAGATTCAACATCTATCTATACATATAATAAAATCGTTAAGAAGCCGTGACTGTACCTTTACTATTTTCGAATAAAAATTAGTGCTACCTAAAGAAGACGCTACTATCTACTTAGCCTAAACGAACCATTTTTTTTTTAATTTTCTGTTTATCTGTGCGTTTGTGCACCTTAATCTCTACAACGTCTGAAAGAAATCGAATTCAGTTTTCACTCATGTAAGCTTGGATTAAAACTTAGGCTTTGTTTCATCGAGATCGGTTGACAAATAATTTACTTAGTTCTCGCGCGTGCTGAACGCTACGCATAAAATTAATCTAATTAAATTAAAGTCGCGGGTAATAGCTGGTATACTCTATGGTACTACTGGTATACTGTATAATATAATATAACATAAATACCAGCGCAGCTACTGAAAGTTTAATATCTCTCTGCATTCATCAGGGTAACTCACAGACGATTAGACAGTTGTAACTGTATCCTGGAACTTTAGTCTAGGTTGGAACTATACGAGAGCCGAGAGGCATTACCGTTGTTTCTATAGTTATGGTAGCTCAGTTGAGCGTGCTAGCCAATATAATCTTAACACACGTTTGCTATACCAAAATAAACTGGACGATAAATCCAATCTACATGGAATAGGTAAATTTTTGGTACTTGGGAAAAGTGAATAAAAATTTAAATTCAAATTCACAATATATTTATACAATAAAATCAAATGGATCACTTTGAAACGTCTTACATGCTAGGTGAATCTACATATGTGCCAATTTCAACCTAACCCAAGTATGAAAAGTAAAAGCAAGAAACTCGTCTCGGTCCTAGCGCTTTTTGTATGATACTTCTTACAAAAATATAAAAATAAATATCGCTCACCGAATATTGTGTGACATTTCACACAGCATTATCAAGCTCCAAACTCACCTTACCAAGATTCTACTCTACGAGCAACTAATATAATCTAAAAATATTTATATAAGTAGGTAATTATTATTATAGTAGGTAACTACCAGGATTATACATGCTCGTATTGGCATATAATTGAGTGATAGATACTCGGAAAGTTGGAATTACCTCTTGCAATTAACTCAGATAACATAGCGCTATTAGCATAATGAAGTGGCAATTATGCATTGATAATTTGGGAATTAATTAAACGCGACAGCTGCTCTCTGGCTCGCAATTTATGGTTTTCAGATTATCTAATTTGAAAGGTCCCTAATCTCGTCCAGAGATACCTACTTTTAGGCTGCTATTCTACCAGAGATGTGCTACGTTGCTACGGTATAGATATATGACACATACAACCACCATAGAATTGCTTGATTTTTATAACTTCGCTTAGCTTTTAGTGAGTATTAGTTTCACAGCTTAATTTTGACCTTAGCTACCTCACACATCGAATCAGTGATGTCTGACATGAAGAGACAAGCTGACGCGTTTTTTTTTTCATTATTTTTCAGGTAAACAAATATTAAGTGTGACGTCACCATGAAAAGGCCAACCAAACTATTCGGTGAATCTGCTCAGTTCCCATGTGAGCTAAACAATGCAGTCCAATTTACCGCAATTTTTAGTGCGTGGGCTTCGCTTTTATTACAACCCAAAAAAAAATCATAAACATAAAAAAATAACACTAAAGAACAGAATATACGAGGGTAAACATTTTAATTTATTTACATAATAATATTGTAACATCCCCCGCTCCGGTTAAGTTTTGGCGGGAGCATGCTTAAAATGCGTACTGGCTTGCTCACCCGTTTCGTTTAATAAAACACGTCTTACACCCTACCATATGTTCTGGGCCTAATATTGAACGCTATGTTTACTTAGGGGAATACGTAATGAACACACGTGTGTTACCAGTTTGTCCCTGCCACTGCTATTGCAAACTATTGCTCCTTTACGACGTCATTGGGTTAGACCATTTGGAAAATTATTTGATTGCCGTAATAAGGGGCATGTGGGAAAATGGGGTTCTAATGCTGCTTCCAGAGTACCTTCTGTTACAATCTATGAGTTTTCAGCATCCAAGAGATTGACCTAAGTGAATGGGGGACCGTCTCGGTGACGTTTTTAATTGCTTCAAGGTACAGGGGGGCGATTATGGATATTTTCTTACAATCAATGTCAATACGTTTTCATTGTAATCAAGTGATTTGGTATGACGTAAGAGTGTTTATTCAATAAATTTGAGCCAGTTTTGACAAGTGTCGATTGTATCAGAGTTCCGTAATCGAACTACAGGCCTACTACGAGTAAATCTAAGTTTGAAAATGTTGTTAATATTTTTTATTTTTCAATCTTATTCTGTCTTTGTTTTAAATTATGTTGAGTTCGAAAATACGAACGTTTGAAATTACGGGTTAAATAACCCTTGGGTTATCAAAATATTCATATTCGTAGTAAGAACACTAAACAAAACAATTTTCTCATAAGCCCCGGGCTCCAACGACCACAATTATGGAAGAGCCGTCGGCGATAGGGGCACCTAATTGAAGCTTTTATGACTTAAATGCCCAATGCTATCGACTAATTTTATTCATAGGGAGAAATCCTTGCAAATTGAAGGGGTACGTACCTCTGTTTAGCTAATACCTGCTTTCACCGGGTTTAAACTGGGCAAATACACAGATTATATAATAATATGTGGCTTTTATATTTTTTTAAACAAATTTTAACAGATGTCACTCTGACATATATGCCAATAAAATGACGACACCACTTCTCTATTCGTACCGGACAACTTTTCAAAAAAGTGCAGAAAAAAATGAGAGCGCAACTTATTAATTTTGTATGAATAAATATTAAGCCTGGGATACACTAGGGAACATTTTGTCCCGCAACATGACGCGCAACACTTAATTTACGTGACGCTGCAACGTTGCATATTGTCCCGCAACATGCCCCGCAACATTGTACGTGACGCGGGGCATGTTGCTTGCTCCCGCATCGAGAGCGAGCGCACGTGTCCCGCGTCATTGTCGCGCCATTTGTCACCAAGTGTAGTCGCGTACGCAACGGGCGTGCCTCTTAAACATGGCTTTAGTGTGGGCTATGGCTAATAGCCCTAACCTCCTCGGGCGACATTTCTATACACACTGACTAGTGTAGCCGGCAAAATGTTCCATGACAATTGTCGCGGGACGCTTCACGTAGTTGTTGAGGGACTGTTCCGCAACTTGTTTCTTCATTTGCCCCCTAGTGTATCCCAGGCTTTAATGTTCCGTTTGTACTCTATTTTGTTCCACTATTTTGACAAGCTATACAGTTCTACTTTATGATAATAATTAAGCAATAATAACCTATAAATCTCTTCAAAATATTATCATTGTAGAAATATTTAACCCCCGGCAAAATACCGTGGTAAAATTGTTGTGTAGGTTTTCAATGATAAATTTAATACTCAAATACTGCGGTTAATATTACCTACCTCAAACAATAACCACAATTTGTTTGTGGAAATGAATTAACTGAAAATACTGTCAGATGTTGGTAGTATTTGGGTTTCAACCGTCAGTCGGCCATAAGCAAGTTAAATAACTATATTAGTCTACTATTAATACAGTTATACAAAATGTTTTCATTTCTTAAATATGTTGTTTTGTATTATAATAACTGTTCTACTTAAAACCTAAAGTTAAACATTATCACAGCTGTAATCCCCCGGTTTGGTAGACATTTCTTCAGATCTGTTATTATTTTGACTTTTAAAGATATTTTAAGCAACCCTGGCGAAGATTTCGGATATAATGCATTTTCGAGTAGGTATAGGTACATTACTATTTAAACATATAGATGCAGTATACGAGTATACAGGTTCTGATGCGTTGCCATACCTTGGTAGATATGAGTAGTCAGATAATGTGGATATAACAGTAAAGATGGAACTCCAGTACCACTCTTTACGGGCTATTATATTTAATGCGTCGTTCAACTTTACTTGCTTGCCGTTGGCTTTTCTATAGTGAATAGAAGGCTGTTACATTACCAGTTTGTTACTACACTTTTAAATGAAGATCCCTGATGGAAAACACTGCAGTATTTTTTGCAAGCAGCAAAATATCCTAAAGATAAAAAGTCTTAAAACAAATGTGGCCTAAGGTATTTCCTTTTTCTGCGTTCCCGTTCCGTCTCCAGGGAGCGTTCCGACAGAAAGCCGGTTATTTCTTACATTCTCCACTAAATTCACAGTTAGGAAATTGAATTTTTCGAATTCCACGTCTTATACACTCACCGCCAGTTCAACCAGACCCCCCATTTTCACTCCCTCACGCGAATTTTTCCGCGGAAAGGGTTAATGCTGAGGCAATTGAAGGTCACAGTAAACTGGCCGAGTATTGGTTTTGTTCTAGAATATGGAGCGTTCCGTATTGTGTTTGTATAAAATATTTTCTTTAGCAGGCTCAGGCGTATTTGGAAATAGTTTTATCAACAGGTAGAGAACCTTGTTGTAAACATTGTGATTCAAATGGGCTGTAATTTGGGTTCTACGGGTTGATGATCAGGCATGCAAAAAAAGCTAATTTTATTTCACAATATTAGCTCACCCACTCCTGGAAGTAATTCAAAGTAAACTTGCAAACTTTTTCTTACCAACATTATATAGGCTTGAAACCAAAAATAATAAATTACCAAATTATGAGATGAGGTGAATAATATGTATGAACATGAACAAGGATGATTACAGCTAGAGGTGAAAATTTTTAGCAGTAAGCAAGGAGTTAGTACCGAGATGACGGCTGAGAGAGGAAAATGGAAAAAAAACATCGTTAGTCAATCCCCCATATCGTGGGAAAGGGACAATAAGATTAAGTAAAATTTGGTTTTACTATGTCAGCCTGGTATTGAAATTTATAGCTCTGATTAATAAAGCCGACCGACTGATTGAGCGAATTGTGAGATCAAGTGCCTACCTATAACAAAAACCCATTATGCTATCTCGCTTATCCTTTAAACTTTCATTGTGTTTGCAGATTATTCATGGTTTATAATTTCCAACTTTATCCGAAGGGTGTAAAGTTGATTATTGGATAAAGTTCTTCCTGTAGTTAACTGAAAAGCCATTAAACACGGCAAACAGCACCGCTAATGACAGGTTCTATTAAAATTGAAATTGTCCGTGATGGGGCCGTTACTTAAATAATTGTCTGCCGCTGCAATATTTTACCCTTGATGGATTTCGTGTCAATTTTCAGGAGCAGCGTCCAATATTCGTCACCAAAAATGTGTAAAAGCTCTAAATTTATTGGAACCAGAAGAGCAACTATGCAACTCAAATGAATTTATCACAATAGTATTTTTATTGGAATGCGATGAGTTCGATGAGATATGAAATCAAAATCCGATAATTCGATAAACCCAATGGAATTACATATTAAATTGCTCTTCGGAACAATCCTCTGTATGATGATAAAAAAACACAAGATTCAACAACGCTGCTTCAATTTTCCATAGACAATACAGCGCTGGGTTTTACGAATTCAGCTCAATAATTAACTAGGTATTATTTTATAATTTAATTTTCTTTCCCAAGTTTACTCGAGGACCCAGGTAAGTAGGCAATTTATTTCTTTACAAACTTAAAGTAAAATTAAAGTCATAACCGCAAAGGTCGCCAAATAAAGCCGCAAAAGTCAAATTCCGAGTTTGTCCCCAAAGAAATCGTGGACCAGATGTTTTGAAATCGTCGCTAAGATTTAATTAAACAAACTTTCTGCTTAGTAAACTTGTTGCTAAATATTGCTTGTCTTTCAAAATGGTAGAATTATTTTGTATTTGGCATTGAGTGACCTATTTTTGGTTGACTGTAAGGTTAATTTGACTTTTAGTTTGAAAGGTGAAATTAGATTTTTGTGACATCAACAAAATAGTTATGAAGCTATACAAGCTACCAAGTCTAAACTGATCGCGCTGAAAGAATTTATTTGCTTCGTCGTTTACTATATAGGTACCTAGTATACATAATAATATGTTTTCTATAACAATACGTCCCTAATTGAAATCATGTTTTTATTTTCTGCAAAATATTATTTCGTTTGCAGTATTTTTGCAAATTAGACTTTGATTTACATATCGATATCATTATAATAATTTTACATCACGATATACGAGTATTTCGGGCATCAACTCGCTTCTTTGGATAAGTACATATTAGTATAGTATCTGTAACGTAAGGTAAATATCGAAGATGCCGTTAGTAAAGTTTAAAATAAATAACATACTGTTAGTTACAACTGAATAATTACATTCTGCATTATTCCATAAGCATTGTCCACTTACAGAGTCACGAGGGCTAGATTTATTTTATTCAAAAAATCAAAAAATAAGCAAACATGATCACGACTGTAATCCCCAGGCTAGATAGAAATCTTTTCATATCTTTAGTTCCTTAATCTTTGAGATTTTATTTTATTATATCTTACACGATAGTTTCAGCAGAAATTAAGATTTAATCTGTGGTTCAAGATACAAAAACGTTGCCGATCTTCTTCTTATGTGACACTTGTTCTTTAAAACCAGTGTAGTGAAAGTGCACCTCACGATATAAAGTAACTTTTCAATGCAAAGTAACAGATTTTTAGTATCAATTAAATATTTTGTCAAATCTGTTCACTGAAACAAAGTATGTACAAGAATGTAGTAAGTTTTGACAATATTTACCTAGAGGAACTGGCCAAAATGGAGGCGAGACGCCCCGAGCCACGGAAGCAAGCCTTCATTAGAGGACAAAGGTCAATAGGGCCCATGGGCTTGAGGGGACGTTAGATTACACAATCATGCCCTTTTTGTCGTACTAATTACGCTTTGCAATAAGGCCTTTAGGCCTATGTGGAGCTGGAGCGGAGCGATAGGTTTTGTGTGGAAAATAGGACTGGCGATGAAAACCAAAATATACGTACAAAATCGTGCACAGCGTCAATAAAATATTTGATATGTTCGATTCAATTCAATTCGATAGCTCTTAAAAACACAATAAGTAACACTGGCTCTAAAAAAAACAAACAAAGCTAAAATAAAAAGACAAGAAACAAACAGTATACTCGTATTGAATACAATAAGATCACTGGTGGTGTAGTGGTAGCACCTCTGCATCACGATCCGAAGGTTGCGGGTTCAAGCCTGGCCGTGTACAAATGAGTTTTTTTGTTCGAAAAAAATATGTGCCCAAGTGCTCTTTAACGGTTAAGGAAAACATCGTGAGAAAACCGGTGGCATACCCTAGAACCAAAAATTTGAAGGCGTGTGTCATAAGTTAGTATTCTTATAAGCGGCGATGGGCTTGCAACCTGTCACGGACGAAATACTAACCACTGTGTAAAATGTGGGCATGTGCCAAATGTCATGTTCGGACATCTTCAAAGGTCTAAGTAACTCAAGATCTAATGAGATATCTACCGTGATTACAGTCGGGTTCATGTTTGTTTTTGTTATGGAATTTACAATTAAGCTTAAAATTCCCTGTCATTTGTCCGATTTTCTAAAATCTTCCGCTATTAGATTTTTTATTATCTTCCGCTTCGCTTGTACACGACCACACCCTAAAACCTTGGTACAAGTGCACGCGAGTAGAGCTTTTGATCTCTCATTATTGAGGTTTTGTTTTATGCTCGGTTCTTTGTGATGGGGATTTTCGGCCCTTGTACCGGGATGAGTGTTATCCATTTATGTAGAGTAGTGACCGGACCCTACTTTGTGATACAAAGGCCCACATATTGGACGCACTGATATTAACAACCATTTTAACAAAACTATTAGTAAGACTAGCTTCTTCTAACTTTCAACGTATGATTCCTCTATTTACATAGAGGAATCATACGTTGAAAGTAACCTATGTAAATGCAACTAGCTGCCGCCAGCGGCTTCGCCTACCTGGTACCTTGATAAATAAAGACGGGATATAAAGTAGCTCATATGCTAGTCCAGACTACAATCTACCTCTATGCCAAATTTTATCCAGATCGGCTCAGCCGTTTCAGCCTTATTGAACAAACATCCATAATTATTATATCCATCCATCCATTCAAACTTTAGCAAGCCTGGAGCAAGCCGATTTTTTTGAACGCAATTATATATCATCTGACAAATAAAAAATGTTAGGCTGATAAGCTTTTTGTAGTAATTTTAGTATTGCTGCTTGTAGCTTGTAGTATTTCACCATCTAAATAACCAACCGGTCCAACATTAACTACACTCTGAAATCCTCTGTGTATAATGAGAAGCTACAATTCCATACGATACAGTTGAGCTACAAGACCAAGGTCTGAAACGAATATTTACAAATCATGCAAGTCTACACAACTATTTTGTAACTAAAAACGCGACAACTTTGTGATAGTCAAATAACATAAATTCTGACAGCGCCATTATCATTTTGTAGCCTCTTCTGTTACATAAGTAAATATTTTCCTTTCGGCAGTCCAAGAATCTGATTCCAAACATAGCGGGACCTTTTATTCAGATGTTGTAGAAACCGAGCATAACGGAACTAAAAATCCTTAGTTTTTCTGGTAATCAAATAATAGTGATATCCTGATTGACTATATTTAAACCGTATTGTAACTACTCAGCTTTACTAAACCGTAACACTACCAGTCTTCTGTTTTGTTCGGCTCTAACAGACAGCTGTAATAGCTGTACAGCTGTAATATTTCCCCAGGACTATGTAGCATGTGCAAACAACACACCTAGCACACAGAGCAATAACTTTACTATGATCTATGCTAATGCACTAACTGTAGAGGAGGGATCTAGTCTCGATTGCTTCTAATTTAAGTTCTAACAAACGAGAAAGAATGACAAAAATGAACTAATATATCTTATTTTTAAAATTAGCAAAACACCGGCACAGTAAATGAAATGGTTCAATATTTAGAAACAAATTAAAGTTAAGTCTACTATCATCGAAACGTCGAGGTAAATAGAATGTTTCACAATACGCGATTTAGTCCCGAGAATATACTATATATAAACATGTTTTCAAGTCGCGATAGTTTAAAAAGTGTTCAAATCTAAGTAATGAAAGTTACATTTCAAAATCCAATTTTTTTAACAAGGCTAGCAAACTATTATGCTACTGGCTTCCGGCCACGGCTTCGTCCGCATGATACTTTGAAAAACAAAATAAATCTATAACACGGGTACAGGTATATATTTACGAGATAAAAAGTAGCCTATGAGCTATTTCATGTAGATCTGATCAGCCTTTTCAGCGTGATTGAGTAACAAACATCCACATATCCACAAACTTTCACGTTTATAATATTAGTAGGATTACTTAAAGAGCGCTGGTGGTGTAGTGGTAGCATCCCTGCCTCACGATCCGAAGGTTGTGGGTTCAAACCTGGTCGTGCACCAATGAGTTTTTCCATTCGAAAAATTTTATGTGCTCAATGTCAGTGCTCTTAAACGATGAAGGAAAACATCGTGAGGAAAGCGCTATACCCTAGAACCAAAAATTCGAAGGTATGTGTCATAGGTTGGTATTCTAATAAGCGGCGATGGGCTTGCAACCTGTCACGTACGGAATACTAACTACTTTGCAAAATGTGGGCATGTACCAAATGACTTGCCTCTGACTACCCTCTTTAGATATTCTCAAAGATCTAAGTAACTAAAAAATCTGAGGAGATATCTACCGAGCCTGGGGATTACAGTTATGATCATATTTTTTTTTTAATGATGATATAATTTTATCTAAGTATAGAAATTAAAATTGCTTCTATGTAGTTGCGCCAGTTTATGGAACAGCTAAGTTATATAAAGTTGCATGCTTTCAGAAGTATTCTGCACATCCTCTAACACTACGTCACATCCCTACTAGTTAGCATGCCACAAGCCTGAGATTTGTGGCGTTTCTTGATACCAGTTCGGTGTTACGCCACTGCCGGGAATATTAAATCCGTGAATTTGCCGCTTGAATCGCGCATCTGGATCCCGTGAGCTGCTGTGAACTGAAAAGGGGTTAAATGTTTGAAGCAGGATAGGGTTTGTCCGTTTTTCATAACTTTTAGTAAATTTTCTCTCACATAATATCCTCATGGTTTTTTTTAACTGTGTGAATATGTGGCTAAATGAGAAAATATACAACTATATATAATATAAACCAACTAAAAACACTTCACATCTTAAAATTAAAAATATAATCCCATAATTACCTTCCTATTTATTATTTTAAGCAATTTGGATTAAGGTTAGTATCATTTTTGTTTTTATGGTTTCATGTATAAACATACCTAAACTTATATATAGACTAGCTTATGCCCGCGACTTCGTCCGCGTAGAAATCGAAAATGATGAATTTAAATAAAATACGAAACACGTCTTCCATCATATACCTAAATATAAAACAGGTCTTGAGTATAACGTTTTATTTACCTATTTTTCCCTATTTATAACGTTGGGAAATATAGGTAGGTACTTAAATAAAACGCGATATTATATCCGCTTCATTTCGGTTTTGCCTATTTTTACATAGCAACATAACGAACCTACTGTTCGGGGTAAGGCAATTCGGTTTTGTATATTTTTACATAGCAACCTAACGAACCTACTGCTCGGGGTAAGGCAATTTGGTTTTGTATATTTTTACATAGCAACCTAACAAACCTACTGCTCGAGGTAGGGCAATTCGGATTTTTATATTTTCACATAGCGACCTAACGAACCTACTGCTCGGGGTAGGGAAATTCGGATTTGTATATTTTTACATAGCAAACTAACGAACCTATTGCTCGGGGTAGGGGTAGGACATAGTGGAACTGAGCATCGCAAACATTGACAACCTCTTTTATTTTGTACATAACATACCATACATACATAAAATAACGCCTGATTCCCAACGGAGTTGGCAGAGACCATAGAACTCCACTTGCTACGTTCCTGACATACATTTTTTGCTTCATTCACTCTCATTACATTTTTCATACATGAACGTTGGTTTAGGGTACTCTTGACCTAGCTATTCTCTAAAACGTGCCAATTTAATCGAGGTACGTACGCAGAGGTTTTCTCCTTCCAACTATCCCATTCACACTCTCCTTATAAATTGAGAAGGGTATGTTAAGATGGTTTGGGTATGTAGAAAGGATGGAGCAAAAGAGACTGACGAAACAGGTGCATGCACCCATCATGTATCTGTCAATCTCCTATCATACATCCTTTCTACATGCCCAAACCATCTGAACATACCCTTCTCAATATTCATCACTACGTCTTCTTTCACACCACAACGTTTCCAACGTTCTTCACTCTACCATTTAAAATTAAACCACACATACTTCTCATAGCTCTCATTTCCACTGCATTTATTCTATTCTAATACTTTTTCTGCCATACCTAACTGTCAGTAGGTACCATTATTTCATTTTGTAAAAAGATTTAATGTACTTACCTATTTAAACTAAGTTTCAAGCCAATCACACCACCCTTAGCTATGTATAAGAAACATGCTACATACACCATACTTTCCGAAGATAGAATTACTATATCTACTAAAAACATACTAAAATTAATAAAAAGACGAATTGTTTATCTATCCATAGAAAATCGACATAAAATGACATTGTCAATAGACTTAGTGTAGTATCACTGTTATATGAACAAAAAAGGTTGGTTGCACAGATTAATTTGATTTGAATCTAAGCCCAGTACCTACTAACTATTTCGTATTATGTGACTCTTTATTATTTTACATAATTTATCTTTTATATTTGTCAACCGATTTCGATGAAACTTTGTTTCATTCCTATGTTTTAATCTAAGCTTATCATTCAATACATTAGTGAAAATTGAATTCGATTCGGTTCAGTCGTTGCAAAGTTTGTTCCGGAGTTGCGGATTATCGTTCACAAACGCACAGATAAACATAAAAACAAACAAAAATATATTTTTTTTCATAAACTGTTGTTTTAGGCTACGTAGCGTGTCTTCTTTAGGTAGCACTAATTTTTATTTGAAAATATCAAAAGTACAGACACGACTTCTCTACGATTTTATTAATATGTATAGACTTGCATAAGTTTTTAAGTGAGTTCAACCTTTTTGAATGAAATCGGAGTAAGTTTCAAACATGGCATGTGTCAAAATAAAATGTTGTTTCAATCAAAATCACTAAGGAGTATCGATATCAACTTCGAAGCAAATCACCACCACAATAACTTTCTACCCCATTTTAACCTCGTTAGGGGATGAAATTCAAAAAAATGCTATATAGGTCTTTCATCAATTCTGCTAAAAAAGGTTTATGCAAAATTTCAAGTAGATCGGACCAAGGAATCAGGTTTTGCATACAAACTTTGCCTCCCTTTTTCACTCCCTTAGAGGTGGAATTTCGGAAAATCCCTTCTTATCGGATGCCTCCGTCGTACAAACAACACACCCTCCAAGTTTCAGATCTCTACGATCAGCGGTTTAGGCTGTGCGTTGATTCCTAATTCATTCAGGACCAAGTTTTTTATGAGTCTTTGTACCCCTTTTTAACCCAGTTAGGGGATGAAATTCAAAAAAATGCTATATAGGTCTTTCATCAATTCTGCTAAAAAAGGTTTATGCAAAATTTCAAGTAGATCGGACCAAGGAATCAGGTTTTGCATACAAACTTTGCCCCCCCTTTTCACTCCCTTAGAGGTGGAATTCCGGAAAATCCCTTCTTATCGGATGCCTCTATCGTACAAACAACACACCCTCCAAGTTTCAGATCTCTACGATCAGCGGTTTAGGCTGTGCGTTGATACCTCAGTCATTCAGGACAAAGCCTTTTATATGTATAGATTTGTGAAAATCGAGTTCAGGTTTTTATTATACTAAATCAATCTTCTAAATTCTGAACCATTCGGTATATGAGTTTTGATTTTAACCTAGAGAGGTAACTCACTATACATTATTAACTGCCAAATCACGCCGTAATGCGACTCGTGAGCTTCTAAATAAGGAACAAGTAAACCTTAGTTCACACAGATAATAAATTAAATATACCTTTATGTTTTCTAGTTTGATTCTTTTTAAGTATTCAAAAACGGAGATCTTTCTCAATTTGGTGTGCATTTTTTATAGACAACAAAAATAATTTCAATCCAGCACACATGACATATTTGTTAGTAAGTGGTTACCGTAGCCTGCAATAAATAGTAACTACATTTTTACAAGTACCATAAGTGAACGAAAAAATATAATTATCTTTATTAAAAAAATAGATGTGAAGCACATAACGTGTAAATCGCGTTCGTTTAGATTTTTCTGTTACTTATAAAAGCTTATAAATAAATCTTTTCTGGCTTAATAACTTTTTTGATTAAACCTTTTTACGAAAAACAAGGTTTATTCTGTGTGAACTTTGCTCTATCTGTTTACCTAATTACGGTGTCGCTACAACGGGAATGACATTGAATTCATAATTAATCGTCAAAGCTTGTCTCGGTTAATTGCTCTGGCAGCTGATAGAGTATACAGGTAATTAACCTATCTACTAGTGTGAATACAGCTTTATATTGGTACCGTATGCGAAAATTATTCAGTACCTACTTGCAATAAATTCATTAAACAAAACGCGTGTATCGTTAAATATTAACATTAGTGTCATAAATAATTGATATTATTACCTATGTTAATATTATAAATTATAAGCTGACCATACAAAACTTTGTGAAATGCACAAACCATCTGTTTTTTTGTACATTATAATATATATTTTCAGACTTTATTTTTGGTATGCCACAGGCACTGGCCACAGGTATTGAATACAAAACCGAAAAATCCAACATCATTTTTATCAACTTAAGCAAGCTAGACAAGATATCAAAGCAAGTATGAAGAATTAAGAATAAGAAGACGTATTAGGTAACAAGAAACTAAACAAGGCAGAAAATAAGCGACTAAGGATTATCAGAGCTGCGGCTAAAGTGGTCAGTGGTCACATGTAATGTTATAGAATAAAAGGGTACCTTAGAACAATCGTGAATAAAAGATCCCCTCAATTTTTCGACCTTAATTCCGGGTGGAGCGACCGCAGGAGAGCCGCGGTCGGGTCGCTAGTGCGAGATAATGTTCCGTGGTCCTCTCCTGGATTATACGTCCACTTCAGCCACATTTATACAGTTAACTGATTTCCAACTGTCAAACTTCTATTCTGAAAGGCGAGGCACATTTTCCATCGGAGGAAACCCGAGAATTTTGAACAAAACAGACATTTTTTGTTCAAAATTGACTTGACAATTTGACTGACTTTGTGACAATAAACTCTGGCAACATTGATCTCAAAAGAGACAACGCCACAACAAAAAGAAGAAGAAGAGGCACATTTAATTATTTTTACACTGGTTCAAACTAATAACACGATAAGAAAAATAATAGTTTCAAACAACTCACAAAGTGATCGGTCATCTAATTTTATCATATTTACTGATGATTTTTAAAAATATTCATATCTT
The DNA here is from genome assembly GCA_963675405.1 of Cosmorhoe ocellata. NCBI lineage: Eukaryota > Metazoa > Arthropoda > Insecta > Lepidoptera > Geometridae > Cosmorhoe > Cosmorhoe ocellata. The sequence continues at coordinate 8,612,933 of OY776249.1, read as the reverse complement.
CGTAATTGACATAGCTAATTATGACAAATATAATTTATGGGATGACGACTAGATCATATTTAAAACGTATAGGGTTTCATAGAAACATTATCCCAGCCTCTGGTATTAATCCCGCGTTACTGCTAGCCGCGCCACCGAAAATAAGGATAAAGTTTTTTGTGTGAAAAATCTGTCCGGCCACTAATGCTGCTTTTCATGTAGCTAACGAAGCCGCGACCTAGCAAGAGTGTGTACAATGTAGAATGGAAGGATTGCGAAAAGTTGCAACTCAAAAGGAATTTTTAATCTTCTTTGTGTGAGGTAGATAGGTAATGCCACTTGCCTGGCTTCGGATCTTCAAGAAAAGACCTACTGTTATGTGACGACCGTAAGACTTGGATTTAAAACGCTAAAATACTTATCATCGAGAACCTGGTTTATTGATTAACTTTAGTAAGTTTAAAAAGACAACAAACCATAAATTACCCAGTTCTATATTTTCTAGATGAATAAATAAAAATAATAAATAACTGAGAAAACAAACCTTTATCAGAAATAACATTTTTAAATTATAAAATGAAAATTTATGAAAACTAAAAATCTAAGTACTTTTAGCAACGCCCTCCATAAATTACCTAGTTCTATATTTTCTAGATGAATTAATAAAATAATAGGTAACTAAGAAAACAAACATTTCTCAGATATAAAATATTGAAAACTAAAAATCTTAAATAAAAGTATTTTTAGCAACGCCTTCGACATTAAGTGCAGAGACCAATAATTTTACCTAGAAAATGATTAGATTTTCCTATTGATGAACAACGAATTCTGTGGGTGCCTAGTTAAAATCAACTTGTAGGTACTTAAAAATAAATAATAAGCCCTTTATAACTCTTAAGAATTTTACAATGCCGTTATTCTCAATGTTCTACCTACTATAATTATTATCTACGTAAAAGCACCGATTTAAAACCAAATACACAAATTAAATTTTATAAATAAGCGGACTGCCCACATTCTCCGCAACCGCATTACCACATTATAAAAGTAAAATCTCCTTTTTGTAGAAGCTCAAACACCCTCAAGGCATCTCGGAGATAAAAATGGTATTTTCTCACTTTTCCGCTCGAAATCGTAATAAGTTTTCGTATGCATAAATGGACGTCATTGAGAGAAGTACCAAACTAGGGACTGTGTTATATGCAACATGTAGGTCAATAATATGAAACACATAATTTTTAGACATCAAAAAGTTTCATTTATCACTTTGACAACAAGCAATGATATTTCAAATTTCTAGACACGCGGCAGCGTGTCAGCCAAGTTCAAGCGAACGGGCGAAGCGCGCACAGTGTGTAATATTACAGGAACCATTTGGGTCATTTTTCACCCCCTCGTAACTCAAAAACTATTTCACATAAACAAGTCAAATTTGACACATCTATTGCCACTTGCGAGTTAAATATGTGCACCGAATTTCATAGACACACCTCAAACGGTTATTTAAATATTAACATCCAAAAATGGTTTGTTATGGAAAATTTTATCACTGACTGACCTATAGACGTTAATTATAACCCAGTTCCAGATGACCTAGAACGTTCAAATTTGGCGTCCAGGTAGGTAGTGGGGTGGATACAAAGGAAAAAATCTGAAACTTGGAAATTTTTATATTTTTATTGTACTTTTTCAATTAATTCATTCTCTTAAGAACTCTTATAGCGCCTATAATATAAGTAAGAGCAAAGATTATAGTGTGTCGGGTAAGTAGGTAGTAGGTACACTTATTCAGTACTAGTTTCCGCCCGCGGCTTCGCCCGCGTGATACCTTGAAAAAAAAACAAATCTATGCCGCGAGAACCTTATATTTTTCCGAGATAAAAAGTAAGTAAAGTAAGTAAACATACATCCACGCATCCATACATTCTTACAAACTGTCGCGTTTAGTAGGATTTACATAGCAACCTAACTAACATGGACATTGGACAGTTCAAATTATTAGCACGTACCTACGTAAGTAGGTAGCTCAATGGTAGATAGATACTTACTGAGTATGTGTACCTAGATAGGTACACTTGCTCAATAGAATACTATATATAACTTGTAAAATTAAGTAAGTAGGTACCTGACTATAAGTAGGTAGGTACCAACCTATCTGACACACTAAAATACACAATACGTTACTTTATAGGTAGGTAGCTTATAATAACAATTACTCACTGACTAGCTATTAAAGTTTCACTTTCAGGAGATTATTTACCATTTTACCATAATCTTAGGAAAGGAAAGGCAGATTTTTTTTTAAATGTACCTACATACTTAGCGTAAGTACCTATATGATTCTATTATATGACCAGTACAGTACGTACATACTACCTAGCTAACGTAGGTAGCTCTAGCTGAGTGTACCTACCTACCTATCTAACAACCGTCAATGACGTTTGCCCCGCGTCTGCCCGCATTCGGCGGTCGCGTACTCAGCGATGAGCGACATCTTCCCCGCCCGCAGGCGACTTATTCGCCCGCCGCCGGACCGCGTAATAATATCGCGCACGCGTTTGTAAGTTTTTATTGTATTTATGGTTCACTATTTTGACGATAATGGCTTACACATAAAAGATAGATATAGGTAGTACGTATACTTATTCAGTAAGTACCTACCTACTTAGGTATACCTACATGTACCTATACAATGTGCCAATAGTTTGAGCCGCCCTTGCAGGTAGATATATAAGTATAATAATAAGTTCCTACTTACTAATAAGTTCTGTACAAAAAGTAATGATATCCCATCAAAAACATAAATGTGAAATGAGAGCCAAGTTCAATAAGTAGGTATGCTTGAGTCGTTGACTTCAGCGACAAAAGAAGTGAGATCTAAACGGGTGCCAAGTACAATGGTCAGTCCTAAAACTTATTTATAACAATATGAAATATTTTTAACAACTTTAAAATATAATTTCATCTTAAAACTTAGGATATTATATTGAAGCCTAAGGTCTGACTTGGCTAGTTTTCTTAAGAGTACAAATTATATTAGGTATAGCCTTTGCAAGTTTTTATTTTATTCTTCTAAAAATTTGGATTGCTGGTAGAAACTAGCGATTGGACATAGTAAGTAAGTAGTTAATTCGTATATGAGAACTAGCCAAGTTAGACCTTAGGCTTCAATATAATATCCTAAGTTTTAAGATGAAATTATATTTTAAAGTTGTTAAAAATATTTCATATTGTTATAAATAAGTTTTAGGACTGACCATTGTACTTGGCACCCGTTTAGATCTCACTTCTTTTGTCGCTGAAGTCAACGACTAAAGCATACCTACTTATTGAACTTGGCTCTCATTTCACATTTATGTTTTTGATGGGATATCGATTTTTCGACATTGATGTTCTACTTTCATTGCTTTATCTGACTACTTGATAATTGCTTGATAGAAACAAGCCTGTATAAGAAGAACTATACGAAAACAATCTTTTAAAAAATATAACTACGTACCAAAAACAATTACCTATTTATAATTCATGAGTTGGTAACACATTTGAAATATATTATATGAAAACTGAATAAGAAATTATTGAACCAATATATATACAACATTATATGCATAGCTGGCATTATTTGCATATAGCCCATCTCTAGTTGTAACAATGGGAATCCCTCTTCCGGCCGGGTTTCTTTATTTTCCCTCCCAGCTTTCATTTCACTTGCAAATGTTTCATTCTTTATGAATTTACGCGATTCTTAGAGAAAAAAGGTTTTCCGGAATCAAACTTGTACAAATATTTGGAGTGAAGAGTTTCCTAACCGTCGTTTTAGTCCCGTCTCAATTTCGTGGGGAATGGCTACGGATTGCTTTATTTGTATTTAATTTTTGCGAAACTTTTAGGTGTTTGCGTAACCCTCAAAAGGGTGGACTGCGGTTTACTGCACAATCCCTTTTTCTTTATTTCTATTATTAATTATGTTATCACACTACAAAGTCACCTCACACACACCGCAGTTTTGTGCTTTTGTATAAAACCAAAAAATCATTATGTGATCACGACTCATCCTGGCTGCGCCAAACCAATTCGGGTTTGGCGCAGCCGGGATGGGTCGTGTCTTTACTGACTACACCAGTAATGATTGGAATGTAAAACTATCTCTGCCATGTTGTTGAGCAAAAAATAATCGCAAATAATGTTATTTAACACTCTAGGTAAAGATCTTAACTCAGTGTGAAACAACAGCCAATGAGATTCTCACTCGAGTTCGCTCGGGGACAAACTTTTATTTCAAATCGTGATGGGACCCAAGAATTGTATTTCACAGTTTCGTCCAATGATAGCAGACAATGCTTTAGGAAATTAGATTGCCGCGGCAGTCGAGGCACGTTTGGTGCCTTGACTGGACGAACTGCGACTGTGCTCACTTTGAACTTGGTAAGTTTTGTACGAACTATTTAGTCAACTGAGGCCACTGATTGGCATAATTTTGAATCGGTCAGCTGATCCTATTGTTACATATTATGAATGGTATAGATGACACGTAAAAAAGTGTTTCGACATAAGATTTACGAAAACAACAACACAACCACAAACGCATATGTGCATTATAAGGTAGGTGAGATAATTAATTAATTAATTATATTTATCGTACTTGTATCGTGTGTTTTTTTACTTTAAATTAAAATATGAAAGCCTATATTAGCCTCACAGCTCAGTTGGTACTCACAGCTCTGCCTTCTCTGTCCGATCCCCACCAAAGATAAACATTTGTATGATGAACATAGATGTTTGTTTTGTATGAGACTGTTATTATTGTATGAATTAACAAACAAAATTGTATAATTAATCTATCAATTATCTGGTTCCCATAGTACAAGCTTATTTTGGAGCTATATGTCGTTATTTTCAATGACTTCCAAAAATAATAATAATAACTATACGATGTAAGTATACCTAACTGAAATAGTAATAGCGTTGCAGATAATTGCTTGTGAATCATGAAGGAAATTGAAAATTACCTTGAACGAAAAACAGGTAAAGACGATGTTACTTCAGGTAAGTATGTTTATATTCACCAAGTCCACAGATATAGTTGGCTAATTCGTTACAAGTTACCTATTTGCGCGAGGGAGGCGAGCTGCAAACTTAACAAGCTCTTTGTCCCGGGTCCGGCTGCTAACAGCTTACAGCGAGTTCGCTAACAAATCACACGTGTGATCGAGACGCGGACTGAAAGCTAGGGAACTTTTAGTGAAAAGTTTTTCACCTGAGTACTGAAATACTAAAAATTCTCTGACTAAAAACCAGTGGTTTTATGTCTATTGGTAATAGTGGCTACGATTTGGTTTATACCTCTTCATTCCTTGTTTTACTTCTGGTTATCGTCATATTAAAATTCATAACAGTGATATTAGGTAAAGATTTACTCGTAGGTTTATACGATAATGATATTTTTTTAAATTATATTATAATAAGGATGGCAAGGCTTTCTACTTTAAGATTTAATAAGTGAATTCAAAGTTATTGTAATAATAAGTCTGAAAATATTAACTGTTTTGACTTGACAACTTGACTATGACTCTGTGACGTTGACAACAATTATATAAAATACACTTGACACTGGCAAAATTTATCTCTAAGAGACAGATGTCTTATAATAAAGAAGAAAAGTCGAACTACAGGTAAACTCAAAACTTATACGACAAAAATGTAACTGAAGTATGGGACCTATTGTACGCAATGTCCATCCAATTTCAGCGGATAAAACTTCCATATTCATAAAACGTTACGGAATCCTTTATGACGAAACTTTTAAAATCTCCTGAAGTTTCAGCTTACGCCAAGAGCTTAGTTTTTAACTTTATACAATGTACCTAGACAGTTTTGCACACTATTAGTTTTGTACTTTAGAGTTTAGAAACTATAATTCTAGTATATTTTATAAAGTTTGAACTCTAGGGGGTATTAGCGGATGCGATTTAAGTTTCCACTCTAAAAGATTGGTAATAGATGATCGGCAAAATCTCCTGAGTAGGTACTTTTTTAAGCTTTCTAGGTTCCACCACTAGAAACTAGTACTTAAGTAGACATATTTTTCTGAAGATTTCGCTGTTAAAAATATCTGTTCTAAAATTCTTTTACTTAGATTAAGATTTCTTTTAAGCCAAATTTTCGTTCAATTTAGATAAATTTTCTGATAAAAAATAATAAGAATTACCATTCTGCCCAAAAATCCACTGTTTTCGTACATAGAAACAAAGCGATTATCAGCATAGATAACCTGTCAGGACGTCCAATTCAGATCCTGCCGAGCCAAGGAAATGGGAAAATAATAAGAAAGCAAACTTTTATACAAACGACTGGCATCGTTTTAAAGTTCCCCTCCTCGGCTTTACAGGCAAGCCTGAGTCACTCCATACCAGCTTTCAATCATAAATGAATTTTATCCTAATGACTTGTGATTCAAAATGGCTCAGATTTCGATGATTATCAGCTATTGAGTTAGGCCAACGCATACATTAAAAGCTAATCCCATAGCGTGATTTTACCACGTAGGGAGATGCATGTCGAAATTATCAGTGAAGGATATTTGTATCTAACTGTGAAGAAGGAGGGTAAGGTGCTTCATCATTCTCCTACCCCTATCCCACGCTTGGGGTCGGCACAACATGTTTTCTTCTTCCACTCACTCCTATCATTCGTCAACTCTGGGTCTTCTCCTCTTACATTCATTATCATCTTTCACAATCACACCATGAAACCACTTTTTCTTCGGCCTTCCTCTACTTGCGTACCCAGATACTCATACCCATAAGTTTTTTGGTGACTTGGTTTTCATCCCTCCTCATCACGTGTCCATAATATGCTTATCTAGCACTCCTCATCTTTTCAGTAACAGGCGCCACTTTCAAACTTCCCCTGACATACTCATTGTTTGGGGTGTAAATTAATTTATTATGATTGCGAGTTCCTGTCGCTGGAGCTACAGAGAGTGACATAGGGTATACAAAAATTTAAAAAAATCCAATATGGCGGCGTAAGAAGATGTTTTCAATTAATTTTAACTAGTTCACTGGTATTTTGGTGTGTAGCAGAGGAAATTCAGCACGTTAGAACTATTATTTATTCTGTCTAGAAGGAATCTGTTGCGGGCGGGGCCGGGAGCGGAGTTATGTCTGTGACACTCGTTCAATTGAATTTATTATAGTCCTTTATGTGTCGGTTCTACGGTGCCTCTGAATGCGCTGAGCTAGGTCGCAGACCTTGCAAAAACTTGTACTTGGCATCCTTTGCTCAGTTCAGTCGCTGTACCGCTATGCGCTTTTTGTCAAAGAATGACTACACTCTGTTGGGTATAACCGAGGTAGTAGAAACTGCTTTTAGAATAATTCTGAGTTGCTTTGTAGAACTGACTTTGAGCTTTGTGAGACTTCGAAGCTTATAATCTTCGTAGGTACTGTCACGATCGTTAATTTGGTACTCACCTAAGATGGAATATCTCATAGCAAAATTAGTTCTGTAAGATCTATTATTTTTGATATTTTGACAAGTACGATAGAACAACGCTGACACGATTATTTCCGATTTACTCCGACCAATTGTCACTGACTTGTCACGAGCACACAAATTATATTTTATTCGTTTTCCGCTTTGAATCTTGTCACTATGACTTTCTTCTTTAACACTGACACAAAAATGATTAAAGAGACATAATCACTACGTTAGAGAGGTTATCAAATGATAACAATAAAATAGATTCAATAAAACAAGGTAAGATAGGTAAGTATACAAAATGCCTCTGTCTATATTTGCTATTTAATCACAATAATTGGCCTAAACTTTCAAACTTATTGCATTCTGAGTATTCTCAGAACATTTCGAAATGGGTCCCAAATAAAAGTTCGTGACTGTACCTATGTAGCGGTTAAATCAAACGTACCGCTGTATATTCACAAACACACAACTAGGTGTACCTATACGTTAATTATTTTCACGTTCAATGACATCCACATAATAAGGTCCGTCAGAAACACACAACCTTTTAAAAGCCAGGACTTAACTGGTCAATTTACTTACAGGAAATTGTAATTTGTGCTTCATAAAGAAAAGTTAATTACATTTTGTACTTAGTGCCAGAAAGCTGTGCGAAATTGCAATTTTAAAATCATGCATCTGTTTGAGTGCAATCCGTCATCCCATCAGGGCGACACAATGCAAGAGTGAACAACGCGCATTGAATGTCGCGCGGTAATGTACGGCGGACGACGAGCAATTTACACTGAATTATTGCATACAGCCGTCCTATTGGCGCGCTCCTCTTGACACCGTTTTGCTGCGATGCTTTTTATCAGCGTTTTACGGGAACGAGCTCTCATTGCCATTGATGTGTACACACAATGCAGGTTTATTTTTCGTCGTGGTTTTTTATTTACAATACTTTTTATTATTATCCTACTAATATTATAAACGCGAAAGTTTGTACGAATGTATGGATGTGTAGATGTATGGATGTATGTTTGTTGCTCTTTCACGCTGAAACGGCTGAACGGATCTGGATGAAATTTAGCACAGCTATAGATTATAGTGTGAAATAGCACATAGGCTACTTTTAATACCGGAAAAATGTTTTTCAAGGTACCACGTGGGTAAAGCCGTGGGCGGAAGCTAGTATTATTATAAACGTTAAAGTTTGTGAGTATGTAAGGATGTTTGTTACTCTTTCACGCTGAAATGGCGGAACGGATCTAGATGAAACTTGGAATATGCGTAGTTTATGACCTGGAATAACACCTAAGCTACTTTTTATCTGAGTAGGTAGGTCCCTAAGCCTAAACCGCTGGTCCTAAAGATTTGAAATTTTGAAGGTGTATTTATTTACTTATAACACGTAGAATAAAAATAAAGAATTCCCGAAATTCAACTAATAAGACGAGCAGTGGGAGGTTGAGATTCAAATAAAAAGCTAAAAAAGGCACGGGGATTTTCCCTAGTCAACCTATACAATACTGGCTACAACCAAGTATAAAGGTGCAAATACATTATTTTCTTTAAATTTAAAATTAGTAATTTGTTAAATTTTAATTTTAACAAAATTAAAATAGTAAAATATGTCTATAGAGCGATGTAGAACAGCCTCACACTAATATTTCATCAAGTTATGCTGGCAACAATGAGTTTCAGTAATCCAATCGTCATACATTCTGCCTATACAAGTAACAATTGTATGAAATTGTGGTATATATAGACTACAAAATAGTACATGTATTTTAATGTTACTCTTTTTGTACCAACATATGCTTAATTTTCTACTTAAGTATCTGTTTCGCAAAATGAAATAAACAACAAAGATTTTTTTTCCAAAAAGCTAGTTCCAGTAAGAATTTTTCCCAAAAAGCTTATGATTTCAGAGAATCTATAAAATAAAATTATTGAAAGCCATCTTTTCAATATTCCTGTATTCTGAGAAATAGCGGCACAAAGAGGGAGACGATACTAACATAATTTTGTACTACGTGTTTTAAACTAGTATTTCTCTTAGATTTCTCTTAGTTCAAAGTAACTAAATAATGTGGAGATGCCTACCAAACTTAGGGATTACAGTCGTAATCATGGCAGTATTTTTTGTTCGCTACTGCTTGACTGTGATGGATCCCATTCAAAACAAAATCCATGCTAGCGACTTGATTGTGTCTTTCAATATGCGGTTTCCTGAGGCCTTACCACAAGCTCTTTAATACCATCATGTTTCAGACACGTCAACGTTTCAAGCTTGAAGTAACTCACTAATACATTTTTTTTAAGTCATGGTACGAAATATCTTCTTCTTCTTAAATTATGGCATCTGTCTCTTAAAGAACAAATTTTGCCAGTGTCAAGTGTATTTTTATTTAAGTATTGTCAACGTCTCAGAGTCATAGTCAAGTTGTCAAGTCAATTTTAAACAAAAGATGGCTGTTTTGTTCAAAATTCTTGGGATTTCCTCCGATGGATTTTGAAGGGAACTATTCACTTTAATTCACATATTCTACACTCGCGTCAAGAACCCACCAAAATAACCACCAAAATTACGCAATAAAACTCAAAATAACACGAGAAAAAGTAGAAAAACTAGAGCGACGTAGTTGTCAAATGTATCGCAGGAAATCCTACGAAATATCAAACTTGACACTTACTTTGACATTACTCGAAGAGCTTGTGCTAAGGTCTCTGTGCTTTTTGAATACTGTTTTACGGTTTTTCGATATTCAGCTGAAGGTAGTAAAAACAAATGCGACAGAGTGCGAATCGTCAGTAAATAAACTGGTGATTGCACAATTGCACGGATAATCTATCATTCAGATACAGAGGTGATTTATCACACCCTGTTGACTGCGATTTTAAATAAACGGCTAACTTGGAGACTTGCACGGCGCATTTTATAAATATGATAAGTTCTTTGAGAATTTTTCAAGTTATTTTAAAGTGAGTCTCGTGGGTAATATATAATATCCTACTAATATTATAAACGCGAATGTTCGTAAGAATGTATGTATGGGTGTATGTTTGTGACTATTTCACGCACAAACTACTGAGTGGATCTGGATTAATTTTAGAAAATAAATAGATTATAGTCTGGAATAAAATAGGCTACTTTTTATACCGGAAAAATGTACGGTTCCCGTGGGATAGATTTGTTTGTGTTTTTCAAGGTACCACGCGGGCGAAGCCGTGGGCGGAAGCTAGTAATATATTCTTTAAAAAAATGATTACAAATATAACATGGAATATTCTTACAACCTCGATCGCAATTATTGGACTGAGAAATTTAAAATCGCGATTTGAAGAAGTTTTTAAAGTAACAAACATCCATACATACAAACTTTCACGTTTACGAGTATAATATCAGTTGGATATAGTAAGATAGTGAAAAAAAGAATATAGAAATAATGGTGGGATGCAGCCAAGAACAGGGATGACTGGAGGGATTTGGGGGAGACCTTTGCCCAGCAGTGGGACAAAATAGGTTGAATAAAAAAAAAATAGTAAGATAGTATCTAGAAAGTATTGTGATAATGTAAAATTTAACACTATAGTCAAATGGTACAGTAAACATCGAATAAAACACATATGTAAGTAGGTACTTGATACCACAATAGCCTCTGCCCTTTTTGATATAAAATACAAAAGTGAAATAAAATTACAAAATCGTTGAGACACGCCGTGATTTCAATATAATTATGATGATGTCTTTTAAGATTTGCAGGAAAATAAGCAATCCCACGGGAATAAAATTTGTATGGGACTACCGCAAGATCTTTCTCTAGAAACAGTCAAAGAAACATCAGAATCGATTAACAATTGAGGGAATTATTATGTAACATAATATACACAACATAAGAAAATAAAATTCGAATATATAACCTCTTCCTCATTTCGTTCCTAATAAAATGTTCATGAAAAACACAGAATTTTATAACCTTTTTCTATACATTTTTAATTCCGATTTGTGGGTAGCTTTTTATATTCATGTTCGACGATTGTTAGCGATGTCTAGACGGCTAAATAGCTTTTATTAACAACTTGCAGTATTTAATGTGAAAGCTTTTGAATAGATGTTGTGTTCGTGATATCACTGCTTAGAACTCGATTAGAAATGACTGTTTTGTCTGATAAAATACCATTCCTTATGATAGCAAATTTGTTACTGTGCATAAACTTTCGCTTTTCTATGGCCGTATACAGAAAGAAAGCTGGAAACTTATAAGCGCTTACCGGCGCTTGCATGCGCTGCTCCGTACTACACAAAGGAAGCAGGTTAAAGCAGATCAATAAATATGCCTGTCGTAATTGCACGTGTTGTCGCAGTTGTTTATTAATTTTAAATGGCAGCGCCCAGCGCTGACCAGCGCGTGTTGAAGCTTGTCGGAACTTGTCGGAACCGTTCAGCGCTTATCGGCGCGCGTTCATATATTTTCCTGCGCGGGTTACCAGCGCTGTCAAGCGCCGGTAAGCGCTTATAAGTTTCCAGCTTTCTTTCTGTATACGGCCTATCAGATGGTTTTGATATCGCGTCCACCGTTTTATAACCAGCTGTAACTAACAGCTGCTATTTTTTAGGAATAAGAGCGAGTTACAGACTCAGAAGCAACAGTCCTTTCATCTCTAATTAATAAATGAACTACGAAACTAACTTACTAAACCGTTTAATGTTGAGTTTATCTTTGGGATAAAGGTAACTTGGGGCATTAGGAAGTGTACGGTAAGTTCGATAGTTTTCGCAAATATTTGTCTTACTTCCTAGTCGTGGGCGATGGATTACGGAAGTGAATTTAGAATTAATGACATCGTAAGAGAAAGCTTTCTATAAATGACGGTAAAAAGATATTTATATATAATCATCCATGACGTACTTATTACTTATAATATTATTAGGCGAAAGTAACGACTTGTATGTTTGTTTATTTGTTACCTTTTCTACAATTTGGTAGACATAAATGCATCTTAGAAAGGACATAGAATAAATAAAATATATGTACATGTGGAAGAATTCGCGGAAAATAGCTAGTTTTCTATAAATACTCAACACCAAAGTAGGCAGCAATACTTTGCAAAAATAATAAAAACTTTTCTACGATTTGATTAGCCTAGGCTCAATTTTCTAGAGTAATCTAATCAAAGTCCCAATCCCTGATGAAACCTTTGACAATAAACAAATAACAAAATAGGTACTCTGTAAAGTCATTCCTACAAATATTACTAAACAAAGATATAATACCATAAAATATATACGCAAAATGCAATTTTAGCGAACACCACCATATAATTCAACCCTTCAAGACTGCTGAGATAACTTGAGTCGTTATTTCCCAGGCGCGGTGTACATCACCTACCACTTGACTGACATAGTGGCACGAATCCCCCTCATAGTGACTAGGATGTACCTACTACTTATACATCTCATGCATTCTCCCTTTGTTCGAACATTAGAAGGAAACAGATATACGGAAAAGATGTTATTGTGAGAAAACAAAGTGAAATTATTATACAAAGAAATATAACTTTAGCAGTATATTTATCTATTTACACAGGCAACGACCTAACACAATAAGATCGTGTGTATTTTAGCATTTTTGATGTTAATCAAACAGCAGAATTACCACCAATATTTCACTACTCGCACAATATTCAGGGGCCATACCACAAGCCTTTACAAACCATTATTATCACTACTTCAATTCAATTTTTATACATATTTTCATGGTACAAAATATCAAAGTACTACTACTACTACTGTTAGTAATTACTATTAGTACTGTTATTAGTCTCTAAGGTTTGCTGGTAGAAAACTCTTGTAGGATTAAGCTCGCCTTTAAATAAATAAATAATGCTGGACAATCCACACAGCATCATCTAGCCCCAAAGTAAGCTACTCAAAGCTTGTGTTATGGGTACTAGATAACTGATATATTTAATACATTATATACATAGATAGATATTTTTTTATTATACATAGAAAATACCCAGACCAACGGAACAAATTTCTGCAGATCGTACACAAATTTGTTCCGCGGCGGGAATCGAACCCGCAACCTCTTGCGTCGCAGGCGGACTCTCGCCCGCTGCGCCACTGAGGTCGTCTTTGTACATGTATTTTTTTTTTCGTCTTGCTTGTAAATATTTTACTGTGTACAATAAATAATTACAAGAATTATTACTTTGATATTGCCCGTAGAACATGTAGTAAGGCCCTAGGTCAGTACGTCTACCATGAGTTGTCACATTTAGGTCGACTGCGTTACTACAGTAATAATAGTACGTTACCATGACATCTGTCAAAATTTTTACTCATGGTACCAAATACTAAGCAAATTAGTGAAGCGCAAACTACAGTCGCTGTAGTACGCTGTGACGTAGGATAGTTAACTACGTGACGTTTTAGTACCCAACTATCCGCTAGAGGCGCTGTACAAGTTTTCATACATTTTTTTAAACTACAGTCGCTAGCGAGTGTAGATTGTGAAAACTCATGGTAGACCTACAGGTCTTGCTAAGATATCACGCTGTATAACCCCATGGCCTCATAAACCACTGCTGTCACTTGACACTGACAGCTGAGTACTCGCTGCGTCTGCTTCGAGATGACGTAGAGGACGGGCGGTAATTCACAGAGCGCCACCAACACCCACTCACTTGTAAATTGAATTCTGAGTAGGCACTGCGTTCGCTGAAACATTTGAATCAGTAATTTTCAAGTATTCTACACTAGTAGACATTCCAGCAAATTCGTTCGCATTACACAGGCTAAGTTTTTAATACAAACATCGAACCCTCGCTTTTAGAGGCACGTCTTAAGTGGTTGAATTTCCGGTATTTCTTAAGTATACCTAGACTTTAAAAGAAACCTGCCCTCGGACTAGCTAGGCTAAAATACTTTACCAATTTTGCACCAAGAGTTTGCAATATTGATAGATATCCAATCCTATTTAATATTATAATATGATGTGTGGGGGTTTCTTACTCGATCACGATGAAACGGCTGAACGGATCCGGATGAAATTTGTCACAGAGATAGATTATAGTCTAGAATAGCTTATAGGTTATAATTTATCAAGGTATCACGCGGGCAAAGCCGTGGGCGGAAGCTAGTAAATATGATGTATTTCACAAAGCCAACTCAGAAAGGACAAAATCATGAGCAAAAACCTACAAATAAACTCATTTATGTTTTTCCTGCGTGGGCAGATTGTAAACAAACCCCTAAAATTGGCATCCTTTATGAAACAAACAACTTGTTTCCGATATGTGCCACATTAACTTTCATACGGCGCAGTCGAGATGTATGAATAAGGAATTTAAATATTGCGTTCGCATCGGTTGACTTCATCTTCGGTCTCCTATTTACGATATCCTATTTCTCATACGCCGACTTTCATAAAACACCTGATAGAATAGGTTTGAATAAAACAATTTTTTTTAATTGTAGTGAACAATTGTTCATCTTGTTCAACCTAATTGTACGGAGTGTAGAGAACTCTTCTAAGACAAGCCATCTCTCTTGGTTTTGAGGTATTTGCAATCAGTTCTTGTCAACTACTTTGACCAGGACGTTTGCATACATCTTCGCTCCAGAACTTTTCTTCTCCATCTTTATCTGAGATCCGACCATTTTTATTTAATGGTACCTTTTAGAATCGATTACTCTTCTGACATTCCATTTTATTCAATTCCGTGTTTAATTTCACAATGGAACTCCATTGTTTAGATCAAAGCATTTATATTCCAAAATTTGACAGAGATTTAATCTTCGCTTACTATTTTAATATACTTACCTACTTATTGCAAGCAAGTCAAGACCTTAAAACCACGAGATCATAATTCTCCTGCTCTTATCCCATGTAGTTTTCTTCTCCCACTCACTCCTATCATTTGTTAACTCTGAATCTACTCTTACCATCAAATCAACATTCACACAGCCAAATTATTCTTCGGCCTTCCTCTACCTGTACGTCTACCATGAGTTGTCACATTTAGATCGGCTGACGTTACTAAAGTAGTAATAGTACCTACGTTACTATGACATCTGTCAAAATTGTTACTCATGGTACCAAATTCAAAGCAAATGTATTCATTTGCTTTGAATACTACAGTAGTACTACAGTAGTACAGCCGCTGTAGTACGCTGTGACGTAGGATAGTTAACTACGTGACGTTTTAGTACCTAACTATCCGCTAGAGGCGCTGTACAAGTTTTCATACATTTTTTTAACTACGGCAGGAAGATGATGAGTCGCTAGCTAAGTGTAGATTGTGAAAACTCATGGTAGATCTACTGCTTTACTACTCTACTTCTCTACTCTACCTTGGAACCATGGAAAAATACCCGAATAAGCGAACACAATTTATTCATTGAATAATAGTTCACTGTAAACGTTGGCCGTAGCGTTCGCCGTGAATAGGTGCTAATCTGGAGAACGTGCAGACAAGCCTTTTGATCCCTCTGAAACATCACGGCTAAATATTGAATACGTGATAGTAATGTATAGCAGTAATTGAAAATTCTCTAAGTTAATCCGTACGTGCTGAGAGGACTTAAATTAAAGGGGAATAAAAATAGGAATGCTTTATTTAAATTTATTAGAACGTACGAAGAGATAATAAACAAATATTTGAACAGGGTCACAGTACGCTTCTAAAGATATCTCTAATTCAAAGACATATTTTTATTGTTTGTTTAAAATAAATATAAATAAAGATTTGTTTGTTGTAGAGCTTATCCTAGTTCAATATGACGCGATAGTGAAATAGGTACACAGCTTTGGATTTAAGCTGGTCATTAACACCTGCACAACCTAAATGCCAAAGCACCCGGTGCAGTGCGATAGCGAGTCAGTAACACATTCACACTAACAAGTAATAACTTTTTTACGATGTTTTGAGTACACAATACTCGTAGGTAAGCATACGTGAGCGGAGTTGTAAGCGGGTCAATTGGTAAAAGATTTAAATAAAAATATAAAAGGACTATTTTGAAACTACTTACATGCTACGTTAATTTTAATATCAATGCCAGCCTAACCCAAGTCCGAGAAAAACGGGCAAGAAACACGTCTAGGACCTACCGCTTTAAATAAATAGAGCAGATTAAATGTATGATTAGGTATGCATAGTTTCCTTATATTTTTATGAAACAAAGCTTTTATACCTACTCCAATAGTAATAATATTAAAGCAGTTAGGCTAACATGCAGCTGCGACAAAATTTTGTCGACAGTTTTGTCGAGCGTGCTGTTACGTATTCGCATTAGAAAAAGCGAGACGAAACATTCGAAAAAATATTGTCATAACGCTCATATTAGCCTGGTAGGACTTCAAAACATCAATAATCATTCTCCACGATTAATCAGCAAGCCGTTTCATTCATTAGGTATTCAATGATTCGCAATCACAAAATGAAATGCAACCTATTCATGCAACGGGAAATACAAAAGTATATACATAAGTTACATAATATAAAATGTAAAATGTATTTCTAAAACAGGAGGTAGCTCAAAAGGTGCTCAGTACCTAATGCAAGCTTATAGAACTCAAGTTCCTATTTTATCTATTCGTGTACTTGTCTTTTTTTGGACTGGCCTCACAGCTCAGTTGGTAGTAGCTGTGCCTTCTGCGCTGCAGGTTGTGGGTTCGATCCCCACCTAGAACTAACATTTGCGTGATGAACATAGATGTTTCTTCTGTTTCGGGTTATTATGTATTCTATGAATGTATGTATAATATTTACAAAAAAAATGTATATTTTTTTTTGTAAATACATACATAGAGTCATACAGTTTATATTACCAACTAAAAACTATGTTATGATTATAAGGAACATTGGTGATAATTCTCTTGTTCCACGAAATAACTTAATTTAAAAAATTTAAACACACACCATCTTATTTTGTTCACCCCAAAGACTAAATCTAATCAGATCGTACATCTTTTCATACTTTTTAAATTAGTCTGCGCAACAACAGAATTTCCACCATTTGATGATAGTCTAATTACTATTGTGTTAAATTGATGGTGTATATTGATAACATATTTATCGCAAATAATCTTAATTTCACTTCTATACGTTGATGTATTGTCATTGTATTGTCTCCGTATCGGTTAAATTGAAAACGTGCTTTTGCCGTCCGTTTGTTTATTAAAATTGCAGCTGGCAACCCCCTTTTCACAAGAGCAACACTCGTGACAATTTTAAAACCTGTATATAATTTTACTGATATTTGTATTCACTCACTGTCATTGTTTCCTATTTTATTTTGTTTGGATTATTTTTATACACAAAGACCTTAATTAAGACTACTCACTCCATAAAAACCAATATAATACCAGTGATAAACAACTGAATCATTAAAATTGCGATTGGCAATCAATCAGGACTGGCTTCATAGCTCTGCCTTCTGCGCTGTAGGTTGTGGGTTCGATCCCCACTCGGAAAAACATTTTGTTTGATGTACCCAGGTTGTTGTTTATCTGATGTTCGTTATCTGGATGTTACTATGTATTCTATGTATTTATTTACAAGAAAATATATGTAATTAATCTATAAGCTATCTGGTTCCCATAGTAAAAACTTAGTTTGGGGCTAGATACCGTTGTGTGAAATGTCCACCAACATATTTTATTTATTGCTTTCTGCGTACTTACTTTGACTCAGATTATGTATATCACGACAAGTTTGAAACAAGCGTATTGCGCGATTTTCGTATTTTTTTTTATCATACAGCGGCGACCACAGTGCAATCGAGTAACAAGTCTCCCTCTTTCGAATAATCGATGAACTAAAGTGAATTCTCGGCGGTAGGCGGGCGACAGGCAAACGATGGCTTCTGAAATACGAACTTTGTTACACCACGTTTATACCAAGGTATTACAAGTATTCTACATTTAACAACAAACTGTTTTTATTTGTTTTGTAACCTAAAAAGTTTTGTACACATTTATCTCAAAGACTGATGATTTGGCTACTCTTAGACGTTTTGTTTTTAGCTTGTATCAAACATATTTGTAGATGTTAGACGTCTTAAAATGCTAATTTACTTAATTTAGTGTAATAAACCTGCGGAAATAAAAAATGCATTGTTACCTAGGTGCGTAGGGAACACCAATAAAAAATTCAAGACATGAATAAGTAGATGCTCCCACTGAATGATTCACAAGTCAGTTGCGGTATTGTTTACAGGCACGCTGGGGCGTTGCGCAGAATACTAATTAAGGTAGGGGGTTCACTCCCAGGTCAGCAAATAATGCCGGGTCGGGTACGGTCAGAAGTAGATGAGCAAATCCGACGTTCAATATCCTATACATTGAAATGTACTTTAATTACAAACTCAACAATACGTTGCGCGCAACCTGCACGAGCATTGTCACATAGATAAATGTAATAATGTTTACCGTTTTTATTCCTTCATTCAAATGTTAAGCTACTTTTGGCTTATTTAGAGGCTCTTGTATACCCAAAAACTTTTTAAAAAGTGCAATAACAGCAACAAAAAAATTAAGTAGGAAAGCGTATTTTATTGTGTGGTTATTATTTTAATGCTTTTTTGTATCTTTGCTACACTTACTTTTATGAGATTGTAGTAGGGTCAATTAATTTAAATTTGAGGTTTTGTCCTAATATAATATTTACATTTACATATTTATGTATAATATTCACGGAACAGTAATCGATTTTCAGCGAGTATATAATATTTTTGTATCATTATTTCTTGTATCTTTTTACTGTTTTTGTATACTTGAGTGGCAAATAAATGACTGTCTATAAAATCAGTTGCTCAGCTAATTATGAGAACAACAAAAGAGGTAGCCAGTTCCAGCCCAAGAGGTGCAATTCAATTAAAATAACGCCTTATGTTTACATGATAACCACCCCGTGTCCCGATTGTCACAAATAAGGTATCGGTTCAGGGTTTCAAATGCTTTGCTGGATACAACGGAGAAATTGAATCGTTGCTTCGAATATTGAGAAGCTCTATAAACTTCGCAATGCAGCTTCTGTAATCAAGACGCTTCTAATTCTCCATCTAAATAGGCGAGTATCGAGTAAAGCAGATCGAAAAGACGCAAGAGGAAGAAAGCGATGTTTTACTTGACTGCGAAGAAAGAGGTTAATGAGTTTGGGTATATGTATGTACGTGAGTTTCTTTGATTGTCACTGTTGCTCAAATGGCTGAATGGTTTTTGATAAATGAGATGTTGTTTGATTTTTCTGAATCAAGAGAGTAACATAAGCAATAATCAATGTAAAAATTTAGGATTTCTGTCATATATTTAGATATTCGAATAAAAAAAACATTTTAAGGTATATTATCTCGGCAAAAACAAGAAATAAATTTTCAGACGCTTAATGAAATTTATCTCACTTTTCCGAGCTTATGGCCCCTGTACTCCTTCATTACGTCACTAGGGTTTACCTTCAATTTGTCATTTTCGTGGAATTTTGGTTTTTCAGCAAGTCGTTAAAGTGAACAGCTTCCGCATTGTCTCAATTAGAGGGCCACAGATCTCACGTAGAGGGGTCTATTCTGGAATTTCTACGAGTAATTTAGGAAATCTCTCGTAAATACCCAACAGATGTATCAAATAAAATAATTGTGCACGAAAGGAGAATTTAAGTATTTTCACCACTCTGGTTCGAATGAAGTAGTGTCACAATAAAAAGTAAAATATCTAGAAGAAAAAAAAATAACAAAGCTTATCACGACTGCAATCCCCAGGCACGATAGATATCCTCAGATCTCTTTTCTGTTACTGAGGTTTTAAAGGATATCTAAAGATACCTACATTTTGCACAATCGTTATAATTACGTACGTGACAGGTTGCAAGCCCATCGCTTATAGGAATACTAACCTATGACACACACCTTCAATTTTTTTATTCTAAGAAATGCCGGTTTCTCCACGATGTTTTCCTTCACCATTTAAGAGCACTGGCATTGCGCACATATTTTTTTCTAATGGAAAAACTCATTGGTGTACGACCAGGTTTAAACCCATGACCTTTATCATGAGGCAAAGGTCAGAATAATGTATTATATGGCACTAGATCCGCCCGCGGCTTCGCCCGCGTGATACCTTGAAAATCAAAACATATCTATCCCACGGGAACCATACATTTTTTCGAGATAAAATGTAGCCTATGTGTTATTCCAGACCATAATCTATATCTGTGCCAAATTTCATTCGGATCCGTTCAGCCGTTTTAGCGTGAAAGAGTAACAAACATACATACATCCATCCATCCATCCATACATTCTTACAAACTTTCGGGTTTATAATATTAGTAGGATATATACCTTTGCCATACATACTTTACTTTATAGTTTGCAGCATGAAAATGAGAACAGCAATTGTTTTATTGTAAACCAGAATAAGCCCCCAAAAAGAATGAGATCGCCGTTAATTCAATGGGGACACGACATAATTTCCCTTGCAGGTAAAAGTAAGGTACGTCTAAACAATATTAGCTACGTGAGAGGAATCAGTTGCCAATTGACTTACGGCTGTTGTCTTCCCGAGCCTGTACAAAAGGTGATGTATGGTCTTTGTGCGTCTCGAACTTTATTGTTTTCCCTTTTTCTAATGGAGGGTGAAGCGGAGGAACAGGCGAATGAGAATAGCTGGTTCAATCCAGCTCAGCAGCATAAAGTTTGACTTAGTCTCATAAAAAATAGCCGAAAACATGATCACCACTGTACTCTCTAAGGTCAATATGGCTCGGTAGATATCTCTTCAGGTCGCTTCTTAGATCTTTGAGGATATCTTTAAAGGGGTATCTATCTATTTTCAGGTACAAACATTATATTTTTGACATACTTTTACTTGGTATTCCACAGGTTGCAAACTCATCACCGCTAATAAGACTACTAACCTATGACATATGCCAAATTTTTGGTTATAGGGTATGCCGATTTCTTCATTATGTATTGCACTGGCATTGAAGGCAAAAAAATAGCCGAAATAAGTTTAGCTATTTGTTATTATAAGTTTAGACCCCGGTGGCTCTGACTGGGGGAATTGGAAAATAAGAGCCATCGTACCTAGTGATATGCTATACTTTTCATAATAACTAAAAAATACGTGTTGTAGGTCCATGGTACTACGCCATGCTACGCAGCTACGCCGTAGCAGCTGATGTAACAATAAATTCAATTATTGTTGGATATTTCGCACAGCGCCATCTAGCTTCAAATTAAGCGAAGCCTGTACTATGAAGTCATGTTTCAGAAACGTTAAAGTTTAAAACTTGAAGTATCACTACTTCAATATAAATTTTATAGGTCATGGTACTAAATATCAAAGTTATATTACTTTTATAATGCCTGAAGAGCTTGTGGTAAGGCACTAGATTACTGATGGAATACTTACCGGACATTATAATAGACAGTAACAGACAATAAAGAGAGATAGTTGTCCTCATTAAGCTATGATGATACATCGGAAAGGTTATTTTGTAACATATCGCTCCGGCTTACTGTGGAATCAATATCCAACGTCAAACAAAATATATTTCTTTGGGAGCTCGAATGAGTTCAAAGATAACTTTCTTTTTTATGGAAAATTTATAAAGATTTTTCCGCTCGCCTAAAATGTAATGTACTTACCTACGTGGTCGTAGAATCCTTTAATATTGAAATGAAATAGGTTGAAGGTTTTTGATCATTTATAAAGTCCAAGCTAAACTAAATGACTAACACAAAATATCAATTAAAGATAGCTCACATAATATATAACGAGATCCCTCTAAGAACACACATGACCTTTTTGTAGGGAACATATTATATTTACTTATACTTAGTAGTATTTATTGCAAAAATTAAAAAACCCGTCTGATCGTAACTGACAATAGATTTTTACAGCGGTCATATTACATTTTTTGATATTTTGTGTAGCTTAAGTCACTCTTAAATTCGATTTCTTGTAAACCATACAAATCCAATGACATCTCATTTATCAAAATCCGCTCAGTCGTTTGAGCTTCAGAACAACCAAAAGAACTCACATACAAACGTACATACATACATACCCCAAATACCTTACCCTCCTTCTTCGCTCCGCAGTCGGGTAAAAAACGCTGCATCACTCATAGCATAAATGGGGGACTATCTGCTATTTTTGTATCTGCAAACACGTTCAGCCTCAATACTCTCCGGAAATGCTCTCGATATTTCCACGCAGATATGAACAATTTACGAGTATTTTCCGCGTTTTGACAACGTGAAAAATTCGGAAAAATCACTAGTGGATCATACCCCATTCTTGTAATAGACCCTATACTACGCAAGCTCGGTTATTCAATGTTTTGCGTTCTTGCAACAGAGTACTTGGAATTTGTCTTCATAAGGGACGTCTTCCACTGGAGCAGGTAAATGCCCGAACACACTCGTGACATTACGCCACGACCGTAAAAAAAAACGTGACAATCACACGGATTGTCAACGGACCTCGTGATTTATTGATGGAAGCAAATACGTAGAAGCATTTGGTATGTAATTTTTGGATAGCATTTCAACGTTAAATACGATAGATGACTTATCGACGACCTCTTAGACGACCTCAAAGGCGCAGCGGGCGCGAGTTCGCCTGCGACGCAAGAGGTTGCGGGTTCGATTCCCGCCGCGGAACAAATTTGTTTACGGTCTGCAGAAATTTGTTTCGTTGGTCTGGGTGTTTTCTATGTATAATAAAAAATATCTATCTATGTATCTAATGTATTAAATATATCAGTTATCTAGTACCCATAACACAAGCTTTGAGTAGCTTACTTTGGGGCTAGATGATGCTGTGTGGATTGTCCAGCATTATTTATTTATTTTTTTATTTATCATCTTGACAGTAACCAAAAAGCACAGAAATTATGCCGTGACATACATTAACGACATGATACTTGTAGCACATGTGGGCGTGTTTTGTTGTGCTGGCCATCTCGAATAAATCAACCATATATAGATATCATAGATGGTATCATCTTGACAGTAACCAAAAAGCACAGAAATTATGCCGTGACATACATTAACGACATGATACTTGTAGCACGTGTTTTGTTGTGCTGGCCATCTCGAATAAATCAACCATATATAGATATTTATTGTTTTTTTTATATACTGTGAAATTTTAATGGTTGTTTTCCTGCGGCAGAACAACTTGCCATAAGGAGTACTTTCGAAACATAGAGTAAAAGTAAAAATATAAAGATGTTTTTGTTTTAAAATAATTTAAAAAATATTAATCAACTCGAAAATGGGAGGAATGATAATAACATTAGACGTAACTTGTAGGTACTATTCGAATCGCACGCACCGCTGGCCGCCTTCGCGTAGGTATCGGGATAAATTACTATTGGTTCGTGGTCGCTTTCGAATTAAATTTTCATAATGGTATATCTGTATTTTTTGTTTCTAATATTTAATTTGTTTATACAACGATTGTATTACCAAGACAAAACCATTTCGCTGCGGGAAAACAACCACTAAAATTTCTCGGTGTATAATATAATATACTTTATATTTTTGATAATATTATCTTAGAAATATACACACCATATAAAAAATACATGTGAAACAATGGAGCTATCTAAGGAACATTAATTATTATTATCATTTTATTTCTCAAAAGAATTTACATATTCACTTAAAGAGAAAATACAAAGATATCTTACAGTTAAAGTTATTGCCATAAGCGTATTTAGTTAAATAAATCACTTCAATATTCGTTTCTTACAATCTAAAACTTTGTGTTGTTCTTTGTCGGCTTTTGAGGGTAGTTTTCGTCAACTGGGTGAAGATAGCTTGCAAGCGATGCGTTTAGTGAGCGGACAAAAAATTGTTTGTTAAGGCGCATGCCGCAGTGCAGAAAGTAGCTTGTATAATTTTATTTATTTTTATAACGAAAAATCCTTTAAAACATGCTCCTTTAATATTTTTTTAAATATGTTTAGTGATTTTACTAATTTTAGGTCTTTTGGTAATTTGTTGTAAAGTTTAGCTCCTTCGTACATAATATTATTTTTCCCGTAATTAGTTCTAGGCTTTATTAAATTTATGTGGTTGGCCTGTCGGGTTAGACGTTTTTGAACACTGGTTTTTTTTGTAAATATTATTTTTGAGTGTATATCTTTAGTTGTAATTTTTCTTATCAGTATGCATGTGTTGTATTTGTACATTTGTTTAATATTCATAAGTTTCGTTTCTTTGTAAATTTTGTTTGTGTGAGTGAGATAATTGAAATTAAATAATCTTTTTATGACTTTATTTTGAGCGATTTGTAATTTTTTAAGGTTTGTTTTTGAAGCAGCTCCCCAGACCTCAATCAAATAATCCAAATGGGACTTTACCAGTGAGTTAAAAACGATTAAAAACGATCAAATGATCCAGTTCACTGCCAGAAAGAAAAGTCTCCAAGTGTATACTTAAAATTGTATTGCTATAAATATTATTGGAAGACTAGAGGCAGTGGGAGGTGACACTAAGCTACACGACACATATTGCGCGCGTGACGGGTGCCGTCTCTACGGTCGATACATGCGGTGAGCCGGTGAATTTTAAAACACCACCCGCTATTCACAAAAGCAAACAAATATTATGTATTGGAGAAGTCTACTTTGTCACGCCCTGGGGCCTTTTATCTTGTAAATATATAAAATGGTTGCCTACGTGACTGACTGGCAATCAACGCGTAGCCTAAACCGTTCTAGAGACGCTAAAAGATCCTTTTGGGATTTAGAGCATTTGGAATTCCTAAGTATTTAGTTGGTAGGAAAGTTTTTAAGAAATACACTACACGGACACTTATTATAAAATAAATGTTTTTTTTTATAAGAGAAAGTCATACTGTAATCCTCAGGTATGGTAAACATTTTCTGGGATCTTCGGATCATCTCGAATTTTTAATTCAAAATAAGCATGATATAGCTTGCGATCGGCATTGATACGCTTCTCAGTATAATTCACTACTTTTCACTGCCAAGGCGCCCTACTTGAAAATATTGAAGTTGAGTGCGTTTCTCGTAGAGTGCTTTGTTTCGTTCACCGAGACACTGTAGTCGAATGTAACTGGCTGTCTCATATATCAACATTTTATACCCACACTCGCACGAAACTCAATTGTTGTATTTGAATTCAAACATTTGTATAATGGATTCTTTTATGAGTGAAGAAGATTTCATCAGCTGATGGATTTGCTCATGGTGCGGCTTGCATAAGGTGCCTTCAAAATAGACGCTTCTAGTTTAATGCCTTTAGTTAACTTTACAGATCAACTAGCTAATCATTTAGATAAATGGCTACGTCACTATAACAAATTACTCAGAAGACTTTTAACTGTAGTGAGTTGAACATTTTCTCGCAAACTTTGTATGTAGATGTGAAAAATACTTGGCGTCGTCGGCTATTTCACGATGTTTTTTTAGTCTTTCAAAAATAAACTCAATTTTAGTTCTCTCGTAAACCTACAAAAATTGATGGCTTCACCGAACTGTACAGCGAATGACGTGGTTTTCAGATATGTACGTACGTTTGTTGCCATCCAACGAGATTGGATCGGAGCTATTAGAAATATTGAAGTAATAACAGCGCTATCGGAATAACTGGCAAACACTTTTATGAGGAGTGCACCAGATGCGGACCGTTTTGTTCCACATCACGTTAATGGTGGTCTATTTGGACAAAAGCCGATGCAACTACATAGACAGTTTCACCAATAATTTAGGTGCAAATCTATCATTTTTCATAGACTTATCCGAGAACCCAAGAATCGGTTGAAATTAGATACTCCTGTGTTTCTAGTATAGCTTAGTCAACGCTACGGAAGAGCAGACAAAGTATGTATATTGTCCAAACAAAATGATAATAATGCAGCCACAAATAGTACTTTGTCTTCTGTTCCGTAGATGCAAACTCTGACTATGCCGCTCATGTTATGGGGGCTGATACAAGACCACATAAAAAATACATTTATAATCACTAAGTATGTGCTTTGGTACTATAAATAATCTGTTGATGAACCAAAAACCAGTGTCAGTTTTAACAGTGATTTAGAGTTCAAAATCGCCTATTTTTGGTTACACGCATAACATAATCACCAACGGTAGGACGCTTCAGCCTGAACCCAGGGGTGTCTAAAAAATGATTTGTCGAGGCCTGAGGCTTCGGAAGTGGAGTTAATTGCTGACGAGGGGCACCACGGATCCGACCAATGGGAGGGCCGGGTTTTATTGAATCATCTAGGGTAACGTACCTGTAAAAGCTAGACATAGGGAAGTTTACTTATATCTTTAGTAACCTGATTGATCCACGGTTATATAGTTGGTATTCGTGGAGTAAAATCTAAAGAGTCAAATTTTGTAACAGACATTGAATTATTTCTCATGCTGAATGGCGTGGAAACCCTGCCAAATAATTAATCTCTACCGAACGTTGTTCAATACGTGAGCATGAAGCTCTTACAAAATATTATAAAAAGTTTAAATCATTTTTATTTGCTTTCTCTACATCCACCATGCTTAGAAATGACGCTTTGGTGTTGCCTCTGTCGTGACCTCAGCTTTTAAACCATTTATTTAAGTCAGCAAATCAGCAACATGGAACAGTACTTCATTATGTTCTTTTGGTTCTTTTTAGCTTAAGACACCGCCGGCCACTGGAAGCCATTCTAATTTAGATTCAGGTCTACATGCAAATACACGACCATTAAAACAAAAGCACCAATACTGTTTAACGTTTCGTATCGCGAAACTGTTACATACATTTAGTTTGTGGTTGGAGCAGTGTTACCCGTTACAAATATGGCAAATTGGTTAACCGCTTCAATTATACCCCATTTTATACATCTGAAATGCATGAGCGACCCAAATAAGTAGTTTGAATATTTTATTAGGGGCCGTATTACGTGCGTTCTAATGTAAGCCATATTTGGCTCATTTTATAACGGTGGGAGCTTTGCCAGATGGTAAGACTCTGTTTCTATAGCTATATTATATACCCATTGGTTTTGGTTGTGATTCATGAAAGTTATTAGAGCATTTTGGTTTTTATATCAAACATTTGGCATTAATCAAGGAAAAAATCAAGTTTGCATGCAGTGGATGAATTAGCCTCTCTGGTAACAAAATTTATCGGTTACCCGTGGCCTTTTTGAGATGGTGGAACGATTTTGGGATCAACCGAAACCATGAAAGCCAAAGTAAATAATGACACTGAATTCGTCAACTCTCCTTAGGTTCTTCATACATCGGGTTATGATACTCTTGACCTAGGCGTAATTTTATTTAAACAAAGTCAAATGCTTTAAAATGAATTTAGTTTAGAACTATGAACTGATTTAATGTGAAAGCTGCTATGCCAGATGTTTCTTTGTAATGTTGAAAGGTTATACAGCTGTTCTTCGTGCATATCTCGCTGATTTAAAAGTTAAAATTACTATTGTTTAACAAATAAAGTGGGAAAAGTTTTACAACAGTGTATTTGACCATTAAAAGGACTGAACTCGTAATTACTTTATCGAAGTACAAACAAATCAACGACAATTTTGTGTTATATTTGACAAACAAACAAACATACCACTCCCGGAAACCGCAACAATTTGGGACCAAACTGAATGTTTACTTACAAAACTACAATAATAACAGAGCGTTTGCTTAACCTTTATTCGGAAGGCGTAGAGACTACATTTGAATATTCTACTGTAAAAATATCTTGGCAGTAAAAGCAGACGACCCGAATTTACAAGCGTTTGGATACGAATTTTGGCTTCTCGTGATAAAATCTTTTAGATCAATTTTCTATTTTGCTTTGAAACTAACGTGAGCAATAAGTGTATTTTCCTTTTTTTGTATATTAAAAATATACATTATTGCATGTGAATCAGTAAACAATATCAACGGATTTTTTTTTCAATCTCTTATTTTCTTACTCAAATTTTTTACAAAGCCTCAAAACCAAAACCTTGTTTTAAAGTAACTTAATTTCGGTAAAACTCCTCTTGTTATTTCATTAAGCGTTCCCTAACATCTGTTGCTTGAAACTTGATGTCATTGTTTCAACTTTTCTTTACAGAAATCTCTGTAATATTACTCAGCTAAAATCAACTTTCGACCTCAAGCTTAAAGTTTAAAATTGCATAAAGCTTCTGGAAGGTAAAGAAAGCGTATCCTCTTATTTGAAAGTTGGTGATACATTTTAGAAAACTTTGCAAGCGGAGGATGAATATAAATTGTTGTTCTATTGACGTGAAATTATGGAACCAGAATATTCCAAACTAGAAGAACTTTTCGCGACTTCGCTCGCGTAATGTTCTCTTGTTATGATAAATTTATTCTCCTTTTGCACTCCTTAGAGGTTAAATTTCTGGAACTCTTTTCTTGGTGCACTTTGAGAATCAAAAAGGCTGCCAATCAGTAATGGAGAAAAATCAAGATCCTTACGTAAATCGGCGGATAGCAAAACAGAATATTTTATCAATAACTGCTTACTATAAATATTTATTACTATACATTATTTACATCTGTAGTGCTATATTTAGTGGGACCAATGCTAATGTAATTGGGGACGATCGGGAATAATCATCTTCCTGCCCTTATCTCACTAGGTAGGATCGCCAAGAGCATAACTCTATATCATCTGCATAACAGCAATCCTACTAATATTATAAACGTGAAAATTTGTATTTATGTTTGTATGGAATACAAACATAAATTCTTACAAATAGAATGGAAAAAATAGAATGGATGTAAGGATGTATGTTTGTTACTCTTTCACGCTGAATCGGCTGAACGGATTTAAATGAAATTTGGCACAGTTATAGATTATAGTCTGAAATAGCACATAGGCTACTTTTTATCCTGTTTTTTTTTTTGTTTTTCAAGGTGCCACGCGTGTGAAGCCGTAGGCGGAAGCTAGTAATAAATAAAATGAAGTTTAGTAGTTACATTTACATTGAATTTGATAAGGGTATGCTAAGATGGTTTGGGCATGTAGAAAGGATGGATGAAAGTAGATTGACGAAACAGGTGCATAAGGCGAGTGTGAATGGGACAGTTGGAAGGGGAAGACCTCGGCGTAAGTACCTTGATCAAATTGGGGACGTTTTAGAGAAAGGCCAGGTCAAGAGTACCCTAAACCGACGCGCATGTATGAAGAATGTAATGAGAGTGAATGAAGCAAAAGAGGTGTGTCAGGATCGTAGCAAGTGGAGATCCGTGATCTCTGCCTACCCCGTCGGGAAACAGGCGTGATTTTATGTATGTATGTATGAATTTGATAATTGTTTCTAGAGTTCGTTCTAACTTCACTACGCCATTTCAAATGAAACCAAAGGAAAAGGTTAGTTTATCTTTAAAAAGATCGAACAATCAGCTTATTCGATAAAGGGAAATCCTTCTAGCACATTATGTGGGGAGCACGAATCCAATCTAGTCCTCAATCCGAGTAAATGCGATTCCCTATCAATTAATCCTCGAATCCTGGACACAGTACATGGGAAACGGTTGGTTTTCTATGCGGGTTATAAAGCTATGTACATACTGGTACAATAGACTGAGTTGGACTGAAGAATAATTAGGTTAAACTAAAAAGAAAACCATCTTCAAAGTAGCACTACGTAGAAAAAAATGCAAATTTAAGATTTATATTGTTTTCAAAAAAGCATTTTTTCGAAAGCACCAACTTTCTTTAAAATAAATCATCAAAATCGGTTTACCCAGTCGAAAGTTCTGAAGTTACAAACATAAAAATAATAATAATAATACAGTCGAATTGATAACCTTCACCTATTTTTAAGTCGGCCAAAAGGAAAAAGATGTGTGTCCTATATTGTTAAATTACAATCACTGTATTACTTTAGAGTCTTAACTCTAAGTTTAGAGCGTTGTCATCGTTTTAAGAATAAACCAGCTCTCTTCGTATGCCTATTGCCTAAGGCTGCTGATGGAGGGACGAACACGTTATCTGTAGATACCTACTCCATATACCCGATAGTCTGCAAAGTATATAAATCCGGCCCATACTCATATAATAAGAAAGGTACTTATTTATCTCATCTGGAAGAGTATCGAGCTTTTCATATCTTTTTTTTCCTTAGTAACGCAAATCAAATCACTAACTCAATTTTGTTTGATATGTGATGTCACAGATAGTGATACTGGACTAGGGGCCTTACCACAAGCCTTACTTTTTGGGCAATATCAAAGTAAAATAACTTTGATATGTCGTACTATGACTTATAGAAATTGCACTGAAGTATTATACGAGTAGTATTGTACTGAAGTATATAATTGTACTGAAGTATTATATAAGGAAACTGACGTTTTTGAAACATGATGGATTGTAAGAGCTTGTGGTAAGGTTTAAAAAATATTTCTTTTACTCTTTGTTCACTCTGAAAAATAATTTATCATAAGTACCTTAATTTCTTATAAGAAGGATATAACTACTATTTATAGCAAAAATAAAAAAAAACGATTGAAAGTATTTGAAAAGAGCTTCTTACAGCCGTCATATTATTTTTTATGACATTTTGAATAGTCTTTGTCACTCTTGTAATTCAAACAAATCCAATGACACCTTATTTATCAAAATCAGTCCAGCTGTTTGGACTCCAGCGACTGCCAAAGAAACTCTCATGCATACATACATAATGTACATACATAAATACATACATACACCATAAACACATTACACATTTCTTAATGTCAAACAAACGAATAAACAAAAGAAGCAGGTTCGCATGGTTTTGGATTTAAACAGTTAATAAGATTCCTCATGGGTCAACTAAGCTAAGAGGATCGTATGGGCTGGGCAAACCTACTCCGTCGAAACTTGTCTACATGCACTATCTACTTCACACGTACTACAGCGTCCTGTGAGTATAAAGTTCCACTTTACCTTGTTTCTATAGATGTATGTAAATGTATGTTCACATGATGTTACCTACAGTTTCAAAATACGAAAGAAAACTTTAACTTACTAGTTCGTGCATAGGTTAATTAAATTTAAAATTAAAAAACCCCCGACACAAATTTTGCCCGCCATTTTGTGGTGGTCCTTATCATGGATTTGAAACTTGTTGTGTATTGTACTACTCAAGACTTTTTATTTGATACCTGTTTTGAGGGAGTTTTGAAAAAATATGTAATCTGCCATTTTGTGGCGGCGGCCATCTTGGACCGATTTCCATCAAACATAGCCCGACTAGTTACCTTTCAAAAAAAAAAACCAAATCTTAATCGGACACACACAGAAAGACACGTCAAACTTATAACACCCCGATTTTGCGTCAAGGGTTAAAAATTATCTATTCGTAAGACCACTAATTCACTCCATTTTATAATAGAGCATGTTCAACACTACAAAGGAGACATTAAAGTGCTTGAAACTCGCAGTAATTGAATTGATGTCGCTTACTTTACATATAACATTCGTGCAAACGTTTTTACAGTTCCGTAAGCTCTTTTAGTCAGTTGTAAAACAATTGGGTTTACTGCAGTATTGTTTATAAAGTAACAATTTGAATAATAATAACAGTTGCATGATTATTTTGTAGGGTTACCGCTAAACCAAACGTGATCACGACTGTAATCCCCAGTTTCATTTTTACAGATCTTTAGTAAGATCTTTGAGGATATCTAAAAGGAGGTATTGTGACATTTTAAAATTGTCAATATTTATTTTCTGTAACTGTTGGGTTCATCGGATAAACTAAAAACTACTTCACCTTAATATTGTAAGCGGAAACTTAAGATGTAGATTATTTACTATTCACTAAAGGTTTGAATCATCAAATATTTAAGTTGGTAACAGTAGGTAGTTTATAAGACAGGAAATGTAGACTAAGCAAGGTCAAAGGATATTGAAAATAATCTTTTTAATATATAAAACAAAGTCGGGTTTGTTCGAACACTCAAAACTCCGGAACGGCTGGACCGATTTTCATGGTTTTTAAATAAATAAATAATAATAAATAATGCTGGACAATCCACACGGCATCATCTAGCTCCAAAGTAAGCTACTCAAAGCTTGTGTTATGGGTAGTAGATAACTGATATATTTAATACATTATATAGGTACATAGGATAGATATTTTTTATTATACATAGAAAACACCCAGACCAACAATTTTGATTTGTTGTATTTGTATCCGTCCGGAATAGCAGAATAACTATTAAAACATTACAAAAATAATTAATTGCAGACGAAGACGGGGGCAAAAGCTAGTATCTCATAATTTACAAAGAGATTGTTTTATTTACGAAAAAATTGAGCATGTGAAAGTTTGTATGTGTGAATAAATGATTGGTGGTTTAAAAATTGTTGGAAAAGATGATTAAGTACATTTATTTTTTTCAATGAAAAATCAGCTAAGCAGCCCTAACAAACCTTAAGCCATATTTCATTTGCAACTGAAGTATTCGAATCAGTGAAGTAGCATAACAAGGCCGCAATAAAAACTTAACGCCTTTCCCATAAAGGGGTGGGCAGGGCGCAGGCTGGCACGGTAAATATTACGTTATAAGCTGTATTATGTCTTGTCAGGTAAGTCAGACGGGCCGGCAGTGGTATGAGAATAAAAACACTAACCTTTTGTGGAAGAGGTATAAGTTGCAGTAAGGATTTCCAAGTTATGCGCAGTCTCGCAGAAGTGAGGCCAGGTTACTCAAAACATTTACTTTGAGCAAATGTTTATGAAAATCCTAATATTTTGTATCATTATGATCAGTTTGTATATTTAAGCGGCACTCTTAAGGCCTAAAAAAGAATTGGAAGAACAATATAGTTGATAAAAAGCCATAATTACATAAGTTCAAGATACTTTTGCATTGAAAAAAAAGACGTAAAAAGCTGGTTACGAACATGTTCGCTTATTTTATTTTTAAAAAATCCAGCATAGCTGTTATAAAATTTAAGTTCAATAGATTTTTAATTGACAAAAAGTGTTTTTTTTTAATGTAGTGGCATATAGTAAGACTTGATGTTGATGATGGCTGGATTCATGACTCCATGGTGAGTTGATTTATCGATGACGGCCGGAAATATTGCATGCGTTTGAATTGATTTGTTACGTTTTATAAATTAGGCAGATGTTTGTTCGAGGTTGTAATAGCAACTACTGTGGTGCATGTTGTAAGTTATTTTGAGCTTAACATAAAATTGTTTTAACATGAGATTTTGTTGTTATCATTCTGTTGTTTACGGATCTACTAAAATTTTGTGCAATACGAACTCACATAAGTACAAAAACTTGCTGCAATTTGACATCTCGTAAGGGGTTATATATAAACTAGATTCCGTGGCTACGCCCTTTTAAAATCAAAAACAAATCTATCCAACGGGAACCGTTAATTTTTTAGGGATATACATAAGTAGTCTATCACCTTATGGTATTTCAGACTTTAATCTATCTCTGTGCCAAATTTTATCTAGATCCGTTCATCCATTTCAGTGAGAAAGAGAAACAAACATCCATTTATCCAACCTTTATGTTTATAATATTAGTAGGATAGCGTAAAACATACTTCATTTAAAATACCTGTATGCGTAGATACCTTTTTTTTCCACATTATACGAGTCTTTGACTGGATTACAAAAGGGATTTTATGATTATATTTTGATTTTGGTGGCCTGAAATAAAAAAAAGTTATAATGATCACTATTATTATTACAGGATTTTGTTCACTAATATTTGAAGGGATTTACAAAAAAGTCTTTTGGATGTGACTGTGTACGAGTAAAATGTGTGTATTTTCTTGCAGTCTAGAGCATTTACGACGTAAATTCACTTTTCTTAACACATTACTTAGATCTAAAGTGTGCAAGGTAAACAAATTTCATCACACGACACGTGAAGTAACAGTAAAGGTACACGTTGTTTATACCTGTTCACGGAGTTGCCAACTTCGTCTTTTTTATGTGATACCTACTTACATAACTAGTAACAGCTCACTCATATTTTGGATAGGATGGAATTGACCATTATTTGGACATGCTTTTGACATGACTTTTGGTCTAGCTAAGAGCTAGACCAAAAACTACTGGTACTGTGAATCATTTTCATGGATCTTTGACATTTCAACACTTACAAAGATAGAGGGTATAGTTTTTATCCTAAAAATGCTTAAACATTGGTCTCGTAAGATAAGTAAGATCTCTATGTCGGAACAAACACCCTCTGTGTATTTATTTTAATATTTTATAAATTGTCAACCAGTTTTGTTTCTGTAAGTATTGATTTTTATTTGTTACAGATGTACTATACAAGTACTATACAACTGGACTTCGGACGAGTCATTTCCATTTTAAACTATCTATGCATTTATTAAAACCCAATATGTATACAGTTGGCAACACCCTTCGCTTTAGGGTTTCGCTTTCGTCAGTTCTGCGACTTGGCTCGGGTTCCGCACGTCGGTTTACGATCGGCATTACACAGATCCCTTGGCACTCGGAATATTTACTTTTATTGCATCACATAACGCCGCCATATTTTGCGGAAGACACTTTCTGGTAGGCTGTATTGAATTTTTTCTGTGTAAATATCAGGTACTTACATTTGGAGTTAACGCAGTCCGATAGATACAAAAACTATACAATTTACCGGTACCCCCACACTTACATCTCAATAATAAATTTACTTGTACACACAACACACCAGTGAACGCATATAAACATAGAAGCATTTCTTCAAGGTCACACATCGAAACTCTTTCGTCGATTTGCCAAAAATTTATTAATCTTGACTTTATTCCCTCGACATTTGGGTTGAAATTGCCGTGTAACGTATAATAAGTTTCTGTAAATTTTTTATATAATTCTTTGGCAAAACTGTAAATAAATAATGCTGGACAGTCCACACAGCATCATCTAGCCCCAAAGTAAGCTACTCAAAGCTTGTGTTATGGGTACTAGATATCTGATATACATATTTAATACATTATACATGGATAGATATTTTTTATTATACATAGAAAACACCCAGACCAACGGAACAAATTTCTGCAGATCGTACACAAATTTGTTCCGCGGCGGGAATCGAACCGTCAACCTCTTGCGTCGCAGGCGGACTCTCGCCCGCTGCGTCACAGAGGTCGTCAAATAAATACGATAAAAGTTCAAAATTACCGCTGTATTGAAACTGCTGACCCGTTAATCTCAGATACCAGTAGCATAATACGCCTGCTGGATTAGTCAAGATAAGGTAATTCGCAGGATTAGGTTCCGGTACTAAATATAGATTACTGTGACGTAGTGGGCTTGTGCTTCAATCGTGTGAAGCGATGCAAGCGTACCGCAATGGGCACGTCTATCAGTAGCAAATCTAACACGTCTTAATAAAACCGACCAAGTGCGAGTCGGACTCGCGCATAAGGGTTTCGCACCATCGTATGTTTAATAATAATATACATATTTAGGCACTTTTTTAATTTCTTATTTTTTTTATTATTTGTTGTTATAGCGACAACAGAAAAACACATTCTTTGAAAATGTCAATTCTCTATTATAGATCATGAGATACAGCCCGCGGAGAGACACACGGACGGATGGACAGTGGAGGCTTAGTAATAGGGTTCCTATGGTTACCCTTTGGGTACGGAACCCTGGAAATGAGCTGCATGAAAAACCCTATGAGCACCATATTTGCAAGCGTTTATTTTAGAGCTTTGTAAAAATTTCATATGTTAAAACGACAGATTTCTGCTTCAAGTTAGCGATAACGCATCACGGTTAAATCAGACTGTTTTCGTTAACTACAGTTCAATCTCCTTTCTAGTTCTAGTTTGTAATGGTGAAATCATGCCTTTTAATCTCGAACAGATAAGCATCTTTTATTTGAATAGTTCTTATAACGCAAAATCAACCCCAGTGAGTAGGCAGGTCACCTAAAATCAACAAAATAGTAGTTGCGCCTACCAACTATACTCGTACAGACATTACAATTTTTGCTCAACGGTTGCTAACAAACAAAATGATACAAATAGTACGGGCGTGCTAAACGCATTCATACGAGTAAATAAGTTAAAACAACCCGTGGGAGCGCCCGGACATTTTAGCCTGTTACAACAGTTTTTCGCCAATTTACTTCGCAACTCTATTCGGAAAACAAGCAACCATGCACTGGCGCAGAAAATACGTGTACGCTTGTAATTCGTGTTTACTTAGGATGACAATGAATTTGTTTAGTTAGATTAAAATACGTGTTAGAAAATAGAACCTCATTCGCATAGTAACAAACAAACTCCTTTTAGAAGGAAGATGGCTTTGAGAAGTTCTTCTTCCTCTTCTTCAATTATGGCATCTGTCTCATAGAGAACAATTTTGCCAGTGTCAAGTGTATTTTTATTTAAGTATTGTCAACGTCACAGAGTCAAGTTGTCAAGTCAATTTTAAACAAAAGATGGCTGTTTTGTTCAAAATTCTCGGGATTTCCTCCGATGGATTTTTAAGGAAACTATTCACTTTAATTCACATATTTTACACTCGCGTCAAGAACCCGGGTTTTATTGGAAAAATAACCTACTATATTACGCAATAAACGTTAAAATAACACAAGAAAAAATATAAAAACTAAAGAAACGTAGTTGTCAGTCAAATGCACCGCAGAAAATCCCCTTTGAGAAGTTTTAGAGATGAGTTGAAACGTCATTCAGAGATTGTTTATAGATATAACGAATTTATGGTCATAATAAAACTCTTTGAATCGATTAATTTTTATGATAATAAGATTAATCGTGCCGCATGAACTAGCCTTCATACGAGTATAACCCAAATCGATTAAATATCGAATATACTCGAATACTGCCTCTCTTCATACTGCAATCTCGCTCCTGGCATCCTATCTAATTATTTAAAAGCTTTTTATGTATTAAAATTGCAATCGAATTCATAAATATAATGCACACCGCAACTCCCTTTACGTAATTGGTAAATTAGCGAACCGGCTCCGGGAATACAATAGGGACGGCCCTGAAGCGAGAATATTATGATGGGTTTCGAATATTCGGTCTAATAATCAAACATCATTCTCACAAACTATTTTGCATAACTTTTATCGAGTTCCTATCTAATATATAAGTACCTGAATGAACGAGCTTTGCTCTGTTTTTTTGGCAAATCGTGTTTTTTTGAAAATGAATCCTAGAGAGATCGATTTATTGCCCCCGAAATCCACTGCATACTAAATTTCATGAAATCGCTGGTGCCGTTTCCGAAATTCAGATTATACACATATATACAAGAATTGCTCGTTTATAGGTATTATTAGATAGATAGATAGATAGATAGATAAATCGAATCTGATAATTTAGTTGTTAATAGGTTTTATTTTTAGAAAACGTCGTTTACATAAAAAAAAAACTGAGCAACGCTCAAGCAGGTACGATTTAAAAAAAAAAAAAAACTCGTTATTATTAATTTTAAACTCAATTTCTGAACTATAAAATACAATTAAAGTTTTATTGATTGAGTTAGGTTTAAGTACACCGACCTAAAAGATGCATGAACAAGAAGAAAACGTTAAAAAATAATTCTAAAAAAATTTGAGTAACATCGCTTACAGTTCAATTATAATGTAAATAATTTAAGAACATTCTTACAAACCAGAATCTAGTCGAATTTAGAATATTCATTTTTGCGAAATATGTGCGGATACAAAACTGTCCCATCCCTACGAGCTTGTTAAATTAAAAGATATACCAGCATGCGGAGTGCGATACGAAACAAATATAGTTAAATGTATGATTATGCGAGCTCACGATGTACTATTAATTAATTTGTGTACTAACTAGCGAGTTTACGGCAATTAGAGATAGTACGCTGGTACGGTGAATTAGGTTGAGGCTTGAGGATTTATGGCAAGGTTACTATAAGGTTAACATTATTTAACTCTACCTTTTCATTATAAGATCTAGGCTGAAGGTACTACCTATTTTATGTGGGCTTAGTATACCTAAATTATTGATGATCAACGCTAATTATTTAAGCTGGACGCTTATGTTATTGTACGCCGTATCGCCAGTCCTGACGACGACTTTTTGCACGTCATTTGTAAAACTTTAAAAGAGTTGCGCCCTCAGTTGGTCTGTTTATCTAGTTGGAGATTTTCTTCATCAATATGTCGTACCTCAGTAGAGGTATAAAGCTTGGATAGGCAGAGTTATACAATTTCACGGAATCGAATGAGTGAATTATTCGATTTTGAATCTTAGATCAATGTCATACATTTCGAAGCGCATGGCTTTGTAAGATAGATGACCTTTATATACCTACCTGTAGGTGAACAAATAATTAAAATCTATTAATATCGAGCAAAACTCATAGGTACAAGAAAATACAAACTAAAGTAATTATGGACAGGTGTCGTGCTCACTGTAGTGCCTATTAAGGAGAGTTCACCCTGGCGGCTATCATTGCTAGGATACAAAATGCCATGAATCATGTTTCACGTTCCTAGTGGGTTGCATGTTTTCCATATTTCATTCGGAATCATCAATTAGACATCAGCAATACGTGCAGAACGCTACGCAATTTCCATTCCAAATAGCTGCTTAAATTCACTTCGTGTTCCCAATAACTTGTCCCACTTCACTGCTCAATCACAAAAACAGTGCATTTCGAATCGAACTGAACCGATATTCATAACACAACAAAAACATTATTTGGACCGCTGCTAGCCGTTCCATGTTCGTGTATTGATCATACATATTTCATGGACATGCTCTGTCCATACAAACGCGTCCACGCGGATACTTCTATGCGATTACGGAAAACAAATGAAATTGATCTTCTTGTTCTGCACGTAAATACGGAAATATTGTGTTTGAACTGATACAGACTTTTGTTAAAGTTACTTTCAAACATCCAGTTTTTTTCACTCATTACACTCAGTTTATATTCATGAATGAAACGCTCACTCGGACACCCGAGACACAAGCTTAAGCCTAGTGCGGGATTTATTGTATATTATTTGCCCTTTGAAATTGTTAGTCTTTATGTGTTTTTTGTGTTACAATGTTTTATAGAAATAAATTATCTTACTTTATTTTAGTTTAACTGACGGCGTACATTATCGTGCAACCGCTACTTTAAAATTGAATGTTTGATCAATAGCGTGTCATAAAATTTAGTTGACAATCAATTTTTGGTGGTTTAGTGTAGCTTTCCTCATTCAAAGATTGTTTGAAAAAAAGAAAATATTTTTATTCAACTGGTTCGTCATTGTTCTCACTGTTTTTCATTATTCGCAACAAACAGTTATGGTTAACTCGTAAAATATCAGGTTATTTTAAATGTACCCTTCGTGAAATAGCTTATTATCAACCAATCTTTTATTTTCATGCTATCAGCTTGAAAGACGAACTCTAAAATCAAAGTTAAAGAAGTTTTCAAAATATCGGTAAAATATCAAATTGAGTAGAATAGACAGCCACCTTCATAGGTTACAGAGAGAATGCATTAGAAGAGCCCACGGCGAATTTGGGCTCTACATATTGTGGTAAATAGACAAATCTATTCAGCGTTGGTTTTCAGATCAGATTCGAGTAGCAATACCACATGAGCTTAAAGCATTGTAATACGAAATTGCCCGTCTTCATACATTGAATAGCTCAGATATTGTGTGGATTTGATATTATTGTATAATTCAGTGAAGGTAAGTCATATAAGTGAAAGATTGTATTATTACACAGTTCATGCTCAAAGCACCCTGAAAGTTGTTAAATTGTGTAGGGAGTAGGTAATTTTTGAAACCACTGAAACTTTTACTAATATATAGCCAAATTATCTCGGACTGTTCTTAGTGGAATTTTTTTTTAGTTATTAGCGTGGTAGCTAGTTTTCTACAAACATAATTACCTCAGCACATTGTTTATCTACATTTTTTTTATTGCGTTATACTTTTGCTTGTTCTTATAATAACTTTGCTAGTTG
This sequence comes from Cosmorhoe ocellata, assembly GCA_963675405.1. Taxonomy (NCBI): domain Eukaryota; kingdom Metazoa; phylum Arthropoda; class Insecta; order Lepidoptera; family Geometridae; genus Cosmorhoe; species Cosmorhoe ocellata. The sequence goes on along the minus strand of OY776249.1, from coordinate 8,572,525 downwards.
TTCTCTCGCGCATTGCTCAATAACTTTCTTGCTTTTATTAAAAACTCTAGAGCGAAGATAACAGTATCTTGCGAAGGCATTTATTTATACGTTCCATACATTATACTGTGCGGCTGCAGTAAAACAATTTGTTGAACTTAACGAGAGCCCTGGGACTAATTCTACGTGAAAAGTTACTACTAATAAAGATTACTGAGTTGTACCATAGAGAGCCGGGTTAATATGATGTATGGATGCAAGAGCCTTGCACTATTAACAATGTGTACTAAGCTTAATGAGGAAAAATTGCTTATTAAGGGCGTGTTCACACGTGATACACGAAGCACAGTAGTCATTTTCCACCATCACGTCGTGCGTGGTTTATAAAAACATAGTTTTCATAATGTTCTTCATAATTACTCTGAAATATCTAGAGACTAATCTAGAAGTAAAATAACAACGGAAATTTTAATTAAGCTACAAACTATGAGCTTAATAATCCAAAAATGCACAGCAGTAGCGCTACATTGTGCCTGAAATCCTCACATTTTTTCCCTCGGCGCAAAAAATGACGTCACCGACAATAGAACATTCTTCTTGCGACTTCAATTAAAATTTTCACGGCGGATGAAGAAATAGTTATCTCAAAACTGCTCACGATTAAATGAATTCGCATGGTTTCGTGTAATAAAGGTACATTTTCAGAGTGTAGGTAATGATTTAGAGCGCTGGTGGTGTAGTGGTAGCACCCCTGCCTCACGATCCGAAGGTCGCGGCTTCAAATCTGGTCGTGCACCAATGAGTTTTTCTATTTGAAAAAATTATGTGCGCAATGCCAGAGCTCTTAAAGGAAAACAACCGGCATACCGGATTTTTTTACTGTGGCGACAATATTTGTTTAGATGACTCAACATGCCCCTACTATTTGTTATTTGATAACTCACACTTGTATACTGATGTTCTTGTCCTTCTTCTTATAGAGTTCACTAGTACGAACCAGTGTGATGTGCTTCTGTGGCTCCTTTCCTTTGTCCTTGTAAGCGCTGGATAGTACATGTTACTGGGAATGAAACAAAACTCTGCACATGCCAAAAACTTTCTGCAATAAATAAAAATAGAACAAACGTTATTATATTATGACAGAAAACAGTTCTAACATTACGATAGTGGTTGCTTGGTTTATTTTTCTCTGAACTTTTTCGAGTATATTATTAGCTTCTTACATTAACGGTTACTATGAGCCATTTCTTAGAATCTTTTCCTGAATTCCCAGATAATTTAAATCATGAAAAAAGATTTGGTGTACCTAAGTCTTACAAAACATTAGTAATGTAACGTGGAAATATTTAATTGACTTAGTTACTAACAAACCATTCGTGCGGCTAACAGCTTTTATATCAGATTTTAGATTACTTCTTATCTGATAGTAATAATAATTACGACCTTTTAAACACAATTAAATGAACGGTAGAAGTCTAATACGTTATGAAATGTTTTATTATGCTGTAAGGGAAGTTTTCTATTTTGTGTCTATATCGTTTTTTAATCAGCTACTTTATCAACAGTTCTAAAACAATTTGAGCCTTACCACAAGCTCTTCAGGCAATATCAAAGTAATATTACTTAGATATTTCGTACCATGACCTAAGGCCCCTGTTAAGTGTTGTCAAACTTAGGTATACCAATCGTTATAAACGTCGTATTGCGTATTATACCTTACCATTTCTAGTCTCTTAATGTGGTGGAAACGTGATCTAATACACATCTTACGATAAATAAACTATGTTGTGTCTAGAACCTTGAAGATAATATCGAATGTCTACAGCAAATTGTTGATATTACCTGCAATGGTTCTCTAAATAATCGCGAGAGGGTATTATTTACCTCTAGCTTTTCTGATCGTAGCTTTATTGTGTAGCATTATAAATAAAGTTTTGAGAGCTTTTATTGGCAGTATGTTTTTGAAATGTTGATAGCTTTATAAATAAAACATATGTGAATTTTATACGAATGATAATTTAGTCTCTTTTTATCATGTTTAATGTTAAGTGTTTTTTTTGTCTGTAAAACATTTGAAGTTCTTATAAATTAAGTTTGTGCACTTTTAGTTTTTTAGTAAGGATAAACAGTATCAGTAAAATATAAGTAACAATGAAAATACTGCTGAAAAAGGAGGCTGCCTTTTGAAATATTAATACATTTTCAACCTTGTAGTACAACAAAACACATAATTTACTAAACTTATCTACCTACAGATATCCAGAATTTAGGGTTCCAAAACCACCCATTTATCAAAAAATTGAAATGCCTTAGCACAATAAATTGGTAGGGCGGCTAGGGCGCGCCAAAGCCTCAAATAAATGTGGAGTCATCAAGAATGATTCAGTGATGGGTGAAGGGCAGATAATATAGTGTGCCGAAATACCTAGTAAGTCCTTTAGCATAGATTAGTTATTAGTTTGGCACAGATGGGGTATTTATTAATGATATTTTGTAATAAACCACACCCATTTATCGTACTTAGATGTTTTAATTTATTAAAATAGTGAAGTAGGTGCCTACGCATGATTCAAACTTCGATTAGATAAGTGTAGGAGGCTTATATTTCGATGTCATATTTAACAGAAAAAAAATATGACAAAATTCTAGAAATGTCTTACCTAACGAGTTTTTAAGTGAATACACTACGTGCTGGTACTATGTTAAACGCGGTACAATTTAAGACAATTTGCTTGTGTTATTCAAGCCCCGACCAAGGCGTATAATAGCTGGATAGGTAACATAGTTATGCAATCTACAATAATCTGCATATAACTGGGCCGGCCAAGGCGTTTATTTTGGCGCAAGTCTCCATGTTCTTACAATGTGTTGCATGTCTTTGGGCTATGGACACGGCAAATGGCTTCAAGGCATCCAACATTAATATATGAAAGTGCGATCATTCGTATGTTCCTCCACTACCTTGTCCGGCATTGGTGGACAGTGACACATCTTTACTAATATTATAATAGAGGAAAGTTTTGTATTTTTGTTTGTAACGAATAAACTCAAAAACTCCTAAACCGATTTCTAAATTTCCATCACCATTAGAATGCTACATTATCCCTGAAAAACATAGGCTAACTTTATATAAAAAAAATAGAGATACTTTTCTACCCGTGTAAAGCCGAGGCGTGTTGCTAGTGGGTAATATAACCTTGTATTTAATAACAAAAACACTTTTTCGAAAGAACTAGTTACTCGAACTTCTACTTCAAAAAAAGCTCAGCAAAGCTTAAGGCGGCGTCAATATACGCCACTGACGAAATCTTCGAAGGATATCATTCAAACCGAAGATTTATTTATTTATTTTATTTATTTATTTATTGTAGTGTTCGGTTGACTTTGTACGGTTTACTTGTATAGCTACTACTGTCCACTACACGTATAGGTTAGCGCATAGTTACTATACTGACCGCAGAGACTATTCTACCCCAGTGGGGTAAAATAGTGTTATTGGCTTTTGGACCCTTGCTCTAAATGAATGACCCTAGGCAGGGACCTGGTATGACAGATAGCTAAACCACTCGCTATGTTATTGCTAGAAGGTGGGGAATTTTGGGGATAATAGGTGTGGTGTTACCTACAGACGACGGAAAACTCCTACTTAGATCAGTGTGGCGATTATGGATCTTACAATCAATGGCAATTCGTTTTCATTGTAATCAAGTGATTTGATATTACGTAAGGCTCCAATGTCAAGTTAAAGTTTTTGATGTGATATGGACAGTTTTTTTTTTTTTTTTTTTAAACTGTGGCATATGAATCAGTTTTTTAGAACGTAAAGACCTTGGTGCGCATGGAAATAAACATACTTTTTAGCGTGTTCAAAAAAGTCTATTAAAACCTTATCCGTAACATAAAGTTCACTCACCGTGGTAAAAATTAAAAAGCTTGAAATGAAATGGCTGAATTTCTGGATAACATAAAAAATGGCTGAGATAAAACAAAATGAAAATCATGTACTTTAAAAAATTAAAAATATTTTATTCTTTAATAGGTGGTACAAATAGGTTTAGGCTTTGCTTGTGATATGTTAGTCAGTCAGTACCGTGAGAGTTATAATACATAATTATCTAGTTAAAGCTTTACTTAAGCACCTAAAATGTTTTCAACTTAAATAAACAACTTAAGTGTCACGCCTGCTCTGTTCAATTAAGCAAGTGGTGTTTGTTAGTTGGTGGGAACGTACGTGTCTTTAAATGGAGCGTCAGGATTTACTGAGTCTTTCTGGATGTTTCTAGAAACACGTTGTTTTTATAAGTACGTGTTTTTATAAGGCGTAAGAACAACGATGAAGTACCAGTAATGAACTAAGGCTTAAAAGTAAAAGACTTTAAAAAAATGCTATTTTATTTGCGAGTTGTCGCTAATTTAATAGAATTTCAAAAAGTTACTTAGGCATGTTGTTATTTTGTCAAGTAATAAGTTTTATCTAATGAGCTATCATTGTTTAAATAATGGTAGATAGGTAATAATAGAGTGTGAAGTGTTTTTAGTATATTTTTTTTAAAAAGATTTAAAAAAAAAACTTTAATAATTCTCCTGTCAAAGCTTATGAAACTGATAGAAATTTTAGTTTGATATTTGGATGTATTGATAGGGTTTCATGCAGTAAGCGTCAAGCGCTGTGAACATTGGACAAATACAATGAAAATTTGTCAGATCACGTTAGTGCACGGGAGGCATACCCATTTTTGCGAAAGTAATACATAGAGAAACTTGTTTGAGAGAGCATATATCTGTGATGAACCTAGCAGATCGGAACAAGTAAGTACTAGTAGTATAATAATCAATATCATACCAAGGCTGAACGGTAATAAAGTACCTACATTACCTACTTATCTACGACCGATCCATACAGACAGCGGGTTATTTTTGTAATGAATACCTCGCACACCTTCGAACTTTTGGTTCTAGGGTATGCCGGTTTCCTCACGTTGTTTTCCTTCGCCGTTTAAAAGCACTGGCATTGCGCACATACATTTTTCGAATGGAAAACACATTGGTGCACGACCAGGGGCCTTACCACGAAGTCTTCCAGAACGATTCCGTTTTAGAAACGTCACATTTAAAGCTTGAAGTAACACTACTTCAATACAATTAGCTTAGGTCATGGTACGAATATTAATTCAGTAATGTATTATGAATTCGTGGAGAGGCCCCAGTTTTAAACCGACGACCTTCAGATCATGAGGCAGGGGTGCTACCACTACACCACCAGCGCTCTAAGTTCTAAGAAAATACCAGATTTTCCTAGATTTTTGAACAAACCGTTTTTCTACATTCTGCTTTGTGTTTTAACCAGATTTTGAATGTGCTTGTTTGGATGCGCGGGGCTGGCGGTCCCATAAATTCCCGTGCATCGAGTGGCGCCCCGCTGGCGAGGTAATTGCGCGGTCGCGGCCGTACCCCGACTTCATCGCCAAACCTCATTTGCGCGAGTGCCGTTACATGCTACTACTGGAACTCGATACAATCTCATAATTATGAAAAACAAATTTATTTTATAGTATGTTTATTTAATAGGCAACAGCAACACAACAAAACATTAAAAAACTAGAAGAGTAGGTACAAATTTTGCCATGTAATGTGTGCCAATTACAAGCATGCACAACATTTACACATTTACAGTTAAAAAACAGACAATAGCTTAAAAAATGTAAATATTAATAAAAGAGATAAATCTAAATATATATAACTCAAAGGTGACTGACTGACTGACTGACTGACATAGTGATCTATCAACGCACAGCCCAAACCACTGGACGGATAGGGCTGAAAGGCATGCAGGTAGATGTTATGACGTAGGCATCCGCTAAAAAGGATTTTGATTAATTTTACCCCCAAAGGGATAAAATAGGGGATGATAGTTTGTATGAAAAGTCGCGATAATCGACATTCACGCGGGCGAAGCTGCGGGCATCAGCTCTTTAAAAATAAAAGTATGTACTATGAGAATCAAAAATATTTTATAGTAATACATACTATAAAATATTTTTGATTCTCATAGTACATACTTTTTTGTTATATTTGTATACTTCTGTACCCCTAGTATGAGTTTTTGATAGTTTACGAATAGTATCCTTTCATACATTTACCTCCATCGGAAATTTTAAGGAACTAAATTATAGTCGATATCGTGAAACTTGATTTAAAAATCATTGCTGGGACTGCCGATTAGATAATATTTTCGATATTATCGACCTTATTTTAGTTCCTTAACATTTCCGATGGAGGTAAATGTATGAAAGGATACTATTCGAAAAAAGTTTTCGTAAATAAAAAACTCATACTAGGGGTACAGTAAATAAAGTTAGCAAACTACATGTATTTTACTTACCGCAGCTTACGGTCACTACATATAATTTAGTTACTAAACCCAGAAATCAACAGTTATAAAGACTAATGAGTTTCATCATAATGAGTCATCGGGAACCTATCGTAACTCTGCCAGCCCTTCCTACTGCCGGTTACACACTCAGCCAATTTATATAGCGAGATGGCAATTACCGACGTTTTCCGACGTTTTCGGCGTCAAACGTCATTTGAGGAAATTATTTCGTCAGCGTCCACGCCCCAGGCAGGTGATAAATGTATTTGAATCGAATAGAACATGCGATATTGCAGAGTTAATTCAGGAAAGTACCCGCAGTCCAGCAATGGTGGACGACGAGAATGATTAAAAAAGATGCCATTGTCTATCACTGCAGAACAGTAAAACCACTTTTTTTAAATGTGTCGACAACGTGAATGGTCGGATTTATGGCGTTTTGATGGCTGACCCAACCAACTCGAGAAACTTACTCTAAAGCTTACTTGAATATAAAGGCATGTGCAAAATACTGTGTTCGATCTTCTTCTTTTTTCTTAATATTGTGTCAGGATTAAAACGTGACTCAAAAACTCCAATTATGCACTAACAGCTTGATAATGCTTTCGAGTTACGCGTAGTTCAGTGAGTAGTGGTTCTATAACGTTTTACAGAATTTTGTCGATGTTAGCCGCGATGAAAATGCTTTGGATTCCGGATGCAAAACAGAAGGTTTTGCGCCGAACTAAATATGGCGCATTTTAAGCTATTTCCTAACCGACGCGACGCTGAAGCAACTTACCTCCGCAGCTCTCTGTGCCTGAGATTAAGGAGTACACGGTGCAGGTACAGATTGGACGGATTTGTGGAAATACCATTTTGAAATATAAAATGAGAAACGTTTGTTAAACGAAATAAGTTTTGCTTCTCTGTACTTTTGTAAAGCTCTAGTTTTCTGCGGCCATCGGAAATGGAAAAATGGAATTTTAAATTTTAGCTGTCACATCAAAGAACTGTCAGCCAGATACCTACCGTATACATCATCAACTGGTTACCCCCTTATGAATGCACTGGAAGGGGTAAACAAATAAAAATGAGAACAATAGAAAGAGGTGTGAGATAAAACAAACGTTAAATTTCATTTTAAGATTGCATTTGTGGACTTTGGCTTTGCATAGATTTTTATTTGCAGACTATTGGGGGTTGCTCGCGTCTGCATTGTATTTTAGCTCATTTAATAATCAATTTAGCGGAATATTACTATGTAGATAAGATTCTTCCTTTAAAATCTATACTATATTATATATATTTTAATTATAATTATAATAATATTATAAAGAGGAAAACTTTGATTGTTTGTTTGTTTGTTTGTTTGTTTGTTTGAAATGAATAGGCTCCGAAACTACTGAACCGATTTGAAAAATTCTTTCACCAATGTGTAGAATGAACTTTCAGGATGAAAAAAGGCTATATTTTATGTAGGTACTTCGCGGGCGACGCCGCGTGCAGAAGCTAGTACTTTATAATTTTGCACTAATTCACGCATGAATCAATCAATTAAGGGGGTAATAACAGTGACACGCTCGTAGGTACTAACGATTCCATACTTATAAATACTAATTTAAAAGATAACAAACTAGGGGTAGAGACCCTGTCAACTAATCAGTCATTGAATCACTAACTGCTGTTAGACACGGCACTAGATCGGAAAAACCGTTTATTTTAAACGGCCTTTCCATTATTAAAAACGTGAGAATAAACAAATAAGTTTAACAAGAAACTAGCAATTACGAGGGGATGTGTAAAGATTAACTTTAATATCGTGGATTACACTGTAACGATGTAAAGCTCAGTGAAACGCAAACTAAGTGCAGCGAGTAATAAGTTTTTAAACCCCTTTTCATTACGCCTTCTGAGAGCTATAAGAAATGTAATTAATTTATACTAATCTCTAGCTACTGCGAAACAAGGTTTTTATTTTGTTGATATTTGTTTTTTTTTTTTATTGAAACATTAAACATGAAAAACAATGGACAATTAGAAATGATGGCAGCTGCAGAAGTTATAATAAACAGCGCTCTCCTCCTCTATTTATTGTACACTAGCTGACCCGGCAAACTTCGTACTTATTTAGAAAACGTTTGTATGGGAAATAGAAAAGGGCTATTTTTAGGGTTTTCCCGGCAGTTATTCGAATTTTTCTTACCTTTTAAACCTTCCCTAGACCTCCACGAACATTTCAAAACAAAGATAAGATAAATCCGTTTAGCCGTTCTCGAGTTTTAGCGAGACTAACGAACAGCAATTCATTTTTATATATAAGAAGAAGAAGAAGAAGAAGATATACGCGTATACAAGAATTGCTCGTTTAATTAAATGTATATTTATTGATCTCTCAAGGTACTCGCCACTTTGTGTGAAGTGTCTTTTTTAAATGGATGATAATGAAAATGTCATTACATAACTGTGATACTTGTTACTGTGATATTAACGCGAACGATATAATGCACTTATCATGAGCATAACGCCGATGTGGCAACACCATCTACTCTAGACAATAGATCAACGTTTTGAAACATTAGCCGAACCGCTGTGATTTACACTCTGAGTTAATGTACATGAATTTATGAACATATTTAGGTAAAACAATGCTAATGCGGCCCATAAAACACTTCGTTATCTCGTGCTCAGACGGAGATGAGAATCGCGAGACGCTAAATATGTTTTGAATGAGCTTGATGGGAATATATTACGAATGTAAATGGGATAAAATATAAATAATTAATTAAGCAGTTCTGTTTTGCCGGTTATTTATAAGCGGTTATAATGGTAGAGTGACCGTTTAAATGCATTTATTTAAAGACTTGTTATTTTTATTTTACTAGAGGCATTGAATTAACAAAAGTCACGATCTGTCTTGTTGTCCACCACTACCTTGTCCATCACTGGCAGTCGGTACATCAAGATTATTATACGCATTAAAATAATACAAGTGGTGTTGTATATACTATAAGAATAAGAAATTGATTTTTTGACACACACTACACATAGAACTTAAAACACTAAACATACAAAAATAATAAATTACAGAAAGATAAACAGAAGAACAGAAACAGAACAGCATGTAGCCACTGAATGATGATAACCATTCAAAAGCTCTCTGCGCACGCGTTGGTTAGATTCGCGCGTGCGCGTAGCGGTTTCACCATACCTCACACACGTAATGCGATAAAATTAAATGCCTAATATACAAGAGCGGGATTAAAAAATGATGTTAATAAACAGCTAAAACATGGCCAAAAGAATAATAAAGTTAAACGCGCTTAAGACCCAATTATACATTACATAATGTGGGATATTTGTGTAAGTTTTAGAAATACTATAGCCAAAACGTTTTGTTTCCAGTAGACATTACATTTTAAACCAGCACAACCGAGAAGTAAGAATAATAAACCTCACGCATAACTAAGTATTTTCTATTGTCAGTTTCATGTACACTTTAGGTACTACTTGTGCTCAATACCACTTTAGAATTTTAATCAGCTTGCATAATTTATTCACCGTTGAAATCCAAAATTCGCACGGTGTAGGTAGAGTACACACTGAACACATAATATCCATAACAAGCCGGGATTCAAATTGTATTAACTAACTAGTAGGCGACGCCAAATAGAATCTGCTGTGAACGCGTCGAGACTAATTGATAAGGTGAATTATAGTGCGCACGCACCTCTATGAATTATGGAGTCCTACACTCATTAAAAAATGCACAGAGAAGTAAATAAAGATACATTGATAAAAACTTAAAATGGGATTTAAATTGTGTACCATGTGATCTAAGGTTCCCTTTATCTAGATGAGTAAGGGGTTATCTACGAAATGTATAGATAAAAAAATAGCTTTTAAATTTTACCAATAAAACAAAGCTTAACGCACTCTAAAGGTAAGGTAGCAAATCACAAAATAATTTATCAACAGTCAGACCTCAACAGAGAGGCCAAACAAATGAGAATATACATCGATAAATTGTAATGAAACCACGCTAGCCGACTGCGCCGCCCGCCAAATGAAGTTATGTGTTTGCCCGTACTAAACAACGGCGAATAAACTAAACTGACACACGATACCTTCGATCCTAATTCTGTGGCAGACAGTAAATATTGCGTACTTTACTCCGTCTGAAGGGTAACCAAGTAAGGTGACTGCGACTTAGACTGGTCCTAAGTACTGTTTGAGTGCTTTAAATTAGTCTGTATCTATAGTTACAAGCCACTACTAAATAACACTGAATATGCGTAGGCGAAAAGCCGCTTAGGTAGTTATAAGGCCAATATCGTCATCCAAACTAGACGATAAACGAGACAACACCACGGCCTAATGGACACCTTGACCTTACATACGTCCATTTTCGTCAATCCTCCAAGTAACTACATTGTAGTTATACGTTTGGCTACGAGGTATGAAAACCCTAAATTGCTAGTCGATCACAAATAAATCACTTATACCAAACAGGGCAAAAATAACCTCCAAAGCAAATTTTCCACGATAAACCTCTTTTTATAAGATTAAAGAAAAATGCAACCTTTTTATTTAGATTTTTTATGCTTACTTCATTAAATGCTGCATATTCCATCGTCTAGACGCAAGCAAACAACTAAATCGAAAAGCTTTCGAAGGCTGAAAGTCTTTATAACCATACGACACGATATTTCTCTTAACACGACAATAACATTGCGTAGTCATACATAATGCACAGATAAACAAAAGAAATCTGGCAACTGAGCAATTACAAATAGACTACAAAATCGTATCGTACAAGAATAGTGCACGCTCAAGCTATTAAAGGCATCACACAGCTTAATTGAGACAGCTAGCTCACCGTGGGGACCAATTTATTGGTTAAAGTTTTACAACATTCAAACACAAGGTAGTCCCTCGTCACTACGAACATATCACAAGGATCACTACTTATATTAGCACCTAATTAGCACCCAACCCAACACAATTGAGACAACGTTTATATCGAAATGCTTATGAATTTCACCCTAAAAATAAAGAGTCATATTTTCTAAGGTACTGTATTTTTTTTCATTTTTAATGAAGGCCCTGAGGCCTTACCACGTGCTCTTACAAACCATCATGTTTTAGAAACGTCAAGTTTCAAGCTTGCAGTAACACTACTTTATTACAATTACTAGCTTCCACCCACGACTTCGCCCGCGTGGTACCTTGAAAAACAAAAACAAATCTATCCCGCGGGAACCCGCAGTACATTTTTCCGGGATAAAAAATAATTTATGTACTATTCCAGACTATAATCTATATCTGTGCCAAATTTTATCTAGATCAGTTCAGCCGTTTCAGCGTGAAAGAGTAACAAACATACAACCAGGCATCCTTAGATCCATACATTCTTACAAACTTTCGCGTTTATAATATTAGTAGGATTACAGATGACGGTACGAAATATCAAAGTTATGTTTATTTTATTATTATTTTGATATAACCTGAAGAGCTTGTGGTAAAACCTCTGATGTGGGAAGCTATTTCGTACGCGCTGTGGCCACAGCGAAGGAAGCCATTTCATTATTACCTGGTTATTACGACGTGAAAGCCGCGTGGCTACCGTGCAATTTATTACAGTCGCGCCGTGCAATTTCTCAGATTTATTGAATAACTTGGTAAACACCAATGCTTTTGTGGGGGAGTAATTTCAGAAAATAGATATTATCTTCTTTTCGGTAAAGAATTTGTTTCGGCGAAGAAACAGTTTGATACATTACTTTACCTCTTGATATGCTCTTTTATAAAACATATACGAATATCGGAAGACAAACTGTATAATTTCGTGCTTACTTAATATTTCCATGTGTAATTCGTTAATAATGTGTAAATAACGTATTTTCTTCTATTCAAAACCGCTTTCTATTCAATAATTAGCTCCAGACCATTGGGTTCATAAGGTTCATATTACTGTTTAGTCTAGCATCCAGTTACTTGTTATGTCAATACAAGCTTCTAGCTCCTTTCATTTGTTTTGTTCTATATTTACTCTCCAAAGTGAACCAGCAATAAATAGAGACCAACTGAATTTGCTTCCGAACAAAAAGTTACTCTTCTTAATGATGCTTTGATCTACTCGTGAAATTCACAGGATAAACTCTAAGAACTGAATCTTTTGAATACGCGTGTTTGCTGCCAGAGATTTGTCAAAGAAGCGCGTCCAAATATGGGAGAGTCAACACTGGCGAATTGTTTGACGCTCTACAGTTTGAATGTACACGTACTTTTACTTTGGAAACAACATTTCATTGTTATAATACTATGTCAGTTGTTTTTTTCTATGTTGGCTCATATTTTTTTTAGGGTGGATTTAACCAACTTCTGGTAAGTATAACTATTCTCAGTATAATTTAATGTCAAATACATATTATGTCAATTTACGATTTAGTCTGGGGATAGTGCTTAAACTAGTTTGGTGTAATCCGCCCTTAATAGTGTTAACAATCCTAAATGTCGCGTTTATTCGTGGATACAAAAATAATTGTTTGCTGTCGCGTTGTTTTTCAATTATTTTGCAAAGATTTACAAACTATAGAACATTGTGTTCCTATGTGTACCTTAGTGTATGTGTACCTTAGTTTCAGCAAGAACATATTTATATAATGTATTCGTAAAATGTTGTGTATTTACATAGATATTGTCCCATTTTATGGGTAGATTAGGTAATGGCCCAAGAATTTGAGGAATGTGCAAGAATGTTAAGTATAAAAGCGGCCAAAGGGTTTTGTGTTTACTAACAAAATATGGTAAGTACAGGAATGGGATCAAGAACTTAAAAAATGGACTACTTCAGTCAAAAACAAATTCAAATATGTAATCATATTTTTGGCAATCTTTTAGTTTTAAAACATAATAATAATGAACTTCGATAAAGATCTTGAATTATAAAAATCATTATTTTTCGACCTTATGTAAAAAAGTTATGAAAATATAACATCAAATTACTTTCACCGAGAATCTAAATCGCGTTCTTTTGATTGGTGAAATTGATTCGGAAACCTCAAAACAAAAAACCGGCCAAGTGCGAGTCGACTCGCGTCTGAAGGGCACCATCGTTGATACAAGATTTAATACTATGTAGGTACCTACTTTTTAATTTTTCATTTATTTCTATTACTACTTACTTATTTGTTGACATGAATACAAATTCTGTGAAAATTTCATTGTCCACCTATTACGGATCATGAGATACCGCCCGCTGACAGACAGACGGACGGACAGCGGAGGCTTAGTAATAGGGTCCCGTTGGTTAGCCTTCGGGTATAGAACCCTAAATATGAGACACTTATAAATTGTAACAGGTACATAACAGTCAACATCAAAAGAAACTTTGATTGGATGAAGTTCCACAAGTGTTTTTGAACGAAAATCAGCAATTTTCTTTCCATATTCATTTTGTATGCAATTAATTATGATAGTTAACTATTTTGTATTCTGTGGACTGAGAATACTTTAGGTACCTACTTGCCACAGATGGCAAGTAGGTATTATACTATTATACTATGTATATACATATATATGTATTATATATTATTATATGTATTCTACTATGTCCTTTGTAACATAGGCAATTCTAATCTAGTGTTTATATGAATAAAATCGAAATCCGTTTGGCGTTTACTATAAAAATAGCCCCGAACTAAGCAAAGCTTAGCAAAGACTACTAAACTAAGCAAAGATTAATTAAATACTTTTTTTGTTAATACATACATAGAATACATAATAACCTTTTCCTAAGATTTGAAAATAAATAATAAATAAATAAATAACAACCAGACACAGAACAAACATCCGAGTTCATCACACAAATGTTTGTCCTGGGTGGGGTTCGAACCCACAACCTACAGCGCAAAAGGCAAAGCTACTACGAACTGAAGTGTGAGGACAGTCAAAGATTAATAACATTTATAAAATAACATAAGGTTGTAACATATGCTTCTCTCTATCTATCAGTGGCATTATTTTCAGCACACAACAATAAGCAAACACTAACGATCGCGTGATAAACTATCAAACTCGTATCTAATTACATCAAAAACCCATAATTCACACAACTCGACGTACAAGTCCATAGTTTTAGAAGTTTCTATAAAGCCCTAGTTCTGCAAAAGTTGGTAACGCAACTAAGTTGTTCCTAACGGATCAACTAGGTACCTAAAGCATTATTCAGGATGGATATCATTTCTCGTGGAACGATCCAGTCACTTTTCTACAAATATTTTTTGATACCGTTGTCTGGTCACAAAATAATAATAAAACCAAAAAACAGTCAACCAAACACTGTAAACTAGTATCTTATACCTTTAAACGAGCAATTCTTGTATATATATATATATAATTGGAATCTCGGAAACGGCTCCAGCGATTTTCATGAAATTTAGTATGCAGAGGGTTTCGGGGGCGATAAATCGATCTAGCTAGGTTTCATTTTTAGAAAACATCGTTTACCAAAAAATAAAACTGAGCAAATCTCGGTCACCCAGGTAGGTACTTATTGTAAAAAATAAAAAAGCCGACAGAATGTAACTGAAATTATCCTTTAAATACCTATAAGCGAGCAATTCTTGTATATATGTATATATATATATATATATATATATATATATTCTGAATCTCGGAAACGGCTCAAACGATTTTCATGAAATTTAGTATGCAGAGGGTTTCGGGGGCGATAAATCGATCTAGCTAGGTTTCATTTTTAAAAAACGTCGTTTACCAATAAAAAAAACCGAGTCAACCGGTCATCCAGGTACTGATTTTTATAGCCGCTATATTTTTATTTTTTATTTTTATTTATTTATTTAGACGCACAAAACACATTACAACCACAAAATATAATATTGTATCAAACAAAGAAGTTGTGAACTTGATTGTAACATAAAACATGTGCGCACATCTAAGCTAAGGCAAAAACAGAACAGAACTACAAAAACTTATTACTAAATTATATCAACTATTAAACAAAACGGAAGAGAATAATTATACTATAATGAGTGGTAGATACTAAATATCTACAGTAGGTACGGGAACGTACCTACTAAACCTATGTGTTGAACCACTCAGAACACCTAATTGGTGTCAGAGTGGCTCAAGTTGTAGAAATGGAGGATGCCTTTAATAACTTTGATAAATTGGCTTAACTTTGGAATGAATATGTCGAGTTCTATATTATTAGAAGCTAGTCCGTTATATTGACGAGCCATTCTTGTCATTGGGTTATAAAACGAAATATTATTTTTATAAATCTGTAGAGAAAAGAGATTGATTTTATTTGAGTTGCGAAGCTCTAAATTTAATATTGAAAGATATCACCGACAGCAACAAAGGTGAATCAATTACAAAGTGCACTATTTTATAGAGATATAGAAGATCGAAATAATAACGCCGAGTTTCTAACGATTGGATTCCGAATATGGACAACCTCCTCGTAACTTAAACAAAGCCGACCAGGTTGCAGACGATAACAAAGAAGCCTGAGACACTTTCTCTGGATTCTTTCGATATTTTGAATGTGAACTTTATAGTTTGGAGACCATACAGGACTCCCATATTCAAGCACGGTTCTAACAAGTGAGTTGAAAAGATACAATAAAGTACGAGACTTTTTGAAATTTTTAGTAGATCTTAATACGAAACCTAGTAGTTGGTTAGCTCTAGAGATAATATGTTGGTAATGCGCACGAAACGTAAGTTTATCATCAAAGAGAATGCCCAGGTCTTTTGCAATATAAGAACGGTTAAGTACATGATCGTTGATTCTGTAGTCGTAAATGATTTTATGACGCTTATTTGTAAACGAGATAATAAAGCACTTATCGATATTCAAATACATATGATTGCTTTCGCACCATTGAGATACAATACATAAGTCATTTTGTAGAGTCTCGCAATCATTAGGATTAGAAATGACATTGAATATCTTTAAATCATCAGCATATAAAAGACAATTACAGGTTAAACGCTTAATGAGGTCATTGATAAAAATCACGAAGAGTAACGGTCCCAAGTGGGATCCTTGTGGAACGCCCGAGGTCACAACCACCGGTGTAGAAGTAAAGCCTTTTAAAGCCACTAGCTGACTTCTCTTGTCCAGATAGGAACAGAGCCAGCGATACAGACTCCCATGAACACCGTATGAAAACAGTTTACGACATAGTAGACGGTGATTTACTTTATCAAAGGCTTTCGAAAAATCCGTATAGATAGAGTCAACTTGACCACGATTAGCAAAAGATTGACAAAGGAAATGTTTATATTCTAACAGATTACTTACAGTTGACCTATGTTTTACAAAGCCATGTTGCTTTTCAGAAATGATTGGTTTGAAATGACCATAAAGATGACTATAGACTAGGGACTCGAACAATTTAGCAAAGCATGATAATACATTTCACATATATTACATTTTTTAAAACTTTGTATAGCTTATGTCACTCTCCCGGGCGAATCCAGTGACACCTCATTAGTCAAAATCCGTCTAGCCGTTTGGGCTTTAGCAACAGCCAAAGGAACTTGCATGCATACAAACATGCATACATTATACATACACAACTCATTACCCTCCGTCTTCGCTTCGCAGTCGGGTAAAAATAACTATGATTCTGTCAACGGAACCACGCAACCATGCCATTAATAGAGTCCATTCAAAGGAGGTTTCTACGTTACCTGCAGTATCGAGCTCGTATATATCTACCAGATTATGACACTAGATGTCGCAAGTTCCACTTTCTTCCACTTCACAAGCGCAGAGAAATGGCTGATTTGACTTACTTAATTAACATAGCAAATGGCACTGTCGATTGCCCAGAGCTCCTGGAGCTGATAGGGCTGCGCACAGGCACGGTTGCACTGAGAAAACCGTACACCCTTTACGTTCCTACAGTTAGGACAAATTATAGGCAGAATGCATTTGTCTGTAGAGCTTCTTGCTTGTTTAATACTTTAGTGCATGGTAATAGTGAGGTAGACTTATTCAACACAAGTACAAGTAAGCTTAGGCGCTTACTTAGTTCCACGGACCTGCTAGGTTGTCCTAGTGGGCGGGGAGGTGAACCCCGACGTGGCGCGTCCCCAGGTGGCGGATAGGGGAACGGCCTCCAGATATGGGGGCTACCGGTATACCGGCGCGGACCAAACACCAGGGGGGGGCCCAACGCAAGGGGCGTTGTGGTGGTTGCTTCTCTGCGCGTCCTTCTGGTGTAGCAGAAGGCGCAGTAGACGAGGCGGGGACGTGCTCGGTGTGCATTTCCCAGTCGTTAGTTGGCAAAGGACACTCGCCTCGTTCCCGCGCCAGCTTTCGGCCGTTTGGTACCACATTAGCAGGGTCGGGGAGACCCTCGTGTGGGACCGAATGATCCTGGGGTCCTACCTCCCGGGATCTCAGGAGGGGCGGCGGCCCTTTTGCGAGGGGGGGCCGTCGTATGCATCCAGCAGGCAAGAAGGGATTTTATCCCTCCTTGCAAAACGTCCGCCCTTTCGGTATTCGCTGGGTCGGGGAGACCTTTGTGGGACCGAGTGGAGGAGGGTATGGGGGCTTCTTCCACGAGTCTCTTCATTGAGGGTGCAGTGTTTGAAGCGGGGACGTGCTTGGTGTGTGTGTGCCCGAAAGGGAAGGTGGATTCCGCGAGTGTAATCCACTGCACGCACCCAAGCAGGCATTAGAGATGGGATCTCAGTGCCGGCGTCTCGCCGCAAGGTATTCGCAGAGTCGGGGAGACTCTTGTGGGACTGAGCGGCGCGCTGGGTTTCGTGGGTAGTCGGAGTGAGGGCTCCCGGCTACCCGTGCAACGAACCCAGGGAGGGCGGCAGTTAACATGAGTGACGTGTTCTGCCGTACGCACCGGATGGGTGCTGGAGTGGCTTGCCACTCCAGGGAAGGGCTGCGGCCTGCAGCACTTTGCGAGAAGGGAACCGGTGCGTTCCGTATGGAGATCCCGGATCCCTTTGACATGCATCGAGGCTGGTCACCGGGGAGGTTTAGTGAGTGCTCCGTCGTTTTTTAGACGGACAACCTCACATATTCCGCTTGCACCCTCAATGTGAGCGGAAATCTGGTTGCAGATTCCTCCTCGTCAAAAAAAAAAAAAAAAAAAAAAAGAGGCTTACTTAGTGACAATTTTTTCAAGGTATAAGCCAACTACATTAGGTACGTAATTAACTTTGTTCATGTTTTCTTTGTTTTTTCCTTCTCAGTAATGTTTCTTTCACTATGTTTATATAAAGTCGTCAACTTGCTTTTTAGCTTGCTATTTTTAAGTATATCTTTACCTATCTGCGGAAACTTTTAATTGGCCGTCAACAAACATGCACTGGTCTGTCCAGGCATGTTCTATTATGTTCATCTAAATTTGTAAATCTAGCTGTTAGTTTCTCCAAAATTGTATAAATAAATAAATAAATAAGTACCACTTGTAGTTTTATTGATATATTTTCACTTGTTTCTTTATCAATTACAACTTTTTTTCATAGAATAAATAAGAGCTTGCCGCATTTTTACTATACAGGGTGTCCCAAAAAGTAGTGTCAAGCGAAAGTCCAGAGATAGAACACCCCTTGGGGTACCCGAATCACCCCCATGTATGTTCCGCGATTTTCTATATTTTTTCGAGTTATTAATTTTTTTCCGAATTTTTGAAAATTTTCGACTTGAACAACTTAAAACATTCTTACAAAAAAAGTAGAAAACTTTCTTGAGATTTTTTTTTTTGCTACTGAATTTTAATGAGTTGTTCTTTTATGCATCAAATAATCAGCTACGTGACTTTGATGAAAACTATGAAAATGTTGGTGTAAAGTCAAATAATTACATTCGGTGAATTATGATATAAATTTTCAACTTTAAATTAAAAACCTTAACAAGTGATTTCATGGTTCTTAAATAAGTCTAAAGGATTCTCCAGACTCTCAGCTTTCATAATCAATAAAAAAAAGTAGTACTTAATAGGCTACTTTGACTAAAATCGGCTTTCAAAGACGGTGAGGTGGAAAATTTTTAAAATTAGCTACCTGATTAAAAAATAGATTTTGGCCATTTTATCATTCCTTAGCTTAATTCGTTTGATAACTAGCCAAAAATGACTGCAGGAAAGTAAGATTTCATTAATATTTGAAGGTTTTATTTATTTAGTTTAGCTAAATTTATGAAATAAAACAACAAGTAAAATTTATTATTTTTTTACAAAAAGTTTTCAAAATGTCAACCTTCTTAGTCGATACAAATCCTACATCGTCTTAAAAAAGGTTTCCTTTAATCGTATAAAAGCTATTTTAAGTGCCTTAATTTTTTCTTCAGCCTGTCTTAATTTTGTTCCTAATTCGGCCATATTGCTGATTTCTTTGGCATAAACTAATTCTTTGTAGTCATTTTTGGTTTGTTAACAAACAAATTAAGCTTAGGAATGATAAAATGGCCAAAATCTATTTTTTAATCAGGTAGCTAATTTTAAGAATTTTCCACCTTACCGTCTTTGAAAGCCGATTTTAGCCAAAGTAGCCTATTAAGTACTACTTTTTTTGATTGATTATGAAAGCTGAGAGTCTGGAGAATTCTTTAGACTTATTTAAGAACCATGAAATCAATTGTTAAGATTTTTTATTTAAAGTTGAAAATTTAAATCATAATTCACCGAATGTAATTATTTGACTTTACACCAACATTTTCATAGTTTTCATCAAAGTCACGTAGCTGATTATTTTATGCATAAAATAACTACTCATTAAAATTTAGTAGCAAAAAAAAACTCAAGAAGGTTTTCTACTTTTTTTGTAAGAATGTTTTAAGTTGTTCAAGTCGTAAATTTTCAAAAATTCGGAAAAAAAATAATAACTCGAAAACTATAGAAAATCGCGGAACATACATGGGGGTGATTCGGGTACCCCAAGGGGTGTTCTATCTCTGGACTTTCGCTTGACACTACTTTTTGGGACACCCTGTATAACATGACAATGACGGTCACCGCTTCTCAAGAAAACAGCATAACTATTTATTATTTTCGCCTCACTACAAGCCGTAACTTTCCCCATATTAATTTATAGCATCTCGTTAAAGAACTTTTTTGTTTACTTCGTATATTGATCTCCTTTGTTGCCTACGATTATATTAACTGCAACTTTGTGATACAAACGGGCAAGAAAAATAAATCAATCTTACTAAGTGGTGGGTTTATATTCCGTTTTCTTACCTTTTCAGTAGATACTCTCATTGCTGTAGACTGAAAATGGCGCTTACGCAAAACCTTTACAATTTATAAGTTACAAAAAGTTACTTAGTTACTTTAGTTAATTTTAAACCGTCTCATTTTAAAATGTCGTCAGGCAGATGGGTGAATACCGTAACCGAAGCGAATGCCGCGGTCGGCCACGCAAGTGTTGGAGGGATGATTTCGATACCTTTGAGGGCGGATGGTGCGAGACCTTGAAGGATAGGGATGGTTAGCATAATTTGGGGGAGACCTTTGCCCAGCAGCGGGACAAAAGAGGTTAGAAAAAAAATTAAGCTATTTTTTTTTATGGCAACACACAATAATAAGAGTAAATAAACTTGTATAGCAAGCATTGTGCCCAATATTTGCTATACTGGCAACCACAGCGACTCCGCGTAGACGCTCGCAAACAAACTGCTACAAATTCGTAGCTCTTTACAGTGTCCCAAAGATACATCAATCTAGTTTAGTAGCTTAGTAATCTAGCTAGAGTATTCGATCTATTTTGTTATCTTAAGATAGCTCAACTGCATTTTTTTCTTATTTATTTGTATGCACTACATGTAACGTATACGTACGATCGGATGAAATTTGGCACAGAGATCGATTATAGTCTGGCATAGCACATAGGCTATAACAAGGTGGATTTGCGGGCGGAAGCTACTCGTATTAATAATAAAAGCTAAGAACAATGTGGCCTGTAAACAAAAACTTGCCAAGAACCACAGTAGGCACTGCTCTGTGAAGCAGACAATCCAAGAGACTACAAGTGTGACGCTCCACTCGGCTATCATAAAGTTTTCTCGTTTAAACTTATTCCCTTTATCTAGCCCGGCGAGTTATCTGCAGCTTTATTAAATTACTTGATAATTTCAATGGCGGACGATTTTGCGTGGCTTGTTTATTCTTTTCCAAGTTTTTCGGGGAATACGCGGGTCCGAGATTAAATTCCGGATTTTCCATATTTCCCCGCCGGCTGTATTACACAGGAGTTTGGACATTATAATCCGATTTTTTGTGGTTTATACTCGTAAATAAAACGACGCACTTCATTACGTTGGTTTATGGAGTTGGTCAATATTCTATTTGCTAAACTTTTTTTCATAAAATGAAGACTCTTTTCCAACCTTAAAGTACTTGTTTACTGTGAAGGTTTATCTTTTTCTTTTCGTGTCAAATTGTAGGTACCTGTTTAAATATATTTTTTAATCGTATAACAATAGTTTTTTTAAATAAGTACGTGAACCAAAAACTATGTCAGGCAAAAAAAATGTAACTGACTTTAGAAATTGTTATTTTTACTGAAAACTTGCTGTAAATTTCAGCTCTGCCAAATTGTGGGTTCAAAATTAACAAGTTCAAAACGCAGCGCAACCACAACGTTTTCATTACGACCTGGCTAATCAGCTGATCCTGATTAGCCTATGTAAAGAGCGAGCCCACGAGGCTTCATACTGCCTAATTTAAATTTCAAAATAATTTACAAAATAGGATTATATTGTAGATAATTCAAAATTGCAAAAAGTCTATTTAAACAACAACTCGAGTGAGCAAAGATTTATTTTAGGATGGATAGTTTTTGAAATATAACGAAAAAAAGGAAAATTAAGAAAACCGCGGACATCTTAGCACGGGCATAAGCACCTACGAAGATAGAATGATGAAATATTTGTTTGTGATTAGATTACGTAAGCATGGCACCTATACATAAATGTATCTAAAAACTTCAGGGCATTTGAATACAAATGAGGATTGTCGACATCACGCGCGAAATCGGGGCAAACCACTAGTTATTAATGTACCTATAAACATTCTAAAAGCAGAAATAATTTAGTCTCAAACTTTAACTTAGTTCTGCATCTGCCTCATCTATTTCCGATTTCCAATCTTAATTTAAAATGCGATCTCAATATAAATCTCTGAATGTCATCTATCAGATATTGAATTAATTTTATCTGTCTCTTTTCTTAAAGACTTCATAATGGGGACTGTTTGAAACTTTATCTAAAGGAATGCCCCTATCTTTCGCAAAGTAATTGAACAAATGCTATCCTCTGGCAATTATTAAAGAATGAGAAAAGTTCATCTTAAGATGCTTGCGCACTAATCATTTGAAGACGCTTACCCAAACACTTGGTATAATATTGTATATTACAATATTTTATTGAATAAGCACCTGCGTAGGTATCTATTTGTATTTTTATTCCATTAGCGCATGTCGCGTGGTTATTGAAAACATTTAAATCGAAGATATCAATTTATCAATGCCTGAACCCTAGCTTTAGCTTATGAGCTACGTTGGCAATACTCGTAGTATGTACGTAGAAATTCGACTAACTAGTTGTGAGTGTTTGCAACACTGTCATGAATCTGTGGCACCATTACTAGCTGACTATCAAACTGTCTTTCTACAAACTTCTTATGAAACTTAGAAAGTAGCGGAGCTCAATAGTTTAGCTCGCAAAGTTGAAGATTAAGACAAACGTTCATCCCTTGTTTCGACATCAATTGATTCGGCTGAGTGAGACAAACATACGTCACACAAGTACATACAATCAACACAATACCGTAGTAAAAACACCTATTATTCTGAACCCACACTAGATTGAGTATATGAGTCGTATGGTAATCAAAAATTACGACCAATTATCTAACATATGGTTTTGATTTTTAATCGAAGAATTCAGTATGTACTAAGTGAATTGTGAAAGAGCTGTTTCTTTAAAATTGTTGATCGTTATAGTCGGAAATTTAGCTGAATCTTGAGAATTCTAGTCAGTGTTGAGAGGCTTGAAAAATATATCTTTGAAACTCTATTATGAAAGTGATACACGAGTCATCTAGGCAACATTACTTCAAACCAGAAACTATTTCGGTAATTATTATCAAAGAGATAATTTACTACGTAAGATAACTGATTATTATACTCAGATACTTTGTCAAAAAGTTGTCTTCGCATAATAAAAATTGTATATTTTTATTCAAAATAGGTCTTAAAATACTGAAAATAGGTCTCTAAAACAATGAATGCCATCATCGAATCGTTTTCCAATTAGCACGGAAAATATTGTTTTCACATGAGTTTATTTTTGATACGTGACATGAATTAATTCGAAAAAAAATGTATACTCGTACTAATGAGTTCAAAAAACACAGTTTAACACCTACATTTATATGCTTACTGTACCAGAGAGTTTTCTTTCTTTACCCAAGCAATTAATGAACTCAAACAAACGGGTATTTTGTCCAAATCGAATCATAGTTTTTCCAAAAGATTTTTTCCGAAAAACGTCAGATAGTAAAATTAGAACGCGCCCGTAATTGTTTGAATGTGAACCAGATAGAAAATTCATTTTCATAACAAAATAAACCTTAGTGAGTCGCGATAAGAATCGGAACAGTGCTGGAGTTAAGTTGGTTGTGGTGCTCTGAATTAGAACAAAGGGTTGTCACCATTCTACGTTGCTCAATAAAGTTTAATCAGGGCTGACAGGCGAATGTAACTTACGTTCTGTGCGGTGGGTACTTGTTTGTGTTCTCGGGCAAAAACACGGTTTCACCTTTCTGAATAATGCTCAAGATAATTTAAACCAGAAGTTACTTTTGCACTTTTGTGACGGTTTTACTCACAAGTGCCTCGTGTCGTCATGTTTACATAGAAACTCAAACAAAATGAAAATAACATGTATGTAAGTAAAAAAAAATTGGAATTAGGTAAAATGTACCTCATTTTTCCCTGAAAGAATGGTTGTAGAGACTTGGTGCGTTATTGAAAAATACTCAGATTGATTTCCCAAACGTAGCAAATCTTTTTTTTTGTTTGCACTTTGGCATTTTGAGCCCAACCATGTATGAAACCTGAATAACCTTTATGAGACTGTTAATTGTTTATCTATTCACAGCTGCAATGCTCGGTAAGATATTCAATGATGGCGGACTAAACGTAGATGATATACAAACAGTACCTCTGCTATGCACAAAGATCAGCAGACCACGGACATGTGCGTCAATGTTGTCAGAGTCAATACTGAGATAAATTGAACCTAGTAGCAGGTTGATTTAACCCTCGGTTCTCTCTGAGAGTTGGTATGGTAGTAGCAGGTTTACACACTGTCGAAACTTCGGGAAAAATAGGTAAATAAAACGCGATAAATACCCGTTTTATAATAATTATTATGTGTTCAGATCGCGTAAGTTTAAAAATATAGATACACATCAGGGGCCTTACCACGAAGTTTTCCAGAACGATTCCGTTTTAGAAACGTCACATTTGAAGCTTGTAGTAACACTACTTCAATACAATTTGCATAGGTCATGGTACGAAATAACAATATTATAATATTAATTCGGTAATGTACCTATTATGAATTCGTGGTGAAGCCCCAGTTGTAAATGTGCAATCTAGGCTTAGATAAGTAGGTATGTAGCTCGAAATGATTTACTAAAAGTAATATCTATTAACACTCACTAAAATTAAGCATAAAGTAATTCCCCTTTCACTCCACAAGCAATTATTCGAACGTTTACTTTTATACCCATAGATCTTCAAAATGGTGGATTTGAGAGTATTCTCAAAATGGCCGCTATTTAACGCTCGACTTCATTTCTAATTTCCAATTTTCCGTCATTGTTCCGACGAAATTAGTATTTGATTGCTTCGGAGCATAATCATCGACTTTAATATTAACCAAAGAAAAGCACCTACCTACATCGACTTCGGTCGAGTGAATCTTTATTAAAATTTGTTTCAATTTAAGATATCATGAATTTCTCTTGTCTATCTTTTATTAATAGCTATAAGGTACGTACTTTTTCATTTCATTTATAAGTTTCGACATTTCTGATTATTTTATACTAGCTTCCGCCCACGGCTTCGCCCGCGTGGTACCTTGTAAAACAAAAGAAACATCTAAACGACGGGAAACGTACCTACCGGTACCGGATAAAAAGTAGCCTATGTGCTAGTCCAGATAACCTATATCAGTTTAATCTATCTCTGTGCTAAAATTCATCCACACAGATCCGTTCAGCCGTTTCAGCGTGAAAGAGTAAGAAACATACATCCATACAGACTATAAACGTAGGATCATGCGAAAACGATTTATTTTTGCAAGTAACAGATGGCTACTATCCTATTTTTTTATTATTTGTTTATTTATTATTTATTTATTCTACATCAACCATTACCCGAACCAACACATAATCGAAAAACGAATATGCTAGTAATAGGATAGTAAAAAAGATTTAAAAAACCGTTTACCAAACGAATACTTATTGATCGTCAAAATTTCACAAGTCACTGAACTTGTTTCAGCATCATTTTTAATCGAAATTCCATCCGTACCCTCTTTTTGTATAGGATTGCCCCTCAGCTAAGCCCTCATCATAGTATCCATTATTATTGGATTCTGGAAGTTCGTTCCACGCGAATAATAATCAGGAACTTTAAGGAAACTCGGTGAGCAATAAATCGCTAATATTTAGGTAAGTTGTTACTCGAAAAAACAAAGGTTCTAGTATCAATATATCCAAAATTACCTTTATCCTTACATGTGTAATTTTTTTGGACTACCTACATGGTTTGTTGCTCGTAGCGCTGCTCCCAAAAGAAGTTTAGATAAGTACGCTATTTCAGATCAGATCTCACTTCAAATTATTTCAATTTGATTGTTAAACAGAATGCCTTTTCACACGCTCCGGTGCCGAATAGTAGGTAACAAGCTACGAATATCCGGTTACCAAAGTGTATGAAAGCCTAATAATATTATACTTGCCCATATACTGCCACAATGTGAGTATATATATACTTGCGTACCGGATCATGTGAAAAAGAGCTTATCTATACTAATAATAATATTATAAAGAGGAAAACTTTGATTGTTTGTTTGTTTGTTTGTTTGTTTGTTTGAAACGAATAGGCTCCGAAACTACTGATCCGATTTGAAAAATTTTTTCACCAATGTGTAGAATATACTTTCAGGATGAACATAGGTTATATTTTATGTAGGTACTTCGCGGGCGACGCCGCGAGCGGAAGCTAGTTAAATAATAAAACCGTGAACATACATCATCCACACACATCTATAAATTTTTCATAACAACTCATCACACGAATGATTTATTGAAACGAAATCCACCTTGACACACGTGCACAACACCAACGTAAACTTAATAACTGAACCAAAATTGTAGCGAACGAAAATGAAAAAAAAGTGAGAATTTCATCAGGTTAAAGTTGGTAATACTACCTACTCTCAAAGCCTTTGAAGTTTTACATAAAGACTTTTCAATAGGTACAAGTAAACCCAGTAAGCACTAGGTATTTACAATCTAATCTCATCTGGTATTAGCATGAAGGACACAGTGAAAATGGATATAAAACAATCTAAGCTTTCTTTTTCAAACAAACATCCAAACTTTAGCATCTAGATACTAGTGTGATGACGTATTGTATTAGTTTTTTATTTGAACAAACGCTCTTTGTCTGAAGAACACAAAATTGTATTGAGTAGTTTTTCGTTTTTCAGCCGTGTCTAGTGTAAAGTGAATGTTTAAATCCACTTCGAAACGTTATCCGCTAAAGTGGATAGATAGTGCATAAGAACTTAGCATAATGTTTGTTCGCGTCTGGAAGATGTAACAATTTCGTTTTATTGAATTTATTTACGCTCGTACTAAGCGAAGTACCTCTCCTTCTTTAGACTGAACGTTAAAGGGGGTTTACCTTCTTCGTTCTTAACTTGTACATAGTGGTTTTTGTCATCAAATCCATCAGTGCGGAAAGTCGTAGCACGTAGCGGCTACGAGGAACCAAACAACATTGTCGTTAGTTCTACGATCATAGAATATTAGGTATTAGGGCTTTGTGGTGGCAAACGGAAATAACTCTAATTATTATTATTATAATCATGTGGTGTCCCACTGCAAGGCAAAGCCTCCCTTCTCTCTTTCCATAACTCTCTGGCTAAATTGAGACCACATGATTAATTAGATGGTAATTATTTTTGGTTTATTATGGTTTAAAAACGTCAACCAACCCTACGGGGGTGGTTGACGTTTTTTTATTTTTAATATTAGTCGTCAGTATCTTACACGCGGATGATAATATCGTATCTATATTAATAATTTCGTCAAGGGGTACGGTAGACTCGATCGAAACCTTACCTGAGTAATAAAACATAAAAAAGTAAAGATTTCGAGTCGACAACATACATCCGCAAAATTCGGATTGTCGAGTATTTTGTAAAATTCTAATGGTGCTGAGACACAAATCGCAGTCGCCATATTCGTCACTGACACCGGATGACATCTTGGGTAATAAAAACTCAAAGTAGGTAAGTACCTATGTAGTTACAATCAACAGTGCAACCAACCTCTTTGTTCTACTGCACTACGTAGGTTGGTAGGTAGGTACTTAGGTAAACGCAAACTGGGTAGTATAATATCCGTTATTATTTGTTATGTTAAATTCTAATGGTGCTCAGAGACACATATTGTGTATTATGATGAAGCTCATTTCACCCGAGCGAAGCCGGGTTTTCATCTAGTAACTATTAAACCCACGCAAGGCAGTTGGGAGCAGAACTGTGCCAATACCTACTCATACTTTACAACAAATTCCCCAACACCCTGTCACACAAAATAACAACATCATCAACCCTTCGTCGCAGAGGGAACTGGAGTTTAGCTGAGCCATATTTTATTTACTGTTATCGACGCAGAAGCTTCGGATGACAATTACTTAAGATTTTTGCAGATAACACTGGCGCCTACGAAGACCTGGGGAAACTAGATCGGACCTACCTAACTACCTAAATAAAAATAAAATAATACCTACTACTTTAATAATGTATAGGTATATAAGTAATTTAATTTTGTGTTGGTAGGTAGATACTAGCGTGTCCTTACTAGCAGAATGTTCAGTGGTAGGTATGGGTGTCGTATACACGTGGTACTAGTGAAATCTATAAAAAAGGACAAGTGTCGTGGAATGAGTTTTTTAAATTTCATATTACCTACTCTTTCTAGAGAGATTACGGAAAATTTTGCAGTAAGCACTTAGTTAATTATAGTGCGTGTAGCTTCGACCAAAGGCGTGTAGTTAGGTACCTACCTATACCTACTGACTACGGGGGCGTCTTGATAATATAAGAAATATGACGTCGAGAAGGTCTTTTGTATGAAGATGAGTTCCCGTGTGCTGCGGCTCCTTCT
Source organism: Cosmorhoe ocellata (assembly GCA_963675405.1). NCBI lineage: Eukaryota > Metazoa > Arthropoda > Insecta > Lepidoptera > Geometridae > Cosmorhoe > Cosmorhoe ocellata. Next base: position 8,543,716 of record OY776249.1, on the reverse strand, counting down.
AGTTAGTCGTACATCGCGATGCAATAAGGCATTTGCGACAGAACCGCCGAATTTCCCCCGAGCCCTATACACTACATCCGCGAAGAATAACGCGACTGAATGCAAAATGAAAATTATCATACAAATTCGCAGTCTTATATGAACAGCGATACCTACCAATGTCGTCCGTGTAAGTATGCAAAAATATGTAAGGAGAACGCCTTTGCCTTTCAGATGAAGGCGAAAATACGGAGTATCGGCTAACACTTGGGCCACGAACTCTACGCCCTCAGCTTACCCGCTCCGGTAGCTCTCGTCATTAGCACACACTAGAACTATAGTATTTTGTAGCATTATAAACAAATCTACAAAATAAAGTTGTTAGGTACCTACTTAACGTTAATTCAATGTAGGTACCTACAATAATACAAACTTATCTTTTGTAATAATTAGTTACCTTACCAGTAGGCACAATGTTTTGATTCTTTGCTCCTTCGGTGGTTAGACTGAGGGTGGCAAGAAAACAGTTTGCAAAAACAAAAATATCATCATTATTTCACACACGCGCGTTACAAAATTGCGTTACCTACGCAAGAGAGCGATAGTTGCCAACAACTCTTTAATTTTCCCGACTTTTATGTATGTTTAGTGTTTCCAACAAGAAGACATTGCAGAGTAGAAGTTCTGTCATAGAAAATAATAATGTCTTAGTTTGTTTATTTTATTTATAGTAGGTACCTGATTGTTGTGGCCCAGTTGTAAGTATTTCCCACGCGTAAATTTTCAGCAGGCAATTTGCATTTGTTATGTAAATAATTGTGGAGGTTGCTTTTGTTGGCTGTTTGCGTGCACTACGTAGGGAAGCTCGGAACGGTGTTTTTCATGGAAACCCTCTTTTCGTACATTTCATACAAATTGGTATTGTATGTGGCTACCTACTTAGGGGTCTATTATTTTACTTTGAAGTCAAAATCCGTCTGTTCAACAATAGTTAAGAAACAGTAGGTACTCACCTACAAATCCTACAATGGACTGTGTTAGTGTGTCCAGCTAGGAGGAAGATTACCGAAATAAATGGGTATTTTTACGCAAATTTTGTTAAGTGTAGGTATGTAGGTACCTACCAACCCCTAGTCTCCCAAACTCTACTATTCCTCACCTTTATCTATCACACAGTACCTACCTACGTTTAGATAATTCTTGTGTAGGTATATATATTTATATGTAGGTACCTAACTACCTATGCATGTCAACGTTCATACCGTAATGTTGGGGAGGTATGCTAGGTACCTATTTACTGAATCCATTGCGACATCGATATTATTGCATGATTCTTGGAGCAATTCAATTAGTAGCTTGACTGAGCAATCATATGATTTCCGAGTCAACGCAGTCTAATCAGAGAAAACAGCTCGTACAGTCTCTATTCCTAGAAATATAGGTGGGCGTTTCTACTCAATTTGATATTTTACCGATAGTTTAAAAACTTTCTTAACCTTGATTTTAGAACTCGTCTTTCAAGCCGACAGCATGAAGATAGAGAGAGAAGAGAGATAAACATATTTTCATCTTCTTTCTTTCGTCGGTAGGTACTTAGCCTGTTTCAATCCGTTTTTTACATGACTGTACTTTATGTGTGCGCGCGAGTTGACGACAGAAAAAATAGGTAAAATCGAAAAGTGCCAACTCGCGCGCACTCGCGAGATTCACGCTCGCCAGTTGACGAATAAGTCGCAATAGAAGATTGGTTGTTAATAAGCTACTTCACAAAGAATACATTTAAAATTAAATAATATTTTACGAGATAAACAAAATTGTTCTTTGCGTAAAATGACTAAATGGAGAACAATGACGAAACCAACGAGTAGAAAGGTCCAGGTAAGATTGAAATGTGTGCATAACTCTACGGCGACTGGCTAATTTAATACTCATGCATGCAGGTTATAAGCTCATAGCCTGGTACCATTGAGAGCCAGAGATTCTAAAACTGGGAACCACAATGTATTTTAGTAATTAGTAAGATAAAGTTAGTTATAAATAAAACAATACCGCTTTTTAACTTAAAGTATTGGTTATACTTATCCATTTTAGTGAAAGAAACATCGTGACTACTGACATACCTACTGACTTGGACATTCTCAAACATTGAACTGTAGTAGGTACTTACCTACCAACATAAATAAATATCCGCGAAAACGTTCACTAAATCTGGAATTAACAGTCGTGATTAGATAGTTAGATACTTACGTTTTTTTTTTTTTTAATACTATTTCACTGGTTGATATCTATTATTTTTCTATTATATTAATAGGTAGGTAGGTACATTAATAAAACTATGAGGAAGGAACTTAGGACCTAAGTTTTTTCCGGAACAAGCTAAAAAAATATGCTAAAAATGTAAAAATGAACTATGTGTTCATTTTTACATTTTTAGCATATTTTGAGAAACATCGGACTTAGCGTCAACTACGAGTTAATCAATTTTGCGATATCAAAACGTGTGGAAACCCTGAACCACTCGTGTGACGAATAAGCGGAAATCTCGTATTGGCTCTCTTGTCATTGGATCGGCACTAACAAGATAGGTACCTACCCTAGGCACCTTAGTCGGTGCGCGCACGGGTTACTTTTGTCGCCGGCCGGCGACGCCGTGACTGTTTCGTCACTCTAGGTTATGTATGAAGATGTCACCCAGTGTCACGTCGTAACGTGCGCGGGCTTATTCCCAAAGTACTCCATTCTTTTGTTCAAAAAAGATAAGAATCTCGAACATTAGTTCCCAATCTACTCCAAAGAATTATTATTAAAAAAAGGTAAAATAAAAATAGTGCGTTTAAGTTTCAAGACTACTCTATTCAAAACATCGAAACAAAATAATGTTAGGAGTACAGTCTGTCACAGTATTTCTGTAATAAAATTAGGTATGCTGGCAAAAGTTTTCTTCAAATTAGGAATTTTGAACGTTTACGTCTGCGGTAAATAAAGTAAATTGTAATATCACTTCAATATCACTTAGGTACATACTTTTAATGCATTATTATTTAGAAAAAAAAGGGTAGCAAAAGAGATAAGTTTTGTTTACACCTAGGTATGTTAATGTTACAAGCAAATACCAAATTACAAATGATTTAATTTCTGATAATAAGAGCGCTGGTGGTGTAGTGGTAGCACCCCTGCCGAAGGTCGTGGGTTCAAACATGGTCGTGCACCAATGAGTTTTTCTATTCGAAAAAATTATGTGCGCAATGCCAGTGCTCTTAAACGGTGAAGGAAAACATCGTGAGGAAACCGGCATACCCTAGAACAAAAAATTCGAAGGTAGGTATATGTCATAGGTTAGTATTCTTATAAGCGGCGATGGGCTTGCAACCTGTCACGTACGGAATACTAACTACTGTGCAAAATGTGGGCATGTACCAAATGTCATGTTTGGACTTGCCTCTGACTACCCCCTTTAGATATCCTCAAAGGTCTAAGTATCTAAAGATCTGAGGAGATATCTACCGAGCCTGGGGATTACAGTCGTGATCATATTTATTTATTTATTTTATTTTTTTATTTCTGAATATATTCTAAGACCTAATATGTCTCGCATTAGCATAATGCATAGCTGAAGAGACTGATTTTTACGGGTAAGTTATAATAACGGGTGTTTTTTAGAGGCGAAGAACTTTAAACTGAAATAAAACAGAGAAAAACGTTATTATGTATAAATTACATCCAGTTGGCTTTATTCATAGCGTTTTTTTTATTTCAATTTAAAGTTTCTAAGCTTTTAAAAAAACATCCTTCTGTTAATACGTCATGGTTTTTTTTCTATAAATATTTATGGTAAACTTCTAAATTTTGGTTCCTCATAATTAAGTAGGTAGGTATATTGTTTTTTTTATTCTACCGTCTATTTTTGAAAATGTGTACTTATGTTGATCTTCTTCTTCTTTTTCTTGATGTTGATTAGATTAATAATTTTTTTTTAAATCATTAAGTACTGTATTTTATTTTAAATCTTCATTCATTTAGGTTTAGGTAAGACATTTTATGACGTTATAGGCGGTTATCGCTATAATAAGAGAAGAAAAATCTGTTTATTGTACTATTAAAATATGTATTTCTTAAGCTGACTGTACGTCAGTTACCTTGTGGAGTAAAATGCGAAATAAATCAGTATTATTTACATTACTGATGACTAATATTAAATGTTTGGAGTAGTTTGAGAATGAATGTATGAGATAATTATTTTTGGACACCAGTAGGGTGGAGTCGAATTTAACTAAAAAAACAATATTTTGTTTGTGGAGTAGTATGAGAATATTTCTTGGAGTACTTTGGGAACAAAACGTGGAGTACTTTGGGAATAAGCCCGTGCGCGCATCTCCATATAACCATGGATTTTATAAGAGTGACGAAACAGTCACGGCGACAAGTCACTTGTGCGCGCTACCACTTACCATATGAAGTTAGGTAAAACCAGTGTTCACAACTCACAAGGAAAAATAATCAAACTTTCAGTAGGGGTATGTACCTACATACCTACGATAAAGTTTTTAGTTAGAGAACTTATACTTAAGTACACAATAGGTACACAGTAAAAATTAAACGAGTTTATTTGAATGCGAATAATTTCCGTGTGCAAATTTCCCCCACGGGAAGCCACATCTTTATGAAATATGAACGTATACGTATCCAGGACTGATTAATCGGGGGAAAATTTTAATGCGTCTTTTTTTATTTTGATCCCATAAAGTGTGGTCGTCGGGTGGAAGAACTACTTTAAATACCTAAAGTGTACCTACCTGCGACAGAACTGGGACAAGAATGCGATTAGCTTCAATTTGTATTGTTCTACAATTTTTGACTATTCTTTTGCAATAAATAGTCATCTATTTATATACATTATTTGTTTATATTCAACCCTTGCTGCTGACTGAGATTACTGTTAATTTTTATAATGTAAAATCGTCTTAGAGGTCGATAAAAGCTTGCCTAGTGTGAAGACCGCTGTAAACTCAAACTTTGTAAAATTTTAGCAGCATCAAAGTTTAATAATGCATTACAATTTTAGTGCATTTGAACCTTGTTTCAATAGATATTTTTTCATTTTCATTTTTTAATCACCACGTTCTAGAATCATCGGTAGTTAGTTATAAAAGTTCTACCAGGATTTTAGAAGCTACAAAAAGGTCAGACCATGGGTTTAGATAGGACTCAATGTTTTTCTCTGCCCCTTGTTACAATGGGCGTCTGACAGGTACACAATCAACACATCACGCCACCTCTATACAATAGTAGCTATAGTAAAAACGTGACCGGCCTACATTATTTATAAGTTGCTGTTCGCCACAAGTCAAATAAACATAATAAAAAAAATTGCACCTAATTTTGCTTATCAATGCAAACGAAATATTGAGTACTTACCTAATTAGGTACATATTTAATGAGCGATTCAATGTTTTATACTAAGTACCTGCATGACCGAGATTTGCTCGATTTTTTTGGTAAACTTCGTTTTAAAAATGAAACCTAGCTGGATCGATTTACCGCCCCCGAAACTCCCTGCATACTAAATTTCATGAAAATCGTTGGAGCCGTTTCCGAGATTCAGATAATATACCTACCTTTAGCTGTTTTTTTTTTCGCGCTCAGTGTTGGTTATATTGTAGTTGTTTATATTGAAGGATAGGTACTTTAACCCATTTAAGTTTTCGGAAGTGGTAACACCCTGTCGGTAGATAATTAATATACCTACATATATGCAAGACTTGCTCGTAGGTATAAGAGAAACGTCATGATCGTGACGCCACGCCACCTCGCGGTTGTCCTGAATACGACCCTGCAACTGCATGTTACAAGTAATACGGCAATAATATTATTTACTGTATATAACAAAATATTTATGAATTTACCGGGCCCTGGGGCCAGTAAATTACCGTGTTTAATCGCATTCGATTCAGAGTTTCTCTCATCGTTTATGTATGATGAATTCGGTTGAGATTATATTTTTTTATAATTTTATTTAAGTATGTAAAGCTTATAGTAGAAATACCTACTTTCACGTGTTGCATTCCTAGTTTACCGTTATTTTAAATACTTAGTTTCTTAAGGCGCGGCAGCTAGCTAGTGGCCAGCGGCATACTGCCCGTTGCATGAAAAGTCTAAGTTTTATCCCTTCGAATTGTAATAATTTGAAATAATAATTTGTGTTAAATTTAAATAATAAAAATGAAACTCACATTTTATTTCTAAGTAAATTATCTACCCGTTGGTGTAAAAAAAATATGAAAATGACCTCTACTTTAGAAGGAGAAGCAGATTTTGTTTATTTTTTAAGGTTTTTTCGAGAATACATATTAAAGTTAGTACGACGTTTAAACAAAATTTCAAACTCAGACTTTACAGATAAAATATTGATTATTTTCAGTGACCTTTCAGTTATTTTTCACTACTCTTATTTACCGAGGGTAAAGCATCTGAAAAACAGCAAAACTCCGCGATCAGCTGACCACCGCGCCTTAACCTTGATTTTAGAGCTCGTCTAGCTATCAATATTAAAAAATATTTATTTTATTGCTCTATCTACATGCTATCTTTGATAACAAGTTTTTTCACGAAGGGTAGGTACATTTTAAATTGACTTATATAATTACGAGATAACCAAAATTGTTTACTGCCAACAATGGCAAATAGTGAGAGTGATGATGTATATTAGTATGGAATATAAAAAAACAGACTTATGAAGAAAATTAGTCTATTATAAAAATAAATGCATACATTTATATTGACAAAATATTTTAACACTGGAATTAACGATTTAATTTATGGAATATTTAAAATGCTGATTATATTACACTTTGGTTTTACTTAAATACTAAACTATACTAAAGTTAACTACAAAATATAAGTATTTTGTTAGTGCCACTCAGAGATTCTAAGAAATAATATGGCTAAGATTTACTTTTAGTAAATTAGTAAAGCTAATGCACACCAACTCATTAACCGGTTCTTTAACTGCCGTTTATGATAACCGATTGTAAATGACAAAACGGTTAAGGCATTCCTGTTTATGAGATAATGAACAATGGCGTTAATCTGAGTAAATATCAAAAAAGCAATATAAAATATTCACTTTGCCAGCCTCCATACATTAACTTGAAAGACAATAAGTCTTACTTTATTCATTACATTTTAGCTTTCAGAATTAGAAAATATTAAAAAAATTGAGTGGATACCCGAGAAATTAAATACAATCAAATCACGAGTCGCTAATAGAAGAGTGAAGAGAATGGAAATGACATTTTGTTAGGACACAATTCACTACCATACATTTTTGCTATTTTTCTTTTCCATAGCGATGTTCAAATATCCATTTGTTTGTATGTAATCTTATGCTCAATTTATTTTGTTTAGTTTAAGAACAGAGATTAAGGACATAATGACAATGATATTTATTAAGTGGAGTCGGGTACAAGATTAAAAGCCAATGACATGATACAAAAATACAATAACAGTGTACTAGAAAATGTCTTCTTATTTGAGGTTTTATTACAACAAAATTGGTACTGGGAAGTGACGTAGGTACCCGGAACTGCTAGAATGCCATACGCCTTGTATTTTCTTTTATTACAACAAAATTGCTACTGGGTAGTGACGTAAGTACCCGGAACTGCTAGAATGCCATACGCTTTGTATTTTCTGTATCATGAGGGTACAGAACTTGACTATTAACTTTACAAGTCAAAAATAGTTATCGTCAAAATATCGGAACCATTTTGTGAATATTGAATACCTTATGACCAATATTCCGTACATTTTTTGTACTTTTATTTTACTAACGTAATATGGGAAATGGGTACTAAATGATGGTAATAAGTTATTCAATATTCACGACGGCATCTTTGAGGTAATTTACAATACATGCAATATTATTTATACCAGCATGGCATTGGAACATCATTGTAAGTTTTTGACACTACTTGGCTAAACAACCAATAGCTGTGCGAATGAAGAAAATTCCACCAATAAGCTTGCTTTACTTCCTCTCAGCTATCTCTTTCAGTATTGGTGGATAGACAGTTGGGCATTTTTCTGTAATATGTATTTGTATGTAGTTGAACTTAGAACTCGTCATGTCTCGCCAGCGCCTCTCCAAAGTCGGTGGCTTGCGAGCCGACGAATAAATCGTATTTGTTAAGGATTTCCTCTTTCGTTAGTTTCTCGTCTGCATCTGAATCCGCTTCGAACACCAGATGCCTGTAAAAAATATAATGTAATATGTTATAACATTACAACAATGACACACATTGTCTTACACTAGGATTCAATGTCATTTAATAGTTTAATATTCTTGCTATGATCTTAACATCATTGATATAAGATTTAAAATTCAAGGATTGACGAAATGAAATAATCAAGATAAAAGTTTATAATGATACTGTAGCAAATTCAATTACTGAGCAAATGGTACTAAATAACTATTTCTCAGTTTTTAGTGACTTAAGTTAGCGGCTTTAGTTTAGCCGTTCCTGAGAAAAAGGTTCTGACAGACGGACAGGCAAATTAAATGATCTTAAGAGAGTTTTTTTTTAATATAAAGCCTTTAAAAGGTATACCTGGCTTCGGCTTCAGCGTGATCGAATTCGGGCGGCGCGATCCAATCCTTCACCTCATGCTCATCCATAACTCCATCTTTGTTTGTGTCTCTGTACAAATTTAAACATGTTTTAGGTCATACTTTGGAATCTTTCGACAAGACCGCTTTGTGACAGAAACTTAGGTGGACTCTTAGTTCTGGTTGCAAGCAGTAGTATGCAAGCATTACTGTGTATTCGGTTTGAATGGATAAAGGTAAGAAAAATATAAAAAGTTTGTCTACGTACCTATACCCAGTAAACTGTTCACGCTCTTGTTTCACCCAATCTGGTTCCTCCTCATCTTCTCCATCTTCCGGTTTGTACATGTCCCCAATGTACTCTTCCAATGACACTTTTCCGTCCTGTAACATTTTATTTTTTAGAATTAGTGAAAACTAGAATGTCTAAAAAGATGGCAAATATTTAATCTGGATAATAGAAAAAGATAAGGAGTAATAGGTTAGCGTGGTATGGGCATGATATGAGGAAGGATGAATGTCATGTAACGAGGAGAGTGTTAAGTTAGTAAGTAGTTAATTAGATGAAAGCACTGACAAAAAAAATTGTTTATAAGTACAATTGAATTAGATTTAATCTAATAGAACTTATTATTATCTCGAAACTTTGTAACTTTGTGTGTTTATTACTCATTCACACTAGTAACAAATGTTCCCAGTACATAGGTTCAAAGAAATTTATTCTCAAAGATACAAAAATACAGTCATATACATGAGAACATTAATAAGTAAATTAAAGTAATTTGAATAGGAGTCATAGTACCTTGTCTTTGTCGATGTCTTCCAAGGTCTCTAGCACCACCACGTCCTTCATGGCGGAGTGGTCCTCGGGATGCAGGAAGTGTGCAAACTCAGTCCTATTTAATGAATCGTCTTCATCCGCATCTAAAATATGTATAGTAATGTCATATCAAGTAAGGAATATGAGCGCCGTTATGTACTACCTACAGGTCTCAAATTAACTCTTGTGGGCTATAGTAAAAGTCTCTAGAATGAATGTTTAATCTCCGCTGACATAGCTCCCAATAATTAATTTAATTTCAAGTTACGAGTGGTTTTTAACGAGGTGAAAAAATGGGGGCGCTAAAACATAATTTATTTTCAAAGTAGGCAGTAGACAAGATAAGTTTGGTAACCCCTGCTCTACAGATATTGCCAACAGAAAATGGATCATATCCAGGTGTCTTCCAAACCTGTGGTAGCTTTGATACACATTTCCTCAGATTTCTGGTTACCGAGATATTTCTGGGTATGAGGGTAGTCAGAGATTCAAATTCATAAACCTCTTAGTCCAACGAAACTAACTAATAGGGAAATCAAGCGCTTAACATCATCGGTTGGATATAAAGAACTTAGGGCGCGTACACGTTGAGTCCGATTCTGTCTCTTGAGTGATGCGGACGTGTTGTTTGGTGCTTGTTTCAGTTTTACGTTTGACCCGCCTTGTTTACTGGACTGATTCCTGATTTAGATCAGCAATGTAAACGCAGCTTAACATTTTCTCGAATAAGTCACGCCCAATGACCAATCCTGACAATTTAAGTCAGTGCTGCATCCTTATCACTTTCATACAATTGTGCAAGGGAGAGGGCGTCATATAAGCTTCGTTGGACAAACTATAGTCTAAATAATTTTTAGTATACAAACCTGCGTAAGCCCATCTCCTCCGGTCCCTTTTCAATAGGTTGGAGTATGTCACACCTTCACTGTAAGGTGCTTTCAGGTCTTTTTCATCCATATCATCCATGAAGCCGTAAACATTCTTTCTATACACCTGAAACAAGTAATTAAGAATACTTATGTACAGTTCATCTAACGGATCTAGGCATTCGTAAAGTTAGCAACAGGTGCTAGTTTGCGCATGTACAGTTCCTTCCCCCCCTCCTCATACCTCCAATTGCTCCCGAAAAACGATACTGCGCAGATCCGTTTAGCCGTTTCAGCGTGAAAGAGTGACAAACATACATCCAGACATCCTTACATCCACACATCCATACATTCTTACAAACTTTCGTGTTTATAATACTAGTAGGATATTCAAGGGCTCACCTCCCAGCTGATAGCATCCAAGTTGTCAGGGTTGTGCTGTCTCCAATGCCGTTCGACGTCTTCATCGACGTAACGCTTTTGGGTGTACCGGATCCAGTCCTTCAGCTCCACAAGGGTTACAAAGCCGTCAGAGTCGCTGTCAATCTTAGTTACTATAATTCTGCAATAAATGACATCAATAACATTAGGGTTTGAGCACAAATTGGAAGCTAAGATAACTATTACTATTCTGTTATACCCACTTGTGATGAGTTTGAGTAACTCACAGGGCGATAACCACAAACCACAATAACTTAAAAAAATCAGAATAAAAACCATTAAAATACCTTCAGTAGACATTTGAATATTTGGATATTGAAATGGCTGCAGGCTGTTGACAATGTTTAATTTTATGCATTCAAAAAATCAATCCAAAGACATCTTTATTTAAGTAGGTTTTTGCTTGATCATGTAATTAATTTTGGTTAGTTCAGTAGGAAGTGTTCCGTTTATAAGCTTTATTACGATAACAATATGGTTTATTAAAAAATGTTTGTGCTAATGAGATAAGCAGGTCACTGAACTTCAGATATGAGTTCAAAGGAAAGATTATTCTAGAATGCAAATTTTTATAACCTACTGATTTTATGTACAGGAGGTGTATTTTAATGTGATAAAATAGGTCACTTGGTAAAACATAGGGTAAAATCTAAGAGAGACTTCTGATGCAATTGTTATAGCTCAATTGTGAGCACCCGCCCACACCAATGCAACAATTTATTTAGCCTACATGTGGATACACAAGATTATCTGGTGGAAACAGGATGCTGATGTTTACATGGATAATGTTCTAGATCTAGAACAAAGGTAACATGGAGTTTACCACGAGTAAACTTTGGAATTTGTAAACTAAGGAGGTACATCATGAAGTTAGCTATTAGGTAGTAGGTACTAGAAATATTATTTTTTTCATTTGATGTACATTAGAACTACTAACTTCTGTCCACAGCTTCTCCTGCCTTGAAAAACAAAAACAAAACTATCCCATGGGACCCATTCATTTTTCCGGGATAAAAGTTAGCTTTATGTTTTTCTAAAATTCTCAACAATAAGAGGAGTGGGTGGGCAAAACACTGAATAGTCATAAATGAAAGAAATTGAAAACGTGAAACGAACCGACTAAAAATACTCACCCTAATCTCCTCTTGCTTTCGTCAGGCGTTAGCTGATCGAAGGTTTTCGCTTGATCCTCTCCGAGAAACGCGTCATGATCGAACTGCTTATTGTGATGCTCGTTTCTAAAGTGCTCCGCATCAGAGAGGTGATCCATCAGTCTTTTCGTCTCCTCCGGAGTCGGCACACCGGCAAAAACAGCCGACGCGGCGAGTGCAACAAACAGAGACCGCAGCATCTTGCAAATTATCTTGAAGAACAAACAAAGCCGGCTTTAGCGAACTAGGATTACTTACTCCTCCTCGAACTTACTCAACAATTATCTGTAGGTACTTGAAGCTAGATAATGTAAAGCAAGTTACCCGCGGGATTCGGCCACGTCAGCACCACGTAGCTATCCTATCTGCTTCCCAAATAGATTTTATTATTATGAACGGGAACAACGATTGGCTTCAGTTAGATCTATACGAGCGCGCGCGGGCAGGGGAGGGCACCGTACGATAAAGTGATGAATGTAGAGGTAAGTCTATGTATGTAGGTAGGTAGTTGGTAGAGTAGGCGTAGTACGTACCGTACGTACCTTCTTCTTCTTCTTCTTCAATTATGGCATCTGTCTCTTAGAGAACAATTTTGCCAGTGTCAAGTGTATTTATTTATAAGTATTGTCAACGTCACAGAGTCATAGTCAAGTTGTCAAGTCAATTTTAAACAAAAGATGGCTGTTTTGTTGAAAATTCTCGGGATTTCCTCCGTTGGAATTTGAAGAGAACTATTCACTCTAATTCACATACTTTACACTCGCGTCAAGAACCCGGGCTTTATTGGCAAAATAACCACCAAAATTACGCAATAAAACTCAAAATAACACGAGAAAACATATAAAAACCAGAGCGACGTAGTTGTCAGGCAAATGCGCCGCAGAAAATCCCCGTACGTACCTACTACGTGGGGGAGGGACTGACAATGACATTACTTTAAGAATTACATTATCTGCTGAAATTTAACTGACATAATGAAGTACACAAAAAAATTGAATGTATTGTGCGCATTCATGTATTTAACAAATAGCATTGTTGGTTGTGTCAGTTTATGAACTAAATTAATTATTTAAAGTTCTGCCTGTGGCTAGCCAAGTCTGTCTGTCCGAGCGAAAACAAGAACAATAAACATTCATTAAAGATCTGTGTGTGTTGTGCTGTGGTATTGCCCGTATATTTAGCTTACTCTATGATGGTATGTGTCAAGTCACAAGTCAGGTGTCAGTTGTGAATGTGTGTATGATTTTTTTTATTCTCTTCTCTCGGGCTGGCTGGCCTGCCTAAGCTAAGCTTGACTTTTTCCTTGAAATTGGATTGGAAACAGTAGATGTCGTATGTTGCGTTTACTTCGGAAATAATCCAATTATGTGTGGAAATAAGCTTAATTGTGTATGATTAAATTCAGATATAACGTTGTGGTATCGTGGCTGTAAGTTTAGAAAAACAGGATTGCAAATGTCAATATGTCAGGATCTCGGCCTTAATTTCCAACAGAGAATGGTAAGTGAAAAGCTTGCAAATAGTAGCACTTTTGTTTGTGTTTAAACAACAAAGTTATTCTTGGTCCTATCTACCCAGTCTAAGTTTTTCTAATAAGAAGTTTTTATAAATATTGCGATGCTACTATAAATCTATGTCGGCATTTCTATATGACTTCGAAAAGTGCATTTTAGTGCATTGCTTGCTTTATTCATGTTTACAGGGCGCAAATATATCGCAATTGGAAAGGGACATTGGGTCAGAGCAGTTCCCGGCAAATGAGCACTATTTTGGTTTAGTAAATGTGAGTAGTATAACATTTTATCTCAAAAGTAGTACAACAGAAAAAAAATTATTAAATTACTTCCTAATCAATACTGTTATTTTATACCATAGCAGTAAAATCTGTTTTGAAAAGACATTTTGATTAAAATAATCCAAAAATACCTTTTGTAATATTTTTTGACACTCACTAACTTAGTAGGAAAAACAAGAACTTTCCGATAAGAACCTACTTAATTATTTTACAACTACATATTTTTTTTCAGTTTGGTAACACATGTTACAGCAACTCAGTATTGCAAGCTTTATACTTTTGCCGCCCATTTAGAGAGAAAGTTCTTGAGTACAAAGCCAAGAACAAGCGAACAAAGGAGACTCTGCTGACATGCCTTGCAGACCTGTTTTATAGCATTGCTACTCAGAAGAAGAAAGTTGGTTCTATTGCACCTAAGAAGTTTATAGCTAGGTTAAGGAAGGAAAAGGGTAAGTTTATTGCTATACTGTAACTACCTACAAAGTTAATTGATATACTACTTATGCCCACTGTCTTAATCTTATTTCGATCAATGTATCAGCATTGCTAGATTAATAGACTAGCCTCTCACCTCAGTTGGTAGTAACTCTGCCTTTTGCACTGTAGGTTGTGGGTTTGATCCCCACCCAGGTTAAACATTTGTGTGATGAACGCAGATGTTTCATCTGTATCTGGTTGGTATTATAATGCAAGTATATACAGAAAAAAAGTATAATAATTAATCTAACAGCTATCTGGTTTCCATAATACAATCTTGCTTAGTTTGGGGCTAGATGGCGTTGCGTGAAATATCCACCAATATTTATTTATTGAATTAAATAAATAAAATAAATAAATATGATCACGACTGTAATCCCCGGGCTCGGTAGATATCTTCCTCAGATCTTTAGTTACTTAGATCTTTGAGGATATCTAAAGAGGGTAGTCAGAGGCACGTCCAAACATGACATTTGGTACATGCCCACATTTTGCACAGTAGTTAGTATTCCATACGTGACAGGTTGCAAGCCCATCGCCGCTTATAAGAATACTAACCTATGACACACACCTTCGAATTTTTGGTTCTAGGGTGTGCCCGGTTTCCTCACGATGTTTTCCTTCACCGTTTAAGAGCACTGGCATTGTGCACATAAATTTTTCGAATGGAAAAACTCATTGGTGCACGACCAGGTTTGAACCCACGACCTTCGGATCGTGAGGCAGGGGTGCTACCACTACACCACCAGCGCTCTTTTATTGAATTGAATTCAATGAATCCAACTTGTGCAAGTAGACATTGTTATGATCACTGTTTGAATACAATCTTCTATCTTCTATATATAAAAATGAATTGCTGTTCGTTAGTCTCGCTAAAACTCGAGAACGGCTAAACGCATTTATCTTATCTTGGTTTTGAAATGTTCGTGGAGGTCTAGGGCAGGTTTAAAATGTAAGAAAAATTCGAATAACTGCCGAGAAAACCCTAAAAATAGCCCTTTTCTATTTCCCATACAAATGTGGCGGTACGAAGTTTGCCAGGACAGCTAGTATTAAATAATTATAATCATCAGTCTATGCATGCATAATTATTGCAAGTACAATTTAAAAATAACCAAATATTCGCACAAAATTACCTACTATTTATTTTATTGTTGCAGAGGAATTTGATAATTACATGCAACAAGATGCCCATGAATTCTTAAACTTCTTAATTAACCATATAAATGAGATTATTTTAGGTAAGTTATATAAAACTGATTTAGTTATAAGGTATTTATAGATGGTACAGTTGGCCCAACGAGTCGAGGCATTCATAAAGTTAGCCACAAGAGCTGCGCAGTATCGTTTTTCGGAAGCAATTGGAGGTATGGAGAGGGGCAGTGGGACTGTACGTACATGCGCAAACTCGAGCCTTTGGCTAATTTCACGAATGCCTAGATCCGTTGGATGAACTCTACATGAATGTGTGCAACATGTGAAATAGATTTGTGAACTATTTTCATTTGGAAACATAGTTGGTAGGTATATGTAAACTGTCATTAAAAATATTATCACCAGTGATTGGAATTGGGCGAGCTAATGTATCTAAACTTCAAAGATCAGTGACTTCCTAACTATTTTTTTTTCCGGGTTCGTAATATATCATAAGGCAGCGTTCCCACTACGCCGGACCGGCAGACCTGCCGCGCCGGTAAATCTGCCGGAAGGGCTAGTGGCTGTACAATTTATATGAAGCTATTCACATTATCCCGGGCCCGGCATTTTTGCCGAGCCCGGCATTTTTACCGAGCGTTTTGTCACTACGAATTGCCGGTAGAACGACCGGGCCCGGAGTAATGTGAACGAGTTTGTGCCGGTATCTGTCCTAAGTGTACTTTACTATAATTAATTCAGTAAAAGAACTATTGAATTTATTACTATTATGTTTCGTTAAAAAAAATATTCACGATTTTTATTGTTTAAAAAAACAAAATGTCATTTCTGTATTTTAATAAAATTAATATTAGGTAATGTCCTCAAACCCGGAAAAAACATTTGTAAGGAAGTCTCCACATTTTTTGGCTTTCTTTGTACTTTAGGTATATTAGCTCTCACCCAATTCCTATCACTGATTATCACTATGGTTTGAGAAAACACAGATTTCTGAATTCTTGAGCTGTATGTCAACTTATCAAGATCAGAAGATAAAGATTTGACAAATAATACCTCCTTGAATACTAAGTAGGTACTTCATACAACTAGATAAAAATATTATGCTGTTTATATTCTCTCCTATATAAGATTACCTATTACAATATCTATGATAATAATGTTGTATGAAGTAAATAAATCCATATTGGTTTTGACACCACCATTATCAAATCTTCAAAATCTATTTCAGCTGAGCGTAGTAACAATCAGAATACACTGAAAGTTCAGAAAAATCCATTGGGCGAGCATATTACGTGTAACGGGGGCCCACCGCTAAATGCAGAGCCGACATGGGTGCATGAGATTTTCCAAGGTACTCTCACTAGTGAGACACGATGCCTCAACTGTGAGACTGTCAGCAGTAAGGATGAACATTTCTTTGACTTACAAGTAAGTAAATATAGCCCTTATGTCTATAATGATAAGAGTTTATATAAAGATTATGTCAAGTCTTTGATAAATATTTGCCATGTTTGCAAACAAAAGAAATAGTAACAATGCTTCAATCAAAATTATTTAACTCTAAATTTAGTAAAACTCGCTCTTATTTCATTAGTAAATTATGTTCCTAGCTAAACAAAAGGCGCATGAGTAATTCCAAGGCACTCTCACTAGTGAGACAATGTCTGTATTCTGAGACACAATGTCTCACCTGTGAGGCAGTAGTAGGTGTTAAAACAAAACCTAGTAAACATTAGATGTATGAGGTATTCCAAGGCACTCTCACAAGTGAAACACAGTGTCCCAACTGTGAGATCCGAACTAGTCATGTGAGGTGCATGATTGATTCAGGCGTGACTTTGCGGAAGTCCATTACAAATACTGAAAAGGACGGAAATATCTAATACTTTCCCGTAAACTAGTATCTAAACACAAACTCAAAAAGAAATTGCAACACGTGTTTCGCTTCTCCACGAAGCATCTTCAGGACCTTTGACTCGCTCCGCACCGGTGTTGCTCCACCGAGCGCAGAAAGACTCTCTTAGCTAGTTTCAAAGTTCATTAGATAAGCGGGAAATTACTAGATATTTCCCTCCTTTAGTATATGTGAGGCGCATCTATAACAAAACTAATACATTGTTCCAGGTAGATGTAGGCCAAAACACGAGTATCACTCACTGTCTGAAAACGTTCAGCGACACGGAAACTCTCTGCAGTGACAACAAGTTCAAATGTGACCACTGCTGTAGTTACCAGGAGGCGCAGAAGCGCATGCGCGTCAAGAAACTTCCACTGATCCTGGCACTACACCTGAAGAGATTCAAGTATATGGAGCAGTATAATAGACATATCAAAGTGTCGCATCGGGTGGTCTTCCCTTTGGAGTTGAGACTTTTTAATACGGTGAGTTATGAGCTATGTTTTTTACAAGCATTTGAGATTTGCTTTTTATAAAATGTAACCCTGTACTTGATATTACTAGTGCTGTTACCAGTACTCTCAAACGGTGAAGGAAAACATTGTTAGGAAACCGGCATGTCATATAAACTCAGAAGTTTTAAGCGTAATTAACCGTGAACAGAACAGATAGATAGAAAAAAAACGGTATTTTTGTAAACGGGTTACTCTTTTTTATCGCTCATTGACATTTTTTTTATACTTCTCATCTAAAAAATCAATCAAAGTTATGTGATTGATGATTAACATAGTCATAATCTAGAGATAGACTGAAAACACAAAAAGCACCAATCAACAGATAGGGGCTATGGGCTACGTAGGCTAGTATATAGGGGTTTAAGCTTTCGATGTATTTTCCGCTCATTGATCATGGTATGAATAATCAAACTACTTTGATATTGTCCGAAAAGCATATGGTAAGGCCCTAGATATAGCTCGATTTTTTGTCAGTGAATATTCAATGAACAGACGCGCAGATTCTACTTATTTATATGTGTCTATACTAATATTATAAAGAGGAAAGTTTTGTATTTTTGAATAAACTCAAAAACTACTGGTCCGATTTCAAAAATTCTTTCACCATTAGACTGCTACGTTATCCCTGAGTAACATAGGCTATATTTTATGTAGGTACCACGCGAGCAAAGCCGCGAACGGAAGCTAGTTTATTATATGTATACATGTGTAGATGTAAGTATGTCCTAATGCGTACTGTATAAATGTAGACGATGAGTTTCCAGTCGGACTCGGCCGTGAACCCGGACCGGCTGTACGACCTGGTGGCGGTGGTGGTGCACTGCGGCTCGGGGCCCAACCGAGGCCACTACATCAGCATCGTGAAGAGCCACGGCTTCTGGCTGCTGTTCGACGACGATATGGTCGATGTGAGTTACACTGCGATTCATCATAATTAGGTCTACCATAAGTTTTCACAATTTACACTCGCTAGCGACTGTAGTTAAGAAATTGTATGAAAACTTGTACAGCGCCTCTAGCGGATATTTATCTACTAAAACGTCACGTTGTGGCTGATTTTAGTCTCACGCTGACCGCACGCGCACCGTCAGCGCTGATGGCCGAGATATATGAACTTGTAGGAAGCGTGCGCGCTGATAGCTACGCGTCATTCAAAAACGCTTCCTACAAATTCATATATCTCGGGCCATCAGCGCTGACGGTGCGCGTGAGACTAAAATCAGCCTAACTATCCTACGTCACAGATACTACAGCGACTGTAGTTTGCGCTTCATTAATTTGCTTAGAATTTGGTACCATGAGTAACAGTTTTGACAGATGTCATAGTAACGTAGGTACTATTACTACTGTAGTAACGTCAGCCGATCTAAATGTGGTAACATTGTGGCAACTCATGGTAGACGTACAGTACGTCTACCATGAGTTGTCACATTTAGAATTTTCTTTGTTTCAGAAAATCGATGCCTCTGCTATAGAAGACTTCTACGGCCTAACTTCTGATATTCAGAAATCATCGGAGACAGGTTATATATTATTTTACCAATCTAGGGATGCTAGTTGTTAAGTTTCTTTGATTATAGTAATTTATTCAATTTATAGTCATGATAAATCATGTTAAATCCATATGCCAAGTTTGTTAAAGTTGACGGCATGTAAATTATTGAAATTTGTTTTCTAAATACAATTAATGATGATTCTTCATCTAGTGATCATTGAATTGTAAATAATATTTCATTTATTAAAAAGTTGTGATCATTCTGAATGATGTTTTTCATTTTACAAGGTAGGTTAAGTTAGACATAAAATCCATCTAACTATGGAGAACAAGTTATAAGTTTTGACATATTCAAGGCTTCTTTAGGTAAGAGCAAAAAAAAATCAAGCTACTGGTAAAGTTGTTTTTATAATAGTAACTAAAAAACTCACTATCAATAGGCAGTATTGGCTTTGGAATAACATACTACGTTTGATTGTGTGAGGGATGATATGAATGTAAGAGGAGTTGATTCAGAGTTGACGAATGATAGTCTAAAGGTCTAGAATCTAAAGGTAATGTAGGTAGGTAAGTGCATAGTTCAATAATAATTAAATATTCAAGAACCCTATACTATAAATTGAGCGGAAATTGACTAGTTTGTGTCCATGACTTAGCTTAGATGGGCCTTACAAAAATTAGTAGCATATTAACCATTTCTATTATTAATTAAGTTAGTTTAGGCAGTGGACCTTATTATTCCAAATTCATTCATTTACCCTGGTTAGGTTATTTCAAACAAACAAACCTGCACATTCATAATATTAGTAGAATATTCCAATACATTTAAGTAATGAAGTGCTAAGTAAGCAATAACTACGCTACATAAGCTGAAGTCACTTTTAATTTATCGCTGTAGCGAGCGTCAAAATGGTCGCGCTAAAGAATTTTATAATTAAAAAGTGGAACGCCTTGAAAAAGTCCCTGACAATGTTAGATATCAAGATAGTCTTCTTGCTATATATATTTTTCAGCCAATACTTCAAACTAAGTTCTTCAAAAATTATATCTTTTTTCGTCAGATGTTACTGCGCTCTTGCGTCTGCACTGGCTATATATTTATCTGTTAATTATATAACTCATCTATTTCAAAAAGACGTTAAAGGTGTCGCAGTTAATACAATATTAGTTATTGAATATTTTATTGTGTGCTTTATTTCGCAAATCACGGGACACGCTTATTTATCTGCGTATACGCACACAATAATTACCCGCGATTCGCTAATGGAATATCCAAAACACGTTTTTGAATTAAAATCTGCGCTCAAGTTCATTTTGTTCAATTTTTTCTTAGGCGTACTGAGTCTACTCATTGATTTGTTTAAATCTAAATTCTGGGCCGAGATGTTTTCGCTAAGCAGATATAATATATTATTTTTACTCTCCAGCCAGTATATAATGATGTCAATAGATATGACGAGTTTTAAAATTATGTTAGCACTAGGATTGTTTCACAACCGTTTGATGTTCCTGAGGAAAACTTTGAGAGATACCACTCCTGGGTTCGAAGAGGGAAATGGTAGAGCAAAGTTACAGGTGATAAAGAAATGTTTGAAGAGTTATGAAATTCTGCTTGATGCTTTTGGAACTATTTATGGGCATCTGCAGTTGTCAGTAAGTTGAGCTCTAGGCTTATTTTACAGTTAAATCAGCCGTATATCGCACGTTAATCTTTTCACCAAAATGGCTCGAAAAGACTAGTGAGTGACACAGAAGATTAAGAATTCGAGTATTTTGCAAACTTTAAAAAGTTTTCAATTGCACAATGAACAATTTTATATAGTGCCTTTATGTAGGTACTTCCAGTGAAAGCTCAAATGGACAGCAAAATTGGCTTTTGTTTATAGATTGACTTGTTTTAGATGTTTTTGCTAATACTCTTCGACGTACCAAGACTTATAATGTTTGGATACTCCTTTCTGAAGCAAATCATCTACCATGTAAGTACCTATACCTAATCGCTTTCTTTGTATGACATGTCTTTCTACTAATATACCTACGAGTAATGTCATAGCACACATAAACTCGTAAACGGAACGTAACCGTATCAACTCTAGCAGTTCAGTATTTTTTGTATGAAACTGCCTACTGTAACGCACACTAATCGGAATCGTAACGTAATCGCCTCGGGACAAGCTCACGAACCGCGGAACGGTGCGTGAACGACTTGCCGTTCCCGCGCTTACGTCTCAACATACGGTATCTTACGACTCTCCGTTACTTACGTCTCTAGCTTACGTTTCTTCGTCTACGCCCCGCGCCGCAGCCTGCGCTGCTTTGACGAACGTGCATTTCACAAGGCACCCTGCCGTAGCCGAGTCACTCGGAGCTGCTGATCGCTTGGTAACGCGCTTACGTTAGGTTGACGCCTGGTTGACGGCGAGGCGATACGGTTACCTACGTTCCGTTTATGAGTTGACTTGTGTGCTATGACCTTTAGTTTGCACCTACTCATACATTGTGTCAAGCACACAAAAGAAGCTTCTGAGGTGCATTTTAATCCATTCACCACATTGATTTGAAAGAACTAGTGACACGATAAGTAGAAGTACCTACCAACTATGGATATATTGGTTTCCAGAAGTACATGTCCAGGATCATAATAGTGGATGCTGTTCGCTACTTTACTAGGATTGCCGCTCCATGTATCATGTGCGAACTGTGCTACAACGAAGTCGACAGGCTGAAGATGCTATTGACGAAGCAAATTATTCAAAGTTCAGGTGAATTCTAACAACTAGAATTGTTTACTTATTGGATTTGATCAATTTGAGGACTAATATCAACGATATATATTACTAAAATAACTTCAATGTATAATATTTGACTAGGGTATATATGACCAACTTCTGGTACTTATATATCTATTTTCAGAATAATGTAATGTCAGATGCAAGATTTCTTTACTAGTTTGGTCGAATCCGCGCTTAGTATAGTTGGCTCAACGAATCTAGGCATTCGTGAAGTTAGCCGCAAGAGCTGCGCAGTATCGTTTTTCGGGAGCAATTGAAGGTACGAGGAGGGGGGGAAGGAACTGTACAATGTACATGCGCAAACTCGCACCTGTGGCTAACTTCACTAATGCCTAGATCCGTTGTATGAACTATACCTAATGCGTTATGGCAACTAAGGGTGGATTTGACGAACTTCTGGTATTTATAACTATTCTCAAATGCAAGTTAACTGTCATTTTAGTACCATTTGTAATATGGGATTATAGGAAAATTTATCGCGGAGTATAAAATTAACTAAGTATCTGAATATCGTGCGCAAACTGACGCTTGCGCAGCGCAAAGAACGCTGCTAGCTGCCGGCTCTATGTGTCTGCCGGTTGTTTCAGATAGCGTGTTACGGGCCGAGTTACAAAGGGCCCTGGATTACGTGAGACGACGCTACTTTAGTTTCACACTGCTGCGGGTCGTACGCGTAGACATCAGACTACCAATCACAATCTGCGCACTCGCAGCCACATACATCATAATTCTGATTGAGTTTACGCATTTCGTATTGTAAACATTGGCCCTATATTGCAGTTCTATAGGTAATTAGCTTCCGCCCACGGCTTTGTACTTTGTTAAACTATAACTTACGTTAATTCCAGATTATAACTTACCTCTTTGCCAAATTTCATCCAGCTCCGTTCAGCCCTTTCAGCGTGATTGAGTAACAAACATCCATACATCCATCCATACTTTCGCATTTATAATATTAGTAGGATTAGGATGAATTAAGGCATGGCTGAATTTTGTGAACCCGCTCCAATCTAGATTAGCAAGGACTTCTTTCCACTACACCGATAGTTAATTACCTACTTAAAACACAAAAGCACATAACATTTTAAGCAATGTATTTCATGACTTGAACTCTGTTTTCTATACATGCGTATAATTTATTTGTTGTCGGTGTAAGTATTAATACAGGTGTCTACTATAATATGTATATTACACACATATTGATGGATTCATATTTGTTTTCATTAGGCCGGCACCACTTCATTTTAATTAAATTTTCCATCAGTGTATCAACTATGTCGTGTTATTAGTTTCGCCAAATTATAAATTAGGTAGACTACAGACAACAGACTATCTGCCACGCAAAGTAGTCTGCCAAAATACAATTATACGCAGACGACGCACAAAATATACGTCGAGTCTGAATAATCCGCGACTGACTTTTTGAGCGCCACATACATACAGTGATTTGTGTTACATGGCCGCACAAAAAGTCTGTCGTCTGTTAGACTGCGGACTCGTCACACCAGATTGTCACACTGGTGTGACTAACAGGAATTTATTTTACTCGTGGTCACCCTACATTGCAAACGATCGCACTTGATCGAATTAATTATAGTGATGTCCAAGTATTTACTTTATGAGGCAGTAATAAAAATCATATTTCAATAACAAAAACAATCGTTTATTCGTTAAGCTGTAAGGCACTGAATCGTCACGAGCTGTCGTCGGACGAGGAGTACATCGCGTCCCGGGGGTTGGGCACCACGGAGCGCTGCGTCTGCGCAGGCGAGCACACGAGCGTGTCGGACGAGTCGCTCACGGCACTACTGGATGGACTACCCTTGTCGAAAGCGCTATTCTGTACGGAGAAACGAACGGTACATTAATCATTCGCTGGCAGTCGGAAAGAAAACTTCAGTATCTACGTAAAACCCGTGCTTAACTGCGACCTTCGCTGGAATGCGAAACTGGTGTTTTTAAGTTTTTTTTTTGCAAATAGTTAAAACCTCTTTGCAAATAGTACAATCACGATGACGTCACAGTTTGAAGTCCGCAGTTAAGTCGCACGGGTTGTATGGGAATTAAAAACAAAAACTAATAAGTACCTACCAAGGTATAGTTGGCTTAACGAATCTACGCATTTGTGAAGTTAGCCGCAAGAGCTGCGCAGTATCGTTTTTCGGGAGCAATTGGAGGTATGAGGAGAGGGGGAAAGAACTTTACAACCCGCAAACTCGCACCTGTGGCTAACTTCACGAATGCCTAGATCCGTTGGATGACCTATACAACCCGTGCTTAACTGCAGCCTTTGCTGGAATGCGAAACTGGTGTTTTAAAAAAATAAACTTTTTTTGCAAATTGGTACTATTTGACGATGACGTCACAACTTGAAGCCCGCAGTTAAGTCAAACGGGTTGTATGGGAATTAAAAAAAAAAGTTAGTAAGTGCCTACTTGTTTATTGCAACATTATAATAAAAACCCGACTGAAAGTAACCGAACGAAACGGGACTACAGTACTACAGTACTACAGTAGGGACCATGTTTTTTTTTATTGAAAAGGATGACGAATATCCAAGTACCTACTTATCCCGCTAAAGTATTATCTAATCATATTCAAATGCGTAATGGATTTTTGCATTAAAATTAATTAATTAATTTAAATTTAAAGTCACGTCTGCATTATTAAACTTTTAAAGGTTTCTGCAAACACTTACATTCTTAGGTTTCCCTTGTATTATCAGTTCTCTGGCCGATTCTTCGATATTATTGATATAAGAACTTCTCGTGTCTCCCATGTGACGTTCAACCATTTCAAGTTTCTGAAATAAAAATTATAGCATTTAGTTATTACCTCGTCATAGGTCAAGTCAAAGATGAAACTTGGAAAAAGCGTAGTTTATGACTGGGCATAACACATAGTCTACTTTTCATCCGGGTAGCTACCACACGAGCGGAGCCGCGTGCGGAATCTAGTATACAAGAAAGAATGCAGGCTTCTTGCAAATTTGGCAAAAAACGTTAGAGATATCGATTTGTGGCATTTTACTTTATAGGTGTTTTAAATGTGAGTTAGTAATCCTACAAAGTCGTTTCGCAGCGTAGGCATTGCGATCAAAAAGGTATAATATGCAGAAAGTATCACAATAATGAAAAGTCCATGGAGTTCACCACAAGCTTTTACAAACCATCATGTTCCAGAAACGTCACATTTCAAGCTTAAAGTAACACTAGTTAAATACAATTTTTATAAGTAGGATGTATCAAAGTTACATAACTTTGATATTATATAAATATATAATAAAATATAATATAATACAATACAATACAATACAATACAATACAATACAATACAATACAATACAATACAATACAATACAATACAATACAATACAATACAATACAATACAATACAATACAATACAATACAATATAATATAATATAATATAATATAATATAATATAATATAATATAATATTGTAAGGATATTTTCAAAGGACCTCACCATATCACCGTCGCCGTGTCTCAGCGAATCGCCGAGCATATGCGCTGATTTAGTCATCTTCTTCATCTTGACATTTTCGACCAGTTTCACGTGCGTGCTCTGTGCTTTCTTCGCGATGTTGATGCGCAGCTCGCGAGGGCTGTCGTACTCCTCCTTGTGGGGCGATTCTATTATCTCCTCCATCATCATGCGACCCGGTCCGTCGCCAGGGGGTCCGTGCACACATTGCCTGGAATATCCAACAGTTACATAGGTATAGTTGGATCAACGAATCTAGGCATTCGTGAAGTTAGCCGCAAGAGCTGCGCAGTATCGTTTTTCGGAGCAATTGGAGGCATGAGGGGGGGAAGGAACTGTATGCGCAAACTCGCACCTGTGGCTTATTTCACGAATGCCTAGATCCGTTGGATGACCCGTACGTAATTATTGATTGTTAGTACTTTAATACTTTTTATTTATCAAAAGTATTTTTACAAAGGCATAACTATTTTACAAGGGCACCTAATGTAATAGTGTACCTGTACTAAGTGTTTTTAATATTATTATATATCACTAGCTGCCGCCCACGGCTTCGCCCGCGTGCGACCTTGAAAAACAAAAACATCGCAATCCCACGGGAACCGTACATTTTTTCGGGATAAAAAGTAGCCTATGTGCTATTCCAGACTATAATCTATATCTGTGCCAAAAATCATTCAGATCCGTTCAGCCGTTTCAGCGTGAAAGAGTAACAAACATACATCCAAATATCCACACATTCTTACAAACTTTAACGTTTATAATATTAGTAGGATTAACTTACGACATTTTTAGTTAACCGATTAATAGTACTGGTATTGCGCACATCATTTTTTCTAAGGGAAAAACTCGTTGGTGTACGACCAGGTTTGAACCCACGACCTTCGGATGATCAGGCACTGGTGCTACTACTATACCACCAGCTCTCATACGTGGATACCCTCAAATAAATAAATAATCTGTATCAATGGTAATAGTTGTCAAAATCGCTTACCCTTGGCACTGGTTGTTCTTGATGAAGGAATAAATGTCCTTAAACGCCTGTTGAATGTACGACAGAGTGTGCTGGTCTATGGGCACAGAGCTGGTAGAGCCAGAGCTGCAAGACAGGTCGCCCGATCGGGAGCTCGCTTGGAACGATTGTTCTGAACCTGCGACATTGTAAAAACAATCGTATTTAATAACACCGCAAGAACTAATTTGAAATATCTCACACTAGCTTCCCCCTATCGAGCCTACGACTTATAAGATGGGAAGGCGTGGCTACTACCATTGAACCACATTACTTAATAATATCCTACGTAAGTTCGAAATTATCAGGCAAAAAAACCTAATAAATAACAACGATCATAATCGAAAAGAAGCATTACGTCATAAACGTAGAAGCACTACGATTCGTAGCAGTTCTGCGTAGAGGTTCTACGATTTATAAATTTATATTGGTTGACCTACATACATGTATTGTAGTATTATGTATGTAAAGTAACAATTTTTAATAGCAGCCTTAATAACCCAAAATCACAAAATCAAAAGTCACTCGTAGAACTGCCTACAAGTGCTACGGATTTGTAGATCCGTAGCGGTACTACGATACGGAGCAGCATAATTACTACCACAGTATAATCTTGTATTGTACTCATAATTCAAAAATCAAAAAAAAACCCCGAAGGAAAGTAAATAAAAATAGCAGTCACAAACTATTTTTTTATTGACGACCTCAGTGGCGCAGCGGGCGACAGTCCGCCTGCGACGCAAGAGGTTGCGGGTTCGATTCCCGCCGCGGAACAAATTTGTGTCCGATCTGCAGAAATTTGTTCCGTTGGTCTGGGTGTTTTCTATGTATAATAAAAAAGTATCTATCTATGTATATAATGTATTAAATATATCAGTTATCTAGTGCCCATAACACAAGCTTTGAGTAGCTTACTTTGGGGCTAGATGATGCTGTGTGGATTTTCCAGCATTATTTATTTATTTATTTATTTATATTTATCATTTTATATGGCCTCTACCACTCTCGTGATTCAGACGAATCCAACAATACCTCATTTGTAAAAAATCGTCTAGCCGTCTATACTACAGCGACGGCCACAGAAACTCACTAGCAACACTTCTTAGCATTCGGTTAAAAAAAATTAGGTACTAGTTTCCGCCCGCAGCTTCCCTTACGTGGTACCTTGTTCAATGATATAATGCTATTTCAGACTATTAATCTATCTGTGCCAAATTTCATCCAGGTCCGTTCACCCGTTTCAGCGAGATTAAGTAAAAACATCCATACATCCTCACAAACTCTCACGTTTAAAATATTAGTAGGATTAGTGGATGTAAGTGGGTACCTGAAGAAGTAGCGCCATTCGCCCAGAGCCGGATCTGCTGTTGTTTGAGCTGCTTCATTTGATCCACCAGCTGTTGGTTTAGCTCTTCGAGCTGCTGCCGGTGGGATATCTCTTCTTGGAGCTGCTCTTTCAACACTTCTGCATGATCTCTGCAATGACATTTACCTATTTTAACCGGCGGTGTATAGTAAAAACCTCGAAAGTAATTTGAAGTGAAATTTTCAGGAGGAAAAAATTTGTGTTGTTTTGCAGATGGTTTAGGCGACCAAGAAATTGGTTTACCACTTTTGATGACATCTCCCAGTAACATAATTATTCGCTAAGGATTACTATGACAGATTCTGATGTAGCAGTTATTAATCTGTCAAGCGAAAATAGCCCTTGATGTTTTGTACGTGCAAATGATATTCAGCCTTAGAGTGGTAAACCAATTTCTTGGTCGCCTATACAATAAAATGAAAGTAAAAAATCGAAATACGAGGTACAATTATTATGAATGTACCCTGTAATAACACAAAGGCTTTTTATCCTGAGAATAATGAAAATGGGTAACACCTGCATAACCACGGGGCGCAGCCATTAATTGATATGTTATGTTATTCTTCTTATCAATTACTAGCTGTCCCGCCAGCGACTTTGTTCACTTAAAGTATCTAAACTGAGTTTCAAACACATCACACAACTCATAAAAATCCCATACTAACTTTGACACCCCATTTGACCCCTTATGAAGGTTATATTGAAAAATCTTGAAACACGTGTCAATTTGTTTTGCATTTAGAGTACACAAACAGTTTCAGACCAATCGCACGACCCGTCAAAAAGTTCCCATACAAACATTGACACCCCATTTTACCCCTTTTTGAAGGATATTATGAAAAATCCTGAAACACGTATCCATTCATTTTGCATTTATAGTACACAAACAAAGTTTCAGACCAATCGCACCACCCGTTAAAAAGTTCCCATACAAACATTGACCCCACATTTGACCTCTTTTCGATGGTTATATTGAAAAATCCTGAAACACGTGTCCATTTATTTTGCATTTACAGTGCACAAACAAAATTTCATGAAAATCGCTCCACGCGTTAAAAAGTTTCATACAAACGTTTTCACCCTTTTTCACCCCCTTAAAGGTGGAATTTCCAAAAACCCCGCCTTAGTGGGTGGTTTTGTTATAAAAGGAAACCACCTTCCAAATTTCAGCTTTCTAGCTTCAGCGGTTTCGGCTCGGCGATGATCAATCAGTCAGTCAGTCAGTCAGTCAGTCAGGTTAAGCTCTTATATAGATATAGATAAGCTCTTTCGAACCAGTGCCAGTGTAGCGGAAGGATTAAAGTGCATTTTGGCACTGAAGAAAGGCATTCCCAAAACTCAACCTCTAAGGAGAAGCTGAGTTTCGGGATTGAAGTATGAACATTGCATCTTAAAAACATTACGTGAAGTAGTCGCGGAGAGTTGCACTAGTATTTACTTATTGCCATGTTAAGGGTAAGTACTAACCGCTCTTTCTTGACGACACTGGCTTTGTTTATATGCTTCACGGTTCCGCTCCTCGTATTGGAAGCAACACGATCTTTTATAATTCCATTGCTAAAATAAAACACCTTATCTCAGTCTTTATTCCAACCTTATAAATTGCGTTACCACTCATTCATGACGCTTTTCAGGATATATGTAGGTACGGTAATATTTGATTGGACAGGGTTTTTGTAATGATAATCTCGATGTGAGGCTGGCTTTGTCCAGCTGATTTAAAGAGTAGTGGATCGATTCCAGTATCGGGACAAATACTGCTTGATCTGCAAATACCTTTTTTAATAGGTATAATCATATCATTTTAAAACATAACATAGTACCTAGATTGTATGAACTTTCGCTGCAATAATTGTGATAAACTTTGTTATAAATTGGTTTACTAACTTGTTAGCAACAGATTTGAGTGACCTTCCATCACTGGAACATCCACTGACGTTGCCAAGCCAGGAAAACTAGAATACAAAGAATACAAATTAACATAGCTTGGTAGTGATGGTACCTATAGAGTTATTCTATATCCCGAAGTCCGGTGAAATATTCGATTGTGAACCTTATGTCATAAATAAAACGCATGGAGATAGGTGGACTCGACTCAAAACCAAAAACGATTTTCTTATTTTAACATCTAGATTTAGATTTGAAAAATGAAGAAATCCTTCTGATAATATAAGTGTCGGATGTTTGTTATGCATGTTTCAATCACGCTACAACTGAGGTCGAATTTGGATAAACTTAGGAATGAATTTTACATACATACATACATAAAATCACGCCTGTTTCCCGACGGGGTAGGCAGAGACCACGGATCTCCACTTGCTACGATCCTGACATACTTCTTTTGCTTCATTTACTCTCATTACATTCTTCATACAATATGCGCGTCGGTTTAGAGTACTCTGGACCTGGCCTTTCTCTAAAACGTCCCCAATTTGATCGAGGTACGTACGCCGAGGTCTTCCCTTTCCAACTGTCCCATTCACACTCTCCTTATACAACTGTTTCGTAAATTTTATTAGGTAAAAATATAAATGTTATGTATATTACCTGTCCAGCCATGCCTCTTTCGTTGTCCCTCAGTGCCGCCCTGATTTTAGAGAGTGAATCGAGTGGCACATCTATATTATGCCTCATATCTAGCACTACGAGTGTGTTGTTTGACTGCATCATTTGTATGACGGCTTTTGAGGTCTGTTCCGTTATGCCACAGTTTTGGATATCCAGTGCTGTGAAACAAAGGGTATTTTTATGACCTACCTATATTAGTTTACGGAATACTAACTACTATGCAAAATGTGGGCATGTGCCAAATATCATGTTTGGACATGCCTCTGACATGTTTAGATAATATGTAAGATATTATAAAGAATTTTAGGAGATTATCCTCAAAGATCTAAGTAACTCGAGACATCTATGAGCCTAAGGATTACAGTTTTGATCATGTTTTTTTTTGTTTTTATTGTGATTTCCTTAATGAGTGTAGGTACCTATATAAATATCCATAAGGGTACGGAGAAGAGAGAAAATTGACATTTAAATAAGTAAGTAGGTAATATTAAAATTAACCAATAGAAAATGTAGTAATAATTTAACGTAATTATGTTTGCGCATCTTTGACAACTCTATTTAGTAGTGTTCGATCAGTTTAGTCTAAGATAAGCCTAGAAAACTCATCGGAATTTTACCGAACGTAAGATCAGAATGGGTGGCCGCTGGATTCCTCTAACCTTTTATCCACAAGTCATCAGCCAGCACCTCTAGCAGCCTGCCCACGCCCGCGTCGCCCATCTGCGGGTTTGCGCAGAGAGTGATCCTCCTGAGCCCCGCCATGGTGTCCAGGTCGGGCAGTCTATACCGGAGGGTGTGCACCCAGTTCTCACTGTATCTGTGTATCTTTTGGTACTGAAAAA
This sequence comes from Cosmorhoe ocellata, assembly GCA_963675405.1. Taxonomy (NCBI): domain Eukaryota; kingdom Metazoa; phylum Arthropoda; class Insecta; order Lepidoptera; family Geometridae; genus Cosmorhoe; species Cosmorhoe ocellata. The sequence goes on along the minus strand of OY776249.1, from coordinate 8,512,435 downwards.
TACAATGAGACTTGTTTTTACTAGCCCACGACCGCGTGGTACCTTGAAAAACAAAATCTATCCTATAGGAACCGCACATTTCTCCGGGATAAGAAGTAACGTATGTGTTTTAGAGAGAATAATCAATCTCTGCGCCAAATATCATCCACATCCGTTAACAAACATCCATACATACAAATTTTCAAGTTTATAATATTAGTAGGATATAATAACTGATAAACTTCTCTTTATAATGATGATGGGTTCGTGCCGTTTGTGCACGCTGTCACACATCGACATTAGTTTAATTGAACGCGCAACACTCAATGCTTCAACGCTAACTTTAAACTACTGAGTTACAATTACCCAAGGCAGTCAATGTGTCTACAACTAGCTGCATTAATATCCAAACACCTAGCTTTCATTGTGTTCGTAAGGACGTTGCGTCGGCTACCTTGATAAGATCAGCGATGTAAGATGCACCCAGCAACGTCAGCTCGCAGCCGGTCAGGTCGAGCGTGAGGATGTTGGGGAGACACCGCACCGCTTTGCAGACGGCGAGGCAGCCCGCGTCGCCGATCAGGCAGCGACCCAGGAATAAGTGTTGCAGAGAATTGTTTGCTAGGAGAGCCTAAAGACAAGGCGAGTTAAGAACCTACACTTCCCCGGAACGTGCTTTAGAGAGTCGTGCGGGACGGGCACTGTATCGTTTCTTTTGGAGTCACCGGAGCCTCTTGAAAAGCACCGAGGTCGGCCACCATGGAGTTTTTAATAAGTCGTCGTGTCTGACAACCTCACTCACCTCTGCCGCACCTTTCATGCGGCGGGGATGGTCTGTTAGCAGATTTTCTACGCGTCACAAAAAAAGTACCTTCACTTATTTTCATTCTGCTGCAATCATGCCAAAACCCTGATTGCTCGAGCACCGATGTTTGCCTACCGCTAAATGCTGTTTGAATCCGCTAGCGTATAAATAAGTACGGACGGGTTTTTTCACTTTAAAAGCAACTGATATGACAGAGAATTAACAAAATATACCTATATATTTGAAATACATAGCCATTTACCATACTGAATTATTCAAGTCACTCTCACTACAGACCAATGTCCCAGTAGGCTTATCATGAGGAAACCAAGTGGATTAGTAGAATTCCTCAGCTTTATATCACGCTTGAAGATGCAAATGTAAGATTTTAAGGACGCACCTCATTCAAAGGGTTCAAGTACGGTATCTTCAGTGGTAGACCCTCAAGCAATAGCGTGGTCAGCAGCGTCGTATTTGACAGCAACTGACAGATGGCTTCCATGAGATTAGTTAGCATGAAGTTGGTGAGGATGACTGCTCGCTTTGATACTGTCTTCGCTAGCCTCTCGCAGTCTATTTGCTCTAAGACTGAAAGAGGAAAGAGTAGATAGTGTACCTAGAGGACAGGTTCGTAAGAGGCTAAAGCAAAGATACATTCGAATACTGGATAACTAAAACTTCAAAAATGTATGGGAATGATTACGTGATTATTGGTTAAAGATTAATTAAAGGTTGATTGGCTTGAAGTGCTCTGTGCAATAAGCCAGTAGGTACATCTAAAACCTTTCAAACATGTAGGTAGGTACATATTTTATGTGGCCATAAAACTATAAAAGACTATCTTTCGCCTACGGCTTCGCCCGCGTGGTACCTTGTAAAACAAAAACCAACCTAGCCCACGGGAACCGTACATTTTTCCGGGATAAAAAGTAGCCTAAGTGCTATTCCAGACTATCTAATATATTATATCTGTACCAAATTTTATCCAGATCCGTTCAGTCGTTTCAGCGTGAAAGAGTAACAAACATACATCCATACATTCTTACAAACTTTTCGCGTTTATAATACTCGTATTAGTAGGATAGTTCAGGAGTATTGCAATGTGTTAGTCACCTGTCTTGACTTGCTGCCGGCAGCGAATACAGACCGAGTGGAGGCTCAGATCACAGCTCAACGCATTCAGGATGGGGGGCCAATCAATATACTTTATCCTGTCCACACAAAAGTCCAAATTCTTGCCATTCCCCGAAGGTATCACATTATTGATGGGCGTAAGATTTTGCAACTTGCAACACTTCACATAGCACTGGTGGAATATGCGACTTGACTTCGACTCAATGCCTTTACCGACCATGTTAAAAAAAATAGTTTTTTATCAAAAATACATCCGATGTTACGCTCAGTAATGCGCGTTTCGCTTCTTATGTAGTTTTTCAATAAATAAGTAATAAATTATGATTTTGGAGAATAACTGCTCAAAAAATATACATGTAGGTAAGTAATGACAAGCTGAATCGAAATTAGAATGCTTGTCACGTTGACGTTCCTCATTAATTTTTACTGATGTTACAAAAAAAAATATGTCGAATTGATTATGAGAAATAAAAAAATATATAACACCCCAAAGAGTTTATATAGGAATTTAATTGATGCACTCTAGTGAGAGAGGAAATTATGAAACAAAAATGTACATTTTGCTTATTTATTTCCAAAAAATATCCTTTGTGACATTTTGTACAAAATTTATCAAATTATGCCTTTATCCAATATGTTACTCGAGTTATACATAATAAGCGAAGACTATACCATCCATAGTGTGCCTATATGAAACTAATTATATATTATAGTTAATAATAGTAGGTATAACGGTTAAAATAGATAATAAACTAAGTAATCCATTTATATACTGTTGAGGCGCTAAAAACAAACTGTTCTTTTTTATTTTGATCACTTTAAATTTTATATTTGAATAAAATTAAACAAATATGATAAAACAAAATAAATTCAAAACAACAAAACAATTTATTTTAATATGGTAACATTTAAGGCACATTTTGATCCATTTAAAAAGAGAGCAATATATTTGAAAAATATTTAAGTTTTTTATTGTCACAGGACATGCCTAACTTACTTACTAAAATTATAATCTATGACATAATATAATAAATGATATTTTTAATAACATAAATATCACATTAGTTAGGTACAAACAAGTTTACTTTTAATATTATTAAAATATGACATTAGGCAGCGTTACATTTGACTATTTTTTTTAAATCACCTTATTGTAATATATAATGGCAGTTAGATTGCAATCACACTAATTTAGGCAAGTCTAAAGAGATCCAGGTACTTGGAGATGTTGATCAACTATAAGTATCTGGCTTAGACGCAAGAATTGCAAATTTAATTTCCGCAGCTGGCCAAATCTTATACCTTTAAACGAGCAATTCTTGTATATATATATATATATATATATATATATAATTGGAATCTCGGAAACGGCTCCAGTGATTTTCATGAAATTTAGTATGCAGAGGGTTTCGGGGGTGATAAATCGATCTAGCTAGGTTTCATTTTTTGAAAACGTCGTTTACCCCAAAAAAGAAACGAGCAAAGCTCGGTCATCCAGGTACTAATAATAAAATATGCATACAATAAAGAAATAACAGATACAAAATTTCAAGATCTGTGGGCATATGGACTTAATGCTCACGGAATATTTGTTTTATGAATTCTAAATTAAGTTTTTTGAGTGTCTATGACCAAATTTATGGTCCTTTCAATTTCATTTTTAATAGCCAAATATAAAGCTACCTTTATTCGTACTAAGTACACACAATTTTTATATTTTTTTTTTATTTAGATCCCCATAAAGAAACGTTATTTTTTATTTAAAAAAATAACTATGTACCGTCACCTGTTGCTTAGGTATTTTATATATTATTGATGGTTAAATAATGTATGAGTAAATAAGTTGTGAATTTTACTGGGGATAACGTGGATTTTTGGTACAAAACAAAATAGTTACATGTTCTGTAAATATTTGTTCCGGGTTTGGGTGTTGTGGTACCATGGCACTCTTATGGTTTCTGATACCCACGAGAAGTTTGTTGCCAAAGCTATATCGATAAATAATAAACAATTATTATGGAGCATCCAAGGGCGGATCCAGGGGGGGGGTCATGGGGGTCATGACCCCCTGGGCTGGGTCCACGACCTAGGTGGACCACTAATTATAATTATATATAATAAGGATTATAACTTTTTGTGACTTTGTGACCCCCCCCTGGCACCAAAGCTGGATCCGCTCTTGGGAGCATCATGGTTTTCGAACACAGATAAACAGACGGAAATCCCCTACTTTGACAAGTGGAAGTCATTGCAATTTGCATGTTTGTAACGAGATCAAAATAATTAGCCTTATCCGCTTTACTTAAAGACACTTTTAATAATTTTACAGAGCATTATTAATTTAATTTGAATGATAAAATATGAACTACGAAGGTTTATTTATAGGTTTGTTTATTATATAATAATTTGAATTCTATAATACCTACTTATTTCTTAGAATTCTTCTATAAAATGTTACAAGAAATACGTTTTGCTTATTTCCATTCAAAAGGGTCCACTATCCATAAAATCTCAAAGATATAGATACTAAATCGACAAATATAAAAGTGGCAAATTTACATTAGCATCTTCGCGCAATTTTGACGTTAACATCTTTGGTTGAATCAAAGCCAGTCGATAAAAGTAAATTTAGCGTTAAAAGCTATTTACATAGGTTACATAAGTTTATAACCTCAAATGTCAACAACGTTAAAGATGGCGCCGAGCGCTCGTGGCGCCCTCTGCGATTAGTTTCCCCCATTGGTTGATTTTTGCTATACGCACTCAATACCTCGGCTTTGGTTGATACTGGTATTTTGAAGCTTTGTTCAGTCATCTGTTTAATTTGACTATACTGTAAAATTATAAGACGTTCGTCTGTCTGACTCTGGCTGGTCGCCATCGCTTTCTGACGTGGCTGGCGAGTGTCGGTTCCATTCGCTCTCCGGGTCCGAAAATATGTTCCTATCAGCTAGTGCGTCGTCGTCCATCGCTTCCATATCCAGTTCATCTGTGGAACATAAACGGACATTACAATTTGGATGGGTGACTGCTACTGCCACTTAACGAGAGCACTGATCACCTAGTGGTAGAAGCGTCTTCCGATTTTAAGGTTGTGTATTTGAATCCGGTCATACCAATAGAAATTTTTTTTCGAAAAAAAAGTATACGCTACATTACTCGCAAGCTGTCATGTTATAGAACCTAAAGAGTGTATCTGATAAACATTGCACTAAGATTCAAGATTTTCAACACGGACTAAAAGTCCGGTGGCATGGTGGTAATGCTAAAGACTAAAGACGAGGGTTCGAGTCTCACCTGTCTGAAAATTTTGTAAATATGATGAACCTAAAGAGTTCAAAGACTTTTCAGGAGCACAAAAGCCTCTGAGGCGAACTTTAATTATTTAGCAGATCGACAGCGGGATGAGTCGACCGATTCAAAAATGCATTAGGTCAACTTATCCCGCGGGATAAGTTTACAGCGGCCTCAGTTGACTAAAGAGCCATCAAAAGAACTATTGACACGATAAGGACCACAAAGGTCAACGTACCGTTGTCGGCGATGAACTCGGCCGACCAGTCGTTGTCGAACTCCAGCTGCTTGTTGACGTCACGCTCCATCGGCGACTGCACCGCGTCCGTATCCGCATCCGTAACATCGTAAATTTCCGTCATTTTCATCTGTAAAAAGAGAAAACGTATAAATAACATACATACATGACGGGAAGAGCGCAGGTGGTGTAGTGGTAGCACCCCTGCCTCACGATCTGTTGGTCGTGGGTTCAAAGCTAGTCGTGCATCAATGAGTTTTTCCATTCGAAAAAATTATGTGCGCAATGCCAGTGCTCTTAAACGGTGAAGGAAATATCGTGAGGAAACCGGCATAGAACCAAAAATTCGAAGGTATGTGTCATAGGTTATAAGCGGCGATGGGCTTGCAACCTGTCACGTACGGAATACTAACTACTGTGCAAAATGTGGGCATGTACCAAATGTCATGTTTGGACTTGCCTCTGACATGCCCTTTAGATATCCTCAAAGATCTAAGTAACTAAAGATCTGAGGAGATATCTACCGAGCCCGGGGATTACAGTCGTGATCATATTTTTTTTTTTTTTACGTGACGGGATAGGCAGAGACTACGGATCTCGACTTGCTACGATCCTGACATACTTGCTTCATTGACTTTCATAACATTCTTCATAATGCGCGTCGGTTTAGGGTTATATTGACCTTGATGTGTGAATAAAATCTTACTTATATTATTATCTTACTTTCACGCTGAAACGGCTAAACGGATCTGTATGAGATAGATTATAGCACATAGGCTAAATGTACGGTCTCCGTGGGATAGATTTATTTTAGTTTTTCAAGGTATCACGCGAAGCCGTGGGCGGAAGCTAGTAAATCAATAACTGGTCATTTTGCTCAATGCTATCTAGCCTCAAATGTATACGAGTGTAAAACGAAAACAAAAATATAACTTGTTCCCGTCCGAACATCCGTCAGATAATTTCTCTGAAAATGTAAACTGACCGTTTATATTCCATAGAAAAAATAACTGACGAATGGCTACTAATAGTAGATCTTACAAACCGACCATTTACCTTATTTATCTCAAAGAAATAACCCGCCAAATACAAATAACTTATATACAACTATATAAACAGATTATTCTTGCCTCTGACTAACCATAAAATAAATTAACAAACGGATGAACACACCAAGTATTCATAACAAAAACACACATAACATAAGAAAAGTGTGATGTCATTTAATAACCGTTTAATTGCGCTTGTAAGAATGCACTAGCATATCAAAACAGTTATTTACAAGTAAACAAAGCGGCTATCTTATTTACAAACGTTCTGTTGGTACTAGCGGCAAGTGTTACTATATATCACTGCGCGCGGTCAAATGAAGACGCGATATTATTTAAAAAAAAAAAAAAAAAAAAAAAAAAGTATGATCACGACTGTAATCCCCGGACTCGGTAGATATCTTACTCAGATCTTTAGTTACTTAGATCTTTGAGAATATCTAAAGAGGGTAGTCAGAGGCACGTCCAAAGATGACATTTGGTACATGCCCACATTTTGCACATTAATTAGTATTCCGTACGTGACAGGTTGCAAGCCCATCGCCGCTTATAAGAATACTAACCTATGACACATACCTTCGAATTTTTGGTTCTAGGGTATGCCGGTTTCCTCACGATGTTTTCATTCACCGTTGAAGAGCACTGGCATTGCGCACATAATTTTTTCGAATGGAAAAACTCATTGGTGCACGACCAGGTTTGAACTCACGACCTACGGATCGTGAGGCAGGAGTGCTACCACTACACCACCAGCGCTCTATTATTAATTATATTATTAAATTAATGCTATTTTTAATTCTCACACGGAGCTACCAACTTCCCTAATACAAAGCTGCAAATAAAATAAAAAAACGAGTGTGCTTTAGACCACACGACTGAAGTAAAACTTCTCAAACGTAACTGGCTATGAGAGAAAGAGAGAAAGAAAAAGTGTGCTCACACCTCTCTTTTACCCCTACAGTAATATACGAAACGTAACGTGACGTAACTCTATCTTTTTCTATCTTCACTAACTTATATCTCTCAACTTCCATTCGCCTCGCCCGATCACACTTTTCGTAACGCTCTCGTCACGCATTCACCAGCTAACTCCCCATGTCAAGCGTGCGTAAAGAAGTACCTATTACTTCAATAAGCATCGCTTGTTTGATCTTACGACCAACATACCGCAATTATTCTGGCTCCGAAGCCGTTGTGAATCTACCGCCGGTCCACGTGCTAGGGTGTTACACAGAAAAATATTGTAGATATGCATAGAATACTTATATTAAACTCACCCCTGGTCAACTCCGACTCCGGCTGTTTTATTATGTATCACTGCACAGTGTTTAATGGGTTTTGGTGAGTATTTCCAAATTTAAATTTTATTGTCCGCCATTACTCTCCAATGATTTTAAAATAAATGAAAATAATAAAAAAATCTCCGCTTTTCGGCGAAGGCGCTAGGCGCGTTTTTATCGCCCGCGCAACTCGACCACAGACAATCCCAATGGCGCGAAGAGGGAAAATAAACTAATATACATAAATAAAGTGTAGTGTGCGTCTGTGTTCCCTCATATATATTAAACATCGCTCATAAGAGTATCTACAGGTAGTTGTCTTTATAGATGTTACCTTATTCTCTCCATCGAGGTAGTAATACGCTAGTAGAGCGTCGTTGTGTGACGTCACACTGAGAATGTGCTCGAATGTGTCTTCCTCGTCGTACGTCACACGCATGTCGCCGTAGCTCAGTCTGTATTCACTCGCACGCCTGGAAAGAAAAAAACAGATTAAGTGTAATTTTTAATCTATCTCTAACATCATCATCTTCCTCCAGCCCTTTTCCCACGTTATGTGGGGTCAGCACAACATGTGATCTTCTTCCATTTCCCTCTGTCATTCGTCATCTAAGTAATTACTCCTTTCTCACTCATCTTTTACACAGTCCAACCATCTTTTCTTTGGCCTACCTCTACACCTGTATCCATCCACATTCATACCTAACACTCTGTGGTTAGGCAGACCTAACCACTACTCGTAGCTCTGATAAATAAATAAATTAGAGTTATAGTTAATAATATTAGTTAGACCAGAGTCTAACGATGTTCTTACACTGATCGGGCTGTAGCCATATAAGTTCCGGATCATGGCTTAAAACTGTTTTATGAGTTTAGGAAAATTTATTTACATAGATAAGATATACTTACTACGTGTTAAAAAAAACTAAAATAAATTGCAACGCCACAATGATAATATAAATTCAACAAATTACGTTATATAATAACATTGAATGTTTTGATATATATAAAAGCGTTCATTTTTATAAATAAATAGAAGTGTGCTACTATCATAGTGAAGTCAGGGTTGGAAATTGTGAAAGAGTTTCAAAACAATCGAACAATGTGCCGAGGTCATCGCAGTCAGTGCATTGTGATACTATAAAAAGGAATTACAATAAACTTGAATCAGTTACATAGCATATAATAATATTCTACTAAATTATATTTCGTAAATGGTTTGTTATAACTAGCAGTGAAGGAAGAAACATGGAAACATTACTTCAAGGGAAATATCTGCGAAACTTAGCACTAAATTTCACACATCGAAACTTCTTTCTGTATGAATTTTAGTGGAATGTTAAGGGACTTTTGTTTAATTTAAACGTATTGTATATAATTTAGATTTTTCTGTATGAATATAAGTTGAAATTTAAGGGACTTTTGTTTAATTCAAACGTTTTGTATATAATTTAGATTTTTCTGTATGAATATAAGTTGAAATTTAAGGAACTTTAGTTTAATTGGAACGTTTTGTATATAATTTAGATTTTTCTTTATGAATATAAGTGGAAATTTAAGGGACTTTTATTTAATTTAAACGTTTTGTATATAATTTAGATTTTACACTATTGATCTTTCGTTTACACGTCGATCTTATCTTTAACCTATTGGCACGAGCATTACAATGACGTCAAACATGTGCGCACATGCCACCGTTCTGTTATCTGCAGCCTGACATTACCCCCTTTCAACAAAGATTTCCTTCTTCGTGTGAGGTTTTGAAAATCTGCTCTATCTGGCTTTTTTAGAATCCTGTTTTCAACTATTCTATAACGTTTGAATGTATAGGCGACCAAGAAATTGATTTACCACTCTAAGGCTGAATATCATTTGCACGTACAAAACATCAAGGGCTATTTTCGCTTGACAGGTTAATAACTGCTACGTCAGAATCTGTCATAGTAATCCTTAGCGAATAATTATGTTACTAGGAGATGTCATCAAAAGTGGTAAACCAATTTCTTGGTCGCCTATACAAATAAACATACGTTTACAGTCAAAGTTAAACTATTGTTATCATTTAAATGCGTAAAAGACGTCTTAATCATTAGAAAAAATCATTATTGTAATGACAAAAGCTGTACTTTTTATAGTTACAAACCATCGTGTTTCAGAAACGTCACATTTCAAGCTTAATGTAACACTAATTCAATAAAAAAATTCATAGGTCATGAAGAGCTTGTGGTAAGACCCCTTGTTATAAGTACAAGATTAGATCTTCCTTTTTTTATTATCAGTGCGATTTAAATTATTTTGACTGATAACAACAGTGAGGAAGTAATTAAATAATATTATTTCGAACATTCCAGATCACTAACAACATTATGAAAATGTCATAACATTTAGCATACTATCTAACATTTGTATCTACAGGACGAGTCTTTACGATCAATTTTGTACTACGCAAATAAAAATGTTCAAAAAATGTATTTTACATTAGGAACAAATCAGTCGCTTCTTACTTTATCTTCTGTGCTTGGTCGAGAAGAATAGGGGCCTCACCACAAGCTCTTACAAACCATCATGTCATCAGTCTTCCAGAGCGATTCCGTAACGATTCCATTTTAGAAACGTCATTAAGTAACACTACTTCATTACAATTTGCATAGGTCATGGTACGAAATAACAATGTAATACTAATTCGGTAATGTATTATGAATTCGTGGTGAGGCCCCAGGTGTATTTTTTCCTATTATTATAACCATGGTTGTCTGTCAACTGTCATTTTTGTGCTTCTTTGGACCTGACAACTTTTATTACTGCAAAAGTTCACGAGTTCACGTTCAAAGAACATTATGGCCTCGCATTCAGAGTGGTAAAAAAACTCTCCCTATAGTTACAGTTAGATTATTTGACAATCCAGTGTTAATAGATTAAAGCTTCCTAATAAGACCACCAAGGTCGTGGATAACATTATCAACACTGGGTATTAAATTAATTGTATTTTGAAAGAATTCGTTACCTATTGACATACTTTGTAGCGAAAATAATGTAGGTGCACGAATTTTTTTATCTTACATTACTGCGCATTAAGAAATTCTAATGCTCTTTAAAAAATCAATCATATGCATACCTATTTTCCATAAACTTTATGAATATGTACTATGTAATGAAAACAAAAAAACAAACGTGATCACGACTGTAATCCTCAGGCTCGGGACATCTAGTGAGGGTAGTCAGAGGCACTTCCGAACATGACCGGCACATGCCCACTATGCATACTATGTATGACTCAGTGTTAATAGTTTTGGTTTGGATTTTGTAATATAGAAGACAATTTTTTCTTTGTTTTGTTATGATTACCTACATTTACTAGTAGATACATAACTTTTGCTTCAGATTATGATAACGTGAAACAACCTAGGTTCATCTTAACGATTTGTGTAGATAAAAACTTGGTTCGCGCCTTCTATCTCGTTATCAAAACGTAAAAATGTAGAGCTCGAATAAAATGGAAGTAAACAATATAAATGAAATTTAACGAAACATTGATTTCACAACAAAATACGTAGAAATTGAAACATGAGAAATAGGGCAGTTGGATAAGGAGTCTTTGTTACGTTATCATATCACACAGCTGTGCTGTTTGCTCATCAACGTAGGTAGGTAAAGTACCTAATTGGGGGTGGCATATAAGATTTTTTAATTAGAACATTTTTTTTCTAAAGTATAAATAAGTATAGCTAATTAGTATGACTAATACTCGTAGTACCAAGACTAATCCACTTTTTTGGGTAAAAAAGAAGATACCGTCTCATAATACTAATGAAAAAACGGAGACAGCGGGCATAATTTTTGCATATTTTATTCAACTATATTATCGGGGACAGGACTCGGGGACAACGGGAAGTCATTTTAAAGTTCCGCTGTCCCCGATAGACGGGGACAACGGGAATACACGTGAATGTGGATGGATACAGGGGTAGAGGTAGGTTAAAGAAAATATGGATGGACTGTGTGAAGGATGATATGGGTAAGAAAAGAAAGGAGTGAGTAATGAGATGACGAATGACAGAGGGAAAAATGGAAGATCACATCTTGTGACGACCCCACATAACGTGGAAAAGGGCAGGAGGATGATGAGAAAAGTATAGCTAATTTGTCGATAAAACCACAATTGAAGGTTCAATCGTGGTTTTATGATATTTGATGAAGAAAGGAAAATTTACTTCTTATTTTGTATTTTTTAATAATTACAATGATAATGACCTCTCGAAAAATACGTTTCACGGTCACAAGATTACAATACCCAAGTGCATCATTATAAAAATACACGTGAATAAAAGTGATGCTAACGTATTTAAAGATAAGAGCGACATTTGAATGTCAAATAATCATCAGGTGGTACCTCGTGCGCTGGACTTCGTTCCGGGTTGTTATAATGATAGGAGTTGATAAAACCACTTATACGTATGTTTTGAACTCGTCTTTCTTCGGTATACCTAATCATACTATCGTATACTTCTATTTTATACAGTAAATGGGCGAACAAAAATCTATACTTATAAAAGGCTTTGTCCTTAATGACTGACTGACGGATCAACGCACAGCCTAAACCGCTGATCGTAGAGACCTGAAACTGAGAAGGTGTGTTCTTTGTATGACGTAGGCATCCGATAACAAAGGATTTTCCGAAAATTTACCCCTAAATGGATGAAAAGGGGGGGAAGTTTATGGGACAAGGTAATTTTTTGGTCCGATGTACTTCAAATTTTGCATAAACCATTTTTAACTTTTTTTATGTAGTGTACCTCGCGGGCTAAGCCGCGGGCGGAAGCTAGTCGTTTACATAATATCAACTTTTAGTAATTACTTGCAAGATAGAGTACGCAAAAATATATCAATTAGGTACCTACACGATGTTTGAACGTAAAATAATTGAACCCATGGCTAGTTGATATCCTACTAATACTAAAAACGTGAAAGTTTGTAAGAATGTATGGATGTAGGAATGTATGTTTGTTACGCTTTCACGCTGAAACAGCCGTACAGATCTGGATGAAATTTGGCACAGATATAGATTATAGTCTGGAATAGCACATAGGCTACTTTTTATCCCGAAAAAATGGACGGTTTCCGTGGGATACATTTGTTTTTGTTTTTCAAGGAAGCCGTGGGCGGAAGCTAGTCACAAATAAAGTAAGGTTGTGATTTTTTCAACTTATTATTTAGAAATATACTAAACATGTCGGCTTTGCAGCACTGAATGGAATGTTTCCAACCCTCACTCGCGAATGCATGGGCTATTAAAATGTAGATCGTATCACATCAAGTAATTTAATCTAAAGGAAAGTTGAAAGTCAATAGTTTACGATCACTTTCATCGACTTTCTTGATTACTAAGTAGTAAAGTACCAATTATGACAACCAGAGCTGTGGCAACTATTATTTTCATGATAAAAGAAAGAATTCATGATGGATGAATTGTTAGCTTGTGGATCGCATAATCGAATGAAGATATTTTCTTTTCTGTAAAATTGTGACAGTTTTGTACAGAAATTAAATGACGTGTCTTTGTTTTGGTTATAACACTTGGTATATATTTTATACGGAATACTAACTACTGAAAATGTGGGCATGCGCGAAATATAATGTTTGTCATGCCTTTGACTACCCTCAAAGATCTAAGTAACTAGAGATCTGAGGAGATACCTACCGAGAATGGGGGATTACATTCGCAATCGTATTTGTTTGTTTATTAACCGTTATCCTGCATTTTTTATTTTAAATCTCCAGATAAAGTTTTCAAAAATATAATTTATAACGTTATAAATTTATTATAAAGTCAATACTATCGTCACGTTTTCAGTGATGCAGTGGAAACAATGCAATAAATAAACTATGACATCACTGAAGGTCGTCTACGATAACACCCGTGATACAGATTAACGAATAAGGAATAGGATAAGGTATCTAGATAACTCATTAAAATATTTAGACAAGTACTTACAACGTCACAAACTAACCCTCGGTGCGCCCTTTTGGGGTGAAATTTAGTTATTCCTGTCTTGAGCTTCCCTACATTGCATCGTTAAAATTTTGTCTGAATTCAATTCCCAGAATAATGGATTTAAAGATTTAGCAAAACATCTATAATAGGTAAACTCAGGCATTACGAATTTTTAGAAAAAATTAAGCATTTTCAAGTAATATTTGTAAGCTCGTGCCCGCAAAGAATACTAACAAAGAACACATGTCATATTACGACTTTGATAACTATGATAATATGCAGATACAGACAAAGATACAGTAAGAGTTTCTTCTTCTTCTTCTTTCGAGTCAACGAAAGAAGAATAAGAAAGAGTCTTGGAAAAAAATAATATAGCGAGAGACGGTATAGGAACCTTACCTTCTCTCCATCTGGTAACCTTCATGGATCTCTTTCTTCGCGTCGGCTGTCAGCTTGTAGTAAATCCTGGCGGCCGCCTTGGACCGGTCGTGCGATGTGTAGACGAAACAGTGCAATTGCTGTAGCAGGTTCAAACTCAGCTTCCATAGAGACTTGCTCATTTTAGGCGTGCATGTGACAAATCTGCGGGAAAGTTTTGCCATGTCATACTACTCGAAACAAAATAAGGGCCATGTGAATATTTTTGTTTCCAAAAAAGGTGATGAAAACAAAAACATCCTAAGGGCTTGTTCACATAAGTACATCCGTCATTGACAAATCGTTATTTCTACCGAAGAAAAATATCACGTAAAAATGTCAGAGGGTCTACCATGGGTTTTCACAATCTACACTCGCTAGCGACTAGTTAAAAAAATGTATGAAAACTTGGTACAGCGCCTCTAGCGGATAGTTGGGTACTAAAACCTCACGTAGCTAACTATCCTACGTCACAGCGTACTACAGCAACTGTAGTTTGCGCTCATTAATTTGCTTAGAATTTGGTACCATGAGTAACAATTTTGACAGATGTCATAGTAACGTACTATTACTACTGTAGTAACGTCAGCCAATCCAAATGTGACAACTCATGGTAGACGTACAGGTCCTTAAAATGTATTTATGAAGAATTTATCCTTCAAATTAATAACGATTCGTCAGACGGATGTACGTGTAAACGCACCCTAAGATTAAGTATTGTTTGTCTAATTGCATTAAAATTCATTAAATAAATTAAAAAAACAACTTTTTCATACGATAAGTGGGCAAACCTATGAAATGAGATAAACTTTATTATGCTATTTCAAATAAATAGTTTACTCATAAGCCCTATGAACTATAGTTTATTTTAAAATAATGAGTTCGTCACTACCTTATCTTAGGTATTTGTGCTTAAATGTTACAGACGTCAGACATCACGAGATCTACAATTAAACATAAACGACGTACACGCAACAAAAAGAGGGAAACAGCACAAAAAAACGCTGTCATGTAAACTTAGATATTTTAAATAACTTTACACTTAGATAGGTAAATAGCTTGGTTATAGCTAGAAAAAGGTACGAAGGTGGATGACAAAAGGTGTCGTTTTAATGCCAATGACCTTTCGTCTTCGTAATGATAAAACATTGCCAAAAGCAGATAAGACAAAAGCAAATTGAGGTCGCTTAGAAACTAATTCCTAAAAAAAAAAACAATTTTATGTCCTACATTTTTTTTATTTTCTTTTGCCTTACCAATTCAGCTTGACGTTATGAACAATGCAATCCTACTAAAATATTATAAACGCGAAAGTTTGTAAGAGTGTATGCATGTATGGATGTATGTTTGTTACTCTTTCACGCTGAAACGGCTGAACGGATCTAAATGAAATTTGGCATAGATATAGTTTATAGTCTGGAATATAAATGAATAGGCTACTTTTTAGCCCGGAAAAATGTACGGTCCCCGTGGGATAGAGTTGTTTTTTTTTCAAGGTACCACGCAGGCGAAGCCGTAGGCGTAAGCTTGTATATTATTTTGTAATGCATTTTGTAGGCAGGTATATTATAAAAGAACCATGCGTTATGGCATTGTTCTTTTATGTATTTGAATACAAAAAGTTTTTAAGTAACCTATATATAATATATATTATAACCTTTAAACGAGCAATTCTTGTATTGTTTCGGAATCTCGGAAACGGCTGCAACGATTTTCATAAAATTTAGTATACAGGGGCTTTCGGGGGCGATAAATCGATCTAGCTAGGTTTCATTTTCCAAGAAACAAGATTTACGAGAAAAAAAACTGAGCAAAGCTCGGTCAACCAGGTACTAAAACTTAACGTATTTAAAGGTTTCATAGTATAGGAAGTTTCGTTCGTATTAAAAACAATAACAGGATACGCATCATTGGCGAGTTAGTAGAATACAGTCAGTATGTATAATTATACTTATTGATTGTAGTTTCCGGAGTTATAGTAAAGTTTGTAATACTATGTACGTTGTTGTATGAAATACTACGCATGTTGTAAAAAACATCACTATATCCTACTAATATTATAAACGCGAAAGTTTGTAAGAATGTATGGATGGATGTATGTTTGTTACTCTTTCATGATATCACGGCTGAACGGATCTGAATGAAATTTGGCACAGATATAGATTATGGTCTGGAATAACACATAGGCTACATTTTATCTCGAAAAAATGTATGGTTCCCGTGGGATAGATATGTTTTTGTTTTTCAAGGTATCACGCGGGCGAAGCCGCGGGCGAAAGCTAGTGTATGTATATTCTTAACATCGGACTAAAACTGGTCGGGAAAGTCATCATGAGTTAAAATCTATACGAATATTATAAACCTAGTTTTTAAGGATGTATTGATGTTTGTTACTCTTTCGGCTGAGCGCATCTGGACGAAATTTAGCACAGAGATAAATTATAGTTCGTAGCACAATAGCACATAGATAACTTTTAATTAAAAGTTAAACGCGTAAAAATGTCGGGTCCCGAGTGATGGATTCATTTTTGTTTTTCAAGGTACCACGCGGGCGAAGCCGCGGGCGGAAGCTAGTATAAAATAAATGTATGTATATTAGAACGGCCTATGTAGCGCGGCGGGTGAGTAGGAAGTAGCGAGAAGCGGGTTCAATTCCCACAGTAGCTCACATCATGTCTTGCGAATGTTTATTCCTTGAGGTCTAGGTATATATTATATTCGTTAGTAGCTTCTGATACCAATGACAAAATAAATGTTGAGCTTTCAATATGTTAGAATAGATCTATACATATGTACATATAATAAAATCGTTGAGAATCCGTGTCTGTATTTTTGATATTTTCAAATAAAAATTAGTGCTACATAAAAAAAACACGCTACATAGCCTAAAACAACCATTTTTGAAAAATCTGTCTGTTTGTCTGTATTGATTTAAGCTTGGATTAAATCTTAGGCTTTGTTTCATCGAGATCGGTTGACAAATAAAACAGATGATAATTTTACAGCCCCATTCACAGAATATTAAAAAGTAATCTAGCGCATATAAAATACAATGTAAGAAAATAAATACTGTATGTAATAGCTACTTTTTCATTCATAATGTTAATTATTTTATCATTCGCATAACCTTGACCAAGTGGCATAATAATATAATATGACGTTACATTAGATACGGAAGTTGGGTACCTACATTAAGATAAAACAATTGTTATTGCAAAAATGAAATCTTCTGGTAGGTAGCTAAACGTTTGCGTCAACGGTCAAAGAATAATAAAATCAATCTAAACAAACTAAAGATAAATTTGTGCATGCGCAAATGTCTTACATGAATAAATCCCAATTTATTAACTGCGATAAGTCAAAACGCGGCATCAATTCTACATATCCTTTTTATCAGACAGATTAAGGATTATTCTATTTATTTACGACATAAAATAAGGACTTATCTAATGCACGTTTTGTAGTCATAGTTGCATTGTTTCACAAACAAAATAGTTATAGAAATCTTACTGCAAACATCCTGATATCTAAAAGAGCCACTTTCTATGATTCTGGACTAATAAAGCGATCAAAAACATTATAATTTGTTAAACATTGTACAGCCGCCACCAAAAGCTGTCGAACACGTAACCGGGCCTTTCTACTCAACGGTTTCGTAATTGTCCTCACTTTCGTTATTGTTCGCAAAAAAACAATTTTTTTCTCTTTCAATATTAGTTAATTTTAAATGTTACCTTCGTGAAGTAACTTATTATCAACCAATATTTTATTGCTCCATCTTCATGCTATCAGCTTGAAAAACGAGCTCTAGAAACAAGGATAAAAAAAGAGTGTGTAAGACCACACAACTGAAGTAAAACTTCTTAAACGTAAATGGCTATGAGAAAAAGAGAGAAAGAAAATGTGTGCACGCACCTCTCTCTTGCCCTACAGTAATATACGAAACGGAACCCTCTTCCCTTCTATAACTTACTTATATTTCCCTCTCAACTTTCGTTCGCTTCACCCGATCACACTTTACGTAACGCTCTCGTCACGCATTCACCAGCTTACTCCCCAAGTCAAGCGTGCGTAAAGAAGTTTTACTTCAAAAAGTTTTACTTCAAAAAGTTTTTAAAAGAAAGAATATATCAAATTGAGTAGAAAGGCCAAACCGCAACCGAAGTCACTGACCTAGTCATAACGTTGTTATGTCGTAGACACTTCTTCCTACGAACGTGAATGTTCGCGGCTACTGTGAATTGCACCGCGTGCGTCTCTACTTTACCCGCCGCGTAGCTAGAAAGCGTGTATTATGTTAACAAAAGCGTTTTGTTATTCATTGTACTGAATGATTGATTGTACTCAGTTACGCTTATGAAAACACGTGTTAGATCAATTATATTAAATTATTACATTTACCCTTTAATTACGACCTATATTATAAACTGATACTTCGGTATTTAATAAAAAATATAGCATTGAAATAAACAATTTTGATCACCGCTGCCTTTGTTTTGATTAATATTTGCGCATTAACTTTTGGGTATACTTCCTGTTTTCAACTTCATAAAGTGATAAATATGTCTTTATTCATTTTCAATAATTCAATTTAAGGTCTTTGCGTTGGTTTTTTAATCAGTGATGAATTTAGTCAGAATGTTGTAATAGTTTATATCCTACTCTAATACTCGTATTATAAACGCGAAAGTTTGTAAGAATGTATGGATGTATGTTTGTTACTCTTTCACGCTGGAACGGCTAAACGGATCTGGATGAAATTTGGCGCAGATATAGATTATAGTCTGGAATGGCACATAGGTTACTTTTTATCCCGGAAAAATGTATAGTTTCCGTAGGAAAGATTTATCTTTGTTTTTCAAGGTACCACGCGGACAAAACCGTGGGCGGAAGCTAGTTACTATACACCGCGAAATTTTAATGGTTGTTTTCCCGCGGCAGAACAACTTGCCATAAGGAGTACTTTCGTAAAAGTAAAAAAATAAAGATGTGTTTGTTTTAAACAATTAAAAAAATATTCATCAACTCGAAAACGTGAGGAACTACTTGTATAGTAACATTAGACGTAACTTGTAGGTACTATTCGAATAGCACGCGCCGCCGGCCGCCGCCTTCGCGTAGGTATCGGGATGAATTACTATTGGTTCGTGGTCGCTCTCGAATTAAATTTTCACAATGGTATATCTGTATTTTCTGTTTCTAATATTTAATTTGTTTATACAAACAACGATTGTATTACCAAGACAAAACCATTTCGCTGCGGGAAAACAACCATTAAAATTTCTCGGTGTACATATAAAACAGTCAACATACAGATAGTTTTTTATCCTCAACAAGCCCATAATACTCACTTGGTAAAGGTAGCATACATGATGTCGATGGGCACTCTATACGGCAATGCTAGGAAGGTCAGGTACCGCATTCCTCGCTGTCGCATCACCCAGTTGACTAGACCATGGTTCGCGGAGTCTATCGCGTTTTGGAATATCGTCATCACTGTATCAGGAAGATCGTCTACTAACGCATCCTGTGGGCAGATTATCATCTAAACATTCTGGCAAAAACAAGCAAAAATGATACTTTTCTCAAAGGGTTGATGTAAAATTCAAGCCTTCATAATAGGTTGGAAGAATTTATTCTCAAAAGGGGATTTACAGTCACTTAAATCTATACTTCTTTACTAATATTATAAAAAGGAAAGTTTATTTTTGTATTTTTGTTTGTAACGAATAAACTCAACAACTAGATGGACCGATTTCAAAAATTCTTTCACCATTAGATTGCTACATTATCCCTGAGTAACATCGGCTTTATTTTATACATAAATAAAAAAATAGAGATACTTTTGCTACCCGTGTGGCCTTTGAATGATTTCGTAAATACCTTTGTAGGTAGTGTCATAGTTCAAACATCAAAATGACTAATGACTTTATAGCCATGAAATTCTACGAAGCGTCTAAAGTGCAATTAGATAATTAGTGTTCAGTGTCTTCCGCTTGTGAAAATCAACAAGAGCAATAAATGCAATTTATAATGAACTAGAGCGAGACAAATTCATGTATTTTTTTATACCTGTCTCGCTCTAATTCATTCTAGTTATTGTATTACCTAATTGGACTCGTCACAGGTTTTTGTTCCTTTATTTACGCAAATGTCCGTCACTTAATTTCTCTATCACATAGAAAACGGTCCGTTAATTTTATCTTACACAAATTAACTGAAAGATGTTTGTAACGAATTAAAATTACATCTAATTGACATAATTTGTGGGTTTAAATTCAGTATTGCAATCCTATCCTACTCCTAGTAATTTTATAAACGTGAAAGTGTGTATGTATGGATGTATGTTTGTTACTCTTTCACGATGAAACGGTTGAACGTATCTGGATGAAATTTGGCACAGGGATAGATTATAGTTGGCACATAGGTTACTTTTTATTCCGGAAAAATGTACGGTTCCCGTGGGATAAATTTGTTTTTGTTTTTCAAGGTACCACGCGGCCAAAGCCGTGGGCGGAAGCTAGTCACTAATAAAATCGATTTACATGAATTTATGATATACCTGAAGAGGAGTAATACGAGTAGGTATACCTGGGCTGCGATTTCGTAATTTTGATACTAACAAAACATTATTATTTACAGCTTCTAGTTACTAGCGGTTAATTGTTTTATGGAATGTTTTTGCCATAAAATTATTATTATTTTATATTATTAATTATATTATATTGGTTTAATGCCTTGGGTATACTCGTATTGTTTGTAAGTATTGTCAGAATTACGTAATCACATCACTGTTGCTGAGACTTTCATTGTAATTGATTGCAACTAGAGTTCCGTAATAGCCACTCTGGAGTTAGATGGAAATAAATTGAGAATCTTACCTGTCTATGTGTCTTGCACTCTTCACATTCCGGGTCGTATTCATAAGCTGTATCATCCAGCATATCTTGCAGTTGGAAGGTCGACTGCACAGCCAAACACCGCGTGCAAGAGATGAGATTATGCCTTTGTAAGAAGCGTAGTGCATCGTCGAACCCTTGCTTGCACATGTTACTTAGAACTTCTGGCTTAGGCGGGAACAGAATGCGGGCGAAACGGTTTATGTTCTGTTTAGATAGCTCTATGCTGGTATTGGCTACGTTTATCTAGAAGAGATTAATTATAGTGAGCATATGTCAATACTGTCTCTAGGTGTGATGTAGTCAACGGAAAAATACATGGAGGCATTACTTCAAGGGCCAAATTTCATAAATCGAAACTTCTTCGTGGATTTGCCAAAAAATGTAATAATGTCGACTTTATTCTCTCGACATTTGGGTTAATTGGTGTGACGCATAAAATAGGAGTGTTGCGATCGTATCGCACTACGCGGTATGCAATGCTGAGCACAAATCCTTTGCGCTGACGCAAACTGCGACGAAACTAAAGACCATTTTTGACGTTTTTCATACCTACGATTAAGTATATTTTGTCCCAAAGATTGTCACAACGAATTAGTACGATGCAGGTTATTAAAATGATGCCAGAATAATAACTGACCTAGAACCTTCAATGAGTCAAGGACAATGACATTCAAATCCAATTTTACCACAACTAAAACCACACCCCAGTTAAACAAACCAGTCATACACAAAACAGGCCTATATTGAGGAAAATAATCCTTACGTGGAACAGCTGAGAGCTCAAATCCCGGGGGCAGATATCGCTTTCTCCACAAAAGGGGCTGACGGTGATCGTGTTCTCGTCTAGGACGGGCAGGTTGTCGCTGAATCCGCCATCCATGTATCGGATACCGTGGAACCGAGGCGGCAACATCCCCGAGAAAACGGGCACGAAGCATGACGCAAGAAGAGCCTGGTGGGGGAAGTTATAGTAATTATTCCTGCCTAGTTCCATAATGAAATTAGCCACAGGTGTATGCTGCGAGTTCCGACGTTGACCCTTTGCACTTGTACATGACGGAACTAAGCGAGAGCCGATGGCTTTCGCTTAGTTCGGGCCTGTTCGTATTAATTTTGCATTATTTCAAAACTACTGTAAAGTAGTCATTCTGATATACATACATATATGCAGATTGCAGACTATACGGGGTGTAAAAGATGACTACCGAAAACTACATGGGGTTAAAGTACCCATAAATATCAACAACTTTTTCTATAAAACCAACACTGTGAGCGCGAAAAAAAAACAGCTTTTTCATACATTTTGGCTAAGTAAGCATTGAACTTCTGTATGGAGCAGTGGTTTTTTTTGCGCTCAATGTTGGTTTCTTAGAAAATGTTGTTTATTCTGATGGTTACTTTAACCCCCTGAAGTTTTTGGTAGTCATCTTTTACACTCCGTATAGTCTGCAAACTGCATTTCAGCATGACTATTTTGAAGTAGTTTTGAAAAATGCTTAAAAAATAAGTACAGGGCCCGAACTAAGCGAAAGCCATCGGCTCTCGCTTTCTTCCTTAAACAAGTCTGTTCGCACGAAAGCTACTTTACACTCCCTTGGTCTAGACTAGACGCCGTATGTAGGTAATAAAGAAAGGGGCAATTTTATTGGCTACTTACTACTTTTTCAAGATGACATTAAATAGAAGCCGTAGTTTTTTTAGGAAAATCTCTTGCCTTGGGTTTCTATAATGCCACTATTATACAACTGATAGTAACATAGTATAGTGTCAGATCCTGTTATAATGATAGATAAATACTGTTTACTTCTGTTAACTACAATTTAAACGTTGTGCAACGTGGGTCGCGCAATTCTACGTGTTATCATTGGGGTATGTCAAAACATTTGCATTGTAACATGCTTTATTGTAGGAATGCAGCGAACAGATAGGTAACTAGGTATCTAGTACCAACTTGAACTTGTACGACGGGGCACGAGCAGTGTAGATGCCACACCCACCAACGTCTCTTCTACATGATTTATGGTCATAGCACACATATCAACTCGTAAACGGAACGTAACCCTATTAACTTTAGCAGTTCAGTATTCTTTGTATGAAACTTACTGCAACCCTGCAACGCACACTAATCGAATTCGTAACGTAATCGCCTCGCCCCGGAACAAACGGATGGCGAGCCGTAAGCGCGGCGTCGCCTAGCCGTAGCAGAGACGACTCGGAGCTGCTGATCGCTTAGTAACGCGCTTACGTTAGGTTGACGCTTGGTTGACGGCGAGGCGATACGGTTACGTTCCGTTTACGAGTTGATATGTGTGCTATGACCATTATACACAACTATTGGAAGTTTATACTTGCAACTAATGCCTGGAGCAGCTTTTAGATGTAGTACGCTTGCCTAGCACCTATACCATCATCAGTCAAATCAGCCAAATCCACAGAAAACACATAGTCAATACGTGCGGAGATGACTAAGCCGCCGTTTCATCAGTTTTAGTCTCAATATTGCACGAATCAATAGGTTATAAGTAATCACTATCTCTATCTTACCTGTAGTAGGTCTTCCCTAGTCGGAAACTCTGATACAATAATATTCTTCCCATCGTAAACCCTGGTCAGGGATATATGCAGCTTCCCACTGACGATCTTGTGAACATCATGGGGCAGGTACCTCTGCATCCCCTCGAGGAGTACATTTTGTATGTTGAACGAGGGACTGAACGGGCCTAGGGATCCCGCCCTCGCTTCCCCAACCACTCGGAGCAGGTCACTTGTGATCTCACCTAATGGAAAGTTGTGTTTGTAAAACTTTGGAAAATTAAAATCTGCTAGACATAATTATAGGTTGGTACTATAGGCAAAGAGGAAATGCATAGAATCATAAAAATAGCTCGAAAACTGACTGGCCTCATAGCTCATTTGGTAGTAGCTCTGCCTTCTGGTCTGTAGGTTGTGGGTTGGATTCCCACCTGGGATAAACATTTGTGTGATGTATGTATTTACAAAAAACAAGTATATAATTAATCTATCAGTTATCTGGTTCCCATAGTACAAGCTTTGCTTAGTTTGGGGCTCGATGGCGTTGTGTGAACTGTCCACCAACATTTATATTTTAAAAATACTAAAAATATCACTCGCACACAGGAAGTGAGAAACTGTGAAAGTCACATATGAATTCCAAGATAAATTACTTAAACACATTGTTCTAGTTGTGTATTCCAGAAATGTACATTCGAACTATCATGACATCACATTAGAATCCTCAGTTTAATATTTGTACCTAACATTGAATGACAATATTGTTTTGAAATGTGAGTTTACTCATTAAATTTTACGATAGAGTTAAGAAACATGAGTCATTGCTTCATTTTGATCATGTTGTATACAAGTGCATAAAGAAACAATATAAAGAATTTAATAAAGAACCCCAAATATTTATAACAACTGTACAAATAATGTAAGCATTCATAAAGATATTTTTGTTTGCACTTAAATGTTTGCATTAATTCAAAAATATGAACAATCTTTGAAAATTTGAAAATTAGTATCAAAAATTATTATCTTGTATCATAAACAAATAATTATCCAGAGGATAATTGCTTTATGTAATCAAATCAAATACTAGCATGATCTTTTGTTTATATTTATTATTACTTATGTAGGTGCCTACTGTATGACATCACCTGTTTTGAACTGGAAGTGATATGTTCCTTCAACTTTACTGAGAATGTTGGTATTTATAATACTGTTGGTACCTTCTATAATTTTCTATCTTCATTTACTGATATATGAAATATGCTTAACTGAAAAAATGTTAAAAATGGGAGTAGTCAGAGGCCTACAATGAGAGATGTGCCTACCCACTCATGCCCGCCTAATTAAACATATTTAGTGGTTACATTTTGCATGGTAATTTTATAAAGTGTAAGTGAAATTCACCTCTAAAACACAGATGGAAATCAATAAAGTACCTATTTTCAATTAAAAACTCAAGATGTTGATAGGCAAAAAGTTAATGAAAAATTCCCAAGTATATAGATATAAAAATGGAGCTGGTTGGGGCACCGGTGAGACTTGACCAAGTGGCAGTGGATCTGTCTAGGGCTGGACTGGGGAACATGGCCAGAGCAAAAGAAGGCTCATACTCAACAGTAGGTAAAATAGAGCTGCGGATGATGATGATGATGATGATGATGATGACAGGTACATTATTATTATACATCAATAGGTAGTCAGAAATAAATTTAATGTATGCGGGGTTATCTCACTAACAACATTCATAGTTTTTCACAATCAGACTAAATAGGCGAGACAATCAAAGATTATAGTATCTATCAAATAAATGAAAGCACTCACCTATAGGTAAATCACAGAGCAGACAACATGCAGATAATGCCCCAAAGGAGGCTCCAGATATTTTCCCTAGCAGCAAATGTGGTGCATATTTCTTAAAACATACTGCCACTCCGACGTGGTAGATACCCAAGAAACCACAACCAGCGAACGATAAGTTCATTATTTTCGTGAAATGGTTTCACTTAGCATAAAACACGTCTATTTTCCACAGAAACTGATGTTCCAATAGTTTTGGTTGATTGAAGAGGTAAGTACTAATTACCAATGTAATATTTATCTACCTCTGAAGGATTAGATAAGAAACAGTAATCACAGATAAATTTTATTGCTTCTTCGCAGCTTCGATAATAATCGGTAGGTAGATACCTACTCAAAGAATACCATTCACTGACGCGATTTGAAACGAAACTAAAATGTAAACAACACAGCAGACGCAGGCACAGAGAGGATCCTGTCAATCTGACATTTGACTGACATGACGTCGATAATTGACCATGGCCCACTCTACCAAAGAGAATATAGTCACCACTCTACATTCGCTCTCATCACAGATAAACTCCACAGACTCCAAACTAGTAACTCACTGCTAATTCACGCTTTTGTCGTTGGCTGGCATTGATTGATTTGTGATTTTTTTATCTATGGCAGGCTCGGGCAGGCAGGCAAGGCAAAAGCAGAAAAAATAAAAAATGCAATTTGTCAACATCGAGGGGGTGTAAATTCTCATTTTGTTTTTATCACTATTTTATCGATTTTCGTTATAAATGTAGTGTGTTTATTTATAAGAAATAATCTATTTGCACAATGAATGCTATGCCAGATAGTTTTGTAGTGAATTCGTGTCAGTATACTCCGATTTACGTATTACAAGATCCAGGTGCCTCCCAGGTATTTTTTGTATACATTTTCGTATCTATGAAATTATGGTTTTTCATGATTATTGACTTATTAATTACTTACTTGCAGGGACAATCCTACTATATAACTCAGAGTAATGTAGAAGACCAGTCGCCTGTTATTGATAACCTGAAAGCGTTTTACGAGAGTAGCGGTAATATTGAGAGTTTTGTGAATGTGAATAACAGCCCCAAACCGCGTATTTTGAAGAAGCAGGATAACGGAGCGATTGGCAATAACTTGAAGCTAGCTAGTTTCTTGCAACCTAAAAATGAGAGCCTCAAACAGCAGTACTTGATGAATAGTATGATAGTGAAGCCCAATGTTACCTTAAATAGTTCTATCACGAGCAGTACAACTTATACTACGGGAAACAATACGAGACTAAATATAGACAGTAAAATTGTTAAGTTAAAAGACGTAGCGCTGAAGACGAGATACAATCGTATTGAGAGAGTTCCGCAGCCAAAGAATAATAAACCAAAAGAAATGTAAGTTTAAAAACTGACAATACTGTATTGCATGGCACTTAGTACCTAAATAATTAGATAAACTGAGGAGTGATGAAATTTACTATAAAAACCTCTTCGTAAAATCTTAAATTATTAATCTCTGGATCTCTGCTTAAACATTTAAGAACTCAACATTTCCTTTTTTCAGTGTAACAGCAGTTTTACCAGCTGTTGCAGTTCCTGTAACAACGGTCAACCTACCACTTAATGTACCTACTGTACCAGCTACAGTATTAACCACAGGGTCCCAGGCTGCATCAACATTGTCTACCAAACACACTTCAGTTCAGCTTTTGAAGTTGGGTGAGACATATCATAGGTAAGCATTAGTTTCTTCTCAATCAAATGCATCTTGAACTGATAGGGCCCATGTTGAGTATTACTTATTGACGATTTGGTCAACAAATTACTAAATATATTGAAAAACTCAAATTGAATGTACATAATCTTTTACAGCCTCAATCAACTTAGTGATGAACAAATGAAGATGGTCACCCAAGCCCTAAAGATCTTTAACAATCCTGAAAAGATTGCACCAGTGCCCACTTATGACCCAGTTACCAATACCAAGTTTATTTACAAGTAAGCTTTCTGAATTAATCATCGAAATACCAATGTATCTATGTACCTTCAGTTAAATAATGCAATGATTTTACTTCTGCTTACTTCTTTTGTCATTGCCACAATTGAAAATTATTTGTTATTCTGATAATTCATTGTTTATTTTTTCTATTCAGAGTTGTGTCACCAAGAGATTTGACTGTTGTGGGTAAAAATAAAATTTTAGAAGAAGAAAAGATTGAAAACATAGTAACAAAAGAATTGCGGAATGAGATCTTAAGAGAAACTGCTAAAAAAGAATATGTCCAAGAAGCATATAAGAAAGAACATTCACAAGAAAATATTGAAAAAGAATTACTGGCGAAATATAAAGCTAGACAAGAAGCATTTATAGCTGAAGCCAAAGCAGAGAAGTTAAGAGCGGAAGCAAAAAAAGAGAATATACTTAAAGCGGAAGCTAAAAAAGAAATGATCCTAAAAGCTGAGGCTAAAAAAGAAAGTATGCTCAAAGCAAGAGCAGAAGCTAAGAAAGAGGAATTGAAAAAAGAGGAAATGAAAAGAGAAGAGATGATCATGATGAAAGCTAAGGCAAAGTTTAAGAATCTTCAAAAAGAAATTTTGGATGAACAAGAAGCAAAGGAAGGCAAGGTGTGTTCACTTTGTTTTTTTAAATATAGATTAAACAATTAATTATTTGACACTGTGCCGAGTCTGTATAGATCTCAACTTAAGCTGGTTCCTATGCCGATGTTAAACTCAAGCGCCTTACAAATAAAGATCACAAAGGCAGAAACAGAGAATCTGCTCAGACCTAGCACAGTGTAACTCCTTAATTTACCCTCATTTAAACTATGATTCATTCAGTTTGGTAAACCAAAACTGGGAAAAACAAAGGCAATAAAAACATAATTTCATTTCAGACGAAAGTAACTCGTAGCGGTAGAAAGGTGAAGCTGCCAAAGCCAATATTGCCACAGGACACCCCTCACAAACCAAAGAAGAAAACCACCTTGATCTCATGTTTTCAGTGCTCTACTGTAAGTTGTAAATATAGTAGTAGTTTAAAATACATACTAAAATTAAAAAATAATTCTGCCTACCACGTCAGGAAACAGGCGTGATTTTATGTATGTATGTACATACTAAATATAGTACTTCTGTATCCTAACGTTTTGACAAGGTAAAGTTGGTAAGTCCGTAATACGACTTTATAATTTGTCAGCTATGGTGGTTTTATGAGATGAAAAGTGGGTTATATGTTAATCCAGGCTATAATCTACATTCATATTAAATTTCATCTAAAATACGTTCAGCCATTCGATCGTGACCTAGTAACACTCTCAAAAATACATTCATTAACCTTTAAACAAGTAAATCTTGTATATACTCGTATTATACATATGTATATATTTATAACCTGAATCTCGGAAACAGTTCCAACGATTTTCATGAAGTTTTCACTTAAGTATTTAGAGGGTTTATAAATCCATCGTTTACCAAAAAAAAAAACCTTATAATTATAAGTATGATTGATTACAGGAATTCAACAGTCTCTACCGCCTCCAAAAGCACTACGAAAGCCACCCCACCCACATCCCATCCAAAATCCATTCCAACCTGTTCCACTGCCTTCTAGCGATAGTGCTGAGCGGCGCGGAAGAGAACCGCAGTAACATCTTCCTACAGCAATTACAACAGCTAGTTGTGAAGCTTCGATCTCTGCTGCCTTGCCTGCTGAGCACCGAGGATGACGCGAAGTCTTGCACCGTCAGCGAGGATGTCGGCAGGTACCTACTACTGCTAGATATATCACCAATGTAATGAAAGGTGTAATCCTGTGAGCTTGCTCTTAACAGTCTTCGAATTGTTTGGTTCTACGACCTGTCTCACGATGTTTTCATTCACCGTTTGAGAGTACTGGCGGATGAAGTACATTCTCGACTTGTAGAAATTCACGACATTACTCGACAATGAGCTATATGAACGGTATATCCGCTCAATTAAATAAATAAAAAATAAAGTATAGTATAAGAAACTACCATTCACTACAATATCTAGATCCAAAACTAATATATCAGATCATGCAATCATGTTTGTCTTGGGTGGGAATCGAACCTACACATAAGCGCAGAAGGCAGAGCTACTACCAACAGAGCTGTCAGGCCAGTCAATTTTTTTTTTTAAATTGCAAATTTTTCGCGCGAACGACGACGTCTACTGCGAGAAATGTAATAAGTTTGTTTTACTTTGTTCCAGCTTGTTGGGCTTGTATCCCGGGAAGTACAGTTTAGACATCGCTGCCTTGGATTGTGTCAAAAACACGGAAGGGTTCTGTCGACATAACCCTCCACCGCCGGTGCCAAAAGTCGAACCCGATACAACTGCCAACCAAACTTGGGCAACACTAAACGAAGACCCACCTACCTCTGAGATTGAAATTGACGACTGTGCCAGAATCAATTCCGTTGAAAAATGGCCCACCGTAAATAAGCGAGTTTGGAAACAAAAGCAACAGAAGAGCGCTAAAGAAAACGCAAAGCGAATGCGGCTTAAATCGGAAAACGACACACTTATAGAACTAGGTATCGAAGATTTCGTCGGTCTATCCAATGCTTCTTGTACAGAAACATGTAATGCAATTATAAGCCCTCAGGGAGATGAAAATAAGGCTGACTCTCACTTAATTAAAGTTAAGTGCAAAGGCTTTGATGAACAATCTATGTATCTGGACCAAGAACCAGAATTATTAAGTTTGCCTCCGAAACCTGAACTAAATGATTACCTAAACCCAAAACCGACCACAATACAACCCACTACTAACTTAGAACAAATCACTACTACTATCTCAAATCCAGAAGAACTCAAAGTCAAAGAGAACAATCATTTACAATTCCACAGTGCTCATTTCGATATACGATCGTCACCTATCAAACCGACTTCGACAATATTTCGTAAATTTCAAATCAACCCCGAACTATTAGCTAAGTATGAAACTCAAGTAATTAGATCAATTGAAACAGTTGATGAGGATAATGAAACATCATTAGAAAAAAGTAAAGAAGACAACATGCCAGAGCATTTTAATGAAGATGTGACGTCTGTACAAACTGATGATACCACCCAAGATAAGTGCAACACAAATGAGGACACAACAGACCATTTAGTGGGTGATGATACATTGGGAGAAATATTCCGAGATGAAGATCTATCTGCAGTTAAGGATACCTTCATACTGGATCGAGAGTTGAAAGACTGGATTCTTAATAGGAGCAATGATGATAAATCTGAGGATGGTTTTGGCAAATCAAACACTTTGATTGAACCATCTTTGATACATGTTAAAGATGACGTAATCAAACCCCATGATGAAATTCAACAAAAAGTTGATTTGCAGCCCAGTGATAATCATGTTATGAGTGAATCATCAGTATTAAACTTCCTGGACACTTTTGGTAATGACAGCCTATCATTCCCAGAGACTGAGATTAGAACAAATGGCGATTTTCAACTAGATCTCTTCTCCTTTAATAGTGTATAGTAGCTGAATGTAGTGTAAGAGTAGAAATAGTTATAATTTTTTATTTAAGTTTATTTTCAAGGAATTATAGAATTATTATACAATTAGTGTACTATTTTATTTACAAATCATACAACTTTGTCAATAGACTAGGAAAGTGTTGTGTAGAGCTTTAAACATTTGCTGTCTAAGAAATAACAAACATTTTTTAACTGTATTTAGTGCTTGTATGAATGTAGTATGTTAATGATCAAAATATGTAACAACAATAAAATAAATGCTAACACAACTAATTTATTCTGCTTAAGCCTGTAGTACAGGTCTTTCATTCTTCCCTTGTAAGTTATCATTAGTAAATGCATAACCAGTTCCTCCTCTTTCTAATGGGATAATATCTTTCTCCTTTAGCTTATCTCCGGTTAGGGGATGCAGCCAGTCTTTTTTGATGATCTTTTCAACACATTCCATTGTGACCACATGCCCAGTTGTCCTGAAAACAAAGGCCATTAGGAAGAGTAGAAATACTTAGTCAGTTTATGCTGTGCTAAAACTAACAAATCTTTATAAACCCTTATGCAGTGAACAGACCCTTATGGTATTACCGTTATACTGAGTATAATACATAAACATGTATAAAAATGTGGTGTTGCTTTTATTTTTAGTAAAAACTCAACCTAACTATGAAAAAAATATGTAGTCTATGTCAGGATTGTAAATACTTAATGAGTTTTAACACACAACAAAACTTGGATGAATAGTGGTTAGGACAGCTAATAATATAATGCTTTATCTAGTAACAAAACAAGTATAGGCGACCATCACCTTATTACGGCACATGGTACTGAATTGCTCAGTATATCATGAGTTACAGGACACATGTACCTATTTTCTTTAGCTATCAAACTCTTCTTATCATCCCGATCATTCACTAAAGTCCATTTGACTTCAATCAGGTCTTTTATCTTTAAAGGCTTTCCGCTAATTGGACAGTACACTGTTGGGTCTGGTTTAGCTATCTTTGATATTTTCGCGTCGGGCAGCTGGGAGGGAATCCAAAAGCTGGGAAGTTGTTTATCTTTGCCATTGGCTAGATTTGATACAGAAGATGTAGACGGAATAACAGAAGTTGCACTTGAAGATGCGACACTGCTGCTCGATATATTTTTTTCTCTATTCATGAATTTGATGAGATTTGCCTCTTTTTCAGCGGCAGCGAGTTCCGCTTTCTCAGAGTCTTCCCTTTTTAATTGCTTCTCGTATTTCTTCATTAGTCGGGTGTGCTCATTCTTTTTTGTTATTACATACTCTAAAATAGCTTCCTTATCAAATAAGTAGCCGTCTTTAGTTATCACAGGGTTTCTGCAGGGCTGCAAAGTAAGGCTGCAGCAATCGAAACTCTTTACGGAGTCTTTACCAACTCTCTCGTTCTGTGTGCCATATCCTGATGCAGCAGCATCCTTTTTTTTCTCGTGGTACGTGTACACGGCACCTGCTGTACAATTTCTTGCGTGTCTGGTCATTTTTGATTACTTTATTTAGAGGTTTTCGATTTCATTCAACAATCCAATTCCAAACACCAAAACCATATAATAAATATAATATATTTCCGATATAATAAAGTACTCTGTGACCAAAACACAAGAGGATAGGTAGGTATAAACACGTAGTGATTATATTCTCTTTGGGTACCTAGGTAGAAAAAAAATACACTTACTTATTTAATGGTACATGTCACTCACTCACTCCTTTCCTTTGTAGAGGTTTTAGTGAGGGTTTTTTTTTTTTTTTTTTTTTTTTGGCGTCGCATTATTTATGCATTTGCCATTTACAAAAATTAGGGAAACAATTATTATTAAAAAAAAGCGCGGGATTATGTAGGAACGGGAAAAGGATCAGGAGAGTTAGTAAATATATATCTATTAAGAATTTATATAATATTTACAAAAGTAATTTAATTAAATAAGTATAACAAAATACAATACTTACAAATTTATAATAATATATTATTAATAGATATGAAAGAAGCTAAGCTGTTATATATACAAGGATCTAATGAAGAAAGAAGAATAACAATATTAGTAGGAAGAGGAATGTGTAAGGATATAAGATCATTTAGAAACTGAAAGCGGTCATGGTTCGGACAAGCAAAGAAAATATGATTTAAATCACCAAAATCATCTCCACAAGCGCAGTACGGGTCAGGTTTAATTTTAATTCGCGCTAGATGAGCTGGTGTACAAGCGTGTCCTAGACGCATTCGTATCAAGACGGTAGTTGCACGTTTACTGAGTTTTAAATTAAAGAACCATGGTTTTATTGGAATTGTCTTCTGTATCAACCTGTAGTGTTTGCCTTTAACATTACTGGACTCTCCCCAAAATTCATCCCAAGATTCCTTGAGATAAACCCTGGACAGAGAAACAATATCATGTGAAAAGTTTTTGTAAGAATAAAGATCTCCACACTCCACAGCTTCATTGGCCAATTTATCTGCGCGCTCATTACCCTTAACACCACAATGACTTGGGATCCATACGAAACAGACTGATAGATCCCTCTCTGAACAGAGGCATAGACGGGATCTAGCCTCAACTATTATAAGAGGGTATACCATTCTGGAACGAAATGGGTATTTAATAAGCGATTGTAAAGAGCTCATCGAATCACTAAAAATTACGGTTTTTTTAAGTTTCATTAGTAAAATGTATTCTAATGCTTTTGCGATGCCAAAACATTCACCTGTAAAAACAGAAGTCTCCTGAGGCAATTTTATCTTCTGTACAATATCATACTGTTTGTGAAATATTCCTACGCCAACTTTACCTGTTTGAGAGTGCTTAGAGGCATCAGTAAAAATATGATGCCATCCATGCCATCGCTCATCAACAATAGATTTAAAATAAATGTTTGTATATGGGTCACTACGATCAATATTTACATCAAAATATACATCAGGTTGTAAAATTAAAGAACTAAAATTGGAATGAAAGATAGGATGAAAAATAGATTGATGAGTTGGGGCTGACAATGTTTTGTGGTTAATAAGACTATTGATTAAAAGAGGAGGTGATTTATGATTCCAATATGAAGATGAATGAATATGGTCCAGAAGATGATGAATTTTAGTATGAAGTTGGTGATTTGTAAACTGTACAGTGCGAAAGTAAAATCTATTGGCTAAATATTGGCGCCTCAAATATAAAGGCGGATCTCCGCATTCTATTTGTAGCGCATTGATAGGGCTAGATTTCATTGCTCCCATTACTATACGCATTGCTCGTGCTTGGATGGCATCTAACTTCTTGAGAGCCCCCACTCTTCCAGGTTCCAACAAGAAAGTGCCATAATCCAGTGTACTTCGAATTAATGCATTATATACTAATTTTAGAGAAAAAGGATGTGCACCCCACCAAACGCCTGTGAGACATCTTAACAGGTTGAGATGTCTTTCACACTTCTCTACAACATAGTCACAGTGTGGATAGCCGGTAAGTTTTGAGTCTAGTATGACACCAAGAAATTTTGCATGACTTTTAACAGGGATATTAGTAGCATCATAATCTATATTAACCGTTGGACAATTGATTTTACGCGTGAAAGGAACTACTATGCTCTTGGTAGGCGACAGTTCAAGACCA
The DNA here is from genome assembly GCA_963675405.1 of Cosmorhoe ocellata. NCBI lineage: Eukaryota > Metazoa > Arthropoda > Insecta > Lepidoptera > Geometridae > Cosmorhoe > Cosmorhoe ocellata. Next base: position 8,477,870 of record OY776249.1, on the reverse strand, counting down.
TGTTTGTCTAACCAAGCTTTTAAAAATCTCAGAGCAAAAGTTATGTTAAAGGCTGCCGTATTAATATCTGCACTAGAAGAGTACAGTAGCAAGTCATCAGCGTACTGTAGGATACTAACTGTATCACTCACAGATGCTTCCAAATCATATGTATATACATTATAGAGCAAAGGGCTTAAAACAGAACCCTGTGGTAATCCTTTCCACGCAACTCTCGAGAGATCCGTGGAGTTCAATAAAATGACTCTGCCAGCTAACATATTTTGTATAAAGTTGGTTAGGATAGGTGGAATTTTTAAATGGTTTAATTTTTTGATCAGTATTTCAATTAAAACATTGTCGTAAGCAGATTTTATATCTAAAAATGTCGCCACAACAGAATTATTCTGTGAAAAAGCTATACGAATATCCGTAGTAAATATACTCAGACTGTCCATTGAACATCTGCCCTTTCTAAATCCGTATTGGCTATTGGGTAAAATATTACGACTTTCAATATACCATTCTATTCTGTTTTTTACTAAATGTTCCGCTATTTTTATGATCACTGGAGATAGGGCTATGGGTCGATATGACGTAAAATCATTAGGGTTTTTGGCAGGTTTTAAAAATGGCAACACTATTTGTGTTTTCCATGTTGGCGGAATGACACCTGTCAACATGACAGAATTTACGAGATCTAGTAAATAATGCAGAGCTTTATCGCCCAGATGTGAATAAAATGAATATGGAATGCCATCTTTACCTGGAGCTGTATCTTTAATATCTGATAAGATACCTTTCAGCTCATTTATAGAAAAAGGAGCATCAAGGCCATAAGGGCATGTAGGAAGAGTAGGCACAGGACAAAATAGTTCTCTAGGTGGAACAGTTGCTGGAGCTAGTCGGTCCAGGAAACTGTTACTCAGAGAACTTGGCAATGTTGCAAAAGTGGTTAAACTAACTCCATTTCTATAACGTCTAATATTTTGCCAAATTTCTGACGGTTTTGTATTGGGAGATATTGTAGAGCAAAAACTTCTCCAACCCTGAAACTTTTTTTCTTTCAATAGTGATTTGGTCTTAGCTATAATGTCAATTAACTTATTAAAATTTTCTTCAGACATATCCAATTTATAATTAAACTCTGCCTTCTTTCTTTCGGTAACAGCCACACTACAATCTGTATCCCACCATGGTGGAGATGGTATTTTGCCAGAAGCACAATTTTTTATAGGGAAAGTGGAATTTGCAGCATCTGTTAGACAGTTAATAAAACTATCCGAACCTGTAATAATATCATGAGAAATACAAGGCAAAGCATCAATATTTGTTTCAATATGACTCTTGTAATCACTCCATTTATCTTTAATTATTCTGTGTTTCATTCTGGGTGGAACTCTGGGTATCTCTGAAGTATTAAAATGAGTAAACTTTAAAACTATGGGGAAATGATCACTACCATGTGTAGATGGTTGTGTTTCCCATAAAACAGTAGAAGCTAAACTAGGAGAGGTTATTGATAAATCTATTGCACTATTGTTATCTGAGGGTTTGGTACGACGTGTTGGAGAACCATCATTAAGGATGCATAAATTCTGGCTGTCAATTATTTCCAAAAGTTCTCTACCATGGCTGTTAGAGACAGAACTACCCCATGACCTATGATGAGCATTAAAATCCCCCATGACAACACATGGCTTAGGTATAAGTGACAACAAGTTTTCTATTTCAGTGAAAATTTGGGATGAAGGATGAGGTACATAAACAGATACAAAGCATACATTATTTACAATACATGAAACAGCTGTGAAATTATTTACATTATGGGTAGGTAGAGTGAAATGTGAAAATGAGTATGAATTTTTTACAAAAAGAGCAGCTCCCCCATACCCATCAGGTCTATCGTCCCTCAGGCAGGAGAAGCCGCTCAATTTAAACACAGAGCCTGGCTTGAGCCAGGACTCTGTGATAGCTATGATAAATGGGTTAAATTTATTAGCTAAATAAATAATTTCGCTTTTTTTACTAACTACACTTCTGCAGTTCCACTGAACTGCGGATCTGGTGTGATCCATTATTGTGTGTGTTGAGAATACTAATTGTGTCTATTATTTTTGCTGCGTTGGACGGTTCAATAATGTTGGACTGTATTAAAGTATTAAGAAGGGCAATAACATCTGATATACTAAGTTGCTTTTCCTGCTTACCCTCATTGAGGGCGCAACCATTAGATAGTGTTGGTGTTGGTTCATTGGTCATGATACGGTGAGCCTTTTGATCATAACCCTTAATAACCTTAGGAGCTGAGCGTGGTTTCAAAAATACTGTTTTTCTATGAGAAGGATGTGGAACTTGGGTGGCCCAGGGGGTAGTTACAGAAGTGGTTTGATCTTTTGGGGTGGCTAAAGTTTCGGCGTACGACCTTGATAAAGGTGGATGGTTTCTAGAGGCTTCAGCATAAGAAATACACTTTTCTGCCATGGAAAATTTAATTTTTTGTTGTCTAGTGTATTCAGGACATGCTTTACTAGTGGCAAAATGTATTCCCCCACAGGAGCAGCAAGAAATACACTCCTCATCAACATTACAGGAGTCACCTGAGTGTTCTTTCCCACATTTAAAACAGCGAGGTTTGGACCTACACTGTAACTTTGTGTGTCCAAAACGACAGCAATTGTAACATTGGATGGTCGGGTAGGTGTATAGTTGGACTGATAGGGCATGATAGCACATATAAATACGGTTTGGTAGCATTTGACCATCAAATGTTACAACCACCGTCTGAGTTGGTTTCCACACTGGAGCTCCATTGATAATTTCTTTATAATTAATACGTCTAAGTTTTAAGATCTTGCCACAACCATTGGGGACAGTGGTGCAATCCATCATCTCTTCAGGGGAGAGTTCTATGGGTACTCCACGGACTACACCCATACGAGACACATTATGTGTGGGTATAAAAGCTTTCATGTTGTTACTTTTGAGACTATCATGGTTAATAAATGCATTAGCATCAATGTGACTGTTAAATGCTAAGGAAACTCTGTTTCTGCCTATCCTTTTGACACTACCATTAACAATATTGTGGACAGCTATGCGCTTCAGATACTTTCCGAACATAATGGGGTGGAGCGTAGAGCCATCATTTGGTGACTCGGTTAGCCGTTGCACATGCACAACAAACGGAGCATTATCGTTAGAGTCGTACTGGGTTCTGGTGACTTGCACTGGTGGAGATGAGACTGGTGATGGGGTCGGTGGAGCAAGGGGTGTGGATGTAACGACTGGGTCGCATGCTAGAGTAGGAGTTAGTGATGGTTCATCAATAGTCATGTCGTTATCAGCCGATTTTATATTTTCTTCGCAGCGACAGCCTTTACCTTCATTGGAACCATGACGCTTCCGTTTATTACAGTGTTTACACATTTTATGTAAACGACTGCGTTTACGACAACTCGCTTTAGAAATTGATGTGTCTGTGTCTATTGCAGACTCGTTTGACTGTAACTTGTCAAAGCTGTTGACAAGATCTACATCGTCTGAAATGGTAACAAAATTACCAGCCGGAGGTACTGTGCCTCCGGGGTCCGGAGGCTCCTCCATGGGAGAAATGTAAAAAAAAACTTACCAGATACTTATAAATATACAACACACTACTAAAAATACAATTAAATAATAAATAAACACTAAATTCTAACTCTACTGATCTATTATCAAGATAAATTAAATTTAAAATTTAGGTGGGAAAAAAACGCGGCTGCCCTGTCTCGAAGTTTCCCGCCTTTTTTCTTAGTGAGGGTTATATCTTTACTCTGAGGTAGAGGTACGTTCACTGGTTCACTCATTTACAAAACAACGGAGAAAAACACACTCATGTACGTAGAAATAACACTAAATTTTGTGATCTACTTCAGATTCCCGCCAAGGAGAAAATGGCGGTTAGGTTAGGTTAGATTAAGTTAGATTATAGAAAACGGAAGAAATTAATTTACGCAAGACTAGGCAGTAAGGTCTATGACTATAAGCCTGCTCAAATGAGCGAATAATTTAACAAAAAAAAACAAAACGTGATCTACTTCAACTTCAACTTCTTATTTTTATGGGTGATCCTCAGGGTGATCTACTTATCTACAATCAAATCAATGTAATGTCATGTCAGTCATTGTCAAAAAAAAATTAGGTTTTTTTTTGTGTTGTGTTGTGATTGTTGAATTTTGAGGTTAAGTTATGTATATCACTCAAAAGAGGAAGGAAAGAAAAGTAAAATATTACAATAGTGTTATTTAAAGTTGTAATTCATTTAAAAACTTAACCCTACGTCTATAGTTGCAGTCACACAATTCAGCTGCAAGCTGAACAAGTTTACTATGTATTCTATTATACCAAGGTATGTTTTGAATTCTTGACTGTAGGGTTATCTAATTGGTTATTTCGGCACAACATATCCATTGACTATATTTATTACAGACAATGGCCACGACTCGGCTGTTTATGCCGCAGTCTGACTTCTATCGAAGGGCAGACATTACCACAAGGCAGTGTATCTTCTGATGGGATCACGCCACCTCCAAGGATTCATAGAGGACCCACAGACATACTGCAAGCTTTAGCTGCTACTGTCAAACCAGACCCGACGGCTGCACATTATAAGTATGATATTTTGCAATTGAAAGATTATATTCAGTCATAAAAAAATTATTATTATTATTATGAAGAGCCTTTAGTGTCCCACTGCATGGCAAAAGCCTCCCTTCCTTCTCTCCAATCATCACGGTTTTGAGCTACCGTGGACCAATCCTTTAAGTAATCATCAATTTCGTTCCTCCACCTCTTCGTCCGTCCTCACATTCACAAAAAAATAATAAAGAAAAACCAAATATTCTCCAGGTATCATGATGACCCCTATCTGATCCCTCTATCGAACTTCCGCAAGCGAGCGTATGCTCTATCAGCCGAGGCCGGCCGGAAGGCAGCAGCATGGATCAGAGATGAGCACTCTGAGTGGTTCAGCACTAGGGAATGGGACCCCCCAGGCAAGAAGAAGACCCCATTTGTAAACTCTGCACCATTCATCCAGGCTTATAAGCCTAGACCTATTTATAATGATGAGAGTAAGGTAAGGCAATAAAGCATACTAACAGTAACAAAAGTGTAACAATATTTGGCAGTGCCAAGATCTTCTTTTCTTCCTGCCCTTTTCCCATGCTACGTGGGGTCAGCACAACACATTTTCTTCTTCCATTTCCAGTGCCAAGATCGTAATGGTAAAACTAAGTAAAATAGTCATTTTTACTATAATAAACATTAGTGTGTTGTCATTCAGAAACTTGCAACCTGTATACTAACAAATTTATGGAAAATACCAAGTATAATGTTTAGACATGCCTCTGGCACTCTATTTAGATATCCTCAAAGATCTAAGTTACAAGAGATCTGAGGAGATGTCCACCACACCTGGGAATTATTGTCATGATTATGTAATGTAATTTAACCAACTCTGCTAGGTGTCCCTAACAAAATTAACAAGGATCATAATACAAAAAAAGCGCTAGGGCCCAGCGAGTTTCTTGTCAGTTCTTCTCGGACTGGGGATACGACTGGAATTGGCACCTAGACTCGTCTAGTATGTAAGATGATTCAAAATCATTCCTGTGATTTTACTAGATAAATAATTATTGACTATTGACTATAATCAGTGATAAAATTGTTTTAGGTAACCATAGATGACCTCCAGTATACATTACAAAATGCTCTCCTAGAGGACTCAATAAAGGTTTTCCAATTACTTGGTGGAGTGGAAAATGTAAATTATGAGCTCAAGATACAATTCCTACAGTTGCTGTGTTTTTACAATGAGAAAGAACCTGAGTCTATGGAGTGGATGGAAGAGAGGTGGTTTGCTGCTACAACGAGGGATAGACAGGCAGCAACGTGGCGGTAAGATCATCTTCTTTCTTCACAACTGTGTAGAAGGAGGGTAATGTGTTGAGTGTATGTGTGTAACCCAAACAAATGACAGATGTTTTTTTTAAAGGAAAAACTCCTAATAATACCTATTACCTACCTACCTATTATTTACAGCAACTTGGACTAAGGCTGGTATCATTTTCGTCTTATTTGGATGGTAGCTTAGGGAGGAGTTGCTAATAGATGTTGCAAATATCTCAATCACAGGAGCGACATAGGCTATAAAAATGATTAAAAAATCATTATTCCGGCTATAAGAAGCTATTTTCCATTACCTATTCAATTCAATTCAATTCTTGTTTATGGCTTTTGTGGCTTGTTGTCACAATTCTGCCAATGTTCGTTTCATGACGTTTCGTGAACTATGTGTTTGGAAGTGTTTGGTATAATATGGTCGGTTTCCGAACGGAGAATCAACCTTAATTTTGAAGCCCATTTGATTTATAAAAAAAGGGTAGTGCGAGAAAATAAATAAGTTGGGTTAGTAACAATGAAATCAAGGTCAGATAATGAGTTAAAAGAATTATGTAGGTAAGTAGGTAGTCATTGTGGTTAAGTATTAAAAATAAAGTGTTATTTACAATTTTATGTTATTCATATATACAAATTTACAAAGGATATAGTTAATTTGTTGGGTAAAGGTCAGGGAAAGGAGACATTTCAGGGAAAAAGGACGGGGAATTTCAGGGGGAACGATATCATACAAAGAAAATCGAAGTTTCGAACAGTTAAAAAATATGTGATCCACATTTCCCTCTTCAAGACCACATTCGCATAATGAATGATCCCTAATCCTAAGTTTGGCTAAAAATACTGGAGTACAAGTATGACCCAATCTAAGGCGGCAAATTGTTGAGGAAGTAACCTTATTAGCTTTGCGGAATTTAAAGAACCAAGGGGTATTAGGAATTTCAGGTTGAATGTCACCGTAATGCTTGCCTTTAATTTTTCGAGTTAAGTTCCATACTGTAGTCCAAGATTGGAGGAGGTCAAACTTAGGTCGGAGGCAGAGGTCATGAGAATAAGTTTTGAAATGTTCCAGAGAGCCTATGTTAGAAGCATTTTTTGCGTAGGAGTCAGCTGCTTCATTCCCGGGGATACCCGAGTGTCCGGGGATCCAAGCTAGAATTACATTAATACCCTTAGTATGACATTTGAACAGGTTCTCTCTAATCTTTAGAATGGAAGGAAATCGGGAAACGTGACGAAACGGGTTAGACAGAATGGCTTGCAAACAGCTTTGTGAATCAGTGAAAATGATTGAGTTATTCAAATTATGAGTATATATAAAAAGAATAGCTTCCAAAATAGCTATGGATTCACCAGTAAATACTGAGGTGAAAGAAGGACATTTAAAACTTAAGTTTATCCTAGTAAAAGGAATCCAAACCGCAGATCCCACATCGCTATCTGAAGATAACTTGGACGCATCAGTGAAAATAGAGTGCCATCCTTTAAATTTGTTAGCCATATGTTCACTAAAGATTTCACGGGCATTTGTTGTGTCCTTATCAATACCGAAGTTTAGTAATATATTGGGCTGGAAAGTAAGGGATTCATAACTAGTGAGGTAAAGTGGATTGGAAGGATATTGGTGAACAGGGTTGGGAAGCTGTGTGAATTTGATATAGCTACGTAGAAGACAGGGGAGTTTATCAGGGTTATGAGTATCAAACAAATTAAGAAGAAGACTTAGTTTTGGGAGAAGAGGATGGTTAGAGTTTTGAACTATTTTAAATAAAAACCTGTCTGAAAGGAATTGTCTACGCAAATTGAGGGGAGGTTCACCACACTCCACTTGCATAGCATTTATTGGTGATGATTTCATGGCTCCTAGAATAATACGTAAGCATTTTGACTGAATTTTGATTATTTTTTCTAAACCCGATTTATTAAAGAGATTGAGCAAGAAGGAACCATAATCGAAATGACTTCGTATTATGGCATTGTATAAAAGCTTTTGGGAGTAGGGGTGAGAACCCCACCAAACACCTGAAAGGGAACGGATAATATTAACATTCTTTTCACACTTCGATGAAATATAATTAAGATGGGGAATGCCAGTCATTCTAGTATCTAAGGTAATACCAAGAAATTTCGCGCTATTTGATTGGGGGATGGCATCCTGGTTTACAAATAATTCTATTGCAGGGACAGCTCTTTTTCTTGTAAAAACCACAGCGGAGCTTTTTGTAGCAGATATAGATAAGCCGTGGGTTTGTAACCAATCATCGAGATACCGCAGGGCAGAGTTTAGTCTATGTTTAGCCTCTTCTATGGACTGAACTTTCACATATAGAGCCAGATCATCGGCGTATTGTAAAACTTCACAAAACGAGTCCACAGAATTTCCTAGATCATATGTGTATAAGCTATAGAGTAGAGGACTTAATACGGATCCTTGGGGCAAACCTTTCCAGACAGTCATAGGAGGAAGAAGTCCATTATAAGATTTTATAACAACAGATCTTTCCATCAAAAGGTTGCACATGAAACGAGTGAGCTTCTCTGGGATGTTCAGCTGAATAAGTTTCCTTCTGAGCACCGGAAGCATAACATTATCATAAGCGGACGCAATATCCAGAAAGACACCAACTAATGTTTGTTTTTCCTTAAACGTTGTATATATATCGGAGAATAAAAGGCTTAGGCTATCCATAGTACTCATACCTTTTCTAAATCCGAACTGTGATTTAGATAAAATAGATTTATTTTCTACGAACCACTCAAGTCGATGTTTGATTAAGTGTTCCATGATTTTAGCTAAAGTGGGTGATAGAGCTATGGGTCTTCGACTATTAGGATCAGAGGGGTCTTTGCCAGGCTTTAGAATGGGAATGATTATTTGGGTTTTCCATTGTTCAGGAACAATACCTCGCTCAAAAAATGAATTAATTAAATTTAAAAATGACTGTTTAGTTTTATCAGAAGATTTAGTAATGAATGAGTAAGGGATATTGTCTATACCCGGGGAAGAATCAGTCAGTCCGTCAAGTGCAAGAGTCAATTCACTAAAGGAAAAAGGTTGGTCAAAAACCTCTCGAACAGGGAGATAATAAGGAAGAGAGGGAATTAAGTCAGCGGAAGGAACCGAGGGGGGAGCAAGCTTATTAGCAAATGCTTCTAGCCAAGAAGATGGGTCATTGGCTGAAGTGTTAATTGAGTTATAAGAGCCTCTAAATCGTCTTATTTGTTTCCACACTAAAGACGATGGTGTTTTAGGCGAAAGTTTTTCACAAAAATCTGTCCAACCTAGCTTTTTCTTTTGGGAAATCAGTTTTCTAAATTTAGCGGATGTTTCCTTGAATATAGTGAAATTTGATTCGGACATATTAGCAATGTAATTTTTCTCTGATTCCTTTCTTTTAGCTACGGCTGATGTACACTCACAGTCCCACCATGGAGTGGATATTTTAAAATGCTTGGGAAGCTTTTTGAGTGGAATATGGTTATTAGCACTGGAGATAATGCTATCAATAAATGTGTTATATGCATCCAAGGGGGAAGAGTCTATGGAAGCAGAAGAAAAAGAATCCAATCTTAGATCCAGAGAAGTAGAATAAGATGCCCAATCGGCTCCTGATAGTCTATATTTCATCGATGGATTAGGATTGCAAAAAGGGGCACTACGATTTGATATAGAAATTAAGATGGGGAAATGGTCACTACCATATGAAAGAGGTAGTACCTGCCAAGTAAGTGAGGAAGATAAAGAAGGAGAGCATAGAGATAGATCTACAGCACTTTTGGGGTTTTGTCTAGGGTAAGCCCTGCGAGTGGGGGACCCATCATTTAATAAACAAAAGTTGACCTGATCGATTATTTCCAGAAGGGACAGACCAAATAAATCGGAACAATGGTGCCCCCAACAAGTGTGGTGAGCGTTAAAGTCACCCAAAAGTACTACAGGGGGAGGAATAGAAGAGAATAAAAGGAGTAAATCGGGAATCAAGGTAGAGTTCGGGTTAGGAATATAAATGGAAACAAAGGAGATATCCATGGATCTGATACCAACAACGTTGATATCAGGGGGAAGGGAAGGGAGGTGAATTTGGGAAAAAGGAAGTGAGCGCCTTATAAATAAGGCGCTTCCGGCATGCCCGTCAGTTCTGTCCTCTCGGAAGCAGGCGTAGCCCGGGATCCGAAAATGGGATCCAGGCTTCAACCATGTCTCCGAGAGGGCAAGAATTGACGGGCGGAATTTTGATATTAGGTGGAGTAGTTCATGTTTTTTGGCCCTGAGGCTCTGACAGTTCCACTGCAGAACGACTACTGGATCCATGATGACCAGTGAGCGAGACTAATTGTGTAAGTTTTGAGGCAACGTTGGACGGTAGGGGGTTGGGGTTCATTAGAATGATATTTATAATAAGTGTAATAAGAGATTCTAACATGCTGTTTTCGCTTTGTGATGTAGAAAGGCTGTTACCTAGCATAGCACAGCCATTAGGAAGCGAAGAAGAAGGTTCAGAGACGATTTCTCGGTGGGAAGTTTTGTCATAGGACTTACCATGGGGTGCTTTTGGACGCGGAGTGGCATACACCGTTTTTACATATGACTTGGAATGTGTGTTAGGAGATGCATAACCTTGAGAATTCCATTACCTATTATATTTAATAAATAATAAAAGGTGGAATTAATACAAAGATAATATTACAAAGTTAGTGGTTATTAAGGAGGCCTGTTATTGATCTACTTAATATATAAAGTCGGGTTTGCTTGGACACAATTCTAGAATGGCTGGACCGATTTTCATGGTTTTTGATTTGTTGTAATTGTATTCATCCCGGATAGCAGAATAACTATTAATAACATAGGAAAATATGATAACAAAAAAAACAAGGCACGAATCCGGCGAAGCTGCGGGCGAAAGCTTTGTTTTATATAATAGATTTTTTATTTAGTTAAATATAATGATAACTGTTGTAGAATTAAAATAATGTTCTTTTATATAGATTGGGAGGCCTAGCAGACAAAATCTTCACGTCATTGGAGCCCAAAACAGCAGAAGCATATTGTGCTATCATACAAGGCATGGCAAAGTACTATCAGGTAAATGAACAGTAGGTCTACCATGAGTTGTCACATTTAAATTGGCTGACGTTACTACAGTAGTAATAGTACGTTACTGACATCGGTCAAAATTGTTACTCACTTAGCTACGTGAGGTTTTAGTACCCAACTATCCGCTAGAGGCGCTGTACCAAGTTTTCATTCATTTTTTTAACTACAGTCGCTAGCGAGTGTAGAATGTGAAAACTCATGGTAGACCCTCAATTCAAAAGTAAAGTAGTTTTATATGCATAATTTGGTCTTTAAATTAATCTCTGCATCAATTCAAATTCCATAGACAAATCTATACATATAATAAAATCGTTTAGCTTTGCGTTTGTGCACGCTAATCTCCGCAACGGCTGAACCAAATCGAATGCAGTTTTCACTAATGTATTGAGATAAGCTTGGATTAAAACTAAGGCTTTGTTTCACCGAAATCGGTGGACAAATAAAAAAGATAAGAATTTGATATATTTGATGAAAAACCTTATCTATTCATACAGCCCCAGTCACAGAATATTAAAAAGTAATCTAACGCGTACGTAGTCGCGGGTATCAACTAGTCATTGAATAATCTTCCTCACATATTATTTTATAACAAAAACTTGAGGGTGTTACCAGACCAATCGATCGATCCTCGATAGACGGCATCGATCGATGGTAGAATGGAATAGTCGACGTCGATCGATAGTTTCTACCAGACCGATCGATCGATCGTCGATCGACGGCATCGATCGATAGTAAAATGGAATAGTCGACGTCGATCGATAGTTTCTACCAGTCGATCAACATCGATCGACGTTGATCGATGCCATCGACCGGCAATCGATCGATTGGTTAGTCGAACAGTATCTGTCGATCAATTGAAGTTACTAGACCAGTCGATCAACTTCGATCGATGCCGTCGATCGAAGTTGATCGACTGGTCTAGTTCCTTTCCTTGCTTTCTATGAGAGAGAGAGAGAGACAGACAGAGAAACACGCGCACGCCACACGGCTTACAACTATAGCAAAAAGTGTCGTTACAACTTTTGGTCTTAATTTTTTCCGTCTAGCCCTCTTTCGCAACGCGCGATAAGGAACTTCGTTCCAAGATTTAGTACTAACCTCCGCCCGCGGCTTCGCCTGCGTGATACTGTTATTCCAGACCATAATCTATATCTGTGCCAAATTTAATTCAGATCCGTTCAGCCGTTTTAGCGTGAAAGAGTAACAAACATATAATATCCAGACAGCCAAACAAACTTTCGCGTTTATAATATTATAGTAGGATAGTGTATGTGCATTGATTGCAATGGCATTTTATTAATTCCAGGCTGAACGAGCACACCAGCTATCACTGGAGGCGATAGAGCAAGGTATCCCATTGTCCACTAATGTGTACAACTCTTTGCTAAGCTGTGTCGGATTCATCTGTGAAGGCACCACTATGAGAATGGAAGCTCTGAGGAAGCTACTAGTACAAATGAATGAACAGGTATGGTATAAAGTCAGGCAAAAAGTAATACATAAAAAATAAATAAATTTGATCACGACTGTAATCCCCGGATTCGGTAGATATCTTACTCAGATCTTTAGTTATTTTGGTCTTTGAGGATATCTAAAGAGGGTAGTCAGAGGGACATCCAAACATGATATTTGGTACATGCCTACATTTTGCATAGTAGTTAGTATTCCGTACGTGACAGGTTGCAAGCCCATCGCCGCTTATAAGTATACTAACCTATGACACATACCTTCGAATTTTTGGTTCTAGAGCATGCTGGTTTCCTCACGATGTGTTCCTTCACCGTTTTAAGAGCACTGCACATAAATTTTTCGAATGCAAAAACTCATTGGTGCACGGCCAGGTTTGAACCTACGACCTTCGGATCGTGAGGCAGGGGTGCTACCACTGCACCACCAGCGCTCTGTTGTTACTAGTGAGCGGACAAAAATTACAAATACTGTCCTATCATATTTCAATAGTTTTGTAGCCTTGCATTTGCTTGAATTTCTCATTATGTATGTGCATATAAAGACAAATCTGTCTATTAATGTATAATTATGTTTCAAGATAAGCTTTGCTAATTCAATTATTAAAGGGGTACCTACACTTAATTGTTTTCAGGGTATCTCGCCAAATGAAGAGACGCTGTCATCTTGCCTTCGATCTATCTCAGTGTGGGGCGGCGGCAAACCTTTGCAGGACCTAGCGTTAAAGATAGTATCAGAGTTCAAGCAATTAGGCATTCAGCCTGGACTATCCGCGTACTACTATCTATTATGCCTATTTTGCAAAGAGAGTGAGTTGAAGCAACTTAGAGTCATTCATTCATTCATACATTCATTCATTCAAGATGTGGGAATCTGCCCGCTTTATTTTGGATTCACAAATTTGATACATAATTTTAGTAGCGATAAAGATCAATATGCTATGAAACGTATTTGAGTATAATTGACTAGTGATTCATTTCAGGGGGACCGCGTATAGACATTATTTCATCGATTTTGTCCGATCTAGAAAGTAGAGACAAGTTGATACCCAAAGAAGCTACTGATACCAACTTCTTTATAACGGCCATGGGCGTTTGCAGTGACCATTTACAGGTAAACCTTATGATTATAGATCACATAAAGATCATGATAAAATTATAAGTTTTGTGTATATGTTTGTACATCTTTAACTCTGTAACGGCTGAACGGATTTGGATGAAATTTAGTATTTTTGTAGTATGACATAAACATGGCTACTTTTTGTCTCGAAAAAACCTCCGAGGGTATGAAAATGGATATTAATCTCCATTTTCACACCGCGGGCGTGAAAAAACAATTAAATGCAATTGCTTTAGTAACCAGCTAGTTAACTTTTCTTTACTATATTAAAACTGTAATGGAGCGAAATTATTATACTTTATGGTAGGTGGATAGTTTATTAATGGCCAAGACTTAATTAATTAAATATACCCATAAATGTATAACGGGATACGGATGGAGCGTTTAGGTGGTGGCAATACTGCAGGCAATGTTGCCACAGTGTGAGGCAGGGTTGCCATAACTTATAAATATTTTATATATTTTCTTCAAGGATATCAACATGGCAGAAAGAGTGCATGCATTGCTGATGAAAGACGATAATTATAAGCTGGTTGGAGACGCGTACAAAGAAAGTATTTATTACAGACATTACGTCACAGTAGCTTGCAGGTACAAACCTCTTCTGTTTAATAATCAATAGTCTATAGTCAATAATCTTTATTCAGTAATATCACAAGGATCATTTTGAATCGTCTTACATACTAGGTGAGTCTAGGTGCCAATTCCAGTCCTATCCTCAGTCCGAGAAGAACTGACAATAAAGTCGCTGGGCCCTAGCGCTTTTTTTCATTCCGGAATATTCAAACATTATGCATACTGTGTTTTTTTTTTATTTATTTATTTACCGTATTGTTTTAGGCATGCGCCATACGAAAGGGCCACTCAGCTGTTAGACATGTTGATTCCCAACATTTATGTGCCCGAGCCATCTGTCATGGAAGAGGTAAAAAGATAAAGAGACATACAGTTGGCCCAACGAGTCGAGGCATTCGTGAAGTTAGCAGCAGAGCGCTGCGCTGTATCGTTTTTCGGGAGCAATTGGAGTTATGGAGAGGGGCGGTGGGACTGTACATGCGCAAACTCACATGCCTCGACTCGTTGGGCCAACTGTATCTAAGCATCAGATAAAAATTTTTTTTGAAATCCAGAAGCTTTTATTCTTAAACGCTTGATGCCAGTCTTTTTAGGCAGAGGCGGGTTTGAGCCCCGCCGCCTGTTCTTCTTCTTCTTTATCTTTTCTTTATCTGTGGTTGAGTTTTTCGCAATTTTGCCAATGTCGATGTCGGCAAGATTTCATTATGTAAAACGCTACGAGGTCTAAGCAAATTGAAAGATGTTCGATTTCTCCAAGGGACTCATATCATATACCGCCTGTTTGGAAAATCCGGTAAATATTGTATGACATTTGACAATTCATGCTGTCAATGTCAATAGTTGTTTATTTTGTGTCACAGATTATAAAAACACTGGAACTCAGCGGCGCAGGCGACCGGCTGGCGCAAGCGTGGTCGCAACTCGTTATATTCGGACACGCCAAGAAGAACAGACTTGTAGAGAAACTACTTAATGCTATGGTGAATTGCTATCAATATCAAGGTACGTTTTACCAAGTATAAGAACAAATATACGTTTTACCAATATCAAGATCTGTTTTACCTAGTACAAGTTCAAATATCACTTTAACCAAATATATGTCCGGAGATCCGTTTTACCAATATTATCAGGGTCTGTTTTACTTATGACATGTTTTACCAAAATCAAATATCAAGATCTGTTTTAGCTAGTACAAGTAAAAAATATCACTTTTACAAAATTTATTTACGAAGATCCGTTTTACAAGGCTTATCAAGGCTTTTATCAAGGCTTTTAGGCTTGGTTGGTAATGGTAACGACGTATTATGTTTTTTTTCACAGTCAACCAAGCTACTTAGTCTGTGGTTAGTTAGTAACATAAATAATTTAAAATATCGTTTTCAGAGGCGGACGTAAAGGAAAAAATGCGATCAGCTGCCTCAGAAATACTAACTTATGGACAGGCCACCGCAGAGGAGGAAGGGGCAAAGGATATGAGATCACCTGTTACACAAAAGTAAGCGTTATTACTTTTAATATTAGTCATATTATCAGTCCAGTGAAAGTTCGAGTTTGACTCGAACTTGGCCGGTTTTCGATATTTTTTTTTGGCATAATTGACAAGCCACGCCTACCAACTGTTTTTGTGTGGTCATTTTCTAGCTCAAGAAAATGCTTGTATTGTCCGTTCACTGTATTCATACAATACAATGTCATCCACAGATTGTCCGCTACAGCGCTGTCCAATATAATCGAGATGTGCGCTGACAGCGCTGACAAAGCTGACCCGGTTTGGGATTCTGTTGAAAAAGCGATCCAGATGTTGAAGAATGAAGAAGCGAGCGGAGTACCAACCAAACCCCAAGCTATTGTCG
Organism: Cosmorhoe ocellata; assembly: GCA_963675405.1. Taxonomy (NCBI): domain Eukaryota; kingdom Metazoa; phylum Arthropoda; class Insecta; order Lepidoptera; family Geometridae; genus Cosmorhoe; species Cosmorhoe ocellata. Next base: position 8,461,841 of record OY776249.1, on the reverse strand, counting down.
ACATGGCACAGAAAGCGGCTACGGTCGGCAAGCAAGGCATCGCAGCTGTAAGTCATAACACAGCATCTACCATGAGTTGTCGCATTTATATCGGTAGGTCTACCATGAGATTTCACAATCTACACTTGCTAGCAACTGTAGTTAAAAAAATTATGAAAACTTGTACAGCGCCTCTAGCGAATAGTTGGGTACTAAAACCTCACGTAGCTAACTATCCTACGTCACAGCGTACTACAGCGACTGTAGTTTGCTTATAATTTGGTACCATGAGTAACAATTTTGACAGATGTCATAGTTACGTACTATTACTACTGTAGTAACGTCAGCCAATCTATATGTGACAACTCATGGTAGACCTACGGCTGACGTTACTACAGTAGTAATAGTACGTTGGTACCAAATTCTAAGCAAATTAATAAAGCGCAAACTACAGTCGCTGTAGTACGCTGTGACGTAGGATAGTTAACTACGTGACGTTTTAGTACCCAACTATCCGCTAGAGGCGCTACAAGTTTTCATACATTTTTTAACTACAGTCGCTAGCGAGTGTAAATTTTGAAAACTCATAGTAGACCTACAGGCCTAATTGATTGAGCGAGCGAAGCGAAAATCTCAATGGTAGGGCGATTTGGCGTTATATAGGGTGTTACCGAAAACTTCAGGGAGTTTAAGTACCCAACAATATAAACAACTTTTTCTAAGAAACCAATGCTGTGAGCGCTAAAGAAACAGCTGTTTCATACAAAAGTTCCATACCTACTTGACTAAAATGTATGAAACAGCTGTTTTTTTTTTCGTTCATAGTGTTGGATTCTCTGAAAAAGTTGTTTATATTGATGGGTACATTAAACCCCCTGAAGTTTTCGGAAGTAGTCTGGTAACACCTTGTATGTTTTATTAGAGCATAACTAAAGAAAAGAACCATTAATCCAATCTGCATGAAACTTGGAAGGTCTAGAGGTTCTGCTGTAGATTTGCTGGGAAGCATTAAATGAGCTTAATCGGTGAACGGGTTGTAAAGATATTGGGTTCAAAGTAAAAAAAAAAAAATTTTAATATTTATTGATCGGGCTACCAAAATGATTTTACCTTTTTGGAACAGGCCGCCGTATCATACCTAGCAGAGTGCGGGTTCGAAGAGGCACTGACGGCCGGTCAGCAAGTCCTAGGCGTGATGCTGAACCGCCCGGAAGCGGAAGTACAGACGCTGCTCGACAACGAACCGGATGCACTAGCTAGCTTGTTGCATCCGGCCGCGCTCGCCGTTGCACAGGCCTATCGCTTGTAAGTATAATTACTCTTAAAGCATTTGTTACTCATTCAACCCGGTATACGGACGTGTTTCTTAGACCTTTTATTCGAATGAGGTGCGAATATAAGGTGGGTGATAACAGGACAATTTAATCATAAATACTTAATAAAGTAATTTAAATCATATCTTGCTCGTATTTTTTGATTTCATATTATACATTTTATGAAGTTCTCTATTTTAGAGCGATTTTATATATGTATATGTATAAGGCCTTCTAACAAATTTGTTTGTATAATACTGATGTAGATCACAAATATTTGAGATACGGTGAAATCGAACCCACATCTTACAGCGCAGAGGTTAACCTCATAAACTTTATGCAGTTCTCTATTTTAGAGCGATGTTATCTATTAGGCCTTTCTAACAAATTTGTTTGTATAATACTAGTGTTGATCACACACATTTGTGATTTGGTGAAATCGAACCCACAACTTACTTACAGCGCAGAGGCTAAGCTGTGAGGCCAATATTGAGCTGTGATACCATGGTAATAAGACGCGTTTTTGTCTACAGAGCCAAAACTGGGGAAGTTAGGCACAAGGACGCCACGGCTACGAGCTCGGAATCGGATAGCGACAGCGATTCTTCTTCGGATGACGACTAAATATTTACATTATTTCATAAAGTTAGATAATAAATTGCATTTAGGTATTTATGTCATGTTTTATTTTACATTAATCTCGAGGTTCCAGATTTATAAAGAAAAGTATCAATTTCAGCCCAAAATATATTCTATAATTCACTCTATGTAATAGACCACGCCAAATTAAATAGGTATCCGTAAATAAGCAATGATGACAAGTTTATTATTTTAAAACAGTTTATATAATGTGTGTATACAAAACAGTTAGAGGGTTAGGTCAGTAAAGTAGGTTTGAACTGATTTTGATTGTTTTTTTTTGAATGGGGAATTAGTCGGGAGTGTCCTTAGCTATGTTTGATGGAAATCGGTCCAAGATGGCCGCCGAGAAAAAAAAAAGGGAGGATTACATATTTTTTCACAACTCCCTCAATATTGGTATCAAATAAAAGGGCTTCAGTAGTAGAATACTATCGCTATCAAAGAGAATATAATCACTCTATGACAATTTTTTTAATCCAAGATGGCCGCCACCACAAAATGGAGGGCGGTTTGTGTCGGAGGTTTTTTAAATTTGACTTTTACAAAAAACCATCTAGCCCCAAGCTAAGCAAGCTTGTATGCTTTAGTAGGAAAATGCGGCAAAGAATTTCACACTTTTTTGTACTTATTTAGAGCAGTAGATTAGTACGAGTATCTTTACTTACTAAAGCTAAAGTAAATACTAAAACCGTATTACATTTTACTTTCATTGTTGTTTAGAGTGTACTCTTTGTTTGTTCTAATAACTAGACTGTTAGGTACTCGGTCTGACATACTCAAATCGGACACTTTCCTTAAGGCCCAGCATTTTGAAAAGTGCAAGTATTGCAACCCTAATCATTCTATTACCGCTTAATAGATTACATTTAAGAAATTGAACTACACGATACTCAAGGATATAAGTGATAAATCAACCGGAGCTAAAATTAGTTAGAAAACCTTGGTTAAAAATCATGTCGAAAACCACCTCTGAAAATTCAGAAATTCCCTAATTTATCCAGAACAGTAAGGTATTTTGAATTTCTATTTCACATGAATGTAAATCAGTTAATTTGAAACAAATCAACCCAGCCCTTTTTTTGAAATAAGCTATTTACTTGAAAATATTTATGTTTTCTATAAATTGTCGCTTTCGTTAAGTAATTCAGAGCAGCCATATTATCATGTCGCACTCTACGTACTTGTCATTTGGGTATTTTGCTTCGTGCTATGTCTGAATCCGCGGAGATCCGCGTTGCTATACGGACATATGTCATTTTTTTTGTAACTTTTACGTATGGAATACAGTGACGAGTATTCTGGGCCTTAAACGTTCTAACTCGCTCTTTCTTGCGAATATGAGACAGCCAGCATGTTCGACAAAAGCGTCGACAGAATTTTGGCGCAGCTGGTATGTAAAGCACTTATTAGCTTATTACACTACCCTGAATTCAGGGACCCTTACCCTAAATAAGAGTGGTGTAATAAGAGTCAGGGCGTAAGGCGTAGAGGCTAGGCGTTAGGCTCCCTTTCTACAGGGCCCTGAATACCGTGTAGTATAATACCCGTTTTAGCCAGGCAATACAAAACAAAAATACTATACCTACGTTCTTTACAAGCCTCCAGCAAACAAAAGCTACCACAAATAACATTAGTACCGTTACAAAGAATCTGTGACAAAGACTATGGACTCATTTCTCCATATTGTCGTAAGCAGGTGGGCCTTTCTACTAAATTTGATATTCTAACGTTAGTTTAAAAACTTTTATCCTGGCTTTTAGAGCTCGTCTGATAGCATAAACATGAAGCAATAAAAGATTGGTTTACAATAAGTCACGAAGGGAACATTTAAAATTAACTAATATTTTATGAGATAAACAAAATTGTTGCGAACAGTGAAGAAAGTGAGAACAATACCGAAACTGTTGAGTAGAAAGACCTAGGTGTTAAAAACGATAATTGCTCTCCAAATGTATGTTTTGAAGAAAGCTTGCTACATCCGTTAGTCGCATTTCGGACGTCCTATGGTTTTGTGCGATTTTAAAAATGACTTATTTTTGTGTGAATTTGATTCTGTTTGTGGTAAGTATTTTATAAATTACCTACTTAATAGATTGTTTATCTTATCTAGAGAAATGTTTCAGTATTTATCTATAGTTAAATGTCTTCCGGATGGCACTAAGCTTAAAACATTGAAAGTAGTGATTATATACCAATACTATCAGTGCTTATAATTATTATCCTTCTACCTACGCATTAAGGTACATTGCTGTTTTCCAAAGATGCAATGTGAAGTCATAGGTTCGAATTAATAGTCGTGCACCTACACAAAGAGCCTCAGAATTGGTTGACTTGAAATGACTTTCTAATTATCTATACACTAGCTTCTGCACGCGGCGTCGCCCGCGAAGTACCTACATAAAATATAGCCTATGTTCATCCTGAAAGTTCATTCTACACATTGGTGAAAGAATTTTTCAAATCGGTTCAGTAGTTTCGGAGCCTATTCAATTCAAACAAACAAACAAACAATCAAATCTTTCCTCTTTATAATATTAGTATAGATATAAAAGGCTTTGTCCTGAATGACTGAGGTATCAACGCACAGCCTAAACCGCTGATCGTAGAGATCTGAAACTTGGAGGGTGTGTTGTTTGTACGAAAAGGAAAACATAAATCATAGAGCAGTTTAAAGATGTCAAAGAATATATTATAAGCTATGTTAGGGTCATTTTCACTGTATACTTCGGAGAAGGATTGAGAGCACTTGAAAATTTATTTACATTTTCAATTGAGTAATCTCGTTTTTTTACCCGCCAATATTTAAGTAGGGCAAAGTTTTTGATAGGGAGTTTAATCAGTTGGGCCGTGTGATCAGACAATGCGAATTCTATGACTTAGTGCTTTTGATTGAAACAACATTTTATTTTGACACATGCCATGTTTGAAACTTACTCCGATTTCATTAAAAAAGGTTGAACTCACTTAAAAACATAGCAATTCTATATTAAATAAAATCGTCGAGAAATCGTGTCTGTAATTTTGATATTTTCAAATAAAAATTAGTGCTACCTAAAGAAGACACGCTACGTAGCCTAAAACAACAGTTTATGAAAAAAAATCTTTTTGTTTGTTTTTATGTTTATCTGTGCGTTTGTGAACGATAATCTCCGCAACGACTGAACCGAATCGAATTCAGTTTTCACGAATGTATTGAGATAAGCTTAGATTAAAACATTAGATTGAACATAGGATCGAAATCGGTTGACAAATATAAAAGATAAATTATGTAAAATAATAAAGAGTCACATAATATGAAATAGTGAGTACTGGGCTTAGATTCAAATCAAATTAATCTGTGCAACCAACCTTTTTTGTTCATATAACAGTGACACTACACTAAGTCTATTGACAATGTCATTTTATGTCGATTTTCTATGGATAAATAAACAATTCGTCTTTTTATTAATTTTAGTATGTTTTTAGTAGATATAGTTCTATCTTCGGAAAGTATGTGTATGTAGCATGTTTCTTATAGCTAAGGGTGGTGTGATTGGCTTGAAACTTAGTTTAAATAGGTAAGTACATTAAATCTTTTTACAAAATGAAATAATGGTACTTACTGAAAGTTAGGTATGGCAGAAGAAGCATTAAAATAGAATAAATGCATTGGAAATGAGAGCTATGAGAAGTATGTGTGGTTTAATTTTAAATGATAGAGTGAAGAAAAGTGTGATGAATTAACGTTGTGGTGTGAAAGAAGACGTAGTGATGAATATTGAGAAGGGTATGTTCAGGTGGTTTGGGCATGTAGAAAGGATGTATGATAGGAGATTGACAGGTACATGATAGGTGCATGCACCTGTTTCGTCAGTCTCTTTTGCTCCATCCTTTCTACATACCCAAACCATCTTAACATACCCTTTTCAATTTATAAGGAGAGTGTCAATGGGATAGTTGGTAGGAGAAAACCTCTGTGTACATACCTCGATTAAATTGGCGCGTTTTAGAGAATAGCTAGGTCAAGAGTACCCTAAACCAACGCTCATGTATGAAGAATGTAATGATAGTGAATGAAGCAAAAAATGTATGTCAGGAACGTAGCAAGTGGAGTTCTATGTCGATCTACCTCGAGCAGTAGGTTTGTTAGGTTGCTATGTAAAAATATACAAAACCGAATTGCCTTACCCCGAGCAGTAGGTTCGTTAGGTTGCTATGTAAAAATATACAAAACCGAATTGCCTTACCCCAAGCAGTAGGTTTGTTAGGTTGCTATGTAAATATATATAAAACCGAATTGCCTTACCCCGAGCAGTAGGTTCGTTAGGTTGCTATTTAAAAATATACAAAACCGAATTGCCTTACTCCGAACAGTAGGGTTCGTTATGTTGCTATGTAAAAATAGGCAAAACCGAAATGAAACGGGTATATATCGCGTTTTATTTAAGTACCTATTTTTCCCAACGTTAAAAATAGGGAAAAATAGGTAAATAAAACGCAATACCCGTTTAATATTTATATGATGGAAGACGTGTTTCGTATTTTATTTAAATTCATTATTTTCGATTTCTACGCGGACGAAGTCGCGTGCATAAGCTAGTAAGTATATATACTTCCTGAAGATAACACCCAGTGTATCCAAAAACTACAGCACGCAATATTAGACTATGTTGTACTATTTGGGAAGAAAAAATCTTTTAAGAAACAGGCATGCCCTTAAACTACTGTTATATATGAGTATATTTCAATGTTATCTTAATGCAGTGAAATTCTCTACAGGTAGTTCTCAAGACAGCTAACGTCGTTGCGTACAACCCTTTATACATCGGCTGCGGTCGCTATGGATTCGTATGTGAACGAAGTAACAAAGTTAAACTGTGCGAAGGTGAAACAACCTTTGGACCTGCTTTCCTTTGCCCTCCCAACACGGTCTGCAGTGAGGACTCTAGCGACGTTTGCGTGAACATCGGAAACTTCATAGACACATCCTTCACCCGAACTATCAGATGCCACAGAAACGAAAGAATAGCTGATACAACCGTCCCCGACTGCAAAGGGTACATCCTATGTATACCCAACAGAAACCGCTTCCAAGGAATCAAGTTTAAATGTTCTGGAAACACTATATTCAACGGTTATACGCGTACATGCTCGGCTCCCGACCAATACAAGTGCCCGTTAGTACCTACTACAAAAAAACCAGAGCTCTTTGACGATAATCGCAGAATCGTGAATAAAGACGATGTAAAATTGACCGGTTCGAACGTCGACACCCGTCGTACGATCGATTGTAAGAATTACAAGTTTACAGTGACACAAGACAATTCCCCTGCTAAAGCTACATACTTCTGTCCATCCAGGCCTGTAAGAGGGGAGTCGTCTGTAAGATGCACTGTCTTCTCCAACCAATTTTGCATTACATTAGAAAGGGATACTGAAGATCAGTTCGTTCAGGACAACATCGGCGTTGCGAATCGGAAACCAAGAATGTAATATTGCAACGGCCCGTAGCTTACTAGGTTGTAAATACACCGTGCTTTATACAAGTGAAAAGACTGAGTTTTCGTTAAGTGATTTAATTTTATTTAGATTTACAATATTTACAACTCTTTTCATTAGACTAGTATTATGTTCACTAAGATTTTTGTAATAACTAGGTTAGTAGAATACGTACATTATTTTGGTAAGTTCTATTAAAAACTAAGAAATTACACCACTTTGCTTTTCAAATTAAGTCACTTGGATGATGCATATAGCGACATACCTAATTGAAAATGAAAAAATGAAAAATTAATTACTGTAAAAATTAAGTAAGATAATACTTAGCTACACTCATTGCTACGAGTATCATCGTCTATACACTTTTTTGTATCTTTATCGAATATTTCATCACTATCGCACTCTTTAGTTATTTGTCGATACAGTGATTTTTCTTTTTTCTCACAGATATGATACTTTCTACAGTCATTCGCATCTGGAAATTTGCCCTCTTTCTTGCATTTGAATTTTTCACTTGATTCAATCACTAGCCGCTCACTTTTTGTCGAAGACACGTTTTGTTCACTATTGTTTTTTGAAATATCATCTGTCTGTTGAGAGGTTGACTGACTTGATTCTGTATTCAAGTCACAGTGAACGGATGTTTTGTTAAGGCTATAACCTCTATCGCACTGTAATGTGAATCTAATAAATCTGTTTAAATTATTCTTCACGCATATGTAAAAATTATTATCGTTTAAAAAATCATTAAATCGTCCTTCCGAGACACATTGGAATTGGTTGTTTCTAACGCAGTGTGACAAATTATTGGTGCATTGCTTTCTTAATTCGCTAAATACAGTGTTATTTGGACAGAAACCTTCGATAAGTTCGTGTTTGCCGATACAAATATAGAATTTTCTACAATCTTTGTTATCTGAGAACCTGCCACGACTGTTTGGTTTGCAGACAAAGTTGCGTGAATTTGTTGCTCGTTCAGCTGTCGCATTGTGTGTATTTGCAACTAGTGACTTTGTTAGAGAAGTTGAGCTGGCTGTGTTATTTTTAGCAGTTTTGATGTTGCTAACTGCACTTGCATTTTGTGCAATCACAAGCGGCTCTACTGTAGTTATATCTTCTTTGGGTTCAGGTGAAACATGCAGCAACCTGTTTTCTGCGGGTCTTGCAGTCAACTGGTTACGACTATCAGTAATTTCTTTCTTTAGAGTGGTCATCTCAGTAGTAGTTTTTAGTATGATTCCATTGGTGGTAATTGGTAATCTAGAATCCATAGTTTCTAGCGCACCAGTTAGATTTATGTTTACGTTTACATTTTGCTTATTAACCAGACCTATATCGGATTTTGATTGTTTTGAATTATCAACTGGCAGTATTGTAGTATCGATCGCTTGTGTGACAATGTTTGGTATATCTTTATTAGTGTCAGGAGCTTCAGACGTCTCTTCCTTTTCCTTGTCTTTTTTACCTTCAATTGTTTTCTTCTCTACTGTTTTCAAGCTTTGGTCAACATTCGTTTCTTCAGGTGTTTTCGTTATTACTGAAATCCCTGAGTGTGTACGCGTTGGTAGTTCATTTTCTATTAAAACTGGGACCTTTGTATTTACAACATCGACCTTAAATATATTTGGATCATAGTTTGAGTTTAAATAATTTGATTCAATTACTTGATCCGAGTCAATTACATTGTTTTTTGAATGATACAAAGGTGCTTGTAAACTTGGTGTGATAATATTCAAATCTTGTTTGATAGTTGTTTGCACTAGTATTTCGCCAGTTTGCCGAACCTTACTCCACGGTTCTGAAGTAGGATCATAGGTAGGTATGGTTTTGACATCTTCCATAGGATTTTCACTAATAACATTTGGTCGGACATTTTTATACTGCGTATCCTGTTTTGAAAAAACTTTGTCTACGCTAGGACTGCTTACAGTTGGTGTGGTCTCCGGTGATTCTGTAAAAGTTTTTGAAGATGTTACCTCTAATAAGGGCTGTTCAATAAAGATTTGACTTGTTGTTTGAACATAAGGTGCTGTAACCACTGTTACTCTCCGCGGGTCGTTTATTGTCTCTGTATTTAAAGTATCAGAAGATTTAATAACCTCCGATTTATCAACTATATTTGTTTCTGCTTTTGTAGCTTGTTTTAGAACCATAACAGTTTCCGTATTTTTGGTTACGTTTTCAGTATATTCTATCACCGATTTATTGGATGATAGTTGAGTTTTTTCATTAATATTTTTTGAATTGACATGATGAGGAACCAGTATAGAATTCAAATTGTTTATCGAAACGGGTAAAGTGATAAGCTTAGGCTCCGATGTTTTTGAGTTTGCAATCTGTTGGTTTTGCTTTAAGCTAATCGTTTCTTCTTTATCTTTTGTTATATTTTGTTGATAAGTCGCTCGTCTCTCAATATTATCAAGTATAGATTGATTAAACATGTTATTACTATGTGATGTTTTCATGTCCAATGCGAAATCTGAAGGTACTTGGGAGAAATTCTTGTTGACAATAGGTGCTTGTGGCATATCCATATTAATTTCTTGACCTGCTCTTTCTACAGAATGAACATTTCCTTTTAATAGGATTTCACTAGATGGAAACGTTTGAGTGTTCGCTTCTATAATATTTGCTGCAGATTCTGTAAAATATTCTGGTAACGTTGAGCCAACAAAAGGTACATTATCTTTTACAGGTCGAGTAAAGTCTCCGAAAGCAGCATTAGCAATTGGTTTTGGCGTTTTTACTTGTGTCGATGTAGATTCCAACAGAACTTCTGGAGCTGCAAATTTTTCGTATTCTATTTGTTCCGGTTGCGCCATAGAATTAATCAGCAAGTTTATTAATGGATTGTTTTCTTTTGTTTCTTGAATGCCTACACTTATTGTACTGAGAGTGTTCTCCATCAAGACGTTTACATTAGTAGTTGTAGCTGTGAAATCAATATCGTTCATGGAAGAATATGGTTTAATTTCACTATTTGCTCTAATTTCAGCTGTTGAAATTTTCGTAACTAATGTATTTTTTATAGGTCTTATGAAAAGCTCAGGTGTTTTTGTGCCTGCTTCTATTTTCGTGGAGTTTTGAACAGAAAAAGCTGTTTGATTTTTGCTTGTCAGCTTGGGAGAAATCGTGTCAGGAATTTCAGGTTGATCTGTTCTTAATAAACTTATTTCTAGTCCTTGATCACCAGTGGCAGGAGCTTTAGTAGTTATTATGTCTGGAATAATATCAGAAACTGACTGGATTGCTGATGGAACGTTGCTCGCCAATAATGAGCTCATAGTCGTCTGTGACAAATTCCAATCATCATTTTTATTGTTGACACTTTCTACGTAGACTGATGGTTCAACATTCTTTGAATCATTCGAAACTTCTGTTGCAATGACTTCTGTAGTGGAGTATAATCCAGGCACAGAACTCTCAGTGTGCATCACCGTATTTACTGTGTGATACACAACTTCTTTGTTAATAGTGTTAGAGCTACTTTTGCTTGTGTTGTAATCAATATATAATATTTGTTTCTCTATAATTGAATTTGTGGTGTTTTTTACAATAGCTTTTATACTTTGATTTATTATTTTACTGCCATTTTCAGTAATGTTACTAGCTTTGATTTGCATATTTTCCAAGATTGGTTGTAGTTGTCTTGTAGAGTTATTTAAACTTAAGCTATTTGAGGAGTTTGTTATCATTTTGGTAATATTAGTTATTGGTGCTGCTTCTTTTGGTGAACCTTGCAACGTAAGGTCATCCATATCTATTGGATTTGGTAAAATGTCTAGTGAAACTGCAGACTCCGTAATTGATACATTTGGTGTGTGGACGCTTGACGTTTCGGAATTAACGACTTGATTTGTTTCAGTAACAGTTGTTTGCTTCGTGGTTACGATTTCATTATCTCGTTCAATAATTTTGGGTAATATAACGTGTAAAGAGTTAATATTAGGTAAAGTTGAAAAATCGATTGGTGAATTTGTTGTTGTAAACAAAATATTGTTATTGTTGACTGCTGGTTTTGCTTTAATATTATTACCGCTTGCGCTTTCCGGACGTAAGTCAGTTTCAATAGAATATTCTGGATTCAAACGGTCACTAGTAAGCACAACTTCAAGGGTTGTTGCATCTACTGGTAGATCGTTGCTGCTTACCTGTACTATGTGCGATGCTGATGATTTACTGGTACCGTTGCCTTCTGAATTTTGCACAAGATTTTGTATATTATTATCTGTTTTGTTTTCGAATGTATCTTTCTGAATATTCGATTCGTTATTCCTTATCGATAATATTGGCTCAGTATCCAAAGTTATTGTACCAGATATTTCTGGAGTATTTGTCACTTGTTCGTTAGTGATTGATGCTGAAGGAATAATATATGAGTGATCATTTTTCATTACGATGAACGTTGGCGTTGATGCTGTATTTTCTATTAAGCTAGTTGATCGAACCTTTTCTCTATGCATAGGATTATTATTGATACTTTTGATTAATATTTCTTTCTCGATGTCCTCTGCATCTATGTAATAATTCGCATTGCTGTAAGTAATCGAATCTATTGCTCCTGCTAGTGTTGAAACTGTTGTTTCTAAGAAAGAATCTATGGTTGTTTCAACAAAGTTTAATGTGTCGCTACTAACAGGAATAACGGTTTTTTTTTCGTTGGACATAACTGTAGTACTTGGAGAGTAGAGTTGTGTAACGACATTTGGTTGAGATATTATCGGTTCCGTGGTACTTCCAAAGGCTGGTACACTAGTTACTGTAATTTCTGTCAATATATCACTGGGTAAGGAAGAATCACTTGGAGGTTTGTGATTCGTAAGGTCGTTTTGCACAGCTGCAGTGCTGGGAAAAGATTTACTCAACGTTGAGTTAGAGTCCGGTTTTATAACATTTGTGATATTTGTCAAATCAGTGAAAGTAGGTTCTGTTGCTACATTATTAAGCGCAGCCGTAATATTTGGAGTTGAGACAGTTGTAAAATTATTTTGTACAAACTCTATACCTGTTTTTAAAATATTGTTGTCTACAAATGTGTTGGGTTCAGATTTAATTACATTAATTACATCTGTCACCTCATTCATTGTTGGTTCTGTAACAATATCTTCTATCATTTCGGACAAGGCTGTATTATTTGGCGTGCTGAGTTTTGCGAGGTGATTTTGTGCAATGTTTATAAATGCTCTTGGAGTAATTTCTGTCACTGCTGTCACTATAGATTCTGTGACAGAATTATCAACAAGATCACTGGTCATAGAAGTACGACTGAATGTGTCAATTACTGTTAAATCATAATGCAAAATATCTGTGGCTATCTGAATAGTATCACCCAAATTTGCGTTCGCTTTAGATTTAAAATTTGTATTTTCAGTAGCATCTGGAATCTGGTATGTGGCATTAGCACTTTTAGCAGTGATTCCCTGAATATTATCATCACTCAATGTAATATTCGCGTCAGATTCAGACAATCTAACATTTATATGATCTGTAGTATCTGTGATCAGATCCGTGGCATTAGCATTAATAACAGTGGGTCCTTTCATAGTATAACTTAATGTTGCATTCACTTCAGGTTCAGTTACAATAACTTTTACATTTTCTGTTGTATCTGGGATCACATCCGTGGTTTTAGTTATTGTATCAGTGGATCTCTGCATCGTATCATTCAATGTTGTATTTGCTTCAGGTTCAGATCCCATGACATTTACATTTTCTGTAGTATTTGGGATCATATCCGTGTCATTAGCACTTATATCAATTGCGCTCTGGGTCGTATTAATCAATATAGTATCTGCTTCAGGTTCAGAAACCATAACATTTAAATTTTCTGTAGTATTTGGGATAATATCCGTGGCATTTGCACTTATATCAGTGACTCTCTGCATTATATCAATCAATGTTGTGTTTGCTTCAGGTTCAGATACTATAGCATATACATTTTCTGTAGTGTTTGCGATCATATCCGTAGCATTCGCACTTATATCAGTGGCTCTCTGCATTATATCACTCAATGTTGTATTTGCTTCAGGTGCAGATACTATAGCATTTACATTTTCTGTAGTATTTAGGATAATATCCGTGGCATTTGCACTTATATCAGTGGCTCTCTGCATTATATCAATCAATGTTGTGTTTGCTTCAGGTACTATAGCATTTATATTTTCTGTAGTATTTGCGATCATATCCGTGGCATTCGCACTTGTTTCAGTGGCTCTCTGCATTATATCACTCAATGTTGTGTTTGCTTCAGGTTCAGATACTATAGCATTTACATTTTCTGTAGTATTTGGGATCATATCCGTGTCATTAGCACTTATATCAATTGCGCTCTGGATCGAATTAATCAATGTTGTACCTGCTTCAGGTTCAGAACCCATAACATTTAAATTTTCTGTAGTATTTGGGATAATATCCGTGGCATTTGCACTTATATCAGTGGCTTTCTGCATTATATCAATCAATGTTGTGTTTGCTTCAGGTTCAAATACATTTTCTGTAGTACCTGGTATGAAATCCGTAGCATTACCATCAGTGATGCTTTGAATCATATTACTCAATGTTGTATTTACTTTAGGTTGAGATCCATTAAAAATCACATATTCTGTAGCATCAGGAATCAGTCGTGTGGCATTATCACCTATATTATTGGCAATCTCAATCAAATTTGATTCAGATCCAGGTATTATCACATTTAAGTGTTCTGTATCTACGATCAGATCAGGCATATTGCCATTATTGGATAAAGGTGTAATAGTAGTGAGGTGATTTTGTACTACAGTTACACTTAGATTAGTTTCATCGAAAGTGAAGTTAGATTCAGATCCATGGATTATCCCACTACCATATTCTGTAGTATCTGTAACTAGACCTATGCTAACACTGTCGGGCAAAGGAGGCTGTGTAGAAAGAACATCTTGTACAACATTAACAACAATAATATTTTCACTTACTATTGAATTCATTTCAGGACCAGGTATCGCCCCTATGTTTTGAGTAACTTGTTCTATGGTTGGCTCAGTAACGCTTGTTTGATGAGTGATCAAATCTTCCGATAGCGTCGTTTCGCTCAATGTATTGAAATAATCTTCAAACGGAATTGAAGTAGTCACGTCATAAACCGGTGTAGTCACAGTCACTGTCCCTACCGAGTCACTAACACTTATTATCGGTACCGCTGAAGGTGCGAGTGTGGTGGTAGTAACTGGAGGGAATTCACATTCAAATCTATTGTTTCCATCACATACCGTGGTTGGCGGACAGTGTATGACAAAGTCGTCAATAGTATTGGATACTCCACTTCCGATGTCCACGCATATCATGAAGTGGGTCGAGTTAACGCAATGAAACGGTTTGCCATTGCAGTCGATATTTGCAGCTATTAACGGTAATGTTAATACCATCTGAAAAATAAATATCACGTGTTCTATGTAATATTTTTAAGGCAGAATACCTAAAGTATAATACGGTCTACGGTCGTACGTATAGTTAGTTACAACAAATACAATCAACAATAAATAATCAAATCACAGCCAAGAACACTCTCGTTAAGTCTAAATCAAAATCGGTTCATCATTTAGAAGCTCAATTTCAAAAGGAAATCAACTTCACAGATAATTATGTACTTAGAGGTAACACACATTAAACTTATAACAGTCCTGTATTTGTGTCGGAGGTTAAAAATTAACACTTACCAAAGTCAAAATTCCTCTAAGGTCGTTTATATTTTTCATGAAAGCCATCACCACATTTCACGAACTTTCAGTCGGTACACTTTCCGTGATTGTCGTTTATCTTGCGTAGTTATCATTCGAATGCTGTGTCTTCTTACTCGTGTGTAGTTTTAATGATGTGCACAATAAACCATTGTTAGTACAAACGTACAAACAAGTTTCATTGCTCAGTAGATTAGGCCGACGTTAGACAAATATTGTTGACATCTTGTTTCCTGTGGCCTCAATTATTTGAAAGGAAACTGATTTACCGCTACCTGTTTCGATTTCTTACTCCTTGTTCGCGGACCATTTCAAGTCTTAGTTTTCTGATCTCTTCGTTTGTCTTCAATTTATATTTAATGCTGACTTAAGTTTTACTTTCGTATTTTACTATAAAAACTTTAATTAATTTCTCTCGTACATACCTATATCTCGCGGGTAAATATTTGATAAACTACTCACTGAAATGATATTTACCTACTTACATCATGAGATATTTTGTAATACAGTGTGAATAATATTTTCATTATATACCTACCTTTTTTCTAAGAAAAAATAGGTTATTGAAGATAAGTCATCAAATAATATTTTGTCTAATTATAACAAACCTACTGCGAATGATGAAAGGGAGTAATTTATTGTGGTAAAAAAAGATACTTGCCAATTTACAATAAGTACCTATATAAATAACCAGTTGGTTTTACTGCTGATATACATAGGTACCAACCGGTCTTATTTGCTAGTAGATAATAGTGATAACAGAATATAGACAAAAATTTTGAGTAGGTAAGAAATTATACTGACGACGCCATTCGGTAACCCAGTAACAATAAAAATAAAAATTTTGTGGAAAAATCTATTGTTTGCCTAAAGACTAATGTATTGTTCGTCATGAAAATAAACGGATGTTGTAAGCTAATACTTGGGGAAAGGTATCATGATATTTACAAAGCGTTATCTTCTGAAACATAGGTAATAGTTATGTACTGTAAGTGAATCACAACGTTGAAATTTATGCGTATTGTCAAATCTACTACCTACTTAACTAATCTATCGATTGGGGACAACAGATAATAATCCTAAGTATGTATGAATAATAGTATTAATAAATTTAGCATTAATTTACAAAATTGTATTGTTGCTCATAGAACATTATTTTTCTTAAAATAAATAACATAGTAGGTACCTACTTATAGGTGCCTACACCTATTCTTCATATCAAACCATTCACACGTATATGTACTCAAAGAACTAAGCTAAACCTAGACAGGTTTGGATTAGCTAAGTATTATGTCAAGCTGTCACGCTATATGCATCTGAGCCTTACCTACATTAACCAATTCCTCCCAAGCCTCGAAGCTCTGACCTTCGTTATGCATATCGAAATTACGAGTAACAATAACCAAATTGTTGTTATAACAAACAATACTATCCCTAAGATGTACATCGCCATTTGCAGGCCCTTATCGTTTACTATTTCAAAGGAAATACCAAAATAGAATAATGCTAATAGGCTACCGGACACTGTTTCTAAAGTGCTGTGTATTTTAGACCATTTTCTGAGACCTACAAAATCTTGAACTGTTGTCTCCCAACAAGAGGTTATCGCTCCGTAACCAAACCCAGCTATCACTACGCCGATTGAAAACATATCGTGATCTTCAGCCACAGCTAAAACTGAAACAATAACTCAGTTGAACTTCACACTCGTAAAATGTACAAATTTTCGTTTTAAGTAACCGAAATACTCACTAAAACATGCAGCAGTTGATATCATCAAACCAATCAACGATATGTATTTGAAATTTCTCTTCGGAGTCTGTGCCAACCAGGGCGTGCACAGCAAGAAACAAATCCAAGTGAACGCATACAAAGTCATCAAGAAATTACATTCTGCTGTCATTATTTTGGGTTGCATTTGTGAGGCCATCAGTGGTAACATAGTCAAAGCCACTGCTGTCAAGCTATATTTTGCAAAAACTAGAGCTACCGATGGATAAAACCTCCAGCACACCAAAGATCTTGTCAAAGGCTTTATTAATGTATCATTAACATTATACGTGAGATACAAAAGTCTTCTTCGAATCCGGTAAACTCTGTATGAAGGCATCCATAATCTCCGGCGCATACTAGCATAGGCTGATTTACATCGGAAGCTAAACGAGTTGAATATCTTTTCTCTTTGAACATCAGTTACCGGTGATATGCTATCGTAAGTGACCTCTAATTCTGAATAATCTCTACTTTCAGTTCCATCTTTATCGCTTTGCGAATCTCTCCTAGACTGATTAGATATACAGTCATCTAGATTGTCCCCTAAAGTACTCAGTCTTTTAATAGCGATGCTAAGTCTCTGTTTGTTGTTTTTGCTATTGTTTTTACCTGGTAGGAAATAATCATCGTCGTCAGTATCTTCGCTTTCCTCTGGTATTTCAGGCAATATCTCAACTCCGAATATGTTTCTCCTCTTTTCTTCTGGACTAGGCGGCGGCGTAATAGTAGCAGTAGCCTCGTTTGTATAGGCAGTCTCATTATCTTTGCTATCGAATTCACTATGTAAATTGTCATCGGATGGACTTTTCCAACATTTCCTACTCAAATCGTGTAATTGCAGTTCAGTTGTGTTAGTGTTAATTACTTCATCGGTAT
Organism: Cosmorhoe ocellata; assembly: GCA_963675405.1. Classification (NCBI taxonomy): domain Eukaryota; kingdom Metazoa; phylum Arthropoda; class Insecta; order Lepidoptera; family Geometridae; genus Cosmorhoe; species Cosmorhoe ocellata. The sequence goes on along the minus strand of OY776249.1, from coordinate 8,444,068 downwards.
ACACCGAATAGGTTTTTGCCAGATCGCTGTATCTCGAAAACGATACTGGTCTTCTAGGTGTATCGTCAACTTTCAATAATAATACTGCAGGCAATGTTTGAAGCATTATGCCACTTAAGACCATAAAAGCGTGGGCATAGCCGTAATGTTCTATCAACGTGGTTATTATATGAGGGAATATAGATAACCCAATAGCTTGGCCAGCAAAACATAGGCCACGGACTAGTCCAATATTAGAGTCGTACGTATCAAAAATCACTGCATCCACTTGTGCTGATATAAGAGATGAGCCAAAACCTGTAAAAAATGGTCTTATGTCATCAACACTCATTAGTTATCTATTCATAAAACATCATGGGTCTTCATACAGTATTCGCCAATATCGCCAGTTTGGGAATTAATTGGCTTTACTTAAATGAGATCAAAAAGATAGCGTAATACTTTCTCAAAGAAGTCTTATCAGAACTACTGAAGAAGTCTTACCTCCAAGGATACCATAGATATAAGGCTGCCAATGGTACGGCACAAAAACACAGATCAACAAGCTAATTACAAGAACTGCAAGACCTAGAGCCGACATCACGCGGAACCCCACAGGTCCACCCCACGAGTCCGCTGCCTCTCTGCACCAGCATTCTGAAAACCAAATCAAAATATCAGGTGAATTTTGACTTCCGAGATTCGACAACCTTAATGTATGATCATGTTTGTTTTTGGACTTAGACAAACAATTTTAGTGTGGTTGTATGTGATTGTTGAGCATCTTATTTAATACGTAGCAGAAATTAGTTGATCTCATTGGGACACATAAATTATTTCACACCTTCCTCCAAACGTAGGTTTGTGGGTCTTTTTCACACCTATGTCTTAAATAGGTCACCATAATAATATACCTATAGGTAAGCATTAAACATAGTCATGTACCTATCTATTTATTATGTACTACTATTCACCTATATAAATGATGATCACAATATGAATATAGGTTAAAATAATTAAAACTTGAAATAAACCTTACGTGTAAGGCTGTATGTTAGAATGTAGAGCGTCGGTGTCGATAGACAAAGCCACAACGGGACATCATACTCTGCCAAGTACACCAGTAGCACTCCATATGATAGCACTAGGCTCGGAAGACAGATCTGCAAAAAAATGTATTACGAAAGGGGTAAGGAGAAATAATGCCCAAAGATATTGTGCTCATACCTATTCGTACTTCAATTCATAGTTAGGGCTATGAACAAGAAGGTGACATCTGGACTTTTCTGTTTGATAATTAACCGTTATTTCAAAAACTTTTTTATCCTTGATTTGATTTTATAGCTCGTCTTTCAAGCTGATAGCATGAAGATGGAGAAATAAAGAATTGGTTGATAATAAGTTACCTATTTCACGAAGGGTGGGTGTAGGGTACATTTAAAACTAAGTACCTACCTAATTAATATTTCACGAGATAACCAAAATTGTTGGTTGTAAACAATGACGAAAGGGAGAAGAATGATGAAACCGTTGAGTAGAAATGTCCGTCGACACTAGAAGCAGGGGTAGTACCTACGTAAAATAGTATGGAACAACACTAGAGTGAGAATAGACTGGCCACATCTCAGTTGGTTGGTAGTAACTTTGCTTTCTTCGCTGTAGGTTGTGGGTTCGATCGATCCTAACGTGCTTGTGTTATGAACATAGATGTTTGTTTAAGGTTTGGTTGTTATGTAAGTAAAGGTACTTAGTATACAGAGTGTTACCAGACCAGTTCCGAATAATTCAGGGGTTAAAGTACTAAAGTAAAGTAAAGTATTAATTTAAACAACTATTTCTAAGACAGCAACTCTGTGAGCGCGAAAAAAAGCAGCTGTTCCATGCAAAAGATCAATAGGTACTTACTTAGCTTAAATTTATGAAACAACTGTTTTCTTTTCGCGCTCACAGTGTTGGTTTCTTAGTTATAGTTGTTTCTATTGATAATAGGTAATATACTTTAACCCCTTGAAGTTTTAGGAAGTATGTACTTACTAAGTCTTGTAACACCCTGTATACCTACTGATGTTTTTACAAAAGAAGCTTACAACATCTGGTTCTCGTAATGCAAGCTTGCTTCGAGCAATGCTTGCTTGAAATTCGCGCTGTAGACCCTCTGATCGCAATCTATGATCCTGCCTGACGTAATTTAGTTCAGCTGATAAGATATCCATTACACATACTTAAACACACGCCACTTCTCATTCCTACACATTCGTAATTATGATTCTATATCTTTCATCTCCTTGTGTTACGCCTTTAACGTTTTGCTTGATCACACAAATGACACAAGTGGACACGAGCAAGTACGAAGCGGCAAAATCGATTTAGCATGACGATTAATTCCGTTCCAAAGTATAAATAAATACCTACCTACTTGTCTAGCTATAATAATAGGTATAACTTTGAGTTTGTAGCTATGTAGTACCTATACAACATACCTAGGTAAGTAGGTACTTACATTTAGTAACACAACAGAAAATAGCAGAGGCAATCGCCACGAAGACGGCGACACGTCCCGAAGATCTAACTCCATCTATGAGCTGCCGTCCACTTCTTCCATCGGGTTTCCACTCATTGTAACGGTAAAACAGAACTTTATCACTTTGCATTACCCTTGTGTCACACTTGCTAACATTACCACGAAATATTTATATTTTGTAAGATTATAAAACGGAAAGAGAGCATGTTGTCGTATTGACAAGATTCTATACATTGGTGGTGTTATCTGCACGTAGGTACTATGGCTACTTTTTCTTATCTTATCGCGTCAGAGAAAGAACTAAACTCTAATTGATAGTTTACAAGTTCCATTCCATGACGGCACGACCTGTCTACCTTCCAGCTTCTTCGCCACTCTATTGTTGAAACTGGTGCTCTTAGATACATAAGTAGGTAGGTACCTACTTAGGTTCTTTGGGCAGTACTATTTAAAAAAACAGGCTGGAGGTAGGTATACCTAAATTTTACTGTAGGTACCTACCTGTCCGTCGTCCGAGCTAAGTAGGGCTGGGTGACTTCGCGACTTCGCGGTTCGCGCCCCTTTACGGCTGTTGTATGTGTCCTCGATGTAGGTATGTACCTAATACCTACTACTTACTAGGTAGGTATGTAATGTAGGTAGAGATGATTCAATTTAAAAATGCACGCCCCTCCACTTGTACGTGTACCGTATGTAGAGGAAATAGAGTAGCAAATACATTGGAGGGGCGTTCATTTTTAGACGGATCTACCTCTACCTAACGAATTACTCGTATTTAAAGTCCTACTGGTACCTACGGTTCGGTAGATACCAGTAAATATAAAAGTACCTACATAACCAGTGGTGGATTTATCACCAGGCTGAGTAGGCTGGAGCCTAGGGCGGCAAATTTTAGGGGGCGGCAAATTTGGCTTATTACCTTACACAAAATAATAAATAAAAATTATAATATACACGGAGAAAAAATTTAACAAAATTGCAATATTTTAATACTATACACCTATACCAAATAATCCAACGATTTTACATGATAAATTACTAAACGCTAAATTTAATAGCCTACTGGCGGCAAATGTGTAAATCCGTACATAACTAATGTAACCTAGTCTTAGTTTTACACCTTAGACTAGATACAGATCTAGTGATAGGTTGGTGCGTACCTACTAGTTAAGTAGCTACGCTACCTCATTTAAGATGATGATAAATGATAGATAGTGCATGGTGTGGTGATGACAGTTTAAATTGAAGGTATGTGAACCAAAAACGTCCTTGATGTGAACAAACAGGTGTCGAAAATTATTTTTGACATTGACATACACATTTGAATTTGAATTTGAATTTGAATTTGAATTTGAAAAACACAACTGATTTGATTTCGTTTGACAGAACGAAGAAAGAAGTAGTGACTTGATAATTCTCTTTGGTGATTTTCTGCGGTGTATTTGCCTGACAACTACGTCGCTCTGGTTTTTATATGTTTTCTCGTGTTATTTTGAGTTTTATTGCGTAATTTTGGTGGTTATTTTGCGTGGGGTGGGTAGTATGTGAATTAGAGTGAATAGTTCTCTTCAAATTCTATCGGAGGAAATCCCGAAAATTTTCAACAAAACAGCCATCTTTTGTTTAAAATTGACTTGACAACTTGACTATGACTCTGTGACGTTGATAATACTTATAAATAAATACACTTGACACTGGCAAAATTGTTCTCTAAGAGACAGATGCCATAATTGAAGAAGAAGAAGTACAGTGATCTGAGTTACTAATATTTTCTCTATGTTGTACCTACAACGACCAAGATAAGGCTTTGATTGATTACCTACCTATTGAAGATTGATTTGATGCACATTTTCATTTTATGTACTAGAATATCACTTACCTACTTACCTAATGAATATCGAATATGAACCGCAGCCGCATGATGATATAATTGATAGATTGAGACGAAAGTGGAACGCCGACGGGGAATTTGATGGAATCATATCCAGTGATGAAGACTTCCTGGAACTCTTGGAGACTACTCTAGATTCAATAATGGAGCCATCGAGAAATGGCTCACCAAATGGGACTGATGATGAGACTGATGAAGAGAGTGATCTTCTAAGTTCTGTTTTAGGTCTCGATCTCAGTCTTAGTGTGTTGGATTTTTTACTTGCTTCTCTGAAGTACATCAAGTACTTGGCCTTTTTTATCACATTTGTTATGATCACTGTGTTTCTACACAATGACATCTACAGATGCATAACTTGTAATGTACAGGACTTCATATATCCAGGATTGAGATTCCTGCGGAAGCTTTCTATTCCTGTATTATCCTTATTTCCAACACTGACAAGTGAGTAATAACTCAAGTTATTTTGTCTAGTGAAATAGTTTTAACCGTGTAACTATAACAGATCACTGGTTTTAACATGACTTTATTAATTTCAGAATTGTACCATGAAACATGTCTAATAGAAAACCCTTTCTTTGCTGTGGTTGATATGGACTGTTGGCCATGTAAGGCTGTGAATAATGTATTGGAAGCATATACAACACCCAAGCCAATAAATGAGCAACATAGAGCCCCTTTTATATATAGGGTAACATTATTTAATCTTAAATATTATGAGAATTATAGTTAATTTATAGTTCAAGTACAAATGACATGGGTAAAAAAGAAGAGAGTACTGAGACAACAAATGATAGAGTAATGGAAGATCACATGTTGTGCGGACCCCACATAATGTGGGAAAAGGGCAGGAAGATGATGATGATGATTGTTCAAGTAGGACTACATTTTGCATACAAATAGAAATATTGCTATCTAATAATACTTAGGTATTTTATAGAATTTTAGATATTGCATAGGTAAAATATTAAGAGTGAAAGTTACATACACACTATTCACAACCAAACGGCTGAATGGATCCTAATGAAATTTAGAATCGAGACAGATTGTACATACCCCTCTAGCTGTATAGGATTCCTTTTGTCTCAGAAAAGTAAAAAAAATGCTGTTTAAGTCACAGACAACTAGTTACAAATTGTTAATTATATTATTTTTTGGAATCTTTGGTTGCTTATGAAAATATCTAACTAAAGCTCTAAAATTTACTTCAGACAGAACAGGAAGTAGTGACCCCAGTAATGCTCAAGCATTTCTACCTGAGCAACAAAAATAAATTTGATAATGAAGCACCTCTAATTTTGATTGATAACAAACACTATATTACTCCATCCGATATGATCAGTCAACTAGAATCTGAAGAAAAACATAATTATGTTTGGTGAGACAAAGTTCTATTTGATTTTATTCACACCTGTAGATTATACTGTGACATTTCTAAATTCTTATTTCAGGGAATTTAATAACAATAATGTAGCCCAGATACTGCGCCAAATCATTCCTAGACCACAAATAGTACCGAGATTTGGCCAAAGTACTGAAAGATACATAATAGTACATAGAAGCGAAGACCCACTTCCAATACCTGATACAGAGTGTAACTTTTCATTTCTTTTATCACTCAGTGGATCTCAAACTATAGAATTGAGACCGGCTGAAGAATGCAAATTTCAATGCAAGTCATTAAAAGTTGAATTAAAGCAAACCTATCTGTGTAAGTATGGTCATAAAACTAGATCCAATCCTAGTAATTTATATGTAAAAGTTTGTGTGTTTGTCTCTAACACCCAAACAGATTTTGATGATATTTGGGAGGAATGTAGAATATAAAAAAAAAGTCTGGCTGAAATAGTGGATCCATATAGAAATTTAAAAAAGATTAAAGCTGCATCTACGAAAATCAACTAGTAGGTTTCCTAATAGTTTTAAATTAGCTACCAGTCTTAATAACTAGTATGACCTACCTATATAAATTACTATCATAGGTTTATTTTTCAGTGTGGTACAATTGGTGGTATTGGAGACCTTTAATTCAGCCATCAACAGGAAATACAACATTTGTAGCACATTTGGGGTCATATTGCTGACCCTAGCTGGACAGCTAAGAACAAGCCAAAGAATAATCTAAGAAATTGTATAATCATTACCTTTTGTAAAATGAGTGTTAATATGTGTAATACTAATAATGCAAAAAAATGATATTCGGATTATGGAATGTATATACACCATTTTATTCATAACAAAATTAATCTAATAAATAAAATTAACTAAAAAATCAACTACAGTTCATTCAAACTTTTCTTTTAACTTGTCCTTCAAAAGTACAGGTACGAGAGATAATAAAGCAAATATGCTTAAGACTGTCACAGAAGTCCACGACCAGGCATCACTGGTAGATGTCAGCGTGTGCAATGTTTGTCCGGCTTGTATTGCCACAAATGATGGTGGAGCTACTCCTGAAAAACAATTATTAATTTCTAAATTTACCTGACTGCAAAGGAGGGTAACATATTTGTGGTGTGTTGCAAGTTCATTGGTTATCGCTGTAAGACTGATAGTCTGGATAATTTTTTACAAATGATTGATCATTGGGTTTTTGTGAATCACAAGAGTGGCTTTACAAAAAGCTCTGCCTTCTGCACTGTAGGTAGTGGATTCGATCCCCACTCATGATAAACAATTATGTGATGAATGTAGATTTTTGTTGTGTCTGGTTGTTTTATCTGCTTCCCATAATACAAGCTTTGCTTAGTTTCGGGTTAGATGGCGTTGTGTGACTGCCCACCAATATATTATAATTTACTTTAAAGAAATTATTTTCAATTAAAGTTAAATATTAATTGGATCATGCAATTACTAAGGAAAACAAATTAAATTTCTCACCTATAAAAGTTCCAAGAGCAAATGGCACTAGAGGAACACCAATCACAGGTGCTGACATGTTGATGAACCAATTTGGTAAAAAAGGAGTCACCCTCAGAAATATCATATAGTTGAGTAAGTTATTATTGTGTTTTTTCACAGCCACCGACCATTGTGCAGCTTGATCAGGGAAAAACTTCTTTACCAGTTTTTTACCCAGTATATTGGATAAGAAAAAGCATAAACTTGCACCAATTGCTGAACAACAACAGACCAATGTCAGGGCTAGGTAGAACGGGAACAGGAACCCAGAAAGTATACTCAGGAATATAGATCCAGGTATCGCAAATGTTTGCAAACTGAAATTAAATAATAAAGTTACATATACATTTGTTATAACATTACAGATAAGACTAATAGCATAAATAAATACACTCACAAAATATAAACTAGAAATACTCCAAATAATACTTCAAAAAAATACTTTTCTTTGTAGCGGTCCAGCACTAAACCTAACTGTTTGGCATCTTCGAGATCCCATGGTAAATGCATGTGTTGTTTCTCATGTCTGAAATTAAACAAATAGGTATATTTATTGTACCTTATATGTACATTGCTAGTGAAATAATATGATTTTACTCACTCTTCTAGATCCGGGAATTGCCTATAGAGAAATGTTAGAGCTAACAGTGATGAAGCAAAAATAATTAAGACAAGGATCAATGCTCTTCGAGTTGAAATGCTATTATCACTTGTAGATATCAAGGATGCAGTGTCTGAAAAGGAAAAAAAACTATTTTGGTACAGAATATTATGAAAAAAAATATTTGAAAGGAAAGGAAAGGAAATGGAAATAAGGAACAGGAAATAAATGGTAGGTACTTATGACAGGAAAATACAGTCCAACACTGTCTGTTCTAAGGTTTCTGATCCTTGGTTTGATGATGGTTTGGTGATGGATGTAGACTGTGGAGGATACGGAGGCATCTTGAACGTCACCTTGAATCTCCTGTGCGTCTGAATTAATTCTTCTTTGTTCTATTGTACTCATATTTGCAGCGATAGCGAAGTCTGAAGTTGCTAAATACAAATTATGTTTATAAGCAAAAAACAAGCAACGGAATACTTTAAAAGTACAAGATAAATAAAAATGTGATCACACTTTCGTCAACCTTTTGAGTTTTTAGACAAAATAAAAGTAATATTAGCCTAAAATTTAAAAATCAATAAATTAGTGCTTGCTGCCCGCCATACAATACGAACGAAATGTATGAAAATGAATGACAAATAATAAAAATAAAATAGACAGATGATATTGACAATGACATAACAAACATTAATAGCAGACTGATGACATTTGTAGGCTACGTAACATTCTTTGATAGCGGGCGCGGAGCAGGGCTTCCTTCTGTACTCTACTCAAACGATTTAACGTGAAGACGTTTTTAGTTATATATAGTACTTAGATAGATTAGAATTTATTGAAATAAAATATATATCAGTGGATATAATATTCCATGATTATGTAGATTTTTTTATCACAGTTAGATGTTATAGGCAATACATCGTGCACGATGTTTGAGGTTTTTCACAAAACATTTACTAGGTATTATAAAATGGTAACCACTGAAAAATAAATTTACCTTACCAAACGTATGTGAGATAATCCTACCCTTCCTACCCTATTTAATTATCTGCAGACGCTAAAATACGTAAAAAATTGTTAAGTATGCGATTTAGTCCCTGTCATCCACTGAAAAAAACTGCTTGAGCGCGAGCCAAGCAAAGAAAGCAAACTTCGATATTTGTGAGCGCCAAATGCGGCCGTGCTTCCTGCGTAGGAGTGGGACGGCTGAGGAAAGGGAACTACTCGGTCGACCCGCACCCGCACAGCGTACTACCTATGTAATGAATGTAGTAGTAGAGAGTACCGCGCAGAACGAAACGCGCGTAGCCCCGTGTCGGCGTCCCGAATCTAATTGCAGTATCTTTCCTATGCTGCTAAATAACTTTCTTCCGATAACTCTGTGACGTTTATTTATATACAAAATTCATGGATTTCACACAAATTTATCTATATTCAGTGACTCCGCCGAACGCGATAGTGAAATGAGTGAAAGTGCCTTTCTAATGGAACACTATTATTGAGATGTGGTTCTCATCGAATACTTAGGCAGTCTACATGAATTTAAGTAACAAGGTATATAATAAAAATGTACTTACTATGTAGTAAGTAAGTACCTATTTTTTATGTTATTTACTATCATGAGAAAAAAGTGTAGTCGTAAAGGTGTAGGTATCTATCTAGGTACCTATACCTACCTAGCTTACCAAACAAGCAATTATTAGGTACCTACTTAAGTATCTGAAAGCATGAATATTAAGAGGGTCCAGATATCCGTTTTCCGGCTCACTAGCAACAGCTTATCCTAGTCAATGATCAGCATCATTACAATAGCTTCACCCACTATAAGGATTTTTTTCTTCATTCACCGCGATGTTACCTATTAATTTTATATTGGCGTCATTCCTCTCCACTATTAGTTACTAGTTAATACATCGTTGAATTATCTACTTTTTTTATGTCTAAAGGGGCAAGCCAAAAGACAGATTGTATATAGGGAACAGCTGTTAGACACAGTTAAGTAACGGGCATCAACAATTTCTGTTAAAGTTAAAATCTTGCTTATTTCAGGTGATGCGCGGAGGTACACCCTGGCTCTGCATCGCGATCATTGCACTGGCACTTGGCTGCGTGCGAGGCGTGGATATCTGCGAGCGAGGCAAGACCTGGTGGGATCGAGATCGCAACCTATGCACTCCCTGCAGCACCTGCAATGCATCTCGTCAAGCAGTCCGATTCCCTTGTGAGATATACCGCAATACAGTGTGCCAATCCCTCGAAAATGTTCGAATATGGCCTTTCCACACCCCCAAAAACAATAGTGCGCCCAGTGACGAGGAATATTACGAATATGACGTGGACTACGAAAGTGAAGTGACGGACAGCAATGAGGGAGGGTTAGTTTGGGACTTACAAACGTCTAGCCTCACCCTTGCTGCAAGTGGTTGTGTGGTGTTCTTTCTAGTGGTGCTTATACTGTCGCTTTACCATGCAAAAGAGTGGAGGATACTCAAGCGAGCGCTGAAGTCAGGTAATAATCTTACAGTGATATAATTTAATTGTGACGTAGAGGTAAATAATGTTGGAGGTTTCATAATAGCCGCCGAAACCAAAATAAGCTCAAGAGCTGATAGTCAATCAAGCGAATGCCAAACAGCAAAATACAATTCATCCTTATTGGACCGTCTTTCGAATCCATAGTTAAATACAAATCAATTAGTGCATAAGCATTAACAAATTAAAAGGGCCATCCATGTATTATTCTCGATTCGCCCTAATTTTGATGTCCAGTTAGTCTTATAAGTCCGAAACAATCTGAAGAAAATTTTAAAGGACACATCACGTCCTTCGTAAGAAAAAAACTGCACCGCATACGAACCAGAAGCTAAATAAATAATTCGCGTTGTGTAAACATTTTCTCTGAGAGCGCATAAATTATGGTTTATTTATTCAGGACGAACGATCTGATCATGCGACGGTGCGACCTCCGAGTAGCGTCAGTTTTATTATCCAGAGATTGATGTTTCTTGAATATTAACGGATTATCATGATCGTGAGCTTGTTGATTTTATTAAATTTAGTGTTGGTCGAAATCAGATTGAGGCAAATTGTATTATTGTCAACTAAACTAGTATGAAGGCATAGGTAGGTTACTTACACTAAATCACCATGTTCCACACTTTGGAGCTTTAATTATTTAGGGTGTTCAGTAATTCACTGTCTTGTGAATACACCTACCTACTTAGGTACTTCCTTCACATCTTTACCACGTCTTAATCCATCGAAGAATAACGTTTTATAAGTTGATGGCAAATCGAAATTACCGGGTTCCCAGCCAGCCACAATTCTGCTCTAGCGGCGGCAGGGCGCTTGCCCAGATCGTGTAAACAATGAGAGTTTGTTTGTACATGTGCGCTACTAATTTTGACCTGGCTAGCCTAGCGGGCCGCCCGCTAACAATAGCTAACGGGTTTTTGTTGCATTTGTATAAATACTCCAAAATTAGAGCTATTAAAAGCCGATTTTACTGCGCAAACTTTTTATTGCTGTGGTTTTCTGACCAAAAAACTCTTCTATAAACCGAGTATATAGGTATTAGGCAGGTTCTTTACCTATCGCAAACGAATATCCATATAAACTTGTGCTAGTACAAATCACAAGTCACTCCCACAGCATTCGCATAAACTTTGCAAATTCCGTTTTACTTAGTCTGCATGCATGTCTGTCTATAAATGAGCACGTTTAGTTTACAGTCGTGATTAGTAATTAACTTGGGCATTATTTACACGCAGATGTACAAGACCTGACTGCAAAACTGAAGTTAATGGAGGCAGGCACGCCGGTGGAGCCAGTTGTGGCCACCGATCATCATATCTACTGCAACATTCACGCCGGCATCGGCAAGGAAGCTTTACTTGGTGAGTTTTAAAAGCCGTAAATTTTTTCGATGACTTGATAGGCATGGCACATAAATTATCTTAAATATTTGAGTGAGTAGACGTTTTCACGTTAAATACTTATTGAGTATTATAGTTCATTCAAAGACTTATCGTGCGTTTTTTTTACTGACAATGCTCATAGTCTACTCATAACAAATTGACAATGCTAAATTTTATATTTTAAAAATAGAGCCAGCATTCTAGTAAGGTGTTTATTTAGGTGCCATCGACCAAAATGCATAATTATTGACACTGGCAAAATTGATCTCTACACTATGTATGTAGGTACCTTAAATAAAGAAAAAAAAAATATTTTCGCGCTGGTGGTCAAAGCCAAAAGAGAGTAATAATCCAGTGATCTGTACTTTAGTAAATTTATCTCGATGTAATAATCACAACGTTTAGTCAAAGCGGGAATTATGTAGGTACCTACCTACTTACCTACTTACCTTACATAAAGGTAGGTAAGCAAATAAATTAGAAAATTTTGTAAATAACCGTCAAATAAATAATAACACCTAATAGCTGGTAGGTACCCTTAAGCGATGTAGGTAGGTATACCTACCCCATTAATATTATCGCAAACGACAAGTAGCAAGTAACTACCCTCACTTTTATGTAAGTAGGTACATGTTTATGTCCGTTGCACTGTTAAAAATACTAAGGAAGTGTGCTGAATAAATCTGTCGGTTCGATTTTGAAGACGACCTCGATTTCTTAGATTTATTTGGAGTGGTGATACTGCCAAAGACAGGAAAAGATGGAAGGAATTGGAAGATATTTGTCCCATTGATGTGAAAAAAAATATAGCTATAGGCATGTTTAGTAACTATAACAGATCACTGGCTAAAGGTACCTATTATAATGTCGGTAGGTACTTAGCTAGGTATAATAATTATGTATAACTAGCTTCCGCTCACGGCTTCGCCCGCGTGGTACCTTGAAAAACAAAAACAAATCTATCCCGCGGGAATCGTACATTTTTCCGGGATAAAAAGTAGCCTTTGTGTTATTCCAGACCAAATTTCATCCAGATCCGTTCAGCCGTTTCAGCGTGAAAGAGTAACAAACATACATCCAGACATTCTGACACCCATTCATACATTCTTACAAACTTTCGCGTTTATAATATTAGTAGGGTTTTGTTGATCGATGGTAATGGAACACAATAGGATATTAAATAAAATAATGTACCTACTTAGTTAGGTACCAACCTACATAAAGAATACTTTCTGCATATTGTATTAAGCTAGCTTTCTGCTTTCTCGCATGTAGGTAGGTACTCTAACCCTATTTGGCGCCACGCCAGAAGACTCTGTTTAAAATATTGCCGATTGTGACCGCTGTCTGCAGTCAAAAGTCGCGTAGGTGGGTGGAACTCACTCGGTCGGTAGGTAGGTAATAATGTAAGAAGCATAGAGTAACTTATATGTAAGAAGCTAGGTATGTAGTAAGTACCACCTACCTAACTAGTAACTAGGCAACTGACAGACGCTGTCTGGCCGACAACAAACGGATCTTTCAATCGAAAGGATACCTAACCAAAGTCACTGCCAGACATTATTAGGTACTTAATTTTTATTGTACTCGTGATGTACGTGATTTTCTGCGATGCATTAGACTGCCAACTTTGTCGTTCTAGTTTTCATATTTTTTCTCGTGTTATTTTGAGTTTTATTATATAATTTTGGTGGTTTTTTTTCTAAAAATAATAATACTGTGAATAAAAATGGTTCCTTTCTAAATCCGTAGGAGGAAATCCCGAGAATTTTCAATAAAACAGCCATCTTTTGTTTAAAATTGACTTGACAACTTGACTATTGACTCTGTGACGTTGACAATACTTATAAGTAAATACACTTGACACTGGCAAAATTGTTCTCTAAGAGACAGATGCCATAATTGAAGAAGAAGAAGAAGTACCTCCTACCTCTAATGTAAATTAGGCGATGAGGAGGTGCACCTTTATACCATAATAATGTGTACACAGAGGACAAAGGATATCTAAATTGGTAAAAAACCTTGGTAATTTACTGGTTAAATTGGTAAAAAACCTTGGTAATTACCTACTAGAAAAATGACCCGTACCTACCACTACTTAAGTAGGTACTTACTATGTAAGCAAGAAGTATACCTACTTAGGTACCTATGCCATCAGGGGGTAGTCTCCTCTGGCTTTGTGACTTGTATTAAGTAGGTATATGGTTAGAGTAAATAAGTAGGTAGGTACTCGATAAACGAATTAATAATCGATCGTTGATCGATGCTCTAATAAGGCTCCAAGGATGAAGATGCATTCAATCGGGGCCATGGGATGCCAACGCGTATTATCGGTATAGTATAGAGTAGTCGATCGAATTTTTAATGGCTAGCAACCATAAATTTATTCTGCATAGCTACAACAACTCTAAGAACAGCTATGTTCGGTCGGACATTACCTATCTATTACCTACCTACTTATCTAGGTATTGGCAGATTCTCCTCTACACTTTTATCATTGTTCTCACTATTCGTCATTGTTCGCAACAAACAATTTTGGTTAAATCGTAAAATATTAGGTACTTACCTACTTAGTTAATATTAAATGTAGGTAAGTACCCTTGTCCCTTCGTGAAATTGCTATCAGCTTGAAAGACGAGCTCTAAAATCAATATTAAAAAAGTTTTAAAATAACGACAAATGTAGGTACTTACCTACCTATACTTACCTACATTGAGAAGAGCCATCCTATTATCAAAAACGCTTTCGAAATGGAAGTTAGATAGACTAGCAATCACGACTTTTTGATGATTTCATTGTTATTTCACCATCAGAATGCATTTTGTTTTTATTTTACGAATAAGGGCATCAGGTAGGTACTTTCCTAATACTTATGTGTAGCTACCTTAGAGCATTAAACCAACTTTGTTTTAATGTTTTAATAACTTTGGTTTAATGCTCTAAGGTAGCAGCATTTGGCTATGGCGAAGGCTAGTAGGTACCTACCTATAGTGTGTAATTACCTTAGTTTGCGAGAAATCTGCGAGATCAACTCACACTCAGTCGGTTTATGTTTTTAAAGCCAGATGTTCAAAGAGTAGGTATGCCAAGTTCTAAATTATAAATATCTTCTGTTGATTGATACTAAAAATCCGCGGAAGTTTGATTTAAGTCAAAACTAGGATTAGAATCCTATGGTTATACGGTATAACCAGATTTACGTTAGGTACATACTCTGGTCATTTGGTGCCCATTTAATAATATAAACATACTACTGTAAGTACCTACTATACTTTCTAATTAACTATGGGTAAGATAAGACCATACTGTACCTGTACCTTTTCATTTGTTGAACCAAATAAAGTTATTATTATTATTATTATTTTAAAACCTTTAAACGAGCAATTCTTGTATATATATAATCTGAATCTCGGAGAAACGGCTCCAACGATTTTCATGAAATTTAGTATGCAGGGGTTTCGAGGGCGATAAATCGATCTAGCTAGGTTTCATTTTCCAAAAAACAAGATTTACCAAAGAAAAAACCAGGTACTTATTATTATAACCATAAGATTCTAATCCTTAGACTATATAACTTATACATACCGTGTAGAGTAGATTAACTACAGTAGGTAGGCACTACCTACCGTGTCGTCGCAGCCAAGCCAAAGCCAGTAGGGCCACGCACGTGTGTTCATTATCTGGTTATTTGTAATGCAAGCCCGCGCGAGCAAGCTTCCGCCCCGAAGGGCATCAGTCGCACCGCAAGGAACCGTCCCCACTTCCTGCTCACACCGATTTTTGACAACAATCAATTTTAATTAACAATAAATAGCCCACTCGATCGATGATTTATTCGGCTGTTGAACTTCTCTTGAATTTTACGTTCCGTTATGTTTGATGAAATAGTTAGTAAATAGTTGAGGAGGGTGGGTAGGTGTGGGAAAGTGCTAATTATGGGCTTGTAGTGAATTTTAGGAGGTAGGTTTTTTTATTTAGGTTTTTTATATAAGAAGGATCATACAAAAAAGCCGAGGACCGAGACGAGTTTCTTGCCTGTTCTTCTCGTACTTGGGTTAGGTTGGAATTGGCACATAGATTCACCTAGCATGTAAGACGTTTCAAAGTGATCCTTGTGATTGTACTGAATAAATATTTTTCAATTTCAATTTCAATTTGCTTTGCTGCATTCATAGATTAGTTTACCTATAACAAAATACTACTTAAAACTGTACTTTGAAACTCTCGTGTCGTGAAGGGCAGTGTCTTGTTACGTACCAAAGTCGTGACCGCGCATATAGGTACCTATGGTTGTTTTATTGAAATTGACATTGCTCGTTAACAAGGGCTCCAAAGTCCTTTTTTTTTCATGCGATTGAACTGCAGTATAAGCCGAAGCCATGTCCACGAATGCATAAATATTATGCCCTGCCAGCTGCCCCATGAGCTATCAATCAATGGCAATAAAATAAACAAATATTTGCTTGACGTTACCGATGCCACACTATTTTGGGTATAAAAAAATAAATAAGTATATACTTAAAGTAATATTACGCACGCTTAATAATAAACCGGAGTAACTCAAAAACTCGGTATTTTGAGATTTTATCATAAACAGCATTATCTCAACACAATGCGTAGGATAGCTTTGACAGCCAAACCAAAAGGAGCAATAGAAAGAAAATAAAAGGTCGGTCATCTCTTTTCCATTAAATGCGAAGCTCAAGTCGATTCTGTTAAAGTGCAATATTCAGTGTTGTGCCCTCAGTCATGGACTAAAATCGTATTTTGTGCGGGAATAAAACTAAATAAATCTGTACAGTATTAAAAACAAATACTTATTTTGCATATAAATTAATCTTAAAATGATACAGTCTGTTTTATTTCTCTTTTTGATTTAAATGATGGCAATATTTGCATCATCATTAAGATTTATTTCCTTTTATTATTAAAAACGAAATTGACTACTAGTAGCTTTTTTATTTGTTTCCTTTCATTTTTAAAAACTTTCATCCATTTGAGAAGTAGTACGATATAGTTCCGTTTTTTAGTAAATCTAGTTCTAGAATCAGGGGCAAAATTAAAATTTAATTCTTCTTACAATTAATTTGTTACTTTAATATTTTAAATTACTTCTATAGAAGGAGTAAAAAGCTTGTTATGCTGGTAAATATACATGGAGGTACGTTACCACCTGCCTAAATATTAAGATTAGCTTTAATGAATTAGCTTTACTTTTTCCTTTAAATCTGTTTTTACTTGTTTTTTTTTTGAGTGAAAAAAGACTAAGCGATGAAAGTTGTGAAGAGTATGTTAAGATGATTTGGGTATATACCTATAAAGGATGGATGAAAGGAAACCGACAAAACAGGCGAAAAACAACGAATAAGGCGAGTGTGAATGGGACAGTTGGAACGGGTAGACCTCGGCGTCCGTACCTCGATAGAATCGGGGACGTTTTAGAGAAAGGCCAGGTCAAGAGTAACCTAAACCGATGCACATAATATCTGAATAACGAAATTATAATGAATGAAGCAAAAGAGGTATGTTAGGATCGTAGTAAGTGGAGATTTTTGGTTTTACAAACATGCAAATTATAGAATTGGAAGATGAGTTTATAGAGAATACTTCTGAATTAATTCTACAAATGAATTTAAGATCAAAACAAAGTGATTTTATAAGCCAAGCTAATAAAACTCTTCCTAATTATGCTGATGTTGCAGACTCTTGCTAAGTGCAGAAAAAAAATCGAATGCTGCTGCTAGACTAAGAAACCTTAATCCTTCAAGTTCAGATTCTTCTGACCATGAACTAGAGACAGAGTAAAAAAGACGCAAGAGAACTCAAGACATGAAAAATTGGTAACAAAGCGAAGCGTTTTAGAAATCTTCGTGAAGAAGTTTCACGTACTTCGTGAAGAAGCGAAACACTCGTGTTGACTCCATTTTTTTTTGAGGTTGCGTGTGAGGATTGTGTGTGAGGCTGACAACCTCACACACAATCCTAAGTCGTAATCAAATAATCAATCATAAGTCATAATCTAATAAATCCTAACCAATAAGTGCTTTGCACGCTTTGCACTTTTTATATACGGGTGGGCGGGTGATGCAGGAGTCTGCATATAATAGTTTAACGGGAAAATACTAGATATTCATCACCTTAATCAATTAAATAAGAATTTGCTAGTGTTTTTAAAAGCATTTTGGACGACTGATAAAATGATACCTATTTAAATAATAAATTAAATAAATCACACCGGAATGACGGTTAATGACAAGCGTGGAAATCATGGGAATAAAAAAATGAGCACTAAATAATAAAAAAACACATTGAATCATCTTGAGACGAGATAATTATATAGACGAAGAAAACAATAATAACGAACTTTATAACGGTGACTTATAAGCAAAAACAGATAGAAAACAACAGATCCAACTACTAGCGTATTATAATTTTATTAACTATACCATATTTTTTTACGACATCATTATTATAACAAAGGAATGTATTAAGAAATAAAAGGAAGAAGATTATCAAATATTATAGAAATGGAAATGAAGGTCCAAGAGGTTGATTCCGTACTACTAAGA
The DNA here is from genome assembly GCA_963675405.1 of Cosmorhoe ocellata. Taxonomy (NCBI): domain Eukaryota; kingdom Metazoa; phylum Arthropoda; class Insecta; order Lepidoptera; family Geometridae; genus Cosmorhoe; species Cosmorhoe ocellata. The sequence goes on along the minus strand of OY776249.1, from coordinate 8,425,686 downwards.
AAATTTTTATAAATACATTATTTAAGAAAACAGAGATGTTGATCTTTATCTAGTGTATATTGATGCATTGTTTTTTGTAATATCATAAGCCAGTTCAGTACTACCTAATTATTTTTAGATGTATGATAGCGAAAGATGGGTATGACAGAAGCATCAAAGTAGAATAAATGCAGTAGAAATGAGAGCTTCCAGAAGTATGTGTGGTTTAACTTTGAATGATAGAGTGAAGAACAGTGTGGTATGAGAAAGTTGTGGACTGAAAGATGACGTAGTGATGAAAATTGAAAAGGGTATCATAAGATAGTTTGAGTATGTAGAAAGAATAGATGAAAGGAGATTAACAAAACAGGTGCATAGAGAGACTGTGAATGGAAAATTTGGAAGGGAAAGACTTTGACGTACGTACCTCGATCAAATTGGGGAGGTTTTAGTCAAAAGCCAAGTCAAAAGTAAGATAAAGCGACGAGCATGTATGAAGAATGTAATGAGATTGAATGAAGCAAAAGAGGTATGTCAGGATTGTAGAAAGTGGAGATCTTGCCTCTGCCTACTCCGTCGGGAACAAGTGTGATTTTATGTATGTAATTAAATTACTTTTTAATCATGATTTACTGATAAAATTCTTAAGAAAATATTTCTAATTAAAAAAGTCCAAAGATTTTACCATTCTTTCTTTGTATTTAATTACATTATTCATTTATAATTTATAGTATTTCATTTTATTAGTAAACCATAATTCCAGTGTGATCTACACAGTTCAATGTAAAACTGAAATATTATGACATACAAGAATCTAACCATTTATTCATTAATTATAAAAGGAAGTATATCGTAGTATTTTTGGAGATTAAAATATATTTTAAAAGAAAACAGCATTATTAATACATACAACTGTTAAGATTTTGAATAAAATTCCAGGTATTAATCGAAAAAAGAAGTAAGTCAGTAATATTTTTTTTAAAGCCTTGTTAATAAAAAACTGTTAATAATATTGATGATTTTCTATAGTGATATTAAAGATTTATCTATTGACCGTGCCATGGTTAATAAAATAATGAAATATCCACACAAATAAAATCAATAATCGTGATTGAATACAAATACTCCAAGTCACAAAACTTTAAACGCGATTTCCCAACATTTTGGTTTTTTGAGTTACTCCGGTTTATTTTTAAGCGTGCGATTAGGTGGTGAGGTTTTTACATGACCTACTATAACTTTTCTCATCCACTTTGTCATTGACTGAAAATCATGCTTTCCAACTTTGGTCTAAATTTTGCTGTTTTTATAATATGCTAAAAACGTTGGGTACAGATTCTTAGTCTAAAATTCTAAAATGAAGAGGATCGTAAAACATTCCATTGATTTAGCATTTTAGAAACACAAAACAGGGTCACTACCCATCATTTTCCTGTGGAAATGGCTACCGACCCCGTTTATTATAGCGTCAGGAAACTGCCGCGCCGGGGCCGGAGCTTTCATTCTCACCACAACGTTCGCGTAGTCAATAAATAGATCTCATCCAAACTGTTTGATTCATAAATCATAAACTTACGAGCGATCATGACGTCTGTAGATCGATATAAGTACCTATTTCTAGGCATTTGGTCAGCTCTAAAGTATCGGGGGTACTTAGGTAGGTTCCTACGTTTGGTTGCTTGCTATTCCGGAGGTGGTACCTATAGTAGGTAGATAGAAAAGAAACGGATCATAGGCTCATGGTATGAACCATGTTCATAGTGGGTCACCTAACAATGAACATGGTTCATACCTTGTCCATTCTACTCTATCAACGGTTTCCTCATTTTACTCATTTTAATTATCTATCTCGTAAAATATTAGTTAGTATTAAATGTACCCTTCGTGAAATAACTTCATCATCATCATCATCCGCAGCCCGACTTCACCCACTGCTGGGTATAGGCCTCTCTTTGCATATGCCTAAAAACTTATTACTAACCAACCAATCTTTTATTGCTCCATCTTCATGCAAACAGCTTGACAGACCAGCTCTTAAAATCAAGGATAAAAAAGTTTTTAAAATAACGGTAAAATATCTTGATTGAAATACCTAGAATGGCCGACCCATTGAAGTAAAATTATGTTTTCATACCATAAGATTGCAATAAAATTCAAAATATGTTTATTGCAATCTAATAGGTATCCTACTATTTTTATTTGTCCTTATTTTCGGATTTGCAAAACTGGTTCCGCATTACCATTTGATAACAAACATACAGAAGGTACCTACTTAGGTTTCTTGAGGCACTAGGCAGTAGGCATGCATTAGGCAGCCTGGGAACAGCTTTGACAGACGATATCGAATCCGTGTGCAGAATTGCAATTTCTAAATGTATTTCCTTTCCTTTTGGGGCTCCGGAAGTTGCTTGGATGGGCTATTCTTTATGCAGAGGCTACCTGCTTTTCTGTTGTATGATGTCAATAACACTTGATTTATTTATGAAAATTGTAAGTAGGTATATTGTTTTTATCTGACTGACAAGTAAGGGTTATGTTTTGCGCGCGTATCTTGTAGGTACTTATCCTAATTAGGTAAGTAGTACCTGGTTGACCGAGCTTTGCTCGGTATTTTATTGGTAAATCTTGTTTTTTGGAAAATGAAACCTAGTTAGATCGATTTATCGCCCCGGAAACCCCCTGCATACTAAATTTCATGAAAATCGCTGGAGCCGTTTACGAGATTCTGATTATATCGATACCGGAAGTATCAATTAAGGTAAGGGACAAAACCCGGTTTTACAGGAGAGCAGAAATAAGTTTTTTTTTGTAAATTAGTTTGTATCTTTTTTTCCTGTGGTATTTGAATGCTTCCAAGACCAAATCGTCTTAGATTTTTGGTATCTTACGTACTAAAAAAACAAAATTCTGATATATCTTACGGTTTCGTAGATAGCCTGTCCCTTACATTAAAATTCAATGTAAAGCCGTACCTTACGCTACTTAAAATTTAGTTAAAATAAGTCTGCAGTAATGTAAGGAACAGATGTAAGTATAAAACTGATAAGTAATTTTAACGTAAGGGTCTATGACTAGTTTTAAATTTGCTGTAAGTAAACAAGAACCTTGCAATATCAACCTTATTTTAATCGACTTAGAGAACGCCAAATAAAACCATATTGAACATCTTATTAATCTTATACCTACCTATAAACGAGCAATTCTTGTATATAGAATAGAATAGAATAGAAAATAGTTTATTGCCAAAAAAAAAACACAGAATAAAAAATTTTGACTTAAGTACCTACCTATTTAAAAAAAAACAAGTAATTAAAGGCAAAAGGAGTAAATTCAGCATTTTGCTGCTTGCAATGATACGCAAGCAGCGCGCTGTTTTTCAATTTACTCCTCTCGGATAGCTGGTCACCGAGAGATTAAAGAGATTGCGGGATTACAATATTATAACATAAATTGAATGCGGGTAATCTAAGATACAGATGTATTCGTTGTACCCATGGGTCCCTTGACTTGCAGGTCTTGCAGGTCGCGGGCGCAGGTCACAGGTTAGGATAATCGGCATTCGATTGGGTCGCGCGCTAGCTTTGCAAGCTAGCCGAACAAACAAAAGGGTTTTACAGGTTTTGACCTATTAGAAAGAGACTAACGACCGTGCCTGACTGCATGCGAAAGAAGGAGATTCTTGTAGTACTCTTGTAAAAGTAATCTTTACGATACATAAATACATTCTGATCGCACCGACATGGCACCTCCCCACAACACACGGAACTCGGCAGTAAGGCGGGTCAAAAGTGATCGAATCACATATAAATTCGTGATCGAATCACTTGCGTATGGGTTGCGATCAAATCAAAGTGATCCAATCAATCGTGATTGACCATGTCTAGAGCCTAAACAACAACTAAACTGTTTTGCCAACACAGCAACACTAAAGCTACTTGACAATGATGGCGTTAAAATCGAAAAATATTATTCATAATTCATCAGAAATAATTCGTATCAAATTATAATTTCCAAAAAATACGAGTTACCAAAAAACCAGGTCATCCAGATACTAATAAAATAAATAATCCAAAGGCATATATATATATCAACGTAAAGGACAACATTGAAAAAACCGCGTTACATCAAAGCAAGTGATTTTAGTGTAAGGGTCAAAGTATTTAATTATTGAGACATACATTAATTGAGATAAAAAACTTCACTTTGACAAGTTTGTTACGTTACAATTTTAGATAATTTTCTGTTTAGAACTTCTGAAAATTTGTACTGTAAGGGACATTTTTTTGAAGATATCGAAATTTCAAGTATACCAGTCGATAGAGCAGAAAATTTTAGATAGAACTGCATATTCAACTCATTTTCGATAAAATGTCCCTTACGTTAATTGATACTTCCGGTATCGATATATTTATTTATTTATTTAAATTCTTTATTGCACACAAAATACAAAATATGCACAATTGGCGAGCATAATGCCGAATATATATATATATATATATAGTACCTGGTTGACCGAGCTTTGCTCGGTTTTTTTTCTCGTAAATCTTATTTTTTGGAAAATGAAACCTAGCTAGATCGATTTATCGCCCCCGAAAGCCCCTGCATACTAAATTTCATGGAAATCGCTCGAGCCGTTTCCGAGATTCCAAATATATACAGTCGTGGTCAACTAATTAGGGACATGCAAGATAGTGAAGAACAATAACCGGTTATGTACATACAAATATAAAACCCTATTGATTTCTCAGTAACTATTATTTGCATAATTTGGTCCGATTATTATGCTTTAAATGGCTGTAAATAAAAGAATAAATAAATAGAAAAAAGTATTTAATATCAAAGGTTGAACATGTATTCAATTTTAAGGTATAATTCTGTAACTGGACATTTAATTAAGGACAGTAAACTATAATGAAAAATAGAGTTAAACAAAACTAATAATCTGCAGTATTATAATATCTTTAACAGCTCCATTTTATTACGTGTAAAATCAGTACCCAGTAGCAAAACCTTTGTTAGTAATTACCGCTTGACACCGATGTGGCATAGACATTATCAGTTTCTGGCATGTTTCGACAGGAATGTTTGCCCATGCCTCACAAAAAGCTTCATTAAGTTCATCTAAAGTTGTGGTACGATAAGTGGCTACTTTTTTCTTGATTTCGTGCCAAAGGTGCTCGATTGGGTTAAGGTCCGGGCTATTTGCTGGCCAATCTAGCACCGATACTGACTGACTGGTAAGAAACGACTTGACTGAACGGGCGGTATGTTTTGGGTCGTTATCATGCTGAAACGTCCATATAATAGGGAGATGCTCCTCAGCATAGGGAAGCATCGTTTCCTCCAATATTGCCTTGTATTGATGTTGGTCTAAGTTACCCTGAACTTTCCTCACAGGTCCCACTCCACGTCCAGAAAATGAACCCCACATTTTAATGTTTCCACCGCCATGTTTCACCTGCTTTTTTGTGAATCTTGGATTCATTTCCGCTTTTACTGGACGCCGTACGTATTGCCTTCCATCTGAAGAAATCAAATTAACCTTGGTCTCGTCAGAGAATAATACATGTTGCCATTGGGCGTAGGTCCAATGTCCATATTTACGTGCAAACGCCAAACGAGCATTTCTATGTTCTTTCTTCAACAACGGTACTTTGCGAGCCACTCTTCCGAACAACCCTGCTTCTATCAGACGTCGTCGAACGGTCCTAGCTGAGACACCAGCTCTTTCGTCTGTCCCAAACACTTCGTGTTTAATTAAAATAGAGCCTAGAAACGGATCTTTCTTAGCTAACCTGGCTATCATTCTATCTTCTTGCGGAGTTGTTTTTCTCGATCTTTTTGTTCTGGGCACATTTAAATCTGTGTTATTGCGTCTGACATGTTGCACTGCATTGTATACCATAGTTTTTGAACAATTTAAATGTTCTGCTATCCTTCGGTATGGCCAACCATGCTCGACAACAAACTTCATGATAATTTTTCGTAGTGTTGGATCGCAACTTTTATTTTTACCCATTTTTCTTCAAAATATTTTTCAAAACTTAAAATAAATATCGGGATTGCCGCCAAAACTACCACGAAACAATAAGAGAAGAAGTAAAAAAGTATTGAGATTCAAATTTTGAAAATAGAACGCAATATCTCAGTGTCCCTAATTAAATGGCCAGCCAGCATTATTTGAACAAATAGCACTACGATAATCTATCAGCTATACTGTAAAGAGGTTGTTGTTGTTGAGGAGAAGTTGTTATTGTTTGTATAATCGGGCACATAAATGACTAATTATACTTACATGTAAGAGATATGGAATATGGTTTAGACTCGTTGGAAAATAAAAAATAAATTCACAATTCGGTTTAACCAAAGAGTGTCCCTAATTAGTTGACCACGACTGTATATATACAAGAATTGCTCGTTTAAAGGTATAAGATATTTGTTTGTAAATTTTTTTATTACCTACTTCGGTATCTTCCATACGGCTGGATGGATTTCTACAGTTAAAAGTATCGTTATATTCGTCGTAAAAATATTAAGTGTTTCCAAAAACGGGCGTGAATACAAATAAGGATTGTAGACATCACGCGCGAAATCTCAGTTCGGGGCGAACTACTTGTCCACTCTATGTTATTCTGTCGTCTGTGTGTGACAGTAGTGTACTTAGGTATTTACCTAATATTGCGTAGGTTTGTGTATATACCTACTTCATTTAGTGCGTGTAGGTCTAGGCTAGAGACCGGATGCAATCATTACGTCGGAGCCGGAGACAAGGCAGTCAACTAGAATAATACAAACTATTGTTTGCCTGCTACTAAGTAGGTAGGTACCTAGTTATTTATCTAACTAGTTCAGAAACGCAATCATGCATGAGAAAGCAAACGACCTAGCCAACTTTTATTTGGCGCTCTGTTGTTGGTACCTTACCTACCAAATATCTCATCAAGCATGTTTTCGCGACAGACAAAATAACAAAAACAATAAATAAGTAATTTATTATACCGATGCATCTTAGTCTTTCAAATCGCAGCTGGCAAATAAGATAAATAATGTCTCACTCAAGCGGCGTTGGCGAACGTTTGAAGGTTAAATGAAGTCGAAATGGGAATCGGCCAGTTGCGTAGTATCAACTTCCCGGAACCAGTAAAGGTAGGTATGTACCTACCAGACATTCGCAGTTCCATGGAGGGAATGTTACAATGTTTAGATTACAAACTAAACTAAAATAGAAAACCATAAACAAAGTCTCTGGGATTATATTTTTATTGTACCACCTACCATTCTACATTGGAAAAGAACGAGCACAGAATACTAAACGAGATGCGTTAGATTCTCTCAAGCCACTATTATTTTGTTTTTTATAGTGGACTAGTTAGCTGATGCTCGCGGCTTCGCCCGCGTGTTATACCTAAGTATCTCAAAGGGCAGCATTTGAGTTAAAAGTTTATATTTTTCCGACACCGCCAACAAAATATCATTATATTTTAGCCATATATAAAAAACTTGACAAATTATTATTACTAAAACCTTCCTCGAGAACCACTCTATCCATTGGTGAAAAAAGCATGAAAATTAGTGCAGTAGTTTTTTTGAGTTTATCGCGAACATACAGACTGACAGACGCGGCGGAGGACTTTGTTTCTTATAAATGTAGTGATGTTTAAGTAAAACTCCGGTAGGTATATTAAGCATAAAAGCTCATCGTAATTTTTTTATAAAATCTCTTTTCATTAAGTAGCATTTAGGTAAGGTACCTTATCTTCTCAAGTAAATCCTAGGCCTACGACAAAAACTTGAGACGTGTCAAGGGACACCCGGATGGAACGAAGTACCTTTCCTTGCTTTTTATGAGAGAGAGAGAGAGAGAGATACAGAGAAACACGCGCACGCCGCACGACTTACAACTATACCTACCAAAAAGTGTCGTTACAACTTTTCGTGAGAATTTTTTCCGTCTAGTCCCCTTTCGCAACGCGCGTTATGGAACTTCGTCCCAATAAAGTATTTCGATTCTATGCGTACCTACCTATGCGATGCGCACGTCTCGCCGTCCGTCGTAGGTAGATAAATTCAATTATGGTCGCTACAAACCGCAATTAGCTCACACCTCTTATTTGTTTTATGCGGTAAACTTTTTACGCTCTGCAAATAGTTTTACAAGGGCACGCTAAGCATCTTATTACACTACTGCGAAGCTAAGGAGGGTAATGTGTTTGGGGTGTATGATATTGTATATATAATAATAAATAATGCTGGACACTATCACACAGCATCATGTAGCCCCAAACTAAGCAGAGCTTGTATTATGGGAACCACATGACTGATGAACTACATAGATATACTTTTTTTTTTTGTAAATACATACATATTATACATAGAAAACACCCAGACCTGAGACAAATATGTATCTGCAAATAATGCAAACATTACAAAAATTATTCGTATGCGAGTTCCTTTTTGAAAAATGAGGTCGTTGAATTCGTATGGATTACAAGAGTGGCATAGGCTGAATACAAAATGTCAAAAAATCCAATATGGCTGTAAAGCTGTAATTTAATTACTTTCAGTCAGGTTTTTAAGTTTTTTCAACACCTATATACTTATCTAGATACCATCTAGATACTTATCTAATTAATAAAGATGAAAAAAAAGCTAGCTAGGTAGGTAGGTATTATCACCTCCAGACTCATTGGAGTCTGGAGGTGATAATACCTACCTACGTACCTACGTATGTAAGCAGGTAGGTAGTACCCAAAGAGAATATAATCACTACGTTTTGTAGTACCTAGGTATTGAGCTAGGTACTACCTGCTTACATACGTATATCTTATACCTTTAAACGAGCAATTCTTGTATATATATAAATATATAATCTGAATCTCGGAAACGGCTCCAACGATTTTCATGAAATTTCGTATGTAGGAGGTTTCGGGGGCGATAAATCGATCTAGCTAGGTTTCATTTTTAGAAAACGTCGTTTACCATTAAAAAAACCGAGCAAAGCTCGGTCACCCAGGTACTTTATTTTAAAATACGGTCGTATTAGCTACACAGTATTTACACCTATTCCAGTGCAAGTATTTAGTAGGTATTAATAATTGATTTTCATTGTTTCAGGTCCATCATCAGGCAAGAAATTAGGAAACGTTTACACACAAGAGAAACACCCCTCCTGATCAAATATCCGCCGAAAATCTAAGGCCTTTACAGTAACAGTACAAATTGTAATATACAAATCAGACCTCGCACTACCATGATAAAATAGTCTTTAATAAAATATTTTTTCTACACATGCAATAGCTTTATTATTTAACTAGTGAAACCCCCGCGAATTACCTCGTCCTTTTTGCATACAAACTTCAACTTTCTGCTGCTCTTCTTAGAGGTAGAATTTCGGGAATCCCCTAGGGTTCGTCTATCTATACTAATATTATAAAGAGGAAAGTTTTGTATTTTTGTTTGTAACGAATAAACTCAAAAACTACTGGTCCGATGTTAAAAATTCTTTCACCGTTAGAGTGCTACGTTATCCCTGAGTAACATAGGCTATATTTTATGTAGGTACCTCGCGAGCAAAGCCGCGAGCGGAGGCTAGTGTGCTATAAACTTCAAGTTTCTAGGACCAGCTGTTTAGGCTCTGCGTTGTCTGTTCTGTGAATAGGTCAACACGACAAAGTATTTTTTATAGTAGGTATTCTGATTTGATTAGCGTCCTTGTCCATATTGTGACAGCTGGGAGTGTTTATTGAAGCGAGAAATAGCAGTGTTCAAAATATTATGGCCTACTAGTAACTCTGCCGAGTTCTTGGTGACGCGAGCGTCTTCAAATAGATTCGACCGCGCCTCGTCTACCGACACCCACATGAATAAACAACCTTATTACGACTAATTAAGATCCATAAAATAATATGATTAGTTGTGTTGACTAGAATCACATCCAGTCGGTCGGAGGAAGGAAATGATTCCTCAATGTCGTTAAATTACATTTGCACCTGTCTATGGGCTTAGTACGGGCTCTGATAGTTTACGAAACTATTTAGTTTTGTTTCCTTCCACTCATTCCTGTAAGAACCCAACTTACGTTAGCGCATTTTTTAAAAGTATCGAAATAAAATACATAATTTAATTTAATATTATATTACCCTTACAAAGGCTCTTATTCTCCTTCATTAACAAATAGAAGAAAAATATCAATTATATTAAAATTACATTATAAACTACTTATCAACATTAAAACGTACCTTTTATCTCAAAAATAATAATTTACTAACAAACATATTGTACGAAGGGTGAACATAAAATCATTCACAGTCGAATCTCGCATCATTGCTAGTGTTCATGGAATTGGGTGTTTCAGATTTAGAGGTAGATTTATCACGTAATTTTGAAAAGAACAGTTTAACATTAAATTTGAGATTAAGCCAAAAATATACTAAAATCATTTAATGTAGGTATAATGGATGCCAAACTTTTCAAGATTGTAATGAACACAGTATGGGTTTTTCTAAATATATAAATAGTTGCAAGATATTGCATTTGGTCGATGATTATAAACAAGATGTAACCTAGATACACAATATACGCGGTTGCTATTGTATAGGAGAGTAAGTGTTTAGCATATAGCCGCGTTTACAAGTAAAATACAATGTTATTTTATTTCCATTGGAAAATGTTAAATTCTAAAACTAGCATAACAAATCACACTACACAAGTGAAAATAATCTTGGGAATATCATTAGAAACGCAGTCTATTTTGTACTAAGAACTTTTCAATACTATCATGCTCAACAATAATTACTTGTCGTAGATCTTACAGAAACTTGTCAAACGTTATCAGTCTCTAACCTTTCTTAAATGCGTATAGAATCTTATGTATAACTTATCAAGAAAAAAGCTTTAGATTGATTCTTCCATGAAATATACAATCAATCGGCCACCTTAAACAAGACGAATTTCATATTTATGTATAAGATTCCTAGATCACTCGTCGTAAGAGGCAAAATGCCTTAGACCGGTGTTTCTATTGGCCACAGAACATTATTTACTTGCGTATGTACCCAAAACAAATTCAACCTTATGTAGATCTCACATAGCTCATTTTATCATAGCCAACCTCATAAAAACATAGACATGTCTTATTTCGGAGCTATGAACTCAAGGTGGATTTGTTTTGGTCAAATAACGCATACGCAAAAATGTTCCGTGGTACATTATTGACTAACTAAATTGTCCAAGTTGCGAATGATACTAACAACTGCGTGTGTCTACGGATTGTGGGCGCGAGTTCGTGTTAGCCGGCGCGGGCGCTTGGTATTTGGGAACGGAGAACATCGGGCGAGCTTCTATCGCAGACACACCGTCGAATCTGGAAATTACAATGTTGGTTATGCCAAAAAGCTCCTTAATTTGTAGATACAAAGGTCTAACCTTTTGATAAATAACTATTGTCATGGTAAAGTATCCTTTTTTTGTAAATCTCCTCCAACATGAGATTCCTCATCCAGGCTGATTATTTATGTTCTAAGATACTTTTTCTTTATATTGGTACATCAGAGGTACGAAATGAGACACTTTATGTACAAACTAGCTTCCGCCCACGGCTTCGCCCGCGTGGTACCTTGAAAAACAAAAACATACCTATCTCGCGGGAACCGTACACTTTTACGGGATTAAATGTAGCCTATGTGTTCTTCCAGACTATATCTGTGCCAAATTTCATTCAGATCCGTTAAGCCGTTTCAGCGTGAAAGAGTAACAAACATTCATCCAGACATCCTTACTTTCGCGTTTATAATATTATAGTAGGATAGTACGTACTTATTACTCTTGTACTTGTCCGGTATCGCTTGATACGGCTGAAGAGCGACATGCGAGTGCGTCCGAGCCAATTCCTTCAGAACCGGCTCCAGATCTGCGAACGTGTAGCCGGAGCACACAGCCAGGGCCTCTGGCCACGCCACCGACACGCAGGACGCATGCGCGCGCGTGTCTCTCACGTCACAGCTGCGAGACTCCTTGGCCTCACGAGACTCCTTGGTCTCGCAAGCGCATCGCTCGCAGAGGAGACAGTGGCGCGCGGTGGCGAGGGAACCGGCGGCAATGATTGAGGGTTTGTATTGGAGGTACGGGTCCGCTTCTAGTAGGCAGAGCTCGCCGATATACTGTGGTAATGAAATAAATACGATGTGAAATTAATATACTAGCGGATATTTTTTATGAAGTGTTGAAAAATTTTACCATTAGAATGGTGTAGGAATTTTAACGTGGCAATATGATACAACATAGTTAGGTACACTCCAGTTAGCTAAAATATTTGCAGTGAACAGATTAAGTAGATGAAAATAGTATAGAACTGGGATAACATTATGATACTTGCCTACTTTTTATCAGAGCATGGAAAATCGTGGGTAGTTCATGAAAGTTCGAAAACAATGTAATACATATTCACAAATCAACGAAATTATAACAACAGCTTCAAAGTTATAGGGTTACATCGGATATCATAAATCATTGACTTCATCATGAAAGTACTAAAACTGTTTTGATTTATGAGTTCCTGCAGAGTGCAGATTACTTTCATCAACAATATTTTGTAAGCAAATGAGCTATTTTGATTATGAATTAGCATATTAATTCTTAACTCATCATAGTGTTCACTCACTAACTCTCAAAAGCCTTGAGCTCTGAGGACAATTTTTTTTTTAAATATTGGTGGACAATTCACACAACGCCATCTAGTCCCAAACTAAGCAAAGCTTGCACTATGGGAACCAGATAGTTGATAGATTACTTTTTTGTTGTAAATACGTACAAGAAATATTAACACCCAGACACAGAACAAACATCTGAAATCATCACACAAATGTCTGTCCTGGGTGGGGATCGAACCCACAACCTACAGCGCAGAAGGCAGAGCTGCTACCAACTGAGCTGTGAGGCCAGTCAAAATTTTGTTTCACATGTTGGATTTATGAATCAGTATCACTTACGGCAGCCAAATGGAAAGTCCTTTTAGAGAGGCCGTTGGATATACAATAATGCGACAGGAAGGCCAGTGACGTCGGCGTGGACAGATCGAAGGACAGGACCTTCAGGATAAGGTGCTCCATGCGAAGGACCTCGCGCTTGGTGTACGTGTCGTCAGTGATGTACACGAACTCTGATACCTCAGGTGGGTACACTTCCTCGTATTTTCTGGAAAAGATTGATTGTGACAGATTTTGAACTCTATACAATATTATATTTATAATATTCTACATAGTTCGGAGTTGGCCGGGTCTGCTGCCCCCCCCCCCCCCACAAAGCGGGGAGGCTTTGTCCCCCAGCTATGTGCGGATAACAAAGCCAGCTCTTCATGAAACCAGACTTGATTCTTATTTATTCTTGTAGAAGTCACTTAAAAAATGGACCCGCGTAAGAACACCTGATGAGGAGTCATTCAGCGCGCGCATCAACATATGCCCATAGTGTTGCATTACTAACTGCACTGATCAGTTTAACCACAGTTTAACATGACTGACAGTAACATGTATAATGAGGTGTTTAAATTATTTGACGATTAACGCTAGCGACTGTAGTAAAAAAAATGTATGAAAACTTGTACAGCGCCTCTAGCGGATAGTTGGGTACCAAAACGCGCACTATCAGTCACGTAGTTAACTATCCTACATCACAGCGTTCTACAGCTGATCCTTGTGATATAACTGAATAAAGACTATTGACAGCGACTGTAGTTTGAGCTTCATTCATTTGCATAGTATTTGGTACCATGAGTAACAATTTTGACAGATGTCATAGTAACGTACTATTACTACCTACTGTAGTAACGTCAGCCGATCTAAATGTGACGACTCATGGTAGACGTACAGTAATTAATGCGGCGTATTCAGTTGACATGTAAAGAAAAACACATTACCTGTCTGTTGAATTTCCACTATGTTGATTTAGCTATTCCGTAGATAAGCAATAAAAAAAAATAAGGATTTTCAATAAATTATTTCAGGGAAATCACACAGCTAAATTAAATTGTCATCTCTAGATTACTTACGCGGCTATATAAGTAGCAGCTGTGCCAACCAACTGCAGTTTTGTACGCACAACACTCATGTATGACAGGAAGCGATCAACATAAGAAACAGCAAGATGGAGTGTCTCACTCTGCTGGTTGTACTCATCACATACTTCCACCAGCCAGTCCACCAGTATAGAACGCATGAGATGTGTTATGTCTGGCTGTTTGCGCATGTAGCGGGGATTAGCACGGTTCTTGGACTGTAAAAGTATATATTTGAACAATGAACAAAGTAACTTCACTTTGATTGGAAGTCTTGGTATGTTTTAAAGATACATTACGATTCAAAATTAGCAAACATTACAATACTAATTCTGCCGTGCTAAGGGTGACAGCCGTAATTGCATGTCTACTAGTTTCGAGAAAATGGCGCTTAAAGTTTTCAAAATGTTTTTGTCAATTGCGTCTACAGAATTAACTTTTTTTTAAATCTGAAAAAAATGTTTTATAAAGAAAATAATGTAGTTTTTATACGTTGTAAAATTAAACTCCGATTACAATTATTACTATATTAAAACATCAAAATACTCGTTATGCTATAGAAGCCTGCTTTATTTTATAGACGAATACTTACAATGAGCGTCGTAAGCAACACACATACCGCGCTTTAGGTAAGGGACACTTTTTAAAGTGCTTTTGATAGAGAAACATAGTGATTGAAATCTTTTATTAAAAGCATAATCGCCGTAACTGCACAACTTACGGCTGTCATGTTAAGGAATCAAAAGGGCTAAAGGCTGTGATTGTTACTTCATTTACCGCCGTAATGTATAGTTACCACGCTTAACGTAAGAAAATACTTAAAGATTGAAATTCGCATTCTTAGTGTAATGCATCTATGTCTTTAATGCGATTAATGTAAGCACTCTATGAGTTTTATCCACCAGTTCGGTGGTTTTATCTATAGAAGTTTAGGGCAGGATAGTGATAATGTTCGTTTACGGCTGTAATTTTAAGAAATCCAAAAAATAAATTGTAGTTACGGCGCTTAGCACAACTGAAAAAAGCCTTTAGAGACTTTATTTTAAAAAACTGTCAAAGAGAAAGTTATAGATCTCGACACGAGGATTCCGAATATGGTACTAACTCAATTTCAGAAAAAATGTTGCTTACGGCTGTCCCCCTTAGCACGGCAGAATTGCTGATAGAATTTATTTTCATTTGAGAACTTAGTATTAGAGCCGGAAGCACTATGATGGAGAAAAGGCATATAAACAGCATGTGGGTGTTACTAGCTTATTGGATAGTTTGTAAGTTATTTATTTATTTATTTTTTTTATCTCTTGTTTACTACAATCTGTCTCCATTTGGTGGGACATTCAGTAATATGTTGTAATACTTTACTTTACTCTACTTTACACCTTATAATAAGTTAATATAAGGTGTAAAGTAATAAGCAGGTAGACCTACAAAGTGCACAATTTTGTTACCTCAATTTCTCTCATGTACTCATAAATATCCCGACGGTACTCTACAACATGGAAGAACATGTCTCTGTCAGTTGTTGCAGTGGTAGTGTCTTCATCATCCAAAAGACTCTCGTTCTTGGATATGGACATGGAGAGGACACTGGAGTCCCCAATGGACATTGGTGATTCAACCACAACATCTTTCTTTTCTTGTAATGGTTGCCTGAGAAAATAACATAGATTTTATTACCACCCCATACTTCTCAAAATAATAAAATAAATAAAGAAAAGTTAGGAGTTTATTTCTCAAAGCAGTAAAATAATTAGAGAAAAGTTTATTTATTTATTTATTTATTAGGCAACGCCAACAGCACACACAACAAAACATTAATCCTCAAAAATCCAATTCACTAGAGTTCTGAGGCGATATTCACTGAGCCCGGGGATTATAGTAGTGATCATGTTTATTTTTTGTTTATTACAGTAAGTATAGTAAGGCATTTTTATTAGGTAATCTTAGCTTGAGTTGTGACCTTATCTAACTCTACTGACCTACATTAAAAAAAACATTTATCAAATCTGGTATTGACTAATTTAGGTTATCTTCACTCACCGAGGAGGGGGAGCTTCTTTCTGCCGATCTGACTGCTTCTCAGGCTTGGCACAGAGCACCTTAGCATTCTCAACATTATTCACGAAAAGGCTGTCCTTCCTAGCAGTCTCTTTTGCCACAAAAGGTTTAAAAGTTGGCTCGCGTTTCTTCACCTCTGCTTCAGAGGGCTTGTCTTCGTATACGCTGAAGGCGCGAAACTGCGCTACTGGGGGCACGATGTTCTTCTCATTTTTTATTTGACGCACCGTCCTGTTCTCATCTTGTATTTTGCAAGTTACGTTGGTCAAACCAGCCTAGAACGACATTAGCGCATTGTTTACATAAAATACAAAGTTTTCAAAGTAACCAAACAAATAACTTACTAGTTTAGCGCTCCGGTTCTGATTGCATGCAAACTGACTGAGGTCTCCAAGGGCGCGGCGCTGGTTCGCCGAGAATATATCTGCGTCTTTTCTCATCGCCAAGGAACCGTTTTCTTGATCTTCGTGAATTCTAAATGCCATTGTCCCCGCTTCTTCCGTAAACAACGAATAATATTTAGTAGATCGGCAAAAACGCGCGCAACGCGTTTGCTATGTGGCAACCGAAGTTGAAATATGAATCACCACCGTTAACTAAATGCACATTTTTGCAATAAATTGTGTGTAGTTTTAAAAAAATGTGCAGTTGAAACTAAAATCACTCCCAACAAACGCTTTTGTGGCGTCAACGGACAACAGAAACAGACATTTTGGCATTATTTCCATTAGCAGCTGTTGAATGCACGTTACTCTACAGTAGTCTATGGTAATTTAAATTTCAACCAATGAGATTTTTAGAAAGATCTCACGATGAATCTATGCTACTTTTACCTCATAAGTCCTGGCTCTGCAGCTTTTCAGCAATTAATTACAAAAACAAAAAAATTAGGAAACCGAAACGGTTTGAGAGCTTGGATTAAGTATGTGTAGCACAAAGTGTCTACGTTATTTAATATGTAATGTATTTTATTTTTTCGTTTCATCATTTTCTCATTCAGACCTCGAAAGCGCTCGGCTCGGCACAAAAACCCTAAAAACCTTAAGCGCAGAATGCATCTTATTTTGCTTCCTTTTCTGAATCTTTTGTGCTGGAAAGATTGCAAGTGCACCTCCAGCTGTCCAGCCTTTATTTATTGGATGGTCCAAACTTTGGTCCAACAAAAACAACAAACCAATGCCATAGCAGCAACCCTATGAAAGAATGAATGAATCTTTAAATAAATGAATGAAGCTGTGTGTAATATCATAGATGTAATCATAAGCCTTTATTGTCTACGTGGGCTCGGTGTATTTTCCCATTTTCCCATAGAAATAGAGGAGTGGGAGGAGTCAAGTCAGGAGAAGAGTAGATAACTAAGGTCTGTGGGAGACGTGGGGGACTGGGGGTGGTGCTGTCTAAAAAACGTAGTGATTATATTCTCTTTGGTGCTGTTATTCTCTATGTACCTACGTACCTAATTGTTTATTTATTTTCTTGGGAATAAAATAAAGCCCTACATCGTCTTTAGAATAATTATAGAGGAAAGGAAGAAAAGAACACGAGCGAGCATCGAACACAAACCAGCCAGACATACCTACATAAAATACTGACTAGTACAAATTATAGGGCTTATAGTAACTTGAGAAAGAGGTTACTTATTAGGGGTTGCCCAGTCCAGTTGCCCTGCAAATGCAAACCAAAAGGACAGCCAAAGGATTATTTAAGGATTATTACTGTTCAATTATAAACAAATAAAATATAATGGATAAGAATAAGTTATTAACGATTTGTGCTCTGATAATCTATAGTTGTGATTCAAGTTTTGCCGTAAGGGTATATAAAAAAGCAGACATCATAAAACTCAGGTAAGAAAAATATGTTTAGTCCCAGTAGGTAATTAATAAATAATTGATCTTACTGCACGCTCAATCACAAACATAAGTACTTATCTGTGTAAGTTTATTTTAAAATCTGCTTATTATATGCTATCTTCCGAGCACTGCTGTCTATCCTGCCTATAACTCATAGATAAGATATTACAGTATATTTATGTAAGTTCAAACAGACTTCTCAATCTTTCAATATTTACAGAGAAGAAGTAAGGGCCATGTTCCAGCACGCCTACGATAGCTACCTCCGTTATGCATATCCTTATGATGAGTTGCGGCCACTTAGTTGTGATGGAGTGGACACATGGGGCAGCTACTCCCTTACACTGATAGATGCACTCGACACCCTGGCTATAATGGGAAACAATACAGAGTTCAACAGGGTTGTTGATATAGTACTGCAGAGAAAGAATTTTGATGCAGATATCAATGTGTCTGTTTTTGAAACTAATATTAGAATTATAGGTGGTTTGTTAAGTGCCCATTTGCTTTCACATAGGTAAGCTACACTTTACTGTATTTTAGGCTAAGAAAAGTAGTGCCTGAAATTTGAAAATGTAAGTGCGCTAGTACCAGTACTCTCAAATGAAGGAAAATATTGTGAGGAAATATTTGTTTTGAAGACATGTGTTTAGTGCATGAAAGGTGCCTTTGAAGCACACCTTGTTTCACCACATTGGTTTGAAAGAACATGTGATGCGATTAGAAGAAGAAATGATAATCAAATATCAATATTTTATTCAGTTCCAGATGTGTATATAACCTTCATAAACAGTTGTATATTTATAACATTATTACAATATTAATTTGTCACCACACCTGTTGAGTAACTCTTACTGAGCCAAGTTGGAAAAAATAGTTTTTAAAGAATATCATACTTGAAAGATAGCTTTTTAAGTGATGGTGTGTCTATGTATTTGCTAACAAAACCCCTATAAATCCTACTAATATTATAAACGTGAAAGTTTGTGAGGATGTATAGATGTTTGTTACTCGTTCACCCTGAAACGGCTGAACGAATCTAGATGAAACTTGGAATACGTGTAATTTATGACCTGGAATAACACATAGGCTACTTATCCGGGTAGGTACCACGCGAGCTGAGCCGCGTGCGGAAACTAGTGGATAATCTATACTAATATTATAAAGAGGGAAGTTTTGTATTTTTATATTTTTGTTTGTAACAAATAAACTCAAAAACTACATGTCTGATTTCAAAAATTCTTTCACCATTAGAATGCTACGTTATCGCTGAGTAACATAGGCTATATTTTATTTAGGTACCTCGCGAGCGAAGCCATATTTTGGTTGATATAGTAATTCAGTATTTTCAACTAATTCCGTATTGCAGAACTGGAATGAAACTAGAGCCGGGATGGCCATGTAATGGTCCCCTACTTCGTCTGGCTGAGGATGTCGCCAAGAGATTGATACCAGCATTCGACACAACCACAGGAATGCCATACGGAACCACCAACTTCAGATCCGGTGTGCCCACTGGAGAGACCAGTGTCACATGTACTGCTGGTGTGGGCACGTATATCATTGAGTTTGGTACTTTGAGTCGATTGACTGGTGATCCACTGTATGAAGAGGTAAGAAACATTATTACTACAGAGGTACGATTACGGAACTCTGATACAATCAACACTTGTCAAAACTGGCTCAAATTGATTGAATAAACACTCTTATGTCATACCAAATCACTTGATTACAATGAAAACGTATTGACATTGATTGTAAGCAAAGATACATAATCGCCCCACTGGTCTAGCACTTAACTGAGTAAGTAGAGACAGCATAACTAGGGGAAAGGGGGGGGGGAGAAGTACATGATACCCCCCTTCTCACTGTTCGAGAGGAACTCGGTTGTTATTATTAGTATTAAACGGGTATTTATTACTTCCCTGTTTCATACTAATAATAATGTGTTCAGTTCGGGGGTTTTACCACGAAGTCTTCCAGAACGATTCCATTATAGAAACGTCACTACTTCCATACAATTTGCATAGGTCATGGTACGAAATAACAATGTAATACTAATTCGGTAATGTCTTATGAATTCGTGGTAAGGCCCCAGATCGCGTAAGTTTAAAAATTTTTAATTCAGTTATGTGCTATGACTGTAATTTTCCAAGTTCTAAAGTAGTGGCTAGATGGTCTGTTAAGAACTGTACTTCAAATTAGTGCAGTAGTGATTGTTCCAGGTTGCATATAATGCTTTGAAGGCGCTGTACCACCACAAATCACCGATCGGTCTGCTCGGCAACCATATCGATGTGATGACGGGTCGATGGACGGCGCAGGACGCAGGCATTGGCGGTGGTGTCGACTCCTACTATGAATATTTGGTGAAAGGTGTGACATCTATAACACAAATACTCTCATAGGTCAGACCATTCACACCGGTATTCAAAAACATTACTATGAGGTCTCACAGTGCGCGCGGACGCACAGGGTCCCAAAAACCTATTCATAGATAATACTTGAGTAGCAATCGGCCAATGAGAATCGAGAAATGCCTTATTTCGCATAGTAATGCTAGTTTACTGAGGCAAGTATTGTTTGTGAATATCGGTGTCATTCTTGACATGTGATGAGCCATATAATTTCCAGCTCAGTGTTATTGAAATATTGATGTTAATCTTTTTGTTTTATTTATTTAATAGGCAACAGCACACATAATAAAACATTAAAAAACCACATGAAAACAAATTTTACCATGAAATGTGTGCCAATTACAGGCATGCACGTAATTTACCATAAAGTATAATTAGTTGACCAATTCAAAAAACGCATTAGGTCAACTTATCCCGCAGGATAAGTGACAGCGGCCTCAGTTGACTAAAGACCCTTATCTTCACTATTTGGGCTCTTTATATTTTTTTGCCTTTGTAAAGAGGACAGCAATGTCGCTAATATCACATTTTTATATTCATCTTCGCTTTGCCTTCCCTTCCATAGATTAATTTTAAGAACAATAATAATATTTTCTGTTTGTTTTAACCCGCAGGTGCAATACTGCTGGAGCGTCCAGAACTCATGTCAATGTTCAACGAGGCGCGTTCGTCTATCGAGAGGTACCTCAAGAAAGACGATTGGTTCGTGTGGGCCACTATGCTGAGAGGGCACGTGACCTTACCCGTGTTCCAGTCGCTGGAGGCTTACTGGCCGGGGTTATTGAGTCTTATTGGTGAGGATAAGATCATCATCATCATCATCATCTTCCTGCCCTTTTGCCACGTTATGTGGGGTCGGCACAACATGTGATCTAATTCCATTTCCCTCTATAATTCGTCATCTCAGTACTCATTCCTTTCTTACACATGTCATCTTTCATAAGGTGCATAAGGAGAGTGTGAATGGGACAGTTGGAAGGGGAAGACCTCGGCGTGCGTACCTCGATCAAATTGGGGACGTTTTAATGAAAAGCCAGATCCAGAGTATCCTAAACCGACGCTCATGTATGAAGAATGTAATGAGAGTGAATGAAGCAAAAGAAGTATGTCAGGATCGTAGCAAGTGGAGATCCGTGGTACCCCGTCGGGAAACAGGCGTGATTTTATGTATTGTCACATAAAGACTACAATTTCAAAGGGCAAATAATATACAATGAACCCCGCACTAGACTTAAGCCTGTGCCGCGGTTGTCCGAACGGGTGCGGGTGTGATGGATGAGAATTTATTACGATTATGATTAGTCTGTTGTGTCTTACTGTCTGGCCTCACATCTCAGTTGCTAGTAGCTCTGCCTTCTGCGCTGTAGGTTGTGGGTTCGATCACCCAGGACAAACATTTTTGTAATTAATGCAGATATTTGTTCTGTGTTTGAACTAAGACTCCGCTGTCCATCCCTCTGTCACCCAAAGGGTAAAACGGGACCCTATTACTGTAATAGGGTCCCGTTATACCCTTTGGGTACCATCAAAATACATGTACATACATATGTAGTCATAATTATTTTATTGGTAAAATATTTTACAGGTCAGAAGTATACTTAAACAGTAGGTACATTTTTGTATTTTTTACACTTAAAAATAATTAGTAGACTTATGTACATAGGTATCGCATAAATACTCAAAAAAATTATTAATTATTAAAAACCAATATTTATTATATTTATAATTATTGAGAAATAAAATTATCCTAAATAAATTCTTTAAAACTGTAGAAAGTCTCCTCGATGAGATGTACAAAAGCGAGCTTAACCCTACCAGAGCTTTCTACCGGCAAACCTTGGAGACATGATAAAAATCTTGATATTTTCCAGGTGAAAGTGACACGGCGATGCGTATAATCCACAACTACCATAGCGTATGGCGGCAGTACGGCTTTACACCCGAAGTGTACAACCTGGGCACGGGCGAAGCGTCGGCTTCTAGAGAGAGCTACCCGCTTCGACCCGAACTGATCGAGTCGATCATGTACCTGTACCGAGATACCAGGGATCCGATCCTATTGCAGATGGGAGAGGATATTCTGAGGAGTATTCAGCACAGTGCCTGGACGCCCTGCGGGTACGCCACGGTAAGACCAACCTTATTTTGTAAATACATTTTTGTGCTTAACTTTGTATAGAAATTCGACATGAGTTTCACTTTTCCACGAAGCATCCATGGAGTTCATTTAGAATAATTCAATTCAGAGTAAAAAGCGTGGGGTGCTTGATATATTAGGTAAATGTAAAAATTATTCTACTTGCAACTATCTATGTGCGGAGAGTTATGAAACATAGTAAAAAGTTATGAAAATATAGTAAAATGCACCCCACGTTTTTTACTCTGAATTGAATTATTCTCCTAATAACTTAAATTTTATTATATTTTTTTTATTTTGAAGTAATTAGTTATGATTGATTGTTCGATCTTCTACGACTGTAATATAAACTCTTTGTAATTAAAAATTATTTTCTACTTTTTAGTTCGATTAGCTATAAAAGTGTGGTTTTTTAGTTTTTTTAAACTATAATTTATTAAGAAGTAGTATCTCTGGAGCCGCTTACGGTTGCTAATAACTTGCATATAAAATCTATTATTTCTAGATAAAAGACGTTCGCGATCACCGCAAGGAAGACCGTATGGAATCCTTCTTCCTAGCCGAGACGACGAAGTACCTCTACCTGCTTTTCGATCCCGACAACTTCATCCACAACCCGGGCGTGCACGGCACGGTCATAGACACGCCGCACGGGGAGTGCGTGGTCGACCTGGGGGGGTACATATTCAACACCGAGGCGCACCCTATAGACCCGACAATGCTATACTGCTGCCATGAATCTAGGCGCGGGTTTGTTACATTTTACTTTTCTTACGTCATCATACATACATAAAATCACGTCTTGTTTCCCGACAGGGTAAGGGACCACGGGTCTCCACCTACGATCCTGACATACCTATTTTGCTTCATTCACTCATTACATTATTCATACATACCGTAGGGTACTGTTGGCCTGGCCCTTCTCTAAAACGTCCCCAATTTGATCAAAGTTTTTTTTCTTTCACCGTTTAGAGCACTGGCATTGCGCACATAAATTTTATATTTTGTAAAGTTATTAGCTAAATCATCATCAATTCATCAGCCAGATAAGCACTGGTTCACGATCCAAAGGTCGTAGGTTCAAACCTGGTCGTGCACAAATGAGTTTTCCATTCGAAAAAATTATGTGCGCAATGCCAGGTGCTCTCAAACGGTGAAGGAAAACATCGTGAGGAAACCGGCATACTCTAGTGCTTAACCAAAAAAGGTGTGTGTCATTGGCTAGATAGCGTTGTGTGAAATAATAAAAATAAATTAGAAGTGGCGATGGGCTTGCAATCTGTCTTCATTATTTGAACACAAGTAAGCACACGTAAGAAAGAAAATGAAAAATATGCGAAGAGTCTCAAGAGATAGTACCTACGTAGGTACCCGTGGTTTATTAAAAATGTATCTTGCGGACTTGAGTACACGATCTAAAATTCTTTGTACAATATTCTAGGATCAACGTCAGCGAAGTTCACAGAGTATACCAAATCCTAGAAGAAGAAGACAATATCCGATTCATGTCAATGCTCGATGAGACGCTACAAGAGAATGACACTAATACCGATAAAAATAAAGCTCAAAACGCAACAACGCCAAGCCCAAAGAATGAAAACAAGACTGAAGATAACCAAGTACAAGAAAAGACTGAACAAAGTAAGGTGTTGATAAAAACCGAGACTAGGACTGGGTATGTAAATATTGATGGTACAGAAAGAGAATCAGTGAATAATGAATCGGAACAAAAAGAGCCGGCAGTCAAAGAGCAAGTAGTTTTCAGCTTCTATAACAGTACTGACGAGATTTTAGCAGAACCTGAGAATGTAAACCATGAAAGTGAACCGGTTAAAGTGGAAGTCGATGATATAATAGTCGCTCAACAGCCCGAAGATGATATAACGTTACCGAGTACTTCGCGAACGAAAGACGCGTTCAAATTGTTACCAAAAGTGATACAGGACTTCCTAAACAATGATTGGAAGACCAAACCGGAATGTGAACCGCAGAGAATGTTGGAAAGGATACGTAAGGAGAAACGGTATCCGGATCATCCCGACGTTGGGAAATATGAGCTACTTTTGACTCCTGCGCCGTCGTTCTTGCAACGAATATCGTTGGCTGGAGAGTTTTTGAATAAGAAACACTTGGAACTGTAAATTTACAGTCAGACTTTCGTTCATTGAACGAACGTGTTAGTGCAATTATTAGGTGCAAAGTTTGTTAATTTATTTTTTAAATAAATCAGTCCTGTTATCTATAATCTTCTATCTTATATAAAAATGAATCCCTATTTCCCTTGGTCACTGCATCACGCGTGAATGGCTGGGCCAATATTGTTAATTCCTTTTTTGTTGTGTTTGATATTGTATGGAAGGTTTTAAGACAGGACAACGTCTGTCGGCTGAGCTAGTATTTGGTAAATTTCAATTTCAATCAACAAATTAAAATTAGTTTATACTTCTTTAAGATCGGTTAGTAGACTTATATTAGGAACTTCGTAGAAGAATGCTCAGAAGAATAGATAAGCTGTCCATGTCAATTTGAAGTTTGTTGGCAAGTTCAAAACAGTGAAGATGTAAATAAGTTGAAATAAATTCCCGTGATGTAATTTCAAAGAAATTCCAAAAAAATGCCGATATCCCTCCCTGAGGATGCGAGCCGACCGACCGATCGTCAGTGTCCGTTGGAACGCGCGCGCGTGTGGTCCCACTCTGTACTCATGCCTGTATTATCATGACCGAATTGAAATCTACTCAATCCGAAGAAAATACTTTAAATTCGAAGGGATATAAGTTGATTAAATTCGTAGGTGAGGGCGCTTACGCTAAGGTAAAGAATAAAACTCATTTGAGATCCATTTTTGTAACTTGTATGCTATTTGGGTTGGTATTCATGACTATTTATCTAGTTTTCCTGAACACTTGCACAACTCTGCCTCTGGATAATTTAATAGCATAATGTGGTGTAATTTATAAAAATTACAGGTTTATTTAACCGAATACAGTTCTAAAGATGATCACAAAACTACTCTAGCCTGCAAGATTATAGAGACGTCGAAAGCTCCCAAAGATTTTGTCGTGAAGTTTCTTCCGCGCGAAATCGACGTGCTGATACGTTTGAACCACCCACACCTGATTCATATACACAGCATATTTCAAAGGAAAACTAAATACTATATATTTATGCGATATACCGAAAACGGAGATCTATTGGGTTATATTTTGAAAAACGGGTGCGTTTCTGAGAATCAGTGTAGGGTTTGGATGAGGCAACTCTCGCTTGGGTTGCAGTATTTACACGAATTGGAGATCACTCATCGCGATATCAAATGCGAGAACGTCTTGTTGACGGCCAATTTCAATGTAAAAATATCAGATTTTGGCTTTGCACGGTTTTGCGTCGACGAAGAAGATCAGCCCGTTCTGAGTGAGACGTACTGTGGGTCTATGTCATACGCCGCACCGGAGATATTACGAGGCAAGCCGTACTTACCCAAACCCACTGATCTGTGGTCTCTAGGGGTAGTCCTTTTTGTGATGCTGAATAAGTCCATGCCATTCGACGACACACGTATGCGTAAGCTGTACGAGCAGCAAATGGGAAAGAAGTATCGGTTTAGATCGCGTGTGGCTAGTGTCATTTCTCTTGAATGCAAAACTGTAGTGAAGCATTTGTTGGAGCCTGATCCTGGTCTGCGACATAACACTGCGCAGATCCTCAGTAGCGAGTGGATTGCTATGGATAGTAGACTTACCAGTAAGTAAAATTGCTTACCTATTGCTTAGCTATTACTATTGCTTGCGTTGCTTACTTAGTCGTTCATGTATCAACACTTGGACAGGTTAAGGTACCATGTTAGCTAGCTTCTGTAGCTTAGTCTGTTAAGCTGTCGATCCCAGCTGTACGTTAACGGGGAATGTAATAGTCAAAAAGTGGAGTATGGGAGATGTGATGGCAACCTTTTTTCTAGCTTTAAACGCAGTGGAAGCATCGGCTTTGAAAAGAGCTAAGGAGGAACGCAGAAGACTATCCGATTCCCACAGGAATCCGCCGAAAAGACAGGGAGATATTTTACAAGGGCCACAAAGAGAATCTTACAGGGTAAACTCCCTCCCCTATACATCTGGGAATGCACTGTAAATTGAATGTACAATGCATTCTCAGGTGAAGTTAGAATGGAAAATACGTTTTACGCCAAATGTGTCTTTTATACTAGTATCTTTAGACATTTCGATATTCATCTATCTGTAGAAATCGAATGCTGATTTGAATAGGGGGTTTCTGAGCTACAGTTAAACAAACGTACTTACTTAGAGTGCTTACAATATTTGTAACCTAGGCGTATAAACTAAACAGACTTATTCTATATTTGCAGGCCAGTGAAATGATAAAATCGTTAGCTAATCTGACGGCTAAGCAGAAGAAATCTGAATAAGTAGATGGAGGGGAAATCCAAGGTATATCTGGAATCTTTTTTCTTTAGCTGTTACTTTCTTCTTTTAATGTTTTTCGTCATTGCAGTTTCATCATATCGAGGAAGAGTTAAAACTTTCTGGATCGGAACAGTTGACTCTTGCTACTAGAGGATATAAAATGATCAAAAAAGTGAACGAAGGTTCATATGCAAAGGTAACTTTATGAAGTCTACCATGCATACTCCTATTTCCGGCTGTATTGCAGTGAAATTCGGTTTTATAAAGCGCCATTTATCGCGGTTGCGTGTCATTTGTAGCGCTTTTGAATACCCAGTGGTAATTTTGCTCTCCCAGAACTGTATTTGCATTGAGTAATGAGTGAGAGGTCCTTTATGTGGGAAATAATTCAACCAACAAATACAAATTCTAGAGCTTTTATGTATGTTGCCTCTATTACTAGTTGGTATTTATCGCGATTTATTTATCTATTTTTACCGACGTAGGCGGCACCTGTACTCCAGTCATCCTGTGACCACGACAGTGTGTAAACCTGGTCGGGAAAAATAGGTAACTAAAACGCGGTAAATACCTGTTTAATCATATGTTCAGATCGTGTAAGTTTCAAAATATAAATGTTGCCTCTATTAATTGTTTAATTGCACAGGTCTATTTAGCTGAATACAGAAATCCGAACAAGAACGACAAGTTGTCAGTACTAGCGTGCAAAGTTATAGACACGAATACCGCGCCTAAAGACTTTGTTAAAAAGTTTCTTCCTAGAGAGATAGACATGCTCATAAAATTGAACCATCCACATTTGGTGCACACACACAGTATATTCCAGAGACGGTATAAATACTTTATATTTATGCGGTATATGGAGCATGGTGATCTGTTGGAACATATTCTACAGAAGGTATCAGTAAAAAAACTTAGATTTGTTTTTGAAAGAAGAACATGATGATGACTGTTACACCTACGTTTGGAAAAAAAATCTTCAGATCTCAAGTAACTGTCATAATCAGTAACATCTGATTAGGGCTAACGAGCCGATGGCGGATAAAATGAGAGAAAAAAAAGTAAATTAATTTTTGAGACTATCTAAAATGGATATGAGGGTCGAGAGGCATGCCCAAACATTATTTATGACATTAGTTTAGCCCTCTATTCGGTTATTTGAAATTAATTGTGTGCTGCTAAAGCCTAGCTTATTGCCAGTCTTTTAGACTATAATTTGATTTTTTTTTGTAAATATAAAATTCGCAATACTATTTGTTGGGGGTGTCGTTTGATTTTAAAAGACCCACGATACCACCAGGGGTATCGCCAGGGGTATCGTGGGTCCGCAGTGTGCCCATATTACAACTGGTTAAGGTTTACTTTTCCTTAGCCTGTTATTTTTCCAGGGCGCAGTACAGGAAGACCAAGCAAGGATATGGACGAGGCAGTTGGCACTCGCAGTCCAATACATGCACGAGCTAGAAATAGCGCACAGAGACATAAAATGCGAGAATGTATTACTAACAGCGAATCAAAACGCAAAACTATCAGATTTCGGTTTCGCTCGCATGTGCGTTGATAAGAAATTCAGGGATATACACAGCGAAACGTTTTGCGGATCACTTTCTTACACAGCGCCGGAAATCTTACAAGGGGCTCCGTATTCACCGAAGCCTACAGATGTATGGTCGCTGGGAATAGTGATCTATGTTATGCTCAATAGGGCCATGCCGTTTGAAGACAAACATATCAAACAGCTTTACCAGGCGCAGGTGAACAAAAACTGGAAGTGGAGGTCGAGATATGTCGATACTCTGTCGGAGAATTGCAAGCGTATGGTGACGTTAATGCTGGACCCAAATTCTCAGAATAGGATCAAAATTGACCAGATTGTAAATAGTGAATGGATTTCTATGGACTCTAGGTTGTTAGGTAAGATCATTATCATTCTCCTGCCCTTTCCCACGCTAAGTGGGGTTGGCACAACATGTTTTCTTCTTCCACTCACTCCTATCATTCGTCAACTTTGAGTCCACTCCTCTTACATTCATATCTTCATTTCACACACTCAAACCACTTTTTCTTCGTCCTTCCTCTAACTTGCGTACCCAGATACCCATCTTATTACTAATATTATAAATGCGAAAGTAACTCTGTCTGTGTGTTCATCACGCCTATTACTGAACCTATTTAAATGAAATTTGGTACAGAGATAATCTAGAGCTTGAGAAAGGTCGTAGGCTACCTTTTATCGCGAAAAAATGCTTGAAATTGAAATAAGGGTTATAAGTTTGTATGGGAGTACGTCAATTTCGAACGCGAAAAAGTCGCCGGCAAAAGCAAGTACTTAGTATAATATACATAGTTGTAAGGTAAGATTTTACTGATGCAAATGTCTAAATGTATTTTAAATAAGTATGCAATAAGTACTGTCAGTAGTAATGTGATCGGGAAACAATGTTACATTTTTTTTTCTAGAATGGACGCCGCAGGAATCTTTAGCTTTCAAAAAAGCACGGGAAGAAAGAGTCGCACTTCAGAAAATGTTTGAGAACCCTGAACAGGGTAAGTCTGACAAGGACTTGGGGTTGCCCAACACTTCTATAATGAAGAACGCTTGCGACATGGCGTCGACGTCCACATGGTAACTAACTTTGTACCTAGCTAACTAACCTATGTATATCGCAGTATGTCTAACTAACGTTTTGTAGCTGTTGAACTTTAATTCAGTATGTCTGTAGATCTATTTACCTTGCTCTCTTCTAACCCATATCGCAGTAAGTCTAACTAACGTAATACCTCATTCGCACTATGACTAGTCATAACGCGACTTAGTCCCTCTAAGCATTAGGTACACCAGTCTTAAATGGTGTGAACTTCTAGCTTGCGTGCATTATTTTAATGAGAACCGTTTTTTCAAACAGCGATCTGAAGCGGTAAGAAGAAAAGAACAATCTTGGAGCAAAACTGTGCGGTTTGGTTTGCGTATTTTAAGTTTTGTAAAAAAAAGAAAGACAACTTTATGTTTCGTAAAAAACGCAAATTTATTAGGTATTAAGATCTACTTGAACAATGACAACCAAAAAAATAAATGCCATCGTGACGTACGCGACGTTTTCTCCAATAACAACAATAAAAAATCATGTGAAAGCCTTTTGTGAATTCAAAATCAACAAATGTACACCATGTCATTATGTACTCAATAAAAGTAAAAATGAAATAATAATGCGGTATAAATGGGTCCGACGACCGAAAAAGTAGACCTTAGCACAACACAGTCTGACATTGCCGTATTGCAAGAGAAGGGCTTTCTACTCGAGAAAGTAATCGGTGAAGGCTCTTATGCTAAGGTAAATAGAGTCGATTTGAGTGAGTTTATCGCGGTGAGCGAGTGCCTAACATGACTGATGTTCGCAGGTTTACAAAGCGACGCACATGGTCGACGAGACCCGGCACTCGGTAATGGCCTGCAAAGTGATAGACACGGCGCAAGCACCCCGCGACTACCTGACCAAATTCCTCCCTCGCGAGCTCGACGTGCTCATCCGAATCAACCATCCGCACATCGTCCACGTCTCCAATATATTCCAACGGCGCGCCAAATACTTCATCTTCCTCCGGTTCGCGGAAAACGGGGATTTGCTCGACTTTCTCACGCAAAACGGCGCCGTACCGGAGAATCAGTGCCGGCTGTGGATGAGGCAGATACTCTCGGGGCTGCACTACCTGCACACTTTGAACGTGGCGCATCGAGATTTGAAGTGCGAAAATATATTGATTACAGCAAATTATAACGTGAAGATCACCGACTTTGGGTTCGCTCGGAACGTGAGGCAGCGGGACCGGGACGTGTTGAGCGAGACGTATTGCGGGTCGCTGTCGTACGCGGCTCCGGAAGTACTGAAAGGTGTGCCCTATTTGCCGAAGCAAGCGGACATGTGGTCTGTGGGTATCATTCTCTACACGATGCTCAATAAAGCTCTGCCGTTCAATGAGACTTCGGTCAAGAAGCTTTATGAGAAACAGGTGAGTATTACACTTGAAGCTAAATTCAAAATATTCTACACTAATATTATAAAGAGATTTGTATTTTTGTATTTTTGTAACGAATACTCAAAAACTACTGGGCCGATTTCAAAAACTCTTCCTCCATTAGAATGCTACATTAACCCTGACTAACATAGGCTATCTTATAACTTTAAACGAGCAATTCTTGTATATATGTATATATGTATATTTTCTGAATCTCGGAAACGGCTCCAACGATTTTCATGAAATATACATACAATAGTATACAGGGGGTTTCGGGGGCGATAAATCGATCTAGCTAGGTTTCATTTTTAGAATACATCGTTTACCAATAAAAAAAACCGAGCAAAGCTCGGTCACCCAGGTACTATTTATTAAGAAACTCACTTTCTACTCATCCTTATTTTTGGGCATAATCGGTCAAATCGTTCCATCAAACGTGATCCATCCCATCTGCAAAATTCAATTTGAATGTTCAGTTCTTGGATGGATATGCCGGCTATGTTAAAACTTGGATAATGAGTCGTATATGCAAAGATTTATTTTATATATTTTTTTGTAGGTGATGCGTAAATGGCGCTTCCGCACTTCTGTAGTGAACCAGCTGTCTACAGAGTGCAAGCAGCAGGTTACTCTGCTGATGGAGCCCGAGGCGAAGTCCCGCCCGACGGCGGCGAGCATCTTCAACGGTCCTTGGATCGGCTTGGATCCGAGGCTCACTAGTGAGTCTGATTTACTACTTTCGATGTATAAAATAATCATTTTATAACCCCACGTTTACACCTAGATATAAAACAAGTAATATATATTTTTAAACTTACGCTATCTGAACAATATTAATTGAATTATTATTAGTATTAAACGGGTATTTATCGCATTTTATTAACCTATTTTAACGGGTAGATAGACTACCCGTGACCACGACAATGTGTAAATCTGTCGAAACGTCGGAAAAAAAATAGTAGTTGTTGTTTTTAAACATGTTTGTAGACGTAAACGAAGGGTGACACCGTAGTTTTATAATCTTAACATGCATAGATATTTACGGCTGTTCCTGACAAGGTATCTGCTAACAGATAGGCACGGCTTAGTTTCAATAATAACTTTGACGAAAATAATGATGAGTTTCCGGTTTCCTCGTGAAATTTTTCTACACATTAAGTACCTATCTATTAGTGCACAACCTGGATTCGAACCAGCAGTAAACATTTTCTCAGATAACAAGTTACAGGCACTGAGTATGACGAGTATTATTCAGAGACCGTACGTCCGCTTGTGCTCTGAAACATAAATTATTGCTTTTATTTTAGAATTAACGTTTCTGGAAGAGTCCCTCTTAAAGCAGGCACTGGAGGAATCACAGAAGAGAGAGAAAGACTCTGAAGAGGAAAGCGAAGTGGAGAGAATAGCAGAACTCAGGCGGAAAGGGCGTGCTAAAGGTATTGTAGTAGCCAGTTTATACAACATACCTAAATATGTATAGTGTAAGCCACTCGAATTAATATGACGGGATTCCCCTTATATTTACATTGATAAGTGGGGATTCCAGACTTCTGTGTGAGAGATAGGGGTTCGCTTGTAATTATTACTTGACTGGCCTCGCAGTTCAGTTAGTAGTAGATCTGCCTTCTGCGCTGTAGGTTGTGGGTTCAATCCCCACCCAGGACAGACATTTGTGTGATGAACACAGATGTTTGTTCTGCGTCTGGATGTTATTAAGTATTCTATTTATGTATTTACAAAAAAAGTATTAAATTAATCTATCAGCTATCTGGTTCCCATAGTACTTTTTTGCTTAGTTTAGGGCTAGAAGGTGTGTGATTATGTCCGTCAATATTTTAATTACTTATAGTAAAACCTGCTTAATGATTTCTATCATTTTTTTTAAACTTACCCGATCTGAACATAATATTATTATAAGTATTAAACGGGTATTTATGGCGTTTAATTACCTATTTATCCCGACGTTTCGACAGGTTTACACACTTTCGTAGTTACGGGATTACTGAAAATAGGTAATTAAAAGCGATAAATACCCGTTTAATACTAATGATAATGATTT
Organism: Cosmorhoe ocellata; assembly: GCA_963675405.1. Classification (NCBI taxonomy): domain Eukaryota; kingdom Metazoa; phylum Arthropoda; class Insecta; order Lepidoptera; family Geometridae; genus Cosmorhoe; species Cosmorhoe ocellata. Next base: position 8,392,701 of record OY776249.1, on the reverse strand, counting down.
CTATAAAATAAAGGTTAAGTAACATTCGGTCATCATGTGGCTGGATCGCTTGTAGTGTTCATTTGAGCGCTTGCGTACTTCATGGCATTCGGTCCTGTCTATAACTTCCTTTATTAATTTCTCATTGTTACAGAGGGCCTAAAAGTATTGAAAAATGTTGAAACTACGTATCCAAAATCACAACAGTTGTTCGACAATAAGGAATAATAAATCAAAATCAATGATTATGTTGTTCATTCAGTATTTACTTATTTACTTTTAATTTTTTTTATTAAAGTATTCTAAAATTATTAATACATTATTGTACAAAGGCTTTGTTGTTTTTATATGATATTAATTCGATGGGGGTCATCCATCTTATACGTAAATTACAAAGCTATGGAAGACGAGGGACAATATCAAAATGCTACGATAAATGTATGATATTGGCACAATCTCTAGGAACGGGGTTGAATTCTTTAACATGAATAAAAATGTGTATAATTCTCAAAAATTGAGGGACTAAAACAATTCCTAGCTGTGCGGATAATTCTCTAATAACAATGAATTAACCTGTTTTACATAAATTCTGATGCAACTACTTAAAACTTGCTGAGGACTACCACAAATTAACGATTTTTGACAAATGACAGTTACTAATGTCAAACGCGCACTTCAAATGACACCGGTTAAATGGTTCTATATCGGTGGTTTTTGGATAAATATTTGACATTACTTCTATACTTAGGATTAATGTCAAATACCTATCCAAAATTCAAAAATCGCAGCTAGATAGAATATAAAAACCGGCCGTAAGAGACGGGTGTCAAAAATAAAGAAGAAGAAATAATGGATCTTGACAAGTGCCATTCGGTCTTTTGCGATTTTCCTCAAGTGCACTATTCATTATTAAAACTATTTTAATAAATACATTCCTCAAATGCTAACAATGAACAAAGAGACATTAATCTCAAAATACAAATATGAATAAATCTACTTGTAAATTGTTATAATTAAATCTACGTGAAACTTGTAGCTACATAAATAAGACCAGAATTATATTGTCGGCATTCAGTCGAGTCCTATCAAGCTACTTACTTAATGTCAATACATATTATGTGTTAAGTACTGTGAGAAATCATTTAAAATGATACAGAGAGAGATAGAGAATTGCGTCTTCTTTGCATGATACTATTAGTGTTTGTAAATTATACATTTCAGACCAGAAAAACATTTTACTATCATATTTAGGATGATAAAGAAGTCCGTATTTCATTCATACATTAGTTCCATCAGTTTTTAAAAGTGCCTCAAACAGTGAACGCAAAAAAACAAGGAAGCATTACTTCAAGGGAAATATCCGTGAAACTTGACACCAAATTTCTTTGTGGATTTGCCAAAAATTACTTTATTCCTTCGACATTTAGGTTTAAATTACCGTGTAACGTGTAGATAGGTTATGTGAATTTTTGATATAATTTTTTGGCATAATTGACAGGTAATTTTTCGTGGGGTCATTTTGTAGCTCAAAGAATGCTTTCATGTATTTTCCATATACTGGCCTCAAATAAGCTAAAAATTGTTTCAATCAAATATATTGACTTACTGACACATGTCAACGCACAGTCTAAATATAAATAATGTATATATAATGGAGGGTAAGGGTTTAGTCTAGAGTTTAGGTGCATTAGGAAATTATTTTAACCTCTTGAGAGGTGCTGCTTGAATGAAAAAAAACGTTACGCGAACAAAATCATGGGAAATTTCACTAGAATTTGTGTATACAATTCAGCTGCATATTAACTTTTACTGTAAAAAAAGGTCTTGGAATGTCTATTGCTGTTCCTGCGTTGAATGTTTTAATTATTTTCAAACACACAACATTCTCAATACAATATTCATTCATTAACACTTTAATATATCGAACTGTTCATTTAAAACTTGCTATAAAAATTAAAGATAATTTAATGATTTATTAATAATTAATAATATATTAACGTTTAAGAGCTTATCTTAATTTATTTTTCGTCAACAAACTTCATTTTGGCAGTTAAAGCTCGAATAATTTTACTCTTTATTCCCTCTTATATACTTTATTGAATTTCAAGGGGAATTCGTTTTCTTTTTCTTGATTATTTACCAATTTTAGCACCAGGAAGCATCGTGCTTTGGTTCATGATATTCAATTGTAATATTTGAGCTTGATTAAATGTGCACACAACTCATCATCTCCTTGCCTTTATACCACGCTACGTGGGGTCGGCACAACATATCTCCTTTCGTTTCCTTCTCAGCCGTTATCTCAGTAGGTCTACCATGAGTTTTCACAATATACACTCGCTAGCGACTGTAGTTAAAAAAATGTATAAAAACTTGTACAGCGCCTCTAGCGGATAGTTGGGTACTAAAACGTGTCGTAGTTAACTATCCTACGTCACAGCGTACTACAGCGACTGTAGTTTGCGCTTCATTCATTTGCTTAGAATTTGTTACCATGAGTAACAATTTTGACAGATGTCATAGTAACGTACTATTACTACTGTAGTAACGTCAGCCGATCTAAATGTGACAACTCTTGGTAGACGTACAGTAGTCACTCCCTTCTTACCAACAACTATAGAATTAAAGTATTTGTATGTGTATAGGCGACCAAGAAATTGGTTTACCACTCTAAGGCTGAATATCATTTGCACGTACAAAACATCAAGGGCTATTTTCGCTTGACAGATTAATAACTGCTACGTCAGAATCTGTCATAGTAATCCGTAGCGAATAATTATGTTACTGGGAGATGTCATCAAAAGTGGTAAACCAATTTCTTGGTCGCCTATACATTCATTACTAGATGACAGGCAAATACAATTTGTTATTTTAAAAGTAGAGCTGTGAATATGATTTAACTAACAGTAAGTACTGATTTTATAAACTATCACTGGACCTCCTGTTTACTTTCTATTACAAAGTAGGTATATTGTATTACAAACTAGGTATTTTGTAATAGAAAGTACTTTAAGACAATAAGATCTTAACATAGCGCCACAGATAAATAAATAATAATTAAACGTTAAAAATGCTGCCAAAAACTAACTCAAAACATTAATTTTTAAATAATATTTGTATTAAGTCATTTTGATTTGCTATTTGCAATCATAATTTTTACACAAAAACCTTTCAAGTCTCGTGATATTAGTGTCCTGTTTTGAATTATAAGTAGGTAAGTTCACCACAAATATTCTGTAGTTTTTAATGGTTCGCGAGACATTTTATTGTTGCAATACATTTCGTGATTCTGTGTGAATGTCATCGAACGTTATGTACAAACTCTTCAATGGTCTGTGAAATGTTTAATGCGCTCGACTCTCGTCATGCGGGGGAGAGACACCCGAGGTGACGCCCGCTGCCGCTGATTTTACTCTCATCGTCTGTTAATTGAAAATGTACATTAAATTACAGTTAGCAAAGTCGCTTTTAATATCGCAACGGTAAACTTCAATGATATGGATGAACAAAAAAATGCTTTAAAACTAAACTCACCGCTGCATTCCACGTGAATAGAAAAGAAATTGATATTAAATCAACTTCCATAATTCAAAAGATCCATGTTTCTAAATAAAAAATTTAAAAACACTACATAAACATATTTTTATATACAATAGTTTCCAAATCCCTGTTTAATTTGTTAATATACCACACCAATGTCCCAAGAATTTTGTGCTTTCGTGCAGAAAAAAAACAGTGTACAAAATGTATGTGAAATAAAAAAAAACATCTAAAAGCAAAGATCATATAATGGTTGAATTTCAAACAACAGTTCTTGAAATTAATAGATTCATAGATCTTGCTTGAGTACTTACAGTGTTTGAATTTCCACCATGTTATAGATAACCTGCGTTGAATCTAATACAATATTTTACATACACACAGCTGATTCAACTTGCTGTGAATTATTCAAAATATTAATTGATGCTCGAACCAAACTGATTCTCAATAAATATTTCCTCCGTTAAGCGTCTGTGGGATAGATTTGTTTTTGTTTTTCAAGGTACCGCCCGGGCGAAGTGTACAAGCTAGTGTTCTATAAAACGGGTTGGTTCACTTTGTATAGTTTATCACAGGTTGTCTATAAGAAGTAAGTTATTAGTGTGGTTAGTTCGGCGACTTACTGGTGACGTGGGGATTTCACCTGAGCAGTCGTCGACGAGTGGACACACGAGGTCGCCCATATCCAGGTCGTCTTTACTCTTCTTGCGCTTTAGAGAGAACTGGCTCTTCTTTGGTACCTGGAAATGAGCGGTTGATTAATTTAACGATGCACTGTATTGACCCCGCAGCTCAGTTGGTAGTAGCTCTGCGTTTAGCGCTGTAGGTTGTCGCTTCGAACCCCGCCAGGAGAAACATTTTTGGGCTGATTATAGATGTTTCTTCTGTGTTTGAGTGTTAATTACGTGATGCGTAAAAGTATTATTTTGATTTGATACGTTCAGTAGCTCTTTGAGGTCTGAGTAATCTATTAGTTAGACGATGTATATTATGACAATGTTTATGCGGTCCATAGATTGCCAACAACGAGGAGTACAGTAGGTCTACCATGAGTTGTCACATTTAGATCCGCTGACGTTACTACAGTAGTAATAGTACGTTACTATGACATTTGTCAAAATTGTTACTCATGGTACCAAATTCTAAGCAAATTAATGAGCGCAAACTACAGTCGCTGTAGTACGCTGTGACGTAGGATAGTTAGCTACGTGAGGTTTTAGTACCCAACTATCCGCTAGAGGCGCTGTAGGCAAGTTTTTATAGATTTTTTTAACTACAGTCGCTAGCGAGTGTAGATTGTGATAAGTGTCATGGTAGACCTAGAGCTCAGATTTTTAAATAACGTTTTGGTATATTTGGTTACTGTAAGATAGAGAGCAGAAAAGATACTGATGATAATAGCCACTCAGGTGCATTTACCTTGTATTTAGTGGTTGCTGTGAGCGGTTGATATCCGAGTGTTTGCTCCGCATTCCGCTTCTGTTGTATCACGTCTCGCCCGAGAAGGTCGTTGAACCTATCAAACACCAAATTCATCATAGTAAGTACTCATTTCATAATCCTTTTAAATTATGTGGCGAATGATCGTAGTCGCCACTTTTAACAATTTCTTCTAGATCAGTCTATGGAGTGGTATAAATTATACAAGTTTTTTTAACCGATTGCGAAGCGGAGAAGGGTTATGTGTTTAGGATGTATCATGTATGTATCTATGTATGTATGCGAGTTTTTTGGCTATCACTGGAATCCAAACGGCTGGACAGATTTTGACAATTTAATTGTGTACCTCTGTGTTAGATGCCGCCGTAGTAAGGTCTTGTTGGCAGGAATGTTCAGTAGCGCAGCCAATAGTTCCGCGGTGAATCGCGGCTCTAGTAGCATGAGACCTCCGTGGACCCCTGAAACGGCAATTTAAACCTTTAACTTCTGATATTAGAGTTGGAAATTCTGTTTCACAAATACTGTACTGAAGGTATTACTGCATTTACTGTTCATTATTGCAGGTACACATTCTGTATGAACGTACTGTAATAAAATAATACATGGCGCAGCCGGTGTGATGTAGATAGTTGTTGGTCAGGATTCGACTATGTTACTAGTTAATCTAATACGAACTAACTGGTATATTTTATCTAACGCTAGCTTCCGCTCGCGGCTGTGCTCGCGAGGTACCTAAAATATAGCCAATGTTACTCAGAGATAATGTAGCATTCTAATGGTAAATAAATTTTTGAAATCGGACTAGTAGTTTTTGAGTCAATTCGTTACAAACAAAAATACAAAAATACAAAACTTTCCTCTTTGTAATATTAGTATAGATGTAATACGATTCTAAATGGTCCTTCTGAATTATTTTGTAGGCAAGGTAAATACAAAAATGTCACATAAATATGGCGCAGCCGGTATGGATGGATGAAGATAGTCTTTAGGTACTAATATTATAAAGAGGAAAGATTTGATTGTTTATTTGTTTGTTTGCATTGAATAGGCTCCGTAACTACTGGACCGATTTGAAAAATTCTTTCAGCAATGTGTAGAATGAACTTTCAGGATAAACATAGGCTATATTTAGGTAGGTACTTCGCGGGCGACGCCGCGAGCGGAAGCTACTCTATACTAATATTATAAAGAGGAAAGTTTTGTATTTTTTTTGTAACGAATAAACGCAAAAACTACTGGACCGATTTCAAAAATTCTTTCACCATTAGAATTCTACGTTATCCCTGAGTAACATAGGCTATATTTTATGTAGGTACTTCGCGGGCGACGCCGCGAATGTAAGCTAGTTGGCTAAATTTTGATGAAGGTACTTCGCGGGCGGAAGCTAGTCTAAATATACATATATAACTCAAAGGTGACTGACTGACATAGTGATCTATCAACGCACAGTACAAACCACTGGACGGATCGGGCTGAAATTTGGCATGCAGGTAGTTGTTATGACGTAGGCATCCGCTAAGAAAGGATTTTGATTAATTCTACCCCCACGCGGGCGAAGCGGAAGCTAGTTTGCTATAAAGTACCTGCGCCGCGCAGATTCGGCGCGTACTCCGCGAGGTCGATGGCCTTCAGCCACTGCATGACGCGGTGCGAGGACCAGCGCGCCAGCCCCGCGTCCCCGCCGCCCTCCGCGTCCCCCGCGCCGCGCGCGCCCCCCTCCGCGTCCTCCGCCGCGCGCCGCAACATCGTCTCCGGACAGAAGCGATTGTCGCGGAGCACTTGGATACCTGTGACACAGTTGTTATACATTAGGTACACTTATCGTGACAATTTTATAGAAACATTATGAAAGACTGGCTCAACTATGGCGGTGGACGATCAGCTTTTGAGGCAAAAACTACAACTCCGTTTGTAAGTCCAGAAATGTCCAGGACATGATAAGCCCGTATCTGGTAACTCCAGGTGTATTGTCCAGTGTTTCCATTTTTAGGGAATTCGCCCTTTTTTAGGGAGAAACTACAATTAATATTTGCATTAAAATGTGCAAAAAAGATGTTTTTTTTATTATTATTCATGCGCTCTAAATTAGAGATTTTCCAAACAAGTTTAAGGATTTTTAGGGATAATATTCAAAGAATTTAGGGAAAAACCAAAATCCTCAGTGGGGTCTCACCGCGGCGCACGGAGAGCGCGTGCAGCGCGTGCGTGACGCGCAGGTGCGCGTGCAGCTCGCTGTGCGTGAGGCGGTGCAGCGTGCGCCCGTCCATGGCGGCGTCCGAGGCGGCTGCGCGCGCGCCGCACACGCCCACGTCCTCCAGCCAGCGCAGCGTCCACGCCGTGTCCAGCGCGCCCGCCGCCGTCAGCAGCGCGTCGCCGTGACCTCCCTGACAATTTGTTTTGAATGTCACGATCACGGCTGTAATTCCCAATCTCGGTACATAACCTCAGATCTCTAGTTACTTAGATCTTTGAGCATATCTAAAGGGGATCAGAAATAAATGTAGGTAAAGAAGAAGAAAAAGAAAGAATGTCAGGTAAAAAAATCACACATAAACTACGGAACCGATTTTAAATGAAATTTGGTAAAGAGATACTCTAGGCTCTAGAGTCTAGAGCTTGAGAAAGGACAGGCTACTTTTTAATGCGATAAAAGGGCTGTAAGGGGTTGAAATAGGGGATGAAAGTTTGTATGGAAATTACATTTTTAAAGCTAGAAGCCTGAAATTTATGTCTAAAAATTTTACCTCAAAGGGTAAAAATAGGAGATGAAAGTTTTTGTTTTATGATGTCGGCAAAAAAGTTAGCCTAAAAAATTTTAAATGCTGCCGAAAAACCCAGAGTCAGACATAAATTACTTCAGCAAACGGCGCGCACCAGTTTTGAACCCTATTTGAAACGGAGTAGGTATCTATACTAATATTATAAAGAGGAAAGTTTTGTATTTTTGTTTGTAATGAATAAACTCAAAAACAACTGGTCCAATTTCAAAAATTCTGTCACCGTTAGAATACTACATTATTCCTGAGTAACATAGGCTATATTTTATATAGATACCTCGCGAGCAAAGCCGCGAGAGGAAGCCAGTGAATAATAAAGTTACCAATAGATCTGTCAGCGCTAGAACAATCTTCTTCTTATGCATGGGATGTTTGATGGCCAGTTCTTTTTCAATGGTTTGGTGCGAGGCGGCCGCAATGATGCCCTTCCCGTCGGGCGAGGCGCCCAGCCAGCTGCGGGCGGCGGCGCAGTACGTCTCGAGACCGAGGCTTTCGAGCCAGCCGCAGGTCGTGTCGCAGTCCCATTGCCGCACATCTGTTGTTTGCCTGTGATAATTAATAGATAAGTAGATTAGTAGCCAAGGGCTGCTACTCTGTCTATCTCGATTGTAAGGTAAGTAGAAAAAAACCGAATTACAAGAATAAACAATATTTCTATGTATAATAAAAAATATCTATCTATGTATATAATGTATTAAATATATCAGTTATCTAGTACCCATAAAACAAGCTTTGAGTAGCTTACTTTGGGGCTAGATGATGCTGTGTAGATTGTCCAGCATTATAATTATTATTATTATTATTATTTAAAGTAAAAGTTTTCTATTCCCGCCTTTTTTCATCTTTTTTTAAAATTATTTTTTTCAAGAACGAAATTGAGCTTCGCCGTTCGATATTTAAAATTGATGACTATTATACTCATACGAAGACAAGGCTGAATAGCGAAGCGACCTCTTTTGTCATTGGGCTGCATGTCTATTGCCAATATGATGGTTAGATGTACGCAAACTTTTTGAAAGAGTGAAGTTTTTTTTTTAAATTACCGCCCTAGGGCTTTTCTAGCTACATTATTACCCTAGACTTAGAGCGCTATTTGGTCACCTACAAGCCCCATTTGGGGGTAATAAGGACCTACTTACCGAATATGAGAGATGTAAACTATTTTATGACAAAGCATAGATATTTTACATAGAAAACCTTCATGAATACCAGGCATTAACTATTACATATCACTGATACCAGGAGGCTTAATACGGGTTTTGATAGTTTAAGACACTTTATTTCGTATCGTTTCCTACTATACATTTACCTCCAGCAACTAAAATCGTGTATTATACTAGTACGGCGGTGCAGGTAAGAAGGAAATAAAATGAACATTTTCTAACATAACCCACATTGAAATGACAACAATTTTTTTTTTTAAATGGGCTTTTGTAATGTTTTTTTTTCGCGCTCAGTGTTAGTTTCTTACTAAAAGTTGTTTATATTGATGGGTATTTTAACCCCCTGAAGTTTTCGGAAGTAGTAACAACCCGTATACATACCATGGCATAGTGATGGGTCGAGATCTCGGCGTGGATCTAATAGAGGCGCGTGCAAAGTCGTCGCCTTCTAGCCGGATACCGCCGCCGCTGCCTAGCCTCGATCTCACCTCACGCAATGACGGCGACGGACTGCCTCGACTTATTACTTCATCTTTCTCAGCTGAAGCAAGATAATAACATATTAAGGATACTAGCTTCCGCCCACAAACAATTATATGCCACGGGAACCGTACATTTTCCGGGATAAAAAGTAGGCTATGTATTATTCCAAACCATAGTCCACATTTGTGCCAAATTTCATTCAGATCCGTTCAGCCGTTTCAGCGTGAAAGTGTAACAAACATACATCCAGATATCTACACATTCTTACAAGCTTTCGCCTATATAATAGTATAGTAGGCTTAACCAAATATGATCACGACTGTAATCCTCAGGCTCGGTAGATATCTCCTCAGATCTCTAGTTACTTAGATCTTTGAGGATATCTAAAAATTCGTACAAATATCATATTTCGCACGTGCCCACATTTTGCTCAGTGGTTAGTATTCCGCACGTGACAGGCTGCAAGCCCATCGCCGCTCATAAGAATACTAACCTATGACACACACCTTCGAATTTTTGGTCCTAGGATATGCTAGTTTCCTCACGATGTTTTTCTTGACCGTTTAAGAGCACTGGCATTGCGCACTACATTTTTCGAATGGAAAACTCATTGGTGCACGACCAGGTTTGAACCCACGAGCGTGAGGCAGGGGCGCCATCAGTACTCTATTACTAATGTGAATGGGCTTTTAAAGCCGTGGTCGCTGGGGTAGCGATTTCTTCCGATAGTTCCGAAGCCCTGGGTTCAATTCTCGGTAACTAGGCATTCGTGAAATTAGCCACAGGTGCGAGTTTGCGCAAGTACAGTTCCTTCCCCCCCTCCTCATACCTCCAATTGCTCCCGAAAAACGATACTGCGCAGCTCTTGCGGCTAACTTCACGAATGCCTAAATTCTTTGAGCGAACTAAACAACGCTGAGACCAGCATCGCGTATTACGAGAGTAGGTTAGTATCACCTTTCTGATCGTATAAAAGCATCTTTATCAACCTGACAAACTTTAAACTGCGAGGGTCACCAATAAAACTGTCATGCAGTTATCGGTCTAAAAATTTAGGATTTTCATATTCTATTAAGTTGTTTTTTAATGTTAAATACGACACAATCTACAAATATTTACATTGCAACATCGATAAGCTCAAAGCTAAGGTGTAGTCTAATTCAGTCTTGATTGAATTTTTATAGGCTATTTGTGTGGAATGTGAATCTTAATAGATTTTTGAGGTATTAGACCTGGGTTTTGGGACTCTGACGTCACCATCGTGTGTGTACGAGAACGAGTGTGTATGAGGAGAAACAAGAGCGTCATTCGTCAGCTCGAGGGATTACGAGGGGTCACTATCGAGGAGTATGTACAGGAATGTGAGTGAGGGGATACAAATGCTTCAGCTTGTAGTATCCCCGTCGTCACTATCACGTGTGTTCGGGAATGTGTGTGAGGGGATACAAGCGCCTCATGCGGCACCTTGTAGTATCCCTGTCTTCACTATCGGGAATTTGTGTGAGGGGATACAAACGCCTCATGCGTCAGCTTGGAGTATCTCCGTCATCACTATCGCGTGTGTACGGGAATTTGTGTGAGGGGATACAAGCGCCTCATGCGGCAGCTTGTAGTATCCCCGTCGTCACTATCGCGTGTGTACGGGAATTTGTGTGAGGGGACACAAGCGCTTCATGCGGCAGCTTGTAGTATCCCTGTCTTCACTATCGTGTGTGTACGGGAATTTGTGTGAGGGGATACAAGCGCCTCATGCGGCAGCTTTTAGTATCCCCGTCGTCACTATCGCGTGTGTACGGGAATTTGTGTGAGGGGACACAAGCGCTTCATGCGTCAGCTCGAGATATCCCCGACCTAGGTTGGGCACAGATTGTCCGCGGCCGCGCACCACCACCGGGTTGCTCAGTTTACCGAACGCGACGCGAGACTCTGACGTCACCATCGAGGACCGCGGAAGGGACGAGTACATGTGAGTGTTCCGCTCTATTTGCCGACCGTAGTTTGCCGGTGGAGTCTGTAAGGAGAAAACATTGGTTGTAAACAACGAAATCTCGTTGTTAATAATCATTAAATAAGTCCAGGGGCCACGAATTCTTCCAGAACGATTTCGTAACGATTCCATTATAGAAACGTCACTACTTCAATACAATTTGCTTCGGTCATGTTACGAAATAACAATGTAATATTAATTCGGTAATGTATTATGAATTCGTGGTGAGGTCTCAGGGGCCTTACCACAAGCTCTTACTAATCATCATGTTTCATAAACTCCAAGTTTGAAATTACACTAATTAAATTTTTATAGGTCATGGTATGAATTATCAAAGTTAATGTTACTTTGATATTGCCCGAAGAGCTTGTGGTAAGACCCCAGTCGGACGTAGACTAAAGAGTGTCACGGCGAACGAAAGAAAGAAAGAAAGAAAAATAATTTATTCAATAAAATCACAAGGATCACTTTGAAACGGAAATCGTAAGCTTTTTTTCATCATGGTAAAAATGTTTCATGATGCAATTTTGTTTAGGTACTCCTTATTCTTCTCGACGCTTTGAGGCTATATTCTGTTTATTAATAGCCTTTTATTCGGATCTACGTAACTTAATAACAATATTCTAATAACTTATTCTAATATTTATGCTTGCTTGTTTTTTGTAGATCCGTTTGCCAATCGGCAAAGTAAAAAAATCTGTTTACTATTATAAAATAAAATAGTTTTCATTTATAGTTAGCCTCCTTTGCGAGACTTTAGTTTTTAATTTATAAAGTTTTCCTTACTCTAGGCGGCGCAGGCCTCGTTAGCGGTGTGACGGCTTCCGGCGGAGGTGAGCGCTCCAACAAACCGCGTTCTGCAACTCTTAGCCGCACTTCACTTAGTTTCGACAGCAGCTCTAGCTTCTGAGTCTCAAGAGAGGATCGCTGTAACATTTCCTGAAAAAAAAACAAAAGAAAAACATTACCAGGCAGCGAAGACGGAAGACAATGTGTTTGTGGTGTGGCTTCCTGCACATCTACCATGAGTTGTCACATTTAGATCGGCTGACGTTACTACAGTAGTAATAATACGTCACTATGTCATCTGTCCAAATTGTTATCGTGGTACCAAATTGTAAACAAATTAATGAAGCGCAAACTACAGTCGCTGTAGTACGCTGTGACGTAGGATAGTTAACTACGTGACGTTTTAGTACCCAACTATCCGCTAGAGGCGCTGTACAAGTTTTCATACATTTTTTTAACTACAGTCGCTAGCGAGTGTAGATTGTGACAACTCATGGTAGACCTACTGGGACCTTACATCAAGCTCTTACAAACCGTCATGTTCAAGAAACGTCACGTTTCAATTTCGAAGTAACACTACTTCAATACAATTTGTATAGGTCATGGTAAGGTATATATCAAAGTTATATTACTTTGATATTGCCGAAGAGCTTGTGGGTAAGATCAGGGGGATCAGAAAGTGTAATGTCGAAACTGCCTAAGGCGTAAAATACATGAATGCCATGTCTAAACTGAAAAATGCTTAAGATTTAGTATACCTAAATGGGAATTGTTTCCAAGTTCCTAAGGAGCAAATAGTCTAAAATACGTAATTTGTCATCAGTTATCTGCCAGAAGCTAAAATTTAAATATTAAAATATTGTATGTAGGTATGCTAGTTCCTTTGGCTGTCGCTATAGCCCAAACGGTTGATCGGATTTTGATAAATTAAGTATCCATTTGATTCGTCTGGATTACATAGGATATCTAGAATGTCAAAAATCCAATATGGCGACTGAAAAAGGTAATTTGATTAACTTTCGGTCGAGTTTTTGTTTGTTTCAATAAATACTTGTTTGTTAACCTAAAGCGTATGTCCACACGAGTTGAATATACTCATAGCAGACCACGAAGAAGAGGCAAGAAATTATTGATCACAAACTATCTCAAACTGTATCTATCTCATCTTAGCCGAAGGCGAAAATTAATTGCCATCCCAAGACCCCGGAGCCTCTAATACCAGTTTGTCACGAAGGCAACCACCTAAATTCAACTCTGCTCGTAATTAATTTATCAATGCTAAGTAACCGCTTGGCCTAAATTAACGTTAATTTATTAGGGGAAGGATTAAAAATTACATCGTTTTGCTTTAGCTCTTAATTATGTTACAGAAATTTTAGGGTGCACGTGACATTGACTAGGCGGAAGGTTCGTATTTGTATGAAAAAAAATATATATTTTACAGTTTCAGGAAAATTAAAAGCTACGCAATTGTATTACAAGAATGGTGTGTAATTTAATGCTAATTATAAGTTTCTACAAAAAAATACAAAATTACTAAATCAGTGTGATATCTATGACACATTATAGGTATCATAGTACCTGGATGACTGAGCTTTGCTTTTTTTTTTTTTAATAAATCGTGTTCTTTGGAAAATAAAACTTAGCTAGATCGATTTATCGCCCCCGAAACCCCCTGCATACTAAATTTCATGAAAATCTTTGGAGCCTTTTCCGAAATTCAGATTATACAAGAATTGTTCGTTTAAAGGTTTTAGATGGATAGATAGATAGATATCACCACTTATTTATTAAGCCTACATAAACATAATGTTTACTGGGTTAAAATGTGAGATGACCCTATAAAAAAAACTCAAACAACTAATTGTAAAGCTTGAAATAAACTAAACAAACACTATCGGCACTCTTGAAATGAAACTCACTCGGTTCAGCTTTCAATGGGAGCTGTGTATTTGTGTTATCTTGATGATGTAGACGAGCATTTGGCATATTCAATGTTTCTACGCATTATGAAGAGCGTAAACTAGCTACGAAATTATAACATTTTACATAATGTATGTACGTAAGTATTGAGTTTTCGTAGTATGAAATGATCATGCTTCAATTTCGCTGTCTCAGTTCAGGGGCCTTACCACGAAGTCTTCCAGAACGATTCCGTTTTACAAACGTCACATTTGAAGCTTGAAGTCAATACAATTTGCATAGGTCCTGGTACGAAATAACAATGTAATATTAGTTCGGTAATGTATTATGAACTCGTGGTGAGGGCCCAGTTCTATAATTTTTTACTCAAAAGTACATACCTAGAATCACCATATATGCTTTTAATGTCTTTTAATTTTATCTATGTATATAATGTATTATATATAATAACTAGCTGTCCCGCTCGCGACTTTGTTCACTTAAAGTATGTATATAAACCGAGTTTCAAACAAATCGCACCACCCGTTAAAAAGTTCTCATACAAACATTGACCCCACATTTGACCCCTTTTTGAAGGTTATATTGAAAAATCCTGAAACACGTGTCCACTCATTTTGCATTTACAGTGCACAAACAAAGTTTCATGAAAATAGCTCCACGCGTTAAAAAGTTTCATACAAACGGTTTCACCCTTTTTCACCCCCTTAGAGGTGGAATTTCCAAAAAACCCGCCTTAGTGGGTTGTTTTGTTATAAAAGGAAACCACCTTCCAAATTTCAGCTTTCTAGCTTCAGCGGTTTCGGCTGGGCGATGATAAATCAGTCAGTCAGTCAGTCAGTCAGTCAGTCAGTCAGGTTAAGCTCTTATATAGATATAGATATATAAATATATCAGTTATCTAGTACCCATAACACAAGCTTTGAGTAGCTTACTTTCTGGCTAGATGATGCGGTGTGGATTATCCAGCATTATTTATTTATTTATTTATTTATTTATGTGTTAGAGACACATAGACCATCGTAGACCTCATCCTTGCCTGTGCTGTGCCTGTGCAAGTTTGGAGGTGCAAGAGCTTACACATTACATGTAAAAACACATTGAAGTTCTAACCCTATGTATTAGAGTCTAACATGTACTCGTAGAGTTACAACAATGTCCTTTTTCGTAACTTTTGTTCATAACCCAATCATAAAACAAACAGCCATATAAAAGAGAAACAAAATTAAACTCTTACATTGAGGCACGTCGAATAGTTACTTTAATAACGTTTCCAGAATCTCGAATGGGCGGCCTAGTTTCCGCACTCTAGTGAAATATGCACATTTTCTGCAGTAAATTTCACGAGTTACCTGTTCATTTATATTCTAAAGCCGTACCATAGCCTGCTGGATCATTTTAGAGCTGTACCTACATGAGAAGCGAGATTTACGTAGTATCCCAGTCCTACGAATATTATAAACGTGAAAGTTTGTGAAGATGTATGGATGTTTGTTACTCTTTCACGCTGAAACGGCTGTACGGATCTGTATGAAACGTGGAATACGCGTAGTTTATGACCTGGAATAACACATAGGATAGGTACTTATTATCTGGGTAGATATCACGCGAGCGGAGCCGCGCGCTTTTGCTAGTCGCTTATATATTTTTAAACTTACGCGATCTGAACACATTATTATTAGTACTAAACGGGTATTAATCTCATTTTATTTAAGTACCTATTTTTCCCGACTTTTCAACAGGTTTACACACTGTCGTCACGGGATGACTTGTGGAAACGTCGGGAAAAAGTAAATAAAACGCGATAAATACCCGTTTAATACTAATAATAATGTATCCTAATCTCCACCAAAACAGAACTAAAATATGTCAACCAAATGAATTGCACGTGGGTCTTCTTACTCAATTTGATATTTTACTGTTATATTAAAAAACTTTTTTAACCTTGATTTTAAAACTCTTTCAAGCTGATAGAGTCTGCGCAAAAAGAGAACCGTTGTGGCGGTACGGTGAACTAAAAATAAGATTTTTAAATGGCAACCCAATCCAGCTGTCCTCTGTCTCATCGTGCAACTGTCAAGTGTCAACTTCGACTCCAAATTTATTTGATAATTATTGTTACTCTTGTTTTTGCAATAAGTCTTTGCTTTATGTCGAAAAAAGGAAAGACTTTACGCAGCTCTGTAAGGCAAATAATATACAATGTGATACAGTTTTGTCAACGTGAAAAAGCGTCAAAAAGCCCTATAATTGATCTGAACAAAGCTACGGAACGTGTAGCCGCTATGACTGGTATGTAAGCTTTCTTTTTGTATTTTTGAACTATATATTTGATTCTTAGACAAAATATACAGAGGCTTTAGTGTTTCAGGGTGATTAGCGTAAACGCTAATGCTATAATAAGTAATAAAAAACACTCTAGCTAATGCTGACTTATTTTTGTAGTGTGACTAACACATATTGATACTTTTACGTATCTGTACAATTTGTATATTATATACAGGGTGTCCCAAAAAGTAGTGTCAAGCGAAAGTCCAGAGATAGAACACCCCTTGGGGTACCCGAATCACCCCCATGTATGTTCCGCGATTTTCTATAGTTAACGAGTTATTAATTTTTTTCCGAATTTTTGAAAATTTACGATTTGAACAACTTAAAACATTCTTACAAAAAAAGTAGAAAACTTTCTTGAATTTTTTTTATTGCTACTGAAAATTTTAATGAGTTGTTCTTTTATGCATCAAATAATCAGCTACGTGACTTTGATGAAAACTATGAAAATGTTGGTGTAAAGTCAAATAATTGCATTCGGTGAATTACGACTTAAATTTTCAACTTTAAATTAAAAATCTTAACAAGTGATTTCATGGTTCCTAAATAAATCTAAAGAATTTTCCAAACTCTCAGCTTTCATAATCATTAAAAAAAGTTGTACTTAATTGGCTACTTTGGCTAAAATCGGCCTTCAAAGACGGTGAGGTGGAAAATTCTTAAAATTAGCTACCTGATTAAAAAATAGATTTTGGCCATTTTATCATTCCTTAGCTTACTTCGTTTGATAACTAACCAAAAATGACTGCAGGAAAGTAAGATTTCATTAATATTTGAAGGTTTTATTTATTTAGTTTAGCTAAATTTGTGAAATAAAACAACTAGTAAAATTTATTAATTTTTTACAAAAAGTCTTCAAAATATCAACCTTCTTAGTCAATACAAATCCTACATCGTCTTAAAAAGGTTTCCTTTAATCGTATGAAAGCTATTTTAAGTGCCTTAATTTTTTTTTGGCCTTTCTTAATTTTGTTCTTTATTCGGCCATATTGCTGATTTCTTTGGCATAAACTAATTCTTTGTAGTCATTTTTGGTTAGTTAACAACTAATTCAGATTAGGAATGATAAAATGGCCAAAATCTTATTTTTTAATCAGGTAACTAATTTTAAGAATTTTCCACCTCACCGTCTTTGAAGGCCGATTTTAGCCAAAGTAGCCAATTAAGTACTACTTTTTTTTAATGATTATGAAAGCTGAGAGTCTGGAAAATTCTTTAGACTTATTTAAGAACCATGAAATCACTTGTTAAGATTTTTAATTTAAAGTTGAAAATTTAAGTCATAATTCACCGAATGTAATTATTTGACTTTACACCAACATTTTCATAGTTTTCATCAAAGTCGCGTAGCTGATTATTTTATGCATAAAAGACCAACTCATAACAATTCAGTAGCAAAAAAAAAATCTCAAGAAAGTTTTCTACTTTTTTTTAGAGAACTTTTTAAGTTGTTAAAGTCGTAAATTTTCAAAAATTCGGAAAAAAATTCATAACTCGTAAACTATAAAAAATCGCGGAACATACATGGGGGTGATTCGGGTACCCCAAGGGGTGTTCTATCTCTGGACTTTCGCTTGACACTACTTTTTGGGACACCCTGTATATAGCATGAAGATGGAGGAATTGGTTGATAATAAGTTATTTCACGATGGGTACATTTAATTAAAAAAAACATGATCTCGACTGTAATTCCCAGGCTCAGTAGATATCTCCTCTGATCTCTATCTCTGAGGATATCTAAAGAGGGTAGTCAGAGGCACGTCCAATTATGATATTTGGCACATGCCCACATTATGCACAGTAGGATTCCGTACGTGACAGGTTGCAAGTCTATCGCCGCTTTACATTTAATATCAACTAATATTTTACGAGATAACCAAAATTGATTTTGTGAACAATGACGAAAGTGAGAACAATGACGAAACCGTTGAGTAGAAAGGCCCACGTGTCATCTACAAACTGTATTAAGGCGGAAACATACTATTAACACGCTACGCGACCCGATGAAACGCGACGCGTGTCGACTCGAATCAAATGAGACACGTCGGATGTTCATAGTATGATTCTAGTCATAGAAAATAGTACAATTTGATTCGAGTCGAGTGTTAATAGTATGCTTCCGCCTTTACATAAATGCTGGACTCTGTTTGGCGCGACATCTATCCATCAACGCATATAATTAACCCATCAAAGAGAATGTCGAATTCACAGAATCTCCATCAAAGCCGCACTAGTCGTTCAAAAAAGTTATATTTATTGGTTGTTGGTACTATCTGTTTTTCGCTTTGGACATGTGTCCTTTTAGTAAAGCAGACACAGACATCAATATTTAGACAGATATCCTATTTTTGTAGATTTGAGTCATCATTAATTTGGGCCGTTCTAATGTATTGGAATTCCGTTGTTGGACCGATAGACACTAACCAGAACACAGTATCAG
Source organism: Cosmorhoe ocellata (assembly GCA_963675405.1). Classification (NCBI taxonomy): domain Eukaryota; kingdom Metazoa; phylum Arthropoda; class Insecta; order Lepidoptera; family Geometridae; genus Cosmorhoe; species Cosmorhoe ocellata. The sequence continues at coordinate 8,373,852 of OY776249.1, read as the reverse complement.
TGTAAGATAAATAAAATCTGACGCAGTTATGGCATCATCCGAGAAAATAAACTCCTGAATGTGTTTCGCTGTTTGAGAAAAAAATCGTACGAGAATTCCGTTTCCATGTTGCTTTTATTGTTTTTAATATCAAGAACCATGAATGCTTCCTGTTTTTTAGGGTTCCGTACTTCAACAAGAAAAGGGAACCATTTTTCTGCTGCCTGCCATCACATTTTTTATCAGCAACGGCTACATCAACTTTAAATACTAAATACATATGTCAGAGGGTTCATTTTTCCGTAAAAAATGAAACTTCTAACACAATGTATTTAAAAGATGTATCTCGGTATGTCTTACAATATCCCCATCCGCTCTAGCCGACCATTGAGGATAATGACACAAAATAAAAAAACGAGTGTGCTTTAGACCACAAGTCAGAAGTAAAACTTCTTCAGCTCCATATATGTATGTAGGTCTGCACTGTGCTATAGATATACGAAACGTAATGGCCATAAGTGAAAAAGAGAAAGAAAATGTGTGCTCACACTTCTCGCTCTTGCCCCTACAGTAAAATACGAAACGTAACTCCCTCTCTTTCTATCTTCATTAACTAATATCTCCCTTTCAACTTGCGTTCGCCTAACCCGATCACACTTTTCGTAACGCCCTCGTCATGAATTCACCAGCTTACTCCCCAAGTCAGGAAGTTTTACTTTAAAAAGCGCTTAGCAATCCCCACTTGGACTAGGTAGGTACATCATGGTCCGTGGGTTCACGACACGAATACCAACATGGAATTATTTAATCTTGTCTATGAGTGATTTCGTTACGGGTAATAGCACTCGTAACTCGCAAAGAACCGGGCCATGTCTGAGTGCTGAGCGGAATAGCGGCCCACAACTATCATGATTATTCAATAGGAGTACTCAGGGTCGTATTTCGTTATTCGTTTGCTACAAGAAAAGCAGAGATGGTCAAACACAATCTTTGCGTGTCAGTACCTATCTGAAGTAGCTTTCTTCACAATATTACCAGACGCCAAGTCCTTTCGGGTACACATCGCTGGCATAATGCTTTGACTTTCTCAATAAATAACAGTAGGATAAGTTTTTAGGGTTCCACACTCAAAGGGACCCCATTACTAACGTGTATTACCGTTGTCCCCGAAAAGACTCCGCTGTCGGTCTAGGCTGTATCTCGTGAACCCAGTCCGTTATCAGTTGAAATTTTCACAAATGAAGTATTGCTGTTGCCGTTATAACAACAAAAGTACCTACTTAAAAAGAGAATAAAATAAATATTTAAGGGGGCTCCCATACAACAGACATGATTTAATTTTGTCGTTTTTATAGATAATGGTGTGGAACCCTTCGTGCGCGAGTTCAACTCGCATTTGGCCGGTTTTTTATTTGAGATACGTACTAAATATACTTTTTTTTCACTAATGTAATATGACCAGTAATTTATTGCAGCATCCTCCTCTCTAGCATAAATCCTGGATACACCCCTGGGATCGTTCCGCAGGGATTTAGGACGCACGGAATGCTAAGCAGTTTACAGATGTGATAGCTGACGGAAACAGATTTCCATGTCGAACAATGGACATGAAACTTGGAGCAAGAAACAAGACAAGCTTTTCGAAGTTACTGTGACAGTTCTGAGAACTTTGCGATCGTATCTTTGTGGTCCAGTTTCGATTTACAACTTATGTCGCGATAAACGTTAAAACTTGTTTATGGTTCGTAACTTTGTGAAATTCATTCAAAAAATAAAGCGAGCTAATCTTAATGGAAAGGAGAAGTGCCTGGCTTATTTTTATCAATGCGATAAGCACACGAGTATACATTTTAGACATTTCTTAACAAAAGGTTTCTCTGTAATATTTGTTGTCCCTATACACTCTCGCTAAAGTCTGCAGACAAGGCGGCAAGTTGCTAAGTATATTACTTAAAACTGTAAGCATTAAAGTTAGAATGCTCGTTTGTGGTTCATTCATGACAACTTTTGAACCTTTATTGTGTTCATATCTTTCGATTTATAGTTGTTTTAATATGACTCTTACAAAACATCACGTTTCAAATAAAAAAGGTAATACGAGTATTATGTCTTATTTTTCTTTTGTTAAGTATAGGTCATCATCATCATCATCATCCTCCTGCCCTTTTCCCACGTTATGTGGGGTCGGCACAACATGTGATCTTCTTCCATTTCCCTCTATCACTCGTCATCTCAGTACTCACTCTTTTCTTACCCATGTCATCTTTCACACAGTCCATCCATCTTTTCTTTGGTCTACCTTTACCTCTGTCTTTTGTTAAGTATAGGTAATTTGTGTAATTGGTTTCTAAAAATCGTGTAACTTACTCTAGCAATAAACAATCTCTCGTCACTCAAGATCAAGATCTTTTGACGATATCTGGAGGGTAGACAGAGGCACATCCATCATTACAATTGGCACATGCTCACATTTAGCACAAGTGGTTAGTGTTCCGTACGTGACAGGTTGCAAGCCCATCGCCGCTTTAGGTACTTTCGTAAGAGGTAACAAACGAGCGAAAAAGCTGGTATAAGTTAATTTACCTTTTGTAGTCTCTGGTCGCTGTCGTCTAGCCTCTGCCTAGTCTCGTGTAGCGCCCTCTCCAAATCCGCCATCTTTTCACTCTGAGCCTGGATCTGTTCGGATAGGACCTGAACTTGCAGATGCAAGCTTTCTTTGTCGGCCTCCAGCCTTCGCACGCGGTCTTCTGCATCGCTCTGGAACAATGAAGTTTGGTTATGAGAAGGTTAAGGATCTTTGGTTAAGGATGTTGGGATAGGAAACGACTGTGAGGGCAAGGCTTCGAAGCTACATACAACTTTGTCAAACAATATTATTACATGGAAAGGGATACCTTCACATTTGCTACTAATTTAATATTTTACGTGATATTTATTACCACGCCAATATTGTTATCACCTAAAACAACAAGAAATAAGTCAAGTTTATATATATTTTGTAACCGTAACAAAATTACCGGTTCCGGGAATACATACGACTTTACATATATACATATATACATTACGAAATACATAACTAAATATCGGGGAATATAATTATATGTATGTGCATCCAAGAAATATTTATCTTTCCTGCATTTAATAATTAAATAGGTAAGTAGGTAAGTACATGTTAGAAGTCTAATTCGACCAAAGGTTCGGAGTCCACCTAACGTCAGAAATATTAATAAAAACAAAAACATGACAGCTCTTATATTCAAACCAACGTGAATACTTAATTTTAAAAATTCTGTCGTATTCACTAACACGATAAAACATGAGCAGAATCCGTAATTCTACATGCGGTGATGATTTCGAGACGAGTGGATAATTCGCGTAATATTACTATTCATACCTTGTTGTAGCCCCGAGTGGGTGTCGGCGGCAACGAGGGGTGTGAGGGCCAGGAGCGGTCGTGCATGCAGCAGGGCGGAGGCGGTGGCCCGTGGCACCAGCACATGGGCGGCCACCACCCGGGAGGTGGCGGCGGCCCGGATGGATCCGGCCATCGAAAATGCTCATACGAGTTCCAACGCCTTTGCAACTCAGGCGGAGTTTCAGTTTCCTCATCCCTAAAGCGACGAGGCTTCGGCGACGCTCGCACGCTTGGATGCTGAGGCGGTTTAGACGCTACCGAAGACCGCGATTTCCGATCTCGGTCGCTGCGGTCTGATGGCGCTCGTCGCCGTCTATCCAGACTCGCAGAAGCGTACTCCTCCGTCCTCGCATCCATTGAAACCGGTTCGGTGATGTCGTCGTCCACTATGTTGCCAGTCGGCATCCATTTGAAATCGTCATCGCGCCGAGTGGAGTTATCGAGACCTCTGCTCGGCGTCAGAGTACGGTAGTTGTTATCACTGCGAGGTTGGTAATCGTGTCCGTCGGATTCTTCATCGGTCGAGCTGCTAGACTCGGTGGCCGACGAGTTGGCGCGGTTCGCCGACGCCGTGGCCTGCGACCACGCCGTGCACTTCACCGTGGCCTCGTCTGGACTATCGGAGTCACCGCCTGTTACGATATCATCGGTCAAGATCGCGTCGGCGGGAACGAGCCTGATGTTCTCAGCAAACTCACCCATCGGCGAGTACAGGTAGGAGCGCACGGCGGGGTGCGTGTAGCCCGCGGCCGCTGCCACCGCCGCGCGCTCCTGCTGTTCCTCGTCGTAAGGCTCCGTTAAGTATTCGCAGTCGGACATGAGGCTCTGCCGATGTGACACTGCGCGACGAGCTCGGTACGAGTCACCTCCGCATAGCTATTTACAGTTTGGCTATCTTCCAGTATTACGCTACGTCAGTGACTCGTCCGCGAACGCGAATTACGTACTCTCCTGTGGGGGCGGCTCCTCGCTGGACTGAACGGAAGCGGAATCACGTTCAGAGGCTTCCGATGCCGTCGACAGAGGACGCTCACTATAACCAGAGGCGCGACGCGACTGGTCTTCACAATTATCTTCTTTTATTCGCGGATATTTGTTTTGGATCGATTGTACACGTGCTTTGTCCGGTCTGGGCTTGTCTTCTGTGCCGGTCCGACTATTCAGCGCCGCTATGGTGGCGGCAACGAGTGAGCCCCCGCGGCCGAGCTCACGCATGTTTTCGTTCAAAATGAGCTGAGCTTACTCGAATAGGGACGACGCCCGCGCCCGGAAATAGATCGCAGTATATGCGCCTAATGCATTCCGAACACCCTTCCCGCTTTGATCCATGTTTTATTAGGTAAAGCTGGTTTGAAAAAGCTTATCACGTAAACAACCATTCTTGTTATGCACAGTACATAGCCACTGTACTTTTAAAATAATCGTATTAAGTGGCACACGTTCGTCATAGAAGAACGGTATAAAGAGATGCGAGGTAAACAAACAGCAACACTGTTAAATACAACTTACCGGCACGTAGTTTACACCTTCGTAAAGGGACCGTTGCCTTCGCCGCGCCCTTTCGAACCCAGGGTGTCCAGTTTCTGAATCATTATCAGATGCACCCCAAGTGTATATCAATCCTAGATTATCCGATACACTTATAACGTGCGGTTCGATGAAATGAGGATTGTAGGGCAGTTGTGGTGGATAGTAGGGCGGTGCACTTGGCTCTACTGTATCGTACTCCTTCGAACCTCGTTTCTGACCAAGGCAATTCATTTCAAACAGATTTTTAAGCAATATTTATTTTTGCATCATTAGACCTGAAAAACAACAGTATACTCTGCATCCGATATAAAAGTGTCCCAAAAAGAATAGTTTTGACGATGTAGGTGGCTTGTTTCTATACCGCACTGAAGGAAAAAAAGGTTGCGTATTCCGATTGCCAATTCACAAACTGTGAATTGGTCTGTGACCGCTATTCCGCTATATAACAACTCTAGAGCTTGGGTTAAAGGGACGGAAGTTTTGAATTCCGTGCATTAAAACTTTAATTTTGCGAGCAATTAAAACGACCATCGCCTCTGAAACGACGCGCGCTAAATAAGTTACAGGGTTCTAACGTCTGCGAATAACACAATATTCGAAGAGAGTGATTTTAGAGCAATTATAGTCACTCAGCTTTCTAATTTAATAAAGGACTTAAAAGGAAAATTTTAAGGCGTGAAGTGAAACACTACTCGCACATACTCGTAGTAGCTAAGTGTAGAAACGTCATACATGGCCATACTTAAAATATAGTACTTAAGTGATAAAAGGTATTATTGTCTTATCACAAGTTTTACTTAGCAAGAGCGAGGAGACATTGCATTGAGTATTTAATGTAGGTACTTACTGGTAATTTTAAACAATAAGTATAGAACCTAATAAGATATAAGTACCTACTCTTCAACTATCAACCTTTATTTGGAAATAAATACATTTTATTATTATTATTATTTATTATTAAGTAGAATAAATAAAGTTAGCAGAAGTACAGTTCTAAAAGAAACTAATTTGAAATAAAGTTCAGTCATAAATTGAAGTCATTCTATTTCGAGGATTTCACTTTCTAAATTGTGCACAAGGGAAACGAAATAATTTGTAGCCATCTTAAATGAAAGTCCGGTATGGCTCAAAAATAGTCTGACAGCTGTTAGGTCGGGCATATCCGACCGACGACGGGCCCAGTTTAATGCTTAACAAAGAGAGGGGGAGCAGGCACGTGTTAGAAAACGTCTATAAATAGAGCAAATATTTAGACAATAGGCGTTAAACTGCCAAGAGCGGTTTAAGTGTAGTTATCGTAGTATGTCGGGGATTTTTGTTTCGTTCGAAAATCAATTAACTACATTACCACATAATCATTTGCAACTAGCGACTTCGTCCGCAAAAAATACATTAATATAAAATTTAGTTCTGAATTTCTATGGAGTGCAAAAAGGCGGTCACCCACCAAAAAACTGCCTGCGCCCAGACGCGTTTCTCATAAAAAGTATCAACCCCTATTTCACCCCCCCTAAAGATTATTTTTTAAGGCAAAAGATGTCCTTTGTCCGTCTCCAGGATATGATGTATCTCCTTGCCAAATATCATTACGATCCGTTCAGCCGTTTAGTTGTGAAAAGGTAACAAATAACAAACAGAGTTACTTTCGCATTTATAATATGTATTAGTATGCTTGACCCGCTCGACCACACTGACTTCATGAAGATTTTTAACTAGATAAAATGATTACTGACAAATAATATTCAAGAATAACGACATTAACTTCATTTTCTGGTACATACGAGTTGTTCAACTGAACTGCTGACGCCAACAGTACTTGCGCTCATTGATCGGATTTATGAGCGTTTAGAGAAAATAATTGTCAGTTTCTATTTACAAAATGGTTTAAATCCAATCTCACCATCGATACGAATAGTAATCGATCCTGTTCGTAGTCTAGGAAGACTAGAGGTTGTAATATATCATGTAACTATGTATGTTTTTGACTAGCCTTTCATCAGTTGGCATAGCTCTGCCTTCTGCGCCGTAGGTTGTGAGTTCAATCCCCACCCAGGACAAACATTTGTTTGATTGTTTTGTGTCTAGATGTTATTTGCCTAGTTTGGGGCTAGATGGCGTTGTGTTAAATGTCTAGGTAATATTTATTTATTTATGTAAACATCAGTCGCTCCCGACGTTGCTATCAAAAACTTGCTAATTTTACGACAGCAGATGTCAAATTAAACTTCTAACTTTCCAACATCACTGTAGTTAGAGCTTACTCTGATAAAGTTAAAGAATTGAATAATGAATGTTGCACGTACAGTAAGAAAATAAAATACAAACAAGTTAGACCCTGAAGTTGACAGCGATAGACTGCCTCTGCCTCTCGCCAGCATGGGCCTGGACTCCCTAGCTAGACTAACTTTTATGCTTCTTTGTACTTGTTATACAATTCGCGATGCTATCGATTTGTCTAGACAAGGAAAGTGGGGTAATTTATAAGCGGTACACTTTTGTAACTGTCTCTAGTAAGTAAATATCTACCTAATCTAAAAAACTAGTTCTTAGGTTCCGTATAATAGATGCATGGTTGTAAAACAAACTCACAGTTAGAAAAAAATCTTACATATTTTATCCTCAGGTTATTAGTAATTGCGGAAAACTTTTTCGCAATGTCACTTCTTAGTTCCACAAATTATCAAAATCACAACAAGAAACTTAGAACGTTACGAACGAATGTTTCAAACTGATGGTCGAGTTTCGTGTCATCGTTTTCCGTGTCGGCGTGGCCTATTATTGTACCGTTGTCAGTGGCACAAGCGATGTCTTCTCATGTCAAAACAAATGTCTCTACATTTAGATACATTTGTGTCATGTGCAAAACTAACAGTACAATTATATTATTTTATCTAAAAATTGAACAAAATTATTCAGAGTATATTGTTTATTCGTTTTACGCCGTTCACCGTTGAGTTGTACGAGTATTCGTCCATGGTGAGAGATATGTATATTAAGCCCGTACGAGTATTATATCATGCATCCTGCCAAAATGATACAAATGTCTATATTTTATTTCTTTCTACGTAACTTTCTACGTTCTTTTTTTAAAATGATCTTGTGTCTGATAATTGGAATACCAAGAGACCAAAAGAGACAAAAGATAATATTTTCATAGCAGCTCATTAAAATAACAACACTGACAAGACAACAGAATAATAAAAATTTTTGTCATGGTAAAAATAACACAAAAAGTGCAAAACGGTAGGGTCAACACCCCCGCCGAGGGACGGGCGGCAAATTAACTCTTGGGCGGGCGGGAAATATAATAGAGTAGTAAGTTCGTATGAACCAGGACATTACCCTGGACAGATATACTAAGCCAGCTGTTACAGCCGGCAGGCTGATTACGATACTAGCGACAGGTTTGCAACAGGCGTAAATCTCGCAATTAACGCTGTCAAACGTCAATTTTATATTAGCTAACAGCAGCTATAACGCCAACAGTAACCGAAAGCAACCGAACACTATGTCTCCCTCTGCCGGACAATCGGTGAATAACATTTGTTTTCACCAATTGCTGTTCTGTCGCTAGTGGCGCTAGTGTTCAGAGGCAAAGTGCATTCAGCAACAACTTAGCGATAGGCGGGTGACTGACAACTTGCAACCGATCGCGTAGCGGTCGCTGTCGCTTTGCTGCTGCTGTCGCTACTGCAAAGTTTTACATAATAAGCCTGCCGGACTGCTCTACATAGAGTTAACTAGCAAGCTGGAGAGCTTCTAAAGGTAATGTCCCAGTATAAGATATGGATGGACCTTGGATGGACACAGCGAGGCATAGATACAGTATACCAAACCAAACATTTCCAAACTACAAACACGAAACCGATCAAATTGGAGGAGTTTTATATGATAATAGCAAGTGTAAATTAATATTGAATCTGTAAGAAAACATATATATTTCAATCCCATTCTATAGCTTCCTTAATATAACTCCGGGATAGTATAAATAAAATGTGTTGAAGATAATAACATCGCTCCATTTAATGATTGGCTGCTGAAACAGTGAAACCATAATGTTTCCGCAACAGATAATTCAGGTCAATCGTTATTTACGCGTTGGCAACTAAATAGGAACAGGATTTCGTAATAAGGAAACATTGCTGGAAAATATTTTGAATACAAAATGCATAATAAGAGCCGTTGGACTAAATACCATGTTTAACGAGTGGAGTTACGTTTTTTGTTTTGTTTTATACTGAGCTGTGAGTCAGTCTTGAATTTGAATGATCAAAATTGAATGATTTTGAACAAAAAATAAGTTACTTGTTTAAAGAAACTTATGTGGATGGATACAGGGGTAGAGTAGGCCAAAGAAAAGATGGATGGACTGTGTGAAAGATGACATGGGTAAGAAAGGAGTGAGTAATGAGATGACGAGTGACAGAGGGAAATGGAAGAAGATCATATGTTGTGCCGACCCCACATAACGTGGGATAAGGGCAGGAAGATGATGACTTGTTTAAAGAAACTTAAAACAGAAGTTAACTCTACTTTGCTAGGTGTCCTTAACATAATTAACAAGGATCAAACAAAAAAAGCGCCCAGCGAGTTTCTTGTCAGTTCTTCTCGGACTGGGGATAGGACTGAAATTGGCACCTAGACTCACCTAGTATGTAAGACGATTCAAAATGATCCCTGTGATTTCACTAAATAAAGTTTTATTGAGTTTGAGTTACTCTTGATTACAAGTAGTAACAATCAGTAAACATTGCAATAACTATAGCAGCTTTTGGAAAAACAGCGGAGCAACTTGCAAACTAAAAAACTTTAGTCATACGGGTTCCGGATATCCAATAAACATAGACCTGTGCTGAGTTCGCGGATGAAAACGCTCTGAATTTTAAATTACTCTTTGCACAGGCGCTGCCGAGGCAGCAAGTAAACAGAGCAGACGTCAATGAGCAAGCAACATACCCGGCTTACCTATAACCACAGCCCAGTGACTCATGAGCCAGATCACTCCAAAATATCTCTCTCTCTTCCCGACTATTCATCCCACGTGGTGGTGAGGTCAGTCTTCCTGACACTCTTCCTCTACTTCGCCCTATCCATGACGTCATCATGGGAAACGTTGCATGCCTTCATGTCTCCAAAATATGAAAGAGGAAAATGACGCTTTGAATATTCACGTATTGGTGCGTTGTCGTTACCTGCATAAGGCTGGTTACAGTGCTTCACTGACCGTCGGTCCGTATGTCGATCGCGCTTGTCATTAATATGAAAATCCATAAAATCGAACAGTGCTGGACCGACCGTACGCACGCGTATATTGCTACGCACTGCGTACGAGGACCGTCGGTCGAGCGCGACCGACGGTCTTCGTACACAGTGTTCGACCGATCGTCGGTGCGCACGGTCGGTCCTGACGATACGCACGGACCGACCGTCAGTTTGTATCATTCAACAAACTGACCAGATGAAAATTGATACAGACATCCGTCGTCGGTCCGTACGGTCGGTCCAACGATCGGTGCAGCACTGAAAGCGTTCATTCGTTTCCATAGCGCGTCGGCCGACCGACGGACGCATGCGGACGCGCTCGACCGACGGTCCTCGTACGCAGTGCGTAGCAATATACGCGTGCGTACGGTCGGTCCAGCACTGTACGATTTTATGGATTTTCATATTAATGACAAGCGCGACCGACATACGGACCGACGGTCAGTGAAGCACTGTAACCAGCCTTAGTGTTTAAACATCGGCTGGTTCGCGCATTGACGAAAGCGCTCTAATTTGATACCTTTATCTGTATTATCCTTACAAGAAATTACACTGAACTAAATAACCTACCAGTTTTGTTAAAGATAGTATTTAACTGAAGTAAATTTGTATTGCGGCTTGCGAGGTTTATCAATAACCTAGCTATCATGACATTTAAATTTTTCAGCTAACCTGTGACATTAAACTTGTTCACTAACAAAAACTTACTGAGCAGGTAAGTACTATAGAGCGGAGCTGGAATACGTGAAATCAACTAAAAGTCGTGACATGTCTAATGTCTTAGCATACGCAACGGACACGAAACGGATACGTGACGGTATGTGACGAGCACGAAACAATTTCCCGTTGTCTCGTCCGTTAAGGGCCGGACAGAACGTAATTGTTTACTGTCAACTTCAAAATCCTTAGGCCTTAAATAAATAAATAAATAAATAATAAATAAATAATGCTGGACAATCCACACAGCATCATCTAGCCCCAAAGTAAGCTACTCAAAGCTTGTGTTATGGGTACTAGATAACTGATATATTTGATACATTAGATACATAGATAGATATTTTTTATTATACATAGAAAACACCCAGACCAACGAAACAAATTTCTGCAGACCGTACACAAATTTGTTCCGCGGCGGGAATCGAACCCGCAACCTCTTGCGTCGCAGGCGGACTCTCGCCCGCTGCGCCACTGAGGTCGTCAAATAGTGCAAAGATAACGAGATGATTTTGAGACGGCTCTATTATTAGTTGATTATGCATACCTACTCAACGCTGGTAGTGGAAAAGCACCTTTAATTAAGGTTACAGCCACATCATCTCAAAGTGTGTGTCAACTACCTACGCCACCATGAAATATGTAAATTTCATTAACGTGAGTATTTTGGCCGCATAATTTAGATAATTCTATAACGTGATAAGGAAGAGTTTGTTTCTTTAGCGACGAAAATAGAATTATACTTTGCGTTGGACAATTTAATTAGATATTTCAATATTCTGTTGACAAAGTAAAACCATTTTCAACTTCTGAGATGAAAATGCAAAATTCTGTTTTTCCAACTAAATCAGATTCAGACCTAATAGGGTCTAATACTAATAAGTAAAGCAGCACGTTTTCAAATGAAGCTGATTGGCGAGTAAATTCAAGAAAAATAAATACTTTCTACACAAATTACCATAATTTTTAGAACGACGCGATATTATAAAGGTTTCACGCTCGAAAATATAACAATTTTGTTTTGACGGTAGACTATTTTATTTGAAAGTCTAAACAGACTCTCTGCCCAAGCTGTGATATGTAATAAACATTTGCATCCCAGACAGATCCGCATTATGCACCTTATTCTAAACAATATTGAACAACTCGCTAAAAAATCGTCAGACACAGTGTGTTACCTTTTGAACTGGTCCAATCTGAAAAAGGATTGCGGTGGATTTTAAGCCACATGTTGGGCACCAGATACTCATAGTAAAAAATAGTAAGTAAACTTCTTTAGACAATGAGAAATATTATTATTCAATTAAATTTTGTTACTGAAACATCGGCAGTGATTCGAAATAACTTTAGAATATATACCGTGGATGGATAGGAAAGGAGTGAGTACTGAGATGACGAGTGACAGAAAGAAATGGAACAACACTGTTGTGCCGACCCCACATAAAGTAGGAAAAGGGCAGGGAAATGATGATGATGATGATACTTTGCAAACAAAATATTAACGAATTCTTTTTTATACTTGGTTAATGCTTACCAGCTAGCATACGTGGTCAGGTTATGCCACAAGACAAGACTTACAAGTATTTTCAAGTAAGAGATAACTTGGGAGAGCCCCATGTTGGGTCTCAGTTATGAAAGCCTATCACCACGTAGGACGCAAATCCCGCAGGCCGCAATACCAATATTGCACTGCAATTCATTCAAGCCGCACGTTGGATTTTACCCAGTCAAACGAAAAGTTGTGTGAAAATCATGTTACGCATAGGTACAATATAAAACCTTTTTGATGAAAATACTAGAACTGTAGCATAAATTCGGTTTATATTTACGTATAAGTAAGCTGTGTGAAAGTTTATTTGTTTTCCACTAAGTACCTGTCGATAATGTGCTATTCAATTACTGATTGTTCAAGTGTAAGGAATGTGGGGTGCACGGAAGCGGGTGGCGCGAGGCGGAAACGCGACTGAGCCTACTTTCACGCCTGTCGCACTGATGAGCAGTGCTGAGGGCATGCCAAATGACCTTAAAAAACGTTGCTTTACATAAATATATAATAAATAAATAATGCTGGACAATCCACACAGCAACATCTAGCCCCAAAGTAAGCTACTCAAAGCTTGTATTATGGGTACTAGATAACTGATATATTTAATACATTATATACATAGATAGATATTTTTTTATTATACATAGAAAACACCCAGACCAACGGAACAAATTTCTGCAGATCGTACACAAATTTGTTCCGAGGCGGGAATCGAACCCGCAACCTCTTGCGTCGCAGGCAGACTCTCTCCCGCTGCGCCACTGAGGTCGTCGACACACATAATTTCTATTTTTAAATTTTCAAATTTAGCGCAAATATTTAACTTTAAGAAAGGGGTGATCTAAGAGAGATGACGAATGACAGAGGGAAATGAGAAGATCACATGTTTTGCCGACCCCACATAAAGTGGGTAAGGGCAGGATGATGATGATTTAACTTTATACAAAATCCTGTTGTCGTTCTATGGCAATACATTTGGTGATAACAACAAATTCAATTTCAGCAGGGATAAAAATGATGGATTCCCGATTTAGCTGTCAATCTGCGATACAGTACGAGAGAGTTCAATCAATCCTTTAAGTGACAGTTTAATATCAAGCCAGCCTTGTGTAAAAAGGTTTTTTATACCTACCCATTGCCCCAATCCCATAGCAATCAATTTTGCGTTGCGAAAAATTGGAATTTAGAATTTCTGCCTAAGTTTTCTAAACTCTCAATATCTTAGTTTTCTATGCTAGCCTAGTTTTATGTAAGAGAGTTATTATATCTATGCTTGTAATTAATGGAGTTAATACCAGTCGACGTCGATCGTCGTAGCAGTGATCAATTCGAACAATGAACGCACAATACGGGGCTGGGAGGGCAGATACCTTACCTACCGGGCATTATAACACGAGCACGGAAACACCGAAAATTCAATATTGCGCTGGTGGAATATCAAACGATATTAATTACGTTCCTACATTCATCGTGAGGCCTTAATTCCGTTCATTACCAGCTGCTCCTTTGAAGGAACTACTTTTAATTTAATAAACATGAGTATGAAGACAAACAGACATCACATGAGGCTAAGTGCACGGAACTTTGTCACGGAAAGCACTTTCCAAGTAAAATTGTAACTCGAGACGACTTTATACATTTTCTAAATTTTAAAGTTCAAAGATCTCAGCTCGGAATTACGTGAGGAAATCCTGACAGTTTTCATCTAGAATTCCGCTACTTCGGTAAAGAGAGTAGGTCAAACAGCAAGAAGCCTTAGCTGCTTCGATAGCTATTCAATTCAATCAATCAAGACTGCCAAGAATGGCATGGTTTGAAAAGACCACGTTATGCTATAGTAACATTGTCTGCCCGTTGTATTGTACTTGTACCTACCTAATATATCAGTAGGTCTACCATGACTTTTCACAATCTACACTCGCTAGCGACTGTAGTTAAAAAAATGTATGAAAACTTGCCTACAGCGCCTCTAGCGGATAGTTGGGTACTAAAACCTCACGTAGTTAACTATCCTACGTCACAGCGTACTACAGCGACTGTAGTTTGCGCTCATTAATTTGCTTAGAATTTGGTACCATGAGTAACAATTTTGACAGATGTCATAGTAACGTACTATTACTACTGTAGTAACGTCAGCGGATCTAAATGTGACAACTCATGGTAGACCTACTGAACACATACTTCGAACGCGCTTTTCATAGATGAATATATTGATCGTATAGTTGAGTAGCTAGCCGTTACACTAAAATTTACTAATTAGTTGCCAAATAGTAACCGATGTGTATATAATAAAGGAATTCCTGATCAATATGCAGTGTGAAATTAAACGCGATAGTTCGTAATATTCCAATAGCAAATACCGCCCTGACATCCAGGTGGGGGAGAAGAGGGGGCTTAGAGAAATTCTAATTAGCGCTAATGGCAGCTCCCTGGCCTGAAACTACGTTGGCGGTTAGCGCACTTCCTTTTAAAATTAATATTTGTACTGAAAGTAACCGATAGTAACTGTATTTTGTTTAATGCTCAAACATACATAACTATTATAAACAGAATAACAAAGCTACGCCGAAAAGTATATATACAGATGAACGGACTGGAAGTCCATAAAATAATATTTTATATGTTTGCTCCCGACTCCCAAGTATTATCAAGAGCTATTCAATACCGAATTTAACAAAAATCGTTCTAAAGCTGTTTCGAAACAGATCGTGAACCGAAGATTTAATCAAAAATGTACAGCTCAGTAAATAATCTCAGTGCCAGTCTGGGTTCGCTAATCGATTCAAAAGCAACTTGCTTAACATTGAATCGATAAGTTATTTGATATCGATGAAATTTCAATAGCGTCTGGACTTCGGATGGAGCGTTTTGGAGTAAATAGAATACTGACTATTACTAGCCTACAAATTTAAGTAACTATGATCGTTATCTTTAGAGTACCTACTCATCTTCAATCACTAAAAAACAAACCTACCACCCAGTAAATAGAACGTATGCACAAGCAAACATGTGAGTATAATAAGGCATTCAAAGAGGTTAGTTACCCCTCCAACGAGGACACAGAAAGCTAGCTAGGATGCGGTGCTGGTGCGGCAATGAATGCCTAAGTGGTATCATGTGGAGCTAGTGCAGTAAACTTTACACGAAGTCCTTTCATATCCTTTCATTCAGGAGGACGGAGTGAATAGCATAGAAAACGTGTCACCTGCTACCCCAGTGTGCATTGGCGATGGAAAATAACAAAAGAAGGAACTTGACCTTATCCAACATAAAAAAATTAACATAGATACTCTTAGACAAAGTAATTTAGTATAATGAATTCAAAACAATGCAGATAAAACAATAGGTAATTGTACAATTTATTAGTTTGTCGATTTTCCGGCGAGCGACAAGATTTTTGTTTCGAGTTTTGGCAGACATTGGAGTAGTGAAACTTTTGGCAAAGAAAGACAGCCAGACATATCGGAACCTCGGATGTCGGATGTGTGTATCCGTTCGGAGGACAAACCTCATTCCCTCTCGTGATATGAGTTCAATCAATACCTTTTAATAAAGAATTCAGGAAAATGTTTTATTTTGAATAAAGTCACTTGTTCTATCAGTTGCTCGTTTTATCGAAAAAATGAGAATACGAGGATAATATATAAAGTACATCAGTAGTTATTACTATTTATCTACCAAATATGAACTTAGAAACATTTTAAGAGGCCTACTAAGGCCGAAATGAATTCACATATCGTTGGGAAACCGTTTACATAATAATTACCTTCCTAAAAAGGCCTAAACAGTAAATTTTATTTCATGAAATTTTCAAAATTGCTCGATTTTCAATACAAAACAGATAAGCAGTTTGAACTCGAATCAAAAAACAATTACTGCGCAAATTGCTTGAACAGCACACCAGAGAAATTCAATTATCGGTCCCGTGGTATACCTGCTTCATTGAAGAGTGTCCGGTAACAGAGTTTGTGCCAATGAACCGATAGCGAAACACCAATGAATATTTATAGTGCATTCGCAATTTATTTCTCTTGTCAGCTAGGCAAACATACCATTTGCAATTTTATGGAAATATGTGCCGGTTTTAAAAGCTCACTCGGATGATGGAGCTTCTCAACTTTAGGCAATATTTACTGTGGTTTGGTATTCCAATTTGAATTTTAAATAAAACACAAACTGCAGCCTGACAACAATTAATGATAAACTTGTGTTTATTTCTAGCGCCGCATTTTTGAAAAATATCTATTTGATATAATGATCCAAATTATTCCAACTTGAAGGTAATAAGGGAAACAATTGCTTTCGAAGGCACAGTTTTATACAGATGGTAATTGAATCTTTCTTAATAACCTTTAAGTTTCATACTCATGGCAACAGTCGGTGCAATTGATTCTTTCTTAGCATTTTAACAAATTGCTGCTGTAACAGGCCAAAACGTTTATTTCGGAACCGTTCGTAAGGTGCACCGTTTGCGAATAAATCCACGTCGTCAAGCACAAGCCGAGAGGGTGAGCAATTAGAGCTCTCTTGTACAAAGCCGCTTCACGGGTCCCTGGAAATTCTCGTTCCTGTAAGCCGCGCAATGGCTTGCGTGAACACCTGGGTACAGCGCTTTGTTTTTATCATTCTGCCTGCATATTTCAAAGGTAAGTTAGTAAGTTAGCTCACATAACAGTTTTGACACACAGCTAGTCAGTTCGATGCAGCATTATCGGATGTCGGCTCGAATGTTGATCCGCTATATATTAGACTGGGATTCATGATTTTCATAAGGGCTGGCCATAGAGTAACTATTACAATTCACTGGGGCTGGCTAGTCGAACGGTCACATCATTGATAGTTGGCCGGCCTCAGGCAAACACGCGTGTTCGAGTTTTGCCCGTTCGAAAATTTGAATTTGATACTACGTACCCGTACTGGATATGTGACATGTAAATTGTATAACTAAATTAATAAATAAATATAGATGGACATTTTAGAAATACCATCTTTTACTAAACTGTGCAAAGCTTGTATTCTGGGCACCAATTAGCTGATTAAATCAATACATTAACAGCCAGTCACAGAACAAATGTTTGTATTAATGTCATAAATATGTGTCCTACGTGGAAATCGAACCCACAACCTTCTGCAGCGCAGAAGGCTGAGCTACTTACAGCTGTGAGACGTCTCTATGTGAAAGTAGATATTTAGGTATTTAAAAGGATTACCTAGTATAGGAAAACCAGTATTTATAAAAGCTTGTTTCCTCAAACAAGGAAAGCTGAAGCAACAAACTAAACTTGAACTAATTCCACGCTCAAACCACACGACTCACATGTAGAATTACTAATACCGAAGTTTAGAATGTTTGAGTAAGTACCTAAAAGCGTTCCCAAGATTTGATTTAAATTCTAAATATGGCGAATCTTCAAGAGACACTTCAGTGACACTTTAGGGAAGAAATTTCCGTTAACAGGAGTCCCAGGATCGCTTTCAATTTCCGAACTGTCAAGCTAAGGTCAAGATGTAATTAAAAGAGAATTTGAGGAGTACCTACGTACTTTAGAAGAATTTCTATTACCTTGCTATTTCGTTCAAGCTCTGGTCTTTGCTTGTTTGTTCACAATATCGCAAAATAACGCAACATGATATAAAAATCTTAAACTATTTTTCACAAATAGCATAAAAATGATAATGTAAAAGCAAAAGGAAAACCTACATGATTTTCTGCTCACTTAATCCTGCAAAATATTGCCGGCAACATGCCCAAACCGTATCACGCGTTGCGCCGCCACCGTGTTATGCTAACATTTTCACATTTCCTACGCCCAGACAATGTGTTATTGTGACTAACACGTATTTATGTTATGCACTGAGATCCGACGATACATTTCAGGAATAATATTATATTAGATCTTCTATATCTGGACACGTTTGATTCTTCAATAAGTTTATTCCATGAATGAGTTCAAACTTTAAAACCAAAACCCGTAGCTCGCACTCCTAGTCATGGTAGGTAGTGGAAAGTTTTAATTATGAAAATTTGGGCTGCCGGTATCGAACTTCACTTCAAATAGGAAGTGCCTCGCATAGACACTTCAATTTAAAATTATGGCACTTATTTCAAAGAGTTGCCTCCACTTGCGACAATTGAAGACTTCGCACAACACAATTACAAGCTAGATAATGGAAGTGACGTGAAGTGACCTTTGTAAATGGACCAAGATGCTGCTTTGTTGCTTTACATTTTATTTCGAACGTAAATAGGTAAACGACTCTCGAGAAATATAGCTCTAGAGTTATAAAAGACAAAGTAAAAAACAAAGAAACAGTGCGTCTGTGTACAAAAACATTAATAATGTTGGAGAGTGCGCATTATTAGCCAGCAAACTGAACGAATGCTGCCCAGACCGGGTGTTTCAACAGCATTATCGTATAGGTGTGCCGGACAAATGCCTGTTAGCAATTTGATAATTTGAACACAGGTTTAAATTTCCAGCACCACCAATTTTAATAAATTGTGAGTAAAGTTGTAAAAAATTGTCTATAAGTAAGTCACCTAAGCTTGGTGCTAAGCAGATGGATGCCGTACAAGCAGACGCGCCTGTCCCTCTTGCCTCTGCCGGACCTGCGATATCTTTGCCCGTATACAAACATACTCACGAGTGCGACGGAGTTGTTGTTGTTCTGCTGCAGCCAGCGCAGGATGGCGCTCGCGGTGGTGAAGTCTGGGCGCGGGGGCGGCGGCACGGCGTGCTGCAGCGAGCCCGCCAACTGCTGCGCCAGCTCCAGAGCGCGCGCCCGCGCCGCGCGCCCCGGCCCGCTCGTCCCGCCCCCGCCCGTGCCGCCTGCCTCTACACACAAACACAACCAGTAAAGGACAACATAGTTTTTGATCTTAGGGATATAAGACTTTAGTGTCCAAGTCGTTCTCATCAAAATTGTAAAGCTATATCCTACTAATATTATAAATGCGAAAGTTTGTAAGAATGTGTGGATGTATGGATGTATGTTTGTTACTCTTTCACGCTGAAACGGCTGAACGGATCGGGAAGAAATTTGGCACAGATATAGATTATAGTCTGAAAGAACACATAGTGCACATTTTATCCTGGAAAAATGTACGGTTCCCGCGGGATAGATTTGTTTTAGTTTTTCAAGGTACCACGCGGGCGAAGGCGTGGGCGTAAGCTAGTTCGATATAATTTAATGATGAAAATACAGTATACCGATGATATTGATTGAACCACATGGAGAGAAAGATAGAGAGATCTTATCAGTTCGATACAACTTAGGTATAAACAGATCACATAACCACTACTACATTCAAGAACGTCAACTATTTCAAACCTCTAGACAATGCGGAGAATTCCAGTACACTGCGGCTCGATGTGGATGACCTGCAGCTAATACTTAACCACTGTTCTAATTTACATAACTGATCTCAACACTAGATGAAACAAAACTGTTTACAGATTGACAAAACGTTGTAGACTGACGAACAAGTCCGTAACTAAAGATATGAGACCACCATATCGATAGCCAGGTGTTAATTTACGGAAGCAAAAGCTGCTATTCGATCTTGTGAAATGCTTCAATGAGCATTGTTATTATTTTGTACTTGGGTTACATAATATTCATGAGAATCGATTCATTATAAACGATACAGTATGTATAACTAAAGACAATTTATAAATATGATTTAAGTATCTATAGCATAACTTGGATGGGATGGGTGCCTAGCGAGCACAAAAGCAGCGCCCGCTAGATGAGTCAACGTCATCCGGGAGATAAGGGATAGAACCTGGATGTTTCCAAAGCAGAATAGAGGGAGTTGAGTGGATTGGATAAAGCATTGGTGAGCCTCAAGCGAACGGCTTGACATTTGGTCATTAGATACGATAGCTTTCTATATTTCTGTTTTGAAACTGATATTCTTTCTCCAACAGTCGTCACAATGAAATATTATAGCATTATACTTTTCTTGAATACGGTGAACCAATGAAATCCCAATTGATGTCATGGGTTAAAAAAAGTCCCTGCACGAACTTTATTGGATTCGAACCCACAATCATTGGATCAGAAGGGTGATCCTTGGGCTAAACCGTCATCAATATCCGCGACTTCGTAATGTAAAAAGGTATAATGTGAAGTATGTGTGGAATTTACATAACCCCACTCGCTACACAAATCTTTTCGAAATTACTCCACTCGCGCAAATTGCGCGGAGACCGAGTGAATTGCATCCGTCTAGGAACAATGAAGCTTTTGCTTCGAATACAAAGAGCGAAAAAAATCTTCCATCATTTCACCCTTCATTATAAAACTTCGTAATATCTTCTAGCTGGATTGCGAGGTTGTAGATACTAAAAATATAATGAGGGACCTAAATACTCGTAACTAAGAAAAATTCAGCCAATTTTGTTGCACAATCATACATCGCTACTTTACAGGCAGTGAAATGTCGGATCAAACTACCTCCTAAGCTATCTATAATAAATAGGTAAGTAATA
Source organism: Cosmorhoe ocellata (assembly GCA_963675405.1). Lineage (NCBI taxonomy): Eukaryota > Metazoa > Arthropoda > Insecta > Lepidoptera > Geometridae > Cosmorhoe > Cosmorhoe ocellata. The sequence goes on along the minus strand of OY776249.1, from coordinate 8,352,911 downwards.
AAACAGTTCCTAGAAGTACTTTCGAAATTGTATTCAGCTTCCGAAGCAAGATAAACACAAAGCTGCACTCAATGTCGATTGATGGGTCGTTAAATGGAAACTTATCTTGATAAATTGCTCCAGTTAACAGTTACGAGTATGTCTAGTCTAGTCTACACTGGGCTTACAAAGCAGCTGACAAGAAGCTTAAAATTAGAGGTACAATTAAAACAGTCGGATTCATGGAATCTTCGTTCTAAAGGCTTATAGGAGATAATCAGCGGGTTCCACTCAGTGCGGGTTGTATCGCATACAGCAATCCTGTAGAAATAAAGCGTCTGTGTCGTGGATGGTATTTATCCCTAGTGCTCTAGCTAGAATAGGAAAAAAGTAAAAATTCTTATAGCTCATGCAGATATGAAAATACGTAGAAGGGTTTTGGTAGATCTAAAAAAAGTTGGAAATATGCTCAACCTAATCCGAAGGGGTCTTTGTGCATACTAAAACCCTTTATCAGACGATCCTGTCTACCAACGATTTTTTGGTCTTATATAACAATTATTAAAGAAAACATCGGAAAAAACATGTGCTTTTCAGAAAATTCAATGGTATTCGATAATATGATGTAGTCAATATTGTTTTTGTACATTTGAAACATTGCTGCCCATCCATACCGATACAGATACGCCCCTTTCTATATCGCTAGTCAAATACGTTTATGTTCTAACACTAGATATATACTCTATAGACTAATTCATTAGATATGCAAAAAAACGTACGCTGCGGTATTTGCGAGTCGGGAACATCTGGGTCTCCGAACAGTCGAAAGGTGCAAACGTCGAGCAGCCACCATCGGGTCACGTGCTCCGGTAGATGCCAGCAGCCAGGCATCCTCAATCACATTTCAATCCACAACACTTTTTTTACACTTTTACGACTTGCACACACATTTCTGAACCACAATAACCTTATGTTTATGTTAAGCTTTGTTAGTTCATTTTAGTGACACAAACCAGTGTGCAAAAAAGAGAGACAAACCTGAGGGACCTCAGAGAGACGTCCAAATTACTCCTTTGTCCGAATACAATGCTATAATGCGGGACGTGGCGTGTTCGCGGTATGTATGATAGTATCATATTTTATCCCTGCTATTCATATTATAGTTAGATCGTTTGGATTAATAGATAGATTCGAGTCGAGACGGCTTATTTACACGAACATGGTGTCTCTTTTTCTATACTTTTGTATAGAAAGAAGCACCTCCTTGGTTTTTGAGGCTTATTTTGATACAGAAACATGAATATTTAAAAATACGTAACAAAGGCTCTTGTCTTAAAAATAATAAATGGCAAAGTAAGTAAATATAGATGTTTTTGGAAATAGAGGAATAACCGTTATCTTATTCTACGAGTATATTGATTCACTAAATCCAAAGTGAATCGTGATCCACAAGCCAGCAGCAAAGTCGAAGAAATGAAATAATACTCAGTTGAAAGATTTTTTCTAGGCCAGGTAAGGTAAAGCTCGGTAATTGGTTGGCCTTTTACGAACAACATTTATGTATATTCTACAATCTGTGACAGTGGTGAGACGTAAGTAGGTTGAGTACGTGGTTTTGTGGTTGCTGATGAATACCTGTTGAGTACAATGAGATTGGACTGTATACGGTACGGGCGGACCCTTAACCAGAGTTGTAATTGCGAAACTTCTCTCCGTAACAAATATAAATGAAGGCTGTCGAGCGAGGGCGAAGTATCGTTCAGCATTCGTTCAGTTTTTAAAGTACTAGAGTATAAGAGTCTTAACAAGAAGGATGTCTACGATTTCGTTTTAGTCTCGGTCTGGTTTTCAGATAACTACAAAACTGAAAATGAAGCTACTCATTTAAGTTAATAGACTATTGGAAAATTTTATTATAGACGAATAATATAAATAATGTTTGGGTTCTGGAAGCAAAAAAACACCCTTGACTTTTAAATCATATTGAATTTTCACAAGATGGTTTGGGCATGTAGAAAGTATGGATGAAAGGAGAATGACGAAACAGTGGTATAAGGAGAGTGTGAATGGAACAGTTGGAAGGGGAAGACCACGGCGTACGTACCTCGATCAAATTGGGGACGTACTAGAGAAAGGCCAGGTCCAGAGTACCCTTAACCGACGCGCATGTATGAAGAATGTAATGAGAGTAAATGAAGCAAAAGAAGTATGTCAGGATCGTAGCTAGTGGAGATCCGTGGTCTCTGCCTACCCCGTTGGGAAACAGGCGTGATTTTATGTATTTTATGTATGTATGAATTTCCACACAATTAGTTACAATCTCAACAAATTGTGACGTGAGACTATTTATATTTTTTACGTCTACATAATGAATAGAACATGTAAGAGATCTTAATTCCTTTTCCATTTACCGAGGTCAGTATAAAATATAAATAAACCTGACAAACAACCAATATTTTAGATAAACTCTCAGTATCAACAAAACAAACAAAGGGAGACAAAAATTCTTGCAAATATTTGTATCATGAAACCGTCAGAGATAAGGGGAGACAGAAATGTAATCTTGCCATCAGACTTAGATTAAAATGCCTTTGTACTTTTTTTCTGTAGAGATTTTATACATGTAAAGTGATTGCTTTTCCCGATACATACTGATCTAAAAATACATTGCGAAAACGAGAATAGGCACCGCCAACCCAATTAATTACAGAAAGTGCTTCTTTTATTTATCTTATCGAATATTTTCAAATTAAAAAGATAAGGATGAGATAAGTAAGTGTCTATCTTCATCGGTTGGATAATTAAACTTATAGCCTCTTCCGTGCTTCACAAAGATTTTAATCAATTGAAAATGAGAATCAGATTAATAGGTAATTCCGCTAAATCTGGTGACATGAATACATCTTTAGTGATACGACTTCACTTACTTCTATTGAAAAATCGGTTTTTACAAAATACGAAATGAGTATGTGCTTAAATGTTAAAACCGGAAAATGGATGACCTAAATTTATTTTCAGAACGCAATACTATTTGTCACGTTTTAAGTGCATTTGTTACGTAGAGTAGGTATGCAAAGTTGCTGAAAACTAGGCAGGATAGCATAGCGTGCCTACTTATTACTAGCCTTACGAATACAATGCTGTTTCATAAATGCAAACTGGAACAGGAGGAATGGTTTTAAAGGCCTGAATTGGACAATAAAATGCTGTTTTTAAATTTGCACTGAGGAACTTTAGGCTGTGTCCCCAGTAGGCAAACTGTTAGCGGCCGACTGAGTTTGCGGCGTATCGGTTTAGTACGCCCTTCCATATATTTGAAATGGAGTGTCCACAGTTTGCGAGTTTTGCGCTCACTTTACGCAGTTTGCAGCGTTACGTGCGCCTTGTTGTTTTTCGCCAGTTTGCCAGTTTGCGGAGTTGTGGCTGTGTTAGTGCGGTATTTTTCTGTGTGCAATTCTACGTCTGCATATTCTCTTTCAGTACCCCTAGTATGAGTTTTTGATAGTTAGCGAAAACTTTTTTCAAATAGTATCCTTTTATACATTTACCTCCATCGGAAATGTTAAGGAACTAAAATAAGGTCGATAATATCGAAAATATCTAATCCGCAGTCCCAGCAATGATTTTCAAACCAAGTTTTCACGGTATCGACCTTATTTTAGTTCCTTAACATTTCCGATGAAGGTATATATGTATGAAAGGATACTATTCGAAAAAAGTTTTCGTTTACTATCAAAAACTCATACTAGGGGTACAGAACAGAATACCTTCTAAAGATAATTTTAATGTGTTTCAAAGGTACACGAAACAGGTTACGACTACGGAAAAAGCAATTTCAAGAGGCTTGCATTGTGAATAAGCATCATGCATCGTTTAATATCCCAAAAAATAACGTAGATAAGCTAAATAAAGGTGTATGGTCCTCCCACTAACGATTTTTGTGTTAGCTGTTTTATTTTCATTTACTTACATTTTAATCAGCAGTTACTTACTACCTACCTATTATTATAAATTCACACTATCCGTATAAAACTCTGGTCACACAAATATTAAACGTGACATTATGAAATAGGTAGTAAACTTAGTGAATAGCAGAGTGCATTTACGTATTACGGTAAGTAGTGTATTTTACTTTGAATTTCATCTTGCAGCTTGCGCGAGCTAGGTACTCGTATGTGTGCTTTTTCCCAGAGCGGGTTTCTAAAGTGGGCCACACATTTATGTGCATCATAATACTGATATAAATTATAGTTTTTATAACTTCAATGCGACCAAACCATAAAACACACTTGGCATAAAATATGAAACTATCCCGTGGAATATTAGAGAGCTGCATGGCACGTAACTACGTTAACTCAAACGATTTTCATCATAACTACTGAGCAAAACGTGGTCATGCGCCAAATAAAACGTTGGACGTGTCTCTGACTACCCCTTTTAGACATCCTCAAAGATCTAGTAACTAGAGATCTGAGATGTTTTTAAAAGCTAGATTTATGATTCGTTGGAAAACTCGAGGGGAAGTTAGGTACGTGGCTAACCAGACATTTATCTAATGACGAGCTCAAACTGAGCGTTTATTTTGCGTTATAATGTCATTTCGTGGTTCTCATTAGGGCGGCCATAGATGTGCAGCCTGAGCCTTTTCCATCGCTGGAGAATAATAATAATGCGATCTACTGCTGATGTTATGTATGACCGTATGACATGCGCCATAATCTTGCCTAGGACTGTCCTGCATATGTAAATATATTAAAGAGAATGCTATTAAAGACTTTCTAGAACACGTAAATCCCCATTCTGGTTCGTTACGGAAGACCTTAGATCTAACCCACTTATACACATGAACCGGCTCACAATACTATTTACTGTTTTATTCAGCCGCTTATTTTCCACTGCTGGGCAAACGTCGCCCCTCATCCTTTCCAGGGATCCAGAGCTATCATTTCATCAATCAAAATTTGTCAAGATATTTTCGTTCTGTAATACTGTAAATTAAATTGAAACAAAACATTCTTGTTTAGGTACTACGAGTATACTAACTTAAGAACTTGGCATACCACTTCGAGTACAATCAGTAGGTATCAGGAAATAATAGTAGCCACGACCGCCATCTCTTAATTAGGTAATTTTTTACTGTCTTTTAATACCTCTTCCGTCAACAATAGATACTGGGTTAATTACGTTGTCGCACGAGAAAATATCGTACGCGGTATCGCCGTCACCACGTGGAACGTACGAGATGCGGAAGACGACCGCACGTGGCGGAGCGGTAGGGAGAGCGCGCCGCGGCCGACTGACGCCGAGTCGAGCCACCCCATTCAACAGTTTGAACCCTCTTAAACCTCACCCCTATTGGGTAGAAACTGGCCTGTGTAACTACGAATCCGCATATAATGCAAAAAGAGCCTTACCACTTTGTCTTTAGATTCATAATCATGTAATACTTCCACGATGGTTTGCGCTGAGCATTTAGTTTCATCCACATGCCTTATCATAGAACATTCATCATCATCACTGACGCGTTTTGCGATGTTTTTCAATTTGTCGTATCTTGTTCAGGTGGAGCATCAACTTAAGTCATGGATTAATACATATGTCATGTTATTTACGTTATGAGTGAAGTGAAGTAATGTTCTTATGTATCTATATCTCCCCTAGTCTTTAAGCTACTTCTATGTACTCTGTGGTGATTTTACTCTCCTTTTGTGCACAAATCTCGAACTTTATGAGTCACACAATGTTTGTGACACAGTAGCTAAATGTTGTTTTTGTTTGTAATCCTACTAATATTATAAACGCGAAAGTTTGTAAGAATCTATGGATGGATGTATGTTTGTTACTCTTTAAAGCTAAAACGGCTGAACGGATCTGAATGAAATTTGGCACAGAT